>CM041043.1:16606951-18021951 GCA_023078785.2 Hyles euphorbiae
TACTTACTATAAGGACTATATGGTGCATTGCAGTTAATTTGTTTTGTACTCATAAATATCACGCCTTTTTCTCAGAAGGGGTAAAGAGGTGCTGCCAGGACACTCGTGTTTCGCCTTGTGTGTTCCGTCCCACGGAACACGGCCACGGCCCCAGGGTGCTAACGAATAAAATTTAAATTAGCTTCGACTAACCTGAGATTTGAACCCTTGACTTCAGCGTTTTAACCATACCGTAGTGCAACGGCGGCTCAAGTCAGACTGGTCTCGTCCATAAAATCGGATATATAATAATCATGTTATACACCGGCATTTCTGTATTAATATTTGCGCGTATACTTCAAAAATCATCTACTAATATGCTGTATTCAATTATGTTAAATTATTAAAGGTACATAAAATTAAACAATGTAAAATATATAGTTTCAAATATATAAAAATCTTTCTGTTTACGATTTTACATGTTACTTTTCGTTTTAGCTAATAATCAAAATTGAGCCAACATCCTTATTAATTAAACAACAGAATGTTTATTTTGATCTCACAAACAAAATAGGTATTAAAACAAATCAAGTGCCAATATTACTTGAGCTGTTGGACCAGCGCTCCGCTTCATTAACGATGCAGGCCGAGGGATCAGAATACGCTGGGCGAGGATTATTTCATTACCAACTTGTATCTACTAATTACGGCGAGGCCTTTGCCATGTAGGTGTTTGGTTTTTTATCAGCCAATTTGGGTATCTGCTTTTGAGAAATTTACGTTGCTTTGTGCACAATTAGGTAAATTGTGGTGCGAATAGGCTTAATGAAGTGAATTGAATATTTTCTGATTTATTTTCATTAAAAGACAGATTGGTTGTGAAATAGCGTTCTACATGATTTTTCTAGCTGATAGTATAATCCATATAGTACTTGCAAAAGACAAAAAAAATAATAAATAAATAAATGTACTCAACAGTCACATATATAGCCCTGAACCCATATTAAGATCAATTAAATCTTGTGACGTGAACAAAAAACAAATATCTTTAATTCTGCTACATGCATCGCCGATGCTATCCGTGACAGCCTAAATCTTCAATCAAACATAAAATATAGTCTATAAAATAGACTTGAACAAAACCCAAAACAAATAAACAAACCCACTAACGCTGAACGTTTACAATAACATTGAGCATCTAATATCGAGGAACCAGGTAACACTTACTCCGACTAGAATCGTCGAAAACAACAGCAAATCCATTTTTATTGTGACACGTACCGACAATAGTTATCGTTCCCCGCCAGACGGCTTTCGTTCTTGTCTCTATTATACCCGCACAATAACCTCCGTCCGCGGTCTCCGTATTAGCCGGGGATGCGAAAAATCTGAATGTGACTTTACATTCGTTTCTACTTTGTTTTGTATTTACGAATATTCAGAAGGGAATGGACGGCACTGATAAGTCTGCGGAGTTTATTATACTAGCGGTTGGTTCCGGGTTTGCTTAGTGGAATATTTATTACTTTAACTAGGGGGCTAGTTTTTCTGTAGCTTAATGGTTTGATAATAAGATGGACGAAGGCCTAGCTGCTATCCTTCATGATAAAAGAGATTTATGCCAATGTTTGCATTTTAAGCTGTTTCTTCATTCCCCAAACATTTTATACAAAACCGACGGAGTGACTATAATAGTGTCGATGAATGTAATGCAATACAAGCAATATATGCCCGTAAATAATGGCTATCTGTGGTAGGTCGAAGAAATTTTGCCGACTTTATCAAACTTGGATACATCTATGACCAATCCATAACCGCAACCTACTCGATTCCCTAGGACAGATTTTCGACCATTGTGGGCTGTTTGGGAAATTCTCAATAGCAATTAATGATATGCGATATTTACAAGGTACATAAATATAAAATTACTTATAGGTACCCTATTGTATTGTACATCGTCCCTCGTCGGCCAATAAATGACAGTTCGCGATAGTCTATGTCTCATTGCATATATTACAAAATGAAATAGGAAAACTATTCGTACTGTTAAATCTATACATCAGACTCAATATAGGACTAAACATAGAGCAAATAGTTTCCGTAGAACCTGAACATTCAGTTTCAATATAGCCTTACACAAACACAACAAGAAGATCGAAGTTCCGTGAAAGTTGTACATAGAACTCATTGCGAACAAAATGCCACCGAATTGCGAACGTCATCCCAATCGCCAGAGCCGATTCCTTTGATGTACACCCGATATAGCAATATCATGCCAATCTTGGAACCAATCCCACAAATAAAGCAGTAGGCGGTGAGTTGGCTAATGTAAATGGATCCAATGTTTGGCAAATTTAACATAGTGAAAGGATTTCTAAAGTTTGAATGTACACCCATGGATGAATTTTGATGAAATTTAGTGCAAATTTAGTTTATGATATTATGTCGGCTAATATTAGCCCATAAGCATAAATACGCACCCTCATGCCATAATAAGCCTTTTAACATATTGTTTTTTACTTTAGCTGTATTAATTTTGAAGTAATTGATTTGATGACTCTAAATATATTACCTAATCTAAGGAAATATGTAACTTAGCCAATAAATAGAACCAAGCACAACATATGCAATAATATACAACCAATTATTTTGACAATCTAGTTTTCCAGGTCTTGTTTCCTTTGAGCTAATATCAAAGCTAGTTTTGACATAATTCTCTAATGAAGGTAATTGTATGGCTTCAGCGCAGTATATATTACTTACTATTGACGTATGGAATCCTCAGAATGATTTGTAGTTCTGATCTTGTATTTGTGTCGAACAATTTGTATTCGATTCAGGTTGAAGTTAGAATATGGTTCCATGATCTAAGCTAAGTTGTGTAACTAGCACATTTAGTGCTGAGACTGTTTATACGTTTTTATATCTTCTAGATAATGTGTTGTAGATGGCAAAGACTGAGAATAATAATTACCATTAGGAGTTTGTTCGTCTACCGAAACTTTGTTAAATATCATAATATTATAAAAAGGAAATTATTGCTTGTTTGCATTGAATAGGCTGAGAAAATACATATGAACCGATTTGAAAAAATGTTTTACAATTAAAATCTTACATTATCCCTGATGAACATAGGCGATAGAATATTTTCAATAAAGTGTAGCATGCAGCGCACCCAGGCGAAGCCGGGCCGGGTCGCTTGTAAATAATAATTGTAAAAAGAGTTTTTGTAACATCAATGCTTATAAGGATATAATGTCGCTTTAATGCATTTTTCATTTCTTGGGTAACTTAATCGAAATATACATCTTAAAATAAATGATAAATAATTTATCCAATAATAACAAACGGTCAATTCTTCCTTCACTGGTATAAGAAATTCAAACAATTCTTAGCGCTTAGCTATTAGCGCCATCTAGTGTTTTGTTGTGTGACAGAAAAAAATTTAAAATGTTGAGAATATAATATTAAAAAATATAAGGAATAAAATTTTTATTTTTTAAGTAGTACTTAACTTTGAGACAATATGTAAGCTTGTATGAAGATTCGTAATTTTTTTTTATGATGTACCATCTCTTTTAAAGCAAAAAACTAAATACGTTCGGCGAAAGTATAATGAACCAAACAAAATAATAACACAATAAGATAAAATAAGGTATAATCTAAAACCAAATTTCGACAGTAATTTTAATTCTCAGACGATTAATTTACTTGAATGACTCATGAGTTACTTTTCATGTGAATTTCACCACAAATTACAATTCATGTTATTGTAACAAAAGTTGTGTGGGCGATAACCACTCCGAATCAAATTATGTAGCGTGCGTGACGCCTCGGGCCCTTGTAAAACAAAATTAGTTTTTTCACACTTCATAACATTGATAATTGCGTGGTGGCCTGTTGGACTAGACGCGGCTGCCAAAATGTTCATGGTGGTCACGGGTTCAAATCCCAAGGCACACCTCTGACTTCTCGGAGTCATGTGTGCATTGACAGTCAATCATCACGCACTAAAACGGTGAAGGAAATCATCGTGAAGAAACCTGCATACCATAGCGATTTATAAGAATTTATATGGTATGTAAGTCCGCCGACCCGCACTAGGCCAGCGTGGTGGACTATATGGCCTAACCACTTTCAATCGTACTTTCGATTGTAGAGTAAGCCCGTGCCCTGCAGTGGGACGTATATGGGCTGATACGATAACATTGATATATATATTTCTACGTATAGAGAAGCTATCCCAAACAAATGTTTTTTGTTACACATTAAAAGTTGCCCCCCCTCCCCCTGTTATGATGTCCTTAGTCTATCGTCGAATACTTAGAGACCAATTGTTTTTGTTTAAATTAATAAGAAATCTTATTCAATATCCATATCTTTTAAGTTGTTTGCAGTTTAGATGTCCAAATTTACGTACACGTAACTCTAGTAAGTTCTTTTAATGTACCCCATACAAGGACTAACTATGCTCGAAACACATTTATTATCTTTAGAGTATGTAATGAATAGAATGAAAAGTTTTCTCATGTTGATGTATTTACAGCCTCCCTCTTAAAGTTTAAAAAGGATATATCAGATTGTTTGTCGTTTTGATTTAAATCTTTGCTAATTTTGATATTGTTTTAATTTTTACTAATCGGATTTTTTTTTCTTTGATTTATTATTGCTTTTGGTATTTTATTTTTTCTAACTGTAAAATTTTGGTCTGTTTTTGATGTTGCGGTGTATTTAATATTTATTAGTGAAAACTTTACTGGTCTATGTATTAGTTATATCATATTTAATGTTATATGTATTATTGTTGTACTGTTTGTTTTCCTTAAACAATAAAAAAATAAAATAAAAATAAAATGCCTTGTTCGATTTTGGTAAAAGTCGAAATTAAATCGATGCAGCGTGAAAAAATAATTAGACGTCTAACCAACCAGTATAAACATGCAGCGCTAGACCGCTTTCAGGATGTAGTTTTCTCACGACCAAAAGGTCGAAAGTGCCGTGAATTTCATGGTGATGGATGGATTCATGTGCGATGCACCGCACCTAGGTGGGACACATTTACAGAAAGAGCGACTAATCTTCATATCAAATAAACACTAGATATACAGTTCCCTGTAAATTTTCTGTTAAAAAGTGGCACCGATGCATTGAAACAAAAAAAGTAAACAAAAAGATCACATATTCCAAATATATTAACACAAATTCCATCTTATTCCTGGAGCTTTAAGTAGCTTTTCACAATATATTGTCTAAAGTTCTGCGACGTTTTAGAAGCAACGGCGGGTATGTTACTAAAGGAAAAAAGAGTGCTTTAGGCACTCCTTTTTGGTCCCATTTTCTAAGCGCTCATGTTGTATCTAGTGTATATTTGATCTAAGTGTAACATTGATATCGATGCTTTATAATGTTATTTTATATGTCACATTGTGTATATGTGGACCTTCTATCTCTTTCTATACTATTTCCATCATCCTCTCGATTTAATAGTCCGGCAACATTCATGTACCAAGCGTTATAATTGTTCATGGACTGCAGTGATTACTTACCATCAGGTGACCTGTTTTCTCGTTTGCTAGATATATGCAATGAAAAATCGTACGGGAAAATCTAGCGTTTATTAATAGTAATGTTGTCAATATTCTTAGCCTTAATGTAGTACAACAATATTGTAATTTATCATAAGAATTATTTATTATTCTCTACATTTATTTACGGATTTGATCAGGGTGGACTCGTAGCCATGAAAGTTGTAAAGTAATTCAAACGTTGGGAAGTTTTTTTTATTTATTATTTTTTCAAGGTTTTTGCCAACATAGACACACCAACCCTATTGTATCTAAATAATACTAGTTACATAGACAAATCATAATAAGTTATTTCAAATATAAATATAAAACTATATTGTAGTAGCTCGCGCGTATTAGTTTAGCCATCTCACTATTTGGGCCCGACAGGATAGACTGGATAAGACCAACATCTAACCTTTTTAGTTTAAATTTAGAAATAAACTCCTCCCTTTTTTAGCTATTTCTTGTACACTCCATCAACAAATGTACAAGAAAATAATAAGATAAAATACGTAAAAACTCATTAGAGCCAAAATAGAAAGAGCTCACCGAGGACAGGGTCAAGTGGAGTAACAAAAGGGAGCCTTTGTCCAGCAGTGCGACATGTTATAGGCTATTAAAAATAACAAAATCCGCCATAACATCCGTTAATAATAGTTTTTCAATGTTCAATTAAAGTAGGTTTGTAAACTTATTATAAGGGCTTTAACATACAAAACAAAACGATACAGCAGATTTAAGATGATTGCTAACAGGAACTAAACCGTTCACACATACATCAATGTTACTCAAGTGAGGTCTAATCTACAGCGAAACGCACTGAACACCGAAACTCTGCGAGTGTTTAAGGGATTTCCAATTTGTCTGCAAACCACAAGGAAATACGAGCTTTTTACTACGAGTATAACATATACTGGTGGTAGGTGTCTCATATGTGAGAAGCTGGGTCTTGCTGTCACTGCAATTTTTATTTATCAGAGCAAAAATAAAAAAAATACCTTAATAAACCTATTTACGTATCAGACAAATGCTTGTTTTGTATGAATTGCGATGAAATACTGAATTTAAATAATGAGTTAATATATCGCACCCCCGGTGCAACAATGTCACTTTTGCAAAAATACAACTTTTCAGGAAAAACATTTAAAACTTTGATATTGTATAAAAATATGATATTTCAAGACATAGACAAGTTGAACAGCTTCTATCACAATATCAACTTTTTATTTACCGTTAAAAAAATGATGACCACTTGATATTCTAAAAAATATAAGATTATTTCTATATACCTTCCAACCTTGCAATTTTTGCATAAGTGACACTGTTGCACCGGAGGTACGATATGTATTCAGAAACACCGACTTCTATTGGTAAAAACTAATTTTATCATGTTGATAGTTCAGGCAGCATCAACACCAACTACCAACATCGGTATTTGCCCGATGAAAAATCTTCCTAGCAAGCCGACATAATTGTTTCGACGGGATATCTATTGATTCTCTGCTATTTAGATTGTATTCTACTTTCTACTAGTGGTAGGTTTTTCATATGTTTATTTCTTCAGTAAAACAGCAGTGTAAATGCATAGTTGTGTTCTGGATTGAACGACATTGTAGCCAGAGTGACTACAGGAATAATTGAGACTTAACATCATTTAACTCAAGTTGGCGAGCGCAGTGAAATGCCAAGCATTGCTTTGTGATTGATGGGGTTGTTAGGTTTAGTCTATAAGCAGTCGTATTGCTTATCATCAGTCGAACGGCGTGCTCGTCTCGCCATTCATAGTAATAAAAATATTTTTTCCTTATATTTTCAGACACATTGTCATTTTGTCATTCTTTCAACTAGAATAGCATGTGAACAGTTTTAATATCTTACCAAATCACGTCTGGTTTGTTGCACTAAGGAATCTAGTTTACAAAGCCAAGATTACAGCTGTTTTAATTACGTGTAAACCACGAAAATACACTGTATACGTGTTTTTGTTTATACCACGTGCGTTGATTGTTATTGGCGGAAGGCCAGCGGTCAATGTCGGTGATTTGGTAATTTCGGTTCTGGTTAATTCTAATTGGGTTATAAAAGCAATTTTGTTAGATTAATGAATTGTACTGAACAGCGGTGTAAGATGCCTGAAGTGATGTGTCTTGGGAGATATTTTTTTCTGGTTGTTTAATTAGACGCTGAGTTCATGTTGATTTTATTAGTTGAAAGTTTACAAAAAATGGTTTCTTATATTTACGTGAATATTACACATTTAAATAAAACTATTTTTTGCGGATTTTATCGCGGATTTGGTTTAATTTTAATTCTCTTAACTTCATGACGTTTTGATTACTTGATCGTGGGCACGGGGCGGACGACCCCCCAAACCCGCGATAAAATCCGCAAAAAATAGACAAATCCATAATTAATAGTTCTATTACATGTATGGCGAAATTAAAAAAAAAATAGTTGGTTCCAAAGACCAAATCTATTATTGTTTATGTATTTAGACGGCTAGAATTTCAATGCGGTGCCAAAAAAAAATTTAAAATACGCTTCAAATGTAATTTTTAAGTGGTTCATGACTGGATAACTAACATTTGATTTATGGATTCAGAACGTCAAAATAATAAATAATGAAATGGTGTTTGGACCAGTTTTCACGTGTGGGTGTGAAATACCCACACACAAAAATCGTTAAAGAATTCACAATACCGGTTAAGATTTTTTAAGTTCTACTATATCTATTCATTTTACTATGTGTACATATGTATATCCTACTTATTTATTTTATTTTTTTATTTTATTTTAAAACATGGAAAACTTACGGCTAATAACAGAATGATTAGACACAGTATAAATAACAAGTTTTCACTTATAGATACACTGATATAAAAAAAAATATATTCTAATATGTGTAAGAAAATAAATAACTTATTGGCTAAAGAAACTTTGGCTCAAGCGCCTTCTCGCCATAGACACACTGGTTGTAAAAGCATCAAGATCATGTTGTTTACACAATTTGTTAAAGGTCCTGGTAGCACGCACCAAATAACTATTCTGTCTATAATTCGAAGATGCCTTGGATACATGTATTGGTGGATTAAAACGAATGGATCGAGTAGGAATATTAAGAAATATTTTCGCCAAAAGTTCGGGGCTGTCAATATCATTTTGCAATATTTTTAAAAGGAAAATGCAGTCACTTATTTCTCTACGATTACTAAGAGGCAGTAGATGGAATTTTTTGCAGAGTTGGAAATAATCATCGGTGCTGTATGGAATTTTTTGGTGGAAACAAAGGTATTTTACAAAACGTTTTTGTATATTCTCAATACGTTCAATATATTTATGATAAAGTGGGTTCCAGACCTGCGACGCATACTCAAGATGGCTCCTAACAAATGTGCAATACAGTATTTTGAGAGTTTTGGCCTCAGTAAAAGATTTAGAGATCCGCATTATGAATCCAAGGGATTTTGAAGCCTTCGTCACAACAGCATCAACATGTCTGTCAAAAATTAATTTGCAGTCATGATATACCCCTAGATCACGAGTGGTATGGCACCTGGGTAATGGTAGGCCTCCCAAAGTATAGTCAGTAATTAAGGCATTATGTTTCCTTGTATAAGTAATGACGGAACATTTCGAAGGGTTCAAATCGAGTTTGTTCAATTTACAGTACTCTTGTAGTCGAAAAAGATCACTCTGAAGTGCTTCCATATCATTGAAATTAGAAATAGTCCTAAAGATCTTCATGTCATCTGCAAAGCATAATAATTTAGAGGATTTAAGGCACAGGCCTATGTCGTTTACATAAATTATAAATAGTAGCGGCCCAAGCAATGATCCTTGTGGTACTCCACTAGGCACGGATACCCATTTCGACATATAATTATTAAGCACTACAGCTTGTGACCTATTCTCTATATAGGAAGAAAACCACCTAAAAAGATCACCACAAATTCCCATGGAGTTCAACTTCTTCAACAGGATCCCATGGTCAATACGGTCAAAGGCCTTGCTATAATCCGTGTAAAGGACATCGACCTGCTCACCATCATTCATGGCTTTGGTAATAAAATCATTAAGAAGAATTAAATTCGAGGTAGTGGACCGACCCTTTAAAAACCCATGTTGGAATGAACTAAATGATTGAGAAAGAGTTGTGTATATCTGATTGTATATTATTCTTTCAAAAACCTTGGCTATAATACAAAGTTTCGATATTGGTCTATAGTTAGTGATCTCAGTTTTCGAACCTTTTTTGTGCACAGGTGTAATGAATGCAGACTTCCAAATCCTGGGTACGACACACGTAGACAAAGATTTATTAAATAAAATAGTGATTGGTAAGCAGATCGATGTTGCACAATTGACAAGAAATTTGGCAGGAATTTTGTCCGGACCAGCACCCTTTGATGTATCAAGCTTGCGTAGTAAATTAGTGACATTATCAACTTTAATATGAATGCGACTTATTGTATTAGACGACAAGTCAAAGGACAGCTGGTTCGAACATGTATCACCACTGGAAAAATTAGAATTAAGAAAATTTGAATGGAAATAAGATGAGAATGCGTTACAAATCGAGTCCCCAGAAAGTAAAGATTCATTGTTATAATTAAGTACACTAGGAATAGCATTCGAATTGTACCGATGCTTAACAAAAGTCCAAAAATATTTGGCATTTTTTTTAATTGATTTTTCTGTAGCTGCAAGGTAATCAACGTAACATTTAGATTCAAGCGTCTTAACTCTATCACGCAGCAGCTTAAATGAAAGTTCATCAGATTTGTTGCCATAAATTTTAAATTTCTTAAAATATTTATATTTTTCCTTGATAGATTTGATAAGTGCAAAACTATACCATACAGGATAAGTTTTATGCTTGATAGATTTTTTAGGTATAAATTTATTCATCAAGTCCATAATAAATTTAACAAAAAAATCAACTGCATCATCCATTGAACGATTAGAAAATTCAAGCTCCCAGTCAAATGCAAGGATTTCTCTATTTATAGATTCAAAATCACCTCTATTAAAAATAAAATCCAACCGTGGAGACATGTCCAGGCCAGGTAACTCAAAAATATCAGTGGTAATTAACAAAGCTGGATGGTATGGATCAATAGTGACCAGAGGCTCTGAACATTCTGAAACACTAGTTTTAAAGTTGGAGAGAACTAAATCCAATATTTTACCATATTTGTTGCTAACATTATTATATTGCATTAGTCCTGAAGAACACAGCTCGTCAACTAGTAGTTGTTCGTCACTAGTGATAGGGTTTTTTGGGACAAGTGATGTATCATCGGTAAGGACCCATTTAATACTACTCATGTTAAAATCACCAACAATCATATATCTATCGGAAGGATTATGCATCACCGTGTCGCTTAATTTTGACAAAAAATTATTCAGTTGAGCGGAAAAAGAAAGCCCTTGATTTTGCTTACATAAATAAACAACACAGATGTAAATATTGACATGGTCTCTAGAATTCTTTTTCTTAAGACGCAATTTTAGCCATAGGTCTTCAGCTGTAGAATTAAGAACTGGGTGAGAAATAATTGGTAGCTCCCTACGCGTTGCGATGAGTACGCTACCCCCTCGCGACTGTCCAGTAGCTCTGTAGTCTCTATCACGGCGCCATACGATATACCGATTATCGAAGAACTCCGAGCTTAAAATACCATCCGTTAACCACGTCTCAGTTAACATAATTATATCATAAGTATTCGTCAAAACTTGTCGGTGAAATGAATCCGATTTCGTTCGAAGGCCCAGAACATTTTGGTAAAAAATACTTAATCCATTCATTGAATCATCAAACATTGTGAACAATAATAATAACAACATATTGCGTAACATATTAATATAAACCAAATCAATTTAAAATAACGTAACATGGATAGTACAATAATCCACTTAAAGGGTGGGCAGAAATAGGCTAACATTAACTGCACCCCGTGACCAATAAACATTGCAATGTACGTAATAAAGCGAGAAGGCAAGCAATTATGCATAACGTATACGTAGATCAATAAGAGTGGGACAGATATAGTATCACGCGTGCAGGCAATTAAGAAAACAACACGATGAAATAAACAATAGAGTGGTGCTGGTATCCTTAGCGAAGCAGAGGCGCTCATGCTTTTATAATAGTATAGCAAGTCATTTAAATCTTTAGTGTTGGAGTTAACTTTCATTAAATTTCTAAATGCTATATTATATTTATTATACATTGGTTGACGTGACAAAAGTATTAGATAACATTTTAAACAATCTTGTTTAAATCAGAATCGTTCCTTACTATAAACGTTTTACTCATTGGATTTTTCCTCACATGAATTTTGCCATGTTTTACCCACACAAATTCATAGTTTTTAATTTTAGCTGTTGACTTGACTTTATTGAGAAGTTTTTTAGATTCCACACTTAAGTGGTCATTAATATATATATTCTGAGGAGTTCCATTAAATCCAATGTCAACGGTAGATAAATGTTTAACAGCACGCGCAGCGGCTACAAAATCTTCGTTTACGTACCTGTTCAAAAAACTCACTATTATCAGTTTTTCTGTAGAGTGATACATAGGAACTCTAGAGATGTAATTAATCTGCATTTTTTGTACGTTGTAGTTGATTTTGCGACCAACAGCTTCAATGATCGAAAACAGATTTTCGTCCTTTCTCAAAGGTACTCCTTTAATTTCTAAGTTGTTAAGTCTTGATCGTTGAGCCTGGTTTGAAGTCTCCATCTTGGTCCTCTCTACGTCGTGCTGCAGGGAGTTAACTACGTCTTCAAGCTTATCAAGTTTTGTTGTTTTCGTTTCCAGTTCTGTGAGTCTAATACTGAAATCATCAAGCTTCCCAGAGTACGAATCACACATTGTTCTAAGCTCGGCTAACTGATCCTTAAATGTTCTTATTTCATCAACCAATGTCGGTAAACTTAGTAATTGACGCTTCATGTCGCGTATCTCAGTGAGGATGGCATCAAGGGAGGCAGGTCCAGGTGCTGAATCAAGAACTGACAAGGCCGGCGAAGAAGAAATTCTGCATGAAGAGCACTTCCACTGCGCTCTCCTTTCCACACCCAACTTTCTCCAACCAGCTTCGGTGATACTTGCGCACCCAAAGTCCAGAACCCGCCTACAGCTCGCACATTGAACTCCATCATTGAACTGCAACTTACAGCTGGCACACGTTTTCATCATGTTTAACGATGAAATAATCACTAATGCGCAGGAGCCACAGAGTCTGGTCGACTATTTCGACGTAGCGGCGAAACAAGCTCTTGGCCTAATGCGCACTAACTAACCTCGATCGCCGCGATGTCCGCAGGTTCGAGCCCCAGCCAAATGGTTAATCTTTTTCAATATTTTAAAATGTTGATCAGCAACAGCAGTGTCTCCGATTACGACGCAACCGCAGAACAGCCTGCTATCTCACTCAAACTCCTCCCAAAAGGCGGGGCACTTCAGTACAAACACTGCAGGTGCGACAAGGAATCGCAAAAAGTTACTATCCACCAATCACGAAGACCGCACAAGCAGAATTCAAGAAAATAAGGCAAAATTCACAGCACGATGCGACACGCGTCCGTTCACTTAGAATAGCAAGAACTGACTGCTAACTAATAACTTTATACAGAAGGTCCCTTAAGCAAGGACTAAATAAATTAATCGACTTGGTATTACATGCATCTCACAACTTTTTGCGGTAGAAAAATTAAGCTGCGAGACTTGGATTTTTTTTACAGGATGTTTTTGATGGGATCTCACGTCTTTTTTTAGAGTCCTACTTTTTTCCTTTTCGGTACTTTTTACTTCTAGAATATCAGTAACGATTTTTCTTAAAGCCTCGGTATTATGGTTTTTTCTTATTTTTGTAGGTATCAATTTAACACAAATATAGCGGATTTGATTATTAATGTCCTTTCTTTCATGGTCATTGATATTTTCGAGCTATTTAGTCTATTTATTTGCAAGTTTTTCTTCGTCATGTTTTTCTAGAGGAATGTTGTACAGTTTCATGGGCTGAATACATCCTTTCCCTCTCTATACCCCCTCCTGTTATGCCTCATATATATAGATACCTATCTACAACTATTATTCCATTATATATGGGTACAATGATTCATTAACTGCAAATGTAACTTTGTAATCCTATACATTTATATGGGATTACAAAGTTATTAGCGCAGTTGATGTATCTAGAAAACTAGACAGAAATTATGAAATGTTTAATTTTTCCTTACTTTAGACACTTAACACTAATTATATTCTAAATTTGAAGGTTCTATGTCTGCTAGAAGTGCCTTAGACTTTTGATGATCGGTCAGTCAGTCAGTGAGTGACAAAATTAAGAAAGTTTGACAAGTTACAATTCTTAAACTACTGGTTTAAATTGAATGAAATTTTAAATATACCGTGTTTACACAATGCCTGTTTAGGAACTGAAAATTCAGGCTTCTTGCTTTAACCACAACGAAGTTATGGGGGGTTGAAAATGGTCTGAATTGCTTCGAGAAAAGCATGGTACGACTGTGCCGCTTTTTAGCTCGACTTGGAGGGGGCACTGCCGTGTCCACAGATACAAACTGTATACTCACACGAAGTTGAAACTCATTTAAAACCGGGCTGCCTCTAAGGATATTATACGGGTGAAGGTAAAAAAAAAACGCTAGGAAGCGATCGCGTCATTATAACACAATTTGCCGGCACGCCGTGACACACTTCCCCGTACAGCCTTCGAGCTTTAAATGTACCATTACCTTGTATATTATGATAACGTGTTATTTATCAGCCTTATGTAATTTACTTTTGAGGGTGTAAGTAATATTTGTTGGGCTAGAATCTTTATTCCTTGATGATTATGATAACGCGATGGTTTCCATTACAGTATATTTTTGACTTGTACAATGACTGTGTAGTGTCCAACGTACAACTACAAACTCCAACAACTATTTCTCTCGACCCAGTACTAACACAATATGAATAACTTTACCATCGGACAGTTAAACCTCCATAATGATAGGGTAGCAACGTCGGAATTAGATACGTTAATTCGCGAGTATAAGTTAAATGTCGTACTAGTACAGGAGCAATATCAACATGCGCGTATATCTAGTAAGGTTGTACAACTTGATAGCAACTCACGAGCAGGTATTTTTGTGTCGGGTTCAAATCTTACCGTAACCTCTGTGCGTAATCTTATGACGTCACACTGTGCTGTCGCTGAGGTGTCTAGTCCGATTTGTAAGGTTTATGTTGTGAGCTGTTATTTTCAATACTCAGATCCTGTGGGTCCTCACCTGTGTCACCTCCGCTATGTCCTGCGGTCCCTCGCTGGACATAAAATTATTATAGGTGCTGACGTTAATGCGTCATCTGTCCTTTGGTATGGCAAATATCGCTCCACTGACACCGAGCGACGTTGCGCTGTAGAAGATTTCATTGCAGAGATGAATCTCGAAATACACAACACTCCCGATGCACCACCTACTTACAGTAGCCCTATGGGCGAATCTTCTATTGACGTCACACTTTCTAGTGGAGACGTCCGTATTGATAGGTGGCGCGTCCTACCGGACGCGTCGTGTAGTGACCATCGCCTGATTGTGTACGAGTTCTTGCCTAGATTGACGCAGGGTCCGGTACATAATAATTTAAATTTTAAATATAAATCCCGAGGCGCTAACTGGGATTTATTTAGCTCGCTATTTGCTCGGCATGCTGGGGACTTCACTCGCAATGATCTGTCAGCTGAAACTTGTGCGGAGATTATGTCGGACACGTTTACATATTGCGCAGACGTTACCATCGGTCGAGGTTCCATCACTAACACTCGGAGGTGTGATTGGTGGAATGATTTACTAGTCCAACTACGTCGGACTTTTCGCAGAGCGCGTAGGCGTTTTAACGGGCTTAAAAGACGTTATGTCACAGGGGAAGCAATTACATCTGCTTTAAATAAACTGAGAGTTGCCAGATCACATTATAAAGCGGCCGTCCAAAAATCGAAGGGTAATTTATTACGAAAAGTTGTGGCTCGGTTAGATAGTGAGGGTCCGTGGTCTCCTTTATACCATGAATTCAAAGCGAATAGGTCAATCAATTTGGCATATATTGAGAATTTAAAAATTGACAACAACTTCACCACTGGTATTGAGGAGACAACGGACGCTCTGTTACAATCGTTAATTCCGGATGATAATGTTGAAAATGACACAGAATACCACAAGCAAATTAGGATGTGGGCCGGGGAACTGCCGAACTCTTCGGATTCAAATCTCTCGTCGTTTGATGAATTTAGTGAAATCGTACGATCTTTGCCCCTAAACAAGGCTTCCGGTGACGATAAAATATCGAACAAAATGATTAAAGAGGCGTGTAAATCGGCAGGCGATGCGTTACTTACTGTTTATAACAGATGCATTGCTGAAGGGGTATTTCCGCGAGTATGGCGTACCGGTTTCATTCGGATAATACCCAAGAGTGGCGATAAACCTCCACATGATCCGAAATCGTATAGACCTATTACACTCTTGCCGTCTCTAGGTAAACTTTTAGAACGTCTTATCGTCCCTCGATTGCTACCGGGCGGACCAAAATTTCACGAAAATCAGTTCGGTTTTACTACGGGTAAGTCAACTATCGACGCGGCAATTTTGGTTAGAAGAGCGGTAAGTACATCGGTGTGCAAATATGTACTCGGTATTTTTCTGGACATCTCCGGTGCTTTCGACAATGCTTGGTGGCCAATGCTGCTTCTTAAGTTGAAATTACGAGGTTGCTTTAAAAATATATATTCACTTATTTACTCGTATTTCTCGCATGGAACAACAAAACTTAAACTTGGACACTATGCCGTGTCGAAACCACTGACGATGGGTTGTCCACAAGGTTCGGTCTTAGGTCCTTATTTGTGGAATTTAGGCTTCGACGATTTTCTTACAATCCCCTTACCGTCAGGGTGTTCTTTGACCGGATATGCGGACGATGGCCTCTTGCTAATAGAGTCAAACAGTAGGTCGGGATTAGAAAATATGGCCGACGCGTGTTTAAAATTAATATGTGATTGGGGACATCGTAATCGCTTACAGTTTGCACCACATAAAACGTTCCAATTACTTCTAAAAGGGACTTTAAAATCACCGCCGCGAATTAAATTTAATAATATCACTGTAAAGAGAAAAGAATCTGTTTGTTATCTTGGTTTAATTTTGGAAAGGAATTTTTCCTTTCTTGAACATATTAAGAACGTCGGGGAAAAGTCGAAAAGGAACTTTTTTGCTTTGACAAGAATATCGAAATCAACGTGGGGGCTATCTTTCAATACACTAAAAATCATCTATGGAGCAACTTACTTAGGATGTATTTGTTATGGATCTCCCGTATGGGCTGATAGGGCTACTATCGGTGCTGTGCGAAGAAAACTGCTCCAGAGCCAACGTTTGGCGTTGATATTCTTGTGCAAGGCATATAGAACTGTTAGTACCGAAGCTTTGCCTGTCCTGGCGGGTGTACTTCCAGTCGATCTGGAGGTGCAACGTCGCGCCGCCATGTATTATTCAACTAGGGAGAATATGGATAAAAGATTTTTAACTGCTCGTGAACTCTTAAAAGTCGACAGATTATTTAAACCACTTCCTGTGGTATATAGCGAATTATTAGATGAATGGCAAAATAGATGGGAGGTATCTTTGAAGGGACGGCATTTATACCAATATTTTCCTTGCGTGCGTGATCGTTTGACGAAGACTTGGCTAGATGTCGATTATTGCGTATCACAGTTCCTCACGGGCCATGGTAACTTTAAGTCTAAACTATACTCTTTTAAGCTTGTGGAATCGCCTGCGTGCCCATGTTCAACAGCTAATTGCGAGTATGAGCAGTCCGCGCATCATATACTTTGGGAGTGTAGTCTTTGGCATAATGAGCGTAAAACCATGCTAGATAGTATGCAAATATCATCTGGAGTTGTATACTACATGGACCTTGTAGAGACTAGAAAGAACTTCCGTGCTTTCCGGCGTTTTTGCCATACCTATTACTGGAATCAAGCATAACAGTTCACATAATAGGTCCCATTTAAATGTAATAATAATTTGATCCGTGGTGCTTTACAGCTGGCTTCTCCGGCTGTAAAAGTCTTTTTTTACGAGGTTATTTACCTCTTTATTTCATTGTTTTGTCACCCGCTATGCACGGAGGGAAGTGGACAATAATTTATTTCCAACTCCTCCTATTAATTTAACTTTCTGATTGATTTCGTTGCGGGTTAAAGACAAGTTAGACATTCCCGGAGACTCGCCGAGCTTCAATGCTCGGTGTCATTACATTGCGTGCCACTGTTGATCCTGGCTTACAGGAGTTACAGTGGTGGGTGAGAGGGCGGGACAGTCTCCTATTGTACAATGACTAACTTTTTATACAAGAATTGCGCTTAGTTTGGGGCCACAGTCTGTTAAATTATTTGTAGTGCTAAGTTACAATTTTGTTAATTGATCTGATAAGCTATTAAACTAAAATTTTGTAACGCAGTTTTGAATACATTTTATTATTATACTCCCGGTGAAAACTTCTGAAACTGCGCCTCAAATTTTCACTCGCTTGGCTCAAGTTTAAGACCTATTTTTTGAAAGCCTCTGAGGTGCAGTTGGTTAGGCACCAGCTGTGAAACGAAAAGCCGAGGACTCGATATCCGTCTTGAGACAAATATTAATATCTACAAGTATTTCTTTTTGATGTGGGTAAGGTAAGGGTAAGTAAGACCAAAAATTATCTCGTAGATAAAATAAATAAATTAGGCAATCTTAGTATAGAGTCAGGACCACGAGTGTGATTGTACTTTTCTACATTGTTGGAGGGCTATTTTTATCCAGATGGAAATTATTTTAGCCGTGAATATTGGTTTTGTAATATCACCTACCTTTATAAAGTTCATTACAAAGCGACTTATAAAAAATGCTGCCACAGATAGTCGAATTTTTCTATATTAATTACCCAAGAATGTATAGTAAGGCTTTGATAGGTATTCGAGGAAATGACGGAACTCTTATTAAATTCCCGGCGTCCGCTTTGATTCGTTTGTTCTAATTTAATTAATGTTTTCAGGTAAAATGTATTAGTGCCGCTTTATTTGAAGTTTTTATTGAAAATGTATTCTCAGTTAATTAAATTTTCGCTGTGGTGAAGTAGTGGTGTAGTAGTATATGTTTAAGATAAAGAGGGTATGGAATATTCTGTTTATGAGATTTTTCCAACCGAGAAACAATGCAATATACAAATTACCCGACGTGAATTCGAACACACTATCTCATTTCTCAAAGATTACAGTTCATAGAAACAAGACAGATCTACACATATATATAAACACAATTTTTTTTTTGCTAATAATGTAAACATGAAATCTTTGATTGTTTGCATTAAATAGGCTCTGAAACCGCTGGATCTATTTGAAGAACTATTTCACCATTAGAATCCTTCATTATACCTTCTATCTATCGATAGAACATTTTCAGAAAAGTGTATCACCTGTAAGCGGCCGGTCCGCTATATTTAATAAGAAAGAAAAACATTAAATGAACTTCCGTTTCAGTTGTGAGTCTTGATGAACGACGTACAATATATAGTCTCGTTGAAACGGAACGTATTTGTGTTATTTGGGCCCGGTGAGGTATTGTTACCACGTGCCTGTTGTTTCCTACAAATATTTGGAATTTTCATTTCCATCCTGTCTTTCACGGTTTGAATAATGGTATTGAAGAATATATTCATATAAAACAAATTGTTGAAGAAAGTGTAAGGTTTTGCCAATATTATTTGCTTACTAATGGTCGATGCCAATAATTAATCGAAAAAAATAGATTGAAGTCAATCTGGATTGTTTTCTACTTTTTAATTTGTCATTTACCATGTTGCCATTGTTTTTCACTACTGAGATTGATTATTGGCAATATAGTATCAGAAAAAAAGATTGAGCTGTCAATTTCAAACAGCAAATTTTGGATTGGGATTGTTTATTGGCAGCAGCTGTAAGAGATATTACTAAGTAAATAAATTAATAAAGGTTTTCAAGATTTTTCGCTACATATAAGGCGTTACTAAGAATTCGCTTTCAAAATTATGTCGAATTTATAACATAATATTAACTATTGTTTGTTGTTTCAGGATGCTGGGCGGCGTGGGAGGGCGGCACGCGTCGGTGCGGCGGCGCGGCAGCTCGCCAGGCGTGCGGCGGTACGGCGCGGCCGCGGCGCCGGTCGGGGACTCCCCGCCGGCCTCGCCGCGGCCCATGCGCCGCCGCCGCGCCGCGCTCGCCGCCACCGACCACAAGACATGCGCCCTCATACACACCAGGCTCAAGCTCGGGGATATCATGTGAGTACCTTTCAAACCTCAATATGAAATAACTCCTATTTTCCAACTCCTCCTAGTATTTACTTCATGATTAATTTCGTTGCGGGTTTAAGACAAGTTAGACATTACTGGACACTCCCCGAGCATCGATGCTCGGTGTCATTAAAATGTGTGCCACTGTCGGTTCTGGCTTACAGGAGTTGCAGTCACGGATGTGAGGATGGGACAGTCTTAAAATCTTAATATGAAGTTCGTTTTTGCATAGGGAATATAAATGGCGCTATCATGAGTTGACAGGTACAGGCACAAGTCCTAAGACGCAATTCTTCAATCGTAAGGCAAAAAACATCAGAATGAAATGTAATTTAAATAAATTATCTTATTGGGAAAATTTATTGTTGAAAATTACATTTTTTTATATGCTTAAGTTGTTTTTCATTCGCCGCATCGTTTGATAATTCCGCCTCAAGAACGTCATAGAAGTTTGTTAACTTTGATTAGCTTATAATATTAATAAATCTTAAAATTAGTAATGAATTCATATGTAGTTCGGTTAAATTTATTAAATTAGGATATCTTACTATTTTATACTACCAAATTTAGTTATCTACAAAAATATTTGAGCAGGTCTAGAAAACGATTGTTAAAATTATATTATGGTAGCGTAGTAAAATTCCCTAGCGCCCTCTGCTGATCTACGAGCGAATCATTTCACCGCAACTTTTACTGCCCTCACTTCACTAGCGCCACTGCGGGAAAATTCCGAACATGTTTATTATGTTGACATTACCGCCATCTATTGATCGAGGTGACTCGCAGTGAAACTGAAAGGGTTTGATCAGCCGCGCCCTGAAAACTTTTGCATGGGGCACAAGCGTTTTGGTTCCCTTAGTAACGATAGGTGGCGCTACACGTAACAAAAATGAGGAGCGGCGATATTTGCCAATGAATGGCTGTTACACGTTTTTATTTCGTCCTATGAACATTAAGTAAAATCAATTTGTTTCATAAAAAATAATTTGTTCTTATCATTATTTTTTATGCTAATAAATAATCCTTAAGCTGGTCAACAGTAATTTATTTAAAAATAAATAAATTACCAAAAAAATATGGAAGCAGTATTAACAGAGATCCGTTCCAATTTCCACGTCGCAACGCTCATTCAGGTCGAAATTGAATCTGGATTCGGTATTTAGTTGGAGGCGCGGCCGGGACAGAAAGCAAGACGCTCAATTCAATTTTCTTGTAATGGAGATGGGGACTTGTGAGTCGGCCGGCTGCGACGTTCGGTTAGTGTAAATGGAACGGTCTTCGTTTCCTGCCTCCACGTGGCGAGATGCTATTATTGATTTCCGGCGCTAGAACGGGACAGCGCCATACCACAATTTGTTGCACTATTTTCCGTCCCTCTCGTCCGCCAATATATGACCTATTTTTATGCCGCTATCCCTATATTAATACTGCCTAAGTAATTAGGTGAAAAGTTCGGCTGGCGCGATGTAATCTTAACAGTAGTTCGTAATTATATGTTTGTTTTAAAATTAGTTGACGAGCTAATTATTAGAAGTGTTTGGTCAAACGTTTGTTATTTGGTAACATTTAAATATGAAAGCTAATTTTAATACTGTCCTTAAATGGATTGTACAACTGTAGCGTGTAAAAAATGTATTGAAAGTTAAAACATATTATTCTTGACCTTTTTTAAAGTTACATTGAATTTTAATGAATTTGCCCATTAGAATTCCGCTGGTGACGAGAATATTCTTGGAAAATGCTTATCTCCCACTCAACTGGCCACTGAAGGAATCCCACGTCTTAGCACTCTTCACTAACAGCGCCAAAGAGGAGACAATATTAGCGTTTTTTCAACAAAAAAAATTGTATTTGTAATTCATGTAGAAATAAAAAGAGCAATTACCTAAAATGAATGTAATTTTGTGTGGTGTGTAGTTGAGAATTTTAATAAAAGTAATAATTTAATACTGAATTCGATTAGCTAATTTTTGGTGCTTAGAGTAATTACAATATCATTTTAATATTAATTTAGACCTTACACGTCCCGAAGCAGAGGATAATTGTCTTATTGAGAAGGTTTAGGCCACATTATGCAAATTTTGGAATGAGTATTTAATAAATGAAAATCAATCATTTATTCTTCGTCATTTGGTAATATAATTATTCTACATAGTACATGTTTTTTAAAATTCGATATAAAATTCTTCCTACAATACTCTGAAGCAGCTTCAACGTGTTTCAATATATCATAATTACAAACCAAATTATAAATCAAAGGATTAAGTAAGCCAATTCAGTGGAGCTGAACATCTGCATTCGGTTCTCGACGCTTGGCTTACCCAAACAAATACGTTGGCTTAACTCCCTCCTAATTGGGCTTGGTTAATTGTGACATATATTTTGTATCGAATAATGATTTTAATATAGAAGAGGGGTGAACTGTGTTGCGTAGATGTGTGTTATTTTCAGCAGAGAATTATAGGGGGATAATTGAATGAAAATAGATCAATTTAAAATTATATCGTTTCGTTGGATACTGTGAGCGATAGTTTAGTTAATTAAGAAAATCATTTTAAATCAAAGGTTTGTTTTTTGAGCCCTAAACACACTGATACGATTATGACTTTTCAAAGACATTTTTGTATTAGAAAATAATTTTTGGTCTCTTTAGTAAGGAATACGCCGTATTAAAAAAACAGCATACTGGTTTCTCTCTTAAATATTTAGGATATGTTAAGTATAAAAATGAACCAAAAAGCGACCTAAGAACTCTCCTCAACGACAAATAAATTTAAAATATTGTGGAATATTTAGAATAAATTGCAGAACTTCTAAATTAAAATATGTCAAGCTTAAAACACTGTACGCAATGTTCAATGCTTTTTATGAATAACTTTAGTTTCATACATTTGAATCGTTCCATTTGTAATACAAAAACTGCGCTGCATGTTGACAATCCATGTTCCACATTCGCGAATGTTTGAATGCTCCGGTCGTGGACCTTTCGTAGACAATAGAAGCTTTGGCGAAAACAACTGTATTGACTACTGGGAAGTTTTCAAGCAGTTTTAAAATTCTTCATTGATTCTCTTTAAGGTATTTTTAGAAGCATATTAGTAATAAATTTACTAGCCTTTGACCGCAACTTCGTCTGCATGATTAAGTTTACTTTACAATATAATTTAGATACATAAAAATAGATACCATCCTAAACCTTATTTCTCACTTCAAAAGGAGAAACAATAAAATCACCAATGACGTTATTATTTATTTGTGTTTACTCCATCCCGTCCCGTTCCGTCCCTCGTCTCATTCTCACTTATCCAGTCCAGTCTTATAATCCAGTCCCATCAAATTTATTAAATGTAAAGATTTTTTTGCTGGTACAATAAATGACTATAATTTTTCCGATTGTGAAAGTGTGTGAATAAGATTATTAACCGACTAGATAACGACTTCACGTCTCTTGGTTACCACAATAATATCGGCCAGTTTGAAAATGGATTTATTAAAGGCTGCACCTAAAATGATAGCCCTGGAACAACTTCCGAAAGGTCAATGTGATGATTAATGTTGGAGGACTTATTCCGCAGTGGGCTTCTTGAGCCTGAAGAGAGAGAGAGAGATAGAACACAAAGTGCAACACATAGTGTAGTGATATTGAATCAATTTAATTCGTTGTCTACTGGTGTAAGTTAGCTTAAAAGAGTGTGTTTAAAAATTACGCAATAACATAAAAAAAATACATCACGACTAAAATATTATCTAATCACTGTTGACGGTTTATACGAAATTAAGTCTGTTAATTCTAATACCCATGTACTGTTATTATACATATAAATTATGATGTAATATTAAAACCATAGAAACTCAATCACGTTTGTATTTTTTAGGAACGTATCGACGCAATATTCTGAAAACCCAAGCTTAATTTATCCTTCAACAGCAATTATAGTATGAAGCCATTATACCAGAAATTTCAAATTGCATGTAAAATGTCTAACAATGTTGTGTTGTGTCCTCACCTAATATGGTCATTATTGGGAAGGATACGTATATCCTACCATAAAGACTAAGAGATCACCACTTCAAAACAAATTTTACTTGCCAAACAAAACGCAGAAGTAAACATTTTACTTGGCGTCGGTTTAAACTACAACTGAATATGACATTCTTCCCAATTTTCTGCGAGAAGTCCAAAACTTTTTGAAAGTCTGACACAAAGTATGGACATTAGAAATTGGAATAGACGTGTTCAAAACTTGCAATTGTATTTGTATATTATAGGGGGCAAATTATACGAGTATATATTGCCTCGGTGGCGTAGTTGTACTAGGGCATGGTTACAAAGCTGAGGACTCGGGTTGATTATCAGCCCAGAATCAGCAGTTGATGCCTAATATGGCGATAAGCTCGCCACCTATCACATCTTGGGATGGAACATACAAGGCGAAATACGGTTGTCCTGGCACCTCTGCTTACCTCTTCTGGGAAAAAGGCGTGAGTTTACTTATGTATATTACCTGGTTATATACATGTTATGGGCCAAGTGATTAATGCGAGCAGTATTCATAATGCCCGGGCAGTATGAATATTGCCGAGTCATATCGGGCCAAGTGATTAATTACAATCTAAACTCACCTATTTATCACATTGCCCGGGCATTATGAATATGGCTACATGATGATCGGGCAATGGGATTTATAGGTGATTTTTTACGTGGTGTGCTGCCGCATTGTCGCATATCCGATAGACCCATAAATTAGAAAGGTTGAATTGATCTGCTTATGTTTACTTATGTTTTAACGACCGAAACATTATCTTTAGAAGAAAATTAGTGTACCCACTTTATGGATCAGTTAGGTCGACTGTGCCCCAAAACCGACTTGGAACACCCCGACTTCACGTAGTCTTTTGGGTACTGACCCTAGAGTGTATATAAAAAGCCGGAGGCGCGGAGGGAGAGCAGCCCCCGCCCGCTGTAACGAAGGATAGGCATCCGTGCGAGCCGTAGCGGCTGAGGCTGGTCGCCGGAGGCGACCAGCAAGCCGAAGCTGCGGAGGTGAGCATGGGTGTCTATCTTTTGTTACGCAAGGGCGAAGGGGCTGAACTTCCCGTAGCGCCGGAGACGATGCAGAAGCTAATTTGTATTGACAACAAGTGAAAAAGTTTGAAGGCTAGGTTGCTATAATATATATTTCTCAAGAATAGTGCGTTACCTTTTCATGGGAGTGGTACCAGGGGAGGTGCGACACTCCCCCTTCCCCTCCACTCCTCCCAATCCACCCCATCGTGCTGCCTTATTCTAAATTCTACCACTTCGGCTCATTGTTTTGATTTTGATTCGCTTTATATCACTCTGCCCACTAGGCACTTAGCATTATTCATAGTGCCCGGGCAATGTGATAAATTGATTGGTTATAATCACATTGCCCGCTCTTATTGGGCATTATTCATATTGCCCGGGCACTATGAATAATGCCGGATTAATCACTTGGCCCATAACATACATATTATATATGGGGTTAAGTCGGTAAGAGATCATCGCCGCTCATGAACATATGCAACACCATAGAGCATGGAGATGCGTTGCAAGCCTTTAAGGCTTATTATGTACATTCTACTTCAGGGTACAAGTCTTCTCTATAATCGAGAGTATGATTGAAATAAAACTATTATTTACGGATTTTATCGCGAATTTAGTTTAATTTTTTACATTTTTGACTTCCCGACGTTTCGATTACTTTACAGCTTTCGTGGTCACGGGGCGGACTGACGACGCCACGTCCGAAATAATAGTTTTATTTCAATGTGTAACATTCGCGTAAATCTCAGAAACCATTATGAGAGTATGATTGTTGGGTTTACGCCATATAAACTTGCATAATATGCTTATTATATTGTGTTTGTCTATCTAATCTAAATTGTGGCGGTATATTCAATATCCGGCACTCAGACAACAGGAAACACTAGTTTGCTGGTGTACGTTGTATCTAAAGACTCATTTACACGGGGAGAGTTTCTCGCCTCTATGATACGATTATCGTAAGGATACATAAAAAGTTGCATCGTGTAAACATTTAGCGTTCTCCACACCAAAGATGCCGTCCTGCCGGCATATGTCAACAACTTTGCTGGCAGGCTACTAGACTACGACGGTCTTTTTACCCAGTAGAGGTACGCAGAGGTATCAAGATATACATGGCATATCAAGACTGCTACCCAAAACGAAGCTGGGTAGTAGTTTAAGCGACTTCGGACTCAATGCAACAGAAAATGTTGCAAAAAAAGCGACGATTTTTATTTGTTATTTTTTCATATTTAAGTAGTAAATACATTTTTTTTCTACAATAATAATGTCTTATTTTTAAAAACTCTAAGTTATGAAACAGTTTAAATTATTATTTTAGTAAAAACTATGGATTTACCACCCGAAAACGGTGATATTTAAAAAAATATTTTCTAGTAGTAGTTTCTTTGCGAAATTTTTAGTTGCATTATGTTTGTAGTCACTAAAACTACTACCCGGCTTCGTTTTCGGTAGCAGTCTTGATATACCCGGTATATTCACGTTATGCATTTTGTATTCCATTTTAGAATGTGTTAGGGGGTGAGCCTCTCAAAATCAAAATCAAAATATTCTTTATTCAAATAGTCTTTCACAAGATCTTTTGAATCGTCCTTTTCTGCTACCACCGCTTCAGAACGTGTTGTAGCTGCGAAGAAAAAGCGGTGCAAAACATGATAAATTTATTCCCAAGTAGTTTTATCTTCCACATAATCTGTGATTCTATAATATGCCTTTTTACACAGCTTAACTTTTATCACTTTTTTAAACTTATTAATTGGAAGTTCTCTTAAACTGTTGGGAAGCTTGTTATAGAAGTGTATACTTTGACCCATAAAAGAATTATTTATCTTGTGAAACTCTCACTTTTCTCGACTTGAGATTCGAATCCGAGACCTCAACTTTGTAATCGTAACGTGGTAGAACTGCGCCACCGGCGCAGTCAAAAAATATGCTAGCAGTTTAACTAAAATTACTAGTCCAAATAAAAATAACTTTTAATATTATTCATTTCACAACAATGACGGCTTGTTTACAGTTCTCAACGTCGACTACGTTTTCGGAACTCTCAAATACTTTAAATCTATCCTGGTTGGTGCTAAATTGTAGCAATCATTCATCCGTGTAAGAAATCTTAGCAGTAGATTCAACATTTTGCCACCACACTTATCATTAGCTTAAAAATGTATCCAAAATTGTGAACTTTCAGCGTTTAAAAAATAGAGAGATAAGTTTTAGCTGCGACTTGGCCCACGGAGGATTATCTTAAATGTCATAATAAACATACATCACATAAGAATAGCTATAATTTCAGTCCTTACAATTATTATGAAATGATTTAGCCATTTTTTTATATACCAATTGATTCGAAAAGCCGTTTTCACTAAAAAAGAAACTGCAAGGAACTCTAGTATTGCTCTTTTTCAAAACAAATTTACAATATAGTAATTATTACAGTTACAAATTGGTTTAACTCAGAGCATTTCATTAATTTGTAAATAATAATCTATAATATTATAACATGAGTTTATGAATGGAGACTGTCCCGCCCTCACACTGTAACTCCTGTGAGCCAGGATCAACAGTGGCACGCAATGTAATGACACCGAGCATTGAAGCTCGGCAAGTCTCCGGGAATGTCTAACTTGTCTTTAACCCGCAACGAAATCAATCAGAAAGTCAAATTAATAGGAGGAGTTGGAAATAAATTATTGTCCACTTCCCTCCGTGCAATGAGTTTATGAATATGGGTTTTATGCAATGAAATTCTATGACACAAAACACAAGTAGACGGGTCGCGTCTCATTTATAAAACGAATATAAAAATTAAATATAAATTAAAAACCGCATTCATTGCAAAGTCAACGGTCGTGAATTAAAGAAAACATAGTATATCTGACACAGATAAGTGTTAAAATAATTAAAACTTTGCCAACAATGGAGCGGCATTCGTTTGTAGGTCATCAAGTTTTCGCTTTTGTGCTCGGTGCGCGAGTGTCGCGGGGCTAGGAGGAGGAAGGGGGGGGGGGGTAGGTGCAAATGCACACTTGAGTCGTACGCTATACACACGTGATGTTCAACTAGGCGTCTAACGTGGAAATTTGATTGTGTTTGCACCCAGCGTAATCTGATTACAATGGCCCGCCACCATTGTAACGTCTTCGGTTATTTGGAAACATATATCGGTATCACTGAGCACTATGCACTTTTAATGGCCAGAAAAATCTGAGTGAATCTGGCGTGGCATTTTTGGTTTGGGCGCTCAAAAACATTTTCTATGCAGTGATGGTAAGTGATCATTGCCGCTCATGAACATCTATATTTTGGATCATGGGTGTATTGCTGGATCATCAAATCAGGAAGAACGCGGGAAAGAAAAAAAAAAGTAGGATGGGGTATCGGGAAATCCCACTCACGCACCCACTCACTCATTTCCTGTAATCACAAATAATACAGATGGACCCTAAACGCAATACATTTATGTGGTGTTAATTATACTTCAAGCAAAGCTATTCAAAAAAGTAATATTGTAATCAATATATCTCGTAATACCTCCTACCAACCAATATGCCTAAGAAGAAAAAACCTCAAGTCAAGCAATTTGTGAATGATATGGATATACTTATAGTTAATTTTACTAAATAACAAGAGTATTAGTATTGTTTTTATTCACAGCAACTCGTAAGTTACCATAAAAAGTATGATTAAAACTTAAATTATAATGTAAAAGAAAATCACAGTTAAAATATTGTCTGATCACTCTAGATAGTTTATGCGAAATAAATTTTGTAAATTAATCAGCCATCCACTATTATTATATTAAAACCATATAAACACAGTCACGTCTGTATTTTTAAGGGACAAAGTGATGTAATATTTTGAAATCAAAGTTTAATTTATCCTTCAACAACAATCATAGTATGAAGCCATTTCACCAGAAATTTAAAAATTGAATTTAAAATGTCTAACAATGTTCATCTCCAATGATATAAATTTTGTCGAATATAATATCAAATGCGATAAATTGTTCTGTGCCCATAGTTTATGACTTCAAACTTTATGCAATTTGGATAATGCAAAAATTTTATTTAACGCCCTATCGTTGTATGTGAATATTCCAGAACATTAACACTGGCTTAAATTATGTGTTCAGTTTCGACGAAAATAGACTAATATTGGCTCGTTCGTTAACTACAGAGTACACGAAAGAGCCAATATTGTTGTTAATGTTAAAAATTGTCAAGTTTAGTAATAACCTATCCCGTACAAAAGAGATGATGAATAACAGCATTCTTTCCTACCACGCACGTGCAAGCTCTGGAATGAACTCACTGCATCGGTGTTTCCTGTCCTCTAATTTTTTTTATGATGTTAAGTCTCAATATATCCAGTAGTTACTCTGGCTACAATCTCCTTCAATCTGAAACACAACAGTGACAGTGACAGTGTAACAAATGAGACTTAAAGAGAGTACTCTTAGTAAGGTAGGCAGCGACTTTGTTGTGCTGGTCCTCTGGCACTGCAGAGGTTCATGAGCAGCGGTAGCCGCTTACCATCACGCGGACCGCTAGCCCATCTACCTGCTAAGGCAATGAAAAAAACATTGAGTTACAAATATTGTGTAGTAGGAAACGGAAAAAAGAGAGAATTTTCGTACACCTATACCCGAAACAACATTTGTTTCAAAGCAAGCGCGTGCAAAGCCGACTCGAACCCGGGGCCCCTTGTTTCAAAGCCGTCTCTACTAAATGCACCACGTAAATTGGCTGTAATAAAAATATTTAAAAAATATGAGTAAAATTGAAAATGTAAAGAATGGTTCTACATATTCAGTCAGTATTCAATCGTAAATAATCTACTTTCCTGAAACTGGACGGTTCCAAAAGTCAGAATTTTCCACATTAGTGGAAAATCTTTCATAGTAACAAGAGCATATGCTCTTGTTATCTTGTGTTAAGTTTTGAGTACAGCTCGCATAAATTGAGACTTTCGAGACTACCAGAGACCATCTCCTCTCTCGTCGGTAGGTATTTAGAATGCACTGCATTCATTAGATACCAAGTATAAGAAAGAACTCACAATTAATGTCAATTTAAACACCCCTCATTTCAGTAATCGATATGTAATTACACGGAATTACAATACGTCCTCGCCAATACGAGACTATTAGCCATAGAATAAATAAATACACCCAACAGTCACATACATAGACCCCACACTAAGATCGAATCTTGTGCCGTTGGTATCAAGAACTACAAGAAACATTTCGGCGTCACAAACATTTGCTTCGGCGAGAAGATCGAACCCACCATAGGTGTCGTGGGATCGAACCCACTCTGGTTTCACAGCCAGCATCTGACCACCTACACCACAGAGCTTCCAGAAGAAACTTCCTTATTGTGCTACAAATGGATGGTCTGATGAAAAGTTTAAGAGTGTCCCGAGGACACGATCTTCGGCGGTCACGAGTTCTGAGTGGAGAATAGTTTCTCGCACCTCGACCGGCGCGTTCATTTGTTTGCTAGTGATGGAACAAGTAGTGAGATGGTATGGAGTATTGGAATGCGAAGTATATGAGATGGAGTTAAAAATATTATAAATTAGAACGAAAGAAATACGATTTATTTAGAATGATTATTTTAAAAGTGTTAGCAGTATCGTAAATTTTCGACAGGATCATACTCTGAAAATTGTAATAGTTTATTTTTATATGTTTAATTTATCAGGTCAATTCATTGATTTGACAAATACATTAACTAAGATTGTGACGAGTGTGATTAAATTTTGTTTTTAAATCTTACTATTTGTTGAAGCAAATTAACTCATTGAATGTTTCAATGGATTAAAAAATCTAGACTTATATACATTTTAAAGATTTTAATCGCGAAAGGAATTTTATAAACAATTTTATATCAGAAAAACTTAGTAATAGAAAGTATCGTAGCGTGGACAGAACGTGTCAAAAGCACAGTACAAACAATGTGCTACGAATGCATAATGCTACGCACGTAGCACAGGTCTATTTGTTGGTCTACGCCGTAGACTCGGTATAAACGTCCACCTCTACGCTAACGCTACGATTGCAACACTTTATTGTAATAAAAATAAATCATATGTCAACAATCGCGAAGTCATGCATATTATCTTGTTTAATACATGAATAAAATAGAAAAGTGTATTCAATGAAGTCTGTTTAAACTTTTTTAATAGTTGTTTTTTCAACCATTCGATATGTTACGTGATTATTTTTTAAATTGTAAACATTGTGAGCAAATATGTATATTCTCCTAATCAAACAGTCCTTCAAAACTTGTATTCATTTTCGTGATAAATATTATTGTAATAATTGGTTTCGAATCCCATTAAATGCACTAAACATTAGCGTTAAATCGTGCTAATCCTGTTTTGTCTCCTTACTCTAACGTACTATTCCTACGTAAACGTAACTATTTATGAAAGCTTAAAAAACGCCTTTATTCCAAGTTTCTACATAAACATAAACAAAAGAAAAATAAAAGAAAATTATACATAAGCCTTTTCTTAGGATGACCGAATCTAATCCCGTTAAATGGCACTAAAAACCGAAAAGGACATCCACATCCAATCCCGTTAAATGTTGACGCCGAAAACAACACTAGTCCAGCACTAGCGGTGCATGGGTCAGTGCAGGGCGGTGCAGCGGGCGTCGACCTCGGTCAGTAGGTCGCGCCCGGCTGCACCCGCGCCGCAACCTACCTACACTTGAACTCTGTACTGTAATTGTAATTGTAGTTTGGAAGGGATAGGTGCGGCGTCCTGAGGGAGTAGTTGAGTGTTTGTGTAAGTGGTCATTACTTGTGAATATATATTTTGTTTTGATTATTTATATAAATAAATAAATAAACCCAACAGTCACATACATAGTCCTGACCCTACAGTAACATCGAGTCTTGTGTCGTGGGTATCCGGAACTACGAGAGACATTTCGGTCTCACAAACACCCAGACCCGAAACAAATACCTGTGGTTCACACAAATATTTATTTCGGTGCGGGGATCGAACCCGCGGCCTGGTCCAATCAGAGCAGGTTATTTATAATTTGTTATAACATTTAAAAAAATACAAACATGTTTACGTGATATTTAATATGGCTGAGTGAAGAGAAGTCGAACGAAAGAAGAATCAGTATCCTCTGCTTCTTGTGAAAGCCTAATTTTTTGTTTGTGTAGGTGGTCATAACTTGTGAATATATTATTATTGTTTTTAATTCGATGGATTATTAATTGTCGGAAAGTTTGAGTACAGTATTCGTAGGTTTCCTGACCGCAACCTACGTTCACTTGAACTCTGTAGTGTAATTGTAATTTGTGTAGTTTATAAGAATAGGTGCGGCGCCCTGAGGGAGTAGTTGAGTGTTTGTGTAGGTGGGTATGTCTAGTGAATATATATTTTGTTTTTAAATGGATTACTAATAGTTAAAAGTAAGAGTGCTGTGTTGTTTCTTTGGATGTCAATAATAGTAGGTGGTGAGAAATTTGGAATAAAGTTGAATTTCTTAGTTTTTGATTCGATGGAATACTACCAGTTGAAAAGTATGATTAAGAGTGCTGAAATGGTTTAATGGAAAATATGTTTTTAATGTTCATTATTTCAAAAGTTCTAAAAAGAGTTTTGAAAGTGGAAACTGCTTGGGGGGACTTAGGGAGAATTATTTCCTAACCATAGTAATATAAAGATTAAATTGATTCCTGGAATACAATGTAGATCAATGGGTTCTTCAAAATATACTATTTGTTTTATTTTTCATGAATGGCGAGACAAGCATGCCATTCGCGTGATGGTAACCGATACGACCGGTCATGGACAGTAAGCAAAACTAAACAACACCATGGATCACAAAGTAATGCTTTGCATTCCACTGCGCTTGCCACCCTGAGACATAAGATGTTAAGTCTCAATATGTCCAGTATTTACACTGGCTACAATGGGACATTGTTGCTCTAATTATTCATTCAAGCTACTGTCTGAGAAAGAACCCAATAAAATAAGCATTGATTTTTTTTCCATCGTATTGAAGTTCTTCCCAGGTAGTTCTATAAGTGGAGCAGCATTGCATTTCACAACAAACAAAGGAAAGGATAAGTCGAGTGAAACCGATAAAAAATATTCTCCAGGTTTCATAAACTTTTTGCAGATAAAGATTGCAATCGTAGATAATTCCAGCTCTTATTTTTTCATTTAGAACGCTAAAAAATCCGTAGAGATAACATTTTTATTTTGATATAAATTAATTTATACATATTACTTCATATAATTATTGTGTTTCCAAATTTAATTTTTATTACCCGTTTAGTGCAAATTTATCAAAAAACATTTCACTACCTCTTTTATTTGCCATTCGTCGCACTATACAAAATGTAGTATAAAATATTAAGACCGAATTAGGACCCTTTCCTAATGAAAATGTTTTATTGATCAACTAATGAGTTTGCGATTAATCTCTGTATATACATTATCCAGCCAGCCCATACACATCCCACTGCAAGACCTCCTCTTCAATAAAGAGTACGATTGGGTGAAGAAATGCCATATAGTCCACAACGATAGCCTAGTGCGGGTTTGCGGACTTTAACATACCACAAAAATTCTTACAAATCGCTTTGATTGATGACGCTCTACAGGTTTCCTCGCGATGTTTTTCTCCACCGTTTTAATGATTAAAATCCAATACACATGTGACTCGGAAAAGTTAGATGTATGCCCTGGGATTTGAACCCACACCCCACCGTGAAAATGTTGGCAGTCGCGTTAGGTCTGTTACCAACGGGGCACGCGAACTTCAATCTCTGCATATTAAAATTTTAGTTGTCATTTTGTTTATATCTGACAAGATGTATGCACATACAAATATTATCTTTAACACAAATCAATTAAAGCAACTACAATCAATACCTGACCAGACCCTGTCCCATGTAGTGAAAGACCACCACTTTGTTGTTTTCACAATGGAACGTCGGAACTCTTGACGCAGCAAGCTGACCAAACTTGGACATAGAAGTTTTATCCACGCAAGATGAATGCATAAACAATGATGATGACAACAATCAATCACTATCATTTAATAGAGTCGGAAATGTTTATGTGCAGTTAATTTGTCGTAATTGAACATGCCTATATGCTAGGGATTGGTGGAGGAATCTGTCGTATATCCACTTCATTAGCGGTATCCCTTAGGGTAGGGGCGTCCTTGTCCCTTTCAATCCCTATTGAGCATACAAATCTACTGTGTTGTATATTTTTAATTGCACGGTAAATATCTATAGTGCATCTAATGCGTGGTTTTTATGTCGTCATACGCTTTCTTTTGCGGTCACAGCCTGGATATATCCTCTATAATTCAATATATGCAAAAGGCACAACATCGTTGTGTTGTAGCTATCAGAATTTTCTAGATATTTTAGTCTCTCACCTCTTTAACTGGAAATTAATGAACGAAAATATCAAATAAAATTATTTGGTGTGGGATTCGAAGGCTGCGCCTTTTATCATACCACCGGCGTCCTTAACATCCTAGCCACGGAGCCTATTATGTACGCAAAGTATTAATCATTCAAATAATCGGTTGACTAGAACATAAGACACTACAGGCCAAAATTTAGATGGCAAAAAATCTTGCAATATAAAAGCCAGCAAGCCAATCAGCTACCGTGAGTTTTGCGCTGCGACATGTAGCTGCTGCCGGCGCCATGTCAAATATGTTGTATGAGCTAATGATATTGATGGAGTCGCCCGGTCTACACAATATCCTATCATACACAAAGGAGCACTTGTACAATCATATTATATATTAATTATCATCAGCAAACAAGACACTGCAAGCCGAAATATAGTAAACAAAAGTCTTGCAATATAAAAGCCAGCAAGCCACTCAGCTACGGTGAGTTTTGCGCTGCGACGTGTAGCCGCTGCCGGCGCCATGTCAAATATGTTGTATGAGCTAATGGTATTGATGGAGCCGCCCGGCTTGCACAATATCCTATCATACACAAAGGAGCACTTGTTCTAACGCACGCTTTGAAAATGCCGCGAATATTTCCGCCCGGGATTTTTAGTTGAATTTTTGTATTGTGAACCGGTGGTGTTTTGTTTTTGTGACATAATTTTGTAGTGTTGTTGGATGTTTTAATGACAAATAGAAAAACAAAAAAATATTCAATGTCCTTCAAATTTGTGTTACAAAGAGTTAAACTAATCGTTTAATAAATCTATAATATTTAAATATGGCAACATTTTTTTGAGGTCGCCATTGTTGTATACCATTTACCAGCTGAAAGTTGAGTTAGAAAACATCGGTTTAAGAATTATGCTGGTAAACTGCGATTCATAACGGGACCCAAACATTAAAGTTAAGTTAAAGGATATACTTGGTAATCTTTGAAGTCAATCTTTGAACACGTTTAGTGTTCCATTTCGAGATTAAGCAGCTTGGAATATCTCGAATTTATATAAACACCAAACAAAAATTTGAAAACCAAAAATCCTATCCTCACTAACCAAAACGATTTCTTCAATTAATTACTAAAAGATAACCTTTCCTAAACCAACACAATAAAACCTGCCCATTGACAAACACATGCAATATAAACACAACATTAGGCTGCATAAACTGGGTTAATAAAAAAAACCTCGCAGCAGTTCCACCGGAATACTTTATGCGAAGACAGCCAGCGGTGCAAAGGAAAAATAAAAAGGCACGTCTGCAAGCCTACGCGGACAAAGAACTGTAAAGTGCAATATTCGCGGTACTGTACTACAAATATTATACGACTTGCCGTGCGAGATTTTTTATATTGGGGGTGTTTAGGGGATTTTAGAAGTGAAGTATTGATTAATAATGATCATGGTTCGATTGGTTGTATTTCGTAAATATTAATGTAAGAAAATTTCATGATCGAGCCTCTTTTCTAGTATAGTAGGGGAGGGGAGTTAGCTCTGAATCTACAATGCTGACCTAGTATAGATTTAATTTTGGCCCTCATAGGATTTAAACATTTTTGGAAAATTCTCAACTATATTTGTATCATGAAAAGGTTTTTTTTATAAAATAATACAGAGCTTTGAAGTTATTTTGAAAAAAATATCAGAAACAAATATCCTGCAAAAAGCAAAGACGTTTGCCTCCGGTGTTTATATTATAAGCTATCGCTGACTTTTAAACAGAACGTGAAAAACCGAACTGTGAAAAAGCCCGGATCAATCCTTTAGCATAATACATAATAATGACTTCGTTAAGACGTAATAATACGTCGAAAAGTTTCTAGTGGGACGTAATAACACGCTAGATGCATGCGGATTAATTATCACAGGCGGGGCCTTAACAACGTCTGCGAGTGTAAGTAATAAAACTTAGTAAGCCGTGACACGCCGTAGCTGCATTGATGTCACATCGTGCTTGTGCAAGATTGCCATGGGATTAATTAATTAGTGACATTTGAATCCAGAATGTTATTTAATTTTATCTAATATTTTGAGTTAGAATTATGGAACTGATTGCTGTTTATTTTATGATTTACTTAAGACGATGGCACACAATTGAAATACAAGACTCGACTCTAGCGATAAAGTTTGTAATATGTATAATTTGGCTGAATTTATTTACTGCTATAATTATTTTATTTTAATATAGCCATATTCAAAATTAATGTGCACGAATAATCCGTTCATGAATTGATTGCATAAATTATGCCGCACGTTGCCGCGGTAATCGCGGTAAGCATACAATAAATCTGCCACCACACAGTGCAAAGACCTTAAATCTCGGAAATGTCTTGCAAGTGCATAAATTCTATCAACAGTATTTACACGCCTGTCTCGGTGCGTATTTGTACTAAGGTACGTTTACAAGACATCGAAGGTTCGACTCCCAGGTCGGGTAAAGAAATAATGGAGTTTATTATTCATAATCAGCCAGGAGTCAGGAATTTGTGCCTGATAAGACGATAGGCGCAACCCCTGTAACATTTAAGGACGGAATAGACAATGCGAAACTTGGGTGTCCTAGTTGTATCTCTGCCTACCCCTTCTGAGAAAAAGGCGTTAGTTTATGTATGTACGTATTCAGATTTCCTAATAATAAAACAAAAGAGCATTCAAAGAAGGTAAAAGAGAACCAAAATCCCGAAAGCCAAGTTGCAAAAAGCCAATTCTTAAAATATACAAAAACAAATAAATATTATCGTTAAAACTGTCTTTGTCACGACTTGGCAAGTTCTCTGTTTTGTGAAACATAGCTGGAACATTTTATAGGCTAGGTGAAAAAATATGTTTCATTTTATATCTGGGCAACTATTTTATTTTGGTGTATCTTTAAGACTTTTCTCACTGGTAGATACCACACTTAGGAAGTAATTCATAAGAAAACCGGTCTTTTTATCTTATACTATTTTATTTACAAAAATCTTCTCTCGGTTTGGTATACATAGGCTTCATCTAAAGCCTTCTATTGAAACAGATTTTCGAGATACTTTCACTCAAGTCTCGTCAGACATTTTTGCAGGTCGTCGCCCTAGACCTATACGAAGCAAAACACACATTTCATCATAGTACAAAAATATATTTAAACAGACTGTTAAAAACCGACACCTCAATATCCGGCAACATTTTAAAAGGCTCACCTGCGTAAACATCCTAACAATTATTTTATTGTTCAAATTCAATTCAGTAAAAGCGTTTGCACACGAAATATTTTACAAGTCCTGTGAAATTCCGGAGTTAAAAAAATGTTCGCCACCAATGCATTGTCCCGCGCAATGTTACACGAATTATGAACATTGCCAAAGCGAGTTTTAAAAACTGCAAACGCGGCTATTAATTTTAAATACACGTCACCAATTCACCTACTTATGCACCATACATTTTGCTTGAATACAACTAGGTCGAGAAAGCTCGGTGGCAGTTCTTTGCCAACGGGAGCATAATGGTCGCAAATTGTCGACATCTGACCCGAAGCTCCGCAAATATTGTCTTTTTTATGCACCTGTAAGTAGCTATTTATAAATTACAGACTATAATTGTATTGTCCGGGGAAAGTTAATTTATATGAAGTTTTTATGCCCGTCACTGAGATTCGGGGAAATTTGTGGGGCGCACAGATTGCCCCTGAACGTACGCATCATATAAATTATGTACGACGATGCGTACTTTCTTGTGCATTTTTGTCGTATAAAGCTTTTGTAAGACACTTTTAAAGGATATTTTAGTTAGTAAATATTTTGTCCCTTTCGAACGATCTCTGTATTTAGTTTGAGTAAAGAAGACAAAACATTTCATGACGAAAATATAAATTGTCCATGAGCAGGTCGTTTAAGTTTAACAAAAACACTGTCATTCAAATTTTAATTCTTTGGAAATTTATGCATCATTATACTACCTAGTAGCGTTAAATTTTTATAGAAAAAGATGAGCAATTAATCGGAAAATTGTAGACTGTAAAGATAATAAACAAAATGATAGTTTTGGATGAACCAAACGTTATTCAAATTAAATTTTATATTCAAATATTTTATCGATATTATTGCCACAATATTTGAATAGTAAATTATATTTCATAATATATCACACCAATTAATTAATATTCTGATTATCAGGCTTAACAAACAAACAAACAGCTATGTCATTATTTATATAGATCTCGATCGTGTTTACATTATAGTGACGTCACATTTCACATGCAATGTAATTAGATTCGATAGTTTACGAACCAATTATAATAATTATATAATTAAAATGTAATCGCATTATTACATTGGTTTGGTGCAAACAATTTGATTAGACATGAATTCGAGATTTTATGCTGCAGAAATTTGGCTTCAAATATTACTAGACGTCTGCCTGACGCCAACTGTTATGAAATGTTATATCAATCTTGCCAAATCGCGATTTTGAAAACAAACTTAATTATTGTCGATGATATGATATTCTTTTACGCCTGTATCAAAGTTCTGCGGACTAGTCATCTCTGTTGATGCGCTGTGTTTTGGGTTCATTTTGTGTATATTTGGAAGCAATTGAACTGGCGTAATTGTGTTGCGAGGTGAAATGTAAGCATCTTAATTTGGTACATAAATTATTGTTCGAATGTGCTACAGTTTACACGCTTCGGAATCAAGTTTTATAAGAATATCGAAACTATGATGCGATAATGAGGATTTTTGATGAAATTATTCTTGTCAACAAAAATTGGTTACATATTTTATATTCTTTAAATGGTTCTAGCATAGTTTTAAACATCAGAAACTGCATATCTTACAAGTATTAGTTACCTAGTTGAATGCTGATGAATATTTTTAAACTGCCTATACGTTTTTATAGTATATTTATAGGCAATATAAATATATTTATACCTTTATATCATACCATACACCTTTACTATAAAAACGTTTGATCACGATATGTGCATCGTGGCGTATATTGACGTCATAGTAATCCAATGGATTCGATGTTTTTTGCGTAGGCGATGTTTGTATGCACGACTTTGTTTGTACACAAATAAAATGATCGATCCTCATGAATTCAGTCACAGAAGGTCTACTACGGAAATAGCGTTGGATTTTTATATCATCTTGTTGGAAAGTTGGGAGGAAAAAATCACGACAAAATTCCATTTGATGGGTGGATCAGGTTGCCTAAAGGTTAGTTCAGCACTACCTTAGCCAGAAGACCAAAGCGGGTGGAGAGACGTCATTAAGTTATTTGATGTAATGTCTATTTCTCCCGCCAAACAGCAGTTTAAATGCACTGTTCGGATTGAAGGACATTGTAGCCAGAGTAACCACTGGACATATTGAGACTTTACATCTTATGTCTCAGGATGGCGGGCGCAGTGGAATACCAAACATTGCTTTGTAATTCAAGGTGTTGTTTGTTTTTGCTACTGTTGTTGTATTGCTTATTATCAGGCGAACGGCATGCTAGTCTCTCCATTCATTTTTTTTATTTATTGCAATAAAAAAATAGATTCACGATCCCCTACAATAAGGGACCGCCTGAAGAGAGGATAAGCAATCGGCCACTTCTTGCAACCTGATGAAAGTGGTCAGTCCACCTTTTTCTTGAAAGGATTACGCTTCGTGGCATGCCGAGCACAGAGACATGCATTACTGACGATTATTATTGATTAGCAAGTTGAAGTGGCAATGGGCAGGGCACATAGCGCGGAGATCTGATGACCGATGGGGTCGGAAAGTGCTCGAATGGAGGCCACGTAGCAGAAAGCGCAGCGTAGGACGTCCACCCACAAGATGGTCCGACGACCTGGTAAAGGTCGCGGGACGTCGCTGGATGCAGGCTGGCTCCAACAGGTCTCTGTGGAAATCATTGGGGGAGGCCTATGTTCAGTAGTGGACTTCCTTTGGCTGATGGATGGATGGATGGATTATTGATTGGATTTCAAGGCCGATTCTTTCTTTCTGAAAACAGTTGTAATTCATATTAAAGATAATTCTGATTCGTGCATGGAAACAATAACAATAGTTAATCCATTAAAACAAAATGCTTTGTCAGTGGTTCGAGATATGTACTACGTCTGTCTATTTTCTTGTGGGAAAATGACTGGCATTATCAATAGTTGAATCAAGAACCCGTCAAGGTTGGCAAAAGTATGATTTTTATTTATGTGCATTGACCGCCATATTACTGGCCAGTCCTTGGAGAATATTCTTAAGCACCCAGGCTGTACAATAATGAAAAATTCGTTATGATTATCCGCGTAAATTGCCGTGTCTTAGGTCCAGAAAATGTATTTATTATTTTTTGCTTCGGATGGGTGGGCATAAAAATATTCCTAGCTGGTGTATACTCTCTCTAATATGCACTTGCCACCAACCATTGAGACGATAAAATTAGGTTTAGGGATTTAATTAATTAAATATGTGTATGCCGTTTTAATTAAATTAAAATAAATAATATGGATAAAAAGCTTCCTTACCTCTGTATGAAAGAAAGATGACTAAGAAATTTGCTATCGCCTCCTTATCAACAAGCTCGTCAATAATTACAAAACAGTTTCCACCCACCATTTTCCTACAATATTCTCAACTATCGGCATCGCTTATTATTTTAACGGGATTCTAGGTATTCACGGTAATAAGCACTCATTAACGGGTAAGCCGATTAGCCTTTTGTTTATAGTGTGATAAAAATAGTAGAAAAGCTGTAACCCGACTACTGGAAAAAGAAAGAACCAAGCTACATACTGATTGCTATAATCGACTTGTGTAAAATAACTATTTAATTTTGCTGGATATTAAAGTTTGTTGAGGTCTCTTATATTTGTAGGAAACTACTGGATGCATTTCGCTTTTAACCGGGTCGGTATAGATATCCTTAGGGGAGCTGTATGTTCAGCAGTGGACTTCCTGTAGCTGAAGAGACATAGAGAGAGATTCTAATAAAGTCTTTTGACAATTTCTCATTAATACTATATATTTTTCCTTTAATGTCCTTTAATGTAGGCGTCTCCATTTTTTTTTTAATATTTTTTATGTTCGTGATAGGCAACAAACGACCACGTCATCTAAGAACGCAAACAAAAGTCTGTGACTCCAAGAGTGTAGGTAGAGAGGCCACTATAGCCACACAGTTCACGGATCTTATTTCCGTCTCAAGATAGGTGGCAATCTAATCTTCATGTTGGACACATATTCAATGCCACGATACTTGTATGAGATTATTGAAATCTAGCTTACAATAATAATTATCGAACTCTGGATTTCACGTTTCAACATTCTTGAAACCGAAAATTCACACAAAGTTATAATTGAAGTCTCTATGTTTGATAGCCTTAAACATGCTACCACTAGAGTAATGAATCGAGTTGTGTTAATCAAACAATTATAAATTAAAAGTTATCTTTTCCTTTTTAAAGAAACTCTGTTGAAATTAACATGTGCTACTGCGATATTATACGTACGTAGGGAACTTATCGTTGCATTATAAATTGCGCATACATTACAAGTTGCTCGATGAAGTCTCGTCTTACACGGCAAGTCAACGGCTTGTTACCGGGTATAACCTTAATTCACCTTATATTCTAGTGGAGAGGTGATATTTGTATTTTTATATGTACGGGGTACACTTTATTGAACATCTATTATGTATAATGTATAAAACAAAATACTTAGTCTAATTTATGTCTACGCCCATGTAAATCCCTGCAGGGCACGGGTCTTCTCTACACTCGAGTGTCCGATTGAGAGAAGTTAGGCCATAATTAGTTAGGCCATGTTTCACCGTTATAGTGCTTGGTGATTGACTACGACCCACATGATTCCGAAAAGTCAGAGGTGTGCCCTGGGATTTGAACCCGCTACTACCGTGAGCATGTGGGCAGTTGCATCTGACCTGTTATCAACACCACGTTCTTCAATCTCTGCATATTCAAATTTTAGCTTTCATATTGTTTATATCCGACAAAATCTTTGTATGCGCCTGCAAATACTATTAACTATAATGCAAATCATCTAAAACACTTACAACAATCAATCACTATAATTGTTAGTAGGAACTTTTAAAGTATGTGAAAAAAATGTATACAAACAAATATAGGGCCAAACTGTTTCATTTAAAATATACAGAATGGTGAAGAAATGTATCCAACAAAATATATAATATTTCTCATTAGTGGATACTCTATTTACATTGCATTGTATTTATTATCAGAAATTATACCTATATACAAAAAAGTAATAAACAAAATTGATTATAAATGAGATGTGAGAGAGCGTAAAACAACCAAATATCGGAATGCATTCCGAATTTTTCCATTTACGTGCTATTTACGAATTTCCTGTTTATTTTGTCTGTAGTATTTTACTCGGGAAGCATGTTAAAGTCTATTCAAAGGTTGAAACCTAGTAACTAAAACCAAAGAGACACATAGCCTGCAATGCAAACTTTATTTTTGTTTATCAAACTCTGAGTTTTATTATGAATGGGCTAAGTCTATCGTCTATGTCCTATGCCTTGTAAGTCCACACTTGTTCATGATGCAAACTTCACACATACGTTACTTAATTGCAATAATTTGATGTGTCTTTTCGGACGGACGGAACGGATCGGTCGGGTTCGTATTGGTCTACATTTGGAAACGAATTTTTCATATTCTTTAATTGATCTTCAATTCACAGATTACTAGTTAATACTATTTAGATATTACGGAATTTATTTATACTGTTACTATAAATGATATCGTTTTTTATAATAATACCAATATTTTATTAAAATAAAATTAAACTGGATTCTACGATATCGCCTACAAAGTGACAGAATGTTTACTACAGCGCACATGTCATGTTAAGTTCAATATCAAAACAAGTTTACTGCTAGTGTCTGTAGCTGCATGAACTTTAGCACATTTTCCCGCTACGAAAGTGCACAATGTCGACCTTTCGAAAAGTGCAGAATTAGTCGACAATCGATATAGTTATAGTGTTGTGTTGCGTGGGCGGTGTAAGGCGGTGTGTGGCGTGTGGCGTGTGGTGTGGTGCCGGTGCACGCGGTTGCAGGCCGGAGGCCGAAGCCTCAAAGGCGCGGTGCGGCCTCTCGGCGCGGTGCGGGCTTGCGCGCGCAGCGGCGGCGGCGGCGGCGGCGGGCGCGGGCGGTGCGCGGGTCAGTGGCGTGCAGCGCGCGCCGCGGACGCCCGCACCGCAGTGTCGAGCAGAAGCCCGCCATGCCCGGCCCGCGCCTCTCCCGCGCCGCCTGACAGCATGGCCCACCCGACCGCCACCACCACACGCAGCCACGCTCTGACGACGGTACGCATCCCGGCCCACCGACACGAGCCGCGAGCCCGCTCGCACTCGCCCTTCCGCGACCTCTTGTCACTCTGACGCCATTCGCTGTAACCCATCAGTGACAGTGCTCCACGGTCCGTTTCGCCAGTGAGGTTCGTTCGGTCAGCGCAGAGGTTTCGTCTCGTTTCGATCGTCTGCAGACCGAAAGGAGTAGGCGCGAGTGGTCGCCGCACGCGTCACTAGATGGCGCCGGGAGTCGCTCCTGCGGCGAGCGCTCTCCGCCCGCGCCCCGCCGTCGCCGTCGCCGCCTTTTGTTTCGCGCCGTTCGTGTACATAAAATAATAATTGGCAGGCCGGTGGTGAGCACCGCCGCTCGGCGCCGAGCCGTCGCTGACGTCAGCGGAGCCTGAGCTCGCGCCGGAGCCAGTGCCCGGCATCCCCGACCTTCCGCCACCGCCGTCTGCGGCTCGCTCGACACACCACACTGACACGTCAGGCCCCACACTAACCCTCCGCCCCTCTTACGTGCCAAATAATTCACTGAAGCCTGACTTACAATTTAATCGACTGAACCTTTACAAAATATTACAACATACACAAACGTTTTAAATAGTCGCGTCGGATACGAAGCCCCGTGTCGGCCACGAGCGACATCATAGCTGTGACGCACCGAAAATGTGTAGGTTTCATTCATGTAACCTACAAAGGTTGGCGATTGATCTGCACCTAGCAACAACGGCGGCGGCGGACGTTGTTACATTTTAGTATTTGACAATATTATACGGTGGATTTACTTGGAAAATGTCGAAATTCGAAGCAGTATATAGTCGTGGATTCATTTAGTCAAAGGAGTGCGCTGGGTGGCGAGCGACGCGCCGCGCCCATGCCCCTAAGTCTGGTGAGTGGTAGATTGTAAGGCTTCGTAGCGTGCCATTTTCACGACGAACACCGCGTACGTGTTTTCTATCACCTTAAGCCAATAACTTTAATGTTTCTATTACAAAAGCGTATTGAAACACATTTTATTTACATTGGATGTCGTACAAGTACATGTCATGTTGGTACACGGAAAGGTCGAACTCATGGCTACTGGGCCACCCAGGGACGTTTCACATAACTACCGTGACTGAACGTTTGAGCCCTACATAGATACTAAAACCTCTGTAAATTAGAAGGTATGCTCTAAAGCGGATCGATATTTTTACCCAATATAAACGGAGCCTTTTGTATAGTAAATGTATGAAATATATGTCCATTGATGCAATGTGGTATACTGTTGATAAACATTGGTTAATTTGCGTGTTCGATATAATATTATGTACTTTGAAAAATAGTATGATACTCTTTATTCTAAGCTAACTGAATATTAAATTGTAAATTGCGAAACTTAAACTTGATGACATCGATTTAATTTTATGAACATTAGTGGCATAGTTGTGAATGAAAATAGACTTATAAGACAAATATCTAAAGCCGCAAGATAGGTTAAAATTCACTATGGATTTTTTTCCTTTGATATAACCACTACCCTCGCAGAAGACATGTTGTTCGTGTCATTATTTCATAACCTAATTTTATTTATATCACTATAGTTCTGTTCCATGTCTTATGTCTTATTTAATTATAAACAAAATTTCCTTTCATTTCAAATTCTAAGAACATGATTTTCTAAAATTAAACTAGTAAATATGAAATCCCAAACTAAACACTATAAAAATGTTGAAAAAGGGTTGTACAAAGCCCAGCCCCATGTTTATATAATTAATTAACGTTCCAAAAAAATCTTTAGAAATACTAAAATTAACAAGGATTGTTGTATCAATTTGTTTAATTTATTAAACATGCTTAAGAAACATAAATATATAATATATGCTAATAGATAACAAAAAAATGTATGTTTGTGCTTATGGCAGTATTGCTACGAATGTTTAAAGATTTACACTTAGCCATATTTCTTATCCAAGTAGAAATCCCTATGATACATAATTTCCTACAATATGTAATAAGTATAGGTGTAAAATATTAAATTTAAGCTCCTCTTTGACAAAGTGTGATTAATAAGGATTGCTTCTAAGTATAATAATATCTTCTCACATCTTATCATTTCAGTACAAACAAATATGGACAAGTAACTGGGACTTGGCTTGGATATTTCATTTGGTGTGTTTTTTTTTTTCAAATTAGTAATATCTATCTTGGTATGTGGTATTTTTTTCCATATTGGTTACAAAATAAAGAGCATATTTATTTTCCATATGAAAATAGGCAGGGTCTATCACACATGATATTTTTATATTATGTAATGTATATATTTTATTACCAAATTGAGCTTAGTTTGACAAGTAAATCTAATCAATAGATTCTTGTATCCATTCATGAGTTTTTAAGTGGATCTATTTTTACACATAAATGTACTATGGAAAAATTAAGCTATTTTTTCTCAACAAATCGATTATGCAAGTATACAGGATACAATAGAAAAAAAATTGTCTGCCCAAATTGCTTGAAAGTGTTGAATGGCGAATCAGACTACCTACTATCAGGAATTATACATATGTCACTTCATAATATCTCAACAATTAAAATAATATTTTATTTGTAAGAAAAAGAAACTCTTGGTTCAGTGAGTCAAAGATTATGGTAGTTCCCTGATGTGGTTTAGAATTTTGAATGGGCAACCTTCATCCTACCATCCACCTACTGTCCTCGCCACAACAGGAATCCTTCAAACAGCTTGAAAATGTTGCTACTAGTCTGCTTCCTGGTCACTTATTGTTGCAAAATAAAACATAATATTTATCTGTCATACTGAAATTACCTTGTGAATTATTTTTGATTAATTCTGTGTTTTATTTTATGTCTTAATGAAATATTCTAAAAGTATTATAATTATGACTTCAAATTATTCATATTTTTTATTTCTCTGTAGAGTCCAAAATTATAAACTAATTGAGCACTTTATATTTCCTTGATTTTATCAAATATTAAATCTCACTGTATGTGAACGTGTAGTTCATAAAAGCACTCATACAGAATATATTAAAATTGAACAAACCTACCCACCCTTTGAAATTCGGAATGAAGATACCAAACGTAGATGTTTAATAATAGATCAGTGGTATTTCGGTATTCAACGATCAATTGTACGATAGCCGAAGTCAGATTTTGAGCCACTGTGGAATTAGGACAAGATGCAACCTTTGGAAATTAGGTCAGGTAACACCATATTCTCAGTTATGCCGACGAATAATTCAGGTGTGTTTTGGGGATTATTGTTCTGATGAAAATATTTAAGAATTATTATAAGTATTCACGTATTTATTTAATTTTTTATTATACATAGTAAAACACAATAACAGTTTTAGAGACAATACAAAACAACAAAGTACAAATGGCAGTGTTATCGCTCAAATGCAATTTTTTACGAATCATGGGATGGGGAAAAAGAAGAGATAGCTTAAAATAAAGACAATAAAATAAAAAAGTATTATATAATTAAAAATTGCCAAAACTCTGAACCATAGTTACAGTAATGGAAGTAGATCCGGCTCAAAGGACCAAAACTACATATAATTTTAATGAATTTATATGGCAGTCGGAGCAAAGATTACATGGAGTTATTAATAATAATAGTTGTATTCAGTGAAGTTTTTTCTGCATAAATAAATTTGTATGTGATACAATATTTTAAGTATTTTAAATACTAAAGCTTTGATATTGATAAACATTTCTTATACACTCATGAGTATCTAAGAAATTTTAAATATTTCGTAATTTTCTTATGTCTAATCGTTGATAGCGCTGTAAAATTCTATTCTAGACCACCCGAATATAATTACCGTTTCATTTAGAAGATATTTTTTATTAATTAGCTCCTCCTAATTCGCAAAATATGACTCAAAAGAACAGCTAAATAACTATCCATTAAGATTATAAGTCGCCTTATTATTGGTGCCATTCATACTTCCATTACACAATACACCTTAGCGTCATGCGACCCATTCTCAGAAACTTATAATTAAGTATATATTTTATAATTTTTCAACGTTAACTTCATGTCTATTAATTACAGTGGCCGGATCTTGCGACAATTAGCTGTAGTTTTTTTTTTCTTAGAATTTGTGCCTTCGTTAATGTCGAATATTGTCGTAATTACAAAGACTCCTTTTATGTGGTAAGGTAACGTTGAAGAGTTTGTTGCGTCTCCTTCGCTTTATTCTATTTAATTGGAACACTTTCTTGGCCGTGCCGCCATATTGAAATTTTCTTTTTGCAAGCTCTCTCGAATTCTGCTGTGTATAGAGGTATGCTGGATTTTACTTGCGTTATTTAAGTTTTGAGAATTAATGTAGGATAGTCGTAATGTAGGACCTGTAATGTAGGACCTGTGAAAAAATATTCTTTCGCTCAGGAAGGGACATTCTACATACAATTAATCTATGTCATTTTATGAATCCGATAACTTAACAAAATTAAGCGTGAATGCACAACAAACGAAGTCACGTGAACATTTGTAAATATAATATGTAATGCGTCCTTCAAATCAGATTACGTTAATATATTGCATGGTACTTGCATCTTCTTCCCCTCGTTCCCACATTCGTGCAAACAGGATAATCTCAGGATGCAGGCAATCATTGTCAATAATACAGTTGAAAGACCTGTTGTCGGCTCCTTTATCGTGTTAGCTATAATTGTGTTCAATCGTTCAACGCTCATATATCGCACGGTAGAATGGGTTACAAGTAGTAACCGATAGTTTACAGTTGGGCTTAGTGGATAGTGACGCTGAAAAAAAAGGTGCAAATATATTTGCTCGTATCCAATGCTGATAGGACTTCTCTACAGGCCGCGTTGGACTGTCGCTATTTGACGGACTTCAGGTACCAGTCATTATTTACTAATGTTAATATTTACACGCCTGGTAATGAGATAATGTCTTCATATATTTTATTTATTATTCTGAAGTGACCGAAGAGAATGCATGAAGAGGTTGATGAAAGTGAAAGAAGCGAAGGCAATATGTCAGGCTCGAGCAAAGTGGCAGTCTACTGTCTCTGCCTATCCCCTATGGGTTCCAGGCGTGATGATTATGTATATGTATTTTATTAATTAAGGCTTTTAAAGGTTAGATTTTTTTTTAATAATAGTGAAAATAACAACAATAAAATTATTTTATATGTTATTTTGTACCAACAGGCTGGTCGAGTCCCTGGTAATATTTTATCGTTGTTTAATAGAGAAAGACCATATTTAGAAGCAAAATCGTTAAACCCTCAGTATTCATAACAGAACCTTGAATCGTTTATTTTCAGCTGCTATAAAGCACTAGTATAAGTCATTATACTTCGCCAGGCCTGTAGTCATCACCATAATGACAAATTCAAAGAAAAGTATGAACCTTCCGTATTTTTCATAAAATGTTTCGTAGAAATATTACAGTGACATTACGATTTAATGTATTTTGCGTGTACCTTCTAAATATAAGCTCACGTGAGACTCAATTTGATTTAAATTAAGCTATGGTTGATTGCAAAATATAGATCACAAAAATTGACAATTCTTTAAGGGTTTTATGATTGTCAATCTAATTAATAAAAAAGCTACAAATTTTTGTTTAATTTAATAATACTTTTAGCTAAAGCTATTACAATAATTGGGTCACGATACATAAATATGATGTCCATGCGGAACTAATTTGAAAACTTCCTTGATACCGATATTATTTCGAATCCTTCACACCCATACATGACCTTGTCCAATTAACCCCCAACCGTTTGATACACGTCATCGCTGTCCATAGACAAAGAATGACTCATTAATCTACTTTATATAGTGGGGTTCGCGGATAACCCGCTTTGGAAAATAGTTCCGAAAAGTCACTTGTAAGAAGTTCTTAGACTTGGTGAGACATTCAAATAATTCAACTCTCTATTAAACTGGCTCGGTAGAATTACAACAATGCATCAGATGGTCAACCTTAGTACTATGGTATATTCTTTATTAAACTCGGTAGAGTAACTACAACGCCTCACACAGCCGACCATAATACTCTACGTTCTATCTCCCTCTGTTCTGTCTAACGTGGTGTTAGAATAAAGACTGTTTTTATTATATTGTGGTAAGCATAGTGTATTCAATATACACTATTACGCATAAAGTAGCAGACCGGGCGTTTTGCCGAACCATGGGTGAGGCCAATGTCCTGTAATAGACTGCAAAAGGCTGATCATTATGATGATGATAATGATGAATCATAATGTGCAGTTCAAAGTACAGATTATTCATCAGTAACATCCAGGCCCGGGACAAGTACTTGTGGGCCTTACAAACGTTTGTCTTGGTTTGAGGATCGAACGCATGGCTTTTCGTTCCACAGCCCGTGTCTAACCGACTCCGCCCCAAAGGCCGGCAAATCAATTATGAAATAGACATAATTATATTAATCCTTTTGGGATATAACAATGTTGTTTTACGTACAATATACAACCACACGTAATTAGAGACAACTACATCAATTATTTGTTCAGTAGAATATTGTTTACAAATGTCACGACCGGGGTGCCTGTTCTGTGTAAATATTGTGAAAGGCAGATGTGTTTTATTTACAAGCTTATCGTGCACGATTGAAAGAGCATTTAACTCAAGCTATTTTTAATTGATTGAAGTTTTATAGAGAATGTTGAAGACAAGATAACTTCACATTACAACATGATCGCCACAAGTCTATTGACAGAGATAATATTTAATTAGTTGATACGTATTAGCAGGAATTTTTCTTTCTTCTCAGATTTTTATTGTAGCTCCCGTATCTCTTTGTAACTTTTAGGTCCTTATGAAGTTTTAAATTCATTATCAAGTTATAAAAATATAATTAAGCTTTTGAAGTTCTGTTAGAATTTTAAAATATAATTCCAATATAATGTCTCCATAACTATATGGAGAAGATTGAGAACTAACTCAATCTTCTTTCTTCTTTCCCCAAGCTCATCTTAATCTTCTTTCTTTCTCGTCCTTCTAATTTCTTAGCTCTTTTTCTGCTTTCGTAACATCTATTTTATGTAATCATCAGGATTTTCGCGATTGTCATCCTCCTTCTTTACGATAAGAAGTTTCCATTGCATCCACACCAGTAATTCCTTATGTAAATAAGTAAAGTAAACTTGGTAAATAACGACCCTTCCATATACACATCTACTGCCAGTCAGCAAACATCGTCTGGCCGTTTTATACTTTATGTGGCCGATGTGAATAGCTTCGGTGGGGATCGCGTCATGGCGTCGGGCAAACACCAGGATATTAAATCCAAAAAGTATTAGATAGAGTTGATCATACGGAAAAAAGGAATAATATTATGGAATCACTTTTAATTTTATATTATTTATGTATATCCTTTATTGTACACGAAGTAAGCTTAATACATACATACATAAACTCACGCCTTATTCCCAGAAGGGGTAGGCAGAGGTGCCAGGGCACCCACATTTCGCTTTGTATGTTCCGTCCGACAATGTGATAGGTGGCGAGCCTATCACCATATCGGGTCATAGTAAGCTTAATAATATAACATTACATTACATAGTAGTACAAAAGGCGGTCGTATCGCTCGAGGCAAAGTCTTATCGACTACCTTATCATGGATAAGAGATAGGAAAAAGAGAGGGCATTCAATAATCGAAGAAACCTACCAAGTAGGATAAAGATTGACTAAAGAAAAACAATAATAAAATAATCATATTTAATGTCGAAGTTTGGTGAGTTTTGTGAGTATTATGAAGGTTTAATGAATAACTGTAAGATATCTAATAAATTGAAAGGAAAATTACCTGGATCTAAATTATCTGCTAACCTATTGTTTGCCAATGTGGCGGTTCATAGTCGAACGATTAACCATATTGTAACAACTGATTGTAACCTATGTTCCACAATAAACAGATTGATTTATTTTGTACGAATATTGCTACTTTCAGTTCTTCATGTTGTTTTCTTATCATTGATATTTGTCCACTGGCTAGGCAAAGGCTTTCCACGAAATCTTTCGTTTAATTTTTAATCTGATTTCTTTTTAAAATTAGGTTACGATTGATAGATAACATGAACTGTATTCTATGCTGTCTATTTGTTGTCGAAATTTTCTAACCACGTGTTCAGATTTGGTTAATGCCTTAATGTTCATAGACTTTAAGAAATGCATAATATCACTAAATAATATTGGTCCAGAAATATTCTACCCAAAAGAAAGTGGACAGGAACTTGATAAAAACACCAAAAAACACCAAACAAACTTGAATTTGCAGGACTATTCCCAGCTATAAATGAAACTTTCAATTTCTAAAATAAAATGCAATTACTTAACAATACAAAAACAAACTTAGCCCGGCAAGAAAATGAAAGTGAATGAAAGCAAGACGCCGTTACACAAAGTGAAATTAATTATCTTTTTCTTTTAATTCAACCGGCCAGCGGTCAGAGCAATAATTAACATTACTGCTTGTGTCAGATTTCATTTGACGCACCGTTTCTTCCCCCTGTTTAATAATTGAATCGCAGCAATGATGACAGTGTTCGATTTTAATTGTTTCGAATACATTTTATTCATCGTTTTTGGAATGGTAGTGGCTGTTGAGATTTTGTGTTCGGATTATTGGGAATTTGAATACGAAAAAATTGTATTTGACAACAGATTAAATTAATCTACATAATTAAGTAAATCTGTTTCGCCTGTGTGTAAGTTTCTCTTAAATTCACTAATACCTATAATTTTATATTTATGTAATAAATCACTAAGCCAGTTAGACGTGATAAACTACTTCGAAAACTTCAAATTTCAAAATATCCATTCATAACAAAATGTGTTGCAAGACAGATGTTTATATCAATTCATTTACAATATTGTCTATTATTCCTACCACCCATAACATTATTACGAAAGTGACATTTATTTATTTATTCAACACAGAAACGAACAAAAATAAATCAGAAAGAACGTGCTCATTCGAAGTCGATTGCGCGCCCCCGATTTACATCGAAAACCGTTTAAAACATGAAAATAGTGACACAAAATATAACCAATTTGCAAAGTAGGTTTCTTCGTAATATGCAAGTTGCAGTTTACACCGCGACCTAGTTCCGAACTGTTAGTTTAAGCATGTACTGCGTCGAAGCCTACTACATCTGCAAACGATTTGTGGCACTTTCGACGCTGGATTGTTCCTTCTGTATCAGCCCATATACGTCCCACTGCAGGGCACGGGCCTACTCTACAATCGAGAATACGATTGGGAGTGGTTAGGCCATATAGTCCACCAAGCTGGCCTGGTGCGGGTTGGCAGACTTACATACCATAAAAATTCTTATAAATCGTTATGGTTAACCTGCATGGTTTCCTCACGATGTTTTCTTTCACCGTTTTAGTGCGTGATGATTGACTATCAATACACACATGACTCCGAAAAGTCAGAGGTGTGCCCTGGGATTCGAACCCGCTACCACCGTGAACATGTTACCGTGAACACGGATTGTTCCTTACTTGCTAAATTTGGTACGGATGTCAAAAAAAAGTGCCAGATATATCACATCGTGGGACAGAACATACAAGGCAAAATATAAGTGTCCTGGTAGCACCTCTGTTTACCCCTTTTGGATCGCAAAGTTTAATTCATGTTGATTATCTTTGACCATAGGACTCCTCTTAAATCCTTCCATTTATAAAGACATACATTGTCCTTCTGTCAGCTATTGACTTCATTTTTCAAGTGTAGTGTAGGTTTCCTAGTGTAGGTATGAATACATTAAACACAAATTAAAATCTATTACATTCCAAGATAGCCACAGAAAAAGAAATACATGAAACATTTCCCAGTTTCGTCGGCTCACAATATTTGAGAACCGGGGGTTGTCTACAGTGATATAGTCGGCTCCACGGTCTCAAGTCACGAAATTCTATTTTTGTCCCTTTGCAGTGCATCATGCGACTGCGTGCTCGCTGTCTTCTATAAGTCAACAACGTCACGTGCTGTGCCTTGTATCTATGCTGCTTTGTATGTAATTGTAAAGTAATAGTAGTTAAAATAAATAATTTCATGGTTATTGAGATATTTTCATAATTAAACTTATGTTTTAGTGAACTTAGAGCCATAATTGAAATTACTTAAAAGTTATTTTTAACGTGATAAAAAAATATTCATATGTGTAACATTCGCGTAAATCTAAAAATCCATTCTAGAGCCATAAAATAAAATATTGTCAAACAATAATTTATGCGTCTCATTCTGTTACGGAGTTTCTCCATAAGCGATATAAGTTAAGTCTTCATACACTATGTTCGCCCAAGCACAAGTTATTGGAAATCACAAGAATCTTAATTCCTGTGAGTTTTTGATATGCAGGTCTCTTCGCTATTTTTATTTAGGTTTAATCCAAGCATCATCTGACACACTTCATTAATTTTTGCATCCATCCCTCCTCTAACGTTTAAAGTAGCAAAGCGGCTTTCTTCAGTCCGCTTTTCGCCGGCATGGGATACGAGACGTGACGGGTGGCGAACCGCGTCGCCGCCATTTTGACAATTTTTGTTACAATTATTAATCATCATAGCGTTCCCACGAGTAGCAAGGGAAAAATAATTGTCGAGCCTGGCAGAGCCCCGCATGCCAGGCCAAGGCTAGTCGTTATCTGGGGGCGCCCAACCCCAGGACAAACGGCTCGCTAAAGACTAGGCTCGCCCCTAGCCATGCATCTATCAGCGCGGCAGACCTTAGATTGGCAGTTAGGGATAGGATAAGGAAGGAAAGCAAGGAACGGCATGGATTGTGTGATTGGGGAATGAAAATTATGAACTTGGGCAAGGAAATGGTTTAGTGGGACACTACTAACACATAAATGACATCTGCGCCTTCGTAGATTTAGAAAAGGCCTATGATAGAGTGATGAGGAATGAGTTATGGGCAGCACTGTCCAAGTTTGGGTTGAGCAGCAACCTAATTCGAGCACTACAGTCTCTTTATAAGAACTCTAGTGCTTGTGTTAGGATAAACGGAGCATACACTGATTGGTTTCGCATCGATAAGGGTGTGAGACAGGGATGTGTAGCGTCCCCGTGGTTGTTCAACCTTTTCATGGAAGGTTGCCTAAAAGATCTGAAAGATAGTGAATATGGGATAAGAATGAATGAGTTGTCACTAAAATGTCTTCTTTATGCTGATGATCAGGTTATTCTTGCATCATCAGAGGAGGAGCTACAAAATATGGTGACAATTATGCATGAAGCGTTTGAGAGAAAAGGAATGAAAATAAATGTGAGTAAGACGAAAGTTATGGTATTTGAAAGGGAAGAGAATATGACAAAATGCGATATTATGATAGGTAATGAGCAAGTAGAACAAGTGAATGAATTCGTATATTTGGGCTGTGTTTTCACAAGTGATGGAAAGCATGATAGCGATATTGAAAGGAGAGTGAATGCGGGAAATCGAGTGAATGGTACGCTACACTCCTTTATGAATAGTCGGAAGGTCTCCAAAAAGGCACGACTGGCTGTCCATGGAGGAGTGTTAATTCCAACGCTTATGTATGGTAGTGAAAGTTGGGTATGGCAAAAGAAGCATGAAAGTAAAATTAGGGCAGTAGAGATGAGATCGTTAAGGGGAATGTGTGGTGTAAGTTTGTGTGACAAAGTGCGAAATAGCGTGGTGATGGAAACTTGTGGAGTGAAAGAGGATGTAGTGACGAGAATTGAGAAAGGAATGTTACGATGGTTTGGTCATGTAGAGAGGATGGATGAAAGGAGAATTACGAAACAAATACATAATGCGAGTGTGGATGGAAGAGTCGGTAGGGGTCGACCTCACCGAACATACACCATCCAAATCGGTGATACCCTCAACAAGGGTCAGGTTAAAAGTACCCTGAACCGACGAGAATGCATGAAGACGTTGATGAAAGTGGATGAAGTGAAAGTAGTATGCCAGGATCGAGCAAAGTGGCGGTCTATAGTCTCTGCCTACCCCTATGGGATACAGGCGTGACGGTTATGTATGTATGTAAATCCAGGCCCCTAAAATATATAGAAAAGGATTATTTTCCAGTTTAACAAAACCTTTATTTATAACTGGTATAGAATGTGCGAAGTGTCAAAGTTAACCTACTTTATCGTATTAAGCACAGTAATATATTAGTGTCAGGGCAGTGAGTGCTTGATTGTTAGTATAATTATCAGAGTACGTATAGACGCGTGTATTAGAAATCAAGTTCTAGAATGCTCTATTTAGGACGATATTTATCAATAAATAAAATTGCTTTCTTATCACGAGTGTTTGGCCGAAAAGCCCGGCAAAATGAGTTTAAGTGCTGGAGTAGATATTTTTTAATGCATAATAGATTTAAAATATGAAATTCTTCCAAGTTCGGTCATAATAAATAAATACAACCAACAGTCACATACATAGTCCTGACCCCACATTAAGATCAATTAAGTCTTTTGTCATAAGTATCAGAAACTACGAGAGACTTTGCGGTCTCACAAACACCCAGACCCGAGACAAACATTTGTAGGTCTCGCAAACATTTGTCTTGATGCGGGAATCGAACCATCGGCGTGTCGTTTCACAGCCGGCATCTAACCAACTGAGCTACGGAGGCTGTATAGTATCCGCGAGAGTCAGGCTGGTAGTCTAATGACAATGGACTACCCCTTTCGGATATTTAAAGAGATAGCAACGGCTTCCTTTTCAAAATATCTCTTACTAGAGGCCCGGCCCAGCTTCGCCTGGGTGCATATAGATTACTCTACAATAATATGCACGTATTATACACATAAACCTTCCTCTTGAATCACTCTATCTATAAAAAAAACTGCATCAAAATCCGTTGCGTAGCTTTAAAGATTTAAGCATACAAAGGGACATAGGGACAGTGAAAGCGACTTTGTTTTATACTATGTAGTAAAGTGCCACTTTATGTTCAAAAATAATAATATGTATTGCTAAGTATTACAAGTACACATTTATTTTATAAAAAAACCATTTAGTTATTGACAACAATACCATCCCGTCATACCAACCCGTACTAGGCCAGAGTGGTGGACTATATGGTCTAATTCCTCTTAATCGTACTCACAATTGTAGAGCAGGCATGTGCCCTACAGTGGGACGTATATAGGCTGATACAATACAATACAGTATCATCCAGTAATCATCCTACATTTGGGCTTAAACTATGGTTATAGTAAGTTAGAACTTGTGCTACAGCAATAGTGTTGACCTAATTCGAAATGGTACTAGTTGCTTCACTCTATAAATTTAACCTTAACACCGGCGAATCCTGGAAATTAACGCAATATGGTTCATTATACAACACTTATCAATTCATCTTGAATAGTGCATGTAATTACAGTACATAAATAATAATAATAAATCTAACAGTTATATGTAGTCTAAACCTTTCAATAAGATCGAGTCTTGTGTCGTGGGTATCAGTACTACGAGAAAATTTTCGGTCTCACAAACAGCCAGGCCCGATTAACAAATATGGATCACACAAATATTTATCCCGGTGCGGGGAGGCTGTCGTAAAGAAACATAATTATTATAAATACAATTAAAAGGAAAATAAATGCGTTATTTAAACGGCCATTAAAATACGAAAATGGCATAAACATTGACATTATTAAATGTTTTAACTTAACCGAAGAATTTCCTGAAAGCATTGGTGTTTGACCCATGGTTGAAGAAAGTTACTGGTGACCATGTTTAGATACAGACCCCTAACAAGTGGATGACGATAATCTTGGGTAAGCCCATTCAGTATTGAAATTCTTTTGTCTGAGAATAATGATCATGAGTAGAATTAAATAGACGGCTATTCGTTCATTAAAACCCGAATCAGTCAGCACCACTTAATTTTATACTTTTTTCATACATACATACATAAACCCACGCCTTTTTCCCAGAATGAGTAGGCAGGGGTGCAACCAGGACACCCACGTGTCGCGTTGTATTTTCCATCCCCCAATGCGATAGGGGGCGAGCCTATCGCCATTTCTGGCACACATTCTTGACACCGGACTGATAATAAATAGAAAAATCCAGTATCACTTGACTTGGGATTCGAACCTGAGCCCTCAGCTTGCCACACTCAAGTATAATTGTGCCACTGAGGCAGTCACCAGCTATACATTTTATTCAAATAATATTATAATGTAACATCGATTTGCCTAGTCGGACGCGCGTGTTTGATACGTGTGTGCAGATCGAACTATGGCTCATTTAATGCTATTAGTCGTTGCGTAAGAACTGTTGCATGACTTTATGACCTACTTGTGGTATAAACAACACGGCTGCTTTATGTCTCGTTTCTATCGTATTACCATATTAAGTAAACAATGTTTTTGGTACATCCTACATAAAGTAGTACATCCTACGTATAAAGTTGCTTTGGACGACCTGGTTGAGGTCGCAAGAAGTCGCTGGATACAGGCCGCTTCCGCTTTTTTTTAGTTTCGCTACTGTCCATGAACGATCGTATACTTAGCATCAAGTGTATGGCATGCTCGGCGATAAACGCAATAAAATATATTACCCAGCAGAATATCCACTATTAGTTAATGAATTCTCTTAGTTGATACTTTATTAGAAAACCTTTGGCTTCCTCCACATGCTGACTTTCGCGCACCATTAAAAAAAGTATATCAATCGAAGCATTAACAGCACATTACTTTCAAAGAACAAAGGATATTCGATAAATCAGCAATAAATACAGTTTATCAATCCAGCACGATTACCAATTCTGTTTTCCGCTAATGGATTGTGATTAGTGGTAGCTCATCAATGACCTACAGTGAACGGTGCGTCGGCAGCCTTGCGTTCAATTAGTCTGCATGACGTTATAGCATCTAAGCGGCTGACTGACGGCATCATTAGGCGACCTATCGATTTATGTTCGAGCACGGAATAAACCATTGTTTGTACGCCGTTCCACGGTTCTTTGACGGTTCGCGGAAAAGTTCCCGTTTGAATTTCATAAATATATTGTTTGTTAATTTAAGGGACATGTTTTAGATTATTTAATGGATTGTGTTTTGTTTAGGTGTTACTTAATTGTTGAATATTTTGGCGTCTTCTTTATCCTATCCTGGTTTTGAAAATCATAGAGCCTGGTGAGGTTATCGTTAAACATTATCATCAACCAAATTCCTTATACTGTTGGAAATTAGTTCACAGCATTTCATTGACCCCATTTATAGTCTTACGTAACAATTCAATTAATCGATTTTCCATAGATCCTTTACTAAGCTCCGTAAGGTAACCTCCGTAATTTTTTGCATATATCCTGCACTTTTTTTATGTTGTTTGTAGTAATGGTAAGGGTATTTTGTGACGATAAAAAATAAAATTATTTTCTCATATTTAAATATAATGGTGTAATATATTTCATCATCACTCTCAGTCATACCTTTGATTTTAGAGGAGGCCCGTGGCCTGCAGTGGGACATATATAGCCAGATACAGTACAATACCCTAAATTATTTAACTTGAATGATTTTTCATTACATTCTTCGTTACGTTCTGTTTCTCTCGACCACCCGTACTTACTGTTTTTTTTTATTTAAAACTATGTTACACACCTGAAACTAACAATAAAAAAATATGAGAAGAAAAAAATCTAGTCAAAGGATCATAATCATTTATCATAACATTCTAATCCAGTAAATAGTGCCACTGGATTTTGATGGCAATGCTACATTCACCTGCGTTTGAAGCATTGCAAGTGTGTTGCGTGCTCTATAAATCTCGAATCAGTCTCTCGTCTCGATGTAGATCGACGCTGCGTTTAGTCGAGAAGCCACACGTAAAGCTCGACGACCCAGTTAACTCTGATTCTAAAGATATATTTTGATTGTGAGTTGAAATTTTATAGATTTGAATACTTAGGTTACTTTCTTGATATAAATAAACATTGATATTAAAGATAATATTTTCTAAAATATTTATACTAGGAATAAATCACAGACTGAGTGAAATGGCTGTTGACATTATTTTATTTATTGTGTATAAAAAAAATTATATTGAGTACAGACTTTAGCGTATTGAGAAAAATATCACAAAAGCGATTATACGAGTAATAATGTCGTAAACCATATTGCAACCGAATTAGCGCCAGAAAAGACGGCATTGTGTAATAGGCCGCCGATTTTACTAATTATAAATTTAGTTATATTTCTTTTTGTAATTTTTCCTAGTGTCAAATATAGAATATCTATATACAATAAAACCAACTTTACTTAATATTCGTTTAGGAAGAAGTAAAATAGATTTCCGGTATCCATTCGCCAAAACCAATGCTGAGTTAGCTCAAATACAGCAGTCTTGCTTTTGGCAAGCTTAAGCTTTCCTTATCTTATAACTTACTTATACTTTTGAAATATTGACATATCATTATCGGATGAAGATGTGTTTCTTTTTTTTATTGCAATAAATGGCGAGTACTGACGATAAGCTATATGATTGCTCATGGACAGTAACAAAAAAAAAAACATAAATTAAAAAGCAGTGCTTGGCATTCCGCACGCCATCCTGACATATAAGATGTCAAGTGTCCATATATCCAGTAGTTACTCTAGCTACAATGTCGTTCAAACCATAATACAACAATGCATTTACACTGCTGTATGGCGGGTGAAATAGACATTGCTATGGTACCTACCCAGGCGGCCTCTCACATAATATAAGAGACTACCAGAAGTTCTTTAAAATAAATAAATATGTTGTACCTTTGGAAGTGGACAATAATTTATTTCCAACTCCTCCTATTAATTTCACTTTCTGATTAATTTTGTTGCGGGTTAAAGACAAGTTAGCATTCCCGGAGACTCGCCGACTTCAATGTTCGGTGTCATTACATTGCGTGCCACTGTTGATCCTGGCTCACAGGAGTTACAGTGGTGGGTGTGAGGGTGGGACAGTCTCCAAAAAAATGTTGTACCTTTCATAGTAATAATGTGAACCTGGGATTTTATGATCATATTGACTACATTTTCGCTAATGTCCAAAAAAATATAACAAAGCTAGTAATAACAGTAATCATTATTAGATTTGTTAAGTCCGTTATTTTGAAAGATATTGTAAACATACCCAAAGGATATGAAATAATAATTTCTGGTAAACATGTTATCTGTTCAGAAGAGGCAATTGACCTCAATTTTCTACAAAATAGGGAAAACAATATTGAATATTATCAATTTTGATAGGTTGAGTGTAGCATGTAGATAGCTTTTATCAAACACAATAGAAGTAGCCGGTGATGAAAGTCGAAATTATTCTGTATCAGCCCATATACGTCTCACTGCAGAGCACGGGCCCCCTCTACAATCAAGAGTACGATTGAGAGTGGTTAGGTATATATAGAGTCACCACTCATAGAGTATAGAGTCACCACTCTGGCCTAGGGCGGGTGGGCAGACTTTACATACTTTCGCTATAGTATGAAAGGTTTCCTTGCAATATTTTTGTTATTGGTGATTGACTATCAATAAACACATGACTTCGAAAAATCAGAGGTGTGCCCTGGGATTTGAACCCGCAACCATCGTGAGCATGTTGGCAGCCGCGTCTGGTCCGTTTACACCAACATATTATCATGCACTTAAATTATACAGAAATCGATATTTATTTTTACAACCTTTCGTTCTATAATAAATATCTGAATTTTCTAAGTTTAACGTTTTTGATAATATGCATCGTATCATCATTCACCCACCGCTGGACATGGGCCTCCTCATTACTGCACCACTTTGCTTGGTCTTGCGCCAATCTCATCCTTAAATTGATAAATGACTTCGACCCTCCATCTAGCAAGTAGCCTATCTACCTTTCTCTCTAGACCATTCACAAACTCTTCGGCTTGTAGCTCCAGACCACTGTAGCTCCTGTAAGCCAGGATCATTAGTGGCACACAATGACACCAAGCATTGAATCTCGGCGAATGAATGTCTAACTTGTATATTGAGTGTGGATTGGCCATATTACATAGTCCATATACTTAATGCGGGAAAACGAAGATCGGGTTCAACGTTCCCCCAGGAGAGGTTCCCGTCCGGCGACGCGCTGGGACTGATGATTTATACCCACATTATAAACACTCGCCTAATTTCTGTGAAAGCCCATTTGGGCCATTCACACTAATGGCGGAGACAGGATACGTGAACCTCTATTGCAGTGATTCTCAACCACTGTGCCGCGGCACTTTTGTGTGCCGCCAAATTTCAAAAGTGTGCCGTTAAATTTTGCAAATATATAATAATGTTAATATTATTAAATTATATCATTTAAAAAGAAAAATATTTTTAACATGAATATATATTTAAATCCACATAAAAGTTAAGTATTTTATTATTTGCTTTGCAACGCGTTTTTTCTTAGTGCCAAATTATGATGAAGCGGCGTGCATAGCAATAGGAATATGTCTCAAGTCGGCGCACACTTGCCACTTCTGTGTACAAAACGTGTTGTTTTAGTGATAGTTGGGATTCACAAGGTGTTGCATAGTAGTTACTGCACCTTTTCTTTACGATATGAGAGTAGCATTGTCATTTTTACGACGAAATATAAATCAAATTATCAAAAAAATCAAGCTCAAATTTCGCATCAAAAATATTTTTATTATTAGCTTGTAATTAATCCCTTAATAAACGTTTAGTTATTATTGTAGTATATATTAGTTTATTTCGTATATTAAAATATTTTGGCATAAACTATTTACGCAGTGTGTTGTAGTAAGTAAATAACTTTTATCTTTTTCTTTGTGTGCCGCCAAATTTTGAAATCGTTAAATGTGTGCCGCCAAATTTTGAAATCGTTAAATATGTGCCGCAACAAAAAAGAGGTTGAGAATCAATGCTCTATTGAATTGTAGGTGTTTGAATGTTTTTTAGTAGAACAGATAGCAAATTAGTTTTTTTTTTATTGCAACGAATGGCGAGACTAGCATGCCGTTCGCCTGATCGTAAGCGATACGACCCCTCATGAACAGTAGCAAAACCAAACAACACCTTGAATTACAAAGCAATGCTTGGCATTCCACTGCGCTCGCTATCCTCAGCCATAAGGTGTTAGGTCTCAATATGTACAATAGTTACTTTGGCTACAATGTCCTTCAATCCAAAACACAACAGTGCATTCACACTGCTGTTTGGCGGGAGAAACAGATATTACCGATCTAGAAAAAAATAGTATTTTCTAAATCATTTGACCTATAGATAGGTCTGGGTTATATAAGGTTACTTCTCTCTCTCTAGCACTATGCTTCAGCGACAGAAAGGTTTTTGTTGAACATACCCCTCCTCAAAAGATTTCCTTTTTGAAATCGTGGAAACAGCCATGGAATTGAGGGTTTTTTTGAAAATAAGTTGCTTATGACATAAATTATACCAACTACGATCGTAAAAACTATGTAAGCAGTCGGAATACTGCGCTCTTTGTACTCACTTATTGGCAAGTCACTTTTAATCAGTTCACCACACACACCTTCCTTTGGCTATCCAACGCCAATAGGTATATGCCCCCTCGTTTCCACGTATTTTAATCATAATTACCTTTGTCTAGTTATTAGTCAACATAGCTTCACAGTTAATTCATAATCGGTACTGTCATCCGAACATACAATGATAATTTAAGTAGAAGCCATCCCAGAAATCTGTATTACAGTGTAAACAAAATGAACAGTTTCGTTTACACTAGATAATTAAGCGGTGTATTCCAAAAAGCGCTGGATTTCGATAAATATTGAGTATTATTTAAATGCATGAATATTTAAACTGACCTGACTACTGCCGAATAGTTTAAAGGTTCCAAATCCTGGTCAGACATCTTAGACTATATAAAATCAGGTGTGAATTCTTGGTTTATTAGTAATCTATCAAGCACTTTAACAATAGGAAAAATCGATGGAAAAAACCTACCACAAATCATTATGACATTATTTATATGTTATGTGAAGTCCGCTGACCCGCATTGGACAAAGGTGATAAATAAAGTTCTAATTGCATGTAATAGGATGTTCTTCTTCTTCCAACATAAATATTTTCACCGGTAAAAGATAACCATCTAACATCGGAGGATACTTTATCCATATAGTAGCATACGTCAAACAGCAGTGTAAATGCACTTTTGTGTTCTGGTTTGAAGGACATTATAGCCAGAGTAAGTACTAGTCTATTGAGTTATATTCAGTCTTAACATCTTACGTCTCAGGATGGCGAGCGCAGTAGAATGCCAAACATTGCCTTGTAATTCACGGCTTGCTTGGTTATGCTACTGTCCATCATGAGAACGGCATACTCGTCTCACCATTCATCGCAATAAAAAAGCATCAGGCGCATAATCATCGTTCTTGTATAAAAAAGCATGTATTATCCTACTGCTCAATTCAAATGTAAACAGAGCAGCAGATGGTAGCCGGGAACCCGGATCGTCTGGCAATTATCGAGCGATATCCGGGATTATATCCCGCTGAACATGAAGTTAGCATGCCCGCCTCTATTTGCATAAATTGCGATTTCAATTAAAGTTAGATCTGCAGATGGGCCTGACGCTTGGACCGTGCAAGTGAACGTTCCACACCTTGTACTCAATTCTCTAGGAAGTTACGTTGGAATTGTTAGTTATGACAAAAGAATAGTCGATAGGTATACTTATACTGTAAATGGATTTTGCTCTATATTTTCGAATGTATTAAAGTAATTTTGTCGTGTTAGTATAAAAGATAAAATTGTTTATGTGAAAAGCGTGTATTTCACTAAATACACTGTAGATACTGGAATACTAATATATATTTATAATTCGAGAATAAACTCGAAGCATATACGCCAGTGACAAAATTAATACCATAATTTGTAATTCTTCTAATAATTTCTGGTATCTATCGGGATATTTTATCGCATGTGGCATTTCTTGTAACTAATTCGTGTGATGCTTGTAAGGTAAAACGTTATTTATTATGAGATTGGAAAATTTCCTGCAAGGATTGACGGCGATGATGCACTCGAACGTAAAATTATAACTTAAATTCTTCTGCAACGTGCTTATAAAATATTATGTGCTGATGTCAAGTTGGGTATTTTAACACCAAATACTCGCCATTGTAACTGTATTGAGGGTAATGATCACCGCCATGCCATCATTATAGATGAAGAGCCCGTGGCCGCCAGACTTTCATCATTTTGTAAAAGCCTATATTAGAGGCAGACAACATAGGCGTCACACGATCAGCTATTATGAAGTTCTGTTCGTGGTTGTTTTGGAAGTTAGAAGCTTCAATGTTTCTGACAAGATGAAAGAATCATAAAAAAAGTGTTTGAATACCAAGGTATATTTGTTTATAGTTGCTTTAATAACATATATAAAATTCATAACAAAAACTATGGATTTACCACCCAAAAATGATGATATTTACAAAATTATAAAAATAAATTGTCGCGTTTCGTTGCGAAATTTTTAGTTGCATTGTATTTGTAGTCACTAAAACTACCACCCGGCTTCGTTTTCGGTAGCAGTCTTGATATACCCGGTATTATGAACATATAATTTTACGATACTAGTAAAATACATGACACCAGGTAACAACCACGTGGGTAGCAAAAACTCCGTTTACTGGTATCATAATTCAATTAGCAATTAGATATGACAAAAAACGCAGGCGTGGCGTGTACCGACAACATCTTTATTGCTTCTAAGTAATTAACCTAACGATTCGGTTGACACGCTCGTTTTATATGCAATTGTAGGGTCAGTAAAAACGAGTCGTGTTGTTAGTTAGGTAAGAGTTCTGATGTCTGTTTTATTGAGTCAATTTTGATTTTTACGAAATATTTCCGAAGTATTTTTACAACAGTATAAATTCAACATAGCATTGTATATACCCTATATCTACAGTGATACAATTCACCATTAATATAAAACACAGGAATTAAAAAAAAAACCCTATATTATCTACAACTTTGTCTCCAAACAGTTAAACAGTTTAAATGTTATAAAAGTTTAGAAAATCATATATATCCTCTTCTCCCTCTCTCGCGATATGTTTCTCTCTGTCTCTCTCTATGCGTGTTATCCTAGCCAATCCCAGAATCTGTTTTCGGACTCTATTATCGCCTTTCCGAGTGACCATTCATTCATTCTCTTTGTGAGATGTTTAATATCGGAACGGTCAGCAATCAGTGATATTTAATGATACATAACGATGTAAATATTGAATGATAAAGCGAGACAATATTGACTTAACTACAAACAGGGATGGTCAGTTGAATAATATTAATTACATTAAATTAATTGAAATGGCATGTTATATTATAAAATAAATAAGTTTATTTGCATACATGATTTTGCTTGCCAACGATGCGTAATAATATAATTAGTATTTATATGTCACCCCAATATTCATGTATTTCTGAAAGCTATTTTTGGGTGAGTATTCTCTACCATTGCGAGAAGTTAACGGTCTCATTCATAGCCAGTTCATAAACCGACTTCAGTTATCCAATGTTCAGTCCCTTTCGAACTGCTTTTAAATTCAGCATGAGTGAAAAAGACATTACATTCGATAGCTATTATATTCTATATATATCATAGCTATTATATTTCCATACCCTGTCATATACAATATGGGTTTTGGATTGGACACTTAACATCTTATATCTCAGGATGGCGAGAGCAATAATAATAAAAATAATGCCAAGCATTGCTTTGTATTTCAAGTTTGGTTTTGCTACATGAGCGGTCGTGTCGCATGCTAGTCACGCCATTAAACAAAAAAATGCCGAAACTATGAAAATCTTATACAAATATGGAAACCTACCATCTCGATACATACACGAAGATGTTCATCATAGCGGATCTGAAACGTAACACAATTCCGGAATTGGCAGCGAAGCTATCGGGTTAAGGAGCTCGATAAGTCGTCGGTGGCGGAAGCAAAATAGATCGCGGCGGGAGATGATTTTATGAAAAACGTTAGCGTTTTGCGAAATTATTTTATTTTTAAAGTACATTGCTGGTTGAATGTGCGATAAATGGATAGTAGTTTTATTTTGAAAAGCAATGGGAGGAAAAATGTATGTTGTGTTTTTATTACTGCGTATTTGAGTGAATAGTGATAGTTATCTATCTCTTGCTATTAAATAGTCGCAATTCATATTGTCACAGTTTTCGATCTAGCATATAAAGAAAATTGAAATTATCACATATAATTATCCCAGAGTGCTCGCCATTCTGAGACATAAGATGTATCAATATGTCTAGTACTTAATCTGGCTACAATGTACTTCAAACTTTGCAGTGCATTTACTTTGCTGTTTAGCGGGAGAAATAAACATTGTGATGGTCCTACCCAGGCGGCCTCTTACATATTAAAGACCAAGTATCAATCAAGTAGTAGTAGTAGTAGTATAAATCAAGTATCAAGTCCATTAGAGAGTTAGACATATTTTTTGCATACATCAATACGTTGTTTACAAAACCGCGACAGTAAATACGATACACTCGTATCATTCCATGATTAATTACCAACTCGTAAATGATAAACTCAAATTGGGCACGCATCGATATTTACATTAATTTGCTAATGTCGCCGCACGTGTAATGACTAACACGCAGTAATGTTAATATTTAATTCAACATTATAGTTTCAATTGAATAGCCAAAATAACATTTTGATTCGATGGCACAATGTTATTGAAATTGAGATTTTTAGTTAGATATTTCTGAATCGTGTACACAGCACCTATATCCTATACATACAATGCTTCATACTTCCGCCGTAGCTTGAAGATAGCAGGCCGGCATAATTGTATCGAATGACATGGGACTGCTGTCTGATGCCGTGCCGGTGTAAAAAAAGCACGTCATTTACAAACTAAAGTTCAATGTTACATTTAAAAAATAAACAAATTATCCCAATAAAATGAATATCATCTTGGTCTATGGCAGTTCTACAATTTTACGCAATTTACAATTATGAAAAAAATAGTTTATTTGAATATGATTTATTTTTGTATAATTTTGCGTAGAAACAAATACTATTAAAATTAAACTTTATGTCGAAACTGTATTAAAGTAGCTTGCAACATGATGCAAATATTAGTATTTCAAATTAAAGTGTGGGAGCGTAGTCGGAACCGCTTACCGTCTCTTTTACACCCGCACACGGTAATGCGTAATATGACTAGTGACGTCACTAGTTTTGTTTAGCTTCCCTTTTCTTTTACTACAAGATTTAAAACATTTCCAACTTGTTTAATAATGAAAGGATTTACACAATTATGTGTTTGCTAAAGTTTGGATACCTTTTGATAAATATATTAAAAAACTTAAGTCAAATTATGGAAGTCTGTGCCCAGGACTGGAAACCTTTCATTATGGATATATACATATAGTATATGGATAGAAATATTCACAAATTAATGCACTACCTCGTTTTCATCAATTTTCCGAACTATCAATAAGACCATCCATTCGTCTAGAAAGTTTTGAAACATATTGCACTAATAGATATCAAGAGAAAGCATTCCAGCAAATCTGTCTTTGTCATTTTTTACAAAACGGAGCAGAGGTCATCTGAAAAGTTGCATTTCGATGCAAGACTATAAATCCATGGATGATTTTATTTTTTTATTAATTCGTATTTTTTTTTAAATGTTAAACATAACAGAAATAGTAATTAATTAATTTTAGTAGAAACATTAATAACAATACACCCAACACTCACATACATAGGTCTGACGCCATACTAAGATCGAGTCTTGTGGCGTGAGTATCAGAACCTACGAGAGACTTTTTGGTTCGTTTTCGGTAGCAGTCTTGATAAAACCTATATAACTAGGCGAATCACTCTAAACGAGAGCGCAAATGAAGTTATAAACAAAAGCAGATACAAATAGTTCATTATCACTCAATGCAAGCGTGCTCTATACAAGTGTAGATTAAACACACGATAATAGAAGTATAATCGTTAATATGGCCAGTAGCATTATAAGCTGCTTTATCAGAAACACGTGATTCACGAGTAATCCTGGTGTTGTAAACATCAATAGTCGTCGTATCCTCGATAGCAACGGTATGTTTACGGTAAACAAGGAGTTAGAAAATAAATTGTGTTATTCAAAACGATATTATTTTTAAAAATAGACCCGACAATTTGAAATACTTTTATTTGTTTATTTGAAAGGATACAACAACAGCATAATAAATCCAATTATGTTGTTATGGTTGATAATTTTATTGATAGTTTAAATAAAAAAAAGCTGACCTACTTGAATGATAGCACTGCAATAAAATTTTTAAATAAATATACATAGGAATTTTCCTCCCTTTTAGTTTTGTTGACTCCTCTGTCAAACAACACCAGAGATTTCTACATTATAATTTCATAGTTTAGTCAAATCTAACTAAATAGACCGCCATGTTAAATTATTGTATAAAAAACTGTACAGGAATATAAACTATAGATTATTCTCTTACCCCTACTAGTCGTAGAGGTAGCGTCTGCGCAGACGAACAACCATTTGATATAAGCTATTTTTCTCAATCCTCATCCATTTATCGTTTATTCTCAAAGACCAACAAGACATCGATATTTCTCCATACCCCATAATTACATGGGTCAACAATAATTTATAACCGATAAATAAGCTGCTTGTTCATTTGTCGACACTAACCTATTTCTAAAAAGTGGATACACGTGTTGCTCTGACACCACCATGACGTCATAAACATGAACAATGAAATTATCTTTACAACGTCATAAAATACTCTATAATTGTTTATTAGTGGTTAATTGACGCCAATCGCGAGTCCCTACGTCACCAAATACGTCAGTATCAATCAATTAATACGCTTCGGGCGCTGGTTGCGTTGCATTATCACATGTTGCGTACGTGCCACCACTTGTTGCCACTTCAACTTGAGCCTTTATTATCTGTTTTAAATTAATAACTGACATAATTCGTTGAGCCGGCGCGTCTTTGGGAGAGATCTTTGTATACTGGTTGATAAGAGGTAAAATAAATATAACATTGTTTTGAATAGATAAATATAATCGTGTGTTGTCAGTCAATATTTTGTCTAGACTCACACATACACATACTATTTGATGTAGTGCAATCACAGCGACCAGCTCAGTAAATACGTCTGTTAGTAAGTGCAGTGTCGTCTAGACAGAGTATCGATTGACGAGAGATGATCATTTCTAGGCAATAAACCGTCAATCCTGCTTAGTTGCTTCTTCGTGCTTTGCTTACAAAGGATTATAGAATGAAGGATCACGTGGTCCAAGAAACAATTTACTGTAGCTTGATGTATCAGTTGGAAGCTTGTAAACACAGTAGATCTAGTTTTGATACATATTGTACTATAAATTATATTTTTTTGTGATATTCAGGATATATCCAGACTGCGACCAGAAACGAATCAGGGTGAACTTTAGTCACTTTTATTATTATAAAATATACAAAAACAGGTTTTCGTATTAAATGGCCTCAAATTAAGAATCGAATTTTAATTCATGACTATTTAATTCTCGTTTACACCTGACACATAGGGCCGTATTAATAAACTCGGATGAGCGAAGGATTAACTTTAGGCATTGGGCTTGAGAATTCACTCTATTATTATGAATAGCTAGATAGTAATGACTATATTAATAAAAATCTATGTTCTTCAGCCTAACATGATAATCCTGTTATGGCAATCCACTGATTTTAAAGGTAAAGAATGGTCAAAATAAATTAGTCAATTTTAAAGATTTGGGCTAAAGTTTAATCCCTCGCTCATCCGAGTTTATTAATAAGGCCCATAACGTTTAACTAAGTCCATGGTAGTCTAATAATATTACATACCTTAATAATTAATGTTAAAATACCAAAACGAAATCTCAATTCATGTCTATTTAATTCTCGTTTACACCTGACACAGAACATATAACTATTTCCATACTACTCTAATAATATTACATATCTTAATTAATAATGACAAAATAGCTAACCAGAACAAAATAATAGTCATCATAAAAATAAATAACGTCAAACTAAGAATCAGAACATTTAAATTCGTCGCAATTTAATTTTCTTTTACACCTAACTTAGAACATTTAAATATGTTCTTATCTGAAAAGCTTATACTATAGTAATAATATACCATACCATAATTAGAAAAGGAAGGAACATACAAGGCGAAATGTGAGTGTCCTGGTAGTCCTCTCTTTAACCTCTTTCTACCCCATCGGCAACAAAGGCGAGAGTTTATGTATGTAGGTACAATAATTAATTATATTAAAATACCAGAACGCAATGAAATAATAGTCATAATAAAAATAAATAACATCAAATTAAGAATCACATTTCAATTCATGACTATTTAATTCTCGTTTACACCTGACACAGAACATTTAACTATGTCCTTATCTCGAATAATTTTAATGCTCGGGACGGCAGTGGCGCTCGTCATGCGATTGCGTGTGCGGTACTTCCTTTATTCAATAAAAATGAGGAAATCTTTGTAAAAGCAACGTTGTAGTTTTTAAAATTACTTACTGACTTGTTTGGCTTTGTTGTGGGGGCCTTTTTTGGTTTTGTTTATTAAGATTAAGGTAGATTGTTGCAATCAAATCAATTTTTTTTTTATTGTGGACATAGGTTTACATAAGTTACAAATTATTTATTCGTACAACTATGGCCCGCTAAATTGGCATACAATAATATATCGGTCGGTAAGTGATCGTTTCTTGATTCATTTCAATAATGTAATTATGATCAGATTAGTATTTATATTAATTTAGTAAGTTTTTTTAAAAACTGCTGGATATCACTGTATTGGAATATAAATGATTATTGACAATATGTATTTCATAGAAAACCTCAATGGCACAGTTGGTTAAAACACCATCTGTAAAGAAGAGCTTATGATTTTAATCCCTACGCAGAGATATTTTTTGTGATCCTTAAGTACTTATATTAATTTTTATTTAAGTATTTGTAAAGTCACACCACCGTCTCAACCTTTTACATAAAACATACACGCCTAACGATTTACATTAAGGGAATTTTCTAAACATGTAATTATAAGCATTTTATTATAACGTACACGTCACAACGCTACCATTACTTGAATCATTAACCAATGTAAACCATACTTAAAATATATGTGTAATGTCATGTGTAGGTTCATCCGCTATCACATTTTGGAATCAGGATATGCTCGGTGAACTATGAGTGATACTAGTGCCTGTTCTACCTACTATATCGATGGTACATGCATGATTTGATGTACATAATTATCTGTATAGCTTGGCAAAAAAGTCGGTTTTTAATGAGGGTGTTAACATCGAATTTAGTATTAACATGGCAACCCAAGATACTACGACGGAAAATGTTCAGATACTTGTGATTTTTATTTATTGTTGTTAATAGTTTCTTTGTTTGTTTTAAATCACAAAACAAACAGAACCGTACGAAAATGTATAGAAATACCAGCGTACAAAATTTATTCAACGAACACAATGACCTTTATAATAGTATTGCCGTAATTGATTTCTTTAATGCCAATTGTCACCGCATTGTACTCTTTTTTGCCAAGATATATTTAATGGAAATAAATAAAAAGTCAATCTATATGGGAGAGAGAAGTGCGTGGTGGCCTGTTGGTAAACGGACTAGACGCGGCTGCCCACATGTTCAGGGTGGTCGCGGGTTCGAATCCCAGGGCACACCTCTAACTTTTCGGAGTCATGTGTGTATTGATAGTCAATCACCACGCACTAAAACGGTGAAGGAAAACATCGTGAGGAAACCTGCATACCATAGCGATTTATAAGAATTTCTATGGTATGTAAGTCCGCCAACCCGCACTAGGCCAGCGTGGTGGACTATATGGCCTAACCACTCTCAATCGTACTCTCGATTGTAGAGTAGGCCCGTGCCCTGCAGTGGGACGTATATGGGCTGATACAGATACAGATGGTAGAGATCGTCCACGATCTTTCGGCGTCTGAATACATTATTGTCATACTGTTGTCAAAATACTAGATATCGTTTTGCTCTTTTCATATTTTATTATATTGGACATGCTAATACTATTTGATTAGGAGTATGAATGCTTATTTTAAAGGTGAAAATAGATGTAACTAAAAAGTTATTAAATATATTTCTTAAGTTTATATATTTCTCCACATGCCAAAAAAATTAAGACAGACGTTAATTAAAAAGGTAATTTAACAGGAATATTGCAGAGATAAATGTGAAAAAATGCAATTTTATGTGATAACCAAAGACACAAGCAAAGGTAATTTCATCGAAATTATAAAAAATCAGGTCATAATGATTCCCTAAAATATTCAGACATTGATTGCAATAACACCCCATTACGTGTATCATCAACAAACCTCCAAGTCCGTGAAATTACGAATTAAAGCCGAGTACAATATTTATATGGAGCAATTAAAATGCGTGCGGAACGCCGGATCGTATTTTAAGGGTTTCACAGCGCCGCTCTCCACCGGAGGCGTTTAAAAATTTAACACACGACATAATTTCTATTATGATGGACGTTTTTTCGAAAATATTGCTTATGTATTCAAGGTTTGGGGACTATTAGGGTTAGGAGGATTGTGGAGTTTCGTGCTTAGAGAAGTAAAAGAAAATTCCATGGGAAAAATTGATTATATAAGAATTCCCGACTATAATTTCAAGGCGATGTTACCAACCCAGACTAGGGCGAAATGCATTTTATAATACCTGAACTTTCTGATTATTAGACATGGTTCGTGTCCAGTAAGGGGGTGTATATTGTATATAGGAAGTAATTTTAGACTCTACTATCACTAACAAAAGTCTCAATATAGGGTAGGTACAGGGTTCATAACCCACATTTTATGAAACATTTACAACTAACCCATATATATACATGCACAATGCAAATTAAATAAATAAATATGAAGGCAAATACATCAGCATTGCAATTCCATTATCAATATTTTATTTCAGAAAAATACTGTACAGTAGCTACGCTGTAGTACGTAGCAGTGCTACGCGCACCCGTAGCAAGCTACACTCGTAGCGTGGAACTGAACTGCTTAACATTTTTGATTCATTATTTCATTACATGCATTGAATACTTGGTATTTGAGAAACATTTCCATAGTAGCGATGGCATGTTGGGAAAATAATTTTGCATTTAATTTAAAACTTGCCGAGTTTGCCACAGCTAGTAAAATAATAATATATTGTCTACAATAACCTGCATCAAAGCTTCAGGTATACAGTAAACCTAAATTTCGAATGTGCTATTTTTACTTACAAGTCTTCAATATACTGATTATGAAAAACACTATACTCAAATAATAACTAATTGCTGACGAATTAATAATTTATCATCTTATATTAGTTAAAGTTATTATATCATTTTAAAACCCGCATTCCAAGTCATTAAAATATTTTCCACACAAAATATATCTCTATTCGAAGTCCGTAGTAGAAAAACTATGAAGCCGGTTGTATTTGCACACAGCATAGTCTCGGCAATTATTACGCCATTTTTGCCGCGTGAACGGCTATTATAGTGCGCTACGCCGTAGTACCGTAGTCTCTACGAATTTTTAATGATCGATCTATTTTCCATTTTTGAATTCGTATCGGTCATAACAATATTTATTTAAAAAAAAAAACTATATCGAAATATTTTATGTGATTACGTAAACTTGCACAAATCGCTGTAATCATTATTCATGAAAGACTATACAATATTTCGGCCCGGTGAACGGTAACAAGCGGTAGAATGCCAAAATTGAGTTAATTTCCGATGTCGATTTACTACCTGTTATTAACTAAACATATTTTAGCTATACTTTCAAATACTTGAATCATTATTAGTTAATTGTAGAGTTCAGTATATACAAGTTCTACAAAAATACAGTGACAATTCCTTGAACAGAGTCATAGATGACGAGACAGCCGCGTGACGTCACTCGAGCGGCACTCTGCGGCTGCGGCTATCGATCGGAAAAACTGGTGCCGTCTCCCTCGCTCGCTGTGTTTGATGATAGGCCGTCTCGCTCGCTCTAGCCGGCTGGTTCGCTCACTGAAAGTTGCGTTCCGAAATACGCTACTAATATTTATTTTAACGCAGCCGCCCGGGCCCGAGCACGTGGTATGGAGCGAATAGGCTTTTCGATTTTTTTCGCCATGAGATGAAAGAGCCGAGAGACTTTGATTTTGTAACGCTGTACTGGATCTCATTTGGTATTATTTTTTGCTGTAAAGTATTACAATTTTAAATGACTTTATTTACTGGTAGTTTTGCTTAGACTAACAACGGTTAGTATTTTTGGAAATCTATAACAAAATTCGATAATACGACACTTTGACAAATGAATATCATTTAATACTTCTTATAAAACATTTTAAATTAGGGTCTGTTATTTTTAGGCTTATTATTGACGGAGTTTGATGCTATTTCTACTTTTTTCAATTACATCAATTTAAGTAACCCTATTTTAATAATATATCATGTACAAATGTTAAACGCTTGTTTTTACGTAAATACTCGTGTCCATCTCGCATTAAATTCCACGTAAATGTCAACTATTAGGTCAAACTTTGGCATTATAGGTAATCATTTTTCACTTAACAATTTCCATGTAGGTTCTTTATAAAAGTAAAATAACTTAATTTCTTATTTATTTGCATTCATACGTCAATGTAATTAATTACTTTTTCGAATAATATTTTACGTTGTTGATTTTAGAAGTAGTTATTAATTGGACTGCAACATAAATTAATTGGCAATATAAAGGCACTTTGTGCAAACACAATTTTTCGTCACTACACATAAGGATATTTCAAATCGTTTATATAGAAGTCTAATTTAATTGAACAACAAATTGTTACTACCATTAATTGCCAAAAATTACTATATACTAACATGACCCTTAGAAAATGGCGCTTAAAATTAGTCGATCATAAAAAGAACAAATAAAAACAAAACACAATCCCATACGTTACACAAACAGGAATGAAAGCGAAGGCAATATGTGCGTGAGAGATGCATTTACAATTCGACGGCGTACCAGAGTACGTCGGGATTCCAGGAACCGTCGCGGTCAAGTGCAAGTGAACTTTGTAAATACTGACGCACTACTGACGTCATGTGGATACCGTTAATTGTTTACAAATATATGCCGTATGGGTTGCTGACGTCGTATCTATAGATTTATAGGGTATAGATTAGTTAAATGCAGTGTATTTAAAAAGCTGATTGTAATAATCAAATGATATAACGTAAAACAACAAGGAAATGCCGTCTTTGATTTATATTAAGATTAAATTAATTAGTTTATTTTAGTTTTTGATTTGGTAGAGAAGTAAGTCACATGCATGCCCACAATTTTTTTGGAGAATTGCGAACCAATGATATCAAAGTCGTCATAGAGTTGATAAACAATAGGTAACCAAATTATTTATACATTAGATTTTATTCTGTATTTTAACTTTTAATGTATGACTATAAGAAAGAATTTTCATGAACTTGGTAGGAATTCGTTGGATTCCTAGAAAAAAATTAACCTACCTTAGGGCTTCTGATGGATTCCATATAGCAATGCCAACAAGCCTAACTGAAGAATTTACTCAGATTTATAAGCAACATATTTTTGCCTCAATGCTACATATCTCTATTTATCTATACATAAGACATCCATTGAAAACTTCTTTTCTTTTTTAAAATCTTAACTAGGTTTACAGCATTCGAAGTTCAAAATAGTATAGATTTGTATATTATTACAACATATTTATTTTAGGGTCTTTCGCCGTATCTCCCTGGATAAAATACAATTATAATTATTTTTATTCATAGTCAAAGGTAAATTCAACATTGTATGGACTTAAAAGGTCAACAAACGTCAGCAACAACGTAAACAAATGTAAAAATCAAAAGTACTCGATTTGATGTTCATACAAACAGTAATCGTGCGCTCGGATGCAATACGTGCGACAGAATTCCGGGAAACAGCGGTCAAGTACAACGGGACTGTAAGCCGTGACGCACTGCACAGCTGACTTTCATTGGAAATGTCAGGCGAGTTTTTAAATAAATGCGTATTGAACATTTTTATAAATCATATACAGGGTAATGACATGTTTCTCATCAACCTCAGGCAACATTGTATAAAATAGGAAATCGAGATATTTTTGTCAGAAATAGTGATGTCAGTTTTCACGTTTTCATCGTATCTATAAGGGATATGAGTATTTTTGTCGTTTTACTTAATTTCATTTCGGTTTGGGGGCTTACCAGAGTCGCAGTAGGACTCGTACCTTTACGGGTTTATAAAAAGCCATGTAAAGTAATCGAAACGTCGGGAAGTCAAAAATGTAAAAATTAAACCAAATCCGCGATAAATCCGTAAATAACAGTTTTATTTCAATGAGTAACATTCGCATAAACCTAAGAAATCATTATGCAAGCCATGGAAACTAAAATCGCGGTTTTTTTTTCAAATTTGGTACCAATAGTGGTTGGGAACATGTGGTTTAAGTTAAATACCATAAGTCAAAATCACCCTATATAGGCCAGCGTCGTAGAATATGGCCAAATCTTGACTGTATTTGGACTTATTGAATAATTAAATTATATTTTTATAATGATAGCGAAATGGTTAGCGATTAGGTTAATTTATGCTAAATAGTGTACTAATAAATTGATTGATTGCAGATGCATTATAAAGATTTTTTTTTTAATTTAATCAATTGAATCAGCGTTATGGCTGTATGAGAATCTCCTCCATTTTCGAAGTCGGTTAAAAAACTTGCTAAAATGAGCTTAAAATGTGCCTACAATTAATTTTCTGACAAGTGCGCCGACCTCACATTTCTCAGTCAGTGTCTACCTAACAAAACAGTCGAAAATATAGTATTAAAATTATAAACATAACTATATCAAACAAAATTATACAACACTGGCCTATATACGCCAAGAAAAACACGTTTTAACAATTTTAACAATTTTAACTCCTCAAAAAATAAACTTTATGTTTCTTTATTGGAACGACTACTTTGTAGACCGGTGTAATTAAATAGTTGCTTTTAACTGGCTAATGTCGTTTCAAAGTAGTGTTTATTACTTATTTATGAGTTGAGAACGTGTTTTTTTTTTACTTCTTTCCGTCTACGAATACGGTTTTATATACGTGAATTATGTTATGAAGATATTTCGTACAATTCAGTTTCACCTGGATACTATTTTTTATTGATAATAAAGACGTGAAGAGCAGGTCACTGGTCTAAATGTCACCGTCACGTCGGACCTAAAATAATAATAATTTCTTGCAATCAATTGAGCCGATTTTGTTTGTTTTAACTCTCTCTCTCTCCTCATTACTGAGGATCGTGACTCTCAGTTGTCTTGATGACGTCTCTACACGGGCTTCGGTCTTCTGCTTGATGTAATGCTGCATTAATGGGGACCGTCAGTGCATTGACAACCTGGTCCACCCATCGTTTGGAAGTTTGTCCTCGTCGTCTTTTTCCCTCCAATTTTCCAACAATGTGCAGTTTTTCTAGGTTGTCTAGTTCACGTCTAGCGATATAGGTTGCAGAAAGTTTTTGTCTTCTTTGAAGATATAGTTGTTTTAAGATAGATATGTTGATTCGATGTGCCGTCCACGGTATTCTCAACATTCTGCGCCAGCGCCACATCTCAAACGCATCTATCCTCCTTCTATCTGCTGCTTTAACAGTTGTTTTAACTAATATAACATAATATTTGAATAAGTCTTATAAATTATTTCTTAAAAACTTCATTACGATTGGTTCAGTACATTTCCTATTAAAGGGACTTACTAGCTCGTATTACGCATTTGTAAATGACCATCCATGATTTTATTACATGAAAGGTACTCGTATACTATATGCTAAAAAGTTTGCACGGCTTATAATAAAAATAATTAAGACGAGACAACGCAACAAAAAAAAATCACATTCGCATTTATGATATTAGCGCAATTCTTTGGGGTATTTATCTCGACGATGATAAAATTTTTCATTTTTTTACTAGAAACTTAACATTTTGTTTTCGCCAAGATTGCGAAATCGCGTTTCTCCTTCAAATCAACGATATTATGGTATATCGTGGGCATTAATTATATGCCAAGTTCATTAATATTCCGAGTGGATTATAAGTGGCAACCGAGTGATTCAGCTCGATCCTCGACTTAGCTGCTAGTTAGATACTATGCAGACTAGAATCTTAGTTGTCAACACTCACGTAGACTATTATACTGTGCTGTATCAGCCCCTATACGTCCTTGTTACTCGTCGTCCCTCTTCCTATACGTCGGCTATTTAGCCTACAGATGACCACGACCACTCTATCAATATTGTACCAACAAGTGTAGTACAATATTTTTGTAATACTAGTTACGGACTATTATGAAAATGAGTGTTCTAATCCCATACTGTATTGTACTGTATCAGCCCATATACGCCCCCCTTCAGGGCACGGGCCTTCTCTATGATGGAAAGCACGATTCAAACCTCATTCGTCCGTATAGTAAAAAAAAATATACTATATCGGTGAAAAGCTAAGATCAACCTAGTATCGTGGGTGCGTTCGACGTCCACAATTGAAGTGAAAGCCTATACAGAAAAAATATATAAAAAAACACATACAATTAAAGTGAACATGGGCCTCTAATTTTAACATCTGCCGGCACAACCAACGTATAAAATATACAAACGCCCAAAGCATAAAAATATCTGTTTAAAAATCACACAGTGCGATATCAAAGCCAATTTCCTCAACCTTTTTCGCATCATCAATTAATTGAATAAAACACCTAATTAATTACTTAGATATTGTAAAATAAAATACAATTAGCACAATCTGTATCAGTCAGTACCTGCATTGGCCGTATTCTCCCGCCGTTTCAGTGTCATATCTATGGCGGTCATTTTTAGCGGGAAATTGGCCCATATCCGATCGCCGACGATACCTCGACGCCGTTCGCTTCTGTCCATCAAATAAACTGTGAGACGGCTTGCTGACGGATTTTGTAACTGACTTTTTGGTAATGTGCATAATGTTGCTTAAAATGGGAATTATTTTAGTTTGCCGACTAGACACCGATTGCTATTGTGGCGCAGTTGCATTACAATATGATTGCAAAGCTGTGGTCTCGGGTTCGAATCCCGGGTAATATTAAACATAATTAATAACACAAGGAAAATATTTCCTTCATGTGAACCATAAGACCATATTGACTGCCTGAGTGGCCTATACAACTAGGCATTTTCAGCATTATCAGCCCGGAGTCAGGAATGTGTACCCGATTCGGCGATAGGCTCGCCCCCTATGACACGGACGGAAAATACATGGCAAAACGTGGGTGTCACAGTACCTCGGCACCTCTGCCTACCCCTTCTGGGAAAAAGGCATCTGTTTATGTATGTATGTATTTTAGATTATACGTTAACTAGTTTGTTAATGCAGTCACGTTAATGAGACGAATATGTTAAAAGAGAGAGAACTAAAGAAATGTTTGTAAAGTCTTGAGACTTTAGTATAAATAATAGAGTACTTGATTGTCGTATTATTCATGTAATTACTTCGCCTTATGTTATTAAATGATGTAATATACAGTGTATAATCAATTTATGGTTGTGCAGTATTCGAATATAAAAGATAGTGAGATATTTTCGCGTTATTTGACAACTATGTGCGTGTTGGCCTGTAGGTAAAGGACCAGACGTGACTGCCAACATGTTCACTGTGATCGCGGGCTCAAATCCTAGTACACACCGCTGACTTTTCGGAGTCATGTGTGTATTAGTAGTCGATCACCATACACTAAAACGGAGAAGGAAACATCGTGAGGAAACCTACATACCAAAGTAATTTGTTTGAATTTATATGGTTTGTAAAGTCCGCCAAAATGTACTAGGCCGGCATGATGGACTATATAGTCCCCCTTCTCAATCGTATTCTCCAATTTAGAGTAGGTCCGTGCCCTGCAACGGGAAGTATGGGCTGATGCGAACGAATGATCGAACAATAAGTTCGACGAAATGAAGGTTCAAGTGGCACACAATAGCTTCGTCTGGAAGCATAAAGGTGTGAACATGTACGTATTTATATACGTAAAGATTCATTGCAGGCGAGTGTACTGTCTTGCCGGACAATAGCCCCAGTTCCGGGCTCCTTATAAGAGAATTCCAGTAATATCATGCCAGATTGCAGTGCAGTATGGGCGCGTGTTTACAACCGTTGTCGTGCCGCGCAGCAATAACTCGACAATGCCTGCGTCCATTCACTAATGGCAACTTAACGTAAAACTAACGATACCGGTACACGTTCACAAAACGTGATTCTGATATTCTACTGAACTCTACTAGATGCACATTGAAATAAAAGTAATATTTACGGTATCGAAATGTAACCAAATCCGACATAAAGTCCGTTCATAAGAGTTTTATTTCAATATGTAACATTCGCGTAAATCTAAGAAACCTTTCTACTAGATCCAGTTTTTTTTTCGGGAACGATGGTGTTGTGTCCGCGTTTTGGTACTTCTAGGGAAGTTTGAAAGGGGGATGAGTAGTTGGCAGTTTTCGTGTCGCAGTTGGTCAAACATCAGACGTGAAACGAGAAGCTGCACGTTCAATCCTCGCGCCGAGACAAATTTTGTATCGGGTCTGGGTGTTTGAGCGACCGCAATGTCTCTCGTAGTTTCTGATACCTAGGACACAAGACCTAAATGGTTTTAATATGGGATCAGGACTATGTACGTGACTTTTGGGTGTATCAATGGCATTCTCGTTTATGCTAGGACTTCGTAGGTATCTCTGGTACGTGGACTAAGGCTAGAAGTGATATTGCAAGAAAGTCTAGGCTTTCATGGTGCTTTAACGTAAGATTTACTTTTTAGCTACATGTGCTCAGGATTTTATCCTCCAATGCTTTGATAAGTATGAGAAAAGTACCCCGCACAGTTTCTTGAACTTAAGAGTATTAGTACTTTGTAGTAGTTCCGGGTAATACTGTTGCAATGTCCGCAAAACATCGTGACATATGAATACTCCAGAACGGCTGTTCAGCCTATCTAGATCACTACGACCACTCTGTCAATACTGTACCAAGAAGTGTAATACAATATATTTAATATACTAGTTGCGTGCTATATCGAAAATGGGTATTCTAATACCAAACTGTATTGTACTGTATCAGCCCATATACGTCCCACTGCAGAGCAGGAGCCTCATCTCCAGTCGAGAGTGAGATTGAGAGTGGTTAGACTATAATTATAGTCCATCACGCTGGCCTAGTGCGGGTTGGCGGACTTTACATAACATAGAAATTATTACAAATTCGCTACAGTATGCAAGGTTTCCTCGCGTGGTTTTCCTTGACTTTAGTGCGTGGTGATTGACTATCAATATATCGGAACACACGACTTCGAATAGTCACTGGTGTGCCCAGGGATTTGGACCCGATCTGGACCAAATACCAACAGTCCACCATGTTATTTTCTGTCACATAAACCGACTAATTCTTATAAAATATAAAGATGTCTCCTCAATAAAACCGTCATGGTAATTTCTTCTGATTTTAGACATCGAAGACGACTGTTATGTTTCCTCACGTGACTAATATAGCTGGTATAGCCACGAAAGTCCGCGTTCGCCTTACATACACGTGGATGTCATTAAGGTAATTGAACTGAATGAAGAAAGGGTGATTTGAGAAAAGGAAATATTGATCCATAGTCAGTAGGTTAATCAATGATCAATTTACTTAATGATATCCATTATTAATTTGGTTAATCAAACTGTGAATTGTGGACAATACAGTTTCCAAAATATCTGTTTTCTGTATGTATCTATTGGATTACCGCTCATTTTCGATAATAGGAAACGTTGTAAGGAAATTAAAAAGCCTGAAACTTGTTTTTTTTTAATTCATATGAAATCGCCAACATACACAAGACAATTTAGTTAGAGTAAAGCCTAACTTCTCTAATTTAAAAAGTCCTGCGCCAAACACTTTGTTCAATAGTCTATAGACATATTATTATTAAAGCTTAGAAATCATTCACACACTTCCTTACTTACCTTTATGGTTCTATACATCCGCAGTATTAGACCAACAGAGCATTAAATCTTTTCAAGCTATGAATAGAAATCCATATTCAGAACACACCTATGCATGTTTACAAGAAGAAGGTTATACGGAATCGACTTTCAGAACTCATGCTGGTCGTGAAAATCTCTTTATCTATCGAAAGCGGCTTGCACCTAGCGATATTTGTTGCCCTATTTATCCAGCTTGTATGTAGATATTTAAAAGAAGCTTTATTTTACAAACTCAATATATATATTTTTATTTAAAGTTAAAATTATGATGATGTCCCATAATGGCGAGCGCAGTAAAATCCCAAGCATAGCTTTGTAAATGATGGTGTTGTATGGTTGCTACTGTCAATGCGCTTCCATCATCATCATCATCATCATTTCATCATCATCATCATCATCATCATCATCTTTTGTCCTCCTATTTGAGCAATAGGGTACAGAAGGTTGATATTAATGGAAAACTTTCTGGAGGATCTGCGGTCACTATGGGAGTACCGCAGGGTTCAATTCTGGGACCTTTTCTATTCCTGGTCTACATAAATGACTTACCTTATCACGTCGGGAATAATCACGAAGTTGTGTTGTTTGCGGATGATACATCTTTGACATTTAAAATTAAAAGGCAACAATTAGATTTTGATGAAGTAAACAGTGCCCTTCGTGAAGTTGTACATTGGTTTAATGTTAATAATTTATTACTTAATGCCAAAAAAACTAAATGTATTAAATTCACACTTCCCAATGTTAGGCAATTATCTACCACTGTACAAATTAACGGTGAAGAATTGGATCCTGTTGCGTCTACTACGTTTCTGGGCATTACGGTCGACGCTAAACTCCAGTGGGGGCGGCATATCAATAAACTATCTGGTAGATTAAGTTCAGCGGCATATGCAGTTAAAACCATTAGGCGTTTAACGGATGAGGCAGCGGCAAGAATTGTCTATTTCAGCTATTTTCATAGTATAATGTCTTATGGAATTCTTCTCTGGGGAAATGCTGCGGATATAAATAGCATTTTTGTTTTACAAAAAAGAGCTGTTAGGGCCATTTATCAACTTGGTCCAAGAGTTTCATTGAGAGAAAAGTTTAAAGAAGTAGATATTCTTACTGTTGCATCTCAATATATTTATGAAAATTTATTATATGTTCGTAAAAATATAACCCAATTTAAGCGTAATTGTGACATACATAGTAAGAACACTAGGAACAAACATAATCTTGTCTCACACAGTACTCGTCTCCACAAGATAAATAATTCTTTTATGGGTCAAAGTATACACTTCTATAACAAGCTTCCCAACAGTTTAAGAGAACTTCCAATTAATAAGTTTAAAAAAGTGATAAAAGTTAAGCTGTGTAAAAAGGCATATTATAGAATCACAGATTATGTGGAAGATAAAACTGCTTGGGAATAAATTTATCATGTTTTGCTTCAATTGACATTATTGTTACTTGTGACATGAACCATTGTTATTGTAATTGGCGATATAAAAAAAAACAAAAGAAAAAGAAAGAAAAAAGAAGACAGTTCGTGTTGCTGAGGGAGTTTCTTGCGCCGCTTCTTCTTCACAGCTACAACACGTTCCGAAGCGGTGGTAGCAGAAAAAGACGATTCAAAAGATCTTGTGAAAGACTATTTGAATAAAGAATATTTTGATTTTGATTTTGATTTTGATCAGGCGAATGGCATGTTCTACTCGCCATTCAAACCATTTTTTTTAATGTGATCTATCTCTATTTTGAACCCAACATTTCAGCTAACTTTAAACATTTATAAATTCAGTTGCATAAATGAAACGCGATGGCGACGCACGCAAACAATGATTCCAACCTTTTCCGTACGAACTACGAACAGCATACTTATCTGAAAAAAACCGATGGTCCGTAAAAAGCGCTGGCTCGATGTCGAGGGTATACAAGAGTCGTCTTACACGAACAAAACAGGTCACAGTTGAATCGGTAAGCGCAATGGACTCGCTGGAATAGTGCCGCGTATAAATGAATGTTCGTGCGCTCGTTTATTAATTGTGACGTTTAGAATTGATATGATGCTTTAATTACGTGAGGATTCTATAGAAATGCTTTTTGTATGTCCAATTAATACGTTACTGAACAATTTATGATATATTGGTATTTATTGCGAAATTTAGCAATGGTGGGGGCGGAAATATATACCGCTAACTTGACGGGACTAGACTAATACACACATTTATTTTATGTAAATTGTTAACACTCATTTAAATGGTAAATTAACTGAAAAAGAAATATCAACACTAATACTAATTTCTTTGTCAAATAATGCAATAATTTAAACGTTGACAAATTACGCAAGTTTTCGCAGCTCATTTTTTATCTTACATCAAATGAAAAACTTCGGCTCTCCGCAGGAGTCTCTAGACCTAATACATCTTCCAACCCCTTTATTATCAACATTCAATTACAAAATCAAATATAATTCATTCTACATTGCTGCTTCACGCTTCCCACAAACAAAAACGCATCCTCAAAGCCAATGCTTGCACTACTATTACACAAAACAAACCGAATACGGGCGCCAATGCAATCAAAATTCCATGGAACTGTCCAAACCTATTCCAGGCGAAGACAGGCCAACGTATAATTGGATAGTTCACGATATTTACCGCAATTGAGCGACGTCGCAGTGTGATAGGTTTGTGCACAAGCACACCGGAGACCCATCGACTGTGAGTAAACGGGTTACTATGCTCAGATGAGTCTGTCTGTATTTATAGTCAGGTATACCCCTCGGCTTTTTATATAATAGTCGATACATTGTAGAACGTATTAATACGCCATTCCATGCTCATAGATTTGCACGTGTTAAATTGTTTTATGCGTGATTGGAAATGGGGAGAATTGTATTTCAATAATAATGATATGGTGATTTGATCGCATCGCATTGGAGGTGAATAATACTGACAGACTCTGTGGCGCAGTTGGTTAGACGCCGCCTGTGAATCGAGAGGCCGCGGGTTCGATCCCCGAACCGGACAAATGTTTATTTGGCCCACAAGTTTTTGTCCCGAGTTTGGATGTCGATGAGACCGAAAAGTCTCTCGTAGTTTAATTTTTTTTATAATTTTATCTCTTTTATATTTTAGTGTAAAATAAAATATATTAATATAATATATTAATGTAATAATTGCTGAGCCCAGGCTTAAAGCAAAATTGGAGATTCAATAATTCTTCTAACCACCCAAAGGCTGCTTGCAAGAGATAAACCATTGTAACAAGTGCTTCCATTGAACAGAACACATCATTTAAATTTATAAATTGCACAAACAAATGAACAAAAATGTACAAATTACATCCCAACATTAAATATACGAAGACAGTGGAAATTTACAAACAAAACCCGTTAAAATGTGAAATTGATTAGGAGAGTTGACGATAACAAGATTATTCACGCGCCGCCGGCTGCAGTAACGAACCGATTGCACAAACATATTCTATGCGGAATAATTTACATTATTTCTAATTCAATTCATTCATCGTTTAGCATTTACAAAATTCTATGACATTGTATATGACAAGAGTTTACAATTTATTTTTAATTATCTTTATTTGGCATAAAAAACTGTTCAACCTTCGAGATTTCATCTACAGTAAGCTAAGATTGACGGTGGTAGGATTTTTCTGAGAATGTTTACTGTGTCGTCAACTCGCAACAAAGTAAATCAAATAGTAAAATGAACACTTGTGGGAGGCCGCCTGGGTAGCCACCGCAATGTCTATTTCTCCCGCCAAACTGCGGTATAAATGCACTGTTATATTTTGGTTTGAAATACATTGTATCCAGAGTAACTACTAGACATATTGAGACTTAAGATGTCTCAGGATGGTGAAAGCAGTGTAATGCTAACCATTGATTTGTAGTTTATGGTTTTATTTGGTTTTGCTACTGTCCATGAGCGGTCGTATCGCTTACTATCTGGCGAACAGCATGCTCGTCTCACGATTAAGAGGAGTAAAAAAATTGGGTTTAGAACTATGTATGTGACTGTGAGGGGTATTTATTTTAATTTTTATTTATTGGCAATTGACATCCACGTGACATGATTACATCGTGTTTATTGGTGATGTTAGGATTGTAAAGTACATCTGCCCTGGTGACTAGTTAGACCGATTCATGCGTGGCAAATACGGCCATATTTTGGACAATTAAGTTTATAAATCTATAATACATTATAAAACCTCATACATTTAAATTTTAATATAAAAACTAAAGTCAGTGGCAGGTTGCGCTTACGGTCTGCAGTGACCTAAATTATGTTTCCACGTTTGGTGCGCTTGAAAACAGTTATAAGTGGCGGGAGTCAAATTCATTAATTCACATGTGCTTCTATGTAAAATATGACTGATATTTTTAATAAAATCACATAATACATGTGAATTGTGAATATAAGTACTTAGATTCCAGTGTTATATGAAGGGTTTCAAAATCATTGTTAAGTATTGTAAAGTCATCTCTACAATACTGTACCAGCCCATATACATCCCACTGCAGAGCACGGGCCTCCTCTAACGTATAAATACAATATAGATAGTAAGATTGATAGTGGTTAGGTCTTATAGTCTATCACGCTGGCCTAGTGCGGGTTGGTGGAATCTACATACCATAGTAATACCTACAAAATCACTATGAAATGCAGGTTTTCACACGATGTTTTCCTTTACCGTTATAGTGCGTTATACTAAACACATGCAAAACGCACTATAACTACTATAACATGTATTGTGTATGCAATTATTACTATAGTTAGGATATACAAATAGATTATTTTAATACGTTGTTATTAGTAAATCGTTGCAGGGAAATAATTAATAATATAATGACTACTGAAAACTAACAACAAATATTTGTGCTTTAGACAAAAGATTGTCTCCAAGCATGAATAGAATGCGCGACCTTTTGTACAGCAACCTTACAACCTTTTTTCCTAAAGTTCTTAAATTCATAAAACCAACGTACATAACATAACTATCTGAAATGACAAAATATTGTATCCTTTAAAATAACAAGAATAAGACAACTGACATCGATATTTCATATCTGTTATTCCAGCTAAAACATGCACTCATTCAAGTTTTAAAAAAATCCATGAATAAAATTATGTAATTCACAGAAAAGCTTCGCATAAAACTATTTTTAGATGAATCACACACTAATACCTAGAATAAGGCCATAAAACTATGAGTCAGAATGCGGGTGTTCATCCATTGTCCCGGGATTGTCCGCGTTGACCTCCAAACAGCCATAATTCCATGTCTGTTTTGTGTAGCATGGCGCCACGACGTCGGCTCCCTATCTCCCGTCGGAAGGATCTGAAGGACACACTCCTGGCATCCCGCCAACAACTGCAGAACCATTACGCAATCTCAACACACGTTCATTAACAACTTCGCCTCCCTAGACGTCGAAACCTATCGCAAAAATAGAATACACAGTCCTACGTGACATACTACGTCATGTCATTTTAGTTTTTAAAGTTGCCACCGCGTTTGACGCGGCGCTGCGGTCGCTGTTTTGAAGATCCCAGATCACAGCGTCACAATTTGTTTGCCAATTCTGTTGAGGGCATGTGTTATTAACCAAGTTTAATCATGAAGTGTTCGAACCAAAGATATAAAACTCAGACGGGATAGGAGACGCTCAAGCATCAATTGGTGAGTGAGCGGCTTAAATTCTTTAAATTTAATTGTTCACATTAATTTACTGAAAAGTCCGCCAGTCCAATTGGCTACGGTGGACTGTGTCCTAAGCTTATACAATCGAATTCTTTTAAAAAAAAAGACACCTATATTATATTTTGTTCCTAAAAACGTATTATTCCATTGGATTTTTATCTCTAAGCTTTATCCCATCAAAACAAACGCATCAAGGAACCCAAAATCAAAGTGCAGTTGCATACGAAGGATTGCAAGGCAAATCACCAGAGCGCTATCGCATCCAGCCAAAACAAAGATTATTTAACTTTATAGCCATCGAGTTGCCCTATATAGGTGCGCGGCGCCAGGCAGACGGACCGGCGGGCGCCGTCGAGTCTGGCCCAGCTTCTTCCAGTGCCAGATAAACGGGCGCCTTGGAACCCGCCCAGTGTTTTTTGCTTATTGTAGGCATCGAGGTCAATTCGCCTGTTATGTTAATGGGACATCGGCGGGGGGAACCCTATGCTGTACGTATTTTTATAATTTGACAGTGTTGTGACGTGATAGGTCATTTTTTGTGCTTCGTCGTGAATCAGGGCACGTGTTTGTTTCTTATTATGAGCGATTATTTATGGATGTTTTTGGATGGTAGTTTTGTAATAGATCTTGCAGTTAGTCTGACTTATTAATTATGTTATATGTTGTTTTTTGTCAGGATAAGCAAGATATGGGAATAAATTGTTTTGAATGAAGTTCATTAATTATAATAGAAATCAAACATTCTTGCGTTTGCGTGTTACTCAGAGCAGCAAATAATGTTTTGTTGTTAACGCTTACCTAAACCAATATTACTGATTTTTACACTAACATAATAAATTGACTTGATTGATTGACTTCAATTAAAATGGTTATAGTCTCCTTAATATTTTACGATCAATAGTAACACAGTACGGCATATTTCTCGATTAAACGCAATATACCTATAACATTGTTTCGCGACAGAGTTCAGTGAGCAATGGCGGTAACACACAGTTCAATGAACTCAGCGTGAAATTTACCTAAAAGATTGATTGATTCCACGTGGAAAAGCGATACATTTATAGGCTACCGATAATGTATCTACGATATGCGTACTTAGAAGAAACACAAAAAATAAAACTTGGATTAATTTTCCTACACTTTCAGAATACTTGGTGTATCCATACTGCGATCGAAAATGAAGTTAGATGGTATTCTAAATTCATGTGCTTAATATTGTTGTTACTTTTTACCCAACATATTTGGGTGGTAAGCATATCATCGTATTGTCAGAGTTTTCCACAAGATGTTTACTTCTTGGGATTCGAATCTGTTGTTACTTGATTGTAGTCTGTTTTGAACAGTCTACACTGAGTTTATAGTTGATGAGGTATTAGTAACAAAGTATTACACTTAAATCGACAAAACGTTTTATTATTTGACAGTCTTTTTGTATAGGACTTCATTATATTCGAAGATTGTATCGTGTATCGTAAAAAAACTCCATAACGTAACCCAAATATAATAACATCAGATATATTTATTAACAATGAATAAAGAGGAAATAAAATGAGAAATTAATTCAGTCTCCATTATTAAACAAAGCTAGAGCTTTGTTATAGCTATATATTAGAATATATATTTTACTGGTGGTAGGTCTCTCATATGTGAGAGGCCATCTGGGTAGGTACCACCGCAATGTCTATTTCTCCCGTGAAACAACACTGCTTAAATGCACTGTTGTGTTTCGGATTGAAGGACATTGTAGCCAGAGCAACTACTGGACATATTGAGACTTAACATCTTATGTCTCAGGATGGCGAGCGCAGTGGAATGTTACTACTGTTCATGAGCGGTCGTATCGCTTACCATCAGGCGAACGGCTTGCTCGTCTCGCCATTCAATGCAATAAAAAAAAAATATATATATATATATAGGACATAAGAGTGAGACAAATTTATTTTCATTTAGTTATTTAAATAACAATTCATTTAAATTCAATATATCCCACCTAATTACTGTTACCAGACATGACATTAAAATAGTCAGACGACGCTCACATTTACTTTCACCGTAAGATTAATTGGTTCGACACACTTGGCTATGGGTAAGCCGAAAACTAGTTTTCCAAAAATGGATAGTGGCCAAATATGGTATGTGTATCCTTAAATAAATGGATGTTAGCGAAACGCGGTTGCATTGTATTTCAAAACAATATTTTATCTTTAACATCATTAAACATTTGGCACGAGAACTGGCAACGTAAACAATATATTCTTAGTACAAACATCTTACTTGCGAGTACATTAACTGTTTGTTTAGATGGCACATTAATTCTGCGCGTTATTGGTACGCAATGTATAAATAATTGCTTCTGATTGTGTTTGATAGATATTCAAATGTGGTGGAGTGATAAGTGACGTGACTTGGTTCTGTATAAAAATACAAAACTCGACAGTAAGCTTCTACTTTTTATTTAAAAAATATAAGTATTTAAACTTGGTCTGAAATCTCATTTTGTTGTTGATCATCAATACAATATTCATATACAGTTTTGAAACCTCTTTTAGTGATCGTATGTTTGTCTTCTTCACTCAAACTTAATTCAAAAGTCGTTCGAAAGGGACAAAACATTCGGAAACTAAAATTGGTTTTAAAACTGTCTATGGATAAGGCCCTGCGTAAGGAAGAATGCTCTCGCGCCTTTGCACTTTCATTCGGCAAAAAAAAGCAACGATCAATTTATGTTTGCATACTTTAGTATACTTTAGTAAACGATCATCTTGACTAGATTCTTTAGCTTAGTATTCTACGTGGTTGAGATAAGCGCGTAACAAAAATATATACACAAGATTGCACGTTGAACACAAACATATTTAAGAATATCTCTAATATAAACAGCAATGGAATTAAAAATTTAAATTATAATCCATAAACATGAACGTGTAATTTTTTTGATATAGCTCCTAAAGAGCGGCCATTATTAACATATTAAAATAAATGTTACATAATTGTTGCCGTACAAATAGTTACTTGATAGACGATGTGTGTTTCATTCGGCAGTGTACATTATTATTGACAAGGCAATGCGTGCAAGATTCGTGGTGGGTAGACGAACTTTAACTAACACGAGTGTCAGTTTGGCTAATCGAGTGATTAAATATGAATAAATACAAACATATTAATGTGGGCAAACATTCTGATAGTCAGTGCAATGGGCATTTTGTCAGTAGTTCGGTTGAGTTCGCATGTTGGAATAGTTGTGAGTGCAATCAATGAATTAAATAAAAAGTTTTTAATATTGTTCCATTACTGTGTTTGTAAGCTGAAGTGTTTTGAATAAAGGTAAGGTTATTTCTTTGAAGAAAAAAGCATATAATACTGTTAAACATTTCCTTATAACTTATATTTCTGAGATGAATAAAGGTTTTTTTTTCTATTTATGTATTTATCCCAAAAGTATATTTTATACAATATGTCTTATTTCTATTGACCCCAAACTAGGCGTGTCTGTTTCTTGGGAGCCAAGCTATATAATATGTACATCAAGTAAGATGACTACATAGTTAACAGGATCATGTAAGGTTTTTCATTGACAAACATTGACATGACTTATATACTGAATTGGGCTTATTCTTCAAAAACAACACTTAATATCAATTACAGTTTTTGTTTCTCATACTAATCATCTTATTTGTTGATTATTATCTTAAAGTTTAAGATACACAGAATAATTGCTTAAACAACATAAGTGACCTTTGTTTATTTTACGTATCAAACATTAACTTCTTGTTATCTGTTTATGTAAACAATATTTTCGAGAATTATCACATGTTGTTAAGATTTAAATGTTAGTATTGAAATCTAGAATAAGAAGCTAATGCACTTTATGTTTTCATTATAAATACTGTCTTATGCATCCTTTGTCTTTCGAAATTCCAATTTTATATGTCTATAATTAAAAAAAACTGGTATGAAATTGCTAATATTTTTATCGGTATTATTAAGCTTATCCTCCACTCGTCCTTGAATGACTGCTATGAAACCTCTATTACTTTTCAAATAATCAATTTTTATCATGTCTATTTCACCCGCCAAGGAGTTCTGTGTTCCGGTTTGAAGAACATTCTAGCCAGAGTAACTACTGGACATATTGAGACTACATCTTATGTCTCAGGATGGCGAGCGCAGTAGTATGCCAAGCACTTCTTTGTAATTCATGGTGTTGTTTGGTTATGATACAGTTAATTATCGGTCGTATCGCTTACCATTAAGCGAATGGCATGGTGGTCTCGCGATTCATGCATTAAAAAATAATGTAAATATTTAATAATACATGAAAATTATTTCTATGTTGAAAATAACTAACCCTAACCAAAACAACTCAGTTACTGTTTGACCAATCAGTACTATTTAACAATATATCTTTAAGATCTTCTTGTGTCCGAGTTATAAACACTGATCTGTTTCAACTAATTTTTGGTTAACGTTAGTTTTAACTTTTTAATTGTAATATACAACTAGTAATTCCGTTCCACCACACGATCAGAAGTTGCTGATTGCGATCTCATTCAATATGTTCCATAATTAATTCCCCTTTGCGTATCTTTTGAAGTACGGTAAGTGTAACAGAATTAACAATGTCCATCTTGTATGACTGGGTGCTTGTAAAGAAGACAATGAGTGAGTGTCCGGGCTAATGAGGGATGTTCTTAGCCCTCCGGATCACTCGAAAGCTTGCCCTCAGTGACCCCACGGTCCTCTAGAGACCTAATGATTATAATTAAAGAAATCTGGTTCGTAGTAAGTACCAGGGGTCTACTACAAACAACGATAATAATATAATAACACCCAACAGTCACATACATAGTCCTGACCCCACACTAAGATCGAGTCTTGTGTCGTGGGTATCGGAAACTACGAGAGACTTTTCGGTCTCACAAACACCCAGACCCGGAAGAAATATTTGTGGGCCGCACAAACATTTCTCTCGGTGCGGGGATCGAACCCGCGGCCTCTCGTTTCACAGGCGGTGTCTAACCAACTGCGCCACGGAGGCTGTCTAACGATAATCGATATATTGTGCAATTCCGCGTATTAAAAAGTCCTTCTACAGCCTTCGTTTTCACCTATATTGACTGTTGAAAGTTTTTTTATTTTTTTTATTTTTTATTGCAATGAATGACGAGACGAGCAAGCCGTTTGCCTGATGGTAAGCGATACGACCGTTCATAAACAGTAGCAAGATTCCACTGCGCTCGCCATCCTGAGACATAAGATGTTATGTCTCAATATGTCCAGTAGTTACTCTGGCTACAATGTCCTTCAATCCGAAACACAACAGTGCATTTATGCAGTGTTGTTTCACGGGAGAAATAGATATTGCGGTGGTACCTACCCAGATGGCCTCTCACATATGAGAGACCTACCACCTACCACGTTTCAGCCGTGTTTACAAATGTAGCTTAAGAATAATCATCGTTATAATAGTAACTAGGAGTGAATTGAATACGAACAATCGCACGACATATCGAATATCGTGTTTCGTAGTAGCACCCTAGGATATATATAATTATATATATTATAGTGTATAATATATAGTGTATTAGCCCATATACGTCCCATTGCAGGGCACAGGCTTCCTCTACAATAGTAAGTATGATTGAGAGTGGTTAGATCATATAGTCCACCACGCGGGCCTAGTGCGGATTGGTAGACTAGCCACCCAGGATATGAACGGTACAATTATGGGAAAATCTGTTATGTGGCTTTCAGAAGTTTGTCGTATTATGGGTACAGCCTGTGTAATGTGATTAGTTTTTAGTAGGTATGATTGTTTCGTCCCAGATTGTTGTCTTGGCAATGGATATTTAAAATGTAATATTATCAGATGCATTTTAGTCACTTTGTCGTGCGGATATAAAATAAAATTCCCTACAAATGTCATTCTAGTTTCTCCATGATTAATGTTGTTTCTTTCTATATCTTGTGTATATCCCGTAAAATATTACGAATTTTCTTGCGCGGTAAGTGAAGAAGCTCGAGCTCCTAGTCCTCCACATTCATCCTTAAAAATATATTCATTTATTTTTGAAATTATTATTTGCTGAAGAAAGAGCTATGTGATATCTAAAATTGGTGTATATTTCCACCCTCGTTGAAAAATTCTCATCTGTATCAGCCCATATACGTCCCACTGCAGGGCACGGGCCTCCTCTACAATCAAGAGTACGATTGAGAGTAGTTAGGCCATATAGTCCACCACGCTGGCCTAGTGCGGGTTGGCAGACTTACATACCATAGAAATTCTTATAAATCGCAATGGTATGCAGGTCATATCATATACCATACCATTTATCTCGAGAAAATATAATTCATGTTAGAAATTGTTCATTTCGCCTGTTTCTATTACAGCATAACAGAAAGTCGAAAATTAATGAGATGTGATATATGTATTTATGTGTAAATCAACATAGGTACAAAGTTGTAAGAGTAAGCCACGCATCTTAACCTTTCTCCTCGCTTCTCCGCATGTCATTACGCCCGGCACTGCGTAAATCCCTTCGCAACACCAAGCCACTCAGCAGTATGCGTTTCCGCATTAATTGTCAGTGTTGTAGATATTCATTGTTTACATTTTTACACGTCTTTTTTACTTTTTTATTTAAATACATGAAAAGTTTTTTTTTTACCGTGGTCGCAGCGTGGATTCCCAGGACACCCCTCTGACATTTCGAAGTCATGTTTGTATTGATAGGCAATCACCACGCACATTAACTGTGAAAGTAAACATCATGAGGAAATCTGCATACCATAGCGATTCGCAAGAATTATGTACGTGAAGTCCGTCAACACGCACTAAGCCAGGGTAGTGGACTATATGGCCTAACCCCTTTTATTTCTTTGTGGACCAGGCTCATGCCCTGCAGTGGAACGTATATAGGCTGATAAAGTGCTGTACAGAGAAAAGAAACCTCGTACGTAAACATGAATATCGCACCATCGCGCAGTCCCGCCGAAATGTCTGCAAGTCGAATTAATATTAAAATGGATATTGAATATGTAGTCCACAGCGTAGACAGATAATGTTTGAGCTCCTGCCTTAACAGATTTTTGCATTTAAATATGTGAATGATCATGATCTAATTACAATACCGGCTTACTTAAATATTTAGCTATTTCTTTACGAATCATCATTTTTAATAGAACTTAGAGTTATAGTGCCATTATTTTTTTTATTATTCAATAAATTAAGTTCCACTATAATTGTCATTCTTTCAAATTCTGTTATTAATAACCACAACGTATTTTGTTAACTAAAACGTTACAACGTAGTATATACTCAATCATGTTAATCACCAAATCAATTTCTAAAACGCACAAAGAATAATCAATAAAAAACACAAAACTGTTGTTTCCACATTTCGTAAGATGTCGACTAATTGATAAATAATGACAAAATAATATTTGTCCCAAAATGTTAGTAGTTATTCTCGTCGTGACATTCTGCTGACCCACATCCACAGAGTACATTTTACATAGTAAGACCCATATCTGTTAGGTTCATTGTACAGTTACAATGTCATCTATCTTTTGGTATGTGGTGAAATTTGGAACTAAAAATAAATTTAAAATAAAATCTATTTAACGCATTGCTCAATATATGTTTTTTATAATATAAAAACAAGCATTAATACTCGTAATGTAATAGTATTAAAATGTCCAATATTATAAAATTTGAAGAGAAAAAAACTGTTCCTGATAATTTAACAGCAGCATAAAAAAACGCATTCGTCAAAAGACGTAGACGATCGGTAAGCCGTCGCGTTAGTTTGTCGAGAAACTTGCATACATGATCCACAGTTATTATTTGTCTGTTTTTTTTTTCACAATAAATATACACACACACTTTCCACAATAAAAATTTGTCCACATTAAAAATATTTAATTTTCGAAAAGTCTCTAGTAGTTCCTGATACTCACGACACAATACTCGATCTTAGTGTGGGGCCAAGACTATGTATACTGACTGTTGGGTGTATTTATTTATGTTATTATATCAATAGCATATTTATGCAGATGCACCAGCAGAGGTCACCATTTTTCATACCAGGCACGCAAAATTCTACTTTCTCGTGTTTCATGTATACTTAACGTGACCATTTATTTTTTGTGCCAGAGCGGGACATCAGTGGAATTAAATAATAATAATAATAATAATAAAGTTTTTAGTGTATTACAAGTTTTTAACATAGAAGATGGAATAACATAAAATAATAATCAAAATCGTATTTTTGTATTTTATGTTTTTAAGAAAGGTTTCGTATAATACGACTTCTCGGTTTTCAGTAGTAGTTCAGTAAAGCATTTCGAGCGAGAATTACATTTTAAATTTTTGTTTGGTCTGTATGGAAAAGCGGGATGATGTCGGCCTTGCTGGGGACACCGGGACAGATATCCTGAAAGCGGGACTGTCCCGCCTAAAGCGGGACGTATGGTCACTTTATGTATACTGGTACAGATTAGCTACCGTGATAAAGGTAAATCCCTCAGCTTATTTGATAGCCGCGATTCAATACCGATGACGTAATTGAATGTACTTTTATGATCTGTTGGGAAAAGTGCTAAATTCATGTAACATCTAAAACGGGGAACTAATGGCGGGTATTTCTTAAAAAAGAACTTCACTATATACTGACGTTTATTGACCCCAGCCGTGGACAATTATTCTATCCTTTCTTTCTTTCGCCTTTTTCTTCCTGTTATCACACGGATGTGGTACCAAAGTGATGTAACATTATTTATATCTATAATAGAGATATATAAACTTTGTGGAGATCAAAGAACCTTAAAAAAGGAAAAAAATAAGACTTCACATTAAGGAAACAATGTCATCTAAAATATTATATTCTTAGACTAATTACCTCTAGAGAGAGCCGAAATGTACTGTTCATCGCAAAAATGAGACACACCGATACGAATTTCTTTATGTCAGAATGAGATGCAAAATAATGTTCTATTTCATGTGACGTGCCGCTTTTTGTTGTTGGGCGAAAAAAGAATTTCGCCAGACAAAGCGACGTCGTTCAAGCAATAAAGCAACCTAATTTCATTGAAATAGGGTCTATTTTAAATCAAGGCCACAATATGGCGCTTATTTTCTTGTGTTGCTAGATATAGCTATTGATGTCTCATGTGCGGTTACAGCGTGAATCTCTCTAGAGGTAATTACTCTAAGATTATATTGTTAAAGCTTGTGTTAAAACATAAAATTGATTTGCTCGTCGTAATCCGAATTATGAAAATTCAATTTATATTTTTATGTTTCCGTGTCGGCGAGCTCACGAAACATCTCCATTTTAAAACCACAAGAGACCGCCACTGAATGGATACATAAATATGAACGTATGATTAATCTCACAGGGACGTACGTTGGCACTGCAACCATGTTTATTAGTATAATAAATATAGCCCTGCCTCGGTAATGCAGTTGTACTACGGTTGACTACAACGCTGAAGTCTCGGGTTAGAGTCTCGGGTTGGCCAAAGTGATATTAGATTTTTCTATTCATTATCAGCGTGGAGTCATTTGTACTCGATATGGAGATAGGCTCGTCCCTTGTTATTTCGTGGAAAGGAAAACACAAGGTGAAACGTGGATTGGAAGTACGTCTGCTTACCTCTTCTGGGAAAAAGGCGTAATGATTATGTATGTGTGTAAAAATACACCCTATAACCACATAGTTCTGACCGCGCAGTAATTTAAAGTCTAGTGTGGTGAATCAAACTCTAAGCCAGGCTATTTATTCTGTGTCAATACTCCCAATTCAGATACAACAATACGACGAATAAAGAAATCAAATGACAAAGACAAACCGCGAACTATACAGTCAATAATTATTTGGAAAACCCCGTGGTTATTATCCTGATTGCGTTCCCGACGCGTACCAAAATGTCTGTATTAATTAATCTAATGCACTCGTTTGGTACCCCCCTTTTCTCCCCAACCCCCCTCTCCCCCCTACTCGCTTTGCCGTCACACGTTCACGGGCCGAGGCACCGACCTACATATTGCATGTCTATGAAATTATTTAGTCATGTAACAGAACAAAAGCAAACCGAATGGGTTTTCAACTATTGGCAAATGTGGATTGGATGTTTGTCAATTAAAGGCGGGATTAATGTTGCTTGATTTGTAAATAAGTAGTCTAAGGATGTATATTGAGGTATCCTGGATAAGGTAAAATACACTCTTTGTAAGATCTTGATTTAAGAAAACTCATAAGGATTATTCGGGACTAGTTCGTACCCGCCATGGGCTAAAGTGTTTCCTATTATATTTCGGGTCGACAATAAGTTCGATCGAATATAGGTCCCAGTGACAAGGTTAATTATCCTCGTGGGATCCTCTATACGAGTATAAGCGTAAATTAATACACGCCTAATTATGGCAAGCATTTGTGACTATATCTACATTTTGGGAAAATTCATAGTATTAGGCGATTGACTTCCTTATTTTGAAGATACGGTTCGTAAATATGGGTTTACTTACTGAGCCAGTATTATGATGTTAATAATTAGCATTATTTTAAGCATTTTTCTATCTTTTGTTGTTTTGTCGCGAAAACAGACACAACATTCACAACATATTATGGCTTCAAATGTAAACACAGAAAAATAATGTTTTTTCAAAAATGAAAAAAAAAATAAAATGTAAAAAAATTAAATAGATAATTCATTAATTCTGTAATCAAATTTTTGTTGTTCGAGTAGATGTTTTGAAGGTATTGTGTATATGTAGTAAATAAATCAAAATTATTCTACAAGGACTGTTTTAAATTCTTACAGAATCCATTAATATTAGTAACCTGAAACTAATTTAGGCATCGTATATATTATTTAAAATAATTAAAATGCATATCTCAATAATTTTAATTATCACAGCAATTTGTTTTCATTTGAACTTGATAAAACGTAACTTTCAACGAAATAGTATGTCAAGAAGCTGGACTGAAAGAAAATGTGTCAGTTGCTTGCCGAGGGTGAAGTGTGTAGCATCGTATCAAGTAATAACACACATGTCGTAGATTTGCAGTTATATTATCGTTATATGCTATATTATTGTAGCTATTGTGCTATAGCAATAGTTAATGGAAGTAATGAATCGGTTTTAGATCAGTTATTATTGTTTCTTAAATAAAATATTTGCTATATAAGTCATCAGTTTGGTGGGCTTGATTTATGCACCGATGCAAATGTTTGAAAAATTAATAATTATTTGTTTAGGGAACAAAATTTGTCTGTCTGCTAGTCATATTAATATTATTAATTTGCTCTTATTCTCTCTTTTATTACATTACTAAGGGATATCCAAATATTTTTTATTTCTATCTACAAGTGCATTCATATCCAGATTAAAGTTATGCATATTCTTCACCTTTGGAAATTAGTAAGCGTCTACCCAGATATTACAGATGGAAACTACTAACTCGCTAACTCAAGCCAAACCGATTGAATTGGAAAAGGCCGTAAAGCATGAGGCGTCAAATTAAATACATTCAAGGAAATATGACCTAGAAAGTACTTCCTATATAAAAACCCGACAAGTGGCTTACTTAAGTTTTAAGCCTTCACAAAATTGCGTGTTCTCGTATTGTTAATACCGAAAACATTATTGTTAAATTTTGTGGCACGCACTAATCTAATGTAAATGGTTGAATTCAATTATGAGTAATAAACATATTTAAATACATACGTAGTTTTAATTTGGCGCGTTTATTTAAATTAGTATTACCGTGTATTCTTGTATCGAGGGACTCATAGTTTAAGTGGCAGCACGCAACTGTGGTATGGAATCTTGAATGAGATACGATCACATTCTGTTTCGAATATGTGATAGCAGTTGTTGCTGAATGTATGTATGCATATTATGTTCCGAATGCTATACATACGTACCTATGAAAAGTATATGCATTAGTTTTTAAATATCGATAAATCCGCTGTTCATTGTAACATTGTATATGCTGTTAAAATATATGTCTTAATAATAAAATAAAATTTGGGAAGGGAACTGTCTTGACGCAAACACCGGAATGAAGATAAAGCTGCTTTAACCACTTATTTTAACAGGCTTAAGTGGTAAGGTTTTAAGTAATTGGTAATACCCATCGTCTAACGACACACGGAAATAGGCGGAAATTGTGGTGAAAAATGAAACACCAATTGAGAAACAGCATAAATGACCGTAACTCATAATTACTTTTTGTATAAAACGTGTCAAATACGAGTATACCACAAACAAAATGAAAAATGACGCACGTACTACCCGTAAGAATAGTCTTATGTTGTAGAATACTACATGATCCATTCGTCAGTGATAGACTAAATATGTGACTGTTGTGTATTATTACAATAAAAGTGATCCATTCGTCAGTGACAGCCCTATATTCCTTAGTGCCTAACTAATATGTGTATGTATACCGTTCCAGGTTGGCGGCAGCGCAGGAGGCGGCGGGCGCGCAGGCTCGCGCGGCGCCAGCTGATACCATGGGCGGCGCGCACCAGCCCGCTACTCCAGGGCCCAGCTCACTCTTTATATTATCCAACGAAAATCCTATTCGGAGGTAAGTGTCAACCCTATTTTACGTCCTATATAATATCCCTCTTATTCATACGGACTTAACGCAGTTTTCAAATGCCCTTAATATGAGCTGACTCAAAAATGTTATTTATAGATGTAAAAAATTACTAATAAACTCTTCGATCAAATATACACTAGATACAATATGAGCGCTTAGAAAATAGCACCAAAAAAGAGTGCTTTAAGCACTCTTACGCCTTCAGTCACGCACCGACCGTTGCTTCTAAAACGTCGCAGAACTTTCTGTCTGTATCTGTATCTGCCCATATACGTCCCACTGCAGGGCACGGGCCTACTCTACAATCGTAAGTACGATTGAGAGTGGTTAGGCCCTATAGTCCACCACGCTGGCCTAGTGCGGGTTGGCAGACTTACATACCATAGAAATTTTTAGAAATCGCTATTGTATGCAGGTTTCCTCACGATGTTTTCCTTCACCGTTTTAGTGCGTGGTGATTGCCACCAATACACACATGACTCCGAAAAGTCAGAGGTGTGCCCTGGGATTCGAACCCGCGACCACCGTGAACATGTTGGCAGCCGCGTCTAGTCCGTTTACCAACAGGCCACCACGCACTTTCGCAGAACTTAGACAATATTATGTGAAAAGCTACTTTAAGCTCCAAGAATAAGGTGGAATTTGTGTTAATATATTTGGAATATGTGATCTTTTTGTTTACTTCTTTTCATGTCATGCATCGGTGCCACTTTTTAACAGAACTTTTACAGGGAACTGTGTATCTAGTGTATATTTGATCGAATTTTGATATTTAACAACTTACCATTCAAATGGCCGAGACCCTTATTTATGCAGCAGAAAAATGGCGGATGTTTGACAGCTGAACCTACAGAATGTTTGATATTTGTGTTAAGTATATGAAAGCACTGTTTTCTGTAAAGTGGCAATATTAGTTAAAATATGTCGCAAGAACCATTATGAATAGAATACTTAATGAACGTTTTATCTCCTCTTAACATTATTTAACTAATTTACGTTTATATAGTTGATTAGTGGTTTCTTATGAATAAGGGGTTTTGTGGACCCCTCTGCGGAAAACATCGCATAAAATCTCATTAAAAAAGAATCGAGCTGTAGCTGTAACATGTCATTACGAATGTTTAACTTTTGCTGCATTATGATAATTATTAAAACAATAAATACATCCGATAGTCACATACATAGTCTTGCCCACACTAAGATCGAGTCTTATGTCGTGGGCATCAAAAACTACGAGTGACTTTTCGCTCTCATAAACACTCAGACCCGATGCAAATACCTGTGAATCACACAACTATTTATCTCGCTGCGGGGATGGAGCTCGATAATAATGATAATGGACTTAGTAGGTCCAGTTCTTACCGGAACATACTGAGGATACACTGTGGTAGGTCTCTCATATGTGAGAGGCCATCTGGGTAGATACCACCGCAATGTCTATTTCTCCCGTGAAACAGCAGTGTAAATGCACTGTTGTGTTTCGGATTGAAGGATATTGTAGCCAAAATAACTACTGGACATATTGAGACTTAACACCTTGTGTCTCAGAATGGCGAGCGCAGAGGAATTTTGCTACTGTTTATGAGCGGTCGTGTCGCTTACCATCAGACGAACGGCATGATCGTATCGCCATTCACTGGAATAAAAAAAATGACAGATTATTATGTCGGTCGACACTATGCTTCCAAAAAACACATAAGGTTTTCCTGCACTGACTACGGTTGTATAAATTTTGTTAGGAAATACAAATATCTTACACGACACGAACATAATGACTATACTCATTCCTGTATTTTTTTTTTCATTTAGTTTCACAAATATTTACCTAAAAATTCTCTAAATTTCTTTTTTTTTATTGCAATGAATGACGAGACGAGCAAGCCGTTCGCCTGATGGTAAGCGATACGACCGCTCATAAACAGTAGCAACATTCCACTGCGCTCGCCATCCTGAGACATAAGATGTTAAGTCTCAATATGTCCAGTAGTTACTCTGGCTACAATGTCCTTCAATCCGAAACACAACAGTGCATTTACGCAGTGTTGTTTCACGGGAGAAATAGACATTGCGGTGGTACCTACCCAGATGGTCTCTCACATATGAGAGACCTACCAAATCAACTCTTAAATATGATTTACGTTATAATACACATCTTACAGCCGTTCTTTATAATCTATCTATCTATAACAACATTTCCCATTAAATATTTCGTTTCAGCAAACTGGTAGTGGGTCTCTCGTATGTGAGAGGCAACCTGGGTTGTTACCACCGCAATATCTATATCTCTTGCCAAACAGCAGTGTAAACGCACTGTTGTGTTCCGTTTTAAAGGAAATGGTATCCAGAGTAATTACTGGACATATTGAGACGTTAAGTCTTATACCTCACCTTATGCCTCAAGATGGCGGAAGCAAGGGATTGCCAATCATTGCTACTGTCTATGAGCGGTCGTATCGCTTACCATGGCATGCTCGTCATTCATAGGAATGAAAATACAAAGATAGAGGGATATAGATATTATGCTGTATATATTTAATGATAGCTAGTTAAAATAAATATACACATCTATAATTGTTTATTGAAGCGTAGAATTGCACCGACATAGCAATGTTAGCTATTTTAACCCCTTGTTAAAGATAGATAGGATATAGAGAACGATTGTTAATAGTTAATACTTACACACCTTCACACTTCAACTTTGCGTACATAGTACTATGTACTGCATCCTTAGAGACTAACAGAGTTTCGTCGCCAAGTCATTTACGGCCGCTGTTACCTCCGCGGGTAAATATTAAACATCTTGTTCGCTCCCTTATGCATTTTGCACGTGTTCGCAGTCTGTACGCTTAGGAGGTTAACGGACTGGTAACTAGTGCAACGTTTTGAAAAATACTTATGAGATATTATAATCCTTCAGAGTAAGCATCCTATGACTTGGTTCACGACAATTGCCTGACATTGAATTTATTTCTCATCTCCTCTCATCCATCCATTACAAATACTATAACACCCCACGGGGTGTTATGGATATATTAGATATCACGATACCTACCACGGACAACGTTTTAAAAATATTGATAAAAAATTATAAACCTTCAGAGAAACAGCACATGTCATGGTTATCTTCAATTTCATTATATCTAATTAATTTCACGGGTCCATATGCTATATTACCAGTGGTATGCCTTATTTAATGTGTTTGATTTCGTGTAATATCGAAAATTACATATATTACATAAAATATTTAATAATATAATTCAATGATGATGACTACTTACTTGACTGTTTTCTTACTTCTACATGGCATTAACCCGGCCAGTACCAGACTCCGCCTTCCGTCAAATTCTACTGTATTTCGCTATACCACTTATTTCACTACATACTTCACTACCCAACAATATTTATTGCTGTACAATTCTAACTCTAATTACATTTAATATCATTGCAATTTCAACGACAAGAATTAATTAAAGCCATTTAATGCCTGGAATATTAAATATAAATTTTTCATCATAAATAATTGTAAAATGCATTAATAGTTCTAGGCTATGGTTCTAGGTAACAATAATACACAACGTAGTAAAAAATATCCAACAAATGTATGACGTCACCGATATTCTCACGTTCTATTATATTAAACGACAATAATCAGTTTCAAAATTATTCATCGATTCCAGTTATAGGTATGAATGAAATGCTCAATAACTTCGTGACGTTGTTATCTAATGTATTCCGAGGGGCTTTGAAGTACCGGTTGAGGGTTTCTGAATAATCATCCGACGATACTGGATAGCGACCACGAATATAGTAGCACCAATCATAATATTTAAAGTTAGGAAACAAAGAAAAAGAAAATATAGACATAGAATTTCGACTACACCTTATTCAAAAACAGTCAAGTTAAAAATAGCGCGTGTGAGAGAAGTAAAAAATCATTATATCCCGGATATAGGATTGGCAGTACTATCCGTTTCTAATTGGCTTCACAACCTCTATGGCGTAGATGCAAAGAATTAATGAACAACAAACAACGTATGAAACCATAAATTAGGGCATCTACAGATTTTAAATTCGAAATTTAAAAAGCTCAAATGTTGCTCAAAAGACCTATTTCTGATAGTCAATTTCATCAATAATCTAAGATTTTGAACTAGTATACGATCGCAATCATGTCCTATTGGTACTATTGGACGCTACAGCATGATTTAAAAAGGAGTCTCTAGAATAGTCAGCTACTAAAAAAAATAAAACCTTTTTTTTCCATACATCTAAGCTCGAAACAATTTTTCGGCCCCTGTCACCGTGATAGGAACACTTCCATGACTAAACGCATTATGTTCCGATCGGCAGCTTTGGAATACAGTGTGTTACCCTTAATCGAAAGGTAACGATATCATAGTGTGCATTATGACGGTAGATGAGAATTAGAATGTGCTAGAATGGAGGTCTTTAGATGAACTTCATTTGCCGTGTAACGAGGTGGAAATTACTTTTGCAAATGTTGAGCCTACATGCGTCGTATTGGGATTGTTTGCTTTGGAAATCTGAAAATGACTTGCCCTCTTTTAATTCATAAATAAAGCCTAATCAACCACATAAACGTAAATTAGTTAAACCGTTCATTAAGTTTTTATTTATAATTTGATTTTTTCTACATATTATAACTAATATTGTCACATCACGAAAAATTGATTTATTTCATTTGACAGTAATATCAAACATCTATCTGACAGACGTCCGCAATTTTGCTGCTTGAACTTTGCATAAACAAGGGTCTCGGCCATTATAAAATTATTGAACTGTTAAATAGCTGATTAGTGATTTTTGACGTCTATGAATACGTTTTTGAGTTAGCTCGTATTAAAGGCATTTGAAAACTGCGTGAAGTTCTTTTGAATAAGAGGGCTGGGGTTTAATATGATGTAAATATTTTTTTAATTCTGATTGAACATTCGTTGGAAATACAACCTGAATATTCATTAGTCCCTTCTTTAAAACAATTCAATGTAACAAATTCATCAATCGTAGGCTCACTGGTATTTGATATTACTTATTCAATAAAATGCAACACAAAATTATTTCATTGTGATTGCTTCACACTATAGATATAACCAAAAATCACACGATATAAGCCTCTACGACATTAACCAATTACATTCTCTATATCCAGATATTCATTGTTTTCTTCTAAATATAAATATAATATCTAGGTCCTTTACATTTCAAAACGCGTTAACCAATAACATTCTCTATTTCCAGGTATACAAAGTTCATCATCGAGTGGCCGCCCTTTGAGTACGCGGTGCTGCTTACCATCATCGCCAACTGCGTGGTGCTGGCGCTGGAGGAGCATCTGCCCAACGGTGATAAGACCATCTTAGCACAAAATTTGGTAAATTAATACATTTATTTTGACCTATAAGTTTATAGAGGCATACAATGTTCCATCTTTCATAGCTATTTCCCACTATTTAACCACATTGCTTGGGCAACTGTTAACATCAAATTGATGATTTCGTCAATAGAAGTGACTATTTCTCCAATCTATACTTAAAACAGCAACATATTTAAATAAATACTCTAATGTGGTATAGAAATTAAAACCCAAAATTATTTGTTTATAATCAAGTTTATTTGTAGTCATAACATAGCAGATAGTAATACGATACAGGGCGTATCACCAAACATCGCAATTGAATCGCAGACTGCTGAGAGAAATTTTTACCCACAGCCGAAAGTTCTGTAGAGAAGGCTTAGGCCATAATTCACTACATTAGCACTACTCTTTGGATGGCGAAATTCTCATACTATAATAATTTAGTAAAGATCTTTATGGTATGCAAGTTTCACGATGTTTTCCTTCACATTTAAAGTAGGTAGGAAATGAAAATCAAAAATACACATGCCACCGAAACATCACAAGAGTGTCCTTTTATTAAAACTCCCTGTTACCCATTGTAAATTACTTCCCGTTCGTAATGGACAAGCTCTATAGTATCTATTTATATGCCCTTGTGGTTATACAATTCTAAAAACTAAACAAAATAAAATAAATAAAGAAAGAAAGAACATTGCATGGCAAACACATAACAACAAAAAAAATATAACTTACAAAGCTATCATCAACATGCTAATAAATAATATGTGTATGGCCAGGCAACAAGTATCCCCCATTTAGCTATATGCTACAATACAACGTAGCTTTACCTACTACGGAGCTGATTATCAATGGAGTCAGTGTGACATCCGGACACTATGTCCACCGGCAACACATTTGTTGATATTTAAACAACACTGAAAACACCAAATAAAACTAATTCAAACAACAATAACAATTAAAATTGTCTACACAAATGATTAACATGTAATTTTGTTTTGTTCCAGGAAAACACCGAGGTGTACTTTTTAGGAATATTTTGTGTAGAAGCCTCATTAAAAATATTAGCGTTAGGTTTTGTTTTACACAGGGGATCATACCTTAGAAACATTTGGAACATAATGGATTTTTTCGTTGTAATAACTGGGTAAGTGGTTTTTACTATGCTATTATTTATTGTAATGTTACGTAGATGTATTCGCCATTAATTTGGATAATTGTGCGAAAGTTTGACGTCATCATTCTATCTAATATTTTCATCACTATCAAGACATAAAATGGCTGTATACAAATACAAATATAAGTGAATTATGACGTCATCTTTGCATAAAAGCATTTCCATAAATTGATCAAGAATTGCAAAATTCGGTTATTGGTATAACAATGATGTAGGTATACATGAATTGTTTAAAATTATTAAATCATACACCATGACACCTATCTGGTATTCAAAATTAGGAATACAAAATTACACCTAATTTATCAAATATTGCAAATGGGCACATTTCTACAACATGCCCATTTGATTTAAAAAATTACATTGGGCTTCAATATTTTATTGAGAAAAGTAATTGTGATAATTGGTCGAGAGTAATAATGTTAGGTGTTCGTAGGTGTAAAGGCTTAATTCAATACAGTATTGAATAAGAAATAACAAAAACTAGGTCGATGACGATATTCGCCGAATACAACGTGGACGTTGACCTGCGGATGCTGCGCTCGTTCAGAGTGCTCCGCCCGCTCAAGCTCGTCTCGCGGATACCAAGTAATTCACAGTAATTGGCGAAAAAGTTCACATAATACCTACCTTATTTGTAATAGAACGTTCTCGCTAGATGTTTTGGATTTTTGAATTTCGAACTTTTTGAATGTAGATAAAATAACACTAGCTATGGCAAATAGATTTTTTAAACTCATTAGCAAAGGAAGTTGTAGATATGTATTCTCGATATGTTTAATGACACGTTTCGTAATACAGTTTAGAATATGTGTGATTTAATTATTATTGAAGACGTTAAACGTAATTTTGATTAAGGCTACGTGTTGCATAATAGTTATTGCTATGATATTACGTTTTTGTGTATTGTGTAGGTACTTCCCAAATAAACAGCTAATACGTAAGAACTTAGTTAAAGAAGTGACTGTAGGTGTGAATAAATGATGGTGTATTTAGATTAAAATGCGCAAAGTTTAACATGATGATAATTAGATACACGATATTTAGAATGTAGCACTTTCATACCTCCATAATATAATGAGACTTGTGCTTTGGCAAAATTTACATTTACCATATTCCAGAATTAGAATGTAGAATTGGTTCCTGCGAGAAGTGATCGAAGCACAGGTCTCAGTAGACGTTTTATTACTAAGCTAGTTGCTAGTTCAAGCTATAGTATTGAGTGATATGTGTTTGGCAGTATCATCACGCTGCTGCCATCACGCATCGCGCCCGCCGTCGACTTCAGGACCTTGCGTGCCATTAGGGTGCTGAGGCCCCTTAAATTAGTATCGGGCGTTCCTAGTGAGTTTTAGTACATTATAGTGTAGCCATTGATAGTGTCATTAGTTACTGCTGTTGCATTTACCTTTACTTCTAGATTGAGTAAATATACCGACTTATTTACTCTTTTATTACCGGCTACATTAAATGCTTCTAGAATATCACGATAGAGCAAATGGTTGTAAAAGAATGTGACAGCATTAGCGTTTTCATGTCTGCACGAACGATTTTTTATATTTCATTTTATTGTCACTGTGTCATTTTAATCTCATGTTTCTTATTAGAATTATTTTCAGTCTTACATCAACTTCGTAACGAAAACTCCCAAATAATACTGTAGGTATTATAGAATTATACTTTCCAATACACATTTTTAACAATTAGTTTGTCATAATTTATTTTTATTCTTAATTGGTTCTATTGGCTATCCATATTGGTCAATTCTATATTTTGATTTTCAAAACGCTTATCATAAATTTTATTCAGTTCCAAAATTCATTCTTTTCCAAACTTTTTCATTCAAAAACATTTTATTTTTCATACAATCTCTTTACTTATAAACTATATTCGATTATTTAAAAAAATCATCAACAATATATTTGGTAAAATAACTTCAAAAAATCGAACTTATTAAGAGAGCTACTTGTAACAGAATATTAAATTTAAAAAAAATCTGTATAGAATATAATTAATGATATCAATAATTATTTAATTACGATAAACAATCAACAATCATCTCTAAAGGACATATAAAAATAATATTGATAATATATTAAACACGAAACAGTTAAGAAAGTCCAATTCGACTGCAACAAACATGTTATGTACATTAATAACCAATCCAATATTGTTGTAAAAATAAGAAAATACTAATTAATTGTACTAGTTTTATGGGACACAACTCTCAAATTCCAATTTCAAATTAGGGCCAAGTTTATAAGTAAAGAGAAACCACCATACATATTTAACAATCAACTAACGTAATTATATTTTGTGCATAGGTCTACAAGTTGTGTTGAAGTCCATCATAAAGGCGATGGCGCCGTTGCTCCAGATTGGCCTGTTGGTGCTTTTCGCGATAGTAATCTTCGCCATCATAGGCCTCGAGTTCTACTCGGGGGCGCTGCATAAGACTTGTTATAATTTAGAAGATATTAGTAAGTATAATAAATACACGCAACTGTCACCCACTTATTACCTCACAGTGAGATGACAAGCCTTGTGATGTGGGTATCTGTAATCTCGGAGAGGTTTTTTTTATTTTAGAACATCTTCGCTATGATCGAACTGTAATTCTATACACCAGATCACAAATGCGTCATAATTTCTAGATAGACACAATATGATACTAAATCTAAATAGTAGGAATTCGAGAAGTTCTAAATTATTATTCACAATCTTGATGTTGAAATATACTGATACTGGCACTAAAACGACAAAGCAATTAGAATCAACGTTACATAAACTAGGATGCCAGACTTATATAATTGATGTTGACTGGTCCTCAAATTCAAAATGTTGTTCACCAGGTGAAATAATGTATGAAGGCGAGAATGCGCCGCCGTGCAACGCCGACAATGAGTCAGTAGCTCCGTACGGGGCGAATGTGTGCAAGTATGAAGTGAGCACGTGTCTGGAGAAGTGGGAGGGGCCGAACAGGGGGATCACTTCGTTCGACAACATCGGCTTCGCTATGCTCACCGTCTTCCAGTGCATCACCATGGAGGGCTGGACTGCCATCCTCTATTGGGTATTTTTACTTCTTCTCCTACTTTGCCGTATACCACATCTACTTGTTGACGGCGTAAGTGCTTCTACAGGTGTCGCTGAATGTTTTGAGTTATATTTTTATGACTGGCCACCTGAAGTCAATCTTATGTGGAATTCTTAAGACTTTTTTACGACAAAAATAGAAAAAATGTCACAAAATGTGAAAAAAGAGATTGTCATTGTTTTTATGCATGGTTTAATGATGTTTCCAACTGATCTGAATTGATGAATGTCATCATCATGAAAATCAACTGATGAATTGGTTGAAGACATTCAATACATAAAATAATTGTTTTCTTGCAGACGAATGACGCGCTAGGCAGTGCGTTCAACTGGATTTACTTTGTGCCTCTCATAGTATTGGGTTCATTCTTTATGCTCAACTTAGTTCTCGGTGTCCTTAGCGGGTAAGTTATTAACTATCCATCGTTTCAGTTCCCCCTTTACATTTTTCACCTTCATTTCTAATTATATTCTCTCTCCACCTCTACGCTGATGATCTCCAAATTTACACCCGGGCGCCCTTGGATAAGATGGTTGACGCTATTGCGAGAATTAACTCTGACATACAGCTGATCTGTGAGTGGAGCAAGACCTATGGATTAATGGTCAATCCATCCAAAACACAACTTATTGTTATTGGCAGCTCCAGATTAATCTCAAATATAAACTGGAACCAACTACCATCCGTCTACTGTAATGGCACTTCCATCCCATTTAGCGACACAGTTAGGAATCTAGGTTTACTCATTGATAGATCCTTCAATTGGGGCCCGCAGCTTCGTGAACTTAGTAGAAAGCTGTTTGCCTCGGCAAGGTCCTTGCGAAGGTTAAGCAATCTTCTGCCCATTACCACGAAGATTTCACTTGCGCAAACTCTTCTACTCCCCATCCTTGATTATGCCGATGTCAGCTATCTAGATCTCACCGAGGACCAACTTAATAAGCTTGAGCTTCTCCAGAATTTTTGTATAAGATTCATATTTGGCCTTCGCAAATATGACCATGTTTCTGAATTTCATACTAAGCTCAAGTGGTTACCCATCCGGTTTCGTCGGAATACTCATATTCTTTCACTTTTATACAATATAATGTTTAATCCTCTCACGCCCCGTTACCTGAAAGATCGATTCATATTTCTCCACGACTCACATTCAAGATCCTTGAGGTCGTCGGAGAACCTGAAACTAAAAATGCCCATGCACTCCACAGTATTCATGGACAAATCATTTGCAGTCCAAGCTGTCCGACTGTGGAACTCACTTCCAGTCGAGATAAGACGGGCACGAACACTGTCGTCTTTTAAAAAAATGATTAAAGACCATTTCCTTTCTCAACTAGAGCATAGCTGAGGAATATCTTGTCCATTCGCCTCTTTGGTAAATGTTAGGATAGGTTTATATATTTATGTATATGGTAAATTGTATGTATGTATATATATGTATATGTGTATGTATGTATGTATGTGTGTATATATATATATATATATACATATATATATATATATATATATATATATATATATATATATTACTATTTTATATACCTTAGACTGCCCGCTCATTTTTCCTATCTCAATATCCATCCAAAGGTTGCCTGGAAGAAATTACCTAGAGTGATAAGGCCGCCTCTTGTACTATTATTTTTTGTGTTGTTTCTTCACTGTATATTTTTATTTTTGTGCAGTAAAGGATTAAATAATAATAATAATAATAATATATTTGGTTATTTTATTTTTGGTTATTAATGTTCTTTTCTTGTGGTACGCAATCAGTGAGTTCTCTAATGAAAGAGGTCGGGTCGAACGCAGAGCTCAATTCGTGAAGGAAAGAGCTCGACAACTGTTCAATCAAGATTTTACTGCCTACCTCAACTGGATTACTGAAGCAGGTCACTAAAGGCGTGGCAATTTTAAAAAGCGTATTGAAGCTAGGATGTATATTGCTAATCGTAGATAATCTTTAGTCACAAATTACTTTCATTTACTGTGCGTATTTTTTGTCACCATTTCATATGTACTTAGCTATATCACAGATTATGTCATCATTTTTGCATACATAACACATACGTGAATGAAATATCAAAATATTCATTCATTATCAGATTCATTGCTAGATTATTCTTTACCATGCTATATTTACAGTGAGTTCGCTAAAGAAAGAGAGAAAGTAGAAAATAGACAAGAATTTCTTAAGTTAAGGCGACAACAGCAACTTGAAAGAGAGCTCAATGGTTACGTTGAGTGGATATGTAAAGCCGGTGAGTGAATGTAATATATGCTCGTGATATTAGTCGTCAGAATATTCTTGAGCTAAGTAATACTAAACCAGAATAGTTCTAAAATAAATTTCATTTTACAGAGGAAGTAATATTAGCAGAAGAGAGAACAACAGAAGAAGAGAAAATGCATATTATAGAAGGTGAGATTGAAATCAACTATTAAGTTAAGGGCATCTTGAATTCAACAAAATTAAATGAGTATTGATTGTAGACAAGCAAAGAAAATTAATAAGTTCATAGTTTTGTGAATATCCAATTAACACATTCGCAAATTCATTCGCAATTTTGTTTTAGCACGAAGAAGAGCAGCTGCCAAAAAGAAGTTAAAAAACCTAGGGAAAAGTAAAAGCACAGACACAGAGGAAGAAGAACAAGACGAGGATTGCGGGGACGACGGTCAGTACACCATCTGCTTTCCTATGAATGTTCATGTCTGTGTTGTGTTGTGTGTCATTACCTACATTCTATTCAAAAGTATTCTTTTTATGTCCATCAAACGATATTTTCAATTTATCTTGAATCCATCGTTGACCAACTAAGTGCATGTTGAATAGCTGTAAGACTTTAATTTCACCCAAACTTACTATCGAATTAACAATTGATATTATACAAAACATATTATTTTCGTTTAGTTTATTACCTAAAATGTTATGTAGTAACACCGTTGCAAAAACTTCTGCAATGTACCATTACGAAAACTTCATGATTGTTGCATGATACATACTCTTAACTCATTCTCAACCATTAAGTATTCGTACTCTATCTGTGTGTTGGTTGTTTACAGTTCCAAAGAAAAAGCAAGGTATGGGATCAAGCGTGATTCTGGTAGAATATTCCTTTCCATCTTCTTTGTAGTCGAAATAGACTAGATCTAGTTTTAGGGTAGTACCCTTCTCTCGACCTTACCCGCACGTCTTTACGTAAACAACTTCAAAATAGCCACCTATTTTGAGGTTTACAATGCTTTCCGAGCAAGTTCTGATACATCACGAATATCTTTTAAGAAATAGTCAGTATATTTGGAACGTACAGACGTCGTAATTACCAATCAAGCATCCTTTGCTTTTCTTCTGTCTATCTATCCGTTTTTTTTCCTTCTCTGTCCTTTCTAAAGCTTTTATGTTTAAATAGGTACCCATAATAAAGTTACCTTATAACGTGGCTGTACATTCTCTGTAAAGATGACACACAAGTTGGCCTATGGTTGTGTGACACTTTAAGTATTGGATTGCGACACCGATTGGATTTTGAATGAATTTCGTCAAATGAAATAGAATTAACCTTCAATGTTGAATAAAATGTGATAGCGCTAAAACGTAAGCCGTGCAAGCGTAGGTGCGCTAAACCCTCTGTAAAGGCTAGTTAAAATGATTAGTTGTATGTTAATAAGAACCCTTAGCAACCATTATGAGAAATAGCTGCTCTCGATAGCTCACATTGTTTACAAGAAATTTGACTTATTGTGATTGTAACAGGTTTCTTGAAAAGCAAGTCGCGTTCGGCTGGCAAGTGTGCGAACTTTTGGCGCGCCGAGAAGAGATTTCGGTTTTGGATCAGACATACGGTGAAGACCCAGTGGTTTTACTGGTTCGTCATCGTATTGGTGTTCTTCAACACGATATGCGTTGCCGTCGAGCACTACGACCAACCTATGTTTCTCACTTCGTTTTTATGTAAGTACAATATTTTCAATACATGTTTTGTATAATAGGATAAATTTGACTCCAATTTTTTAATTGTATAGGTATTTATCAAAACGTATCCATAGCTATGGTCTAACAAACAAAGACATTTATCCATTCAGAATGAAACAAATTAGAAATGTTTTAAATCTTGTAGTGGGAGTAACAAAATAAATGCAAAACAAAGATAGTGACATCACTAGAGTTATTATACATTACAGTGTGCGCGTGTGAAAGTAGCAAGATGTCCCCACTACACCCCTGCTCTTTAATTTTAAATATTAATATTTGCCTTATGTTACAAGCTACTTTAATACTTTTTTGACAGCAAGGCGTAATATTTTTAACGTAGTTGTGTTTGTAAGCCAAAAATCGATAATAGTCAAATACCCTATTATGGCCAAATAAGCTATTTAATCAGATTCTCTGCATGTAACTGTTGTCGTTACTAGACAACAACATAATGTATTTTCAAACACATTCAATCTTTAGTATTTCGATGTATGTGTTGTGATGATGTTATGTTGATATTTTTTTTTCCAGATTATGCCGAATTTGTGTTCCTTGGTTTATTTATGATGGAGATGTGGGTGAAGATGTACGCGTTAGGTCCACGAATTTATTTCGAATCTTCGTTCAACCGCTTCGACTGTGTTGTCATATCCGGCTCCATCTTCGAGGTCGTCTGGTCGGAAGTCAAAGGCGGGTCCTTCGGTTTATCCGTTCTACGAGCTCTGAGATTGTTGAGGATATTTAAGGTGAATATGTTTTATTTCAACAATAACAAATACTTTACTCTCACTGTTTCTTAAGATTTTCCGTAGCACCAAGTAATTGCAATAGAATTTGCGGGAGCACCAGAAGAGGTAAAAGTAGGCATTTTTCAAAAAATCTTTTTCCTGAATAGCCATAGCCTAGCATATACAAAACGGGTAATTGCAATTACAATCGCACTCAAGAGTAATGAACGGCCCATAAATATTATTTTATCAACTGGACGTAATTTTGCTGAAATTTTCACAATTTCTGTTTCTTGACAAGTTTATCTTATTATCAGGACTAGTTATTTAATTATGTATTTTTTGCTTTCAGGTCACAAAATACTGGAAGTCTCTACGAAACCTAGTGATATCTCTCCTGAATTCAATGAGATCAATCATCTCGCTGCTGTTTCTTCTCTTCTTGTTCATTCTTATATTTGCTCTACTTGGCATGCAACTTTTTGGAGGACAGTTTAACTTCGAAGATGGTACGCCAGCTACAAATTTCAACACCTTTCCGATTGCGCTACTGACCGTCTTCCAGGTGAGATCATATTTTTCATATGAATCAGATTTACTAAAATTATTTAGCGTTTAAGATATAAAAATATTATGTATTGAAAGGTATGTGTTTTGTGCTTACATTTTATATTAGGTTTACCGGGAATAAGGTGGTATTTTTGTTTTCAATATAGGTTTCTAACTTACGAAATGCGACAGATAATGATGACCCCAATATTTAATTTAATTAAACGGTATTTGAAACTAAAATTTCTAATTTGCAGATCCTAACGGGTGAAGACTGGAATGAAGTGATGTATGATGGAATCCAATCTCAGGGTGGCATCAAGAAGGGCATGATCTACTCGTTGTATTTCGTCATTCTTGTATTGTTTGGCAACTACACGCTACTGAACGTGTTCCTTGCCATCGCTGTCGACAACTTGGCGAATGCTCAGGTGAGTTTGTGTTTTAACACCAAATGTTGCTGTGGTTGATTCTAAGATTCAAGTTATAATACGAGTTAGAATGGAATAATGGTGATAATCAGAGTAATCAACCACAGCAAAGCCATATCAATGTTTGTAAAAAGAAAGCTGAACGAAAATGTCGTGTGGCAAAGCTGTTATGCTCACTTGTAAATCTAACGCTGCTTCTCGTGTAAATATTGCATTTCTGTATTTCCAGGAGTTGACAGCGGCTGAGGAGGAACAAGTGGAAGAGGACAAGGAAAAGCAACAACAAGTAAGTAAAAATCCCACGACTTCACCACTCCTTCCACCAGTATTCATCCTCTGATGCTTTGAAGTTTATTTAATAGATTCACATTTTCAAAGTCATAGCATGAACCACTTAAACACGAGCACTTCCAACTGGAATTCTATGATGAGATGATACGATCTTTGTATATAAATTTGTTCCGGCTAATTAGGAGCTGGAGAAAGAGATGGGTGCATTACACGCGGTCGATGGGACTCCACCACGCGTAGACTTAAGTCCCACTTCGTCGACGAGTAGGAAGGTAAAACGAGCTAGGCTATGGTGGCTTAGCTATGCTTGACCGTATGCCATGGTGTCGACTACATGAAATATTGTTGATATATCACAGTCATTAACAGTCTTCTGATCGTAACCACGATGCAGCTTTCTAATACAGCTAAACTTTGCGCACGCTTGCAGGGATTCCTCTCATATATTTTTCTTTATCCCTACGATACATTTCTCACGATAAAATATCAACAATATTTGTCGTCGGTTAATGGGTCGATGTTGCTTGTGTGAAAAGCAAGAAGTTAGGTGTACTTATAAACAATTCTTAATTTTTTTAAATCTCTAGATGGCTAATTCGTTTGTGGAGATTACCTTACATTATTAGTTTCATTTCAGATAGGCACTACACACGTGATTCATTAGTACGGATCGTGTATTTTATGTTATTTCTCATTTGCCATTTCTTCACCTACTTTTAGATTCTAGTTGCACTTATTCTTTAGTATACCACTTATTACTTACTCCATGACTAACCATTCCTTCGCTTTCTAACCCGTATTTTTCACTTGGACAGAAGTTAAAATTGCATTATTAATAAGATTGACAACTTTTCAAACCAATTATATTTTTATTCTGAATGTACTAATAGATGATACCACGCTAGGTTTAAACCTTACAAATATCTTAGCATTTGTGGGAAACAGACCGAGTCTGTATCGCATGTAAATAGTTGTTTTAAAACCACATAAAAACCTTTTTGCTAGAGTTTTGTATACTTATAATTATATTTAAAAAGTTATATTTAGTCTACATATATTAAAGGAATATAGACATTCAACAACATAGAATATTGTTAATACTTAGAAAACAAAAGTTCATAGCGCTTTAGCTTATTTTTAAAATCTTCAGTTATAACAAAATATTGAATTTTAAAAACCATGCACATATTTACGTCTAGAATTTAACGATTTGCTTGTAATACGGCTTTTTCAAATTTGTATACATATTTACAGTTTTAAATTACGTTTCAATTATCTAGCAGCTTCATAAACTTGATTTCACGTTATGAACATGTGATTTAAAATTTTCAGAACAAAAAGAAAGAAGAGGCCAAAAAGGAGGATGAAGAGGAGATACCAGATGGACCAAAACCAATGCTGCCATATTCGTCCATGTTTATTTTGACACCTACTAATCCGTAAGTGAAATTTCAAGCTCGGCTGATTCTTTAAGGTTACCACTTAACAGACTCACCCGGCACCGCCTCGCCTTGCGCTATTAATATTCTTTATATGAAATTGTATGGAAAGACGCTTTCTATATCAAATCCGTAACGTCACCGGATCGCCACCGTTCACGCTTGGACTGCTCAGTGACAACTCGTTGTTCGCATGCTTGTCTTGCATTGTTGTGCATTGACAATTCACAAGCCCCGAATGAACCGCGCGTTGCCACTGAGTCGCCCCCACGAGGTCCACCTGTGTTTTACTTGCAACAAAGCGGTGCCGGATGGGTCTAATGAGTGGTAACCTTTAATCGTTATTTAAAAAACAATCGTTTGAAAAATTACAACATGGAAATGTAAAATAAAACAGAAAAAATTATAAATCAATTCACTAAGACATCATATTACCCAGAATTTTTTTCACTAGTTCATATAACTGGTAACCGTTTTACTGTGGCCTCTCTAAGTATTAAACTAATATTTTGGTAAGATTTTCCACTTCACTTCACGATCACTTTTTATATTCAGACAGGTTACAATTTATTTGATAACCTTTCATTTGGTAATTGAAAAATCAGCTTTAAATGTGTTACTGACCTAACTTTTTTTAATAACTTGATTTTTTCTATTTCAGAATTAGGCGAGGCGCACACTGGGTTGTAAATTTAAGATATTTTGATTTTTTTATTATGGTAGTTATATGCATGAGCTCGGCGGCTTTAGCAGCTGAAGACCCTGTAGATGAAGATAGCGGGAGGTGAGTCATTAATGTCGTGTTTACTTTATCCATTGTTACAATAAAATTTGTAAAACTTTGTACTGTGTCTTAAGATCTTCATTTTCTTTCTCATGTATCATGTTTCCCAACCGACGTCTAACAATCTGCAGCACGGAGGCTGTCATTAAAAAATGGTATATTGGAATCTTGGCCAAATCAATTGTTTCTACAGATTTGATTTTTTTTTATCTGCATCAGCCCATATACGTCCTACTACGGGGCACGGCCCTCCTCTACATGTGAAAGTACGATTGAGAGTGTTAGTCCATATAGTCCTCCACGTTGGCTTAATGCGGGTAGTCGGACATTAAATACTACAGAAATTCTTATAGATTTGCATACATAAAGTATGCAGGTTTCCTCACGATGTTTCCATTTAACTTTACAGTTTATAATTTCAACATCAAACTCTTCTTAAGTTTTTGCTTGTTCATCAATAACGACATCACTAACCCACCAATGTTTGTGCCCAGAAATAAAATCCTGAACTACTTCGACTACGCGTTCACGGGCGTGTTTACTGTGGAGATGCTGTTGAAGATAGTCGACCTGGGCATCCTGTTCCATCCAGGCGCGTACCTGCGCGACCTGTGGAACATCATGGATGCCGCCGTCGTCATATGCGCCCTAGTCAGCTTCGGTTTTGAAATCGGGTAAGTTTTTTCGATTGGTTCTGAGATATCATTTTTAGGATCTTATATTGTTGATTAAATTTTCTATTCTTATGTTGTTTTCAGTGGTTCTGGGAGATAACACTGTTTTTAGGATCTTTGAATGTTATTTAATTTTTACCGTTTTGTTGTTATACATTCAATAATTATGCTTGATTCTCAAAATACAGACTTGAATAGCTTGGGGCCAACAGATTTATAAGTGATTGTATAATTGTAATCTATTTCATATACAATAAAAAATATATTTTTGTAATATCCTTGATAAAATTATAACTGCTGCCTATGAATACTCACCCTCACAGTTACATAAAAAAATTATGAATGAAGGAGAAGTGAAGGAGAGAATTGATTGGTATTATTCGAGTGTACATGCCTTTGTTTTCCCTTGCATATTAGAGCCTTCCCATTCTGCTTATACTTAAATAAAACTTCATGGACCTGGGTTCATAAATTACACGAATGTAGGGAACATATAAAATGCATGTATATAAAAAAAAACAACAACATTTTAATAGTAATCTGAAAATTAAGTGTACTAATATTGCATCCTTTTGTTTATTACAGAGGCGTGAGGGCGGGACAGAATCTGTCCACGATAAAATCGTTAAGAGTGTTACGTGTGTTAAGACCGTTGAAAACTATAAAACGGGTTCCAAAGTTAAAAGCAGTGTTTGACTGTGTTGTGAACTCTTTAAAGAACGTCATCAACATTCTCATAGTGTACATATTGTTTCAATTCATATTCGCTGTAATCGCAGTTCAACTTTTTAATGGTAAATTTTTTTACTGCAACGATATCAGTAAGAACACGAAAGAAGACTGCCAGTGAGTATTTACCTTTATTTAATGGCATGGTAACATGTGAACATCACCTTAGACCATCATTTGGAAGAATGTTGTAAACTTTAAAATCATGATAGATCATTTTTATTGTTCAAGAATAATAAATGTATATTATCTTGGCAAAAAAGGGTATAGTGTTGTGACTATTGGAATTAAAGAAAAATAATTACGGCAACCCTATTAAAATGTCATTTTGTTCGTTAAATATTTTTATACGTAGGTATTTGTATAAATATTCGTACAGTTTTTGTTTGTTTTGTTATTTAAAATAAAAAAGGAAAATATTAATGATGATCCCACTATTGTCCTCATTAAAATATACTCTTCTTTGCTAAGCTATATATTTGCTGTATCTACTTTTAATTGTTATACGTCATACATACCATAGCAAATTTGTCAATAAATTATTATATAAGCCTTCGAATATAAGCCGATTTATGATAGATATTCATAGACAGTTTTAAGTCTATATTAGCTATCGATGATTTTGTCTTAATCGCTCAAACCGAATGCGAAGTTGTTCAAAAGGGACAAGAAATTCGATGACTGAAAACTATCTATGAATAAGTTCGTATATATTATGTGCTTCGACGTATACCTAGTTATCGTATATATACATGGGCGTAGCCACGGTGGGGCAGGGTGGGGCACTTGCCCCACCCTGCCTTTGATCTGTAAGGTACTTAACTAAACCTAAAAAAATAAATTATCTAGGTAAACTACTAGGCAGGTGAGCAATAAGTGTTTAAATACAGATATAGGGGGTAACCTTCTTGTATAAAAAAAACCGGGGTAAAACGTGGATACAGTTTTCTAATTATATATTATTTTAGACTGCTGCCCCACCCTGATCCCATGGCTGACTACGCTCATGTATATATATAATATTTGTATAATTATTTGTAATTGCTATAAGTGACTACATCACACTTGATGGGAAGTGTTGTATCATCATGACACAATATCAACGGTCATAAATATTCCTCGCTGATCAACACTAAAACGCGAGTCGTCATGATCAAGTGACGAGCGAATTAAAACAGAATGCAAACCTACTATCGTATCACTAAATATATAAAAGAAAAAAGCTCTGTTTTTATATTCAGTTTTTTTTTCTATAACTGCATATTTTTATGGCTATGTCAAAATAAACCTAATAACAATTCCAGAGGGTCGTATTTCGTGTACGAGTCGAACAGCCTGCTGCCGAGACTTCAGAAGCGCACGTGGACGACGCAATCCTTCCATTACGACAACGTGGCTTCAGCGATGCTCACGCTGTTCGCGGTACAGACGGGAGAGGGGTGGCCGCAGTGAGTATTCAAACCAATCTAGACTTTAGTCTAAGGGCACAAGAGCTCATTTCATGTTAAAGCTAGAAAATAATCTCTAGAAACAAGCTGTTTCTAGCAGATCGCTGGATAAATAGTTGTTAATCTGAATGTGCTTGTCGTGGTTGAAGTAGATGTTACTGAAAAGCACAGGTTATGTCAGGTCTAAGAGGAGCGTAGTAAAAAACTGCGACAATTGCTTTTGATAATTACAATTTCACTGAATATATAAGATAATAACAATATACAAATCTATTATGGAAATAAATATTCAGTCTTATATAGCATAATTACGTAATCATTATTGGTTATGATAATAATATTTATCTTTGTTTTCAGAGTTTTACAAAATTCAATGGCCGCCACGTACGAAGAACGGGGACCCATACAAAATTTTCGAATAGAAATGTCCATATTTTATATCGTTTACTTTGTGGTGTTTCCATTCTTCTTTGTTAACATATTCGTAGCTCTGATAATTATCACATTTCAAGAGCAGGGTGAAGCTGAATTGCAGGATGGTGAAATTGATAAGAATCAGGTAACTGTCACTTTTAATTTCATCAGAGCGATATTTCCAAAAACTTCTCCCAAATAACCTTATAAAGTAACTCAATAACCCAGTCGTACTTAATATGCTAGGTTACAAATTGTGTCCTTATTAAAATCTTCTAGTAGTTCTGTTGATTTTATCCTTTCAAATCAATCAATCACAATTTTAAAAAATGTAATAAATATGATTAAATAAGCTACTAAATTGGACCAAAGCGGTGGACTAGATCCTCAACTAAGATTAAGCATTAAAATCTCCTATGTGACGTTTAAAATAAAGACTACGTTTATAAGATAAAGTTAACAAAGATCATCTTTTCAGAAATCATGTATAGATTTTACGATAGAAGCACGACCTCTGGAGAGGTATATGCCAAGCAAAAGGGCGAGTTTTAAGTACAAAGTGTGGAGAATAGTTGTCTCTACGCCATTCGAGTATTTCATCATGACACTTATTGTCCTCAACACATTGTTGCTCATGATGAAGGTACGTATCCACCGACGCTTCTGTGTGTTAGATTAATATACCAATGTTATTGCAATCGCTATGAGAATTAATTAAGAAATAAATCAAATGATAAACACTTCATAAGTGATCAAATACATACAAAACTAACGAAGCACCGTTAATGTGCAAAGTAGAATATGATCACTTATCAAAGGTAGATGTTGATAAAGATTAGTCGAAATCACGACGCACACACAATGATGGAAATAGTTTAGTGACAACGTCCTTTGATCACTGAAGCCTGCACAAACACATCAAACAGATTAACAAACTAATTTCAATCCTCAATATAGTTTGGATTATGTATGTGTAATTTTGATGTTAAGATATATTACGTGTTGGCACCAAAATCCAGTTTAGTTTATGTATTATATTCGATGTACACATTGTCATGAACTCTAATACATCACATAAAATCTGGCACACACTTAGTACTGCCTGTACAAAACAAAAATTAGGCGAAGCCATAACACACACAACACACACATGTCCAGTAACATTGTAATCTAAATCAGTGTATACTGCATCGGAATGCGACGTATCTAAACCAACATCTGAGCCTATCCCTACTGTATCGCCGATATGTTTTGTTTCATCCTGTTTTTTATTTCTGTTGAGTGATCCTCTCGTGAGTCCTTGCTTGCTGTTCATGATATATGTATGTACTCGTATCAGAGTTTACTGCACGGTATACCTTTCCTTCCGGCACATTTATGGCATATAACACACAAATAATATTGTTGGTTACTGGTGCTTGTGAATGCACATCTCTGAAATCGGTCAGGTCGTGGCATGAGCCATATGTGTTGTTCGTGTTGCATGATTCTTACCTAAAATCTTTTCTAAATTTCTTTATGTGGAAAATTTGCATGCTTGGTGGAATGGCCGACTGCCAGGCGTGGTTTCGTGGCTATGGGCTGCTTCATATAATTTATTGGATATAATAAAAATAAATAATAACATCATCTAAATAATGAAATAGAATCTTAACAATATAATATTATTTTAAGTCATACACACATTTACAAAACGCACATAAGTTTACATAAAAGCTTTCATTTCACTGTGTCCCTGTCAATTTTTTGTTTCCCTTATCCGATATTTTAAGAGGTTTCCGCACATGTCATTGAGTCAGCGGTCACAATCCTTACAATTTATCATCCCAGTGACATCAGCTACTAAAGTCTTATCCTATCAGCCAATACCAGCAGAATATATGTGAACCTACAAAATTTCTATACAACTTCCATTATTTAACTACATCACTATGATACCTACCTATACTTGCTTTATTGTTATATTAAATAACAAAATATGTATTTTCATTGCCATGGGTTTATCCATTACGCCCGGCACTTCATCAAAATACGGCAGTACTATAATCAAAATGACCTCTACGCGGATATCCTCAAGTATTCGAATATGGGGTTTACTGGAATGTTTTCTGTGGAAACGGTGTTGAAAATCATCGCTTATGGTGTCAAAGTAAGTACACAAACACTCAGTTTGAGAATGACACGCTAGGTCACCTTGCGAACAACGATTATTAAATAGGTACAAATGTACTCTTTCTGTTACTAACATGGTTGCTTTGTCTACTTACATGACTGTATGGGAATATTTCCAGCCGAGTAAACATCCTTTCCTAAGTACCCAATTCTAGTTTCTCTCTAATGGTGATGATTGTACTAATATTTATTTGCAACTGTGTAGCATGGCTTTGTTCTCCTGCCGCATGCAGCACTAATGCGTTACTACACGCCTAATGATGCTCTAATGTGATTTTCCACTAAAGATTTCCTCTTCGGTGTGATTGGAGGTAAGTTGTATTGACTACGTAGGTAAAGTAGCAGTCCTCATCGATGATAATGGTACGTACCACCTTTGTGATCAGTTCATTACTATTTCTGATAATAATAGAATTAAACATCGCAATGTTTCTCACGTCCGCCTCTTGCATGATTGTGGAGTACAGCATGTTGCATGTGCACTACAAGCCACCTGTATTACACGATAAAGATCAACTGTTAGCTCATGAGGATAACTACTGAAAACTAACACACACTTACACATAAAAACAAATGCTATATTCACTTTAATATTATGATAATGATATAAAAGTTTATAGATGAAGATCGAATAGAGAAATCATTAGATTAATAATTAAGTCAAATGCTCGAATTAAATATTTGAAATTCTTAAAAGAAATTGTACTGTCAATTCATGATAGTAAAACGATTATTAGAATGATGTCTTGCATTTGACTTTCAAATATTGCTAATATTTTTGCGTTGAGGTTAAATATTATTGGTATTGGTTTTGTGGTAGTTTCACGAGGCCCCACCAGTACTCATGGACATATTAACATTCATGAATCTCGTCTTTACGATCTTCTTCCTTCTCGAGACTGTCCTGAAGCTGATCGCCTTCGGGTGTACGGTAAGAATTTAACACCGTTTGAACATTTTTTAGTTTTACGAAAAAATACATTTATTTCTTTTATCGCGTTTCACGGTCTTTTAATATTTACAATAAATTTATTTTTTTTGGTTAGCTCGCTGAACCGTGAATTTTGTGTGTAGGTGCAAATAATGAACTGAAGCTTATTTAATAACAAATTGTAGTACTTGAAATATAATGAATGATTTATGTTTAATATTTGTGCCCACACTTTCATTATTTATGAATAATATTTAGATTAGCATTTAATATTCAATATTGACTTGAATATATTTGAATCTAGACTCATTTTTTAGAGTTAATGAAATTATGCTTAATTTGATCTTGAGAAACATAGGATCTAAGTGCATTACATTTTTTTAGAAAAATACGCAATGAATTTTTAAATCTTTTGATAGTTTTCGAAATCTTGAAGAGAAACATCCCAAATCCTATCCTTATTCAGTCATCAAGCAATCCCACTAATAGAAAGTGTACATTTGTATGTCTTTTTGTTTTAAAGATTTTATGAAGTTTCTTACCTTTGATTGATATATTTTTATTTACTGGATCACTTTTTGTATGGCCTGCTAACATTTTCTCCTGTTTGCAGAATTTTTTCAAAGATCCTTGGAATACATTTGATTTCATTACGGTCATTGGAAGTATTATTGACGCTCTCATCATGGAGTTTGGCGTGAGTATAAACCGGATATTATCCCCTCATCTTCTTGAATCTCAATTAATGACTTCATCTTTGCCTTCACGATTATACACATCTCATTTGCTGTTGGCAATATAAGTTTATGTTTTATAAGAGTGTAAAGGGTATATCCTGATTACAGACTGACCTTGCCGAAAACTGTGCTGACATATCGTGTCAGCAGGTAAAGAAACAAAACGTTTGATTGCTAGGAAATATTAGATTTTTTTGTCCCGGACTGTTCATTGGTTTAGACAGTGTGTACATACGTACTGTTGGAAAATGATTTAATATTATGTAGTGCTAGTACTATTAGCATATCATTAAGAAGTCTAGAAGTTTCGTAGTTCATTATCAATAGGTACAGTTTGTTTGCTAGGGAACATAATTGTTGTTGGGGTTTGTTTTAGATATTATGACAAGACTGAACGATATTTGTCATGATTAACTAGAAAATATTTACATTGTTTTGATAATTATATTAGATTTATTTTAATTGTGTGAAAAATGTTAAATAGTACATGTTGGTTTAAATTATAGAATTAACAAGTAGCAAAGTCGAAGATATTTTCATTTTTTCTGTTTCTTATACTTGTTTTATTTTTGTGTTTTCCAGTTCTCCTGTTCTAGTCTTTACTTATTAGCTATACTTATTTTTGTATTATCGCTAGACAAAATACATATAAACTATATTGTGCCTGAAAGAACCGCTTAACTGATCATTATTTTCTAATACTGTGTGTTAATTTAAACTTAGACATTTAAGCTACAATTCGCGTCCCTTTCCATATTTACGTCTATATTGTTAATAACCATAGTAAATTCATTTATAACTTGAACAAAATGTTCCATGTTTAAATTAACACCAGTATATTCCAATGTATTATAATCATCGACATCTACGATCATACCATTCACGACTTGTAGGAGAACACTTTCAACGTCGGTTTCCTTCGCCTGTTCCGGGCCGCGCGACTGATCAAGCTGCTCAGACAGGGATACACCATTCGGATACTGCTCTGGACATTCGTGCAGAGTTTCAAAGCCTTACCCTACGTGTGCCTTCTCATCGCGATGCTATTCTTCATCTATGCCATCATTGGGATGCAGGTTTGTGGCCATATTCTTTTTAACAAATCAAGCTTAATGATCTTGATGTATGACGTCGATATTGTTTATTTATGTATTTATAAGCAATTTATTGCTCACACAAAAGAAGAACTAATACAATAATGGGAAATCACATATATCAAATGTAAATTTGGCAGTATTATCGATCAAAGGTCTTACAGACAACCATGGGATGGATTTCAAATACTAATAATTAAGTTATAGACTTTTAGTTGGGGTTTCTTGTAAATACACAGTCTTTTAAGACTAGAAATACTCGAGGTGGTGATCGATACTTTGATAATGTTCTAAATATTTGTATTTTACAGGTGTTTGGCAATATAGAGTTAACGTCCGAAACTGACATCAACAGACATAACAACTTTCAAACGTTCATTCAAGCACTCATGCTTTTGTTCAGGTAATAAGCGTACAATACGAATACACCGTAGAATTATCGCCTTTATTTACTATAATCATAATGTTTATATTCAGATGTGCCACGGGCGAGTCGTGGCCTAATATAATGTTGGCTTGTTTGAAGCCAGCGAAATGTGACAAGGCGGCTGGCAAGTCACCACAAGAGATTTGCGGGAGCACGCTTGCGTATGCCTACTTTGTATCCTTCATATTCTTCTGTTCGTTTCTTGTGAGTACTTTTGGATCTTTTACAAGTTTATGCTTTGGAGGAGGATGTTTGTAATATCGTCGTTGGTATTAAGACTACAATTAAAAGTAGTGCGTAAACATTTAATAGGCGTTATTTAGAATTCCATTTTATCTTACTCTTACTTCCGCAGATGTTGAATTTGTTCGTTGCCGTCATTATGGATAATTTTGACTATTTGACGAGGGACTCGTCCATCCTCGGTGCACATCATCTTGATGAATTTGTTAGGATATGGGCAGAATATGACCCAAACGCCACGTAAGCACAAATTTATATTATTTTTGTACTATGTAATACTTATGCGGTTGCCTAATCCAAAAATTATTACCTGTACAATCTGGATTTCAGGGGTAAGATCCATTACACAGAAATGTATGATATGTTAAAAAATATGGATCCACCACTGGGGTTTGGTAACAAATGTCCAAATAGACTAGCGTATAAAAAGCTTATTAGAATGAATATGCCATTAGATGAAGAGGGGAAAGTTAATTTTACAACAACACTTTTTGCCTTAATACGAGAAAATTTAAACATCAAGATGAGATCAGGTATGAAATGAATTATTTGTTAAGTATTGCATGGAAAGAATAGAATAGTTAAAACGGTAAATTTTGTATTAGCCGAAGAAATGGACCAGGCGGATGAGGAATTAAGAGAAACTATAACGCACATATGGCCACTACAATCGAAGAAGATGCTAGATTTGCTGGTGCCTCGAAACGATGTACTCAATGCAGGGAAACTGACTGTAGGGAAGATCTATGCGGGCCTTTTGATACTAGAGAGCTGGAAATCGACGAGGTTTGGTCAAACAGAGAAGCAAGGTGTTCCGGTAAGTCAGATAGCGCTTACTAACGCACGAAAACTTTTGTTGGTTATGTATTCTTTTGTATCAATAATTATGTATATCTTAATAATGAATAATCTATATAACAAACAGCAGGATCAGTAGAACCAATGAAGCCAGAGTATATCCGTGTGGCTTTTAGCCCATTGTATATACGTATTGAACAGTTTTATGTAATTTTGAGCCAAATGTAAGCATTACGTGGGTAGGTAATGATACTACACATTTACAAGTAGTGTTTGTTGATGGCCCCTTATAATCCCCACATTAGATTACAATTCAAAATATTATAGTTAGTTAAATAGTGTTGGTTGTGTTGTCTACATGTGGATGTATTGTTGTGTGCAATATCAAATTTCCGACCACAGTGTTGTACAGTGGATCTGCATTGTGAATGCAAAAGATGTGAAATGAATAATTGGCCTCTATTACAACATTGTTAAGTTGAACACAGTACAACAATACAAAATCACGTTAGTTGAAATCGACTCTAACGAGTCGACTACATTGGTGGTTTACTTTTCAGGCATACAACGAGAATAGCCCTACGGCCATTCAGCCGGTAGTATTAAAATATTTTACGGAACGAAATTTTGAATACTTATTTCTTGCACTGTTCTAGATTATTTTTATTTATCATAAATTTATTCTCGCATCGTGTTTGACAAATGATTCATTCGCTCCTAACGCAACATTATAAAAATTATCGCGCGATGACCAACGTGACCGTGGTCAATTAAAGACATCCTTTTAAATTGGTTTAATAAACGTAGTTTAGTTATTTAAATGAGAAAATTTATTAGAACTAGATGATAGTGACGCACTTGATAATTTAGAATGGGCAAATCTGTGCTGATCCGGCACAAGTTTGCCTGTCAAGTGACCGTCAGGGCTTCGTAAACCACAAAATAGTAACCTGTCCTATAGTTGCAAAATTCGTAGATTTCGGGTGTGTGTTGATTGGTTGAGACATTGTCTTGTAGTCATAGTGTGTCCGTTGTAGTACCGTAGGTCGTCCTCGTGTGTGTATCAGTATTCCCGTGTCGTTCGCTATTACCTAGAAGATGTTTTCAAAATTGACATAGAAATTTTATTTTCAAAACCACATTTTTATTCTTGTGAGAGTTTGCATGAACTTTTATTGACTTTGAAATAAATACATTACTTTGTTGGCTTTTGTGATTGTCACATTACATATTATATTTATTTAAAATTACATTTTGGCTCAATTGATAATTACCATCTAGAAGCTTAAGATAAAAATCAAAACATGCTTTCTTGCTACAATCTTATTTGCGTCCTAATGTAATGTATAGCCTAAGAATGTTTGAAGGTCAAGAATCATGATTCTCAAGTCTGCGCATGCTGGAGACAACATTCCTACATTAATCGAGACTTATCGCAAAATATAATATATGATCAACATCTGCCTCTGGCTTCAATATTTTCCACGTTGTAAATAATATTTAGCACCGATTTTAATAAATCATGCTTTACAATTTACAGCTCTATGCCTCATACAAATGCGATCACGACATACCGAACGAACCTTATCACTCGGACCAGCTCCGACTAACCTTTATTAGTTATTTTCCCAGATGTATGTAGCTGCATTATCTTCACTAACTCCACATACACATAATTGTTGATTTTGTCTGATCGGTTTTGGGTTTCCGTTACACTTTACAAAAGACATTTCACACGTCGTCATGTTTGACGATGATAACTCCAGCATGGACATGATGGGGATGTTCGCGCAAACTCATGTAGGCTTTAGCCGTTAGTTGCCATCGCATCCGATATGGATGGTGTGTGACATGAGCATGCGCAAGTCGCGTACCAGTGGTGCGTGACGTGGGTGCGTGGTGCAGAAGCCGTCCATCTTTCACTGCCTGCTCGACGTGGCTGCCGGCTTGGGGCCAGGCTCGCGCGCTGGGTCGCTCACGCATGAGGGACCTGTGCTCACCGAACACCTGGATGACCCCCACTCGCTAGCCAACCTCGCGCGGCGCACCAACAGAAAATCTCTCAAGTAAGTTCATATAATCGCTAATCTTATTTCATCTAGTTATGAATCCTAGTTCTTGAGGTAACTTATTATCCTCCAGTCCATAAAGACTAGTTATATTTTGTATTAAAATTAAACAATTCAACCAAAAATAAAGTAACATAAATATTAAAGAGATTCAAAAGGAAAGGAGTACAAACAATATCCAATTGATTGAAATATTAACAACTGGTTTCTTTTGTTTCAGGAATAACAAAAAGGTGATTACCTACCTTGATTCGGTGGAATATTGATCCGATCGTTATTGTTGTAAACCCAAAAAAAAACGCCTCGTGATAGCCTCGTAATGTCTGTGCAATAGATGTTCCTACCAATATCATTGCAATCAAAATTTCTAAATCTCTCATGTTTAATATCAATCAGTTTATTAACAATTGGACTATAATTAACAATGAACATGTGATGTTGGTTCAAAGTGTGATGTTACCAGTGTCTCCGCCACGTGGGTGCTCCCCTAGTGACTGATCACATTACTATTATGTCATAGATAGTCGATGTTGTATACAATTTGTGTTGAAAGCTTTTTTGGGTGTTTACTAACAGAGTTATTACAGGATTATTATTAATGTGTTTGTTGTATTCATAGACAATAACAATATGATTATTTTAGGTAACATTGTCGTAAGCTATTGTAACTTAGGGCCTTAGGCTCAATATAGATTTATCAAATTTATTGTGTTGTTTATATGAAAGAGTATATTAATCGTAAACGTTTTTAAAGTTTACAGATGGTTGTTGATGTTTAGGTAAACATTTTCAGTATTAGATAGACGTTTTTCGTAGCTATGTTTGTATTCGTCCTCTTTTCTGATGATTGATAAGGAATGTCTTTTTGTAATATAACGGGGATGGGTCTTTTGATTCTCTTTCCTACTTTAGACATAGTTTCTTCCACAACCGATACATTACATACATAACAGTCATAATATCTAAACATGACACCTAAACATTTGTCATAAATTTGCTTCGAACATGCATGAGATCAGCACAGAATGTAGCATGCAACACATTTAGACATCTGCATATAGCTGTGACGAATGGGTAAGTACCGGCACAGCACGTCAGCACGAGATAAGCATGCCTTGCGATACGATTAGAACTTGTGTGTGCATGAACACAATTTTGTAAATATGGGACAGCAAGGTTTTGTTAATATAAATGAAGTCTAATTCTAGCTCGTCGTCTTAAACTAAACAGATTTTTACTAAAATATCATTTTTAGGTATTGGAACTGCAAGGTTCTCATCATGCCTCCATGGAGTCGTTAGATGAAGGGAGACTGCAACCGCCACACGCGTATCAGAACGGCCATCACGGCAGATCTTCTAGTTTAAGGTAGGTATCAACCTCGTGACCGCTCCTCTCTATGTTTATTGTACAATTGAGTTTGTGTTATTTCCTTTTTTGTTTTATAGTGTCATCGCAGAAGAGATTGATCTCAAAGTTATCGTAGTGAACAATGGTACGTCCACCATGCACGTGGTATTCGTCTACTAACAAAATGTGTTTTCTTCTATTAAGGACTAACTCACTTCCCGGCGCTCGGTGTAACCCTTTATTGTCGCATGTGTTGTAATCGCATGGTGATTTGTAGGCTTTAATTTTGTGACTAGTATTAATTTGTATGCTCGCACCTGCAGAAGAACACCTAGTCCAAGAAGGAGAGGCCATTACGGAGGTTATCATCACGACATCGGATTCTCCGACACCGTCAGCAACGTTGTCGAGATAGTAAAACACGAGCACCAAAGACACGGGCGAGCGCACAGAGCGCCTCACCATTACTACCCGCATGGTAAGTGCACATACAGCTAAATATAATCGAGTTAATTGACTATGTATACAAATCGAACGAATATTATGTAATCTTCACGTAAATCTGCTGACATCTTGTAAATTCCTTGTAGATGAATTAGTTTCACCTTAGATTTTCATATTACCAACCGTTTGATATAAATCAGCAGATTTGCTGCAGACCATGGCTTAGTGCTACTTTGGTAAAGATATAGCGTTTGTATTACATTTTACCTACCTTTAATTAAGTACGTATAATGGACTAGTCTACCTTACGAGCTACATGCCTTTTTATTATCGTTATTTTGATCCTGTAGTATTAATTTATTTATTATGGTAAATTTACCTGTAATATTATAAACCCGATTTATTTTTAATTTAGCTTAAATTAACTGATCCAGAACAGTTTTGCAAACATTTTTCTTCTCATAAAGGTACTCTGGAAGTTTTGTGAGAAGATAGGAAGTTTAGCTTAAAAGTAGTCGTAGATAATCATGTTTTGTAGAAGTAGTTACTTATAAGAATTTCAGCAAGCGACGCAGTTACGCTAAATTAAGTTAGTCAAATTAGATTTTAGATTGTAAAACTCTAGCTATTATAATCGATATTTTCATAAAGCTAGTGATGTAACCTTTATAAGTAGACAGTAGCTATGACTATTATACATAGCTGAACTTGGATCCTCATAGCTCATTTGTAAACATTACCTATACTTCAACTATTAGCCCACACAAATTAGATATAAGTATTAAATTGACTTGCTATCAATGCAACGATAATTATTTATAAGAAGGCCTACATTATCATCAACAAATTGATTGAAAAGGTAAATTTGCCTGCTGCATGCTATGGTGCCCGATTAAAGTTAATTATGCTGACTTATTTGCACTTACTTCGATTGCTTTACTCATGGGCCCTCGACACACTGGAGGTGCTTTAAACGCATGCACTTCAACTACTCCCGATCATGCAGCATGCAAAAGCTTGGAGGTTATGCCTTACAGTTTTGTAATTCTACAGTAGGCCAATCAGTCTACAAGGGAAGAAATGTATTCTGTAAAAACTAATTACTGTAAATATCACCTAAAAGTAACCATTGGCAAATGTTAACTAAAAGTAAATTTAAACTTGGAACACACAATTTAAATTGGGTATCTACTCATTATCTCTTATCAAATACAGACACTCAAAACTTTAAGAGTCACCTTTGTGAGTAAAGAAATTGAGTCGGTTGCCCGACGAGCTAGGGTTGAACGTGGTGGAAGGTACATGAAGGTATTCCTGACAGCAGGGAAGGAGTGGAGGGCGCCGTACCCTACGACCAGCCTGAGCCAGCCCTCGCGGTCGCCCAGCCCGCCACACCACACCTACGGTGAGATCCACTCGCCACACGTAGGGTCTCACACATACATGAACATCGCGCAACAACTCACCAACGTTTTCATTCATTACAATCGGAACACTTGTTTACGTCATCACCTTACTAAAATGTTACACGAATTTGGAACATTCAAAAAGCATATTTGTAATCCACGAAACGAAATTTCATAAGTTCCTAATTATGTATATTATTGAAATTATATTGATAATGTCTAAATTAATGGCGATAGGCAATGAAATTCCAAATTCTTATTAAACATTGACTTATATTATTGTAAAGCAAAGGGTCTCACACCTGGAAACATTGCAAATCAGTAATTGGTATTTGAAAATTTCGAGGGCCCTTTGCTGCTGCTGCTACATTTGTCTACAAGTGCAATTGTTGTTGGCGAGTTTTCGGTGTTAGCGCGATTGTAGCATAAAACTTTACGGATGTGAAAGGAGAGCTTGAACTATTATTTATAAGAAAATTGTTTGCACATCTGTTTAGTGATAATTTTTACTTTCATTAACCCCTATTATGTTTGTTAATTTGATTATGTCAACTGATTTTATTAGACGATCCGTTTGATTAGTACGTTATTATTATTTTAAAGTTTATCATCGGCGCATAAATCGATTACATTATAAAGAACGGCAAAGAAGAGCGTCCAAATTATTCAAAGATCAGTTTGGGCACCAATAGGTGGCGATCGGGATCGCGAGCGGGATCGGGAGTGGCGCGAGTGGCGGGACCGGTCGTGGGAGCGCGAGGGAGCGCGCCGCGGCCGCGGCCGCCAGCTGCCGCCCACGCCCACTAAGCCGTCCACGCTGCAGGTCAAACAGCAACCACCCTTCACCAGAATCAGCCATAGCCCCTCGCACGTGAGTCTCACCGAATTAAATTCTATGAGTTTAGAACCAAGTTCACAACTGGGAATGTGGCAGTAACCATCGTTTGTATGTAATTTTAGTTATCGTTGAGGCACACGGTCAGAGAACCCGTGGAGCCCGTGCACGACGAGTACGAGTACGGCAGAGAAGTTGAAAGACTGATACACCGAGACTATAGATCTAGAGAAAGGTAAGAAACATCTAGGCAAACACGTCGAACCGCATGTATTCATTATTGATACGTAACATAGGATATGATAATGACGTCGCAGACGCGGGCGTGGATACGAGGCAGAAGCGGGCGGCCGCGCGTACGAGGCGCCGCTGAGCTACGAGGCGGCGCTGGCGCTGGGTCGCGGCGGGGGCGCGCGCGCGCTGCCGTCGCCGGCGCCGGCGCCGCGCCTGCCCAACGGGTACAAGCCGCGCGCGCGGCACTCCGACTCGGACGAGGACGACTGGTGCTAGCGGCGCGGGCGCGCGCGCTCGCAGCGGGACGTGCGGCCGCACGCGCACACCTTCTGATGCCCCGCTCGCCCGCGCGGTCGCGCGCCCCCCTCCTCGCCCGCTCGGCCCGCGCCCGGACGATCTCGTTTTATACTCGCCGCCCGCGTGTACATAGCCGACTGTCGTTGCTCAGGAGTCTGGACACGTCCCCCGCCCCCCGCCCCTCCCCGCCCGCTCCCCGCCGGCCAGCGCCCGCGCCGCCGCCGCCCGCCCGCAGCGAGCCGCATCCCATGTTTAGTGTTTACGGAGTTTTGAAACGTTTAATTTTTAATTCGCTAAAATTTTACTCTTTGATTTGTATTGATTAAGATGATCGACGTGTGAAAAGGTGCCAGACGACTCGTTTGCGCTAGAATTTTTACGTAAAATGAAATTATTAGTCTGTATTGTAAAAGTAAACTTTCTATATTAAATTTGCACTACATAAAATCTACCATGATACATATATCGCCTGGTGAAACGGCAAGGGTAGGGTCGTGGCGGCCCGGTGGGGCCGTGGCGCGGCACTGGCGTGTCTGTGGCGTGGCTGTGGCGTGGTGCCGCCAGCCGACCTCACTCGACACCGTTTCATGTTGAAGTTAGACGTTGGGAGAACACTAGCAATTCATCGTCGAACAAATTAATACTAGTATTGTAAAAAATATTTACATAGCAAATAATTTTTACTTAGTTAATATTATAATAAATAAAAATTAAACATTTTTTATTGAATTTGCTGTCCTTCCCCCAAGTGCTTTATATCTACGTTATTTAAATTTAAATACGATTAAAAATAAATAATGGTGAATTGTATGTAATCTTTGAAAATACTTATATTTCTGCATTTAATGGCTACCCAAATTGTTAACTCGTGTACTGAAAATTGTTTAAAGATTTTGCCGCCCGGTCCGAAAACGCTGTGTAAAGAATTGCACCCAATACATTTTAACAACTAAGAACATCACGTTTAAATAATTCTTCAATGGTACGCTGATAAATTTATTCAATCTTAAACCGGGAATAACACTGATTCTCCAACCAATAACTATCCACTCTTAAATCTAACATTGACATACGATTAGGTCATTGCCTTTAGCCCTAGTTGAATTTCGTATATTTCACCGACGAATGACACACAAACAAAATCCTTAAAATTTTTATGTAGAATTAATACGCCTACTAACAAACTACTAACATTGACATCAAATGTATTTCGTGCTAAAAGATTAATTTACGCTGACAACGAAAAATTCTGATTGTGGAAAATGTCTGTAAAATTGACAAGAATACTTTCAAAATCATTGAAACACTTCAACTACCCGCTGGCGGGAAAATTTTGACATTTACCTAAACAAATACTTCACATTTTCACATAAATTACAAACATGTCAATATTTGTTATGGGTGTCTCACAGAAAATTTGCTCCGGGCGCAAAATCTTCTTCATTTGTACAACGCACACCAGAATTGGGTTTCCAACTTCAAACCAACGTTTTTTGGTATACATTATTTCGTGTCATCATTTGAGTTGAATCCAATTCTGTGTGCCTTCGTACTCATTGAATAATAATAATCGTCCTTATCCATTTGATGTAACGCCATTGTCATTTAGTCACTTGTTAGTTGACGTCTCCGGAGCGACCAATGCGCTTCTTACTTGAAATTTATATTAAATCATTGTAATGAGGGTGCGGAATATGACGCCAGTACATTGTGATATTAGCACTCGCAGATAGATATACAATTATAAACAGTTATTCCTTCTTATATGTTTATAGAAATGCATGTATAACTTGGTAAAAATGAGTACCTACGATGCGGTGACATTTGGCAACACTACATAGTATAAAACAAAGTCGCTTTCTCTGTCCCTATGTCTCTTTGTATGCTTAAATCTTTAAAACTACCCAACGGATTTTGATGCGGTTTTTTTTAATAGATAGAGTGATTCAAGAGGAAGGTTTATGTGTAATAATACGTACATATTATTCTACAGAAACCTATTTGTACCCGGGCGAAGCTGGGCCGGGCCGCTAGTTAAGGATAAAGAATTATGATAACGATTCAAAATGTTAATTGAATAATTTTATACTATTTCTATACGTTTTCTTGCTGTTTTGTTTGTTTAACGATTTAAACTAAACAAAGTAACTATAAACAGTAATAAATAAAAATAACAAGTATTTACAAAAAATCCGTTATAGTATGTCGAATTGCAATATTAATATTAAACTCGATCTTACTTAAAACGTACTCTTTTTTGCCAAGCTATATGTAGAGATTTAATTGCAATTAACAACTAAATAGTATATTAACGTTACTGCGGTTGAAAAATTACCTGTTGAAAGTATGCAACGAATTGCTACGCGTTTATATAGTTATTATCGTGGAATATAACTTTGTATAGAATATTTCAATATCCGTATTCTATTCCCAAATAATTCCGAAATTTTAATTTTCATTACAAAATTTGCTTATGATCAGAGTGAATTCATTGTTGTTAATTCAAATCAATATTAATAGATTTAAGGATAATATATATTATGTCAAACAGATTGAATAGATGAATTTAGGATTTGCCTTGCTATCAGAGTATTTAAAGCTTACACAGTAGTGACAGAATACGCTAAGCTATACGACATATCTATAAAGCAACAATTGTTGAGAATATGAATTCTAGTAGGTTTACTGACTGTTGATGTAGGGGGCACAGTGGTCGCTGCCGCGGACGTGGTCATTCGACACCATCAGTAATTTGTTGCAAGCATGGTGTAGATTTACGTACATCATGTTAGTACGACAAAATTGTATATACATGATTTTCTGTGATAACATGTGGAGACAAATGAGTATAATATTATTATTAGAACTGTGTGATTGCATAGGGAAGTTGTTCATTTCTCTAAACTGCGACGCGTTTTTGGGAAAGCTTATGTGTGTATGATTTTAATCTGTTATTTTAACATGGAACGTACACAGAAAACTCTTCAACACTAATTTCTGTAACGTATTGTATGATTTCTTATTTGTAACATTTATGACAACTAATTTCTTTTTACTAATATTGTTACGAAATATTGCTAAAATTCTTTATCTTATATTATGTAATGTTACTTGACATTTCTGTTAATTTAAAACGTTCATGTATTTCACAAAGACGCGGTGCGCTGTTGCAGTAGATACTTTTAGTGGAATCGGATATTACTCCCACATATAATTGGATCGTTGTTGTTCATTGCGAAGGACAGGTACGGGTAATATTATAGCTTTTATATTTTACCTCTGTTAACTATAGTGATTAGTACAAATGGTGTGTGCGGAGATTCGTGCTCGTCCGCGCAACGTTGCGCTGACTCGGTAATGTCCACTAACTCAGACCCTAATGTTACGGCCGTCGTGTTCCGTTTGTAACACCTTTGTACATGTATCATTCGTTTTAAATAATTGATATTATTAATGTTACATTACAATGCTAATATAGACGTATAATAAATTGTTTTTCAAAGTGTTCGCAATGGAAAGCGTGTCCCACAAATAAATAAACTTGTTGATTCTCGATCTCAGAGTGTTAGATTTCTTCTGCGTAGATTTTATTATTTATCGATATTGACTCATGGAGAATATTTATATTGTTACTGTATAGATGAGTACGTACATTTCAGTTCGATCATTTGTACTCGGGGTGTTAGGAAGATACATAGCCGATGGACTTTCGATGACTGAGTGGTATATGGTAACAGAGTGCGTCCCGCTTTAGTGTTTGTGACTCCCTCGTACGTTTACGAAGATGTTTCACCGACATTGTGTGTAAGATGTGTAAATATTGTAAAATATAAAGCGGCCGTTGAGTAGAGGTCGCCTGTGAAAATGTCTAGTGATATGTTACTAGTTAATGTTAGCTAGGTAATCTCGTCCCCAACTGTCCTCGAATTTAAGTTGGGTGTTTCACTGCCTTAAATAATAAATGAGAAAGTACGATGTAATAGTTACCGTAACTAATACAGATAAGTGGCGTTTTCAACTATACGTTTTTTATCATTCGGCAATCACATCGCGATGATTAAAATAACTGTGCGTTCGTTTTTACAGTCATTGATTTGGATGTCGTCATTTTTAATAATAATTAAAATGAAAAAAAATATTGAATATTTAAAGTATTTACATATAAAAAAAACAGCAGCAGCATCTCATGCAATATGTTAACGTGTTGTATAATTAATTATTAATATGTATGATCACTTTCTTAGCTCACTTCTTTGTTTTAAGACGTTACAGGCAAGCGGCATATTTTTGTGTTTTGATTTACAATTATAGGTGCAAGCTTTACTTATAGCCTAACCGCGTTTTTAATACAAGCTGTATTCAATGGTACATTAACAATAATGTACATACTTCATAGCAAAAGAATTGATCTGGATCGATGTTGATTTTCCCAGCAAAAATAAGACTTACATAATCTTTGTTTGCTTTCATTATGAAAAATTGTTCACTGTAATACAGAAGCTATCCGATCAACAGCGCTATCTGTAGATAAGTATTGCACCTAAAAGAAACTTAGTACCTAATACTGAAGTGTTCATATAATTATTTCAATGAATTAATGTACAGTTCACGCATTAAGCAATAAGAAACGTGCTTGTGTCAATATAAGAAGTAATTAAAAATATATTGATAAATTTTCTAAGAACATAATTGAAATATGGATAAATTAAAATCATTTGAGAAAAATCAATATTCCTATCTAGTGTCCATTGATTGCTTCATCTGAAATAAATTTAAAAGTAAAGCAGAATAAAAAAAATATAAATCGACTCTACACATTGCGGAAATACCAAAGTTCCTAGAAAATAACTTAGTAAACTTTTATAATAGCAAATACCCTCGTGAATCATACAAGCAATGATTGAACTGTAACTAAAATCTGAATTAATCGAACTATTTTGTGCTAATTTAGCTGATAAGCTAAATATTGCTATATTTCGTGCTATCTTGAATTGGCATCATGCGCAACATTGTTAAATTGTAACCCTAATACGCCAGAATGTAAAAATAGATTTAAATTATTCTCCTTGAATTAGAAATTATACCTTTAAATTAAATGAACGTAAATTGAATTGCATACTTTCAAAATGCTTTAAAATAGAAAAAAATCTAGAAGAGAATATGAAATTCGTGTGTTCGCTACTTAGAGTCGTCATAAACAGAACAATAGAAGTGAGATGAGAAAGTGTGAGCCCAAGTTGTCATGCCTGCCTCGTATCTGTGTAAACGCTTCACGACGAATCATATTTTATATTTAAAAATTGTAATTGTAATATTTAGCATAGAAAGTTCATCGGCGTCGAGAGAGCACCATAGTATGTTTTTGGTATGTTCCAATAAATTTACAGAATAGTGCAACGTATTGATATTGTATTAATAAAGAACCAAACTTAAAATTAGAATTTAAGTAATTTATTATCCTAAAACTAAAACCTATACGCATGTTTTCACTATACTGGTAAAATGGTTATGTACAATACGAAGAGCTACTGTTTTATAAATGAATTCTTGCTCGCCTGTAAAATTTTGCAGAATGAATCATATTATAAGATTGTACAATACGAATAAATGCAAAAAAGACATTTCCTCGATCGTGTGTGTTTAATTTTTGTTTACAAAGCGCCACCAACTGGATCGTGATATTCACTAATAATTAATTAGGGGTATCGTGATTAGGTAGGTAAACGAAATAGTAGCATTTTTATCTTGATAATGACTAGAATTTAAGCCGAATTTAATATGCCCCAGCTATTTGCACACCAGAAAAATGTAAACCCAACTCTTCAATAAGACATTTTCAGTAAATTTTCTAGCTTGATCGCTCCATACGCTTCCAACGCTTTCCATATATTCAATTGATACAATTTAGTCAATATATTTCGCGTTTCAACCAATATTTACACATCTCGTTTGTAATCTTGTTATTTTAGCGATATGTCAGTATACGACAATGAAAACTGTTGATCAATAAAAGAGCATTTTAATTATTTACGAATAATTTACTTTACTCCGAACTAACAAGGATGTGACAGATCACTATAATTTGAATGGGAACAATGCTTAGAAGAGAAGTAAACAAATGTTAATTCCTTTAATTGTCTGAGGAATCTGGAACGTCGGTATCCAGAGAGCTGACATCAGCGTCAATGTCACTGGTTGCTGCAGTATGATATCTAGATGGTCCCTCGGTAGGGGGGACTCTCAGTATATGCGGTTCATTTGCTTGAGCTGAATAAATTCCAAACAACAAAAATGAATTACTGGTAGTTCTCTTAAAAGTGAGAGAGCGCCTGGGTAGGTACCACCGCAATGTCTATTTCTCCCGCCAATCTGCAGTGTTAATGCACTGTTGTGTTGGATTGAAAAACATTGTAGCCAGAGTAACTACTGAACATATTGAGACTTTACATCTTATGTCTCAGGATGGTGAGCGCAGTGGAATGCCAAGCATTGCTTTAAATCAAGGTGTTTTTTGGTTTTGCTCCTGTTCATGAGCGGTCGTAACGCTTACCATCAGGCGAAAGGCATGTTAGTCTCGCCATTCATTGCAATAAAAAACGAACTCCTTAATTTTGAGATTTAGGTCAATTAGCCCTTGATATTTTTTTTGATGTGATAAAGTTAAATTAATTCGAAAAATAAGACTGATGAGCATGCTTATGGCTCAATTATTGTTAAAGATACAACATTTTTCGTTTTACAAGAATTTTAAGGTTTTGTAATTATGGAAAAATATTTATCTTTAAAATACCCTAAATACAAATTGAATCATAATAAATTTACCTTCTTCAACCCTTAACAGATTTTCAAATTGCCCAGTAGTAGCGTTCAATGTAGGTATTACTACGGTGCTGCCAATTGGTTCTCTCAGAATCTCAAATTGGGTCGTGAATGCTGTTGCGTCGATTATAATTGCCTATAAATATAGAATTTCAAATTTATTTTCTAAATACTCTTGAAAAAATTGAAAAAAAAAGCTAGCTACGTGACTTGTATATGCTAGTGTTATTAGAGAGAGTAATGTAAAGCTACGAAATAAGCGTTACTTTATTTACGAAAAAATATTATAGGATGAGAAAATGTATGGTAAGAAAGAACTATAAGGTAAGAAATCGTGGAGACAACACAACCATATTAAGATCACCGTGTTGCAACAGATTACATTTTACATACATAAGATAGAGACAGCACTAAACAAAAAAAAATTCAAGACACGCTTTGGCTATAAGTAAGTAAAACAATCCAGAAATATCTTTACTCACGTATATCTACGAAAATATGGATAGAGGGTTTGACCTGAATCACATCTAACAGCATCGATTTGGATTCTGTCCATTTGAAATACTTATACTAGATACAAATTACTGTATGGAAATGCAAAAATAACAATTCTTATTTCCACATGCGGATGCATTTTCATAAAAAATAAAAGTTTCAAAATCGCTAATCAAAGCTGTCAGTTAATTCAGGGCCAATATTATCGGCGTAAAATATAAACTGCATAAAATTGAGAAAACCGTAAAACCAAACGATTTTTTCACGCTCTATTTTGAAATTATTCAAACCAATGATTATAATTTCCCTTCATTTGTTCTAAGTTAAAACATGGTATTGCATTCCCACACCTATACTTAAAAATGTTTCACAATATCGAAGTAAATGATCTGGTAAGTCAAACCTCGCTTTGCGGGTCCGAAGACGTATTACTGGAGCTCAGTGAAGATCCTCGACCAGAGCTATCTTGTGATTGGTCGCTGTGTATCCCACAACCATCGCCTGCGCCCGCACCGGCGCCTACGCCAGGTTCCACCGGGTTACCATTAGCATCGTATAGAGGTTCGGCATGGGGTACAGACATGTCCAACGGAACTGCCTCAACCAGTTGTAGCTGTTGAGTTTCTTCAGTACCCTAGAAATGTTTGATATCGTATTTCTTCTACCAACTTTTAATTGGATTAGCATGGTTAACGTAATTATCTTTTAATCTTGTCAAGAATATTGTGTAAAGATGTGTTGTATTCTAACATTACTTTCATATTGCTTATTTTTATATTATAATAGGCGTTGAAATCTTACAGATTGTTGTTGGCTTATAATTTGGAACAACCAATTGGGGACCACCGCATCTTCATCGATGAGACAAGACTCGTAACTGTCTGACGATCGGCCTGATACAAATAATTCTTCTGACGTCTACGGAGTAAAAAGGCCTAATGAGATATTTAAAAAATACTAAGCTTAATTAAAAATATGAACTCATTTTAATTCGTTTAAAATTTAAAAACGTATTATAAAATTAATCAATGATTTAAACTTACAGCTTGTCTAGCAAACTCTAACGTCATACTACCAGTCTCTGAATCTATAAAATTCACATGATCTGGTTGGTCGCCAACAACTGGTTCGGAATTAATAGAAAATCCACTAAATGCTTGCGTTGCTAGAACACCACCTATATTCTATAATTATTATAAAAAAATATGTTTAGTTGAACCAAAATATAAACACCTATGTTCTTTGCATTCCTTATAATTACCTTATTTATAGGCGGTTCTTTCCTCTCAAATAATTCAAGGAAGGAATTATTCGATGTAATATCAATTTTTAATTCGTTAGTATCCAAAATAAACTCTGACAGTTTTGATATAGACGCCACAGATTTGAATGATAATAAATCAACATCGGGCATGGTGAAACTTGTTTCAGCCAAATTAATGACAGATTCCTCACCTATCGAATCAAAAGTACGATTCAAAGCATTTTCCAAATCGCTTTCCAATATGGATTCAAAATAATCTTCATTAGTATTTATGGTCTTATAACTTGCCAAGGACAAACAATCATCATAACTTTGATTCATGTCTTCATGGCTTAATATAATAGTTGCAGAATCAAAGGTACCATCGTCATAAAATGTTTTATCAATAAAATCTAATGTGTCGTCAATTATTTGATTTATTATTAGCGTAATACCACTTTTGACCTTATCTATCGTATTGTTAGTCGTCTCTGTATGTGCACTTATACTGGGCAACTCATTTGCCACATTCGATTTAAGTGGTACATTCTCTATAACTTCATTTATAAAATTTTCTTTCCTCGTCTCAAGTACTAATGCAACATTCGAGTTGTTTTCATTCGGAATAGATAGTTCACGAATAGAGTAATCACGTTGAGTAAAATTAACGTCACTAATAGGTTTTTCAATTTTAAATGAGGACGACGATCTTTGTTTTTCATCTTTGGTTTCAGCCATTGGGATTTTAATATTTGACTTGATTGATTGCGTCCTAGATTTCGTAATACCAGATTGAAGGGATTGATTCTCAGTTTTCAGTTGCGCTATGTAAACACTTTTTTGGCTGCCCACAAACATTCCTTTATTCGATTTATCGTTATTTGCATTGCATTTTTTTGGATTTGCAGGAATATTTTCTTTATTGTTATTTAAGCTTTCATCAACTCTTTTGGTACTTTTACACCTTTTGGTAAACTTCTTAGGTCGGGTAGGCGAAGGTGTTCCTGAACCGCTGTCATTAAAACTAAATTTATTTGAAGAGTTAGAATTTCTCTTATTTGATAAGGTTTTAACTTTTTTTGTACTTGGTCTTACGGTAGCTATACTATTAGGAGAAGAGCAAGTCGAACTATTTTGCGACTGAGGACTCCTAGGCTTTTTGTCAGCACTTCCTATTAAATTGTTACTTTTATTGGTTGGACATTGATTATTTTTAGATGTGCTACCGTTCTTTTCAATTTCGTTATGGAAAACCATGTATTCTATTTTAGTTGCTGGTGTTATGTTAAATTTAAGTAAATCCCTTCTAATTTCGTCAGTTTTCGATCTTATTAGGTGAGGTATGAGTGACAGTTTCTCGCTTTCTTTTATAGTCGTTTTGACTGAGTCTATACTTGAATTTAAATTATTCTTGGTACAAGTGCGTACAGTAATGTCTTTTTTTCTCAAGTACGATGGTATAAAATCATTCTTTAATATTTTCTGTTTACTATCGCACTCTGTTTTTATAAGCTTGGAAGGTAGGACGACTGACTTCTTAGCAAATGTTACCTTCGGTGATTTCGTAGTATTTGAACTAGAATTAAAACTATCAATTAAGAAAATGTCTGTAAAATGTCATACCATTAAATAATAATATACAAACCTCACATTTAATTTTGATGCTACCTGCGTATAAAATTCATGGTTAATATCACAATATTAATAATTATAAACGTGGTAACTACATGTCCAAAATAATTACCTTGACTGGTTTAACAGTTTTGAATGTATTGTGAATAGATTTTACTTCCTTCTTGAACTCTTGTTTTGGTTTTACGTTCAGTGCCGTGTATACGCGCACCGATTTTTTTGAATCTGGCATTGAGTGCATTATAGTTTTGTTTGGTATTTTCTCTTTAGAATTGGTCTTTCGTTTTTTCAATATTGGTTCAATTCCTTTTTTTGCGATAAAAGAATTGCAGGGCTTTCTTTTGGTATGAGGTGTAGGCCTATATTTTTGCCACTGGCCTTGAAAAACAACATCTTCCGAAACTTCCTTTTCTGTGTAGGCATGTACATGTACACCACCACAACTTAACCTTGGTTTTCCGAATTGTGCTGATGATAAGACATCTCCGGCTTCAACCTCTTTGCAAGAGGATGTTTTTATGTGAAGATCACTCGTATTAACAGAGTTAGGATAAGGACCAGAGGTCTTCGGGAAACTATACACACTGCCACACAATTCTGAACTAGAGTCTTCATTTTTTATATTGCTAGAAACTGCCTTTAATAATGTAGTCTCATTTGACACCAAGTCTGTTGTAACTAAATTTGTTTCTGTTGGTAGTACTTGGGTCATTGTAGAGCATTCTGTTGTCATGCAAATATTTTTTTCTGAATCTTGGATCCGAATGCCAGGCGATCGATTTCTAGGAGTGAGAGTTCCATATACGTTACAATCGTACGTACAGGTACCAAAATCAGTACTGGTCATGTTTATATTAGTGCATGAATCACCAATTTGGATCCCATTTCTACAAGTCTTGGGGAGTTTCGTAAAAGATGTAGTAGCAGATAACGTAGAATAGAGTGGAACTGTATCGTCTGGTCCGCATTGAACGTCTGTGCTCACACTATGACGTATGCCTTTCGATGTACTAGGCTCGTTTATATCTAAAGTAACAGGTGCAAATTTAAAAAGTTTAATTACAATAATGAATGAACAATCCTTAAAATGTCAATTCTAAAAAATAATTAATATAACACACCGTTTAGAAATATCGTTTGCGATTGAACATTTTCAGTTGATACCTCATGCTTGACATAAAATTCTTTGTAATCATCACGTATATCATTAATTAGAGTCTCTGTTTCGATGTCCATAAAGTCTGAGTCTACATCGGTTCCTATAGTTCTACGCAGGGCAATTGTTTCTTCTTCTTTACCCTCCGTAATTATATCTATAAAATAGCTTTTTTCTGTGGCAGACACATTGTAATCAATATCTTTTAAAACGTTATTATCGTATGTGTAATCATTTAATTTGGAAGTTTCTAGATATTCGTTTTCATATTTTATGGGCTTATCTTGATAATCGTTTAAGTTAAAATCCTTGACATCCTGTAAATGTAAATATTTTAAGTCATTCTGATGCAGATCCTAGTAAACTATAAACCATGCATTTAAATTATATTCTGTTCCATCTAATAATTTATGTAAAAATTTTATGTATTTGAATATATAGATATTATTATTTCATGCTTAAGATAAATATCTCAATAATGAAATCATTATTCTAATTAGTAAAGCACTTACATTGTTCTCTATCGGTGAAACAGCTCTATACTTCTTGGACTTCGTTCTATGGCTAATCTTTATAGCCAAATATTTACTACTAGAACTTTTCAACAAACTGCTGTAGCTGGAATTCTTTTGTGTCAATTTTTTTATTACTCTAATACTTTTGATTTTATCTTTCTTTTTATTCCTTTCACCGTCTCTTACTTTGCATTTTCTATCATAGTATGATACGTAATGTGATGCATATCCAGAGTCAATAGAGTTTTTCTTGCATTTTGATTTTTTCTGAGATTTTCTGTATTTAAATTTTATGCCATTGATGGTACTTTGATCTGTATCTCCAGAAGTGTCAAAGTTGTGAATCGGATATGGGACCACTTCGATATCTTCTTCAATCCAAGCTTGTGTTCTTTCCAATATCGATTGGCCTTTATCATATTTTGGTTTATAAAAGTTTTCGTTAATTCCTACTTCTGAATTGACCAGTTCCGGTGACGGTCTATTAACGCATTCGAAATCTGGCAACAGAAAATGAAAATGTGATTGAGTATTGCATTCTATTATAATATGAATATAACAATTGGTAGAGGCATTCGAAATGTGGTGTTACCGTCGCATGTTGCGCATCAGTTGGATGCAGAAAATAAAGAACGATACCGTGCTCCAGCGTGTCAGTATGCCCCGGAAAATGATGCAAACCATCAAAAAACGCAAGACAGAATATCTCGGCCACGTGCTTAGGCACGATAGATATAAGCTGCTCCAATTAATTATTATGGGCAAGGTGGAGGGCAAGAGACGCGCTGGACGAAGGAAAAAATCGTGGCTTCGAAACATCCGGGAGTGGACCGGTATCAGCACCGTTGAACAACTATTCCACCTGGCTAAGGACAGGGAAAAATACAAGAAGCTGACGGCCAACCTTAAGCACTGAAGAGGCACTCGAAGAAGAAGAAGAACTATTGATGTTCAACTAATAATGCAAAAATCAATGAATTCAATGACAATTATGTCATTTGAAGGTTATTAACTCTTCGTCACGTTGTCAAGGTACCTACGTTATAACTTTCCTGAAGTTTTCTGTGATAATAATCATAGATCGAAAGAGTAAGTAGGTACTCATAATATGTCCAGATAAATACCTTTAATAAACTCAGCACTTGCTTCACTCAAATCATCTTCTAGTTCTAAATCTATATTTCCATATTTAGGACGACATATATCTTCGTAATTATAATGCCTATCTAAAACATGAAGAGACGCATTAATTTACTATACACTTTACTAGACCCATTTGTTACTGTCAATACCACTGTATTCATTCAAATGTACCTACTGGACCTATTGAGATTTAACGTCTCATGTCTTAGGATGGCGATCGTAGTGGACTGCCAAGCATTGCTTTGTAATTCATGGTGCTGCTTAGTTTTGATACCATCCAGAGCGGTCGTATTGCTTACCATCAGACGAATAGCATGCTCGTCTCGCCATTCTTTACAATAAAAAAAACTATTATAATTCTTGTACAAAAAATATAAACTGCCTCGGTGGCGTAGTTGTACTACGGTACGGTTACAAAGCTGAGGTCTCGGGTTCGAATCCCGGGTTGGGCAAAGTAATATTGGATTTTTCTATTCAGTATCAGCGCAGAGTCAGGAATTTGTGCCCGATATGGCGATAGGCTCGCCACCTATCACATTGTGGGACGGAACATACAAGGCGAAATGTGGGTGCCCTGGCACCTCTGCCTACCCCTTCTGGGAACAAGGCGTGAGTTTATGTATGTAAAAAATATAAATCATACCATACCTACAGCATGAACTAAATAACGATACTTATCAACGATTTCGTTTCTGAAAACATAAATATGTATTACAATGTTATCTACAAATATATTGAAACAGTACTGTTACTAAAAATGTCACCCACGCAGTATCGTCTTCTTTTATCTTCTTGAGATTAACCATATCCTTGGACTTTATCGGTTTTTCTAAAATATCAAAGTTAACAAATTAACTAACATTAAATTAAATCTTGAAATAAATCTAAATTACTAAATTGTTCCATTCTCTTATCACTTAGGCTTTCTACAGTTTCTTAAGTCTAATATTAAATTTTTGTAACCCTTTTATAATTTTCAGTCATTAACTGTTCGTGTCTGTATCATTTCAAAAATCACTCACTATGATCGTTTTAGTCATAGATAACACACTATATAGGTAAGTATCAGTTCTGCAGGCGCCGTGGAGCTAGATAGCGGTGCCTCCTTCTCAATAATAATAAGATTTGGAACGTTAAAGACTATTACTGAAATGTGCTATATTCTACCAGCATCATGATCATACACGTACATCACATCGTATACATACATACAAGGGGAAACTTGGATGTCCTGGTTAAACTTCTGCCTACTTCTTATGGGAAAATATTAACAGTGATTTAAGAAGTGATTTTACGTATATATTTAAAAATCTAACCAAACTCAACAGCCATCAATGGGTAGTTCTCAATAAAGTGTCTTTTCCTTCGCTCAATCGATTTCTCTGTCAGCGTCAACAAGTCGAGCAGTTTGGTTTGCATCCACCTCGTGGGTGGAGGCGTCTCCCTTCCTTTACTAGTCCGGAGAGCTAGTTTCATTAGCCTGCAGACCACGCGGTCTAGTTCCGTGCTTATGTCTTCATCAGCTGTGAGCATCGAGCGAAGTTTGCGCAGTTTGTGGTCGAGAGCACGACGGAGACAGCGACCTAGTAAATATGTGAGTATTGTGACGAAAATAATTTAAGCATTTCATGAATAATATTTGGAATAAAAATAGCATGGCTAACGGGGGACCGTGGTAAAATAATGGAACTGATGTACAATTACGGCTTCACATATTGGACTACATAGAAAAATACACTAAAGAAATGACATAGTAATAATAATACTACTAGAGGCGACCTTATCACACTAGGCAATTTAATCCAATTTACTGAGGATAAATGTTAATTAATTGTGAATTTGTTTACTGAAAATGCTTTACATATCCAAGATCATGTCTGACCAGGTATCGCGTATAAGAAATACCAATTTGTTTAAAAATATAAGAGCCGGTAAAGTGATAAACCTAAAATCAATTCGAAATAAAAATCAACTAAAACTGCTTCCACAGATTTAGATAATCAATTTAAGGTGTAGTAGATACATAGATTAGTACGATTGTCACTAACAAGAAGCTTATACCCAAATAAACATGATTTTTTGTTCATTCATTGTCACTCTAAAGAAAAGGATAGCAGGCAACAGCGACTTCATTCAAGGTCAAATTTTTGTGCTTCACTTTTATATACATTTTGACAGCCTCCGTGGCGCAGTTGGTTAGACGCCGCCTGTGAAACGATAGGCCGCGGGTTCGATCCCCGCACCGAGAGAAATGTTTGTGCGGCCCACAAATATTTCTTCCGGGTCTGGGTGTTTGTGAGACCGAAAAGTCTCTCGTAGTTCTTGATACCCACGACACAAGATTCGATCTTAGTGTGGGGTCAGGACTATGTATGTGACTGTTGGGTGTTATTTATTATTTATTATTTATTATTTATATACGGATAATCTCCGTTTGGGTATAAGCTTTTTGGTCACTAATTTTAATCAGAAACATTACATACTAAAAACAATATTTTTTTTTACTGGCAATACCAAACATAATGTATATTTTCAAACCGTTATAATCCGGTACAACAGTGCTTCCGTCAGAAAGAGACGTGGAATGGAAATCAGTCGTGTCCCACTGCAAAAGATTTTTCTTTTACTTCTGAATTTAATAAAAAATACTAACTAAGAAATGATTTTGATTTCTAAGGATAATTTAAGAACCAACAATCTATTACAAAAATCTTTATTTTTATATTAAAATATACGACGTAAAGTTACAGCCTTTTTTACTTAAAAACTACGAAATATGTGATAAACTAAAACATCTTTTAGACGTTAAATAAAACTAATATGGCGTCTGGAACTAAAACAGAGTAACTTTATACTGTAGTACGTAGTCATATTTAATGCTTTTTTTGATACCTTTCAAACCAGTTAAATGCAAATATTTGTTAATTTGTCTATTTAATTTATTTACGAATTATTCCAAATACAATAATACCAACAATTTTACTAAAATGGAAAATCATTTTAGTTCCAAACAAAACAAATATTTTAACAATAACTAAAACTATATAATATATGAATACAATGAATGACACTCAGATACAAGCATGGATATTACTGGTGTTTCTTTACATCAGATATAGTGTCGTTTTCAATCCAGTCATCTTCGTAAGTAGCCACCGAAGCTGAGTCTATCAGCCTTGTGTAAATAACTATGTCCTCTACAATCTCATAGCCGTTCCATTCGAGAAGTTCCCTGGAACAATGCATAATCTTTATCGTTTAATTATTTTTACACACATACAATGGCACATATAAACTCATGCCTTTTTCCCAGAAGGGGTAGGCAGAGGTAGGCAATGTTGCGCCATGACATATCATCATTATCGTCATATTGCGCACAAATTCCTGAATCCGAGCTGATATTGCAAAATCCAACATTACTTTACCCATCCTGGGATTCGAACCTGAGACCACTTTGCAATCATGCCATACTACGAGTGCGCCACCGAAGCAGTTTTTTTTTTTTGAAACGTAATATTGAAATTTTAATTTCAAGAATAATATAATATTTTGAGAATCCTTGACTTGTCCGTAATAAATTAAATAAAAATATTTTAAAATGTTTTATTCATTATCCACTACCACGTGACCGCATACAGAAAACGGAGCGCGCTGAAGTCACTGCTCGGGAGGCAAGATGAAAAATTTCGTCCATTTTGATACAATGCGAGACTGGCCGATCGTTGACATAGTCACGTGACAGGTTTTTTTTATGGAATTTTGAAAACTATTTATACTATATTGTTTACGTATTCAAATTATTTGTCCTATATTTTAGTTTTTTTTTTTTTTTTTCATTTTTATGTGGCGCCTATCTACAAAACAATTCCGAAAATCAGTCAACATCCCTATTTCACTAATACGTTACAAAGTTTATACTAGTAAAAACAGACTCAACTCAGGTCTGGTTTATATAAAACTTAGATTTAAAAACTCCGATATATTAATAACTCACTTTACTCTATCCAAATCGTCAGTGATGTGGCGCACGGCACGCATCAAGTATTGTAAGGGTATTTCCATCTTATTGAAGTCGCCTGTAAGCTCGTCCTCGCACTGAGAATCCACCAGGCTGTTTATTTCTTCCGATATCAGATCTAGTATGCGAGAGTCGTCGGATTTTACCTAAATAAAAACAATAATTAGTATAATACAATAATAAATATTTTTAAATTAAATATACTCTAAACAGCTTTTTTAGTTTTATGCTTGGAAATCGTTTAAGCTAGGTTACATACTTTTTTGATACTACACAACATTTTTCCGTATTTTTTAAACTATTTTTTTTTTATTTATGTTCTAAATTAATTAATTCTAGTTATTTCTAGCATCAACTATTATTTGTCTGTTATTACTAATACTTCTTTTTTTCTACCTCTTCTTTTAAACTAAATTGAGTCATAAATATAAAACACGCACCTGAAAAGGATAGTTATATTCCCTGACGACCTTGTAATACTGGTTCCAGTACGGCGCATTATCGCCCCAATTTATATTGCACCACGGTCGATTTTCGTTTGTATGATTCGTATTCGTGTTTTTGTTGAAATTCAGCACCTTGGTCAAATTGCGAATTTCGTCTACAACTTCTCTTGTGTGAACTAAAGTGTCAACTTTATTCTTCGCCATTAAATTTTGCGTTGTTTTCGAGAATTTTGTTACTTGTAGTGTTGTGCAGTTGAGTCTAAAATGGATATAGAAATTAATATTAGTTTCATTCTTTATTGTAAAAGCATACACCAAAAGAAAACAAAATCAATTATAACTATACTAAAGTAAGTACAAAATAGGCAGTCTTAATGTCCTGGTCAATCTCTTATAGGCAACCTTTGGCGACAAGACAAAGGAAAGGAAAAGGGCAGTCTTTCAGTCAGTTTTGTCTTTTTTAAACACTGTTTTGTTTTTGTAGTATATATTGTCCCGCCCTCACACCCGCCACTGTTACTCCTGTAAGCCAGGATCAACAGTGGCACGTAATGACATTGAAGCTCGGCGAGTCTCCGGGAATGTCTAACTTGTCTACATTAACTTTTTTGTACTATAGTAATAAATTCGAATTTTGGACATTGGTATCCATAGTTCCATTGACTGAGTGCAGTAACGGTGCAAGATTTAATGTTTTTATAGGCGAGACACATATTTCAGCGTTCTCTCGAAACGCCATGTTTTTTTTTTAACTAAACTGTGTCGCAAGTGGTTTTTATTTATAATTTAGACTTTACTCTAAATTCAGGTATCTTATGTTTACTTAGCTACACAACATTTCTAACCCCTTTGGCGTCTTTACTTTTAAGACTAACCTGATAAGCAGGTAAATAAATAGACGAACGGCAATACAAGACTACCATACTTTCTGTACTATTAAATCCACATTTAACACTAAAAATTTCATATAAATTGTACACCTGCTAGCAACATCTTCGATTTCATACACTCTATTTGCAAGTTTCCTGCTCGGTTTTAATATGTTGTAATACATTTGATCATAATCAAACATTAGAAAACTCTTTCCGAGCTCAGTGTCCAAATTGCACTGAGAAGTCTTGTCTTCGTATCCGATAGACTCAATGGAATAGTTAGGAGTGGCGAATATAGCGGTTATACGGGATTGCTTTTCGGAAAATATGAATTCTGTGTAGGATTCCATGCTGGAAATAGGAAGGGGGATGTTAGGAATGGTGGAAATATTTTTATTAGTTTTCAACTACTGAATATATTGAGACTTACATCTTATGTCTCAGAATGGCGAGCGCAGAATGCCAAGCATTGCTTTGTAATTCATGGTATTGTTTGGTTTTGCTACTTTCGTATCGCTTACCATCAGCCAAATGGCAGACTCGTCTCGCCATTAATTGCAATAAAAAATATATACTTGCATATTCTACTATATCCTTTTTACCATTATAAACGTTGGTCGCTTTCTGGGCGAATATGAGTTAAAAAAATATTTTTATAGACATAAAATACTTACTTGCTTGGCGGACATAACATATTATTCTCAGTGAGAAGTTCTGGAACATCCCAATTGTCGAGTACATCATTGATGTTATTTTGACTTGGAGCGTCTGAAACAAATGAATATTTTATCATCAATAACCTAGGCAGTCTACTGACATCGAAGGCCTGCCACTGATCATAGGAGTCTAAGAGTAATTTTGGGATGGGCAATACTATATTTAGTAGACAAGTACTAGATGTAGTTTCTTGCACTGATGACGCTGATAAATGATGAACCTGTCAAGGATGCAATATATCGGCGATATTTATACGGCCTTCCTTAGGCCAGCAGCTAACATCGGTTGAATGCAAAGACACCTCAAGTAAGTTGTATAATGATACCTTCTTTTTAAGAGCGTATACACCTTGCGCGCAAAGTCAACTATATTAATTTCACGCACACATAAGCGACCAAAGCTGTGTGCGTAGAGCTGCCGCGTCGGCTCGCTATACAATCGGCTCAAACAACTTTGATCCGTGCGCTTCAAATATTCAATTGAAATGTAACTGTAATATCTGCAGGGCAGATAATATAATATAATATCATAAAAATATTTTATTTGCATTATAAGTAGACAAATATTACTGTGCAAGCAAAGAATAATACAAATTTAGATACTAATCATATTTTCGTTCTTATTACATTGTTAAGTTGCATTCAAATCAGTGTTCAATCAGTAGACACTACGGAAGTTTTATTAATCATTTCGTGTTCGAACACATAAATAGTGTTAGGGGCCTTACAACCCCTTACAATTACGAAATATATTTAATTTTATATTACAATACATAACATAATTTAGCCTCGGAATTACATCCCATTATATTACCTGAAACATAATTTATACTCACTACAAAATCATTGTAGGTAATAAAAATAATTAAATATTTTACTACCAAAGTACTAAGATGTGGTAATCGCAGTCCGCGCGTGGCTATTTTTACTACGCACGGCAAATATCGACTGCAGCCAGGCCGGAGCGACGAGCGATACGTCCTCCCTCTAGAAGGCCTTGCGGCGGTCTGATTTGAACCACGTCCGACAGCGTGTTTTATAGTGGTTTTTAAAATATTTGTAGAAAACATGAAAACTAATTTTGTTGAAATATAAAAATGGTCATTTATTGATAAGATGTTCTTCTATTATAATATGCAATTGCTATAAAAAATTATGTGCGATAAGTTGGTGAAAAAAAATATGTTCTTGACGAGAGTTTCTGAATAATTTCGCATTGTTTAAATTTTTATTTTTCAGGAACTAAACACAAAAAGATTATTTTTCTCAGCAAAATCCTTCCATAAGGGTCTTATTAGTCTGATAATATTTATATTTTCATCTTATATTTAGTGGTTCCGGATATCTTAAACTTCTAAATTGCCATTTAAAGCCTAAATAACGAAACTTGTGTTCAGTAATCCTTAATAGTACTCACAAATTATCCATCAATCTATAATGTTTTCCACCAAAATCCCTTGATGACAACCTTTTCTAAAATTAGTAATAATTATTTTTCCTTTAAATTGTTTATTGGTGGCTATTAACTCATTGGAAAAAGTCCTGTTTTTAAGCCAAAAAGCGCGCACAGGGTATAAACGCTCTTAACGATGTATATTTAATTTACCAAATGTCTTTTTATTTAATTATAATTATATGGCCATCATGGCTAACATGTTATGGTTGTTACGGTCAACACCTACTATGGGGAAATTAAATTTGTTGATCATTGACAAAAACTTATGGACAGAGCGGAAAGCGCGTAAAATTTTCTGACGTAAGTGGTGCGCACGCTCCAATAAAGCTGTAGTGGAGTGTTCCTGAAAATAGTCAGCGCTCGCAATGATTTTGAAAAAGCTTGCTTGTATTTTGACAGAGAGTTTAATAAAAATGAAGATAATATTTTTTATCACTGTTGACACGAAATCTATTAAATTAATTTAATATTCATTTTAGCGCTATTTTCATATACATATCAAATAGATAGTATCAAATAGATGAGCTATTTGATACTCAAAATGTCCTGAAGGGCCTATCGTTAGTTTATAAATCAATGACAATTTGACATTGACATTGACAATCAAAATTCCTCTTACTTGCAACCAAAGCCAAGCTGTTGAGGCTCAAATCCTGCTGCTTGTGGTAGTCCTTATTCACAAACAGCGCCATCTGGGTACAGCAACCCAGGTGGACAGTGTCTGGTGGTCCCGGACCAATTCCTTTACAAGTCACTGTGTACAGTGGATATCTCACTACTATGTTGCTGCACCTGAAATATTTCAAAGAAAATTTAATAAATGTATGTTTGAATATGACTATTTTAAATATTCGAAGCATCAAAGACTTAATCCAAAAGTTGTAGATTATGCATTTGACAATAAAGGCTTCCGTATTCTAGAATATACAAGCTTCAGCAAGCAACTAGCGCTGGTTTCATTGGGATAGAAATATGTTTCTTACTTTCACAGTATAAGTGTGATTTTTCTATGTAACTTTTAAATTAATGATTCGCTGCACTTCTACTCGTAACTAGTATGAAGAAAGCGATTACTGTTTACAATTACATGAAACATATAAATTTTTACCCCCAATTAGTAGTTTTAGTATTGCTGGATTATTTTTTTTTTCCTTTATTATTTTATTTTATTTGGGTGTCTCACAGCTATTAATAGTAAACAAACATTTTGCAAAAATAGCCAATATACTTTAATATTATACAAACTATAATAAAATTACCAGTCATTGAACTGCTCCCTTGACCACTCAAACAGATGATCGAGCCTCCTCAAACCATTCCTCTCCAGTGATTTAAACAGCACATTAAAATCGCCATTCGGTGTGGTGAATATCACAATCCAGGGTTTGATGAATCCGAACACGTTGTGGATTAGCCTGTCGAGGTCGTGCGGCATCATGTGTTCTATCATCTCAATGGCAATGACTGCATCGCAGCCTATTAGCCTGTAGTCGGGGTCGGCGGCGTTGCCTTGGAACAGCTGTGGGAATTATATAGCAATGGGAATATAATGGGAATTATAGGATTCAATTTCATGGCGTTAGAATGTTAAAATATTGAAGCATTGCTAGCTATCAGTTGTATTTTTTTTATTGCTGTGAATGGCGAGACGAGCATGCCGTTCGCCTGATGGTCAGCGATACAACCACTCATGAACAGTGGCAAAACTGATTCCTAACAAGTTTTAGCGACGCGTCAACGTCTTGCGGTGTCGCGTCGCCGTTCCTTTTTGTCAAAACTTTTATGAGCATCTACATGTATGGAAATCTATAGTTATTCTCAAAAAATACTGCCACAATGTAAGTTATTTCTCGGCCAATGTTGAATAGAAACAATTCAGTAATGTTACGTGCAAAGCAGCCCTTAATGTAATTGATGAATGTATAAATGTGTTTGTGAGACCGAAAAGTCTCTCATAGTTCCTGATACCCACGACACAAGACTCGATCTTAATGTGGGGTCAGGACTATGTATGTGACTGTTGGGTGTTATTTATTATTATTTTATTATTATTAATTAGAAACAAGTACTTAGAACGTTATTGTATTTTTTTATGTGTACAATAATGATTTAAATAAATAAATAAATAGACTGAATATTATAGACATAATTATGATATAAACACACCATACATTTCAATTTATCACCAAAATGACTAGTGCAGTATCCATATTTATTATGAATACTCACAGTGATGAGAAGGGGATTTTCTCTTTTGGGGATGTAGTCATCGCAGGTGATTAGATCAGAGGAACATCTCAGCGGTATACTCTCAATGTCCACACCCAAGATAGTTCTAATCCCGGGAACTTCTTTCAGATATTTTATGAAGCTCATGTCATGATGTCCCAAATCAACCACCTAAAAAAAGTTACATACATTAAATAGTCATACAAATGTATTGTAATGGAGAATACGATTGAGAGGTAGATAGTCTATTGTTATGGTACCTCAGTTAACATTTAAAATATTTAACAATGCATGCTGATATGAAAAATTTTATTATACTCTTGACAGAGCGCGTTTGTATATACAGTAGAACCTCTATAAGTCGAACATCAAGGGAGACGCCAAAAAATTCGAGTTATAGAGTTTTCAACTTATGGAGGATTTCGACTTAGGCGGATTTTGATTCGACATAAAGAGTTTGAGGTTTATTCTTATAAATTTTGAGTTAGAGAGGTAAAATAAATAAAAATTCAACTTGCAACTTCAACTTCTGACAGTATTTAAGTCGAAAACAAATGACTTGCTTAGCTAAATTTCAAAGGAAATCAAAATTGAACACCTGACACCAAGCAAGCAAACACGTGTTTACGTTAGTCATAGATTTATTATCGTATACTCCTAAAATGTTTTCTAAGAAACAATAGTGTACTCACATTGTCGGCAAGTTCTTAAAGACGGTAACTTATTTTTGTTCGAACAATAGAGGTAATAAATTCCAAATGATCAAGTTGTAAAGGTTGTAAAATAAAACATTGCTATGTTCGAGATACAGAGGTCAAATTTAATTTTTCGAGTTATAGAGTGAAAATATGTACCAAAATGGCTTGGAGGGACTCGGTGATTATTTCGACTAACAGAGGGTCAAGATTTCAAGTAATGGAGGTTTTGGTGTTTGAAGGGAAGGGAACAAAACATTTTTTCGAGATTTGGAGGTTTTTGACTTATCGAGGTTCGACTTAACGAGGTTCTACTGTATTTCTTTTGGTCACACACACATTAGTTTAGGACAAAAATCAAACCATAAAATGAAATGAAATAGCAAATCTTTCCTTGTTAAAGCGTTTTAATACTAATTAAAAGTTACAAAACATATTTATTTCACAAAAATAATTGGGTACATAATTTTTAAATAATCCAATAAAATTTCCGAACTACCAAGAAATATCCACTCCAGACAAACCTTCCAATTCATAATTTTCACTTAGAATTACTTCTATACAGAACAGTCCAGGTAAAAAGAAATATTCAGTTACCTTTTCCAGTTTGCCACACCACCGTTCATCTAAAAGGCAGTCGCTGACTGCGGCATACCGCTGGGCATACATCGGCGGGTAGAACACCACCCCTTTCTCCTCATCATAATCCGAGAACACCTGATCTTCAAATTCCTCATCGTCAGAATCACTTCCAGTTCTATTGAATGTTAGTGAAAACTTGTTGTAGTACGGCCGGAGTAATCGGTCCAGAGCGGTAAGTAGAGATTCACGAAAGAAAATCAGCGTTTGTAGAGCGATGATCATGATTCCAGACACGGACTGGAGATTTTAAACGCTACTTAAAGTTATCTCCCTATGTAAGTAGTCTACCATCCCATGATGTTCACATGTTTTGTTTTGTTTATTTTCTTTTTTTTATTTCATAACGTTATGTCAAACAGCACAGATAAGGAAAGTAAATTTTATATTGGCAATGGGCTGACACTATCGTTAGATGTATAGATATCCGACAGTTGTAGGTGCGAAAAATCCGAATCTTCGTATAAGAGTCGATTTGGGTAAACTGGCCCAATCTGTGGCAAAAATATTTTCATCCAATAGGAATGATTGGGAAAAATTGTTGTTCAGAAGAAGGCTTTCTGTGGCTGAAGAAAAAACTTTATGGCACCAAAGAAGTCACCACAATGCGACTGCGGACCATCTAACCTAGATCCTATTCCATGTGGTAAACGAATGTCCAATTCGTGTTTTCCAACAGAATGTTGGAATGTAGGAAGAATTTGGACTTAGCATCTTGTGTATCAGAATGGTGAGCTAAGTGGAATGACAAGCATTGCTTTGTAATTCATGATGTTGTTGGGTTTGGCTATTGTGCATGAGCGGTGCGTTCATGTCGAATCGTTTATCAGGTGTCATCGTTATCAGGTGAATGGCATGCTCTACTCGCCATTACTTCCATTCCAAAAAAAAAATAGTATCTATTAGAAATAAGATTTTACGCATTGATTTAAGAATTCTGAAAATTAAGTTAAATATTCGTAATTAATTAATTGCCACATTTAATTATTTATCAATAAGTAAAATAGTAAATAAAAAGATGTTAAGAAACATGAAAGAAAGTGTTTTAGTTTCCCCACAACTATTTTACAAGAATATGAAAGTCAATTGTAGTGAACAAAAGTATTATATTTTCACATTCGAAGTGGATTCATAATCATTTGAAGTTAAACAATGGAATTACAAAAAATATTAATGTTCTTAAGTCAGCAAATATTTTGTAGTGAATAGGACAAAGTTACTCTAATTGACACTTTAATCAGTGTTCATATCTAGAATGAAAGCTGTCAAAAAGCTTTCAATCATCAATGTCACTATGAAAAAAAATAACTATCCGGAATAGCCCGTAGGCTTAGAGTAATTACCTCCCCGTAGGAATAGCCTTGTTTTGTGTTTTTGAATTTTGATTGTCTTGAATTTGGTCTTGAATTTAGGTCTAGTGGTCTATTCTTTGATTCAGGTCTTCATGAATTGTGATGAAATAGAAATATGAATTGAATTTAAATTGAGACTTAACACTTAAAAGGAACAACATGGGCTTTGATAACTATTTTAATCAAGATCATTGTTACTTAGAAGATTGTCATAACCCAAATACAGAACAAATCGCATGTAACGTGGAAATAACAGATAGTTCCAATGGCAAGGAAAAGTGTAACACAAGGTGAAACTAGCTTAAATATTTTTTATTTACAGTTGTTATTATAGATATAAAATATATTCATTCGCTATTCTCTACATCTTCTTCTACCATACTACATATACTACATATTATGTATGTTATAAATATTTGTATAATGTCCTTGGTATTATTTGTTTTGCTATCACTAAATGATATAAATAAGCTACAAAAACATGTTTTCAATATATTGTATTTTACCTATACCTTATCAAGAGCATGACAATATAAATTGAGCATACACTCAGTTACAGAACATTGCATCGCAGATAGCAAACTGAAAACTTACTTAGTTATTTAGCAACTAGATATTGTTTATTATACAGATTATCATAGTATGTTATCTTCTTTCTCTTCAAATTGATCACTATCAATTTAATGGTTTTTTACCATTTACAAATACTTTGATTGAATCAAAGTATATTTTGTGTTGTAGTTTAATGATGTCAGCACTCCTTTACATCTTCATAATGTTAAATATAAAAATCTATTTACAGTACTACAAAGGAATCAAAGAAGTCAACAAAGCCACATATTATAATAAAAAACCAGGGAGAAATCCAAAATGCAAGAAACAGTGGTAAGATATCCTTTACATATTATGTATTAATATCAGATATCTTCAAAAACTTCTTGTTGCAATGTAGAATAAATTAGCATTCAATGATTAGTACTAAGCAACAATAAAACTTGATTGATGACACTATTTGCTTATTGGTATAAAAATATCTTGCACCCAACTTATCATACATACAATGAAGTTGAAAGCCAAGCATTGATTTGTAAATAATGATGCTTTGATTGGGTCTTGCTACTGTCCATGAGCAGTTGTATCACTTATCATAAGGGGATTGGCACGCTCGTCTCAACATGCAAACAATAAAAAAAAATGGTACAAAATCTTGAAACTACATCTTTGTACAATAAGGCAGAGATGTCAGTAGCGCCATTCACTTTTTCAAGTAATATGGAGGATGATCTTATTTCTATAACAGACACAAACTTTAATAGAAGACCTTTTATTAGAATATTCCTTGAAAAAGTATTTTTTATTTTATTTTAAGAAAGCTTATCAACTAATACAATTATGAATACAAACGAAAATAAAAATAACTACTTAGCTAATAACAAGCTTCCACATATACATCACACAGATCATTGATGAAATCTAATTATCATCTATTTGTCTTATTTAATTCAAGGTAACCAACAAATAATTTATCTACCGTTAGTGGAAGTTTGTACGGAGCACCAAGACCTGTTCTTATTGAAAGATGAAAAACTAGTGAAGCCTGGTGATAAGTTTAAAACGCACAATGATTTTGTTCAGTATTTAAATGAGAATGCAAAAAGATGGTTTTATTACTACAAGTGTTTTGATTCAAGAAAACCTAATACGGAACAAGAGTCTTATTTGTATACTTGTGTGTATTTAAGAAATAAGGAGAAATATGTAAAAAAAGGATTAAGGAAAAGGTAAATCAATTTCATACTAAATTATATTGAATAATAAATAGTATTGTGGTGGACTGCCTGTATGGAGCAGATTAACTTCAGTATGATTAGAATGCTGACGTCACAGGTTGAATTTCCAGATGAGACTAAAAAGTATTGAATTAGTTATTTATTATCTTGATTTGGTGATAGAATTGATTCACCCCTATCACATTCTTGGTCCAAACACACAGCGAAATGCAGTGTGTCCTGGTAGCAGCTCTGCCTACCCCTTCTGGGAAAAAGTCATGATTTTTATATGTATGGTAATATTAAGTATGTCAATTATGAAAAGTTCTATAACTATTAGAAATATCTTAAAAGTGTGGTAAGGAGTTACTTATCTCAGCATATATTCGAAGTTTATTATTAAGTATTATAACATAGGCATTACAATTCCTAGATATAGATAGTGACAAAAGTATATAATATGTAATATGTTGTTGTTTTTTTTCAGAACAAACAACTTAAAGACTGACTGCCCTTGTAAGATAAGATTAAGACATCTGCCTCAAGAGAAAGAATTAACTGTTGTGTTTGTTTGTAATCATCATGATCACATATTGTCAGAGGAGGAATTTCATAAACTACAACATGGTAGACGTTTGCCGCCTTATATTAAGGAAGAGGTAATTTTTTTTAACTAGCCCATAAACTGCCAGGCTCCAGTTTTCTAAACAATAAGGCTCCATTTGAGACTCTCCAAGACTTATTGTTTTTGTTCAAGCCATATTTAATGTTATTATACTTTGTGTCTGTACGCCAATAATTTTGTGTAAATAAAGATTTTTATTATTATTTGCATGGGCGCTATTGCAGCGCGCTTTAAAAAAACGTTACGATGAAACAAATGTAAATCCATTAGTTTATGTCCACATGAAGTCGATTTTAAAACGCGACTTTTTTATCGAGTGCTGTCGGATTTTCGACGTTGAGTGTAGGAAGTTAAATTTTCATTTCATGTAAACATAAATATTGGGAACGGCAAAAAACCGTCAAAATCGATGCTTTTTAAGCGCCCGCCTGAATGGGGCCTTATGGAAAATTAAACAAAATTAAACATTTGACTTTGCTGTTATTTATTAATTTCCAATAATTTTATTGTACCACACAAATCAAATCAACTCAAATCAACAAATCATGAACAAAAACATAAATTGCGTGAATATAACGATTGCCAGTTGACGGACATTTGTAGACAACAGATGATATTATAAAATGTATACATATGTACACTGTATATAATATATACAATATACATAGATTTAAATACCTTGGAAATTCTTAAGTGAAATGGCTGTTCACTTTTTCTCTTGAATTTGTTTACCCATCATTAAAACTAGTCATATTTTTTTAGATCATGGATTTACTTGCATTACAAGTGGATGTGGCTAAAATAAGGAAATATGTACAAATTGTAACAGGGTTTAATATGGGTAGGCCTTTCTTTTATGGAATAGAACGAACAATGAAGTCTAGAAATATAGAGAGGCAAATATCTGATGAAAGGATTAGGATATTGTCCAAAAGAATTAGCGGTAAGTATATTAATAAAAATAAGAATTATAATACAAAATATTGTAATATACGTATATTACGGTAAGGTACGTACCTTAGTATCAGATATTGACATATTCTTCACTTCTTTTAATTAAATTTATAAAACTTATGCTTGCCCACCTACAGCCATAAAACAATATTGTACTTACGTTTGTTTTGAATATTTTTTGTGTAATAGTTATTTAGTTGTGGTAGGCACAACTTGATTTATATACCTTTGTTTTAGTTTTCATTTTCTAGAAATGAATCCTAGCTAGATCGATTTATCGCCCCCGGAACCCCCTGTATACAAAATTTCATGAAAATCGTTGGAGCCGTTTCCGAGATTCAGAGAATATATTTATATATATACAAGAATTTCTCGTTTAAAGATATAATGGTGGAAAATTTTCGAATCACTTCAGTAGTTTCAGAACCTATTCAATGCAAACAATGAATTCTTTCGTCTTTATAATATTTTTACTAATTACATTACAATAATGAAATATTGTATTGTTGCAGTGGTAGATGAATTACTTCCATGTGAGGATAGTGTCGCTGATGTTCGAGAACAAACTATATTTACAGATACCAGTAAGTATATGAATTCTTTGGATTTTGTTTGATTGTATTATGTTATTCAAACTACATTACATTAAACCATTTCCTATATCTTGTAAAGATATACGAGTGTTTTTGAATAGCAAAAGTGCTGGTTTAACACTTTCACCTCTTGATATTATTATAAAAACATACAAGGATCATAAAAAAAACGAATGCCTCGTGTACACGGGGCGTCTTTCTCGCCTCGAAGATACGATTATCGTGAGGATGTCAAAATAATAAACATTGTCAAACACGATAATTATACAATTCTCGCTGCGAGAAACTGTCATCATGTATTATTATTAACATATTTATGGCTTGTTTTACAGATTATGTTAACCATATAGAAACTTTTGACCCAGCCCAATCAAAAGTCAAAAAGTCGCCAGGAAAAAGAAGTATGTATATATACAAGAAATGCTATGTATTTTCAAAAAATTAAGTAATACTTCAGAGCATATTTTTATAAATCCGTGGTATTACTTTTAGGAAAAACAGTGTTGAATACAGCAGACAGCAAAAGAAGCAGAGCTAATGAAACAATTGAGAATGAGACCTTAGAAAGTGTTCGAAATCTACAAGAGTCTGTGAAGTGTGAAACGCAACATAACCCCTGGATAACTGACCAGTGCGTTCCGGTGCTTGCAGATAGGTGTAACAAATATTTATCATATTGTCAAATACCAAAGTCTTCCAACAGGATGCTCTGAGGACAGGACAATCTTTGAGGGTCTGGAAACCTTTGTTCAGTATCGAACATCTTACACCCAACAAAGCAATTTCTTCTTTTTTATTAATGCTTAAATAAAATCTTTGATCTTCCGCGTTTTCTCCGGCCATTCTCCTGAGAATCCAGCTTGTGGCCAGCCTATTTTTACGTATACTATTGTAGCCAGACGAGTTGGTTGCATTCTCGCCAAAATGGCAAGAGCTCGCCGAGAACAGGGTCAAGTGGAGTGACAAAGGGGAAGCCTTTGCCCAGCAGTGCGACACAGTTTAGGCTAATAAAAACAAACAGTCCATCAAGCCATATTGGGTTAGAATAAATGTTGGGGCTACTTTTTTTTTCTGAAGGCACCACAACGGAATCTTATGTCAATTTGTTTTAGTAAATTTATGATTCCCTTTCAGCTCTGTAAGCATCAGCTATCTGAATGATATCAGCTTACCAGATAAAAGTAGACACTATGAAGACCCCAACATTGAAATTGTATTTCCCAACAGTATTGAAACCGATCAACAAATAATTACTAGATGTAGTGATAACGAATCTGTAGAAAATACAGATGAAATAGGAAGTAGTGACGGTTGTATAGCTTACGAAACAGTTGTTACAGATGTAGATAATGTATATGATGATACTGTCATCAGTGAATATGTATATAGTGATCATGTATACAGCGATAATGATATAGATATTAACAATAGTAACTACGTCACAAATTATGAAAATGCTATACAAGCAGATGAAACAATAGATTACGTAAACAATGGTGCTGACTGTAATGACATGGAATATATAAGACATAATGAAAATAATGAAGTTGAACATAACCAAAGTGGAGATGATAATTATGAGACTGACGAAGTGATAGTTGAATATAATGTTTGTGATAATTCTGACGTTGGTGGTGACTCTACGAAGATCAATGCCAAAGATGTGGAAGTGCAAACCTGTGATAATAAACAAAGTCCACTTATATCTGTGTTTGATGTTTGTATGAAGGATGGTAACGTGACCGGTTTCATAGTAAATGATGGAGTGATGAATCAATTGAAAAACGATCGCGTCGACAAAGCTGTGCAAACGGAAGACATAAATTACAGGTAGTTTTATTTCCCGTTGTATCTGGTATTGTAAATTAAACGGCATTTGTAGAAATCGTATTCCTGTTCAACTGTAGTGTTTTTCAAGGCTATGCTAGATATACTTTAATCACATCTGTTGCATAGAGGGATATGATTGAAATTATATGCTTATATATGTGTATATCTTTATTAGCCTAAGCAGGTAGATGAGCATATGGTCCGTGTGATGGTAAACGGTCTCCGTCGCTCATTGACCTTCGTAGAGTCAGGAGTCTAGCATAACCAAGCCTACCTTTTATTTTTACCGTTTGGGAAGATTCCAGCCTAAATCGAGATGTCTTTCATGTGCCTTCTGTATAAAAATATCCTCAAAATTTACGAGAACTTGAACATCGAACCTTACTGTTTATAGCTTGCCTATGCTTTGGTCCTTTATATTCACCTCTTTTATAATTTTCGAGAATTGCAACTAAAGAAACATTTGGTTCTTTAAAATCACAATTTGTTGTCTCAGTATTTAATCATTGAATCAAAGCATGTACCGTTTGACCCAGGAATTGGTTTTGCTCTAGGAATTTAAAGCACTGAATTCTTGAATTATTCATAGTCATTAGAATAAATAGTTGAGGTATGGCTCATAGACAGCTTTGGTTCAAACTCGTTGCATTGATAATTCGTTACTAGTCTGACCTCGGTAAGATTGCTTTGGTAAAATTATTGATATCGAGACTGACTACTGATTAATGAATTATGAGATGTAAGTAGGCATTTTCTTGATAGGTAATGTCACAATGTTGCCGTAAATTTAATAACTATAAAGTCAGCTATTGTACGTTTTCCTACTTCCGTTCACTCTAATCAATCCATATTTTTTGTTTGTCTGGTTTGATTTGGTTGTCTGGAATACACCGGCGACAGCAATAAGACCGCCAGTTGTATTGTAAATATTGCTAAGTTTTTGTGTATTTTTCTGTCTTTGCTTTGTATAATAAAGTGTTATAAGTAAAATAAAATAAATTAGTCGATAATTCAGACTGTCGAAGAGCCAATGATTTTTTCTGCTTGTATTTATCTATCTTAACATAACGCTGCGTAATATCTAAAGGGCACTACACACCAAATCTGCCGGTCAGCTGAATTGTTCGACGCCACGCATTGCAAAGCGATAAACCGTGTCGGCAGTATATCGTCGTCTTTAAGTAAAGAAAACAGTACCCCAAGCAGGAACATTTTGAAGTATCGTATAGTAATAGTATCGTGACAACGATTACTATACTATTACTACAACGATACTATACGTCAAAAATTATTCGTGCTACCACTTTTCATACATTTGTATAGTAAAACTATCGCTAGACTATACGATTACCATACTATAGTGTCGTAAACGTTTCCCGCTGCCATAATTTAGTTCCAAATACGCTCACAATGGCGCTGTTCAAATTTCCATACAAAATTTTACTATTACGATTACTATACTATAGAGCCAAATGTTCCTGCTTGGGGCACAGATCATGGTTTTTGGTAGTCTCGTTTTGCTCTCATTTTCAAAACCTTGAATAACAATATAAAATATTATATAAAATAATTCCTTTTCAGTGAAGAACAATTACAAGAAACTACTCTTAGTTCCAATGAAATCAAAACAGACGCCTACATTGAAGAGGTACCCGACGGAACACACATAACGCACGAATTTATACACAAATATAACATAGATAAATACATGTGTCAACCCTGTTTCCCAAAATACATCGAATTATTATCGAAGAAAATCCATATAGATGTTCTACAAATGTTCACGAAAGTATATCATGACCAGGCAATGTTCAAAATGACCACAACACAGAACGGTAAAGAAGGTAACACAAGGATTCTTTACGTCACAGATCCGCCTAAAGATTTCGCACAAAATGTTGATAGGAAACATCGAGAAGAATTAAACAAGAATTTAAACGAAGTGCTGATTCTAAAAGAGAAGATAAGAGCATTGGAATTGAAGAATTTGGAATTGGAAAAAAGGAACAAACATTTAATGACGGTGTCGAAGTAAATTACGGGGAATGTATAATAAATGAATATACAGTTATTTTGTCTACTCTTATTTGTTTTACTTGCCATAATTAAAAAGCAAATTGAGATTAAGGGACTGTCAGTTCGATCATTTGCTTTGTAAAGCATTTGCCTACTCATCTAAGTATTCCGTTAGCTTTTTTATAATGAGTCTTTTTCAAATTTTATAAAAGCGCTACCTCTTTATATAGGCGGTATTTATCCGATGACCCAGAACTCAAAATGAATTCTAAGTACTATAAATTAATTCCCCTAGCAACCAAATGTCGTTTTGTCAAAGCAATTTAATTTTAATTTGCATTTAGTAATGCGAAAGCTTTAATTATTCGATTACGTAATTTTTGGGAGCGTATTGCAATGTACACGCCTAATTGCATCATTTTTTTTCTTATTCCAAAAGTATCCTGAGCGTTTAAGCAAATAATTTATTTAACAATCTATTACGTACAAGTTATCAAGGCTATAAATTGCAAACATGCAACTATTAAAGTCTCCGTGACAAATTTATAAAGAATGCTTTCAGATAAATACTTTTAAAATGTATTTAAATTTTCGTCCTTTACGTGTGCATATTTTAAATATCTTGTATTAAAAATATATTTCGAAATACTTCGTTTTCTGCCGTTTGATAAAATGTGTCTTAAAGCTTATTTGATGTCAATAATACTAAGGTTAGACAAGCTATGATTTAAATAATTTTTATGCAAGTTTCTTGTGTGCATTTTTGTCTCAATGTCAGACGACAGACACACTTAAATGATAAATGTGTTTTTTTTTAATTGCCATGAATGGCGAGACGAGCATGTCGTTCGCCTGATGGTCAACGATACGACCGCTCATGAACAGTAGCAAAACCAAACGCCTTGAATAGGAATACTTGGCATTCCACTATACTCGCCATCCTTAGACATAAGATATTAAGTCTTAATATGTCCAGTAGTTACTCTCGCTACCTTGTCCTTCGAACTGGAATACGACAATGCATTTAAACTCCTTTTTAAAGACATTGCGGTGGTACCTACTCAGGCGGCCTCTCACATATGAGAGATCTAACACCAGTAAAGCTTAATCACAAGATTTGATTAACTTATCTTTATTGTCGAGCTAGTTCAATTCCAGTTCATTTTATTGTCGTAGATGTAAGCATCTAAGCGTACTTCAGACTCAAATTTGACACAGGACAGGTTTAGAACTGAACTTGTTTTATATTAGGCTGACTATAGGTACTACTACGTACTACGTACGATTATAGACACGATTATTCAATACGTATCCACAAATGGGTAGGGTTGAAACTTGACCTATCTCTCAGTTTCCATTCCTTTCTCTAATATTCCATAAGTAGATTTTCGGAATCTGACAAACCCAGTCTTTTGTTAAAAATACAAAATAATTTCAAAATTGGACAAACTAAAATCTACTACAATTCTAGTTAAAGGTTTTAAAATTGCCATCTCAGCTTATTCCTGGCTCCACGATAAATTCTTGCCCGTACACATCAATGTGTCAACTATAATTCGCTATTACATTGCTCAGTGATACATCGAGTAGGCGCCAACAGAGGTGAAAGTATCTAAGCATTGTTTGACGCCGTTTCATTGTTCTTAACGTATGAGCACAAACCAGTTTATGTAAATAATGTGATTATGACGAAATTATTGACCCGTGTGCGTTATATCAGAGATTACATTTACTGGAATTGACAGATCGAGACTATGCGTCATTGTAAGTATGTATTGAGGGTACGTGTTGTGCAAATGTACTAGTTCTAGAAAAATAGGCTTCTGACAGTTGAACTATGCAGCCAGAGGCGTGTAGATAAATTAACTGTATGAAACTTTTCCACTATATTTGCCGACTAGTTAGCATAACTAAATTATTTTATTGCTTTTAATTTGAGGCTTTGGTATTAATTTTCATTGTTTGTTTCTAATATGACATATTTTTAATAAAGGCAATTACATCGTATTTGAAAATATAACATTTAAGATGAGAAAAACAAGATAGCCTAAAGCCATGTTTGTTTTTGTTTTCTAACAGACTACCTGGTATCTACGCACCATCCCAGGACTTGGACTTGGAGCAACATATAAAATTACATAATGAATAAACCCAAGCAAATTATTTTCCTGCATCTGAGACATAAGACCATACTGACTGCCTCGATCAGTAGTAGTTGTACTATGGTACGGTTACAAAGGGTTCGCATCTCGGTTAGGGTAAAGAGATATTGGATTTTTCAATCTATTACCAGCCCGGAGTCAGGAGTTTGTGCCCGGTATGGCGATAGACTCGCCTCCATTACATCATGGGGAACATAAAAGGCGAAATATGAGTGCCCATACACCTCTGCCTACGCCTTTGAAAAAAAGGCGTGAGTTTATGTTATGTATGAACCATAAGGACGAAACTATCACCCATAGCCAATATTTCCACATTTACCAAAAACCTTGAGACCATATGGAATTTCGGATGGTTTCAGTGCGAAACCCGACAAATAAAAATACTTTAAGGTCGCACGTTGGGCCGAGCCGGCGTCATTCACGACAACATTCTCCGTAGATCGGAATTGTTGAAGTTCGTTGACAGTCGCTTGTCGAGGTCACGATCCTCAGATTGAGACTGCATGAAAGTAAGAGTGTTATGCATGCATCGATAAGTAAACGTTTGATTATTGGCTACGTAACGTTTTTTACGTCACTGGCAATGTGGCAGCTAAATTGTGCACTGTATATTGAGGTTCTAGGATTTTTTATTTTTTTTAATACGATGAATGGCGAGATTAGCATGCCATTTGCCTGATGGTAAGGGCTACGACCGCTCATGGCAAAACCAAACAATATAATGAATTACGAAGCAATGCTTGGCATTTTAATGCGCTCGCCATCCTTAGACATAAGATGTTAAGTTTCATTATGTCCTGTACTTACTCAGGCTACAATATTATTTTCTTTATTGAGAACGCTGAGCTCATTTCCTATGAGGCTTTTGGAGGTTTATTAAGAAGAAAATGATATTATGTGACATTTTTGACGTGGGTAAATGTTTTAAACCTTTTCATTGTATGTTTATAGTTCTTAAAGACTTTGTGTGCCAAAGAAATGTTGGGTAAACAATTTTATGACTTCCGTATTCATACAGCCGTTTTAAATCTTTTAAGCCGTTTTAAAAATTATCGCATTTATAAAGGTGTAAATATTTGCAATCTCGTCAAACGTGTTGCTGTTCCGAACTATTGAACTGAACACGTGATTCATTCCGGGATACAATATTATAGCTTATGACACGCACCGATCTATTAACTGCTTCTATACAAAATATATTCTATCCGTTGCCCCACTACTGCTCCTATGAAGAACAAATAAACAAACATAAATATGAAATAGCCTTGGCAATGACAATATATTTTAAAGTGTCTTGCATATCATTGTAACTATATCTAGTAGAGCTTGGTAAATTATTTCAGTTGGCAGTCGCAAACTTGAGTTAAGTCTAACTCAAGACCTACTAAAATGAAAAGTAAGCCACTAACATTCAGTCCAACAAACTCCGCTGGAACGGGTTGATAAAGTTCACACACCTTTGCGATTCTTGCGAAGAACTTTCTGATGTTCACATTCATTGAAGAGGTTTTCCGGCATCGTTAAGTTGAGCAGTAATCAAATACACGCAACTTGTTAAAAGTCATAGGTTGCTCCACCTATGATTTCCGTGCAATAACTTTTTGAAGGAAAGTACACTGCGTAGTCTTGCACGGTACTTTTTCGTACTAAAAGTTTATCACAAATATCACATTACGTACGAGTGTTAGCGAACTTTCGTTTGTTACACAATGTGTAGTTATATTTGAAATGTCACGCGGCATCCTAAGGTAATAAACATTAAAATCCCCACAACAGCTGGCTGCCAACACACGCGAGTAAAAACGAACGGATGTGCATAAATGTCAGAAGTTCGCGATACTTTGTATAACTTATAGAAGTGTGAAAGATTTTTAAAAAAACATAATCAAGTGGGAGTATATCTTCCTCCCTTTTAGTCATTTATTATCAAAATAATTACCATGTGTTAAGTATGAAATAGTATGAAATAGAAGCCATTTGGCAGCGTATTGCACCTGCCACGGCTTATGATATCAGCTTAAACAACATTTCCAAAATATATGTACATTAAGATATGATATGATAAGAACCTCTAAGTAGCTAAACTTAGGGACTATGTTGCCTGTGAACTTATTTAATTTCAAACTAATTCTTAGTAACTTATATTTTAAAAATAAATGCTTTGTTTACAACTAATTATCAAACAAATTGTGAACTCTTTACCTACGTTCATGTTAGCAGTAGCCTAGTGACAAGTTCTAAGTAGAACGGAAAATATTGACAATCTCCGTTTTAGTTTTGATCTTAGGGCAATCACCTCTGACTTTTCGACGTTGTGTGAATTATTTAACTATAACCCATTTTTTACTCTGGAAAACAACTTGAGGTTACCCGTTTAATCCCCTTCCTATGTCCTAACGGATGCCGGTTTTCCAGCTGGGTAAGCTTGCGGACATTGCGGGTAGAATTAACCCTAAAAAAACTAGTTACAGCCTTTCTGTGACTGTCAATTGCACTGTGGAAAGATCCTGTCAATAATGGGGTAATTTAACTACAGTGCTGATACTACTCTAGACACCAATTATATATAGCCAACTCCGATATACCAAACATTGTTAATAGTATATCATTGGTAATAATTTTGTCAACTCTCAGAAAATGAACGTGCAGTGACATTACAGAGTGATTTTCGAAGGTTCAAGAAACTTTAAAGGACTTGAGAGTGTTCATGAGCAACGGATGACCTTAAGACCCTCTCTTTACAGATCTTGAAACAAATAGAAATTATTATAATAAAAATTCATTATAATCCAATTATTTATACGTTCACATGTTCGTAGACTTTTAAGGCTCTTGAAACAATACTATTCAAATTAGGCGGTTATTAATATGCACGCAGCACCCTCGATTTTGGATGCACCGTTAACTGAACTGGAGTAATAGTATGGTCTGGTTTCAATTAGACTAATTTAAATGTAGTGAAAAGTTTATAGACATAAGGTTCTGAGGTTTCGTGATGTTTTTCACCCTTATCTCGGAGAACATACAGTGAATATTGAATGAAAAAGAATATGGGCTTCAATCGGCATTATAAAATGTTTTCCTTATTTTGCACGGGAATTTAAATATATATATCAATATATTATAAGTATCAACGTTTAGTTGTTATCTGGTAAGTCACTAAAAAGGGCAAATTAATTAATATTAACATCACTTAACATTAACAGCCCCTTTATTGCAGTTGGTCAGACTTGGGCTGTGAAATATCAGGCTACAGATTCCTACCCCGCACCGAGACAATTGTTTGTGTGATCTACGAGCATTTTTTCAGGTCTGGGTGTTTGTTAAACAGAAAAGGCTCACCTGAAAATGTATATATGTAACTGTTGGGCAATGAGGATGAAAAGCAATGAGGGACTTGTGAATCAGAAAAAAATGCTGCATTGGAAAAAAAAAATGTGCTCTGACTACCTTCAATTGAGAAACAGAATGACTCCTGTATTATAAAACTACAATGTCATTACTCACTATACCCTGCTTAAAAATGTCTGTTTTGCATACATTCGTGGCATGTAATAGTAATAATAAAACTAAATTATATACGTATCAAGATATTTACATATATATTAAAACGATTGTTCAACCATGCTATAAATCTACAAAATTAACATAACATTTAAATTGATTTCAGATCATAATGAATCATAGAAAACTATAAAAATATATATTTTACTGAGAATCAAGTAGAAGGTTAATTAATTATGATTGTTTAGAAGTGCAAATTAGTATTCAGACAGAAACTAAACATTTTTGTATATTGTACGATTAGCCACTGGTAGGTCTCTCATATGTGAGAGGCTGCCTGGGTAGGTACATCAGTGTTATTGTACTGTTGTGTTCCGGTTTCAAGGACACTGTAGCCAGAGTAACTATTGGAAATATTGAGACTTAACATCTTATGTCTTAGGATGGCGAGCGCAGTGGAATGCCTAGCATTGCTTTGTAATCTGTTGTTTTTGGTTTACCTACTGTCCATGAACTGTCGTATCGCTTACTTGAATGGCATACTCGTCACACCATTCATCTCAATAAAATAAACACTATGCCAAGGATATTGCAGCTTATATCATATTAAGGATCTAGGAGAAAAGGATTATGCTGGCCTGCATACCACAATATGAAAAAGTAAAACTGGGTGTAATACATTGAACTTTTAATGTAATAAATAATTATTACAATAATCCAGTCCATCCAAAGGTTGCCTGGAAGAGATCGCAGCTATCGATAAGGCCGGCTATTGTAACCGTGCCTTTAGTTTTTAAGTGTTTTGTATGCTTCTTCCATTTTGGTGTAGAATAAAACATATATCAATTAAACAAAATTAATTCTTGTTATTTATTGCGAAATATTTAAAAACCGTTTTGAATACAACATGTATTTTAGCTGATTATCTATGGAACAATTTATCAGACCATGAAGCCTTCTTTCCGTCTGGTCTTACTGTTGCAGCGTGAAGAAGATGTTATGTGAGCCAGAATTGTAAGAATGCAAAAGTTATACGTGTTTGTTGCTAATCAATACTTGATAGTCCACATAACCTCAATTGCACCTCCCATAATTCACAGTGCTGTCACTTTGCTAAACTTGAACAAAAGTGGAATCAACGAAGTAAGAAGTAATCTCATGCAAAAATGAATTATGTTCAAACAAGCAGACTAGTCTAAGTGACGTTTTTCCTGCCGTGCGAAACAACACGTGGCATTCAAAGTATTACGTTTTGATGTGATTGCACAGTGTGTGATGGAATCAAGTTTGAGAATGATTAATCAGCTGTAAATACTCAGCCGAAAGTCAATGTTAACAAATAAATAAGCTGATGACGAAACAGGTAAATTTGGGAACCGGTTTCGCGTTGTCCTTTTATTTTTAACAGAATTTTGTTTTTGTTATGTTGTTGCCTCAAAATATTCGAAAGAGTTTGAAATTAATTATATTTAATTCAGAGATCATGTTTTCTTTAGAAAACTTTTTTACTTTCCGCGTAAACTTAATTTTTCCACTTAAAATATATTTTTTTCTTCTAGTTTAATGTTGGAGGTATTTCAAACTACTTATACACGTCAAACGCATAGCGTATAAAATTCATTTTTAGCCAGTCAGCATTCGGTCCATAGCATTCGATAAAATCAATATCCACATATATCGATCTTCTCTTACGTGAAATAAGGACGAACCAAGTAAACACATTTAAAATAGCACGACGATATATAAGAATCATAATTTTTATTCTTAAAAAAATATATATAATATATAGCTACTAAAATTTTGATTCACACAAACCGTTAACATCCTTACAAGATTGCAATGTTAGAAATCTCATTGCAATTAAATTGAAAAGGTCATGAAGACGTCAGTCTAGTCTCTAGTTGTGTCATAATCTGCAACATTCGTAGGTATGTTGATTGATGTTTCGCATATCGCATTCTCATAAAATTATGCTCCACCATATGACAATTCTAAGTATTTTATTGATTTTCTATTGCATTGATGATGGTAAGGGATATGACTGCTCATGGACAGTAGCCAATCCAATGAACACGATGAATAACGCACTATTCACTGCGCTTGCCATCCTGAGACATAAATAAATAAATCCGATAGTGACATGCATAGTCTTGAACCCAAATACCCCCTGAATCAAACTACGAGACTCTTTTCGGTCTCATAAACACCCAGACTCGAAACAATTACCCGTGGATTACACAAATATTTGTCTCGGTGTGGGGATTGAACCCGCGGCCTCACGTTTCATAGCCGGCGTTTAAGAAACTGTGCCACGAAGGCTGTCTTATAAGAATTGAAGCCTCATTCAAGCCTCTATATGTCCTTTAGTTGTTCCGGCTACAATGGTACTTATATTTCGTAAGCGCAGTTTGGCTGGACCTAAATCCTCACGCAGTACCAAACCTTAATTTATTTTAAGACGTGTTATTCACAAGTGTATTTGGAACCTTGCAGAAAAGAGAAACTATTTATGTAGGTGTTTATTGAACGAGGACCATACTCAGTAGTATGAATCATTACCTGTGTGCAGAGCTATTGTAAGATGATGATAATGATGATTATATTAATGAAAATACTGATGATGTAGCGAGCATAGGATATACGTTTATATCTACGCAGCAGCTTTGTTAGCATTAGGCCAGCGTGATAGACTATATGGCCTAACCCCTCTTAATCGTCCTTTCGATTATAGAAGAGACCCGTGCCCTGCAGTGGGACGTATGTGGGCCAATACAGATACATATACAACTCCTCCATTAGTCTCCTAGCATTAGTAAGATTCAGGTAAAAATTCAAAAGTATGTATGTATGTATATGCAATCTACAAGCTGTAGGCCCAATCTAGTAGGCGCGAACTTATGACATAATTGGTTAATATTAACAAATATTTGATAGGCGAATGGAATATAGATTAAATTATATTAATTATTGGTTAGTTATAATATTCATAAACGTATACATTTAATTCAATGTATTAATCAGCCTATATTAGTGATTATACGCAAATATGAACTTTTAAGATGTTCCAGGACAACTTGTTATTATCCTAACGTAGGCAAAGTCAACGTTATAGAAATAAGCGTAACATCTTGTTATTCCTTGTTGTGTCCCTTTTATTGCTGTTCATCTAAAGGTTTCCAGGAAGAAATCGCTCAATGCGATATGGCCACCCATTGTACTATATCATTTTTTATTTGTTATATATAATCATTATGTAACTTAAGATGTATAATAAAGAGTATAAATAAATAAATAATATCTTGGTAAAAAGTATGAAACACGAAAAATAAAGTTGTTTTAATTTTTTTAACGCTGTGTAAATTTGCAGAAACCCAATTGAAGAAATGCTGAAGAGAACTGAATTTTAAAAAAGACATGCGTTTAAACTATAACGAACCTACAACCAATTCCGATAATAGGCATACCCCAAAATGTCTGTTACAGCCAGCCAACTACAGCAAAAGATATGAAAGCTAGAAATTATTCATTTCGTCTACATTCCAAAGTAGGTACACGTCGTGATGGCATTTCACTTAATGATATCATTAGATTAAACCGCATTAAACAAAATTAGTATTGTTTTACTAATAGAAGAATTTGTTAAATCACGCCTAAGTCCTACCGGTTTCATGCGCGTACGCAGGTCAGCCGAAGAAAAGGCGCGCGCAGCGGCTGCGTTCGTCAGTCGAGCCAGGGTCGCCAGAGGGGTCGGACCGCAATCTAGTCATTAAAAAAAATAATTATTTCTTTTACATATAATTTTGTAATCAAAAGGTCATCATGAAAGTGTTCATCGTTTTGACTGCAGTCACCGCTCTTGCGAGTAAGTATTATTATTATTTTATATAGTGTGTTTAAGTATTATTATTTATAAATAGAAAATATATTAAAGTTTAAAAGTTCATAGCTATAAATGATAATGGAATTCTATTTGATCGAAGCTATGGCCGATATCAGGTTAATTTAATTCTTAGTTGCCACATAATAGCAATATATTAATATTATATAAGTATACACCTATATAGTTTCAACCAATCACTTTTTAGTGTGACACGTAGCAACTCGACGTTCACATATATACCAGTACAAAAGACTTCAACGAGCACCTTAACAACAGTTGCTCAACAGTAGCTGGCAAAATATAAATGAATAATTCTATTTTACTGTTGTATATTAAAATCAATTCTTAGTTAATTTGAAATATGATTTATACCATTATCTAAAAGAAAACAGTCGGCATAATAAATTGTTTAGTTCCACGTAATAAGAAAAGCTACAGACTTACGAAAACATTATACAATGACTACAAGTGTTTAGCTCAAATAATTACGAGAATTATTATGAACAATTCACCTTTTATTCACACACGTTGTTGTGTCATTTTATTAGTAAAAGTTTAATGAGAACACCCAATGACCCACTTAAAAGAATATGTAATACAAGATTACGAATATTTAATGCGCAAATTATGCTAATAAGACATTTGCGTGATGCTAATGTGATAAAACAATGAGTGGTCCCAAAGTTAATTAATTGCATTGGAATAAAGTAGTAACGTTGTAGGTTTCAGGAAAACTCCAAAAACCATTTTCAAGTGTCCGAATTAAATATTTATAGTTAAATAAATTTACCAAGTTTCGAAACTAAAAAACGTTACGTATGACGCTCTGTAACCTATAAGAAACTAAAGGTTATATTTCGGTTTGACTGTATCCAGAACCAAACATATATGTGTCAATCATTTAATTCCTTATTCTATATTTGCGAATCCTTCTTTCAAAGAAAGCTTCTCGCCTATTGTACTTTCATGAAGCTCTTACTACCCAGAGTCAACATTTAATCCCTAAATAACATATCCAACTATAATCTTAAGGTACATGTTTGTAATGTAAATAAATATGAAGAACACAACTCTACCTACATAGAGTCACACATACAGAGGTATCCTGTTACACTCTACATAATACACGAGAGACAACTAGGTTACAGTCAGTAGGTAAATGAAACTTATATTACCTAACTCACTTAGTCACGCCTTATATAGAATTGATATATACATACATACAATCTATTTTATTCAGTGGTTTCGTTTAGTTGACTTGTTCGTACGAAAGTGTAGAACTCTTTCATTTATAAGTATGTATGGAGAATTTTAAGAATCTGTTTTAGATTTTTAGTTGAACAACAATAGTTCCAAAATTGGATTGATTTACCTATAGCGTAGATGTTAGGTAGAAGGGTTTATAATTGACAGTCTTTGTACATAAGCCGTTTGCATGAACTTCGCAGAACCACTTATTTTTCAAGGTCAACTTTTTATAGAGATGATAAATCCATACGAAACTCCTTTAAAGTCTTCCAAGTACTTAAAGTCATACAAATTGAAAGAAAAATGTATGCAATTCGTCTAAATGTTCCACTAGAAAGGGATCTTTTAATTCAAATCATGAGTTTTTCGTGTTTTTGTTTTCCGTTAGATTGTCTTGTTATTCGCAGTTCGTCTTCAATGAACAATTTGTACGCAAGCTGTTTATTCATTAGGCGGCGTCTGTTTGTATTAATTTGATTTTGAAGTAGTTTTTTTTGTGCGTCTGGCTTCAGTTGCTATCGAGACTAAGTTCTTTGATTAAAAAATCACATCGTATATTTTTAGAATAATATAATAATATAGCATTTTATATTTTACTAAAAAATTACAAAACAAATCTATTATGACGTCTTTTATAAAAACGAATACAAACTCTCAAAATCTGTTAATTCTTTGTTCTATGATTAATTGCCACCAGCCATTATTTACATAACGTTTAGTAACAAGACAACATTTACGAGAAAGTCGATTTCTCTGTTCAAAGCATAAAAACAAATGAATGGACATAAAAATAATACAAGGCGAGACTGCTGACTTCTCTTGGTTTCTCTAAATCGACATTGACATTCGTATTGTATTTTACACCACGAATATAATACATACCAAATTCCACTGAGCATTGCATTGGTGTGTTGACATCGCATTAAGATTTACGCAAATGATCACTTTTGCAACTATTGCGGGGAAAATAAAGCCTTTTTGAAAAGCAATTTCGCTGCAAATCGCTCGGGTCATGGACTACTCGTTGCATATAAATCACATTCATGTGCATGCGCTTTATATTAATGTAAATACAATATTTCGTAAACATTGGCATTTGGGTAGTTTTATTATGGATATTAATATACAAGGATACCTATATTTACGTAAATTAAATTATGTGTTTTATTTATCATAATTATGTTGGCAATGACTTTCATGCATGCATACATTAACTGTTGGAGATGTAAATTAGTTTAATGTGATACTTTGTTTCTTATAAAACATACAAATTAAATTTAAATAATCACTTGCTATGAAAACATCACGTAGAGTACAAATTTTTAATTTTATGCAATCATAATTTATTGAAAAATAGTGAAAAAATACATCAATCACATTATTTTGACACCACGTTAGTGAAATGTTTTAACAACGCAATATTCCGAAGTAAATAATTAACATACTTTATGCAACCGTGAAATGTGTTCTTAGTCACGCATTCCCCACTTGTAAACACATAATGAGCCTATAAATTTGTAACAGTTATTAGCCAAATTGCAAAGTTTAGCTTGTTGTAATTATTACCAAATTTCTTTTCCACTTGCACCGAAGTTTCTAAACCAAATAGGATGATTTTTAAAATAATTAAATCTAATATTTTTCACAGGCACCGATCGTTTTAGACATCAACACATTTATTGTATTAATTTAAGTAATAAGTAAGTATTATATCGGACATATCATTGACATATTATTATACAAGTAATTACGAAGTACCGCCATAATTATCCAGTCAGCTATGTTAAGAATTTTTATAAATTCTTATACTGTAAAAATGTAAGTAATTTCCTATCTGTATATATCAGTTTATAATGTGCCTTAATTATGACATTTAATAGTAATGAGTAATCATGGAACGACAAAGAAAAATAAAATATTTATGCAAAAGTTTGCATACTGAGTTAATAGCCCATTTTTTATTTTTTTTTAATAGCCTATACTGTGTCCCACTGCTGGGCAAAGGCCTCTCCTTTATCATTCCACTTGACCCTGTCCTCTCTCCATTATACATTTTTATAATTTATTTACATTATAAATTACTGAAAACACCTATGATAAAAAAAATATCTATATGTAAATTATTAATGTGTATATAATATATGTACGTATATTAAGGTAACATGTTTCACAAATACGATTTTTGGGCGGTTCAAAGTACTTTGCAAGTTTATTTCTGCCCATCGCTCACTACCTGACAAGGGTTCGACATGAATCATAGTACAGTTTGCATTCTAATATTTAAAATATGCATTGTTTTGCTAAAAATAAATTCAATCGAAATAAATTATTACATGTGACAAGAATTAAATATACTCAATGGTTTCTTAGATTTACGCGAATGTTACACATTGAAATTAAATATATTGTTAAAAATCTGAACACAAATATAATCAATTTGTATACTTTCATAAGTACTGCTAATTAGGTGTGTCTAAGCATTAGATAATTGCATAAAGTGACCTTTACCTAAGTAAGCGGTTTCAAGAATTTACGTAAACTAACTTCAGAGGAATTTGAGTTAAGACATGTATCATTACTTTCGAAGCAACTTTTGTTATTACGTACTCGAATTCTGTAGAACTTAGAAAACTGTAAGATCTTATCATAAATAACTCCACTGGCAAATTTTCTAATTTCGAAATACGGCTCTACCAAACAAATTAATTTTCACTAATCGTAGAAGCAGGCTGATAAAGCAAACTGCTTATGATTACTAGGGATGTCACAACTCCCAAGCTTCTCTAACATATACAAAAGTATTTGAACATAATCACCGGGTCATTCGGTGATGCGGCCCTTGATGCATCAGGCAGCGATGCATTGGTGTCGCAAGCCAACTCACTTTCACTTAGTTGCGTCAGAGCCGCCTCGGCGCGCCTGTTGCGATACCGCTGCCGATAATCATGTGTTACTTTGTTATGATCCCACGTGTCAATTGAGATTACTTATGGTTTTATTTCATTTTGGCACCGTGGTAGAGATTCATAAGGCCATTACCCATGGTCACTATCATGAAATAGGACGTCTTGTTTTCATTTAAATATTGGCATATGAAATAGCATAAACGATGATACACATCTATATGAAAAATATTGTCTACTTAATGTGTTCATAAACAATATTATGAGTGAAATACTTTAATATTACACTAAAGTGCGTACCAATACATAAGAACCTTAACATATCGATCACATAAATTAGTGATAAATTGTATACGTTAAGCAGACCTTACCAGGAAAATCTTATGTGATTAGCGTGTCCTCGACTTGTTTAAAAGTTTGGCGAATTCTAAACACGAATGTGATATATGGAAATGTATGTATCAGATTAAGACAGACTTTAGGCATAAAAATGCCTCAGTAACATACATGGCAAAAAAAAAACGATAAAATCCTGTTATATCATTGTAGAATATTATAGACCATAAACGATTAATATTCGCCAAATACTAAATAATTTATGTTAATATTACTGGCCTTGACACTTAAACATAATTTAAATTGCAAAAAATATTCCGCTATTTTCGCCAAATGTCACACATCTTCCATAACTGGTTTTCGGCGAAAAAAACTCATGAGTTGTAAAATATTGACCAAAAGACTCGTCGCCTCATTAAGGTTTTGACGAGATAATAATATTAAATCACCATTTTTAATTAACAATTAATATCTAAAAATTGGAATGATTATCTTATTGACCTTACCTATAATTTTAATAAAGATAATTTGTCACAGTAAATATCAAATGCAGTGTCACAACGAAATATTCAATAAAGTTTTTATTTTAATTTATTCCAAATAGCGTGTTGAAAACATAATGGTGATTTACCAACCCGATTGCGGACAGTAGCGTGCATGCAATAACTGCTTAACGTGATAACAACACACAAAAAAACAAGTGTGTCAATACGTTTCGACACGTCCGGAGACTTATATAATAGCATATCATTATGCAAGATCAAACACGGTCTTAAACAGAGCACCAGAATAGAAGAGAGAAGTGGTACAAGAACGAAAACAGCTTTCACTGATCTGTTTTTTATCTCAGTCAGAGACTAGATTGATGGGCGTGTAATTCTTTTTTTATTAGGTAACGCAGTTAGTATTAGTTAAAACCACAGTACATTTGTTAGCAGTAGTATATTTATGTTAACATATTATCATGCTATAAAGATGTTGGTAATATGTGGCAACTAAAACACTGATCGGTCATATGAGATATGTTGCAGAATTACCTCATATCATTGGTGATAATATTTCATATAAAGTAGGCTAAAAATAAAAATCAACTACCCAATTTCAAGATGGTATAAATTGTGATAAATAATTTATATACAAACTCTATAAATACGTGTGCTTATAAAAAAATTCCTTTCCAGGTGCACAATTCAAATGCCCCGCCAAAGACGGCCAATACGAAGATGAAAGGCAGTGCGATAAGTTCTACGAGTGCGTAGACGGCGTTGCCACCACCAAGCTGTGCCCAGACGGCCTTGTGTTCGACCCCACCATCAGGAAGATCAACAAGTGCGACCAGCCCTTCAACGTAGACTGCGGAGACAGGACTGAGCTCCGTAAGTATTTACTCTTTGTCTTTCTCTTTCCATCCTTTTCTCTCTTTCTCTCTTCAGCCACAGGAATTCCACTGATGGTCTTGGGTTCCCCCAAGGATCTCCATAGATTCTTCCTATCTAGCATCGACCATGCCATTGCCATGGGTTTAATCCTTTATGTCGCTATTTCCCTTGGTCTTTAGCATCCTCGATATTGAGACTAATATTATAGAGTATTTTTGAACACTTGTTTCAAAAAGATAGATTGCTTGGCTTCGTGTCCTTCGTGGACGCCCGTAATCTCTGAAAAGTATATCTCAATACAGTTGTTATAAAGGTCATCTTTACTCCTGGAACTAGGAGGTAGAGAGAATAATCGTTGGCGAAAATGAATTAGTAGCATTGATTCCTGTATTTATGTTGTCGGTGATACTGATATTAGAAATTGTTAATGGTTAAAGCTCTGTATCTTCTTTCTGCTTCTAAGAAGGAAAATTAATCATTATATACTAAGCCGGCAAAAAGGTTTTCCAAATTATACGATTAATTTTCTCATCTTCATGATTTCTAAGTAACCAGAAAAAAATGCACACGATTTAATTAACATTCTGAATTCATATTGGTTTTTACGTGTTTAAGTTGTCCATATTATGTAAACATGTACTTAACTTAAAACAATCATTGATTCATTTGGCACGTATTTGACTATATTATTTATGGTAGATTAACAGATGTTTTTTTATCAGATTTAGAATTTTGTTCTCTCATTCAATTCCAACTAACATAATCCACAACATAACAACTATCATAATCATAATAAGCAGTTTCTAACCAAGAATTGAAATACCAAAAACATTATCCTATAATTTAATACATTTAATTCCGAGAAAAGTTAATTTGTTAAATTATTCCATTCAGGCAAGTAATAAGTTGTTTTAGGCACAAATCTTATATATCTAATTTAATCCCATTATAATCACTAACATAAAATTGTTCACAAGACTGCTTATGTCGCCTTGGACGACATTATAGTTTTAAAAAGATTGTAAAAATACCTTTCCAACACAAAATAAGTAGAACATATAATACTCTGAGGTCGTTCGCCGGTCCCTATGAAGTGAAGGCGTATCCTGACTACCTTTGACCGACGGCCAGACATACGCCGCCGCCTTTCTAGGCCAACTGGTATAGTACATACATGCGATGGTACAGATAGGCATAGAAATAGCACACTGTTTCATATTGTACAGGATTTTCTTGACAATGAGAACTTTTAAAGATTTGAGTACCGCTAATGTTTTCGGTAGGGTTTTGTTGACATTTTTGGTAGCTAGAATATTGATTTTTGGCGTAGTCATAGTCTTCAATTTCAAGATTGGTATGTGTTTTCCAAAATATCTAAACCCATGTCTTATAATCATGATATTGTTTATATTCACTCACTCTTCATAAAATTACTTTAATATCTGAAAATTCACACGAGTATAAGAAATAACGAGTCACATACATATTTTTTCCGTTCACATGATTTTGCCTGAATACTCTGCTTCATCTTTCAAGCTTCCGTCCTAAGTTATAATATCCGCCATGCCTTATCAAATTTCGTGTTTTGCACTTTGGCCTCCACTGTACATATTTGTTTAGTTTTTGTCACAATGCGGTAGAGTTAAGTGTGGGCACATTCACTTCATGCCACGTAACTTATTGCACTTGTACATTCAGCAACATAAGTCGCTACTCAATTAATAGATTTTGAATGGTCTTACCATCTAAAATAATTATGATTTCCAATATCTTATAGCACTTCTCGGTAAAGATGACTTTACTTGATTCTATTTTACGACTACAGAGTAGTAATTAGATATTTTAATACAAAAAAGGGTCATGAAAAATATAAAGTGTGTAGCGACTTATATTGCTGACTATACTACATGTACTAATATTCTGCATGGGCGTCAGTACAAGGAATGCACTGAGCTTGGCTACGTGCCTTGAATTTAGAGTAGGCATTTTATATACTTAACATTTTTCTCGATTATACCTACTCCGTCGGCACAAAAGCAATTCGAATGGTTTCTTCCGAGAAAGCTCAATTGCATGCACCAATGATTTTTTCGTAACGTGTGCTAAATGTTAGTTCTACATGTTTATTTACTGTAACATGACTTTGTAATAGCCCATTTATTGGAAAATGAAATGATAAATTAATATTTTAATTATTTTTAAATATTATATTCACGTGTTTTCTGCCAGTATTAATGTACACAAATAACAATTATACGGTGCAAATGACAGGCATTAAATATGATTGCTAACACGTAACCAAAGCCGATGATGACGATAATATACTTTCTATAACATAAAATCTATAAACGATGTAGTTTTGTAACATAATATCAAGGTGACTGCTGGTGTTAAAAATAGCGCGACCACCCGACTACAAGTGAAAGAGAGCGCGGCCAATCGAGTTCCTACAAAGTTCCAGGAGATAATTATTATTTCCTATTTGGGCTGACCTCGACGCCCCTCCACACTTCAAGGCCACATTGTTGAGTCCCGCTTTTCTAGTTTGTAAGCGACATGTCTCGACTCGTTTTCGGTGATTTTAAAAGTGGTTTACATTGAAATACGTTTTTGCAATCGCTTTCGTTTTCCTTGAATCCGAAGATGCATTTTAGCATACGGTTATGCATTTATTCATTAATGTTAGCATGATTATCCTTTGTGAGGAATATTGGTTAATGAATTTGAATTGTATTGCATTATTCATGTCTCAATTATCTTAAGTGTGGGAGGCGGTGCATCCATCATACTGCAAATGGCAGGTGTATTTCGAAAGCTGCAGATTTTCGTAATGGTTCCCTTCCAAATCATATTTTATACGTCATATTAAGAAACATCTAGATAGATTCGAGCTAGTAATTGTTTTAGCCAATTTGAGCATTAACTTTGAATATTGGCTTTTAACATTTACTCATCTTTTCGACATTTACTCTTACAAAAACTTAATATTCATCCTCGAATATATTTTCTTAGCTTGCTAATAATGCTTAACATTGTAATATCTATTTCATCAATTTAGCATAACATATTCTCTAAGAATCTATTTTTTCTTTACCCACATCCTCTACACCCATATCCCATACGCTAACCATTGTCGCGTTACAACTAGCTACATCTTTCTCCTTTCCAACTAGATCATCTATATCACCATCATAACCAAAATCTTTCTCTCCACAGAACCCCCCAAGCCCAACGCGCAGTGCCCCCGCCGCAACGGTTTCTTCGCCCACCCTGACACCTCTGTCTGCAACATCTTCTTCAACTGCATTGAGGGTGAAGCCATCGAGGTCAAGTGTACCGCTGGACTCCACTTCGACGAGTACTCTGGCACTTGCGTGTGGCCCGACTCAGCTGGCAGACAAGGATGCGTCAGCCAAGAGAGTAAGTAGCTGATTTTTATTCCAATTGTTAGTACGATGCAATAGGTGTAATGATGTAAATAATATTCGCAAATTTACAGCTTAAACTAAAAAAATATTTAGTTTCGTTAAAAAATATTTAGTTTAGTTATATTTAATAATAGTAAATTTTAATCATTTTAAATTATACCAAAATAATCAATAACAGAAACCGAATCTCACAATATAAGCGTAGAATATTCGTTATAGATAACACTATTTCCATCATCTGAAACCATTCACTATACTAATAAACTCCTCCAAATTTCCAGAGAAGACCAAGGACGGTTTCGAGTGCCCCAAGGAGCAGCAGGTAGACGCCCAGGGTCAAATTGTTGCCCACCCCAAGTTCCCCCACCCCAACGACTGCCAGAGGTTCTACGTGTGCCTCAACGGAATCGAACCCCGTGACCTCGGTTGCCAGGTCGGAGAGGTCTACAACGAGGAGAGCCAGAAGTGTGACGCCCCTGAGAACGTGCGCGGATGGTGAGTTTTCTAGAATTTTCTTAATTGATATTGGATAGGGTGACATCCTAAGATTTACGTTTATATGATAAATCGAATTGATAATAGAAATGAATACATTTAATGCAATTTTGGCATTGAGACTTTAATAATTAATTTTAATATGTTGCGTTTGTTTTCAATATTCTTTAAAAGAATTTACTAAGCCAGTGAGTGATCAAATTATATTATAGTAAATAATACGGTAAAAGGTTTATAACGTAAAAATTAAAATCTTGTGGAAAATATTTGATTACATTTATTTTAATTTATAAAATTGACATAATTGTAATATTTTCAGCGAGGACTGGTACAAGGACTCCGAGGAAGCCGCGCCAGGACCCAAGGCGAGGACCTAAGCCTCTTAGTGATATGATACTCTAGCTATTTGTTAAGACTAAATAAGTTAAATAAATTCTAAGTTAATTCATTTGAGTTATTTATTTATTGCCAAACCTTTTATTACATCATTACGATATTTCCGAAGATTTGAAAAATATATACAAGGAAAGTGGTTGCTATTTCTTATAATCTAAAAAAATATAATACAAATATTCATCTAACAGACACTATAAAATATTTTTAATATGGCTGTTGTAAAATATATTGTGAACATGTTTGTATGTAATGATATTTCTGTTACATTGAATCAACGTAAAGTTATTTTGCAATGCAGATATGTTTCAATAAATAAATTGTTTGTTACATACAAAAAGTTTTAGAACACATTACAGGATATTCAATACCAGTAATGCAATTTCCAAGCGTAATATATTTTTTGTACAAATGCAATTTATCGTATTCAAAGAATCGATTAAACTAAGAGTTGAATAGAATACTAGGAAATAATAATATATCAACTATTACTGCGTGCGTCATTTCAAACACGTCATACACAATCTGCAATGATATTATTATTTATATAGTAGCTTTATGTTGAAATGGTTCAAGTTCAAAGTTTTTATAAAACGAATACTCTAACGCAGTGATTCTCAACCACTGTGCCGCGGCACTTTTGTGTGCCGCCAAATTTCAAAAGTGTGCCGCCAAATTTGCAAATATATAATAATGTTAATATTATTAAATTATATCATTTAAAAAGAAAAATATTTTTACATGAATATGTATTTAAATCCACAAAAAAGTTAATTAATTTATTATTTGCTTTGCAACGCGTTTTTTCTTAGTGCCAAATTGTGATGAAGCGGCGTACATAGCAATAGGAATATGTCTCAAGGCGCTCTTTGTGTGCCGCCAAATTTTGAAATCGTTAAATATGTGCCGCAACAAAAAAAGGTTGAGAATCACTGCTCTAACGAGATAGTTGCCCTTAGCAACAAACAATTTTATGGGATGTTAAATACTAAATTTGAATCACGAGGAAGAGTTGTAATATTGTAAAATAAATAATTTATATTTCATAATATAGTAATCTAAAAAATACATCTATAGAATTATATAAATACCGTTTTAGAATTCATTATGATTTAAAACGTAATTACTTTCAGCCACAAGGAAGTCATTTGCTAAATATGAGCCTCCCCAAAAATACCCGCGCATGCTTTTTTATTTTATTCTGATTATTTTTCCGACCCAAATATCGACCAATAGAATTGCACCATTCGACGTCACGTGGTACAGCCTACATGGTATTATACTGATATTTTTTTGAAAATTTTCTCTGGTAGTTGCTATATATAAAAAACAAAACATGATCCAGTCAAATTAACCACACGTCAAACTGACAGGTTGAATTCAATTGTGAAAATTGGAGATTTTGCATGAAAATGAGTTTGAAATTAAAATTTGGGACGGAAAAATAATCCCCCGAATACCACACGAGCTTCAAAATTATCTGGCATTTCCCTCAAGGTTCCCTGCAAACAAATAAAGTCGTCAAGTTTTGACTCCTTCATTTGTTTCCAACGAACCTATCGGGAAATACCCGATAATTTTGAAGCTCTTGTGGTATTATAAGTGAATATTCTTCCGTGTAAACCCATTAAGAATACAAATGACGAGATTAGATTCAATAAAGCCACTAGCTAAGGGTTTCACTGACGAATGAATTTTTGTCTATTATCTATTTTCAGTAGTACATCTTATAACTAATAATGAACATTAGTTACATTTTTCAGATCGATAATTCTCGTATTCGCTTAATATTCCTCATAATATATCAAGGTCTTGTACTCTGTCGATGTTGATGTACAATAAATCCTTACAGTCCTCCACAAGTACTAAACATTTCGACACTTTTAATAAAATTAGTCACGATGAGACGAAGATGCTGTCTATCTAGATATACTTGTAAGTATGTCAAAGACTATACGCTTTCAAAAATACGTTCCCTTCTGTGCATTGTATAGGGTTGGAGTCTTTAAGTTCTAGCACGCTTTCAGTACATTATCTTTTTAAAAGTATTCAATCAAAGTTAAGTGTTGGGATAATTGTTTGATGCGCATTTGTTAGTACTGGATATTTTGTTGACTTATCCCAGTTAAATAAACCTCTTATACAAATAAAAATTAAATGTAGAAAACGTTATTTATCCTTCACAATATTTAATTTAAATATTTATAAAATATGTTCAGCAGTGGACTTCCTTTGGCTGATGGATGGATGATTTATAAAATACTTATAATATCCTGCTGCTGGGATGCCTTGTACCGTAGATATGTCGACAAATACAATTTTCATTTGTAACAAATAGATGCGTTGTAACGTATTAATATCAAAGAGGCAACTGAAAGTCATTTTCATTAGCCTATACGATCCTCTCATATGGAACACTGCTTCATAAATTATCATAACAATTGTATATAATAGTGACAGCCCTAAACGCCTGCACATTTTGTTCGACTGTTGACATTTACGTGACCTTTATCCGTACCTCGTCAATGTTCTAATATCTGCATTCTTACGAGTACGTATGCAATTGGAAATGATAACTGTACTTATCCATGAGTTATAGGATATTAAAATTGCTTGTTCTGTCTGTGTGGTTAAGATCTATAACAATTTAGTACTGAAAATAGATCAATGAGTTTTGTTGTATTGAGTATTTAAATTGCATTTTAATGATGACTAAATGATAGTATTTACAGCTTTTATAAACACTGCATGTACGACATTAACATTTATGTTTTAAAGTAACAGCAACGTTCTATAAAAGAGTTGCCAGGAAGAAATCGCTCAATACGATATGGTCACCCATTGTACTATTTTAATTTTATTGAACCAAATCCACGATTATATCTGTAAAAATAGTTTTATTTCAATTCATTTTGATGTATGTAATCACTATGTAAATTAAGGTATACGATAAAGAGAATTAATAAGTAAATACTAAATAAATAAACCAAACTATGACGGTAAGGCACTATAAAACAGTACTATTGGTACTGTACCTATAATTTTCAGTAAACGTAACGTAATTGTTACTTGTATAATATCGAGGATAGTACTTTGATTTTATTGTTGCTCTATTCTTAAAATTTCGGTCTATCTCCTGTTACCGGATTATCGTTGAGATCTGGGACACTTTGTATACTGTATCAGCCCATATACGTTCCACTGCAGGGCACGGGCCTCCTCCACAATCGAGAGTGGTTATGCCATATAGACCACCACGCTAGCCTAGTGCGGGTTGGCGGACTTCACATACCATAGAAATTCTTACATATCGCTGTGGTATGCAGGTTTCCGCACGATGTTTTACTTCATCGTAATAGTGCGTTGTGGTTGACTATCAATACACACATGACTGACAAGTCAGAGGTGTGGCCTGGGATTCGAACCCACGACCACCGTGAACATGAGCCGTGTCTGGTCCATTTATCAACAGGCCACCAAGCACTTTTTATACTCTAATTATAACTATGTCTCTGTTTTCCTCATAAAAGACTGTATAGTCTAGTGTTCACATATGGGAAATGGCCTGATTACCTAGTCAAGTACTTAATTATTAGACAATCAATACGCACCTATTATGTTAGTATTACACCTTTCACGGTGTTTCCATGCGTACTGTTGCTTCCGCTATTTCAAGCAAGTAGTACAATAGAAACTGAATGCCTCGGTGACGTAGTTGTACTTCGGTACGGTTACAAAGGTCTCGGGTTCGAATCCGAGTCGCGCAAAGTGATATTGGATTTTTTTCACGCCTTTTTCAGAAGGCGTACGTATGTACACAGAGGTGCTACCGGGACTAATTAAACTAATTTCGCGTTATATGTTCTGCCCACGATGAGATAGGGTACGAGCCTATCGGCATAGCTTGAACAAATTCCTGACTCCAAGCTGATAATGAATAGGAAAATCCAAATCCGCTATCACTTCGCTCGACCCGGGAGTCGAATCCAAGACCTCAGCTTTGTAATCGTACCGTAATATAGCCACGCCACCGATGCAGTCAGGTTAGGCCATTAGATATAATATGTATTTAATATTTAAATACTAGCGGCCCGGCCCAGCTTCGCCCGGGTACAAAGAGATTTCTGTACAATAATATGTACGTATTATTATTATACATATAAACCTTCCTATATAAGCACGCTGCCGTCGCCCCGGCCGGCCAGTACCGCCGCAAGCGCTACGTCCCGCAATTTTAAATCTGTAATATCTTCGAAAATATTCATTTAAATCTTGTGCTGTAAAGGACCACATAGATCTATATGAAATCAACAATGTATTTAAGCTATTTAATTGGATAAGGATTAATGCTGTATTGGTTAAAATCGCTTCGAAAATTAGCTATTATTTGTCGTAAAAAGTAAATGACAAAAAAAAATTTTTGTGGGATATCCATAAGAGATAGACATATTATACCATCGCGGAGTTTTCTGTAGACCTTTTCAATGTGTACAAAAAATTAGTACATCTTTTTGATAAATCTCGTAGGGTTCAGCCTGCGTTTGCAATGTAAGCGGAAAAAAATTGATAATTAACGACATCACATTAGAAACCCCAAAAATAACAATATTTCTCCACCATTTAATGGATGTTATTATACATGTAAACCTTTCTATTGAATCACTCTATCTATTTAAAAAAACCGCAAACAAGAGGAAATTGGGACAGAAAAAGTGACTTTGTTTTGTACTATGTAGTGATAGTAAAATTAATAAATAAAAATAAATAAAATAAATAAAAATCGCCTTCCCATTAAAATTACTTTCAGTCTACCAACGCAGAGACCGATTACCTAATAAAAGTTATATTTACACTGAGCAGCTTTCTCTAAACTCGCGAAGGTTGTATTGAAAGGGACAAATGAATAATAAAGGGAAATTTCAAACGCAAGTGTTAGGGCCTTTAACAAGGTTCGTTGACCCCAGACTGTTCACTCTAATCCCGTCAGATATATGAGGGTTAATATGATTGAATAACAAAACCTTGGTAATATTTTTATAATATTTATATGCTTAATTTTTTTTTGTCCAATCCTACTCGTACTGTCATCAAAGGTAAAACTTTAAATTATTATGTATTCGAATAAATTTAGAAAGCCTACTGATTTGAATTTTTAAATCTATTAAACCAACCTAATAAAAATATGATATCCAATAATTGTTTGCCATGGAAATCGTAAAGAGACTTATATTCCTGTGGACTGTCGATTTCACTGAATACAATAGAGATATACATATAATTACAATGTGGGACCATTCTTTTAGTACCTTGGCCATGACATTTTAAATACTCTTTCTACTAAACCCAGGTCTCCCTCAAGCAATTCCACCTCTACTTATTGGAAGTGACCTGCATCCAGAAGCTTACTGCAACCTTAAAAACTTACTTCTATCTAATTGTATAGTAATTGTTTTCTTTTCAATTTCAGTACAGAACCCTACTAAAGCACGTTCTTCCCGCTCAAGGCCGTACCTTTTTTTTAACTCTTTTGGCCTCCAAATGCATTCACCTTGCAAACTGGAAGACCTCTGGTTGTTATTTTTTTTAATTTTGTAACGAGAAAGGTGTTCAACGTACATGATGACATTTTAAAGATAATATCGAGTTTTTACTCAGCTCTGTCTAAACAGCAGTAAGTTTTATCTAAGTATAGATATTAAATAGTTCTAATCGTCAATCGATAATCGTTTTATAAGTATCGATAAGAGTGAAGTAATCGAGTACGGGAGACAGCATTCAATTTATTTATTTATTAGTAATTTTTCTGAAAGGATCGGAGTTAGCCAGACTATTGATTGTAAAACAAACCATAAACATGTTTCTGAACTATATAAAAATCACGGAGAGTTGGATATAAAATGTATGAAATATGGATACAACGAAAGACAAGATAAGGGGCGGATAAAAGGAATTATTACCTTAGATACTAATGTAATGTAACTAAACAACGTGGTATAAAAATCTTCCCAGTAAAAAGTCGGTTTTGTCGGTCAATGCACTTGGATATTGCTCAATTCCCACTTATGGAGCGAATCATATTTGCTTTTAATCTTTAAAGTTATAAATTTCAAACATCCATTGAGGAAAACGCCCAAAGGGCTAAGGCATCCTCTTAGAGTTTGCATCATTTGCCGAAAAAATAAATCCAACGACATATATCAGGCTTACTTTATTGCATGTTCTTAATCATAACCTTTTAATATAGGTTTTATTTTTGTAATATCATTCGATGTACAGGCGGTGAAAGACGTCAACATATTTTGAATTTCGAAAACAGTAATTCATTTGATTAGCCAATGTTTTCGCTTGTCGTTCGCCTTCGTAGTTTAATTTGGACGAGCTGGTTGTCAATTTTATGCAATTGTGACAGTTTCTTGTTTTCCAGGCTTCCTGGTTACAGTAAATATGATTTCATAATCGAATGATTTCATTAAAGTATTTACACAGAGCCGAAGGGAACAAATTATGGACTACAAATTCTGTCAGCTAGAATAAAGATATCCTGCAATTGTAACAAAGTAATTATTATAGTCGGTCGATCTGTTATGTACAACCCCTCGTTTAACTGCAATTTTTTTAATCAGCTGCATTATTGCGGGCTTAAAGTTTAGACCATAAATGTTCTGTATCAGCGCCTATACGTCCTACTGCAGTCTACGGACCTCTAAAACAATCGACATACTGTCTGTGAGGGGTTACAAGCACAAGTGGCAATAGGCCAGCGTGATGGATTAGTGCACGCTGGCCTAATGCCAGTTGGTGAACTTCACAAATTAGGGAAATTAAAAAAAAAAAAAACATTATTCTTGCGATGTTTTCTTTCACTATTAAAGTGCGTGGTAGTTGGCTTTAAATATATCCATGGCATCGAAAAGTCATAGGTGTGGCCTGGGATTTAGGCCTGCGACCATAATGTTGGATGCCTTGTGAGATGCGCTACAGGCCAACTTGCTATATAAATAAATAAATAAATAACACCCAACAGTCACATACATAGTCCTGACCCCACAGTAAGGTCGAGTCGTGTGTCGTGGGTATCAGGAACTACGAGAGACTTTTTGGTCTCACAAACACCCAGACCCGGAAGAAATATTTGTGGACCGCACAAACATTTCTCTCGGTGCGGGGATCGAACCCGCGGCCTCTCGTTTCACAGGCAGCGTCTAACCGACTGCGCCACGGAGGCTGTCAAATATATTTAAATCCTAATATTAAACTTCAGATTCAAGATAGACCGGTGTGTTTAATACATCTATAGTTCAAAGTAGTATTAGTACGGCACTGAAATACCTCAATTAGTCAACGTGAGTCACTCATGAAAACGTGACCACGTGCACAGTTTGAATAATGAATAGGCCATTTATATCTCATACTGTTGTTGTCATTATAATAATAGCTTGAACCTATATTACTGATACTCTGTGCTACTATATAAGAGTTATAATAAGTTTAATATTATCGATGTACAGCTTTAAATCCTACTTCAGTTATCGAACGTATTGTCTGTCAAAATAACAGTAATGACACCCAACAGTCACATACATAGTGCTGACCCCACACTAAGATCGAGTCTTGTATCGCTGGTATCAGGAACTACGAGAGACTTTTCGGTCTCACAAACACCCAGACCCGAAAGAAATATTTGTGGGCTGCACAATTTTTTCTCTCGATGTGCGGATCGAACCCGTAGCCTCTCGTTTCACACAAAACTTTGATATTTTTGATCAATAACATAGCTCTAATCCATTGAGGTATTATACTAGAGCGGACATCGGGAACAAAATCTCTGCGTATGGCGCGTGCACAAGAGTACACATTGAAGCGAGAGGGAAGATATGTTACTTCGTAGGCCTGACAGAGACAGAAATAGAATGTACCCTTCTTTTGTGACAAACATTTTGTTTGCAGTGTCCCCTCTAGTATATTATCTCAATGCTCTAATATCTTGATTTCATGAAAATCTGATTAGGTCCCATTATCGATTTCTTTTAAAATAGCTATTAACCACGATACAAGATATGACAATATTTGACTTACCAACAAAAAGATATTTAAATGTACTTCGAATTTTAACAATATAAGGAAGTATTACGTAAATGTTCTTTTGTTTCAGCAGTCTAGACAATGAAGAGGCGTCAATTACATGCATCAAGCTCAATAGGCATTCGCAACGCCTTTTATCCCAATCGGTAATGAAAGTCAAATGTCTGTAAAGATCTCAGTCCACTATGAGTAAACTTCGTACATCTTATATTGGCGTGGGGGCGAATTTAAGAACTAAAAATAAAATTTAAAATATCTTTTGAAAAAAAGACTATTATTTACGGATTTTATCGCGGTATTGGTTTAAGTTCTTCATTTTTAGCTTCCCGACGTTTCGATTACTTTACAGCTTTCGTGGTCACGGGGTAGACGGAAAAATATCTATAATTAACGCATTATTTCAGATATACTTTCGTAATATAAATCATTAGCAAAACTAGTAATCTGAAAGTTTTATTATCTATACATATAAATAAAATTGAAGTGTCTGCTTGTAAAGTGAAAATAAATAAAAATGACCAACTACATATCGTTATATACACGATACCTATAACGAACATGACCTTATATTTTTGTCTGTCTGTCTGTCTGTTTGTTCCGGCTAATCTCTGAAATGGCTGGACCGATATTGATGGGACTTTTATTGTCAGGTAGCCGATATAATAAGGAGTAACTTGGGCTACATTTATTTTAGAAAAATAAAGTAATGTTGCAATGCCCAAGTACTGTCCAGTACCGCGCGCAGCTCACGGGCATGCCACCACTGGGCCGTTACGTCGGGCGCATCCCACCACTTCTCCCACCAACGAATCAATATCACAATAAAAAAAAACAAATTAACTTTTTTGTTAAATTCCACGCGGACGAAGTCGCGGGTACCGCTAGTATTCAATATAATAAAATGTGGAAAGAGAAAAATTGTCTTATTTTGACAATAGAATTTCAACATTATGAGGTCGCTGGATGCAGGCTGCCTCCAACAGGTCACCGTGGAAATCATTGAGGGAGGCTTATGTTCAGCCGTGGACTTCCTTTGACTGATGGATGGATGATAACAACGAATTAATACGCCAAAACCATCTCAAAATATATACAATGCAGCGTATTGATAGTCCACGTGACACGTGTTAAACGTCGACTGAGAAACAAGAAGTGGCAGGTTTGATACCCGCATCGAAACAAAATTTTCTGTAGTATCTGATAAGCCTACATTAGGTTTCATTATGTCTGGCAATTGAGTATACGGATCACCTAATGATAAGTGATCTTCGCCGGCCATAAACATCTGCAACACTTGGATCAAATCTAGATATATCTATGATGATGCCGGAACATCAAATCGAGAGGGGAGCGGGAAGTCCAAAAGAATGGGAAGAGGGACCTCTTCCTCGTATTGGTCATAAGACATGATTGATTTCAAACTAAGGACTATTATTTATTTATTTTATCCGTTTTCCACTATATAGAAACAATTACAGTAAAAAAATGACATAGTAATAGTACAAGAGTTGGTGTATTTATTAAATTAATATACTTATAGAAAGCTATTGTAGTGGGCAGAGGCCTTAAAGTGAAAGGTCTGAATGTTGAATTGTGAATCTAATCAATCGATATGTCAGTTAACCTATGGCCTATGCGTTTCGAAACTCATTGTCATACGTTTTTTTACCGTGAAGTATGCGATGACAGTTGTATGGGTGTTAAGATGACAGGAACGAGTGTTAATACTTGTATCGAACAGCTCAAATCACGCCTACGTAATGTGTACGTATTTATGAAGATGTAGCCAAGATGTGTAACATGGTTAAGGTTGACAGATCGATGTGGCTATTGGGGGAGGATTGGAGGCCTATGTTCAGCACTGGGATTTCTGTAGCTGAAGAAAGACACAGAGATTGAGAGAGAAGATGTAGGCAAGATGGTTTATTGGTTAAGGTTGCAAGAAGCTTCTGGATGCAGGCTGATTCCAACAGGTCGATTGGAGTCATTGAGGGAGGCCTATGATCAGCAGTGAACTTTCTGTTGCTGAAAAGAAAGAGTGAAGATATAGGCTAGGTAGTTGTGGAAACGCATTATTTAAAAAACACAAAAGTCACACAAATTGATAACTTTTGGTTGTGGTGGCGGTTTTAGTAACAAGTCCCCTGAAACTCAAAAAATAATTTCAAAATCCACCTACTCATACAATTTCGAGTATCCAGATTCGGAATTCGCACCTACGACGTCATCGACCCACAGCCCATCGCATATTCTCACTGTATAAATGCTGCCTCGAGGCCAGCAAGTTTAAATACTCGTAAATACAGTAATTGTTTAAGTGTCACTCAACCTCCAATTGTTTTTTTATTGTACAAAGCGCGGAGTGATAGAACGGCAGAACCATACACAATCTTCGGCAATATAAAATTAATAAAGGTGAAATGAAAGTTTTAAAGGTTAAGAATCATCAATATCAATGTTACACAAGTCAATGTTAGGAATACAACAATTAATAACATTCGGAATAGTAGTTCCACCGCACTGTATTAGCTTATATTCCGTTATAATCGCCGTAATATTTTTGCTAATTTATTTAATAGTATTTAATATTTAATAGTAATAACAATTTTGTAAGTGATCTCCCGAGAGGGAGAGGACGTCCAAAAGCTACGTGGTGGTCCAATATCAGGAAGGAACTGGAAACCCTTCATTTAGACGCGGAGACAACCCAGGACAGAGCGGCCTGGCGCAAATTGATGAGGAGACCCGACCCCAAATAAAGGGAAAAGGGAAGGAAGAAGAAGAAGAAATAACAATTTTGTAAGTACTGTTTTTATTTTTTTCTTTCCTGGTGTGCTTACCACTAACAAATAGTCGAAAGCCTTTCCAGTTCTATTCAATACACTTGTAATAGTCAAATTTTAATATTTATTTGATTATAAGGAAGTCAAAATGTAGAAAAATAACCAAACTGCAATAAAATAAGTATAACAAAAAATTTGTGGCATATTTCAGATTTAGCCTTTGTATATCCGGCCGACGAAACAGGCGGAATAATTATTGGACCAATCCGCGAGAGATAGATAACTCACTTCTCAGGATACTCTAAAAAAATTACACCCAGCTGTCACGTACATAGTCCTGGCCCCACCCTAAGATCAAGTCTTGTTTCGTGGGTATCAGGAACTACGAGAGACTTTTCGGTCTCACAAACACTCAGCTCCGAAACAAATATCTGTGTATCAACAAATATTTGTCTCGATGCGGGAATCGAACCCGTGGCCTCACGTTTCAGAGCCAGCGTCTAACCAACTGTGCCATGGAGGCTGTCTCTGTAAATTATTTTACTTATCATCAGGAGTACTGCAGCCACTTTGTCGTGACAGTATGTAGAAGTATTTCCACAAAACAAATGCACCAGCAGTAAATTGTCCATCGTAACACCCATGCACCTCGGGTACAATGACATGTGACACGTCCTATTTTATAACTCAATTTCCTGATAGTGTGAAACGTGCGTTAGTTTTTAAGTTGATGTCCATACGAACAAATAAAATAAATGGTATAGAATTCTCTTAAGCCATTTTTGCGTGAGGTGGTAACAAACCAGCGAAGAAATATTAATATTGTTAACGTCTATGTCAATGTATGTAAGATTGATATAGTTTACCAATATGTGTTTATGTAAATGTCCTTCTATCTACCAACGTCGGGTTTGGTGGTAAAGGTTTTAATATAACGAATTCGAAACAAAAATGAAGCTATTTTTTTCATGGAATCAATTATGTAATATCTTTTATAACATCGAAAACAGTATTTCAGAAAGGACTGGTTTAGTCAACATTATTATTTTTTAACATTATCATCCAGAACATGTGTGACGTTTAAAATAGGTCCCGACAATTTTCGTAACAATATTGCCCCCACTCTTTCTAAAATCCATCTGCCCGAATATCTCTTGAATCGAAAGAAATTATACATAACCAATTTGATTGCGTAAATAATAATAGGTAATATATTTATTTAAATACTTTCTTTCTGCTTCTAATAAATCCATCCAAATGTTTTCTGGCACCTTGTTGAATAATTTTATCTCTATGTAATGTTATGTTTATTATGTAGATTAAATAATAAAATTAAATAAAACAAATATATTATCATATGTAAAGCTTCTTAACAAAAAACTAACTCCTTTGTTAATTGAATAAAGATATTTAATATTATTATTACATCAATACTTTTATCGGAAACTATTAATATTATGCAGTTGTCTAATTTGTATTCCTCATAAGTTTGATGCGGTAAAACAAAGGATGCACCGATAAGGAATTCAATAGAATGGTAACATTTATTCCGTTTATTACTCTTTCACTTGGAGCGTGGACTTTTAAAATTACTGTACATACATACCTACATTAACGTGTATAATATATTTACTGTATTTCTATGAATTAAATCTTATGGACTATATGGCCTAACCACTCTCAATCGTAATCGTACGAAGCGGCCTGCATACAGCGACTTTCTGCAACCTTAACTAGGTCGTCCATCTACCTTGTAAGCGGGTGTCCGGCACTACGCTTGTCTGTACGTGGCCTCCACTCGAGCTAACATATTATTTACTAGCGGTCCGGCCCAGCTTCGCCCGGGTGAATATAGATTTCTCTACAATAATATGCACGTATTGTACACATAAACCTTTCTCTTGAATCACTCTATCTATTAAAAAAAACCGCATCAAAATCCGTTGCGTAGTTTTAAAGATTTAAGCATACAAAGGGACAAAAGGACATAGGGACAGAGAAAGCGACTTTGTTTTATACTATGTAGTGATGAATAAACATTAACCACTCCGATCTCTTTTCTCAGCTACTATCCTCCTGCAGTACAAAGGCGTCTCCTCTCTTATTCGACGACAGCCTAAGTGGCATGGCTGGGTAGACGCCGGCTGTGGAAATTGGTGGTTTGATCCCCTCACAGAGCCTAGAATATGTGTGTGATCTACAGGTATTTGTTACGGGTCTGGGTGTTTGTGAGACCGAAAAGTCTCTCGTAGTTTCTGATACCCACAACAATGTACTAACTGATGGGTGTATTTATTCTATACTTTCCCGCCAGCCCCTTATCTTGGACTATGAAAGAAAGGAAGAAAAATTAGCTCCGAATACAATTTGTTTTAAATTAGATTCGCATTACGCAAATGAACAATGAGCCGGCTTGTAGTCAGCGACTTGCACGCAACGGTCTGCGTCTGAATTAGACCTGTTTGTGATACATTACTCAACTGTTGCTAATGTTGCTTAAATATCTCTTATCTGGCATTTGGAGACTTGTCTTATCTCGTGTAATTGACATTGGTCAGGAATGCGCAAATAAATTCAGCCTTTTTTATTGTGAAATATAATTATTTTTGTTGTTAAATGATTAATAAAAACATTAAATAATGTCCTCGACACACCTAATAGATTTAATAGTTCTTGTGTCGTAACTATCAATTACTATGGCAGATTATAGACGTCACAATACCCAGAAGCAAATCGTTTTGGTGCAGGAATCAACTTGCAAACTCCTTTTTTTATATTCAGCTTTTCGAACACTTTTTCAAAGGATACAACAACACATCACAAGTCTGAAATAATTTAATGCCAATCAAAGAGATACAATGATTAAAAAACAAAGCATATAAATTATCTATGTAATACAATTGACGATCTCAAAGCTCCGAGGCATTATCTCTGGAATCTAAAAATATATCGAAGTCGTGGTCAATTTGTTAGGCACTGAAAACAAAAAATATTATTAACACATTGCAACACTATAATTCTCCTTCACTAGTAATACCTGAACATAAACACAGGCCACAATAAACAACCATAAAAAATAAAAAGAAAACTGGCCGAGCCTTTTAAATTTCGAATAGTTAAGCCATCATTTAAACTTCGAACAAACAAACGTAACTCCATATCTGAAGGAATTTATTATCCCTCAAATATTTATTACACTTAAGTACATAAAATTGACTTTAAAAAATGTTAATGCCGCAAACGACTTCGGTGCCATGAAATTGACCATGAAGGAGTTGCACCAAGGTGCTGGTTGGACCTCGGCATGTGGAACGAAACATATACGTGGCATATAGTATATGCATTGCTTTTGACACACACTCACTGTGTACACCCCGTTCGATTTGAGCATGTGCGTGCTTTTCTTGGTAACTTCCGTGTTTATCAAAATTTTGATGAAAAAATGAAAATAAAATTAATTACCCATTTTACAGCTGTGATGTGATAGTGATATAACGTTCTTATCATCGTTATTGAAAGCAAATACGTTAGATAACAAGAACATTTTAGAATTCGTAATCATACTTTAAGTTTCTTAGAAAAATACCGATTTATTAAAAATTTAATTAGTTTAGGAAGTCCATTAACACCTTTTCTTTTTTTTAAATGATTTAAATATTATTTATAATTATTATACGTGTAAAAAAATATTATTTAAGTATGTTAGACATCTTTTGACTTTTGTAAATGTATAACAACGACAAAAATCAATTATTAGCATCAATATTCAATCAATAGTTTGGTTTGATTACGCCGTGAAAGTTCAATAACAATGTTTACCGTCACCTATCATATCAATTATTAACACAACCGAACAATTATTAATTACACCCATCATCGCATTAGAAACTTTCTTTAATTAACGCTAATTAAGATATATAGCCCAATTACAAAATCGCACTGTCGTCGACCGAACCGGGTGTAGTAAGCTACGCGCACGCGGGCTACAATGGTCCCAAGCACGGGCAATACAGAGCAACCTTTGGTACGAAACGCACGTACACCAGCGACAAGAATTTTTTTTTTAATATCCACTACCTCGGTATTCAAAATGAGAAGTTTACTCTATGTCGTCGGCCTGGCTGTCTGCGGAATTGGTGAGTTCTTTTTTTGTATTTTGTGAGTCATGGCTATTAGGGAAATGTGACTAAAAGGACCTGAATGCCGGAACAATAAATTAGATAGTTCAAATTGATTTGCAGTTTGGTTTGAAAGCGATTTGTGTGCATTGTGTCTTTAATGTGATTTTGTAGTGATAACGTGTTATACAAAAGTATTATTCTAAAATTAATGCTTATTTTCGAAGCGATAAATTACTTGAGTTTTTTTTATAAAATTTAGTTAATGTAGAAATATATCAGAAGAAATTGTGTTTATATTAATTGTGTCGTCCTTAATGATCGTCGTTAGTTACATTACATATTGCGGTCTTTTTATTAGAACTTACTTAAGACACCTAACGAGTTACTTCATACTATATTAATATAAGAGAAATTGACAAGTATGTGATGAAGTTCCTGTTTTATGATAAATTGAAATTATATGCGTGCGCTAGAACATTTACGATATACTTTGTAATTCAAAAAGTTAAAACCCTTCCCAAATTGTATCGACACTAACCAACGAATATGTCGTTTATTTTATTCATTCAGATATTTTAAAATTATCATGTTTTTAATTAATAACCAAAGTGTATTAATACAAAAGTTTACCGTTTAAAATAATTCAAAATGCCAGCAATCACTTTCCAAATGAAAATGATTTCTAAGACAATGCAAATTTATAGATAAATCAGCAATTATTGTTTCGATATCTGCAGTTGATCATGCGGGCTGCCCTCCTTTCACTTAAGCGTCCTAACTGTTAGTGCTCCAGTAAATTCGCTAACATGTTGCAAGGGCACTATTGAACCCCGTCACGAAAATATAACATGACAAGAACTCATTAATGAAACTAGTAAAAAGCTTATTATTATCTTTAAAAATAACTACAACTTCCGCCTTTCTTTTACTATAAAATAACAATAAAGATTATCATTTAGTTTTAAATGCAATTACATTTAATTTTAACTGTCAGATTTAAAATTCGAATTGTCTATGATAAATCTAAAAACAAATGTTTGTATTTTGAATTCAGAATGCACTAAACAATTACAAATGTGTAGTGATCGTGAAAAGGTAACTCGTACTTTGTGTAACCTCTATACATCGAATCCAGTCCTTCAAGGTCCTTCACCTTCACTCGGGATGCAAAATGCTTGGTATTTAACACGACATAGCTTACAAAAATTATAAAGGGGGATCCTCGTTAATTGTTACCATAGACATTATTTTTAATTTTACCTCCATATTTTGTGTGCCTATTTACACTAATACCCGTAAGTCTTTGTTGTATTTGTTTTATTATGACCATAGACAAAATTCTTTTTTTAATTATATTTTTTCACATTATCCAATTCCTTTACGCCTATCTCTCAAATATAAACATGATTAATAATCAAAACATGATAAGGTTGATCACTAATTAGATAATATCCATATTCTGAATTTAACCTTTATACAGCCTAGTCGTGTCCTAAATGCAGTTTAGAGGCTGTGAAATTTCACCACAGCTTTAATGGCGTGTTGCGTTTATTAAACGGCAAGTAAAACAGGATTTTTGATTTTGCAACCGCTCGGTTGACAATTATCGCAATAGTGACTCTGTGGCCGCTGGGCACCATTATCATAGGTAATTGTATGTAACGGGTCGTATGTCGATTGAATTAAAATACAGTGGACAGGAATTAGGATGTTGCGTTTTGTAACTCCAATTTTAAAAAATCCAGGGGGTTTTATCAGAATGTGATGTGGGTATCAAAAATATATTATGTTATGCTTATTTTTTGAGAAAGAACTATGTTTATTAACGTAGATTAACATGCCTCTATGTGTGTTTTTGTGATTACATTTTTATTTGAAACTATAATTTATTGCAATACTGAAATATCCTATTCTGATGAAGAGTGTAATAATGATAATTGTAACGTTTATTATTAATTGTTTAGTTAACTCTATAAATGTTTGATATTCCATTATTTATATACGATGTTTCACTAGACTAACTATGGATGTTGAAGCCTTAAAGCGAACTAGTGCTTACGTATTCACCAGGTTGAATTCTCAGTATAACTTCGAGTAAGTAAATTCTGCGAAACATACAGGAAGTGAATGGTACATAGTGAAAAAGTCAATTACATCGAATAATGACATCATTTCATAACCATGTGATGAATTCTTATGACATTCAATCAAATAAATTATGCACATGTACAGCGTAACAATTTAATTAAAGCTTGCATTTCTAATGTTAGTGACCTTTCAGAAAACCTGATACAATTTCTTGCTGTTACATTCACATGTAAATCTGAAAAGATATGTTTATTTAAGCATTGCACATTCATTGTTGATAAAACCTTAATATGTTCAACCATCTATCACCGATGGATCGTCTCTCTCTCTTTAGCCACAGGAAATCCACTGTTGAACATAGGCCTCCCCCAAGGATATCCACATTGGCCTATCCTATTAATGGATCGTCTATTTCACTTAAATCGTTAGTACCATTAGGTGCATTATTTAACGTTTAAAGTTCAGTTATATAAAATCACCAAATCTAGTCCCGCGACGTGACATAAATATTTTTTCGATTGACACACATTTGTTTGCGATCCCGTTGTAAGATTGCATAGGCCATATGCGTAGGCGTTCATAGTTTTTGATGACCGAGACACGAGACAAATAACTTTGTAGGGTCGATGTCGAGGTGACTGTTGAGTGTATTAATTATTGCAATTATTAATTTTATGTTATCCGGTAATAATTTTAAAACGCGCAAGTACTCAAGTTAATGTTTAGACAAGGTTTTTCTAACAGGAAGTCGAAGGCAATGACCTGAAAAGTACAAGTTAAAGTATAACGGCCGTGAAATGATTGATATCAATTAAATGTTGTCGTTGTATTACGTTACGGTTACAAAATTGATGTCTCGGGTTCGAATCCCGGATCCAGTAAAGTGATATTGGATTTTTTTATTAATTATCATAGAGGGGGCACTGCAAACAAAATGTTTGTTACAAAATGAAGGGTACATTCTATTTCTGTCTCTGTCATGCCTACGAAGTAACATATTTTCCCTCTCGTTTTAATGTGTACCCTTGTGCACGCACCATAGACACAGATTTTGTTCCCGATGTCCGCTCTATTATAATAACTCAATGGTCCAAAGTGAGGAATTTGTGTGAGGAATTTAAGCGATAAGCTCGCCACCAATCACATCGTGGGACGGAACATACAAGGCGAAATGTGGATGTTCTGGCACCTTTGCCTACCCCTTCTGGGGAAAAGGCGTGAGTTTATGTATGTATGCTACGAATTACTATACTTAGGGACATTAATGTCAATTAAATAGTTCGTAAGTGTCGATTTTATTCGTCAAGTCTTTAGTGCGACAATTTATATCAATCAATTATTTCATAAGAATCAATTTTATTTTACAATCTTTACTGCCAATCTCAGAGAATTTTAATGTCGTTTAAACATATCCTTAGAATAAATTCACTTCTTAAATAAAGAGACTTAGAAATTTAAGAATTCATTACCCATTATTTGTATTGGGAATATTGGGAATCTAATAGTGATACAAATAATGACTATATTAGAAGTCTAATCTACATATATAATTGTATTTTTTTTTATCTTTTCCACCGGCACATAAATTTATTTTACTAAACTTGTAGATGATGATTAATTTGCTTATTAACTAGACTAGCCAACAGATCAAAATAACATATTGAATGCGGGTAGTCAATTGCCAAACATGTAGAAATTTAAATTAATATAAGTTAGAGGTTAACAACCTTTATTGTTATTAAAATTGCATTATAGGTTAAAAGGTTTGCAACTATTACTAAATTAACGATGCATTATGTTCGAGTGTGAAAACATAATGCCTAAGATAACAAAGGCACCAATGTAGTAACCAAAATGTTTCTATTGTCTCCAACATTTGAATTGTTATCCTTGCAGTTTAATGCATATCGTTATTTTTCAACAGTGGCTTTATACCGTTTTTCATAGCGTATATTTAGGTAATTCATAAAAAAATTAACAACATTTTTTCATTACATTTTCAACAATGTTCCATAATCTTTAGGGTTATCGAAAAAAACTATTCCTGTAATTGTAGTTGTCATAAGTTTACTAAACTTTACATCAATATAAAATAAAGCTTTATTAACAGTAACTTATGCAGAATTTATTAAACTTCATTACACAGTTTAACAACAGACTATACCTTGATATAGAACAAGAATCGATTTTGGCAGTCCAATTCTCTCTAAATTTCGCAAGGGCTCCATTAAAATAGGTATTTAGCTAAACATAATATAACATTGAGCCCTGGAATGCAAGTACATAATTGATTTCTAAGAATTTAAGTCCGGTTATCGAATCGGGGTGTGGAAGTCATTATCGTTGCATAATTAGTATCATTGTCGACCTTCAATGAAATTTCGATTTATGTCTGACACATAATGCAAGGATGTCTGCACTGGAAATTATTGTTGGCATGCTATTTGCTAATTGAATAATTATGTTATTCTATTTCTAGAATTTTATTTTCTGTCGGAGCTAAGGTTGTTCTGAAGAAACCTCTAGATTCTAAAGCATAACTTTTTAAGTTGTCATGGAGATTTTAAAAGTATTTTTTTAAACTGTATTATTCAAATGTTTTTGCTGATAGTCCGGTTGACTACTAGGCCTGACTAGGGATTGTTATGTTAAATTATCATTATTTTTATTATATAATTACTGACTAAAGGTCCGCGAAATAATAAAAATTAAAATACCCATATAAGCTGACTATTTAGATACGCATATTTAATACAAAATTATGCAATTTAATAGGTGCAATTTTGCTACACATTGACAATAAGGATGTACTTTGCTTCACCAAAAGGTCACAGTAATGTAGTTCAAGATTTTTATGTGATACAGATTATAGGTTGTATTATACCTTACTGTTTATTGTAAGCACTAACCTTTTTACAAGTATAAATATGTATAAGGTCACTCTATTGTTCAAGTATCGTGGATGTGGGGTTTTTGTGTGACAAATTTTCTTCCTATTTCTATAATACTACAGTCCTAGAAGGTCTCTCATATTATGTGAGAGGCCATTTGGGTAGGTAACTCCGCAATGTCTATTTCTCCCGTTTAACAGCAGTGTAAATGCATAGTTATATTCCGGTTTGACGGCACAGCCGGGGTATAACCAACTGTCCCATGAAGCCTGTAGTGTATCAAATATTCGTATCCTACAACTTGCATGTATAAGTCCTAGAATGCACTTTATTTATGCAGGAATTCTAAAATCCAATTAAAACTTCGCAATAGTGGTAGGTAAATGTACTTTGATTATTTGGGCCACTGCGCATGCAAAAACTAGTACCGTGCGTAACCATTTTGTGTAATTATTTGCACCAAAACCGCTCGAGATTACAAATAAACATATCGCAATATTATATTGACACCAGACCAGGCCCCCAGTCCCCGGCAGCCCCACTATTCCTGGCTATGGTAGCAGTCATGGTTACGGTGGGGCAGGGTGTGCTAAGAATCCCCGGGTTGGCCCCGGCTACCACCCCCGACGACGACTGGCCCTGGTAACACACAACATTCGCACATTGAGGACAGACGAGAAGATTGTCGAACTGGAAGAAGAATTGAGCAGGTTACACTGGGATATTCTGGGGTTATCGGAAGTCCGAAGAATCGGGGAGGATACGATAACCCTGAAGTCTGGTAACCTGCTCTTCTACCGGGGGGACGACCAACAGTCCCGAGGAGGTGTCGGATTTCTCGTCCACAGGTCTCTCATCAACAACATCGTATCCATCGAAAGTGTGTCGAGCAGGGTAGTATACCTTATACTCAGAATATCCAAAAGATATTCGTTGAAGGTCATACAGGTATACGCGCCGACCTCGACACACCCAGATGAAGAAGTAGAGGAGATGTATGAGGACATAAGTCGGGCCATACATACTTCCAAAACCTACTTCAATGTTGTTATGGGAGACTTCAACGCAAAGTTGGGCAAGAGAAGCGATGCAGAGTTGAAAGTGGGGCAATTTGGACATGGGCAACGGAACCACAGGGGTCAGAGGCTGGCCGACTTTCTGGAGAAAGAGGGACTCTTTGCGATGAACTCTTTCTTCCAGAAGCCGCCTCACAGGAAATGGACCTGGCTGAGTCCTGACGGTTCTACGAGAAACGAGATAGATTTCATCTTGACGACGAATAGACGGATATTCAGAGATGTCTCTGTGATCAACAGGGTGAAAACCGGCAGTGATCACCGAATGGTTAGGGGCACACTGAATATCAATGTCCAATCGGAAAGGCGTCGCTTGATGAAATCTACGCTCCGACCTACTCGCGCCCATATCCAAAACCCCGAGAGCTTTCAACTCGAGCTGACAAATCGCTTTGATTGTCTAGGAGAAAACCTTGCAGTGGACGAGCTAAACAGCGGTTTGGTAGAAGCTGTCCATACGGTGGGATCTAAGTATTTTAGACCTCGCCGTAGAGATAGACCACAAAACCTCTCGATCCACACTCTTGACCTCATGGCCGAACGTCGATCTTTAGCGCTGCAGTCTTCCGTTGACGCCGAAGCATATCGGCGGCTCAATAGACAAATCTGGAAGTCCTTGCGACACGATGTCCGTGCTCACAATACTGTGAGCATTAAGGAGACAATTGAGCGGAACGGAGGCTCCAAAGTGTTTGCAAGAGACTTGTCTATTGGGCAAAGCCAGTTGTCTAGGCTGAAGACGGAGGACGGCCGCGTGGTATCGACGAGGGCAGAGGTATTAAGGGAGATCGAGAGGTTCTACGGACAGCTTTACACCTCGGTTGCCAAACCTGCTAATAGCTCGGCCGAAGACCCGAGAGCCGAGTTGATCCGACACTTTAGCGATGATATCCCGGACATCAGCCTGTGTGAGATTGAGATGGCCCTGAAGCAACTTAAAAACAACAAGGCGCCGGGCGAGGACGGAATAACTTCAGAGCTTCTGAAAGCGGGCGGAACGCCGATACTGAAAGTCCTTCAGAGGCTCTTCAATTCCGTTCTCCTCGAGGGCTCAACGCCAGAGGCATGGAGCAGGAGCGTGGTGGTACTGTTCTTCAAAAAAGGTGATAACACTTTGCTGAAGAATTACAGGCCCATCTCGCTCCTGAGCCATGTCTATAAGTTGTTTTCGAGGGTCATCACAAATCGTCTCGAACGCAGGTTTGATGACTTCCAGCCTCCCGAACAAGCCGGTTTCCGAAAAGGCTTTAGTACCATAGACCACATCCATACGCTTCGGCAAGTTATACAGAAAACCGAGGAATATAACTTGCCGCTTTGTTTAGCGTTTGTGGACTATGAGAAAGCCTTTGATTCGATCGAGACTTGGGCTGTGCTACAGTCTCTCCAGCGGTGCCATATCGACTATCGGTACATCGAAGTGTTGAAGTGTATATACAACAACGCCACCATGTCGGTCCGAGTACAAGATCAGAGTACGAAGGCTATTCCACTACAGAGAGGCGTGAGACAGGGAGATGTCATATCTCCGAAACTGTTCACTGCCGCGCTGGAAAATGCCTTCAAGCTCTTACAGTGGAAAGGATTCGGCATCAACATCAACGGCGAGTATATTACTCACCTTCGGTTTGCCGACGATATTGTAGTCTTGGCAGAATCGCTGGAAGACCTTAGCACTATGCTCGAAGACCTCAATCGAGTCTCCCAACAGGTGGGTCTTAAAATGAACATGGACAAAACGAAGATCATGTCGAATGTCCATGTTGTGCCCACCCCCATCGGTGTTGGGGGCTCGACTCTTGAAGTTGTTGACGAATATGTCTATTTAGGACAAGTGGTCCGGTTAGGCAGGTCCAACTTCGAGAGAGATGTCAATCGTCGAATCCAAGGTTGGGCAGCGTTCGGGAAACTACGCGACGTCTTCTCGTCCAAAATACCTCAGTGCCTTAAATCGAAAGTCTTCGATAGTTGTGTGTTGCCAGTGATGACTTACGGCACCGAGACGTGGCCTCTCACTATGGGCCTTATTAGGAAGCTCAAAGTCACTCAACGAGCTATGGAGAGGGCTATGCTCGGGGTTTCCCTACGAGATCGAATCAGAAATGAGGAGATCCGTAGGAGAACTAAAATAACCGACATAGCCCACCGGATTAGCAAGTTGAAGTGGCAATGGGCAGGGCACATAGCGCGGAGATCTGATGACCGATGGGGTCGGAAAGTGCTCGAATGGAGGCCGCGTATCGGAAAGCGCAGCGTAGGACGTCCACCCACAAGATGGTCCGACGACCTGATAAAGGTCGCGGGACGTCGCTGGATGCAGGCTGCCTCCAACAGGTCTCTGTGGAAATCATTGGGGGAGGCCTATGTTCAGCAGTGGACTTCCTTTGGCTGATGGATGGATGGATGAATATTATATTGACAGGTTATGTGTTATAATAATTGCGTGTTATGAAACGTAAGTAGTGCTTGAGAAGTGCTTTGAAGTAATTTAGATAGTTTTGTTTCTTTTTCCTTATCTTATAGGATTAAAGATAGTGATCGATAATCACAATGAGGAGCCATTTTTGTGAACACAATTTATACTTGGCAGAGAATATTGTCATTGCAAACCTTTGCCTTTCTAACTAAGATGTGTTACATACCTTAATCTCAATTGTGAGATTATTACACTCTAACAAAGTAAGTCGAATTAGTGTACTGATTTCTAATAAACCTAAATTAAACAATGCTGCCACGGAGAATAACATACTTCAGAACTCATAACATAGGTAAAAAAAACGTCAGATACTCGAGCTAAGCTTTTGCTTAATGTCTATTGATGCAGTTCACACGCTTTTTATATTCTTATGCAAAATCTCTGATATCTTGTCGTATCTCAGGTATCATTTAAAACTTATCACGATGTTCTCAATTAAAGCGTGCATTAAATTTAAATTATTTACTAAATATAATTCCAATTCGATACGTGTATCCATAAATAAATAATAATAAAAAAATAAATAACACCCAACAGTTGCAACAAACATAGTCTTGACCCCACACTAAGATCGGGTCTTGTGTCGTGGGTATCAGGAACTACGAGAGACTTGTCGGTCTCACAAACCCCCAGACTTGAAAGAAATATTTGTGGGCCGCACAAACATTTCTCTCGGTAAGGGGATCGAACCCGCGGCCTTTCGTTTCACAGGCGGCGTTTAACCGACTGCACCAGGAAGGCGGTCAAATGTAAAGTTATGTGTTAATGTAAATTCAAGTAGCAATACGACTGCGGGCTGAGTAGAATTGGTTCAAAGACTTTATAGCCTTGACTACCGTACTTTCCTGTATTGGTTAAGTTGTAAATTGGCACTAACGAAAATGGCATTTGCTCTTAATATTTGTATGATGCAATCTAATTGTACTTTTATTGTATTGTATTAGATTAGATTTTTATCTTATTAGTAAGTGGAGAGAAATGCGACATAATTACATCAGACATAATTACGATCTAGTTTCTAGATAGTTCTTTACATAGTCATGGAATGGATTTAAAGGAAGAAGACTACATAAAAACCTGTAGAATAAAACTTTAATATACAGATATATGTATATATATATATCTCGTATATATGTTCGTGATATATCATACCGAGAAATACAATTATAAAGATCTGGAGTCAGAATAGCACATTAAACGTTGGTCTTAGTTATTGCCAAATAGCTATAGTTTGTATTTACATACATAATCTCACGCCTATTTCCCAGAAGGAATAGGCAAAGGTGCCACCAGAAAATCCACGTTTCGCCTTGTGTATCCTGTCTCACGATTGGCTAGGAAAGGAGCCTATAACTATAGTCTATAGTTTGTATTTCTAAATAAATGCAGTAGAATACTTGTCAGGAATTTAACTTTGTTATGTTAAAAAATAAACGCATTATGAAATATACCTACGTAAATATGATTCTTAAAGCGCAAATAATTTATAGCCTTGAACAGGTCAATAAACTAAAAGATGGAAAAATACTTCCACTCATGGAAAAAATACTATCCAACCTATTTAAAGACAAAACAAGTTTATCGACTGTTAATGTACTCTTCGAGTTATTTTTACCAACAGGAAACAACACTCAAATCCTTGAAACATTATATTAATGAACTGTGTTTTCAGTTTCAGGTCAAGAATTCGACTGCCCAGAGAAGAGCGGCTTCTACCCGGATCCATACCAGTGTGACCTTTATTACAAGTGCAGTAAAGGTGAGTACCTTTGAAAGGTCGACGAGAATAACTACATACTTACATAATACGTACTTGTACAGGAAAACCATATGTACATTTCTGCGACGCTATCTCAAATTACACATTGGAGAGTTTAGATTGCAGCAATAGATCGTTTTAATCGTTTTGAGACATCTAATCAATCAAAGCGTTTGGTTTTGTAATGAACATCGCTGAATACATATATTTCACTTCCTTATTTAGAGTTTTCTTCATGACCATCAACTAAATCATCAAGAATTCCAATGCCAAATATAAACTCTGTTCTTTCTTCATCTTCTTCCTTTCTCCATCAATTAATATTTAGATTGCTTCTTCTCTTTCACCACTAGTTCAAAGACAAATAACACATCTGTGGTATCCAAGTATTTTTAACATTTAGGGTTAGTAATAATAAAGAACAACTAAGGCTCTAAATCACATGTCAGTTCTAAGGCGTTGTGCACACATAGCAAATTTTTTTTAAGAAACTGGCAGATTTTATGAAATTTACAATTTCGGTAATTGAAAATTGTTGCTTCAACTGATAACTTTTATATAAAAGTAGGGAATGAGTTTCCTTTAACTAAAGTCGCTTTGTGTGCACAGCTTCTCAATACCCACCATCAACAATATGCAATTACGCTTTCCCGTGTTTGTTATTTAGCTATCAATCATGTAATGTCATTGTGTTTTAGCCTTTCACAAATAGTAATTACTGTTGTATAATAGTTGTTTCTTGTCTTAGAATATGATTGACGATGTTACCTAATGTGATTATAATTAATTAATTAAAATCACCGCGGGTCATGTTCAGTTTTTGTTGTTAATTAGACGTTAGGCTTTTTACTTCAGTGAATTGAGGTTATTGACGGGTTAATCCAGACATGAGTTTTTCTAAACTATAATCCCTTCTATTCGCCACCCATCATTATCAAGGGTTAATATTAATTGAACAGACCCACATAGTAATTAGTACCCTAGAATCCAACTCCACAACTTTGCATAGTTTGTGTAAATAACAAAATAAATTATTATCTTTTTTCATCATCAGTTAGATCATACATAACTATACGTTACACTAAAAGTTACAATTGCCACATAATTTGATTAAACTATTTATAGTTTATTCTTATGCCTATATCATTTTCCATTTGTTTTATATTTTACTGATTTAAAAAAATAGAGCTATACTATTAAAAATATTTTTTGTATTTTATCTCATTATCTATATAGCCATTCAATCAAGCTTCTATATCAAAAACAGTCGAGTAACAAATTTTATTTTTCACACCAATTTTTTTCCCGATTTATGTCAATGCCAAGAGACATATGAATATTGTAAGCAATTTCACTATAGAAATTGTTGTGCCAACGTTTCGCAGTATTTGACTGTCGACATTGGCCCCTGTTACCATGGTAAATAGAGTGTAAAAATTCTTTGCATTTCATCGTTGCTTAAAGTAAATTCAGTGCAAAAAAATATGTAGATAATAGATAATTTTGAGCCAACTTCAAATTAGTGTTTTTATTAGTGATAATTGGCCGATAGCAATTTCGTACGAATAGGCACATCTGTTATGTCTAATTGATTTTGGTATTGCCATTGCGTCGTACTCTATTAACTTGGCTACTGGTTATTGTGACCTTGTGGTGGAAAATGATATGCTTTACATTGCCGGCATAGGCCGTAATACAGCTGGGTTATTACCAAGAATTACTTAAAACGTGTATCAGAACGTTAAGACTAGAGTGATACCCTTAGTTTAGTACGGATTGTACTTACTATACTTTCCAATATCTTGTCATTGAATTATATATTTGGAATGTTGTCTGTAAATTCTTTAAAATGAATTTATTCTAGACTTTTTTAAATTCACGCTTTATATTTTTTCATAAAACTTTCCTCTTCTATTCTTCCTATTTTATAACATCTATATTTTCTCTTTCAAGTTTCTTAACTGCCTTGTTAACTTAACCGTCTCTGATCTTTCCTAATGCCTCAAAGGACTATCTTAAAGGTGATCAGCATTCTCACGTAACATGTCGCCAACCAGGAACATGACAACTGATCCTATGCCCCTTCGTTCACATATTGCTATATCTTCAGTTTCACAAACAATTTAAATGTCAACATTTTATAATACATATTGCCTACAAACAATCCAAGCTTGGTTTCACTAACTGGTATTATTGAAAAATGAAATTCATTTTAGTTTTAATCGTAAAATTGTTGAGAAATTTAACATTGGGCTAAATCGATTTAAGATTTGCTTATCGCGTGTTTGGGTATAGGTCAACGACCTATGCATAACCAAATGATATTGTTGTAATTTTATGATTATTAAGTCGTGTTATTCACGCGTCGGATTACGGCAATATGTTTAGATAAATCCTCATTTTAAACAATAAATTATATGGATAGGTTAACAAGAAAGCTTGTAAGAATCACTGTTAGTTTAACTCAATGCGTGGTCAATGGTCATTCATGAATTTAATTTAGGAATGGACAGTCCATTAGTGTAGATAAATGGATTTATATCAACTTTTGTGCTCCGAAAATTCGACGGTAGTCCAAAAAATGGCATGGTTTTTGTCACAGTTACAATTAACATGATCTGAAAAATATATTTTTTGTCATTTAGTTTTAATTTACATCAATAAAAAAAAGATGTTCTTTTTTTGTATCGGAATGAAAACATTTTTATTCGCAGGCCTTATTCAGAAAGTATATAAAGTCTTCTGTTTTCGAAACCTAAATAAACCGGACATAGAAAATTCATTAGCTACTATAAACATTCAAGTGCTTTCTTTCCATCACGTACGTATTTTATAAGTAGATCAAGTAGAAAAAGATGCGACGAAACAGTACTACCAAAAAGTATTCCGCAATTTATATTCTTGTCTTATTGTTCTAATAGAAATGCAGTTACTATAATATGTTCTAAAGCCCCATTTACATGGGGAAAGTTTCTCGCCTCAAAGATACGATTATCGCACGGAGATAAAAATGTTTCATAGTGATTTACAGAACACGATAATTTGGTGGTTATGTTTAATAATACTAATAAAAATTGTATATTAAATCTTTTTTGACCGAGGCAAAAAACAAAATTTTTACTTAAATCAACAGTGCTTAGGCTAAGATATCGTAGGAATGAGAAACGGCTGGTGCTTATACTACGATAGCTCTGTACAATAAACACCACGCAATAATGGTATACGATTTTATGTGCAAAAAATTCTCTTTCCGTGTAAATGGCGCTTTAGACTGTAAATGGGTACTGATTCTTTTCTTGTTTTCTGTTCATGAGTTATAGTTAGTGTAGTCATGTATTTTAATAAGACCATTATTATTTTAAATCAATATAAAATGCTATTTTCCCATTATTATTAATTAAAATATCTGGAAGCTTAATAATTCTCTCTCTCATTCCCTCTTTTTGATTCTGTGATGCATTCACAATTCCTTTTGTTGAATATTTAATTATTATGAAGGATAATTATGAGTTTAAGAAATGGCTTGTGAAAGTTGATGCTGTAAAAAGTTACATCCTATTGTTTCCGCGTTTTTTATAACCGATTGTCTTGTTATACGGTCATAAAAAATGATTATTTAACAAGAAACTTTCGGACGCGCAATTATCAAAACATTGAAATTATATGTCTTTCTAAATACTTCGTAACATAAACTTTATCTATAACTTTCTTATTCTGTTATCGAAAATCTATGTTCCTCTCTTATAGCCTTATTCATAATTATAGTAACAGTTTTAAAACCTATTTTAGCTGTCGGATATTTGAACGACTTTTTAATTCTCAATTCGAAAATAAAATCTTCGATACCTAAAATACATTTTAAAACTATAAGACCTAGGTCTTATAATTTTAGAGCAACTTACTTCGCTAAAATTCCAACAAATTGTAAATAGTAATATAAAGGATACCATGAAATAGGCGTAGATATTACTACTTATCCTTATGTTACGATTATATGCTTTGTATATGTTACGAGCTTATTATAACATCAGCTTGCTAGAGGCTAATTGTTGCCATTAATAAATATATCCTAGGAGTCATCCTAGGATGGATGCCAAGAAAAACATAGTCATATGTTTTTCTCTTAAAATAGAAACAAAATTTGCTCAAAGTTGTTTTCCGTAGAAATTGACGTATAAAATACCATAAGATCAACAATTAAAGTACCATAGTTATTTCCCAATCTTTATAACTTAATTCTGTAAAAATAATGTTAAATATATACTTGTAGGTTTTTTTTCGGGACGCCGTTACCTCTAGTTAATATTTGACGGTGGATTTAACTAATTTAAAACTAACGCAGTAATAAACGTACACAAATGTTTTAAACGTGTTTTTAGTTCTAGTAATTAAAAAATATATTAATTTATTTTTACGCATTTTTTTTGAGTTACGCAAAAATGTGTTTGTGCTTACTGCGTTTATCTTTTTAAATTAATTGTTCCCTAATGGAGTTGCTAATCTTACCTAATGTAGATTTAATTATAATATAAGCGAAAAAGCGAAAGTAAATTGAGAAAGAGCAATTTCCTCGTGTTGACCTCAAGATGGACATTATGATAGCAGAAATAACTTCATTATTCGCATTCCAGGCGTTTTGTAATGTACTAGACTGTGTAATGCTTATGTTTTACGATCTGTGAATGTATTGGCCAATAGACGTAGTTATGCGTTTTTATCACGATATACTTAGCTGTCGTGCGTTGATTTTAGCGGGGCAATTTGCATGTATTTTGTAGAAATATAAATGATAATTTAACGCAATAAATATTATTTATTGCTGAGTGAGACCTCTCCTTACTATTTAAAGATTGTGAAATGTACATTGGAGACCCGATAATCCCGAATCGAGTCACGTGCAATGAGTGTTTATCACTCAACTTCTAAGCGTTCAATCCAAGCTACTTAGAGATTTCGGATTTAAAAACATATTTTGGCTCACGAATTTTCGATTCGAGACAAAATCTTAAACCATATTTCTCCAGATGAGATGGAATGAAGTATGTATTGGTACGTTTTTATATCGATGGTATAATTAATAAATCTCCTTCTTCCATACTTTTTACTAGCCATCCATTATGTGGATATACTTAAGCCGGCATTTTAATATTGTTATATTGTAATTGCTAAGGATAAAATCAAATAAACATCATAAACATACTGACTCTAAATTATCTTTACAGGACAATCAGAAGCCAAACTGTGCCCAGATGGTCTAGTGTTCTCAGATGAGAACCCCGCCAAGGAACGATGCGATATCCCTTCCAATGTAGACTGCGGTGACAGAAAGGAACTACGTAAGTATTTGACAATATTATCTACTATTTTTGGTTATTAAATTTTCATCGTCTACCAGATGTCGACCCACTTTACACCGTGTAATTTTTGACTAAGGTTTAAATGGTAAGGCGACATCCATTGTTAGCAGTTTTAATAATTACTTTTTTTCCTGTATTTAAAATTCATAAGAAAGATATATTATATTTATAAGTATATAACATCGAGAAACCATTATGGTTTGTATTTTTATTGTTTGTTATTAGAGTGCTTTTTATTATAACCAGCATTTGACGGCTTTGAAGCGAGAGGTCGCGAGCTCGTTCCCCACCCTAAGACAAATGTTTGTGCGACCAACAAATATTGTTTCGTGCCTGAAAATTGTAAGATCAATAACTAACTTGTATCTCAATTTAATAATCATAATAAATTGTCCCTTTCGAATGTTTTTTGAATTCAGATTGAGTAAAGAAAACAAAGCACAACTTACACAGGTTTTTAAACTGTCAATGAATAAGGCTTAAAAGTAAAATTAATTGAATATTTCTCAAAAGTAACATTTGTATTACAGAGGAGCCAAAACCCACCAAAGGTTGCCCGCGTCAGAACGGATATTTCAAGCACCCCGATCCTCAGGTAACATTAAGACCTGTTCTCAGGTTGATAACCTTTTCATATTAAGTAATTGTAGTTATCCTTTCAAAGTTTATTGAAAGATAAATTATGCGTACAATAATTAATTAATTACAACATTTTAGATTTTATTTTTATTCTTGGTTTGTTTGTTCGTCAAAACGATCAAGGACTTCATTTTTATTAAGTAATCACTGTTTTATGTCACTTTTTATTCTTTATTCAACTTTTGAAAGTCGTATTTTTTACATGATTATTTTATAATCGAAGCCTCTAGTAGTGCAACAAAATTGAACTAGATGGCGCTACATGTATCCTGAAGTTGCTACAAAATTTGATTTTTAATAAATCTACAAGTAAAATTAATATTTTAGATTCAATGATAGTAGTGTGATAAATAACTTATGATATTTAAAGTCTGCCAACCCGCACTAGGCCAGCGTGGAGGACTATACGGACTAACCACTCTCAATCGTACTGTCGATTGTAGATGAAGTCCGGGCCCCGCATTGGGACGTATATGGGCTAATGTTGTGTAAACAGTGAACTATGGCCAAAATCCTTTGACTCCAACTCATGTTATTAAATATTTTATTTTTATTTTGTAGGCTTGCGATAAGTTCTACTACTGCTCCGACGGTATTCCCAACGAGCTGCCTTGCCCTCCCGGTCTCTACTTCAACGATGAAACCTCCAACTGCGACTGGATCGAGTCTGTCAACAGGATATGCGACAAAATTACGAAGGGTAAATACACAATATACTAACCTAACTATTACATTAACTTTGCAAAAGGCAGCACTAATTAATGTGTTCACTAGCTGAAATCATTAATTTTCTAGGATTTATCCCCTTATCTGGGAACTTTTTTGGATAGGTTCTTCAGTTGGAGTCGGAAATATATTATTGATTCTAAAAATATTAATTTAATACAAGAGACGTTTTCTAAATTATAAGCTAAGTTCAGTAAAACTGATCACATTTTCCGAGATCAGGCATTTCAAATGAGACATATGAACATTCCGAAACGGGTTTGTTACTATATACTCAATGCATTGCTTGTAACTTCATGATAATTTAAAATAGTCATATGGGTTATAATAATGCCGTTATACTGATTGAGTAATTTAAATAACCTTTATGGTTGGCATTACTGGTGGTAGATCTCTCTTATGTGAAAGGCCAGCTGGGTAGCTACCACCGCAGTGTCTATTTGCCGTGCCAAAGAGCTGTGTAAATGCACTTTTGTTTCCGGTTTCAAGGAAATTGCAGCACAAGTAACAACTGGACATATTGAAACTTAACATCGTATGTCTCAAAATGGCGACCACAGTGGAATACCAAATATTGCTTTGTCAAATTTGCCAATTCATAGTGTTGTTTAGTTTTGTTACTGTCCACGTTTGGTCAAATCGCTTACCACCAGGCGAATGGCATCATCCTCTCGCCATTCATGGCAATAAAAAACATAAAATAACCATACAAATTTAAAAGCCTCTAATATAAGTTCTATATATTCCAGATGTGTTAGACGACGGTTTCTCGTGTCCCGACGGCGAGGTGATGGGACCCAACGGCCGCAACCTGCCCCACCCCACCTACCCCCACCCCGAAGACTGCCAGAAGTTCTACATCTGCCGCGGAGGAGTGCAGCCGCAGAAGGGCAGCTGTCCTTCAGGAAAGGTCTACAATGAGGACACCTTTATGTGCGATGAGCCCGAGAAAGTACCTGGATGGTGAGATATAAATTTTATTTTGCATTTCATCTAGATTTCTAGTTAGGCTATAAATTCAGATATTTAAGCCCCAATTGCATCAAGTGCCTTTGACCATGACTTTAACTTTGAAAATGTCAATTCTACACATTTGGCATCTCAAATGACTTTGTCAAAGTTAATTGATGTAACTAGGCGTATTGCTGTTTATTGAATTTGGATCCAGTAGTTACATAAGTTCCAATTTTAATACAATAAAAATAATTTACATGTCAAGGGCTAAGAGCTATGAAAATATAAAGAGTTATACATAAATGCTTATGTGATTAAAGAATAATTATTTCGGGTTTACTTTCAGTGGGAACTAAAGTTTAATAATTGCTTTAAAAAAAACTATTCGTAAAACGTTTAGAGCTTTTTTAAAACCTTCGTACATTACCAGGCCATTAACCAATGCCTCGTTAAAAATCCATCAATAATATTTAAATAAAAATGCTTTTTCACGCATAAATGCCAGTGAAGAATTTTTTGAACAGGAAATTATCAATCATGTAAATACTTGACCGTTGCGCTTATGAAATTAACCCACTTATAAAATTTCAATTCAGCGACGTATCCTTTCATTGTAGGCATTTTTTGCTTAAATCGTGTAACTTTTACATTGTTGCAATTATTGCTGATGTTGCAAAACTTTTATTAATAACAATCTGACATGAGGTTGCATATTTTTTTATATAATACATAACATGACAAAATTACATACGTTTTGTCCAGTGACTTGTAATGAATTGTGAGACTTGCCTGATGGCAAGTGATACCACTGCTCATGGATGGTAGCGAAACCAAACAATGCCATGAATTAAAAAGCAATGCTTGGAATTCCACATCGCTCGCCATCTTGGATATTTTTTATGTCTCATGTCCACTAGTTACTGATTACGCTGTTACTGGTCTTAAATTCCGTTCCATATAGTTGGTGGACTGGATTACAACAGGCATTTATTTGCAACCATCACACGGTTAAGCCGGCATGCTTAATATTTAATATCGAGTCCTTTTATTCAATGCACTTTATCTTGAATTTCTATTGGTGTTTTTTTGAAATAACTTTTGAGCTCTTAAAACAAACGATATTGTATAAGTGTACAAATAACTGAGAATTCCATTTCTTTTCAGCGAAAACTACTATGAAGGCCAACCACTAGAGAAGAACAAATTACCCAAGAAGGCGTGAAATGTGTCATAAATAAGATATTTAGTTGTATATTTTTAATAAATAAAAATAATATTAAATTATCTGCGATTTTTATTACTCAATTGATAATCCAAACAAAATCTAGCCTTCGAACTAGTCTGATATCTTGAAACATCAACACGTTTGACTAAGAATGTAGTCTTGAGACTGCATTACAAAACGCTGACTGGTTTGTATTTTAACAAATGTCTACAATTCTGTGTCTTCCTTTGACGTCAACATAGAAGTCATTAGCGATACAAATTACTGGAACTTGTAATAAATAATTAATGGAACCGAAATCTTAAAAATAGTACTCCTGATTACCTAAAATAATTATTCATTGATTCGCTTTATATCCACTCAATAAGAAATCTCATCAGATAGTTGATGAAAACCTCCACTCAAAATTACCTCATCATCACCATCATTTCAGTCACAGGAAGTCCACAGCTGAATATAGGCCTCCCCCAAGGAATTCCACATAAACTCCAAAATTACCTACAATGATAAATGTACAGTTGGTTTTTGCATTTTGACGATCAATAGAAACGCGAACGATACGGCATGCATTAAAATACTTGTCTTCTTATTAGTATGAGAGAACAATATTTAAAGCTTTATAATTGTTGCTAACCCGCACTAGAGGAGTGAATGCGTATATAGCCTAACCACTCCCAATACTCTTGATTGTAGAATGCCCGAGCCCTGCAGTGGGAAGTATGTATGTACAGTCAGCAACATAAGTCGCTACACACTTCACATTTTTTGATAACCCTTTTATGAATAAAAAATTCTAATTACTAGTCTGTAGTTGGAAAGTATAATCAAGTAATGTGTTCTTTGTTGATAAGTGCTATACGATATTGGAATTTGAATTATTATTGGGATTTATTATTTATTAATTATTTATTATTTTAATATTATTTATTAATTGGGAATTATTATTATTTTGGATGATAAGACTATTCGAAATTTTATAAATGTGTAGCGACTTATGTTGCTGACTATACACATATATGGGCTGATACAGATAGAATGCTGTTTCGTTAACGTCTTCACTTTGTTAAAGTAGCAAAGCCTTTGCTTTGATTTTGTAAGTCTAGTACACAAATTGCGGTCGGGTATTGTGTGCAATCGCCACACCTACACGGAAGTCCACAAACACTTAACAAAGTGATCTACTTTTCGATTGCAACTTCTCGGTTATGTTCATTAAAATTATTATCTAGTTGATAATTTACAACAGGTATGTCACGATCAGATCCACTTTCAGAAGGTCGTTTTGTGTTTGATTGGCGTTCTAATTTTATAGTTCTTTTTTATTTTTTAATTATTTAATTAGATGGTTTGTAGAAGATTACGAATGTATCATATATTACGTAATTATCCTTTTACAAAATTGAAATTAATTGACTTAATTACACTAATTTAAAATTTCGATGTATAAATAGATGATAATTGAATTAAATTAGTAGCTTTAGTTAAGTGTCCAGGTGTGTCGATATTTTAGTAGCGATCCTGCAACTTGCAATGCGGTGTTGTGGAAATCCTTGTGAAGGCTTTTGTTCGGCAGTGCACCTCTTTTGACTATGAATGATAACACTTGAAATGTTTTCCCAATGCATACATAAACTCCTTTATTTCTTCTCCTTTTTACCAGGACACCCAAGTTTCGCCTTGTATTTTCCGTCACACGATGTGATAGAGGCGAGCCTATCGCCAGGTTGAGCGTTGAGCGAAGCTTATATACAGGGTATATCAAGACTGCTACCGAAAACGAAGCCGGGTGGTAGTTTAAGCGACTTCAGACACAATGCAACAGAAAAAGTTGCAAAAAAAAGCGACAATTTTTTTTTGTTATTTTTTTCCTATGGCCATATTTGGATGGTAAATACATTTTTTCCTAAAATAACAGTGTATGCCCTTTTATTTATAAATACTCTAAGGTATAAAAGAGTTTAAATTATTATTTTAGCAAAAACTATGGATTTACCACCCAAAAATGACGATATTTAAAAAATCATAAAAAATAATTGTCGCGTTTCTATGCGAAATTTTTAATTGCATTGTGTTTGTAGCCACTAAAACTACCACCCGGCTTCGTTTTCGGTAGCAGTCTTGAGATACCCGGTATAATGAAAACTTGGCATTAAGACATTTAGCACTAACAGCCCTATGTATGTGACTGTTGGGTGTATTTATAATTTATTTATTTATAGACAGTTTTAAACCCTATTTTAGTTTTCGAATGTTTTGTCCCTTTCTAACTATTTAGTTTTTAGTTTTGGGGGGCACGGGATAGGAGAGGACCGGATTTTATTTTTTTCATCATGAGACAATGAGATGGGGCAAAACGGGATATAATAGAACAGGATGGTAAAGCAATATAGTTGACAGAGCGGCGGTCACATTAAGTTTAAATATAAGACAGTTATAGCGCGAAAATATATGTTGTTGATGTGGACTAGACCCTAAAACTATCTGCACTCGGGTGAAGCTGGGCCGCGAAACTAGTTTATCTATAAAAAATCATAATAACCTTGTTCAATCAAAATGTCAATTTTTATTTCACACAAAGAACTGAAGCAAATAAACTTCAAAATCTAGTGCGGCTCGCGGCTCGCGGATTGCGCGCCAATTACAGATAATAATTTTATTGTGTGTTGCGCAAGCGCACTCGACCGCGCGGCCCATTGATGTAAGAAAGCCGGTATGGCTGGTTTCTGATACAATGACTGATCAACTATCTGGGGCCCTACTATATTCAACGAAACGAAGTTCGAAACTTCGGATGATCGAAGTTTATATACGATACGAATGCACCTACATATACTTATGGTCGTTATTTACTTATGGTCGTAACCATAAACTTATGGTTACGTTGTACGTTATACAAATTCGAACTTTTACAAAGTAGATACATTCGTATCGTATATAAACTTCGATCGTCCGAAGTTTCGAACTTCGTTTCGGATTTATATAGTAGGGCCCCTGTGCAGTGTACCTACATTATCTTTGCTGTGTCAAACTGGATTTTATACAGTGATTAAGAAAACAAATTCATGTTAATTAACAAACATAGGATAGTTTTAATTAGCTCCATTGAATGGTAAAAGATTTAAACAGTAAACAGACTAGGAACAAATATTTTCTTGCAATTTTGCTGTTGTTAAAATTGTTTTTTTATGTGGTTTAGCTTCCTATAATTGGCTATATTATTTTCTTCGATATAATCGAAGCAAATCAATCAAGGGTTTCAATTATGGTTTGTTTATACATGGTTTTATTTTTTTTTGTAACTAAATCATAAGAATAATGGGAATTTTAATTGGCTGTGAAGAGGAGCAGACTGGGGTAAAATCATTCATTGCAGCAACCGCTAGTTATAAATAGCCTTAATTAATTCCCCCAACGAATACTAATCTTTCATACATCGGCGAGACTGTACACAATGGCCGTACAGTGCTAACTCACTCGTAATAAGCGTCAATCAGCTGTCACTGACGAATGACATAACAATTTGCACCATGTCGCCGTGTGTGAGGCGGACTTGTTATTTATAGTGGGTTTTATATGTGTAAATAATACTTGGTTTTGGGTTACTTTCTCTGGACATTTGGGTTTAAAAACTATTGAGGTGGTTTGCAAAAATAAAAAAACAATAAACATGAAATTGCCTAAATGTTTTAGTTGTATTTGCTGTTATATCAGACAAAAAGTGATTTCCTACTCCAATGATGGAATTGGAATCATTTTCCAGCATCAAGGTCATTGACTTGAACGTAACAAAAATGATATCCTAATTCATACATATCCTTTTGGGCTATCGAAATACTTTTACTAATTAAACCATTTTACCATATGATGGCAAATATGCTTAACTGGTAGCTGAATTTAAAGCATATTGTACCTTAAGGTCAACTAATAGAAAAAAATCAGGCTAAAATTTAGGCGTAAACAATATGAGACCATTTAGGTAATTAAGTTAACATTCGTGTTCTTCAAGTTATGTTTATCGTGGTATACCATGCTTGAATCGGAGGTAACAATTTTGGTTTTTCTAATATATTTTCCTTTATGATTTAAATTACCAACAACACAACACCTCGTCTCACTTTCGTACCTCTGTGCCATACCCGGTGTGGTCTTACAACACCGCCCGGCACAAAATGTAACAAGTCCGTTGATAAAAGATACCGAACTGGGTTTTTGTCGCCTGTCTCATTTCGTACACTAATACGCAACGTGCAATGTGAACGGATTGGACGTATCAATCCATTTTTGGCATTATGCCTTTGTAATTTGAGGTCATTGTAAAGCTTTTTTGTCAGCCTCTTGAATAGGCTTGTGAAATGTTTTTAAGTCTAATTTGGTCTGTACTATAAATAATGTCACACCATAAACGTGTCACTCCATACGGGTCTCTTATGACAGCAGTTTTATTTATTTATTTATATGGCGATAGGCTCGCCAGCTATAACATCGTGGGACAGAACATACAAGGCGAAATGTGGGTGTCCTGGCATCCCTGCTTATCCCTTCTGGGAAAAGGCGTGAGTTTATGTATGTATGGATGTAAAATGTGAAAAGAAAAAAGCTGTTTCTAATATTTTAGCAACTACTGGACATATTGAGACTTAACATGTTATGTCTCAGGATGGCGAGCGTAGTGGAATGTTTCTACGGTTTATGAGCGGTCGTATCGCTTACCATCAGGCGAACGGTTTGCTCGTCTCGCCATTCACTGCAATAATAAAATAATAATAATATTTTGACAACAGCCTGACAATAAGGCATTCGGACGCCAAAAGATCGTAGACGATCCGTACAAGTTACTGTGGATATCCTTGACAGAGGTAGTAGCTGATTTCATTATTCCTCCTCATTCCTATTGTGATAAACACCAACATACTTATCAATGCTGTCATCGAATACGGCCATATGCTTTACAGCGAAGTGCGAACTTCTCTCACCACGCTACGAGGAACCGATCTTGTGTTACACGATATTTTGTATGTTTATGAAACAAAAAAGAAAACATAACCCTAACAGGGTTGTACGCTGTTGTATGTGGAACGGTGGGTTAATAGTTTATACATTTTATAAACTTACTAGTGGTATACGTGAGAGGCCACCTGGGTAGGTACAAATGCAATTTTTAATTTTCCTGCCAAACAGCAGTGTAAATGCACTGTTGTGTTCCGGTTTGAAATAAATTGTAGCCAGAGTAACTGGACATATTGAGACTTAACATCTTATGTCTCAAAATAGTGAGGGCAGTGGATTGCCAAGCATTGCTTTGTCTTTCATGGGGTTGTTTGGTTTTACTACTTATCCACGAGTGGCCGTATATCATCAGGCGAATGGTATGATCGTCTCGCCATACATGATAAATTGCTATTAAAAAACGCTGTCTTGAATATAATCCACTTCTTCTTATTCATGTTGTTAAATTTACTGTAAACCTTAAGTCTGTGTTAGCCCATATTCGTCACACTGCAGAGCACGGGCCTCCTCTACAATCGAAAGTACGATTGAGAGTGGTTAGGCCATATAGTCCATCACGCAACCCTAAGTGTTGAACCTTAACATAAAATATTCGTGTATGTCTTAGACACTACAGAGCCTGTTGCTGCGACATCTGTCTCACATACGTCACATCGCAGCTATAAAAAATATTAATATAGGTTCCCAACTATTCCACAGATGGCGCTCTACACTTTACAATTCTCTTATAGGCTTACCTGATTAAAGAAAATTATTTCACATTGTATCGTAGTGATTAGCCCTGCTTATGAAGAGTTAGATTAGCCTTCAAAAATATATAAAACGCTAGGAGAATCTTAGCTGTGTTCAATCAATACTATTAACAAAATGATAGGGAACCACACGAAGAAAGGTAGGTTTTATGAGTCTTTAACATATAACGTATTTAATTTTTCATAAATACTGTTTTACAAACATTCAGAATACGCAATGAATTGCAATATATTTCGAAAATTTGTATAAACATAAATAGCAATTAAACGCACCTTGGTATTACTTGCAAAATCATAAAGAAAAGTTATTTACGTAACGAGCTTTACTCCCCGTCGTGTGCGGCACCTTACAAAACACTCAGGTATTTTGTTTATTGATATAACTGACGGCCAATTGGGTTTAAAAGTTACGGAGGCCATGTATCGGTAACAGCAGATTTTGTCGTCATATCATCATCATCATTTATTACAGATGACCTAGCATAGCATGGCTTGGCATTCCACTGCTCTCGCCATCCTGAGACATAAGATGTTAAGTCTCAAAATGTCCAGTAGCTACTCTGGCTACAATATCCTTCAAAACGAAACACAACAGTGCATTAACACCATTGTTTGGCGGGAAGATAGAAATTGCGGTGGTATCTACCCAGGAGGCCTCTCACATATGAGAGACCTTCCACAAGTAGGGTCACTGTAAGTGAACGTATAGCTTGACCCATCACTCAAGTATTGTTTATTAATTAGCGATTCTGTGCTTTGGGCCGCACTATGCGTCCTCATAGTATTGTTTGTGAATAGGGGGTTAGTTTGCACTAACTCAGATATGCACAGTTCAACGTGTCTGGACAAATAACTGCACAAACTTCAAACATGAACGCTCTCTGCCAGTAATAATGTTTACGCAAACCAAGCTTGCACAGCTATATCGTTTCGTGTGTGGTCGCCATTATGTTGGTGCCAATTCAATTTGATTTACAGTAGCAGTTGTTGCGTTGTGTTTTGTTATTTGTGTCTCAACAACCAGTATAGGCTTCCGTGACAACTTTGCTTTTTAAATTGATAATTATGCTTGTATTGCTTTTATAATATGAATTTGAAACGCAAGTTTTTTCATCTACCCACCCTTATTCATTTGCTAAAGGATTTTATTGTTAATGAAAGTATTTGTGCTTTGAACGAACCCTCTCATTCGTACTTTTAATTGTAGAGGAGGCCTGTGCTGGTATAGTTACATTAAAATTGCAGGAAGAATGTGTGCCTTCGACCTTTTTGGTATTTTTTTAACATTATTAATGTATAAATGATTTCTTAGGTTTACGTGAATGTTACTCATTGAAATAAAACTATTATTTACTATTTATTTCAATTATTAATGTATTTAAAATAATAAGTTAAAACGCCATAAAGTATGAGCGCTTGACTTAAGTATTGACTCCAAGAACCTAAATTACAATTTTGTTAATGGATTTGGCGAAATAAATTGCAGATTTGCAGGGTGCAAGTTTACAATTTCAAGTGCCAGGTAATTTAAATTTGTTTTTTGACACCAAAAACTTACCCGAAACGGATTGCCAGTCCTGGGTATCGAATCCAAAAATTCACAGTTCACAGAATATTAAAGTTCCCAGAAGACCAATAAGTAAATATATAGTCTGCCTCTCTTCTCTCTTCTCTCTTCAACCTGATGAAAATAGGCCTCCACCAAATCCAAAAGTCAGTGGTTTGCCCTGGGATTCGAACCCGTGATAACCGTGGACATGTTGATAGCCGCGTCTGGACCATTACCAACAGACCACCACATACTTCACGAATTTTGATTTACTTTGTATGATATACGTGTTTATAAAAATTTCTATGGTATGTAAGTCCGCCAACCCGCACTAGGCCAGCGTGGTGGACTATATGGCCTAACCACTCTCAATCGTACTCTCGATTGTGGAGTAGGCCCGTGCCCTGCAGTGGGACGTATATGGGCTGATACAGATATACGTGTATTTTTCCAAGGCAAGAGTAATTTCATCTATTTGATTTCTGTCACGATAAATGATAATTTACATCAAGATTACTTCTTCCGGATTGTAATTTATATATTACTTTCTCCATTCAGTATTTTACGTCATTGATTACAGAGTTCCATGGCCTTTGAGGTTGTCTGTGATTTCTCCTGATCAAGATCACTTTTGACCTTTAGGGAGAGAAGTAGACCTAGATTTATATTGTAGGCAAGCCAAGCTAGAATGTATAATATGTAAATACCATTAGCTAATAAAAAATATAAAAATTCAGCCAAATGATTTGTCCATCTCTGTGACGCAATTACTTAGACGCCGGGCTCAGAACTGTTTATGTGACTATTGGGTGTATTATTACATAAAAATGGAAAAAATACACAAAGGCGACTTAATAAAGTTGGAAATTGCCAGATGCCGCTTGCAAGTCCCAATATGTCGCTTATTTACCACTTAGTCTTAATACTACAATAATGCAGGTGTCACGGAATAAACGATGGTGAATCTTCGGTTTGACTAACTTAACACTAGAAGGTGAAAAAATCGTTTAATTTTATAGGTTTCCCCATTCTACGCAGATTATATTTTATACATATAATATTAGCCCTGAATTACTTCTAACAACATTGATTAGTTATTTTAGAACTTTTTTTTTTTATATGAGGATGCATACGCATGAGGAAATAAGAATCGTTATTGTCGAATTTCCATTCGGAACACTTTGTAAATAGATAAGTACTCGTATTTCAAATTGACAAACATTCAACTCCAAGCCTCCCTTAATGTTTTTGTAGACCTTAGGTATATCTTAGTTGACACCTATTTCTGGATTGTATTTCTCACTCAACACCAGATGGTGTCTTGAATTGATTGAGTGACGTCTCTATCTCGGTAAAATATTCTCTGGCAGGTGTTTTGTAGCGAGAATCAAAATTCACAAGTCACAACGGTTTTTTGGTCCAACATACATAGTTCCAAGACAAACATTTGTCTTGAGTCTCAATCAACTTCATGTATTTATGCTGTAGGTGGTGGCAATATCTAAGACAGAAAAGTCTAGACAGTAGAAAAGGTATTGCATTTAACAGTAACCTTCTTGTAGCTAAATACACCTTTTGGAAAAAAATGGCCTATGCAGCTTTTTTTTTAAACCATAGTTCTGGCAAACGAGCAAACAGGTCACCTGTACCCCAAGCAGGAATATTTTGAAGTATCGTATAGTAATAGTATCGTGACAACGATTACTATACTATAACTACTCCATATCGGTAGCATGAATCGATTAACCATACTCTCGTGAACTCGATACTATTACGTTACGATAGTGAGAGATAACCTAGGGTAATGAACGAATGTTATTGAATGATTGGTGCGGAATTGTCATTCACTACGTGGGTACATTAATTTATTATTATTATAAAATAACAAAAAAATATAAAACATGCATTAATGTCGCGTAGAAAGGTTATGGAAATAAATTAATAAGCAAATACATATTTCTTGCTTTTATTCCGCAATATACAAAAATGACTCCAATTAATTATGCGTTTAGATTTCCGAACGTAGCAATTTTTTTTATTAGTTGTCAAACAATTAATGCAAATTAATAAATCTCATATTATTTAAGTTATAGATAAAGATATGTACATTTGTTTTATAAAATCCCTCTACATTTTTAAGGAGGAGAGCTTTATGAAAGTATTTTCTATATTTTTGCTCGTTAAGTTCCTCGGCAATTATTTACACATATTATATGCTCACACTTCTCTGCCCTAAGAGCTTGCTCGACTATACATTGACTTATAAGCTTATAAGTATAACATAAAATGATTAAGTAGGTACGCAAAACGAAAATCAATGTTCCATGTAAATATTTTATTTATAAATTTTTTACAGTTTTAGGTTAGGTATGTTTTTAACTACAATAAATTCCAGACTTTCTATATCCTCATACTTGTTCGCAAGATTCCCAAGTTCGTTGCTCCGATTCCAAACAGTCCATAGTCTAAGAAATAACCTTCATATTTGAGTTAGGTATCACAATAATTATAACTTCATATCGCAGCATTGAATTTCATATAACTAGCGAAATACGGAGTAGATAATTACACACAATAACACTACGGCATCGGGAGACACTAAGCATGACCGTAATTAACACAATTTTCCTTAATTCGATGTGTAGAAATGCAAAAATATACTCTCGATAATGTTCTCACGGTAAAAATGTCGGTGACAAAACAATCGTATTTCTCGATAGTAAATCGGCGATACTATACGTCAAAAATTATTCCTGCTACCACTTTTCATACATTTGTATAGTAAAACTATCGTTATTACCATACTATAGTATCGTAAACGTTTCCTGCTGCCATAATTTAGTTCCAAATACGCTCACAATGGCGCTGTTCAAATTCCCATACAAAATTTTACTATTACGATTACTATACTATAGAGCCAAATGTTCCTGCTTGGGGCACTGATGGCATTGAGATTATATACTAGAGGGGACACTGCAAACAAAATTTTTGTAACAAAATGAAGGGTACATTCTATTTCTATCTCTGTCGCGCCTACGAAGTAACATTATCTTCCATCTCGCTCCACTGGGTACCCTTGTGCATGCACCATACGCACAGATTTTGTTCCCGACGTTCGCTCTAGTATAATACCTCAATGCCTGATGGTAAGTGATCACTTCCGCCCTTGAACATCTATAACACTTTGATCTCGTGTTGCTTGACCGAATCAAATTAATCAAATCGGAAGGGTAACGGGAAGGAAACAGGGAAGTGATAGATTAATTTGAGGTCCTTATTTATAAAGAAGCTATATGAATTTATGAAATATTTGTTAAAATAATATATCCTGCTAATAATTTAAATTGCTAATCCTGTATAACGTGTTAGAAATCATATTTTTAGACAACATAATTTTGGATTACTCTCTGACCTTTAGCATGCCCAACGTAAAAATAGCATTTATATTAATTTAGTTTATTAGGTGTCGTCATAAATTTAGGAATTCATATAAACACATTTGTTGTGTTTGTTCTGTTTCTAAATACTAAATTTCAATAACAAAAAAATAATTTAATATTAATCTATTCTTTTCTTATCTCGACAATATTTCCAACGTCAGAATTCCAATTCATTCAAAGGTTCAAAGAAGATTCGTTTAAAACCAGTTTTGATTTTCGAGAAACTTAATCACGTCAATAATTAACTATTAAAGGTGAAAACTAGTTTCTCTAAATCTTATATAATAGTATATGTATATATCTCATCTAAAAGCGGTTGGTTCGTGATACATTGTCACAGCGCAACGCGCGGGGTGTATGAACGTTTTCGTAATAGGTGACTTGCTATCGAAACTGTAGCGCTGTATTCATAGTCTGGCTTTAGTTACATTTTCTTTATAACTACTTCAACTTATGCATTCATATATTACTTTATAATAATAAACTGTATATTCAAGTAACATTGACTTAGAAATTATTAGTACATACTCAAAACTTAGAAACTATTGTAATAACAATTACAATCTGTATTCTGTATCTGTATCAGCCCATATACGTCCCACTGCAGGGCACGGGCCTACTCTACAATCGAGAGTACGATTGAGAGTGGTTAGGCCATATAGTCCACCACGCTGGCCTAGTGCGGGTTGGCGGACTTACATACCATAGAAATTCTTATAAATCGCTATGGTATGCAGGTTTCCTCACGATGTTTTCCTTCACCGTTTTTGGTGCGTGGTGATTGACTATCAATACACACATGACTCCGAAAAGTCAGAGGTGTGCGCTGGGATTCGAACCCACGACCACCGTGAACATGTAGGCAGCCGCGTCTAGTCCGTTTACCAACAGGCCACCACGCACTTAATTACAATTACAATTACGAACAGAAATTGTACTATAACTGTATATGAGACATTACAAAGCTCAGGTCAGTCTCGCGTTTTAGGCTAGTACAGACATATGAAAAAGCTTAGCTGAGTAATAAAATACAAATTAAGCATTATACAGTAACTAGGGTAGCTTATAACGGAGACTAGAAAAATTAAAATCTATGTCATTCAAACTATAAAAGTGTACACTTTCTTTTTTTTTTTTTTTAATCTTTATTTATTTATATTTAGGGCCTTAGTCACTTTGTGACTATGCCGGCCCCATCCAGACACACATCATCCTTATCCACTGACTTAATCTACCTTATTAACTAAAATACAATTTATAGCATCGTAGAGAGTCCTGGCAGCATCGCACATAGGTGCCGCCAGGATGCCCTGAAATACTCCCATATCCATAGGATTAAGCATATACCTATTCCTTATAAGATTTCTCATAGACTCACTCCGTGCACATTCAACTAGGAGGTGATAAACATCTTCTATTACACCGCAACATGAGCAACATGGTGAGTCCGTCTTCCTCATCAGATGCATAAACTTATTGAGAGGCATGTGACCGGAGCGAAGCCTATGCGCAATCACTATCAGATCCCTTTTTAACGAGCTATTAGAACACAAAGGCACTCGTGGAGGCTCCTGCTGTATAGTACTGTACCAGATTCCTTTCTGCCTAGAACTTGTTAAATAATCCATCTTCCATTTCTCGTAGATCTTGTATCGGTATGTTGACAAAACTTCTGTACTTTCCGGTAAGATATAAATTTCGGGTCCTTTTGAGGCAGCTGCTTTGGCTAACTGGTCTACTACCTCATTACCTTGAAGTCCCACGTGGGATGGGATCCACTGCAATCTCAGAGACACGCCCTTGTTTATAAACGCTAATGTTTTACTTAATATGGCATAAGCTATCGACGTACCTCTACAATTAGAAGCACATCGAGCTATATGCAGTAAGGAACTTCGACTATCCGTGAATATAACAACTTCCTTTATATTTAATGTGGTAACATAAGATAGTGCCTCCGAGATGGCGTGCAGCTCCACTGACATGATACAATTTTTATCCGATACTATTTTAAACATTTCCTTCACATTGCGACTGGGGTCATAAAAAGCCGCACCAGTCCCAGTACCCGTTTTTGACCCATCAGTATAGATTTTATGCCAATTTTTATACCTAGTATTTATCATATGTAATGTATTATATTTAAGTATACTACCATCATATTGAGATTTAGCTTGCTTAATTCCATCTATTTTAGTACTAATAAATTCAGTGTTTATGTTTGACATCCAAGTATCTAACTTAAACATATTAAGGGGTTTGCTCGCACTAATATGCTCTATTTTGGTCTCACTTCATCTTAAGTACTGGTAGGTACAGTCAGCAATATAAGTCGCTACATATTTACGAGGTTTGGAATTGTCTTATCATTCAAAATAATAATTATTTTCAATTTCGTATGGCACTTCTCGGCATAGATGACTTTACTTGGTTATATTTTACGACTACAGAGTAGAACGTACAAATTTTAATTCATAAAAAGGTTATCAAAAAATGTGATATGTTCAGCGACTTATGTTGCTGACTGTACCACCGCAACGTCTATTTTTTAAATATACTGTTGTGTTTCAGTTTGAAGGACATTGGAGCCAGAGTAAGTACTGCATGTAATAAGACCTAACATTTTATGTCTCAGGATGTCCATTGCAGTGGAATGCCAAGCATTTGCTTTGTAATTTACGATGTTGTTGGTTTTGCTACTGTCCATAAAAGTTCGTATAGCTTACCATCAGGTGAATAGCATGTTTATCTGGCTATTTATCGGAATAAAAAAAAACATCTAATTGAAACCTTTGTGACCATACGATACTACTTCATAAACATTTTTTATTTACATTTCCTTCTCATACATCTCTCAAAGAATTTCATACATTATCTAACAAAAAGTCCCCACTACACATAGGAGCGCGTGCAGCGACGGCGGCGGGCGCTGGGTTGTCTGCGCGATCGCCGCTAGTGCTGCCGGGCCGACAAACAAGCCCACACGTCGTGAACAAAAATACAAGAAAAATGAGTAGTGTACAGTTCGTGATCTTAGCCGCCTGCGTAGCGTACGGTAAGGGATTCAAAGCTATTTTCTTTTTCATCCTGGCTGGTTGGAAAATTTCTGGCTGAATTTTGGCTCGGAATTTATTTAAAAAAGTTTCAGTATGTGACGTATGGACTGGTTTAAAATTTGAATTTGGAATGAAATTTATTTTAAAAATATATTTTTTTCAAATATCGAATACTGATTATGTAAGAGGATTTTAAGGCAATATTAATATACTTAACAAACATTACGTTCATCAAACAACCATCACGTATTCTGAACAAATATTACTTATTGGTAGAGTATTCAAATTCACAATTTTTTTAAATACTCTAACCGAGACCAATTGCCACCTAACCAAACGGACATATGCATTTAAAATAAATAAAATATGTTAAATTTAGCATTGGAGACATTAGAACGTACTAGGCAGACTTGTTTTACCCGTTGACATGTTTATAGCATATTGTTGAATTGAGGCCGCACTTTTTATAGCAATCGAAGTATTCTATATTCTCTCACATAAAGCAATAACTTAAAACAATGGTGTTAACAACGCCATTATGCAACGTTATTTACAAATGCTAATTATAAGGTGAAGAAAAAAATAGCTTTGTGTATAAAACTGTTCTCATCTGATTATGCTTCTGATCAATCTATATCAGCTTATGCACGTCTTACTGTTGGGAAAGCGTGCTATTAATTCAGCAAGGTGAAGCCTTAGTCTATCAAGTTGACATAGTATAGATAAGTGAACATAAATTAGCTTAACATTATCAAAAATGTATATATGTGTGTAGTAGTACACAAGCACATAATATCACAGTATTTTTCTAGTATTAAGCCGGTCACTTAATAACGTGACTACATGTCATAAAATCGCATAAAAATAAGTATGTTATACCGGAGCACTGTTTGTCTAAATATATTCACCACCAAGGTTTTCAACTTATTAAAACTCAACCGTCGTATTTGTTACTGTGTTGTGACATTTTGTTCACCGTTATATTCAAAATACATGCAGCGTGGGAAGCAAAAACTCTCATCACTGGTCCAGTGACAATATGTGTATGAGCTGTGATATTTCGGATTCAATTCGTCCAAAATAGTTAATGAACCTAATTGGAAAATAGAAGTTTTCCGAATACATTTTTGAGATTTTTTTTGAGAAAAACGATTATATTCTATAGTAAATGTCAACACATCATGCATAAAAACAATGATACAGCGACCTCTTGTACGTATGACAGATGGGGGGAAATAAAAAATAGACATTCAAGCAAGCATCATAAAATAAATTTGTATGTTATATGAAAGTCAATGAATTGTGACTAAGGCATCGTAGTCGTAAAACATAAAATTCATTTTTATTTTTTCCAATATTTTTATTATTACTGTGTGATATTGTATGTCATAAACTATTCTCACGAACAGCTAATCTGATGTTTTAGTATATAAAGTTTCAAAGTCATTATTGTAATACTTGGCGTAAATCACGACAACCTAAAAGATCAATAAACTCTGTTGCACCTCGGCTTATGATATAAAATTGATACTTTATAACAAATAACGACTAGTCACTCAACATCACGAATTTAGAACTGAAATTTTCTTTACCTTCATTTTTCTTCTCATTTTTTCAACCGTATTTCATGCTTTAGCTTGGATAATGGAGAGCAGTGATTATTGAAAGGAAGAGTGTTATCAGTTACCTATCTATGTTAACATGAATTTATTAATGTACATTTTTGTGTTAACTATTTAAACATATATACTAACTAGCGGCCCGACCCAGCTTCGCCCGTGCACAAATAAATTTCTGTACAATAATATGTACGTATTATACATATAAACCTTCCTCTTGAATTACTCTATGTATTTAAAAAAACCGCATCAAAATCCGTTGCGTAGTTTTAAAGATTTAAGCATACAAAGGGACATAGGCATATAGGCACAGAGAAAGCGACTTTGTTTTATACTATATACTAATATACATACATGTTATTCGATACAATTTTATGTTTGTTCACTACAGTATTTCAACATCTAGTTTTATTATTTCAACTATTTTTGCTAATTATTTATTACGCAAAATTAGCAATGTATTCCATCTACTTTTTGTAACATAGATGTGCTTTTACCTCGAACTATGTTACCTAAATATTACGAATACAAAAGCAGTGTGTTACTGCTAATTGTAATTGTTTTTGAATGGAACAAGCACGCGTTTCGACTAAATTTAATAGTTTATATCTAGATCAGTATTAATATATTTTACTTCGTGACTAGTAACATAAATTCGTAAATCAACAACCTTGTCATTGGCTAATGAGGAAATAAATGGTTAAGCTGTTAAGTCTTACTCAGAGAGTTATATTCACACTTAGTTCTAAGAAACAGCGACTGGACTTTAAGATCACTCGACTTAATAAAATCGCATACATATTATAGCAGATGAGATATATTTATGCTGCAACAGTTACAAGATCTCTAAGCTCAAAGGATGCAGTATTAAATAAATAATAAATAAAGACACTGGTCACATACATAGTTCTAACCTCACATTAAGATCAATTCAGTCTTGTATCGTGGGTATCAGAAACTAATCAGAAACACTTAGACCCGCCAATATTTGTGGTCTGCACAAACTTTGTGTTGGTAGGGGGTTCAAACCTGCGACCTCTTATTTCACATTCAGCGTCTAACTAACTGCGCCACGGAGGCTTTCAAAGTATAAACATAAATAAATTAACCATACACCTAATGAATTTGACTTCATATCACGTCACACACAAAGAAAACTCCAAACAAATCGAACGCACTAAATTAAATATAATCAATTAAAACACGGCCTCTATAATTGTTTCAAACAGTTTCCTTCTGCGGCGGTAGTTACTCAACCGATTTGAAAGGGAGCCGGAATCGAGACCGTTTGTGTACGAAACTCAAGGTCCGTTGAGTCTGGCCGCGCGACGACATTTAAAAATATGAATTATTTAGGCCGGTCCGACTGGCGATTTATGTCGAAACGACACTTATTTCATTGCATATATTATGTTTATGAAAATTGTTGCCAAAAATATTATTTGCGAGATTTTTGTGGTTAAATTAAAAGCTTAATCCAATTTGGTTTAGCCGTGATATGTGTGAAATGTTTCGCGGATTTTTTTTTTATTAAAATAAATATCTATGGAATTTAAAGAATAAGTTTAACTAACAGTCATAAACATAAATATACCCCATAGGAGATAAAAAGATAGAAACTAGTATTTTATTGTAAATTTTTGAAATTACACCTGATATTTGGTCCCATAAAACCCAAATCCTTAGCGAATATTTTTTTCTCACATCTCAAAGAACCCATGGTCACTCATTTAATAGCCAGCTTTTCACTAGACCACGTAGATACCATAAGATGGCATGTTTGATACAACTTATTCTTAATTATACAGATCCCACTATAATCTACTTCGATTATCAGCCTCTTATTTATTACGAACAAACATTTTTAATACTATCATAATTATATAAGTTCATTTTAGCTTATTGCATTACCTCTAAACATTAACGCCCGAATACTGGAACGCCATTCAAATAATAAGTTGCTATTAACAGTGCACGGCCCACTTACCCAGTACATTTAAACGGGATTAACTTAGTTAAGCGCAACTTATATTTAAGTTGCGTTCCAGTATTCGGGCGCAAATAAACTATAATTACTTATATTATGTTTGCGATAGTGTGTTTATGTGTCTGTCCTCCACTGACGCAGCAATCGATGGACATATTTTATCCATGTAATTTATAGGCCAAAATATAACGTGTACTAGTTCTTGTTTACTAAAAACTATTTTGATCTACACTAATCATAAAGCTAAAAAGTCTTTTTGTTCGAATGCGATAATTATTGCTTCGGATTGACAAAATATCTTAGTTTTGAATATCCCGTTTATAAAAAGCTATATATAGGTGACATAACATCATAGTATGACCAATAGCAGCGGGCTATTGATGAAAAATATCGCAAAAACGATTTCCTCTACAAAATTATATGCGCCCGGGCAAAGCTGAGACGGTCCGCAGTAAAACATTATATCTAAAACAACGTCGACAGAATTGAGGGCAAATGTTCCCATAATCCAAATAAAAAAGTCAATAAAGGTGAAATATGTTGAAGCAATGTTAATTAGAGGTTTGGCGCAACACATATCAAATTTATAGTTGTTATTACGATCATGTTACATCAAAGTCATTCTGGTTTTCTCACACTTTTTGTTGTGATTAGGTCGTTAAAGATTATAACAAAGTTTTAAAACCCGTTGAAACACGCGATAGGTGATATAGGTTATTTTTTAGGCTACAATTAGGGTAGTAATTGGATAATTTAATTCTTATTCTGCAACATGTTTCCGTGAAAAAATATCAATGTAATATTTTGAAAGTATAAACACAATTACAAGCCATCATTTAAAGAGAATTTTATATAAACTGTAACACAAAGTGTAGCTATAGTAACTAATAAATAACATTACGTTCATATTCCAAGAGTAAAATGAAAAGAAATAATTCACGTACAAAAGAGTTCAACGCGCGTCTTACATAACGAACAACAATGTTGATCTTTATCCCCCGTGTAATACTCGTGCCGGTATTCATGTAAAAGATACGACGAGTATTTTATTTTTCGCTTATTTATTTAAAATTTGTAAGAAAAGATCTTGAAGTTGATCAAATTTTTTGTCGCGAGGGGTACTTAAACTCTGAGTGAGAGAATTTATTTGTGATTGGGCATATTGTATTACGAAAATTTTGATAGCATATCCTTACTAATATTATAAAGGTGAAAGTTTGTATGTATGGATGTTTGTTACTCTTTCATGAAAAAACGGCTCAACAGATTTTGATGAAATTTGGTATAGTGATAGCTGACACCCTGGATTAACACATAGGCTACTTTTTATCCCGAAAAATGTAGTGTTCCCGTGGGATGAGTCAGGAAACCAAATATACATATTTTCTACTCTTTCAAATTCAAATTGTTGGCACGGGATGTCCTCTCCTACGGAAGGGAAATATAGTCGACGGCACGCGGGAAATATATTTATTATTTATTTATTTATTTATTTTATTCTTAACTGCACATAAAGGATAAACACTTAAATATATTACAAATGAAAAAATATAGTTAGTAGACACGCGAAATAATATGTTCTTGATGTGTATTGGACTCAAAAACTATCTGCACCCGGGCGAAGCCGGGCCCGACAGCTATTTTCTATATTTATCAATAAATATTATCAAACAATCCTATATCTCACTAAATTTATAATGAAATCTTTAACACAAAATTTGTTTTAACGTACATTTATCCCCAAAATTATCATTATTCTCCTCACAAGACGCTCTTCAGAGAAGTAATACCATACAATCCACAGATGCATACATATGATTATTGACCAATTCTACGAGTGCAAACTATGATATCAGATTTGATCAAATAACACTAAAGACAAGGCTGTGTTCTACTTTAGACTTTGGGTTAAGTTATACCTACCTACATAAAATATTATACATGTGTGACAAATTCTGATGGAAAACTGTCACGCACAGAAAACGCACCCTATTATTTGTCCCTAGTATAAACTAGGGACAAATAATAATAAAGTATAAGTGCGTGGTGGCCTGTTGGTAAACGGACTAGACGCGACTGCCAATATGTTAACGGTGGTCGCGGGTTCGAATCCCAGGGCACACCTCTGACTTTTCGGAGTCATGTGTGTATTGATAGTCAATCACCACGCACTAAAACGGTGAAGGAAAACATCGTGAGGAAACCTGCATACCATAGCGATTTATAAAAATTTCTATGGTATGTAAGTCCGCCAACCCGCACTAGGCCAGCGTGGTGGACTATATGGCCTAACCACTCTCAATCGTACTGTCGATTGTAGAGGAGGCCCGTGCCCTGCAGTGGGACGTATATGGGCTGATACAGAATAAACTAGGGACTGTAGATAATAGAGTGCGTTTTGCGTCTTCAAGATGTCGTATCTTTTAGTTCTGGAGTTCAAATAATATTATCATTTTATGCCAAGGTTTTTATTACCAGCTTTATGATCAAAACTAATTCTAGATTAAAAAAGGTAACACTAATGTATAAACCTATGTATTATATGTAAATACCATAGTAAATAAAACCCTATGCTTTATTTTTGTTACCTAAACAAAAAATATTCGGCCTTTGACGTCCTTTACAATTGTGTGCGACCTTCCATTCTTTCGATGGTCAAGAACTTAAAGCAAAAAAATGCGTGACAAATCACATTTATAAATACTACAATAAAAATACTAAGTGGCGGAGTTAAATCGATTAAATAAAATCTTAGTGGCGACCAATTTAGCTATTTGCAATATTAACAGTGTTATTATTAGATTTTTAATATTAGTAGTTGATTTGCTAGTCGGTATTGAGACAAACAATTTTCTCATAGTTTCTTATCCGAGTGGTTTTCCGAGGGCACGTGATTTAATATCTTACTTTGTTTAGTCATAGTAGTAGAATACATAGTCCTCACTATGTATTTATTATTACAGCAACAATAATTTTTGCCTCTCATTCAATCTCAATTGTATCTCATCTTTTATTCTGCCATATTTTAAAAATACTTTTGACTCCAACTTATAACATAATATTATATTCAAACATAATAAATAAAAAAAGCAACATGCAGTATAAAAAATCACCGGCTTATCAGTGTTATTCACTCAGCTGCCCACATCGTAACTTCATATTTATAGCATCACATTAAAAGGCCTTATAAGGTGAGTCAAGTTGAGAGGCATGAGGTAAACATCGCGAGTGATCCTCAGGTTTTCCTTTCAAACCATTCACTGTTGCGTCATGGCTACTCATTCGGCTCATCCGCTACTAAGTACTCGTAGTATTGACATAATTAAGCGAGGTTTTATGTAAATATATAAGGAAGATAATAAATAAAAAAAAGTATCTTGCCCGTTCTTCGCTGATGAAAACCGCTTTCCGAACCGTGTGGTAGATAAAAAAATCTAAACGATGTTGAACATTTTAATGTATTCAATAAATTATTTTCATTTTCATTTCATAATTGATACAATGTATTTTTGACTTTGTTGTACTGAGTAGCATTTTTTATTACCAGAGAAATTATCTATCAAATACAACAAAAAATAAAATGTGACGTTAATTAGTCGTATAGGGTAAAATTTTTTAGTATGTTAAAAATCAAGAAGTATATGAAATAAAGAATGAACAAAAAAGCTTTCCAAAGGATTATTTATTTATTTATTTATTCTTAACTGCACAAAAAAGGATAAACACTTAAATATATTACAAATGAAAAAAAAGTACAGATGGCGGTCTTATCGCTCTAGGCGATTTCTTACAGACAACCTTTGGATGGAATAGAAAGAAAAAGGAAAAGATGAGAGGGCAGTCTAGAAAAAAAAAGGATACAAGCTCCAATAAAATAATAATAGACGAATTATTTATAATTAGTATTTACACAATATATGATACATAATTATAAACATACATACATTACATACTTTATAAATATATATAGGATTGTATTTTGTGTACTTGTGATATATTTTTCTGGCGCTAAATGTGGTATCTAGTGTAAAGAAAATATCGAATTTTCCCAGTGCCTTACACAACATAGTTTCAAAATCAAATGTAAATTCACAACAATTGTTGTACCTTCCTTGTTAGGGACTTTATAGTGAAGAGAAAGGATTGTAATGAGTTATTACAAGCTCGGAATTTGTGATGACTGATACGTCATTGGTTTTCATCGTTGATGTCGTTGCAAAATGCTGAAGTTAATTATTACTCTTCAAATCAATTCATTGCCATCTTTAAGGACAAACCACTAGGGGGTTGCAATTGCATACTCATGCGTATCCTACGCTCTTTAGTCTAAACTAGACAGTGGTATAACATAGGGTTTTAGTAAGTAGGACTTTCTAATTATGTTAAATTAGAACGGTGATCTGACATATTTATTTGGAACTGTAAAGGGATTTACTAGTGTAAAAAAAAGGGAAATTTATACTGAAGAGAAAGGGATCTAATGAATCAGCACAAGATTGGAATATGTGATGGGTCATTGGTTTTCGTCGTCAACGTTGCAAGACTGCGGAAGTCTGGTGAAAACATCTTGACTTTACGTAACTCGGAAACGCGCCTCCTGCATAATTTGCGTAAACTTGTCACGTTTGTTTGCATTATCTGCGGAATGTTGGATAACCTTATTCGTGTTGACTAATATGTGGTAGAGAATTTTCTTTTCATGGTGTCATAACTAGAGATGACGAAGATTTTTTTAAAGTTATTTATTTATTTATATACTTTATTGTAAACCAAAATGATAAGCAGGTGTTGTTTAATACTTCATACTGATGACTGATCAGTTTTTAGTAAAATTATTTTGTTTTGAAGGTTGAAGTTGTGCTAGATTTTAAAAAGTATTATCAAGTAAGACCGACTTCTTCGACTTTTCTATCAAGGAAAAACGACACTAATTTACTACAGCTAATTTTTTATGTCTGTATGACGTACTATACATATCTTTTGTTGCTTTCAGATCATAAAATATTAATTGCATTGTATTGGGTTTTATAATCACTTTTATCCGATAGTGAATTACTCGTTTGTTTAAATGGTGTTTTTATTATGTATGAGTAGGTAACTCATACACAATATACATATCGCAAAATGTCATAAAGTCGTTGGAAAATGAATGATAAATTACTCTCATATTAGTTAATACTCGTACCATCAATTACCCATTTAATAATTATTACATCTGTAACAGCCCATATACGTCCCACTGCAAGGCACGGGCCTCCTCTACATACGACAGTACAATTGAGAGTGGTTAGGCCATATAGTCCACCACGCTGGCCTAGTGCGGGTTGGCGGACTTACATACCATAGAATTTTTTATAAATCGCTATTGTATACGTATGGTTTACGCATCTCCATGCCGTATGGTGTTGCAGATGTCCATGGGCGGCGGTGTTCACTTACCATCAGGTGAACCGCATGCTCGTTTGCCCCCTATAATATATAAAAAAAAAAATGGTATGCAGGTTTCCTCACGATGTTTTCCTTCACCGTTTTAGTGCGTGGTGATTGACTATCAATACACACATGACTCCTAAAAGTCAGAGGTGTGCCCTGGGATTCGAACCCGCGACCACCGTGAACATGTTGGCAGCCGCGACTAGTCCATTTACCAACAGGCCACCACGCACTTCAATTATTACATACTTAACACTAATTCTTCACACATTGATTTAGAAATCAATAAATTTCGTTGTGTAAGATTTGAAGTGTATGACGACACTGATCTGTTGTAAAGGAATTTTCCAATTATCTGCGGTTTACTTACAATATTGACACACAGTAAATCAGAGCTTAGTGATTTAATAATAGGAGTATCTTACTGTCTTATGAATTTACTGTTGAAACGTAAAAAAAAATAATAGGGTTTTTATAAATAATATGTATTCATAGATTTTAAATGTCAAGAATCTCACACAAAGCCTTATAAATAGTGACTTTTAAATAAATGTAATATTATAATCCACAACGGAAATCGCAATTTTTCCATAACGAATTAATAAATAAATATGAAAGCGAGGTAGAGTTCGGAATATATTATCTTTATTGAGATATGTAAAAAAGTTCGTCTTTATTATGAAATTCCGGTTATTAATCATAAATTTTGATGGCAGAAGTAAATTATAAGCTAAAAAGTTGGTATAACATTATTAGCGCTACGTAGGGCAAGAATAAGTAAGAGCCAGGCTCAAAGAAAATATAGATTTACTCTCACATTATAACATTTAAAATTAAGTTTTTCCTCCCCTTTTTACCTTTTTGTTAATTTTTTTAACTTCTATCACATGAAGTAAATTATCAGCATTTTAAATGACAATCAAGTGCGACAAAAATAAGTAAACACATCCTAGATGTCCATAGATTATAGAGCGCAGGAGGTAATTTGTTACTAATAATATTTCCTGTTTATCGTCAGCATGTTATTTTACTTAATCTCCTTAGAAGGATATACGGCAATCTGTCAGTTGCCAGAGCCATTAGCCAATAGGGTTCAACGGAAAAATTAAAAAGCGGATATAGTTGGCTGGGTCCTAAAGCAGTCGTATTTTTAAAATAAACCTATATATTTTGAAATTGGTAGAGCCACGCTGTTGTCAGATATGACTCAGCATGAATGTTATTAGCATGAGCTGTCTCGATTCTTTCTGTGAGTGGAATTGAAAGATATCCATAAATACCCCCTCTTCCTCCCCCCCCCCTCTTTACTCTGCTGTATCAGCCCATATACGTCCCACTGCAGGGTACGGACCTACTCTACAATCGAGGGTACTATTGAGAGTAGTTAGGCCATATAGTCCACCACGCTGGCCTAGTGCGGGTTGGTGAACTTAAGTATAATATAAATTCTTATAAATTATTCCATATAATTTCTTATATTCCCTTTCCTCTTGCCATCATTTTTCTTTTCCGCTCTCCTTCAGATTTAATGAACCAACAACACATCTATGATCCAGGTGTTGTTGATTTTTATGGGTGGTAGTGATCATTTACCTGTGAACTGTTTGCTCGTTTGCCGGACCAATGTAATAAAAAGCAGATAAAGATGGTTCGGATCATGGAGGTGTAGTCATCATCATCATATCAGCCCACATCAACCCACTGCTGGACATAGGCCTCTACTCTATTACACCACTTGTCCCAGTACTGTGCTTGTCCCATCCACCGTTTCCCTTGAAACCTAACCATGTCATCCATCCACCTGGTGGGTGGTCTACCGACCTTCCTCTTAGCACTAGAAGGGGTAGTTCATCAAATAAACAATGTCACAAAAAATGTTATGTTTCTTTGCTTAACATTACATTATTAGTTGCATTATAAGGAATTCCATAACGAAAAGTAATGGGCGCTTATTACAACGTAATTAATTAGTTATTACATTTAATAGGAATGTAAATTACCTATTTATATTCATGTTTGTACACATGACTATTAATGTTCTTTTATTTACTCAAGAAGATTCTACGCGGTTACGCAACGAGTAAACATTGCATATCTATGTCTTTTTTTATTACATTCGTTTATTTATTCTCAACAATAATGGTATCTTAGATTTACGCGAATGTTACACATTGAAATAAAAGATTTTTTTACGGATTTTATCGAATTTGGTTTAGTTTTAATTTTTTGACCTTCCGGCGATTCGATTACTTTACAGCTTTCGTGGTCACGGGGCGGACGGCGGGTTTTATTTCATTATTTGGAACAATTTAGTATCACTTGATAATTGCATAATAAAATCCTCACATCTATTAGTAATTTAATTGTCTAAAGAAAACTAAATTTGACTATAATAATATCATCAATAACAAATAATATGTAATCGGAATACCTAGCTGAGTCTCTCTCCATTTCTATACATTTCTGATTTTCTTTCTACCTCTTATTAATAGAGTTCAGGTAAATGCATTTCTATGGGAACACATGACCACAAAATCTCCTTTCCACTTAGAATATTCAGTTCAACCGATATACACAATAATGTAATGTCTTCCACATTTCCGTTTAAAACAAACATACACAATATTACCGAAAATAATGTGATTTCCATTAGTATGAAAAGCAGGAGGTCGTATCGTCACTGCACACGCCAATATTATTTAAAAATAATTTCAATAACAGAATGACTACATATTTAAAAAACAAAACGTCACATTGCTAATTGGACAATATCATAGAACATAACATACGATTTTAAAAGCATTGTACAATGTACACGTTAGATCTTATCTATAATGTTATAATCTCACAGTTGGCTAGTGCAGTTACGTCAAGGCAATCCGCTCGCGACCACTTTCGCCTGTTTGCTGGACGGATAAAATGTTACATGTGTAAGAACATAGTATGTTGTTTACTGTTAAGATAATTGTTAGGTGCAAAGATAACTAATTTTGTTTAGATAAAACTATTATTTAATTTTCGGACAAAATTGGCAAAATATTATATTCAAGGTATGGTGGTCATTTAGGTGTCACAAATTATAAAATCTATAAAAACAGTTAAATCGAGGCAACTATTATATTTTCCTATGTCTCATAATTTAGACTTGATAGCTAAGTAAAAATGCTTTAACCATGCTGTGTTCCTCACAAAAAAAATATTTACCATATATTTGGCAAAGGTTCTTGTATCATATAGGCACTCAAACTGATTATAATACAAGAGAGCATAATAGTTTAGGTTTATCGTTGTTTAAATTTAGATTTCATATTTAGTCTCAAACACACAAATTAAAGTTTGTTGTGATTATTTTAATTAAGTGTTGGTCTAATTAAAACCAACCTTCCAAGTGAATTAGAAACTATAAGTACAGGAAACTAAATCGATGCGCTGGCCAAGGCTAGGTAAGGATTTTTATAATATAAATTAAGATTGAGCAATCGATTTTTGTCCCTAATGTCGAGCAGTAAAGCTGTAACCCTTTTATCACGTTACGGCGTTTAGTAATACTGTGTTTATTAATTGTTTCATATTTTTCGGCTGGCTTTCCAATCAGAGCTATTGTATGTTAAATTCTATAGTCTTATGGCCTATTCCATAGACAGGTTTAAAACTCATTTTAGTTATCGAATGTTAAGTCTTCCTCGTTAAAACTAAATTCAAAAGTCCTTTTAAGGGGACAACACATTAGATTTTAAATTGTCTATAAATTAATCTACAAAATTGTCGTAATAAGCCTTATTCTCTTTTCCGAAAAGCAGTAGTCTCAACAAAATAGAGTTCTTGTCACAGAAGTTATAATTACTCACAATGAAAATTTGAGCTTGGTTGGCAATCCTTAAAATTATAGGAAGATGTCCTGAGCCCAATTATCTTTACCATATCATTTTGAGAGGCCAGTAAAAAAGCATCTTATATCCAAATATTGGAGGTCTTATTGAGTGGCGGTTATTACTTACTCTCTGGTGCGGCTTTAGCTATCTTACAGGACCTACTTAAGATAAGAAATAAATCACATGTCTTGACATTTAATCAAATAATTGTTGACACCATTTTAATGGCCCCACTTCACTATCGCCAGCCCCTGTCCATTTACTATATATCGCAAGGTCACTATCAATACATTTCAGTTCAATTAATTCTTGTAATAAGTTGATATAATTACGTTTCGTAATGACAGCTCGAAAAAAGGTTACCGTTAACAAAAATGAAAGTCGTCTTACTTATAAAAATTTGGCTTAATTTCAAACAATTAATTTAAATTTTATGTTATTGAGGTAGACCAATTTTTAGAGCATAAATCGCTATTTTTTTAATTTCGAAATTGGTACTTTCTCTGTTGTTGAAGAAGATATAAAAGTGAGACGAGCATATCATTCGCCTGATGGTAAGCGATACGACCGCTCATAAACAGTAGCAAAACCAAACAACATCACAAATTACATAGCAATTCTTGGCATTTCACTGCGCTCGCCGTCCTGAAACATAAGATATTATGCCTGAATTTGAAACCTCATTATATCTAGTAGTTACGCTGGCTACAATGTCCCTTAAACCAGAACATAACAGTGCGTATACACTGCTGTTTGGCGGGAGAAATTGACATTGCGGTGATACCTACCCAGGCGGCCTCTCACTTAATATGAGAGACTTACCACCAGTCTGTATCAAAATGGGTAGTAGTCTAATCGCGAAAGAATCTAATTGATGCCCGTAAAATCATGACAGCAAAACTTTATAATTCATAAATCCGGATGCGGTTCAAATCGGATGCACACTGAAACGCAAAGAAGAAATTTCATAATTTCAGTTTTTGTGCGGTTTTATAATTTTTCTTCTCAAATTACTATAAATTAGAATAGCACAAATGTAAACACTAAATAAAATAATAGTGTTTATCAATGAATATGCTTCATATACCCGTCTCACTATCATAGTAAGGTATGATTTTCAAACTCGCACGCGGATTTACTATTTTTTTTTTTTTACAACATTGTTTTTTTTTTAATCCGAACTTGAAGCACTATGTATAATTTAATTAAAGTATTTGCCAAGATTAACATAGCTTGAGTGCAACCACGCGGCAACTTTACCCGAGTTTTTGTTGGCAAATTCTTAACTAATTATTCGGACAATTTAAACACTTAAAAATGACCTTGCAGTTGTAATGACTGTTTACATTGCCTGTATATAAGTCATGAGGTTGAAAGGAAATTGCAAATTGTCAAATACCTATTGAAAATTTACTTATGTAAAATAAATGCATATCCTTAAATTAAAAAAGAAAAATATAATAAATCACAAATTAGTTAGTTTAATTTGATATTTTTAATAATCACGATAATTAAAAACTTCCATAATACATTAAAGTGATAAATAAGTAGAAGAAATAAGTAGAAGTCGGTTTGAATGCTTTTTAATTAAATTGGAAGAAGATAGTGACGCAGCATGTGGAAAGAATAAAATAACTGGCAGACATAACAATTTATGCACAATTTTTCATGGCCGCTTTTAAATTTCTAGCTAACCATCCTTCAAGTGCTTTCATTTAAAAAATAAGATTGAGAAATAAAGGAGTTAGAGTTGTGTACAAAATTTTACTTTACAGTTACACAATTTTACTACTCATTTTGTCCAACTTACATGTCCTTGACTCGTTGCCCAAGAAGGAAGTCAGTGTACCTAAATAACCTCAATGTAGGAAGACACGTAGCGAAAATATCGTGACAAAGTATTCTATAGAAAAACAAATTTTACAGCTCATTACACACTTTGTTTGACTTGCATACCCTCGAATCGTTGCCCAAGAAGCAAGTGATTATGCCTGATTACCCACCCTTGAAGAAGATAAACAAATAGAATAGAAGAAACGTGACCGACTATCCGATACAAAATTCAATTTTACAGTTCATTACGCATTTTGTTCGACCTGCATGCCCTCGACTCGTTGCCAAAGAATCAAGCGAGTATGTCTTATTACCCACTCTCGAAGAGGATACATAAAGAGAATAGAAGAATCGTGACAGACTATCCGATACAAAAATCAATTTTACCGTTCATTACGCATTTTGTTCGACCTGCATGCCCTCGACTCGTTGCCCAAGAAGCAAGTGAGTGTGCCTAATTACCCGCCAGGGTCGTGATAATTAAAGCGTGGACCGCACACACCGACAATGCCACTATTGTTCGAAAGTAAAAGTGCTCGAGGTTGTTGATACTGTGGCCGATATCTGCGCCGTGACGTCGCTCACGCTCTTCGCGATCATCTGTAGATCGTGATTATTCAATCGTTATGGAATAACTGTATTACTCTACTCAGTACGATAATATGCGATGTAGATATTTCCCAGATCTTATAATCCGCTTTGTTTAAGTTTTTGTTTGTCAGCCTCTGTGACGCAGTTGGTTAGACCCCACCTGTGAAACGAGAGAATGCGGGTTCGATCCCGACATCGAGAGAAGTATTCATGTGGTCTAAAAATATTTCTTACGGTTCTAGGTGTTTGTGAGACTGAAAAATCTCTTGAAGTTTCTGATACCCACGACGCAAGACTCGATCTTATTGTAGAGTCAGGACTATGTTTATGACTGATGGGTGTTATTTATTTGTTTATTTTATTTATAATTTAAACCTAGACGTGACGTTGATGAATAATAATATGTGTGTTGATTTTGTATAATATGGGAAATTACCAGAGCAATCTGAGGTGTATTTGCCACCAATTGATGATAAAAGATAACAGAATTAAATAACGGAGAAGATAATCTTAACTATATGCACCTTGGCTTTGTTAAAATGTATTTCTCGAAATAGGGAAGTATTTATAACAGAAAATTATGATAGTTTTGGCTTTAAACGTAACAATTATCTCAAGCCTACTCGAAAAGTATCTTAATGGTTTCCGCGGTTTACCTCATTTCGCTTTCTTTTAAGTAAATACGGAAAACACACATTTTTGAAATTTGACCTGAATTCCGATATGGAAGTGTAAATTCGTAAGATAGGCGTAACCAATTTTATTATTTACTTTAAATATATATTACATAATATATCTGCAAATATTACAACTACTAGTTTTTAAAGCATAACATTTGGTAAACACATCCTTTTAATTATATTCCTTCTATCTTTATTATAATATATTTATGAAAACTGAATACATAAATAACATTCCTAGGTATTTTAAGATAGCAAAATCAATTGCTATCGAGAAATTTGCTTAAAAAAATAGCTCTCTTACTTAATCAACCCATCAGTAATACTAGGGGCCTACTCCTTTATTTTTATCAAGGCTTTTTATAACTAAGACCACTGAAGATAGTTGAAAACACAAAACATATGTACAAAATATGGACATTCAAACATCACTAAATATTCGAATAAAATGTAACTTGCATTTCGAATTTACAAAATTCCTTCCATAATTTCTAAATTCCTGGCACAATATATATGATATATTGACGTCGAAACAGATAAGCTAGCCAGTATTTACCAAGTTTCGCAAACGCTTTGCGAAACACCTCGACTGCAAAATGCGTGGCATTACTGTATCATAATGCGAACGCTTATTTGATAAAGTGTTCATAATGCAATCAGGCTCAATGTCAATACAATTAGGCTCTGTTGGTATCACTACTGATATTATCGCGCTGGAATGTTGTTAGAGCAGAAGAAGAAATTTCCCATCTCAGTTGCTGTTATTTTTAGATAGTACCTATAATAAATGAGAAGTGACAAAAAACTACAGAGGTTACGGAAATTCTATTAAAAAAATTAAATGACTGAATTGTTATCTCCCTTTTGTATTTACTGGAAAAGACTCCCGTACAGTCTAATTCCTGTAGTTTTTAAAATATTGACAATATAATTTTTTGTGACAACGGTACTTCTATTTTAAATATAAAATGCTCTTATACCAGAATTACTAATATAGAATCGAATAGATGACCATAACCCATTGGTGACCATCACAAATCTCTAAACTTGTTCGGAGGAATATCGAAATATAATACGAAGATTCGTATTTTCAATTCTTTCAAATTAACAGAGTGACTACTGAACATATAGACACTTAACATCTTATGTCTCAGGATGGCGAGCGCAGTAGAATTTTGCTACTGTTTATGAGCTGTCATATCACTTACCATCAGGTGAACGGCTTGCTCGTCACGCCATTCATTGAAATAAAATAAAAAATATTAAACTTTTTTTGTGACGAGTGTCAAATATTGGCATTGGCATACTATTTAAAACATCTATGAACTATAAAGTCAAAGCAAATAGTAAGCTCCTGGACTAGTCAGAGGCGTTAAATTGTGTCTCGCATAAGATTAATAGCGGTTTGTAGTAGAGGAAGTATTTGCAATAATTAAAGAGTTGGGTGGGTTTCGCAAACCCTTTGCGAAATTACTGGCCGATATATAAATGCTAATTTTAGTGTTGCAACATCTAGGTTTAGTAAAATGAAAGGACCGGGTCTGGTATGCGACGGTCAGGTAAACAAGATTTAACGTGGATTTGTTACTGTTCCTTTGTTATTGTAGTTTAAAATAAAAATACCTTAATATTTGTGCTTCATTTCTTCACCTACCTAAGGAAGACTGGTAGACTGTCAAAGAATGCCTCAGCAACCCACATTAGCGCAGCATGGTAGACTATGACCTAACCACACTCAACCGTACTTTCGATTGTAAAGGAGGCCCGTGTCCTGCAGAGGACGTTTATGGGCTGACACAGATGGAGATACAAACCCACATTAAGTTCGTTTGAATACTTTCAGTATATCAAGTTTTAAATAAAAAATATACAAACACCTGAATATAAATATACGTAATTGGTAAAAAAAATCGAAATATCACTTTGTACTATATTATATTAAATTAAACGAGTATGCAAGTTTCTAAACGATCTTATACTACTGACTCTATTTTAAAATTGAAATTTTTAGCTTTCAAATCAAACGTATTTCATGATCCTTGCCTGTACACGTCACTGGTAAACAATCAACAAGATAAATCATCCAATTATTATTAATTAAGGTTAAATATATTGGCACACTTTCAATGAAAAAATACTTGGAAAGGTAACATGTCAAAAAACCTATTAAAATTACGTTAACATAAAAAGTCTGTAAAAATACAAAAATGTGAACCAAGGCTGGCAAGTAAATAAAAATACTTGAGGCTCATAAACAAATAACACTAAAATATTATTTTTTTATACTCTCAATTAAGTCATACTATATACTCAGTAAATATACATAACTTCTCTCCATGAATTTGTCGTTTTGCTCAAAAACCATGATTATTTGACGGATCTGTCATTTGTGCGACCAATAGTATAGTAGGAGAAATACAAATTATATCGATTATTTGAATAAAATAAAATTGTATTCAGTACATTTTGTGTTACTACATTTTACAAGGTTACACCGTTAGACAATTAAAGAATGTTGACAGAGATAACTGCAATCAATTGCTTAATATTTTAATAATGAAAAAACTTTATTACTATAATTATATACCAAGTTTATTTAGTAACATTACAACACAATCCCAACATTTCTATAGAATTACTCGTCTTTATAAGTATATTACACCAAAAAATAATAGAAATAAACGGTGCGGATGCAACAATCTTTTAATTTCAAATATGTCGCTGATGGTGTCCACTTAGACTGCTCTCTACTGTCACGTCCATCTCCATACTAGTGTATTCTTCTGTATCTGTATCAGCCCATATACGTCCCTCTGCAGGGCACGGGCCTCCTCTACAATCGAGAGTACGATTGAGAGTGGTTAGGCCATATAGTCCACCACGCTGGCCTAGTGCGGGTTGGCGGACTTACAAATTTTTATAAATCGCTATGGTATGCAGGTTTCCTCACGATGTTTTCCTTCAGTTAGTGTATTCTTAGGCAGTTTTAAAATTTATTTTAGTTATGAACGGTTTTATCGCTTACGTTAGCTTTAGCTTAGTTAAGTATTATTAAAAGCAGTAAACAAAATCCTTCTAAGACGATATGCGTATATCTAATGACAAAATTGCAACTAATTGCCCAGCACGACCTAGTATTACTAGATTGCCCAACGTCACGGCTGACTGGCCTAACACACAGTCCATTACAACGAAAGCGAACATCAAACTACCATATCATCACCGTTCAAGGTCCACCAGTACACCAGGTGTGAGTTCTGAATGATGTTATTGAGTGACATGGTTTGGAATATTGTGGTTTTCATAGTTAGTGAATGCTTAGAAATATTGATTGTCTACCGTCTTTTGACGTCGTAATAAATAAAAATAAAAAGTATACACCAAACAGTCACATACATAGTGCTGATCCCACATTAAGGTCGAGTCTAGGTCGTGGGTATCAGGAACTACGAGAGACTTTTCGGTCTCATAAGTACCCAGACCCGAAACAAGTACCTGTGGTTTACAGAAATATTTGTGTCGGTGCAGGAATTGAACCCGTGACATCTTGTTTTGCAGTCGGCGTCTAAACAATTGCGCCACAGAGGCAGTCAATGAATGATGCGTTCTTGTCATACTGTCGTCAAAATATTAGGAACAGTTGTTCTCCCTTCACATATACTATATTGGACATGTTAATACTAATAAATGACGAATATCAACACTTGTTATCAATAATATTAAAATAAAACGTAAAATAGATATTTTTTTATTTCAATTTTAGTTCCAAATTTCGCCACACGTCTATAGAGTTTAGATGAATTATACTTTAACAATCTTGTATTACCGCGTTTTGAATACAGAAAGCCAACTTTTTTAAACATGTAGAAGTTGATGAAAGCTTGTATCAAATAGCTTTAAAAACTTAAAAACGGCGTATGTCTAGTCCTAGTAGTCTTAGTAATGAATATCTTCATGATACCCATTACTAAGACCCATTGCTGACGACTATATGAAAGGCAAAGTAAACTAAAAATCATTTCAATCAGTCTATCAAAATCAGAGGAATTAGTTTGTTGCCATTCTTTGTTAATGGTGATTATGTTTTAATTATAAGTTTTTTTTTATATAGTTGAATCTCCTTATCCTAACAAGACGTTTTAAATAACTAATTAGTGTTTTTTTGTTTGCAGCCAGTGCGGGTATACTCCTGGATCATGCGCCAGCTTGCCCGGAGCATTATGGAGTTCAGGTAAATACTACAATATTTATGTCATGAAACCTTTCATTTTGTATTTTTAATCAGTAATTTATGTTAACAATCAAATAAAATATTCGTAACTCATATTATAATCAACTTAAAAAAAACAACTTAATTTTCTCTAAAAAACACAAAAGACTAGATTCCTGTCATTCCAAATGTTACCAGGAACAAATCGCTCAATGCGATATGTCCGCGAATTGTAGCATATTTTGAATAGTTCTATTTTATTAAATTACGTAAAAGATATTAATAAAATAAAAGAAAAAATAAAATGAAGAAAAATACCAACAAGAATAACGCAATTTATTAACAAAGTACCATGATTTTTCCAGGCATACGCGCACCCAGAGCTGTGCGACCAGTTCTTCCTGTGCACCAACGGGACCCTGACGGTGGAGACCTGCGAGAACGGCCTGCTGTTCGACGGCAAGGGCGCCGTGCACAACCACTGCAACTACCACTGGGCTGTCGACTGCGGCGACAGGAAAGCCGATTGTAAGTGTTCAATTATAACATATGTAAACTTATCCTTTTTGCTCAGAAGAGGTAGAGTAAAATAAACATGTAAGTTTCGCCCTTTATATTACGTGCCACGATGTGATAGGGGGCGAATATACACATATATCATCATATCGGGCACAAATTTCTGACCCGAGCTGACAATGAATAAAAAAATCCAGTATCACTTTATCCCAGCCTGGAATTCGACTGTGTTTAAAATCTCTTAAAATCTCCTGTAATAAGTTTTGAGTTATATCATTAGTAAAATGTTATTTGTAAGTGCAAGATTTGGGCCAAATATTAAATTAAATTACATAAATATTCGGTATAAATAAGGCCCTATTTACGCGACGAAATGTTCTCGCCTGATTCCAGGCGATAGTCAAATGCTTTCATCGTATAAAGATTGCCGTTAATGTCTAATGTTAATGGGAAACGGTTACAACGGTTACGACTAATATCCCTCTGTTTCCATTCACAATTTGATAGGCTGGATATTCACTTACAATATAATTGTAGAAGGTTTTCATGGGCGTCCATAATCACATACCATCGGAAAAGCACATTTGTCGGTCCATAAAATTTTAGAAATACAAACGAATAAAATCTTTCACCTTTCTCATAAAGCCATCAACAAATCTATTAATAGCAAAAATAACTACAAACCTTTGCAAGTACTAATTAATATTTAATTTAAAAGGAAATATATAATACATTAACTACTTGTGATTGTAAAGTGAGAATTAGTATACAAATATGTACCTATTTAGTAATTAGTTTGGACGCATAATATTAATACTTATCATATTTACTCACAGAATTGATAATTAAACAAGTTGCAACAACATTTATACCGTCACTTCAAAGCGAGATTGTATTAAGATGATGACTTATGCACTCCTATCATTATAGGCAGGAAGTTTAACTATTTCCAGACAATAACCACAAAATCAAGACTAAATACTTCCGCTGGTCGTAACACCGGGCTAATGAGAATAATAAGGAATATCTTGTACTAGACACTGTATTTTATTAGTCGATCATCGAATATTAATCTTATTTAAAATTGATGGAAGTTGTTGCGAGATTGCCACTAGATGTCACTATATACAGTTGACAACGTGTTAAAAGCACTGTGTTACTGACTAAATACTACTAGAGGGCTCTCATAAATAATAAAGTCGATTTGAAGACATAGAACTGACTAGAATAAACGTAACAAAATTGAAATACTTTTTGCAATGAATGGCGAGACCAGCTTGCCTTTCGCCTGATGGTATACGACACAACTGCTCATTAACAGCAGCAAAACCAAACAACACTTGAATTACGAAGCAAAGCTTGGCATTCCACCGCACACGCAATCCTGAGACATAAGATATAAAGTCTCAATATGTCCGGTAGTTACTCTGGCTACAATGTCGTTAATACCGAAACACAACAGTGCATTCTCTCTGCTATTTGGCAGGAGAAACAGACATTGCGGTGGTACCTACCTAGGAGGTCTCTTAAATATGCGAGACCTACCACCAGTATTATTATAAGTAGTAGTATTTAGTATTAGTAAATTGAAGTAAATTGAAATATTACTGTGGCAACTTTTAAGCAAATACTCGAAAAATACTGTTAAAAGCTAAACAAACATGTCATCTATAAAACGCTTTCACATTGAGAATTGAATCACACAAGAATAGAGCCTAAGTATTTATCATGAAATAAAAAATAAGCAAAAAATCCCTTTCTAATAGATTCCGCATACATTAACGTTTTTCTTACATCCGCTGCTGAGTGTGATAGATATAAAATTATTTCCGTACATTATAATCGATCCCAGAAATGTTATACACAATCATGAATGAAAAATGTAACAGCGCCATAGTTATTAAATTTAATTTGTACTAGCAAATTGGTATCTAACATGTAAATTATTGCATTAGAGGCACCTTTAGGACTGTTTGTTTGTTTAATTAATTAGATACACAAAATTGTTCTTCACATTTTTTATTGCATTGTTTCGTCACACGAGCTAACAGGTCATCTGATGATAAGTGATCACTGCTTTCCATGATCGTTAACAACTGAAATCGGGAGGGAAGCGGGAATGAAAAAGGAAGGAAAGGGAAAGTGTTTTTCAGTATCTGGCAATTTCACTTACCGAACAAAAGCCGACAGCAAAGCTTCGCTTCACGTTAATTTTCTGTGAGACATTAGCATAGCCCTAAACATGAATGCCATTCATGCTGTCATGACGGACAACAGTGTGGCACTACCACTTCCAAGTATGTGAAATCCTCGTAGTTGCAACGGGCAAACGAGGCAGATGATGGTCTAACTCCATTCAACCAAACACTTTAGAAGGACTAATATCCATGCTCTTCCTGGTTCTCTACCATTACGGATTAGTACGGTACTGTATAAAGTTATTGTTTTTCTTGCAGTGACACCCCTATCCACCCCCGGATGCGAGTACCAGTTCGGCATCTACCCCGACAGCCACGAGTGCTCCACCAGCTACATCAAGTGCGCGTACGGCATCCCCGAGCAGGAGCCCTGCACGCCCGGCCTGGTGTACGATGAGCGCATCCACGGATGCAACTGGCCCGATCTATTGCAGCCTTTCTGCAACCCTGAAGGTATGAACACATTTTAATTAATCATAAATCTGAATTTAGATGAAAAGTAACAATCACAGCCGATTCTTCTCTTTTCGAAATAGTGAAATTAATATTTGAATTTGGAATGTATACTATGAAATACAGCTGATGCTTCTCTTTATGAAATTTAAAATTTGAATTTAGAATTCGTCCTCTTATATCTTTATTTCCCCTTTTGGTAAATTCTGAAATGAATATCTTCATATTTTTCATTACTTATTGATCTCAATTATTTAAACCTGAAACTCTAGTGTCATCATTTTGGTATGATACAAGTAACATATACGAATAAATACAAAAAACATACAACATATATCTCATTATGAAAAGTCTTTGACAAAAATTATTCACTATTCAGTTAACATTAAATTATAGCTCCTAAGAAAGTCATGACCAAATGAATTCAACTTGACTGTTAAAACTCAGTTGAAATAGGAGACTTCCTCGATATCATATTAATATTTATAATACAAATACTGTACATCAATTATTATTATTATTGTTTATTCTCTCACTATTTGCACTACCCTATATTTCAATTTCTCAAAATCCAGTCCATCCAAAGGTTGCCTGGAAGAGATCGCAGCTAGCGATAAGGCCGCCTATTGTAACCATGCGTTTAGTTTTTAAGTATTTTGTATGCGTCTTTCATTTTGGTGTACAATAAAGCATATATAAATAAATACTTGGACATTTACGGCTATTAGACATGAATAATTCACCAATATAAATTCAACTGTCAAAAGGAAAATCAATGTCGTAAATAAATATATGAGCCAGGAAGTGCATTCCTAGATTGCTGTCTAGACATATTGTTGATTGAAACTAATAAAATTATGGTCAAAAAATATAGACGTGAGATTTCTAATAATTAAATCTGGATTTCAAAGGTAAAATAAAAGCAAAGAAAAGACTGTAAAACACTAGTAATTTCAAAACTACAGCTTAGTCCGTGGAACCTATGTAAATGCACCACTATATGAAATTGGTCCCTATCCACTAAATGAAATATAAGATAAAAATCAACTGATAATAGTGTTTGCGAATGTGTGCGCATCTTTCACAAGACGATGGGTGTAGTAACGAAAAATTAAATTTCTTCGCGACAAAATACGCGTCCGATCACCGCTTTTTTTAATGATGTATAATAATAATAATAATAATATAATACAATAAAAATATTTAAATAATTCCTTTTTCATAGCGGTCGTTGGCTTCAAATGCCCAGCCAAAGTGCCAGCCAACACGCCAGCTGCCAAGTTCTGGCCGTTCCCCCGCTTCCCCGTGCCCGGAGACTGCCACAGACTCATCACATGCGTTGAAGGACAGCCCCGTCTCATCACCTGCGAAGCTGGCAAGGTCTTCGATGACCAGAACCTTACATGCGAGGACCCAGAATTAGTCCCCCACTGCGGTCACGCGTGATTCCACTGAAATCAGTATTGCAAGATGAAAACGATAAATAACTGAGTATTCAAACCTGTATAAAAATACTGGATACTTGAAAACTATATAAAAATATCTTTGATAGTTAGAAAAATAATCTTAAGTTGGTCCCAACGTAAAATGATGCACAAATTACTGTTGGTCCCAACAAAAAAATAATACACAAATTATTGTTGGTCCCACGCCAGAATTGTTTATCTATAACAATGAATTTTATAATCAAAATGTCCTGTAAAATATACCCGTTTTCGTCTTGCGATACAAATCTCATGCTTTTAATTTAATTTCTCAAAAATGTAATTGGAATGCCACTTCCACCGAGTCCTATTTATTTCTACTAATAATGCCTTACTCTAGAATCGGTTTAATACAAAACACAGTTGCCAAATGCGAACAGATGAATTGTGCGTGATATTAGTTACCATAGAATATATATTTTATATAAAAGACGCATATGTATGTATCCTTCATTTAGTTTTCTGTAAATATTACTGTTGAAAATAAAAGAAAATGTAAATAGAAAAATGTGTGAGAAAATAAATATATTTAATTAACAAAATACACGTTTGTTTTATTTTATATGTCCTAAAATGTCATGTTAAAAAACAAAGAGGCACGGTGAAGTACATTTTTTATAATAACATTATTTTATAAGATATGAGTAAAAACTGAAATGAACATAAATGAAGAGATTTCCTCATAATATGTGTTTTCCAAAATTTTAGATAAATTATAAAAATCGATATAAATATAAATATATCTGTGAAATCACAAACTTCATTTCGATTTGAAACATAAAAATATGCGTCTAATTAGTAGGTGGTAAAAGCAGTTGTCTGGATGGCAGTCACATTGGCTTTCAATATGAATTAGTTAATACGCGAAATAATTTTCAAGAAGTTTCTGAACCCGGGCGGAGCCGGGTTCACCGCTAATATTAACATAAATGTGGAAATTAGTGCCATTCCTGACCTTATTCATGATTCCACTCAAATTTGATTCAAAACAAACATCCTTTATATATATTTTTATACCAGATTATCACTTATTAATATTAACATGACAATTATCTACAAAACGCCTGTGGGTAACTTCAGTGTATAAATAATAAACCAAGTATTAGCCAGCTAAATCCAAAACCTGATATCACATATACACGATTCTCAGGTATATTATTTTAACCAGCATACACTTGATTTTAATTTTTAGGAAAAATCAATACGAAAACGAAAATTAATAAGCGCCTAAAATAATAAAATAGTTGCCACAAATGTTCGTAGTTGTTCTGAAAACATCATCAGGCGTTAATTTATATAAAAACATACATAAGCTTCTTCAATTCGCCTGTCGATTTCTTATTAGCAATTACTGTAGAACGGACAATCTTTAAAGTACATTGCGTGAAAATTCTATAAACAAAGGTATCATGAGAGCGATCACCTTTCCAAAACAAACTATCTTGGGGTATGGGTACATGCATATGTTTTCCGACTCATTATGTTATTCAGGTTAAAAACATGTATCGGCAAATAAATAAATTTTGCATTACGTAATAGTATAGTCTTAATTATAGTATGTTATACATCTTTATCATCATCAGTCCGTTGCAGTCTATCGTTGGACATAAGCCTCTCCCCAGGTATGCCACGGAGCCTGCTGCGCTGGTTTATATACCATATAAAATATCACAATTTGTACAAAATTTAATTGAATTTTATCTATTATTCTCTTTCATATAAGTTCCATTGTTAGCAATTGTAAAACATGCATATAACAGTCATATCCCTCAATAATTTAAAATCAAATAATCAAAATTGTTTAAATGAATACGTTGTCTTAGGAATTAAAATTGAAAGGCGTTCATCCTGATATCTTATCGCTATCTAGTAAGCATTACCGTAACATCACAAGCATAATCTTTGATACCAAGTTTTTAAAAATATGATACACCTACCATCAAAGCTTACTTAGTTAGTGATAGGATATTTTGTAATAATAAAGATGATATTAAAAACATCTATGGTATTTAAAGTCCGGCAACCCTCACTAGGTTACCTGGTGGACTATATGGCCTATGCCCACTCAATAATTGTCTCAATTGTAGAGGGCATGGGATGTATATGGGCTGATACAGATACACAAGGATCATGTGGAGGTCAAGAAAGAAAAATAAATAAAATACCAGAATACTTAAAACTTAGAATTTAATTAACCTATATACATAAATGCTCTACTCTTCATCGTCTATGACTACTGCCTTTCCCTTGGGCGGGCGCTGAGGTTTGCGGCGTGAGGGCTGGCTCCCCGCGGGCTTGGGCTTCACGGTCGGGGGGTTCTCTAGGGCGTCCAGCTCCGCGTCTGTCAGCTGGCCTTTGTACCAGTCGGCGCTGAAAGACAGAAAAAAAAACGGGTAAAAATTGGTGCAACTTTTGATACATTCATTTTTACACATATGAAATAAAGAATGCAGGATGGTTAAGGATGGATTAAGTCAAAAAAAATTATAAACAGATATAATTTTGAAATGGTGGTATTAGTATATCTGCAAACCCCAATTACTACCCTGCAACTCTACACCTAAATGGTTCAAATCTATTTGTTTCACCTAGAAGTCTCATACTTAACGAATAAAAATTCAAGCTATTCAGGATACCATTGCAAAGAAAAAACAGAATCGAATATTATTTACGGATTTTATCGTGTATTTGGTTTGATAATTACATTTTTAGCTTTTATCTCTATTTCAATGTGTAAATTCTACAATCAATAACAATCAACAAAAAACTCTAAGGATTCAGAATCGACTATTATTTGTTGATCAACTATTTTTTAAATGTTAATATGTCTTCTTCACCACTCTTTACAACCAATCACAAAACCTAACACTCACCACTCAGGCACCTTCCTGGCCCACTCGCACTTCTTGTGCACGTCGTCGAAGGCCTGGCCCAGCTTGCAGCCGGAGCGGCGGGGGGTGTTGCCGTTGATGCACACGTAGAAGAACTGGCAGTCCTCAGGGTCGGCGTAGCGCGGGTGAGTCAGGCCAAAGGTCTCGTTCACAGCGGGACAGTCGAATGCGAACACCTCTGGAAATTGAAAAGTCAATGGTTGAAAATTCTGTATTATTCAGTTTAAAATTATATCTACAAATTGATTTTACTGTGCGACATTATATTTACCCTTTATTTCTGTGTTTCTAAATATTCATGTTATCCTTGTAAGTACTGTATTGAAGACAAATTGTACCGTAAAATATACTACTGATATTTAATTGATGCAGATTTTTAAATAACACTATCCCCACATTACGAAAATATGTCTACCATTACCACTTTTACAACATACTACAATTCCAAACATTTACTGAATAAAATTTTGAACCACAAGTACTCTCACTTTTGTATCGACAACAATCACTATCAGCCGAACCGCTTGTTAATTTCCAAATCAATTAAAGAAATGAAAGTGTTTCTTACCAGCAGCACCGCAGCCCTTCTTCTTAGCCTCATCAGGCCAGGTGCAGATGCCGGTCTTGTCGTTGTACACCAGGCCATCAGGACACGTGATCATGTTGAACTTGCCGTCCACGCAGTAGTAGAACTTGCCGCACTCCTTGGGGTCTTCGTGTGAGAAGTAGCCGTTCAGACGCGGGCAGTGCAGGGATGGGATGGGGGTCTCTGTAAAGGAAAAATAAGATCAGAAAGCTGTTTTATGTTCAATATTAGCCCATATAGGTCGCACTGCAGGGCACTGACCTTCTCTATAATCGAGAGCACGATTGACAGTGGTTAGACCATATAATCTACCACTAGCCTAGTGCGGGTTGGCGGAATTTACACACCATAGAAATTTTACTATTCATCATGGTATGCAGGTTTCCTCCCGATGCTTCACTCGCGTATTTTTTTAATATCAATACATACATGACTCCGAAAAATCAGACGTGTGCCCTGGGATTTGAACCAGCGATCACCGTGAACATGTTGGCAGCTGCATTTGGTCTGCCACCAACAGGCCACCATGCCCTAATGAACTTTTTAGATTATCCAGATTTTATTATTTACATATCATAAAAGAAACCTTTTACAGGTTTCTCTGGATACTGATGGTAGCCTTCTTTTAGAAGTGATGGAAAAGCTATTTTTGGGAGGAATATTTGTTTTTAGGAGTTTCTGATACTCATGATACGACTATATGCATTTGAATGGTAAATGTAGTTCGAGATGGTTACATATTAAAATGTTGTACAGCGTTTTTACATAATCACCATAAATCATAAAATGTGATGATTTACATTAACATAATATAGATATTGAAAAGATATGAAATGTATTAAAACTATAAATTATGTAGGAACAAATTTCCAAATCTGATTAATTATTTTTTTTTATCACTGGCCATTAAACATATATCAAATTCCAATTCTAAATTCAAATCAATGAGTTAAAAATTTAACAGCGAAACCAATCAGGCAGTTAATTCGCATACGAAGTAGGTATAGGTGTTATTACAATAAAATCTGCCGCCCGGCGCTCTACCAAGGCCACGCTTCCCTTGAAATTGGAAAGTTGTCTCAGGCAATGTTGACCCTCGGTATTTATACATAATCTGTATTCCGCTGATGCTACGAACGAGTTACGGGTATGTTAGGGTTACCACTCGTGTGCTGATTTGAAAATTTATTGTTCTGAGATTCATAAATATGTCAAGATTTTTTTTAATTATCGTGCCATTCGATGCTTTACTAATCTTGAACTGAACTTACTATCAAATGTTAATGCGGACAATTTACTATACCAGTGTAAAAGACAGCTTAGAAGCAAGATTGGATTTGAAGAAGTTTGGTCAGAATTTTCGTTAAGTAAGGCTTACTTATTTATGAACATCCTGGAACTATCTGGAGCCATTGTAGTATGAAAAATGTACAACTTTTCTCTGATTTAACTATCTATAGAATATTGATCATTAAATTGCAATAGTTTTGACCGGTGACAACCCTAACACAAGTATTATTACAACACACGACAGCCGCACGTGAATTGCTTTGTTCACGTGTTATGAAGTTCTCAGAAATAGACTTGACATTTTTAGACATGTGTTGGGTATAAACGTGCTATTTCCAATAATTTTACATAAATATTGCTATAAAATTTACAATAATACTATTTTTTCCTTCAGGTGGATAGAGTATTAATTGCTGATTAAAGATTTATTTGGATCTAAACCGTAATAGTATTCTCTTGAAAAGGATTTTAGCAAAATTGTCACATAAGTACACACATAGATTTTGAAAAAGTTTTTAGAGCAAATATATACATCTGTATATAAAGTATATATTTGTACCACCATATTAGGTGGTACCCAATACCATGAAGGCGAAAAAATATATATTAAAAAGGATCTTATCAGCTATCAGCGAAAATGCTGAGAAACCTTTACAGTTATTAAATGGACAAGTTTACAAAATTAACAACAAATACAAAAACACACAAACAACTAATAATAATGCCCAGATAAATTCCCATCTTCTCTAACTTCAAATACTTCGCATACTAGACTCCTTAAATGTCGACGATCTAGTCTAACCTTTAATCGTCACGACTATTTGCTTAGTCTCAAAGACATACATTTTAACCTGGCTTAGTAAATGGTATCTGATGGTGAGAACATTACCGTTCAAATTGGCTTTATGTTGACAATAGATATATGACTTTGGAAATGGAGAAAACATCCTGAATAAGGAATTGAGATGTCCAAGAATTTCATACATACATACATAAATTCACGACCATTTCCCAGAAGGGTGGGTAAAGGTGCTGGTAACCTGTACCCACACGTTTCGCCTTATGTGTTTCGTCTCGTGGTGCCGCGAGCCCATCACCATATCGGCCCTAAATTCCTGACTCCGGGCTGATAAGGAATTTACAAATCGCCCATCCACCAACCAAAAATCACCAATAGGATATCCGCCAACCCGTACTAAGTCAGAGTTGTAATATACCAAGCTGTGACAATTGTAGAAGTGACCCATACCTTGTTGTACGATGAATAACCTCTTTTTAAAAATTTCACGCTACCACGCAGGCCTACTTAAAGTTTATCAGTGAAATATGTGTATTTCAAAGGAAAATTTGTGAATTTTGAATTTTGAAGGAGAATTTTTGTGAATTTGAAGGAGATTACTTACGCAGCTTGGGCCTTTGAGAGCAGTCGAGGTTGAATGGCAGGTCGCATTTCTCATCAAGAGGGTCGTAGTCATTGAACACCATGCCGTCAGGGCACAGCTTCTCGATGATCTCGCCATTTCTGAGGAGAAAGAAAATAAATATGAATTCCATGGTTTAATGGTCTGTATACTTCATGGACCTTAGGCGTACTACATTGATATTTATCAGATGGGCTTATAAGAATTATAATAAGACCAATACCTTTAGTATCAAATCTCAACTTATATACCGTTATAAATTGTCTACAGTTTTATTTTGCTGGTACCTAAGCTTGGTCAGTGAATAAATAATACAATGTTTAAACTATCACATTGTTTACAAATTATAAATTTTTTGCACTTCAAATATACATACATATGTACGTGGATGCTTTAACAATGTAAATATTATGCGGGTATCATAATTTTAAGTTTGGAGCAAAAACATGTGCTTACAATTAACATGAAAATACAATTTTTTGCTTAGCTAATAATAATGGCCATTATACAACTAATGAAGGACATCGATGGATTAATAGCGATCAATATACCAATAGGTCAAGTCACAATAGATACTTGCAAATGACGACAAAAACCTATTGATTGCAAACGATCGACATACACAAAAAGACTAATTTACTGACACATTCTTAACATAAAAAACTACCATACAGAAATAGCCCAAATTAATGGTATCATAACATAATATATTAGTGCGTAGTCGTAGGTTTAAGTTCCAAGACACACCTCTAAATTTTAGGAGTCATGTGTGTATTGATAGTCAATCACCACGCACTATAACGTTAGAAGAAAACATCGTGAGAAAACCTGTATACCATAGCGATTTGTAAGAATTTCTATAGGATGTAAAATATCCATTACATAATATAAACATAACATAAAGACAAAACAATATCAGAATATTTCCAAAGGAAAAATAAATGTTAACTACAGCATCTGATATTACCAATAAATCCTTTTATTTATTGTTCAAATGAGCCTTTTTTTTAACGCCATCAACCCAACAAGGAAAACCTTTAATTTTTTAACTGACATAAATCTTGGATCGTTTTAAAATCATTTGTATTACATTACCCGAACGTAATAAAACGATTTAATAAATTAATGTGTGTACAGTATATACTTGTTTTGGGTCTTGTTTTATATAATATACTTATGTGACCAAAAGTTCCTCTTATTTCTGATACCTAAATCATCTTTCAGAAAAACTTGGGTAAGATGCAGACTGGATGATTTTTGTACATTATTTATAGTGCTTTCAATGGCCATCAACGACGATAAAGAAATTCCTACTTAACTTTAAAAATAACACCTTAATAAAACCTGCCTTTTTCAAAATATTTACACGAATATAATTTTCAGTATAAGGTATAATTTACATTAATTTTACGAGAAGTCCCATATGAGGACTCTACCGTGCGTCGCAAGAGTCGTTTACGATCCGCCTGCGCAACCTTTTCCATGTGTAAATAAATATTAACCTGTTTAGGAAAAGGTTGGCGAAGCTTCTGGTGATGTGGCAAGACGTCGTTATCAGAAAAATAACTCTATGTGTAGAGTTGCTATTTTATGAGATGATAGAGGCTCTTTTAAAGCCGCGTAAAATTATATCTAGAAAATAGCCATAATTTTGACCCTAACAAAGGTAATATAATGCATAGTAAGTTATAACATAATAAATTCAATAACAAGTCTTTACATTAAAATATCCACCATTGTGCATAATATTCGCGTCTACACGAATTATCAAAACTATATTTTGAAGCATGAAAAATATGAAAATAATTTAATAAAAATTTAAAATGAGTCTAGTATGTACATATCTTTTATAAATTGTATTTATTGTAACATTAAAAATAATATTCAATTAGAGACTAGGACTTTAGGGACTAGTATAGGAACTGTTAAATAACTCCGTATTTCCTACATACACGTTAAACATATTAACATCTATATCTCTATTAAGAAACACGCAGGGGTCATTCAGCGTACATTTAAAACGTTTGTTAAATAACAACATTCTCTACGTAATAATTATGAAACCAGCAACAGCCTTCTTTTCCTGTCATAAATAACTCAAATAAAAGCTTCAAAAGTGTGTAGTATTTTCTTAAACTTTATAATTGTTGAGTTAGTTGTCAAAATAATTTATATTTCAGTTATTAAATAATTATCATACTTTTTAGGTATATTGAAAGAAAACATAAAAGTACAATCGTTGAAATCACTGCTGTGGTATTTCGATGCAACGAGGATAAGCATATAATAAACAACGTGTAATTTATTAAAGAACCTTTGCATTCCAGTACGGGAATGGTTTTGCATTTTGAATTTAGAAGTAAATAAGTCCCAACCATTTATAATAGAGACTTTTTCATAGTTGTTTTTTTTTTTAAATTTGATGTGTGTTCTGAGAACTGAAATATGTGCAAAATATAATTCTAATCTATAAAGAAGATCTCGGTATACAGAAGTACTAAACACAAGTCGATAACATTTAAAAAAAATCCATAAGGAAATATTTATTGATCAGAAAATCTTTTATCATCGGACTAAAGTTTACCCTATAGTCTTTCATTAAGTATACTGGTTCTGAACTTATATCCCCAATTAACTATCTTAATTAATTAATTAAATTAATCAATACCTGCACTCGTAGTATTTGTCGCACTGCTCAGCATCAGCAAAGAAACCGTCTTCAGGGCACGAGTTGGTGATCTCAGCGTCACGCTCAGCGTCTTCACTGGCCCTCGCAGGCGGGTTGGCAGGCTTCTTCCTGCCTTTGGGCACCGCTGATGATGCTAATACTAAAAAGAGGGAAAAATATAATTAGTTTTTGATTAATGAAATTAAAATGTGAGGGGCACAGTTATTTGAGTTCGTAAAATAAAATAAAAAAATGCTTATGACTTGATAAATTAATAACATACACATAATGAGTTGGCCTTAGATATTTTCAGAAAAAAAATATCCTGATATTTTATCAGATCATTATGTCACTTTTACCCGAAGTTATTGCCGGAGTCAATAAGGTTTATTAATACCAATATTTCAAGACAACAATTTGTATAGAATGCGTATCAAATATTCAATAAAACTATAGCAACTTTACGTGGAACTGATTTGTAATTCTCAGATATGAAATAACAGAACCTATTAACTAGAACACTGATATAATTATTGCATAGTATGTATGTTTCCCAACACTCTGTATCTGAACAAATGTGTCTGTTATATCAATAACTCAGTCGCTTGGCGTGTTACATATACAGTGTAACCTATAGTAAACTTGCGCTTTTTGTTCAAAGTGATTTATGTCGCCATCTAGTTCATAAATATTATTCATAAAACGTCCGTTGCTTTGTCTATGTTATGGGCCAAGTGATTAATCGGGCATTATTCATCATGCCCGGGCAGTATGAATAATGCCCAATAAGAGCGGGCAATGTGATTATAACCAATTAATTTATCACATTGCCCGGGCATTGTGAATAATGCCAAGTGCCTATTGGGCAGAGTGATGTAAGGCGAATCAAAATCAAAACAATGAGCCGAAGTAGTAGAATTTAGAATAGTGCAGCACGAGGGGGTGGGTTGGGAGGAGTGGAGGGAGTGTCGCACCTCCCCTGGAACCACTCCCATGAAAAGGTAACGCACCATTCCTGAGAAATATCTATTATAGCAACCTAACCCTTAAAACACTTGTTGTCAATACAAATTAGCTTCTGCATCGTCTCCGGCGCTACGGGAAGTTCAGCCCCTTCGCCCTTGCGTACCAAAAGATAGGCAACCATGCTCTCCTCCGCAGCTTCGGCTTGCTGGTCGCCTCCGACGACCAGCCTCAGCCGCTACGGCTCGCACGGTTGCCTATCCTTCGTTACTCGGGGGGCTACTCTCCCTCCGCGCCTCCGGCTTTTTATATACACTCTAGGGTCGGTAGCCAAAACACTACGTGAAGTCGGGGTGTTCCGAGTCGGTTTTGGGGCACAATCGACCTAACTGATCCATAAAGTGGGTACACTAATTTTCTTCTGAAGATAATGTTTCGGACGTTAAAAAGCAACTAAACATAAGCAGATCAATTCAACCTTTCTAATTCATGGGTTCATCGCAGATGCGAAAATGCGGCAGCGCACCACGTAAAAAATCACCTATTAATCACACTGCCCGATCATCATGTAGCCATATTCATAATGCCCTGGCAATGTGATAAATAGGTGAGTTTAGATTGTAATTAATCACTTGGCCCGATATGGCTCGGCAATATTCATACTGCCCGGGCATTTTGAATACTGTCTGCATTAATCACTTGGCCCATAACATATATACTAATATTATAAAGAGGAAATTGAATTGGCTTTGAAATAATTGAAGTCATTTGTAAAATTCTTTCACTATTACAATTCTACATTAGCCCTGATGAATATAGGCGATAGAGTATTTTCAAAACAGTGTACACTCTAGCTAGTGTGTAATTATTTTAATATAACTGCAGCTACTTTTCGTCAGTGATTCAAAGTATAAGTTAAATAAAAGAAGAGTAAAGATAGACACATACATTAAATTCATATTCTAGCCTAGTACTTAGTTTCAATCTCGTTAGAAGTCACAGTTTCTTGGCTGTGCTTCCGATCAGGAAGAGTAATTATACGATATGTATATTAAACATTTACTTCCTTATTCTTTGAGTTGAAGTTGTTGTATGCCATGCGCCAGAACAGTTACTGTTACTTATGTATTTAATACTATCAAGTCAAAAATACAGTTGAAAATGATAAGAACAAACTTCTTTTAATAATAAATCTAAATTTCCCTTAATTGTATTTATTATAATTTTTCTAAAAACACCTTGAAGATTAAAGTTTATTTAAAAGATGTTTACTTAAGGTGTTTAAAAGAATAGATACGAAAGTATATTCGAAGTCACAAGGCTAGAACCAAAATATATAAAAAATAGAACACATTTTTTTTTGCTACAGTGCAACGCAACCACAACAGAGATTACATTTCTGCAACAGTATTAAATCATATTAATGAAGCGTGGAAAATCAATCGAGCATGCATAACTCTCAAATGATAAGATTTGATTATTTGTCAATAATTGAAACTGCGAACAAAACTGCGTACCATCAAGTGCAGAACGTCATTTTATTTTACTTCTACTTCTTATCACTGACGAAAATTAGGTAAAGATATAGTAAAACATTTCATTTGAAAAATATTTTTCTTTCTTTACTTGACAACAGAGAAAATAGATGCATTTAGTATGGTTAATATTTGTAAAAAATTTAACGATATAAATCAGTGTTCAATTAAAGTGACAGTTTATTTTAGGTTACTCTGTATCTAAATGCATTATGCCAAGCGACCTAGCTATTGATATAACCTTTTATACATGGTATATCAAGACCGCTACCGAAAACGAAGCCGGGTGGTAGTTTAAGTGACTTCAGACACAATTCAACAGAAAAAGTTGAAAAAAAAGTGTCAATTTTTTTTTTGTTATTTTTTTCCTATGGCCATATTTGGGTGGTAAATACATTTTTTCCTAAAATAATAGTTTATACCCTTTTATTTATAAATACTCTAAGGTATAAAAGAGTTTAAATTATTATTTTAGCAAAAACTATGGATTTACCACCCAAAAATGACGATATTTAAAAAATCATAAAAAATAATCGTCGCGTTTCTTTGCGAAGTTTTAAGTTGCATTGTGTTTGTAGTCACTAAAACTACCATCCGGCTTCGTTTTCGGTAGCAGTCTTGATATACCCGATATATCGTAGTACTTAAAATGTAGTAAAACAATAATACTTTTCCACTTAGCTATCTTATATCACAATTACGAACTTTACGAAATCTTCCATTTAAATATCGTAATACATAGGCATACAAGTTGTCGTGTCTCATAGACGATATTTCCCGACGCATGCGCATAAACTAGTATTGACAAAACTGGCTCACATTGAGCGAGGTCGCTTCCTGATAAGACCATTAGGAAAGGTCGCCGATTAAAAAATATACAGCTTTTGCTGTCTTCAATGTATGAGCCTGAACTCTACAGGACATGGATGCCATAGACTATAATTTTTTCCAATTTTATGTATGTATTATAAAGAGTATTAAGTTAAAGTTATAATAAAGTGATATTTATCAAAAAGATTTTTTCCGTTTTTTTTTTCAGTTTTTCCTACATAGAGCAAAAGTAACATATTAATAGTTTTTTAAACAATTTATATTTCTTATAGACATGTCAACAGCTCTGCTAAATATACCTACATTAAATTCATAGTTAGTATTGTACATTAAGCAAATATTTTAAGATAATGTATATTATGCCAACAACTCTTACATTTCTTTTTAATTAAATATTATAATGTAACCTTCACTACTAAACAAAATAGGGGTCTAAATCAACTTGATATACCAACAACTTCATTATATACACATCACATAGTTCATTTTTATACCAAACCAATATTTTCACATAAATTACTCTACCGAAAATATAGTATTCCCTAATTAAACAAATAAATCCATATGCTATAATAATAAATTAACAAATATTTTTCGATAACGTCAAGCCTTCAGGTGTTACAGTGTGGCAACTCGCGCTGATTTCTCTCTTACCTAACTGCGATCAGCTTTTTGCCGTCCGAAAGTCACTGTGTCAAAACACAATTAGTGCGTCTGTGTTATGTCACGTGTCTATCAACAATATGTGCGGATTTTTCTTTTGAAATTGATATTTGGCTTATGACCTAACAGGAAATTTAAGGTCATTGAAAATAATAAAGAATCCATTTATAGAAAGTCCCACGTTGTTTTTTTCTTATATCTAAATTATGTTGATAAATGTGCAACATAGCAAACAAAGTAGTACTTTGATCGTATATATGAATCAAAATTAGAAAACTCAGACCTAACAAAGAAATTAAGGTCAAATACAATAACTAATACGCCTATTTATAATGTTATACTATATCTATATTTTTATTGTTTTATCTGGGCGTAGTAGGCCTGCAGATATTAGTCATTGAGAGTGTTCATAGTAAAGTGAAAGGTAATTTGTTAAATAATTAAAGGAGCAATCTAGTAGCTCAGTTAATACAACATACTTGACTAGTTTAATGGAATATGTAAGATTATAAATATGAGATGTTTTTCATATGACTGATAAGAAAAACAGAGGCTAATATTGAATGAATTGTTACATTAATATGTTAGTTTCATATTATGTATATTATTGACAACATCTCGGCAATAACATCCCGGACTTTCAATCTGTGTGAACTTTTCCATAGATTACGGTCACTTTAGAAACTCTATGTGAAAGGAATCTGAATAGATCGTTAGTTCGTGTTCTGAATAAAAATTTCGATGTATCTAAGTCTTAAAAAAGTGTGTTGAACTTACTTAAGTTCTCACAGTATCTAGTTGAAGTTGTATTTTGCAATGTAAGTTAGAATCTCTATTATCCATTTTGTTATGAATAGAACATAAAATTGAACGCGTTGATGTCTTTTACTCAGAGACGGAGATCTATTGCACCATTAGAGGGTGTCGTCGTTTCTCCGCTAAAAGGATGTACATAGATCGTTTCTAGGACGTATAGTTACAAAGTTCAACTAGATTTCCTAATCGATCTAGATTCCAGGCATAGAGAAACAAGTACTGAACACAAGGAACCGTTACGAAAAGTAACTTATAGATTCAAAAATAGAGAACGAGAAATGACAAGGCCGTGCGATTAAAATTATTATGGGCTGTTATTTGGAAATGTATATACGTATACGAGCATGCACGTTTCGGTCAGTCACACATGCATACTAATGGCTGTCCTACACAACAGCAAAATTAAGGAAATAGAACCACCGTTTTTGTGTAGTTGTACCCGTTACATGAATTCTGGGTAGTTTACAAATACCCCATATCTTTTGTTGTATAAACAGTAATAACGAAAAAGTTTAAAGTACTCTTTAACTAAATAAGGTTTAAATAAAAGGGACATTTACTACCAACGAAACTGATAAAAATAAAAGTGATTTCGCTGCAAGGTTCAACGTGGCCTTTGGCGAGATTTTTCATTTCGTACGAGACATTCTTTACGTCTCATTTAAATATTGATTTAATATAAAATGTTGTACAAATCGGACGGGAATAGTAATTCCAGGGCCCAAGGCCAACCGGTTACTTGACATATTGTAATACTTAGAACTTGTGCGGAATGATAATGCTGTATTAAAGGTTGCGAGTAAATGGGTCATCTAAATTGTTTGATAATATTTACTAATATTCAAGAAATAGGAGACAAGGGATTGATAAAAGTAAATGAAAAGGTCATGCGAAAGGCTTAGTTCACTGTATATCAGACGCTGTAAGAGTATGAAAGTAATTTTCGTTCAAATTAATATAAGCTTCTCAGTAAAATACAAGTTAACTTATAATAAATAGACTAAGAAGAAGAGCTAAAAAGTGTGAAATATTTTGCGAGATAAAATTAAATTTAAATAAATATGAAGTCAACATATTTCATTTGTTATTTCCATGTGCTTTGTTGATGAAACAAATTACAATAAACCTCAGAAAAAATATATAAATAAAAATATAATAATAAAATTCACTCACCTAATAAACATGCCAGGATAATGGCACCCGTGCTCGACCTAAACGCCATCTTGTTTTATATAAAAACACTAACCTATCGGTCACTTAACTCTAACTTAAATGTCACTATATGTGACTTATCTAAGTTATAATTCCTAAATGACGCCCGCACCGCACGCTATACTGCACTGACTTTAACACTTTTTGTCATCCATTCTTAGCTGTTCAACCGTTCAGCGAAAGGTTACGTTAACATTGCCGTCTCACTCTCACTTGACAAGCTAAAAATATTACTGTCCTTGTCACTCACGAGTATCCACAACTGGCTCCGGATCCTGTTATTGTTCTACGTGTTTGGCAAGGAAATTAATAAAAGTATTTGATGCCAAAATCGTTAATCCATTTTTAATGGATCCATTAGTTAATTTGCAATAAATAAGTTGGGAAATTTTCTTTGCGTAATTGAAACTTGTTTGGGTGAGGGCCGCGTGCAATACACAAAGGATATGCAATGTAGGGCTCACGTTTGTATGTATTTGTTTACATCACATGTCATCATATGGATAATATGCACCTTTCCTTTATTTCCTTGTCATAGAGCCAGATTTAGCCGTAAGTGAAGAAATGTTTGTAAACGTAGCATAAATAATTAATTTGGAAAATATAATGGTTATTGTGGTAGAGTTTTCTCTCGATGGTATTTTCTAAAACACATTATTTCAAATTTTAACTTTTCGTTGTTATCAAGTTTACAGATACAAATCAATAAATATCAGCATTTTTTTATTTACTAAGTTTAGTCGGTAATTGAACGAAAATGTAATTTTTCACATTGTCATGTATAATTAATTATAAAAGTCGTATATGATGAAATATAATCGTATAAAATTGTTAGCATTCATTATCGAATGTATCAATTTCGTTACAATAACCGCGAAACCTCAATCAATGTATGATAGAACCACATATTTCCAACAAATACTGATTTCACATAATTTGCTAGAACGAGTACTCAAAGTACGAATACATAAATAAAAAAATATTTGAAAATATTTGGTGTCGATGCTTAATGACAGCATTTCCACTGTTGTTCGGGACGTAGAACAATCTTCACCTCTATCGGTGCATTACGATTTATTTATACAAACGTAAAGCAAATTTTATAAAAAAAACTTTTTTTATTGCTATTAATGGCCAGGCCTGCCGTTTGCCTGGTGGTACACTATGCGACAGCTCATGAACAGTAGTAAAACTAAACAACACCATGAATTACAATGCAATGCTTAGCATCCCACTGCGCTCGCCATCCGGAGACATAAGATGTTAAGTCTCAATATGTCCAGTAATTACTCTGGCTACAATGTCCTTCAATCCGAAACACAACAGTGCATTTAAACTGCTGGTTGGCAGGAGAAATAGACATTGCGGTGGTACCCACCCAGGCAGCCTCTCACATATGAGTGACCTACCACCAGTAATATTACGATTTATATATATATATATATATATATATATATATATATATATGTAAAGCACATTTTATAAAAAAAAACATATTAAATGTTTGTTTTGTAGCCATTCGGAAAAAAATACTGTGGTACGTAAAACTCCGAAAAACGAGCACTGAACCAGCATGATGGACTATATAACCAAACCACTTTCAATCATAATCTCGATTGTAGAGGAGGCCCGTGGCCTGCAGTGGGATGAATAATGGCTGATACTATTTGTTAACGGAAAAGTATGTAATCCGTCATTTTACACAATACATGGAGTCTAAATATTATAAATAACAATATGTATAAATACAAGCACCCGATTATTAAATGTATTTATAAATGGGTGGTTATAATCAGTTACCATCAGCACAGCAAAATGTAAGCCCGTCCAGAAATAAAAATAAAAAACACATAGTCCATACAACTCACTTGCCTATCGACTTACCGCGCAGTTTTTTTATTTCATATCCTCATATTTCAACAACACGCATATCTTTTTCTTTTTCTACCAGACGTTATCCCGGGCGATGCCTGGGCCCGCCTACCGGCTGATTCTCCTCCATTTCGCCCGATAGCCGAATAGCAGGGCCATTGACCCTCATATCTTCCTTGACAACATCTAGCCAGCGCTTCTTTGATTTAACCCTCGGTTGAGGTCCGGGAATATTGAGGCTCAAGCACACATTCAACCACGCATAGCATAGGCAAGTAAATCTTTTACAACAAATATTTTATTTTTCCTCGCACATTCTTTAAAGATTTCACAACTTTTAAACTCATCCGAAGTAAATACAACTTGAAAATACTTTTATTTGAATCCCAACATTGCGAAACCCTTGCAGGGTCAACGGTCTCGTGCAAACTTTGATTATTCATGCATTTGGGTACACACCGACCCGAGTGCTTTGTACGCCGCCATATACGGCATTTCAACAGAGCGTTGGCAAGATACAATAATAAACTGTACACTCGCGATGCATTTGCAAATTATTAACTTGAGGTCAGTGGAAAATTTTTATTCTTGAATTATAGAGATTAGGTATAGAATTTCAAACATAGTTGTCCGCTTTTCTCTCTTGCTCAAAATTATTCACTTGAGGTCAATGGAAAATGTTGATTCTTGAATCACAGAGATTTAGTATGGAATTTTAAACATAGTAATCCGTTAGGCTTTCTAGACCAAAAATGTCCATGGTTTTATTTTTGGAAATTTTTGATATTAAGCGCATGCATTGAATGAATTGTTCTACTATTGTAAGTGACGACTACATACATACACTCATTATGAAACGGGTACGATGGGTGTGTTATCATATTTTCAGATCCGGTATGCACAAGGTAACCAGTAAAAGAAGGAAAGGCTAGCGTATTAAATCTCACAAAAATAGCATCTTGAGTATAATTCATATGAAGACCACATTGAGGTATTATACTAGAGCGGACATAGGGAACAAAATCTGTGCGTATGGTGAGTACACAAGGGTACACAGTGAAGCGAGAGGGAAGATAATGTTACTTCGTAGGCGTGACAGAGACAGAAATAGAAGGTACCCTTCATTTTGTTACAAACATTTTGTTCGCAGTGTCCCCTCTAGTATATTATTTCAATGGAAGACCATCACATTTGCGATCATCAAGTTTTTTCTTTAGTGGGTTGTAACGTATAGACCACAATATGAATATTTTGAATGTATTCTTACTCTAGATTTTCGATCGGAACTGTACACGCAAATGGTAGAGACAATAAGTCTCGCTCAGAGGAAAGTAACATCGAACTCATCTCAGACACTTCCTACCAACGGAAGCACGTCAGATGACTTTCTAACTGACAGCATCATCACGACGGAGTCTGCAGTCACGTACGAAGTACAACCTCGAGTGCGCTCGTTCCGTGTTCCATGATTAGAATAAGTAATAAATAGGATATGTTATTGATGCGTGGAGATAAATTACGTTCAATACATCCAACCGTGCGTCGCGTCGAACGCAGAATGCTGAATCCGTAGAAATGCAAAAGCGAGTATGCTAGGTATAACAAATTATTTTTATTTATTTGGGAAACAACAAATACAATAATACATAAAGTTTACACAACTGTATCTGTATTTGTATCAGCCCATATACGTCCCACTGCAGGGCACGGGCCTACTCTACAATCGAGAATACGATTGAGAGTGGTTAGGCCATATAGTCCACCACGCTGGCCTAGTGCGGGTTGGCGGACTTACATACCATAGAAATTCTTATGAATCGCTATGGTATGCAGGTTTCCTCACGATGTTTTCCTTCACCGTTTTAGTGCATGGTGATTGATTATCAATACACACATGACTCCAACTACACAACTAGTTCGACATAATCCACAACGGTTTCCACAGATTACAATATCCTATAAATAAAGAGCTGATGCGTATACACAAGACCCAGGATACAGAAATAACATTTAAGTAGATAAACAAAATTACACGTTATTTACTAGGTGCGATACAAATTGAGTGTTATGCGAGACTTTTCAGTCTTACGACCGCTAGTTTTGGAACCAAAAATAATGGCAAAATACATCGCATGCTTAATATTACATAGATCAAATTTAAAATGAGTTTCAAACTGGAGTTATTACTGATATCCTTATTTCTTTATTATCAGGAATAAGTATAAAAATAATATAAAATAAGTAATCCAAATCTTCCTTAACAAGAAAAATATATATAAATTTAAATTACTCGTTAATTTCAATTAGAAAGAAATATTAAATTACCGAGATACGCAGAGTGTACGGGCTGCAAACCGAGGTCCTACATTCACAACTTCTAACAATTCACATGGCGTGAGTTTTAGATTATAGAATAATATAATATAAACAGATATAATGGAAACAGAGTCACTTCTATAGTATTGAGTTCGGTCGATAAAAAGCTCGGCAAATTTTAGATGTCACATGTACTCACACTACATACCACTTCTAGACACAACTATTTACATAATCTACACTAATATTATAAAGAGGAAAACTTTGTTTGTTTGTTTGTTTGTAATGAATAGGCTCAAAAACGACTGAACCAATTTTAAAAATTATTTCACCATTCGAAAGCTACATTATCCACGAGTAAAATAGGTTATATATTTGCCTAAGGGGTTGAAATAAGGGTTGAAATGGAAATGGAAAATTTAAATTATTAAATATATATTATTGAAAATTTATATTTTAGCTCCTGATTACAAACGAAAATTAATGGCGTGCAACAATTTTGGAAAAACATCACATGGGGGTGAAATAAGGGATGAAATATTGAACTGTTTATTTATACAATAGGTGTCAAAATCGATATCTGAGAAACTCTTTGTGTAAATACTCCAAATTCATAGTCAGAATTAAAATTGTGGCAGCCATTTTGAACTTTTTTGTTATTGATCCGATTAACCTCGAAATTGATATCTGAACCACCCTTTGTCCGAATAACCTAACTTCGGAGTCAGAATTGAAATTGTGGCCGCCATTTTGAACTTTTTTGTTATTGATCCGATGGGTCTCGAAATCGATACCTGAGGTACCCTTAGTTCGAATAACCTTAATTTGGACTCCGAATCCAAATTTGTGGTCACCATTTTGAACTTTTTTGTTATTGATCCAATTGGTCTCCAAACCGATATATGAGGTCCTTAAAGAAATTACGTAGAAATTGAATGGGTACTTGACGGCTATCTTGAACTTTTTTATTCACATTAATCACCACGCACTAAAACGGTGAAGGAAAACATCGTGAGGAAACCTGCATCCCATAGCGATTTCTAAAATTTCTATGGTATGTAAGTCCGCCAACCCGCACTAGGCCAGCGTGGTGGACTATATGGCCTAACCACTCTCAATCGTACTGTCGATTGTAGAGTAGGCCCGTGCCCTGCAGTGGGACGTATATGGGCTGATACAGATACAGATACAGAAACTATTCGTAGTAAAACACAATGTTTTGTTTGTGTATAAATTGGCAAAATAAGTATACAAAAACTATTCAACGTGAATATAATCGCAAAAAAAGCTATACTTATTTAATACATAATGCAAGGATTGCCAATATAAACTTGCAATCAAATAATAAGCCGTATTCAAATTTGAGTGTTCCTTTTTCGCCCTTTGTAAGCGCATTGTAAGCATATTTTGGTAGTAGATATAATCCGATGTGTATATTAAATATAAATTTAATCTTTTGATTTCAATAAATGTCGTCGGGGTAGTAACAGTTTAATAATATACCCGTACCAAAATTAATAAATTAAAAAATAAATTTCGATTTTCATCCTAGAGATGGGATGGAATAGAATACGGGTATAAGGTGGATAAAAGGAGACAGAAGAATACAGGACGGGATTTGATAAGCGTTATGGAGAACGGCAATCATGTTGAGTTGAAATAAAATACGGACTGGAATCGTATCTGTATACGGGCAAAGCCGGGCCGGGCCGCTAGTATGTAAATATATAAAGAAATAAAACTTTTAAGACAATTAATAAAAAATTCAAGGTGTAAAATGCAAAGTTGCGATATGAACAAAAAACAAAAGACGAAACTCGTAGAGCAGTAAAAATAACTTAACAAAACCTACAGACAACAGGAACAAAAAACTTAATAACAATTTTATTCGAACTTGACGACTTTTGTTATTGAAATACACATTACTTTTAATTACTTGATAATATCCTTTTTACATAAACGAGTAGTTACTTGTATGACATTACTTGTTATGGTTCTACCTTCATAGGATCTGAATAAGGGCCTCTACCCACTACAAAGTAGCATGCTATGATAACGCTACGAATGATTCAGGAAATTGACAATTGTTTGTATGAATGATTATTGCAGATTACCAACCAGTGACGGAATTATCTAACATGCAGGGTTCATAGTAATTTAAAAAAAAATGTCGAATATGATCAAAGTACGGTTTACTATCATGGAATCCTACATTGAAATGGGAAAACACAAAAAGTTTTTTATTTTTATTTTGCCCCAGACATAGTTCGAAGATTTATCTTACGTCGTTCAGTTGTTTAACATTAATATTCAACAATCACTTAGACTTAAAACTAATATTTGTTGGCTATACAAACAGTTTGATTGAAATAGAAAGTTTTTAAGGAAGAATCTTAAGGAACTAATAACTATTTTTTTTTATACTATAGTTAATAACGCATATTTTTAAGTTCACACGGAAACATATAGTAATCTTCATTCTCAAAACGTGGGCAATACAATAATATAGTTTGTGATAGATGCACACTAAGGTTTACCATCACTTGTGAATCGAACCACTATACCAGCTAATTTCAAGTACCTACAGCAAGCAAAACCACCATTATTTACTACCTTTTATTGTTAATTCGTCTTCTCTGAGGCAGAAGCCATAAAAACATACACGAAGGCAAATGTGAGATTACAGGCAATAAAGAATTTTCACTCCGCATACTTCAATTAATAAATTGCCAGGGTATTTCTAGTAAATTAATTCTGACCTTCCCAGTCCTTCGAGCCGGATACTGTGACTCATAAAAGGGTCTTTTTCAGCCGTTTTTCCTAGGAACATAAATTGTATTCAAGTTTATTAACAAGTTTTTATTTATTTTACAGGGAAATTATAAACCAAAGGCAGTTGGCAGCGTATGAGAAACCTTTACGTTTATTGTTTCTGTTTTAGTCCATATAGTAATTTATTTCTCATCCACCATGACCTACAATAAAAGAAAAAAATACAAGTTATTTGTTAAACATGATTTGAAATTCCAAATCATTAACATCATTTCTTTTACATAAGTACTTTTATTAAAGGATAAAAAATCTTCAATCGTTTTGTCTTGCTGATTTGTATCATTTAATTATTTCTCAATATCAGATTTATGGGACTATCTTGTAAACACGAAAATGCCCATATTATATAGAGGGTACGGATTTTAAAGCGATTACATTTGCTGTTGTTTTTATTCAACTTCAAAAAAATGTACACAAGGCATACCGCATAATCACATATATAACTTAAGGTACTGTGGTAAAATGCGTAAATAATGTATATGAAACCAGGTCAGGTTTTTGGTCCTACGGTACCCAAACTCTACCGGCCTTATTCATAGACAGTTTTAAAACCAATTTTAGTAATCGAATGTTTTGTCTTCTTCGCTCAAACTGAAATCAATAGTCGCTTGAAAGGGACACAACATTCGATAACTCAAATAGGATGTTATTGCCAGTGTAATGGGAATATTCTCACCAGGCACGGTTTGGGGCGGTCTCTTTGACCTAGTAAAAACATATATTCGTGAAATAAATGTTTGTAATTTGCGTATTTAAAGCTATGTAATTTTTTAATTATAAATTAATTAATTTAAATAAACATGCAATCATGATTAATATTTAAAGAACAATTCATTAATATGTTTACTGTTTTTTTTACAAGTTTTTTTTTTATTTTAATTATAGAATTATTCATTGATTTACTCACTTGACTTTGAGGCCTTTATGAATAAAAGGGGGAGATAAAAACAAGTAAAACTACATCATTTTTCAGAATTTCTTTATTGATCATGTAAAATTGGCCTATTTTTATTTGTCATAAAAGGAACTTCTTTAAGCCCTGGTCTGTCGAAGCTACGCACAGCGTTGCGTTGCGCGGAATGCGGTGTCAAACTCGGTTTTGTATGAAAAACATTGACATTTACATGACGTTCCGCCGGAGTATGCTCAGCCAGCGTCTGCGGTAAGGGGTCAACCGGGTGACGGGTAGACTGGTCTTTGGTACTGTCACAGTATGCGTCGGTGTAGAGGGGCAAGTGTGGTGAAGTGCGGGGCGGATACACCGCACAACGTGCCGTCATTCTCATCATTTCGTCGCGGTAAGCGTACTTGCGTAATGGATTTATTTGAAGACAATATTTCTATCAATTTTCGTTTGGTTTAACTTTTGTTTAGGCTGTGGCGCGTCCATCGACTATGTACTGCCGCGCAGTACGTTGAATACAGTTCACGTGCGTTTCCAATGACAATGGCGCAATATAAAATCACGTAGGGATACAACTTTAAAACCTTGCGTTGGTAAAAAAATACAGTTAAAAAGTAGAAATAATTAGAATGTAATAAGTATATGATTATAAAATGGAGTCAATTACATTTATTTTATTGTTATAAAAATGGCATACGGAACTGTATGTTAATTGTTCTAAGTACCTAGTACTTAAAATACAATACAATACAATACACAACACTTTATTGAACACCACATAACATAAAATAACAAAAAACAAAAATAATAGAAAAACTTACAAATAGTGAACAACTGGCGGTCTTATCGCTAATAGCGATCTCTTCCAGACAACCATATAGCAATAGAATAGGACATTAAAGAAAAAAATAATAGTGGGTGTTTATTGTGTGTGCGTAACTTATAACAATAATGATTAGGAGGAAAATATATATATAAAAAAACAAAGCATATAAATACATACACATATATGAAACAAATATTAAACTAATACATACGTTATAGCATATTATATAAGACAAGATCAATAAAATACGACTAGGAACTATGTATGAGATAATTTGGAAAGAAAATGATTTTTTAATTTATTTTTGAAGACGTTCAGCGAAGGCGCCTGTCGAATTGTCAATGGCAGTGCGTTCCATAAGCGAACAGCCTGAACGGCAAAAGATCCGTCGAAGAAAACACTGCCGTGTTTAGGAGTCTTTAATTTCAGATTCTCTGACGATCTTAAGGCACGAGAATGAGAGCAATGAAGGTAATCAAAACGTTCTTTAAGATAATGGGGAGAACTAGGGTTAAATAAAATGTTAAAATATAGCAACGGAATTAGTTCCCAACTGATCAGGGTACAATTGGAGTATAATTGGAGACGATTTATTAGTAAGTATATAGATACTTTTTATATAGATAAATTCAGTCTTTATCCGTATTCGCAGGGCACTTTATCAGCCCATATACGTCTCACTGCAGAGCACCGGTCTCCTCTACAATCGAGAATACGATTGAGAGTGGTTAGGCCATACTATAGTCCACTGCGCTAGCTGGCCTTATCCCTATATGTGCATAGAAAGAAATACAAACAACAAACCCAATAAAAACATCAATCGTTTAAGTGCACCCGCTTTTTATATGAGTTGTGTATCAGCCCATATACATACATTCGATGCATAATGGTTGTATATTATCGTCGTAGTTATTTACAAAATCCACCTGCAAGATCTACTACAAGAAAACTATCGCCATTCGACACAATTAGCACCACTCTCCTAGCACCTAGAGAGCATCATGTTACGATATGGTGCAATCTTAAATATGTAGTTCCTCAATGTAGTATTAAGTTCTGTGTTTTCCCCGTTTTTCCATTCTCACTCCATCAGAACCACCTCTATGTATATTGTAATTTATGCTACTTACACCTATGCATATATATTTTGAGCTCTGTGTTATGAATTCTGTTAAATACTAAAATAAAATTATTATTGTAAAAATTGTCTATCAGTATTGTTCCAGGTTTTGCTTGTGAAAATTTTATAGGAAAATAATTTAACCGTTATGTAATTTACTTTTACCCAATTACGGTACGATCGATAACGATAACTTAAGAATGGATATCTAAATAAATCCAGTGAAATTTAATTTGATCGAACAATAAGTTGTTTAGGCGAAAAAAGATGTATACAGCAGACGCGTATTTCATTAGAATGATACGAACCACTTTTATCACATATCAATATTGCGTAAATAACCTCGTAAACATATAAACCCAGTCTTTTTAAAATGACGCACAAACATTTTTTTAAAGAAATTATATATATTTTCGAACATAAATGATTGTTATTTGTTGTCATGGAAATTCAAGAAAACTTCAATGTGAAATTGTCATAGTAACGTTGGTTGTCAATGAAAAGTTCTGCTATTGGTCAACGGTTTTACGCACAGAGTAAAACCTATATGAACCACCTTTTTTGTTATGTGAACTACGTTGTATGACGTCACGACGTTGCCGCTTACCGCAGTGCCGCGCGTATTCTTCGACAGACCAGGCCTTTAGGCAGGTCATCGATTGGTTAGTTTGCACCTAAGCTACGCGTCGAAATCTGTCGACATACACAACAAAGCATTTATTAAATATGACAATACTAGCGGCCCGGCCCGGCTTCGCCCGGGTGCAGATAGTTTTTGAGTCCAATCCACATCAAGAACATATTATTTCGCGTGTCTACTAACTATATTTCCCGCGTGCCGTCGACTATATTTCCCTTCCGTAGGAGAGGACATCCCGTGCCAACAATTTGAATTTGAAAGAGTAGAAAATATGTATATTTGGTTTCCTGACTCATCCCACGGGAACACTACATTTTTCGGGATAAAAAGTAGCCTATGTGTTAATCCAGGGTGTCAGCTATCACTATACCAAATTTCATCAAAATCTGTTGAGCCGTTTTTTCATGAAAGAGTAACAAACATACATACAAACTTTCACCTTTATAATATTAGTAAGGACTACAGCGATAAAATATGACACATATTTCTCAATAATCCGACCCGTGACTACGAAAGCAGCAAAGTAATCGAAACTCCGGTAAATTAAAACAGGTAAAAATGAAACCAAATCCGCGATAAAATCGGTAAAAAAACGTTTTATTTAATAATAATAATAAATAAACCCAACAGTCACATACATAGTCCTGAACCCACACTAAGATCGAGTCTTGTGTCTCGTGGAGTAAAACTACGAGAGACTTTTCAGCCTCATAAACACCTAGACCCGAAACAATTGTTTGTAGTTAACACAATCATTTGTCTCGGTGCGGGAATCGAATCCACGGCCTCTATTTTATCAGCCGGCGTCTAACCAACTGCGCCACGGAGGCTATCAATTTGTAAAATTGGAATGGGTAACATATTATGTATTATATATATGTGTGTGTGTGTGTGTGTGTGCTTATCTCTCTTAAATTTTTTGGGCTACATTTCTGTAACAATGTGACAAATGCTTGTGCTCAGAGCATAAAGCTTAAACAAAACAACAGGACAAACATAGCGTCACACGCGTAACACGAATGACAAACACGGTCGCGTGCCTCTCATGCTAAAATCACTTTCAACATTCTAGAAAGTATTCTCTATTCAACTGCACTGTCTTTCACTTTGTACATATTTTATCACAATTATCTCAGTAAATCAGAGCAGATGCGTGTTCCGTACTTCACAGAATATATTGTTATTACACTACCCAATGGTCGGTTTTTTTAAGTTTGGTCTATTCGACTAGAAAATACACTCACGGGTTACACACAGAGCATTGCTATAAAATTTAAGTGGCGATTTAATAGTAAGCAGAGCGTACTGACCATATTTTCAAGTCCTTGCGAATCTTTGAAAGTGCCGCAACACATAGTCCTTTTCTATTGTTTTTAGAAGACTTTCTGCTACACCTTCTTGACAAGAATTTTTGTATTTATATTTTTCATAAATAGTAGTAAAACAAACCACACCTTCAATTACAAAGCAATGCTTGTCGCCATCCTGTGACATAAGATTTTAAGTCTCAATATAGCCAGTAGTTACTCTGGAAATGTCCTTCAATCCAAAACACAACAGTGTATTTGCACTGCTGTTTAGTGGGAGAAATAAACATTACGGTGGTACCTACCCAGGCGGCCTGTCATATATGAGAGACCTACCAGAAGTGGCTACTCTAGGGTTAATAGGACAGGATATCATATTGGATGATCATCAAATCAAATCGGCTTATATAAATGACCTTTATTAGTGTCTGCTCTATTGAAAACCGCTTTGCAAACTAGATGGTGCAACAAAAAAATAACTGAATCTAAACAATGTTGAACATTTATGACAGACTCCGTGGCGCAGTTGGTTACACGCCGGTTATGAAACGAGAGGCCGCGGGTTCGACCCCCGCACTGAGACAAATGTTTGTGAAGCCCACAAGTATTTGTATCAGAAAAGCTCCAGTAGCTTCTGATACCCACTGCAAAAGACTTCATTGATCTTAATTTGGGATCAGGACTATTTATGAGACTATACTCGTATATAAAAATTATTACAATAATAAATACACCCGGTATTTACTGTCATTATTTTTTAAGGTTTACATATATTATTGTCATTTTCATGAATTACTTTATGTAAGCTGTAAGTTTTACAAATAAATAAATTAAAATATTCGCTTAGCACAAAAGGAAGGTTTTACAGATTGTAGCTACAAAAGACTCAACAACAGCATTTAAAAAAGAGAAAAAAATATTGAAACAAAGAAAATCGATTTAAACCAATGCACAGTGATTCGTCTAGAACAAGCTAGCTGGACAAAAACATTTGAGTGCGTATGTTGGTTGTTTTGGCTATGTACAGTAATATTTTAAAGGAGAAATGTGTTTCTTAAAGTTTTTTTTTTTTTTTTAATTCTGGCCCGGCGAAGTTGCCCCATTGCGCCTGATGGTGAGTGCAAATACCACCCAGGCACAGTGTCTGGCACCTTCCTGCTAAGATGCCTCTTCACACTGACCCAGGATTAAGAAAGAGGGATGGTGTGGACAGTCAAGCCATGGCTTCGCAAGCCAGCACGCGTGGTTCTGGTTAGCAATGGAGAGGAGGCTTTTAGGATAATAGTAATTAAAACACAAATTACAATCGATGAAAAACTTAAATATAAAAATGGCAGCATAGAAAATAAATTAATATATAATAAAAAAAACAAAATAAAAGCATATGTACATAATACGACTTAGTAGTAAAAAACATATAAAATTATTTAATAACATTTTAAATTATATACTAATAGATAAATTAAGTTCACCTATACATAAATTGTATGCAGTGTTAAAAATAAAATAATAAAATAAAAAAAATGAAATCCTGACCAGATGAATTATCACTCTCACAATCAGACGGGTCAGGTACCAAGTAATCATCAACGTCACATGGCGTTAGACTACTTGATACCCAAGGTATTGGTATTGAAGGCGGGATTACCGAATTTAGCACTTCTGATGGTAAACAGTCTTTTTTTCTTTTTGGGTAGTTCTCTGAGTGTATTAATTACAGGATCTGATGTTATTAAAAGCATATTCAATAAATCTGTATTCGTGGCAATACGTGAATGTTTCCTGGTATGATGTTCCTAAAATCTACGACAGTCTTTATTTCGAGCCTCTTGAGCTTCTTATAGTTGCCCTATTGGGCACAATACAAGATTTAACAACCTCTGTACTTCGCACAAGAATTTTATGCCCAGTGACAGGCATATAGTACCACGAATACAAACTTAAATAGAGGGCCCTAGTAACTGAAAAAAATTTCAAGTATATTTATATTTATTTCGTAACCCGAAGATAAAGTCGTAACAAAATATAGATTTTTTAATTAAATCAACATGACCTTGAAGCCTACTCTCCTCTGATGACCTGGATGAGCAAGGTCTACACACAGAAATGGTAAAACTTATGTTGTCTCCTTCTAAGCAATCTTTATTATTAATTAAAAACCGTTCCAATGCATTATATGATGCCGCCCATTTTTCAGTTAGTTTTGACGACATACTTTCTGTTTAATAGCCCTTAACGAATCACTGGTTATATTACTAACACCAAATTTAAGACTTATATGTTCCAATAAACGAACATTCCGCTCTTCATTGGAATGTTTTCGTCATTCTTCAAAAAAAAACACTTTTCGAAATGGAAAAGACACATTCTGAAAAATGAAATAAAATCCTTTAGTGCGGGAATGCGGTGAAAAATAATATCTCGTTTTAAAGGTGAGTATCACTACTATATACTGTAAAAAAATTGGACTGGATACATGTGGATACAAAAAGATAAATACGATTAAAATTTCGGAACTTGACAAAAAAATAATATTTTTCAATAATATATTCCAAGTTGTAATGGACCAAAGTTTCTCATATTAGAATATTATGGGTGGTAAAATATAAAAGCACTGACCCTCGACAATAGTATCCATCATAAAAATCACGGTTATATATCACATAAATTGAATGAGATGTTATCTAAAGCACTGCAAAAATGCAACTACTCAAATTAACTTAATGCAAATATTACATTACTTACCTTCGCTAGTCAATGACTCGTCACTGTGAAATGTTATTCACCATTTCTACTTGTTTTTATGACATTGGGAGTGTTGTTTACAATATGTGACCACTAATTAGTTGATTCTTGGAAGTGACTTTTGTCCAGCTAGCTAGTACTAGGCGAATCACAGTGCAATGGTTCGGAAAGTAAAATTATACTAGATGACAAGATAAAGACTGCTCCGTGGAAAGACGCGTCCATTAATGGTAGGAAGCGAACACTTCAGACACTTCAAAAGCCATTTAACTTGTGATTTTATCAATTATAAAGCGGTATTTACTCTTATAAATGTCATGTGTCTAAAGAAGTGATGTATCATTGTTATTGCTTTTACCATTGTATCGGATTTACTTATAAATATGTAGGTATTGTAATTTTATAAGATTTTTGACTTGCACAACTTTGGAATTATTTCTATTGGAATCATGTATTTTTTCAGGATAAAAAGCCCTTATCCAGCTCTTTTTTGGTCTATTAATATCCTTACGTAAAATTATTTTAATATGTTGTTCCATAAAGGAAAGATACAAAATAATGCACGTAATTAATAATATTAGATTAATTTAGTTCACAACGTTTCGATCCTTGATTTGATCCCCGAATCAAGACAAGTCTGTGTGTCTATCAGCCTATATACGTTCCACTGCGGGGCACGGGCCTCTTTTACAACCAAGACTACGATTGTAAGAGCCACAAATATGTTTATGCAATCAAGTATTTGATTCGTGTCTAAATGTTTGTGAGACCGAAAAGTTTCCCGAAGTTTTTTATAACCACAACAAAATACATGAATGTTTATGTGACTGATGGGTGCATTTATATTCATTTCTATTTCAATGCCATCACAGCTCTTTATCTTGTCATTTTCGTTTAATAAAAGAAAAGTAAAAATCAAAGTCTTTGTGTCATCTGAGACTTTTAAAAGTTAACGTCTCGCATCTGGAATTCAAAACCGCATCATTGGAACGGAATTATTTTACAACCTTCGCGTTTCTGACTGACGTCGAAATAAAACGAGGAATTCTCGTCTTCTACAAAATTTATAACGATCATTGTATTTAAAATAGCCTATACAATGTTGAGGAAGGTATTTTAAAGATGGATAAAGGAGCGAAATTTTTTGAATTAATCTCGTAAATTACGCTGCACCCATTTTCATAAAGGTCAGTTTGTACCACATGACTACGCGAAATGAGAATATTTATACTTGAACTTTAATTACGACAGATTATCGTCTTAATTAAATGCAAGAGGGTTCACAAAATATAGAAACATTGTATCGTCAAATTCTTAACCAATATTTTCGTCGACTCGACAATACAAGTTTATCTTATCCACGTTGCTCATAATTTTTTTCTATACGCCTTTGATTATGCTACAACTTGAAAAAATCTATATTTTTAGAGAATTCCTTTGATAAATAAATGATTACCACGTCTTCATACTGTCAGGGTGGCTACTCTATGATCCGAAACGAAGTTCAAATATTCGGATGTTCGATGTCCGAAGAAATATTTTAATTTTCCACTTCTAAAAATCAGTATTATTTTCTATGATACTTATCATTTTACCCAAACTCAGTCTATGGTTACGACGCGAGGTATGAAACAGGAGTCCGACATTTTTATTGAGTTTCTAGGCACATTAGTGAAGTTTTAAGCACAATGTCCGAAAATTCGAACTTCGTATCGGATCATAGAGTAACCAGGGATTCTCAAGGAATTCTAGAATTCACAAAAGTACATTTATTGGCCTTAATTAAAATATATTCATGTAGAAACTTCGCAGCATTCAACAAACAGCTGTAAAAAGTCTCATAAGCTATAACCTATAAAATAAAGTCGTCGTCATCAATCATTTTCCACTCTTCGCAATGCGTAAGCGATATCATGATTGTGTTCCGGTAAATTAATTGAAAACAAGACAAGCCCAAAAAGTTTACGACGTGACTGTGGGAATCGGAGTCTGATAAAGTTATCAAACTATATCTATCTATATTATTTATTCGAAATTATTACAACCGTATTTTATGGAATGGAGGCATTTTTTTTATTTTATTAACTTTATATACCAAATAGTATATAGGCGGACTTAAGGCCAGGGGCATTCTTTAACAGTCTACCTTTGGGTAAAGCAGAAATGGAGTACAGCAGGTCTTTTTTTACATTTAGATAGGGAAAGCAAAATAATGGTACAATATTTAAATAAGTATACACTGTGTGTTAAAATAAACATACATATATTATACATACTACATAATATATATATATATATATATATATATATATATATATATACACACATATATACATACAACAATATATACAACTTACTTAATCTGTCAATTTAGCAACTTTTCTTTGAAGAAACAGTTCCCGAACTCTTATCTTAAACACATAACGGTTAGTGTTAGCAAATCATAGGATCAAAAGACAAATTCAGTCAAACTTAATAATACTGCATAGGAGAGGCCTATGTCCAGCAGTAGACGTGGATGGGCTGATGATGGTGATGATGATGAATAAAATTGGTGCGCTACCTAAGTAACTTCTAAAAAGTTTTCATTAACCCTTTAAAATTTATTTATTTCGAACTCCCCCTTTTTTCTTTCTGATAAATTTCGATACGGGTTAAAGACAAGCCAGTGTCCCTGAGAGACTCACCGAGCTCTGGAGCTAGGTGTTAATTCTTGTGTGGTGTGCCACTGTTGATGCTGGCTGACAGAAGTTGCCATTTAAAAAAATGCTTCACTTATAAAAATACACCCTATAACAAATTCAAATTCCGATTAATACTTTTGAATTATTTACTCACTTTACCATTGCACGTTATAATATAGAAAAAATGATGCAATTAATAATTCCTGAACTAATTGTAAAAAAGAAATGCACTGTAGTTTAATTATCGAAATGTACTCAATGTATTAATTGCATAATTATGCGTACGTGGGGCGTCGGCGGCTGTTGTCTCGTAATTAAGTGAGCGCAATAAAACCAAATAGAACACCTACGCAAACTGCTCTATAATGATCGCTTACATTATTTACTTGGCGTAGTTCATTTATTATTTTATGTACTAGTGTAGGTATATACACCATAAGGATTCATTAAGGAAATAAGTGATGTAGGTATAAATGTCAATTTATTGCGAACCGTAATCAATAATAATTTAATTAATTATTAATCACGTTGATTTGATTTGGTGATTTTAAGATACTTGAAATTAAAATAAACTTTTTTTTTCATATCTATGAAAAACCTTCCATCTTCAGTTAATAGCCACTATAACAAAGCTTTTAGTTCATACTGTACATATTTTTTGATATAACCGAAGTTATTTTTCCTGAAAATAATCTCAAAACAATTTAATTAATTAGATCGTCTAGTATTTGCTTAAACTGCTTTGACTCCAAAATTAAACATGGTAAAAAACTCCTCAACAGACAGTTAATCCCTGTAACATTCCGAATAATGTTTGCAAACACAATATAAATGTCACTTATTGAATTTAAACTTAACCTAATCAAATGACACGTCAACACATCAAAAAGGCTTTTTTTATGCGGATGCAATTCGTAATATTATAAGCCGTTGCACAGACAGAACTGTTTTTAATCCATATCAATCTTATAAATCTTAAAATAAGTATTTATGTATGTTTGTTACATTTTCGTGAACCTTTGAATCAATTGTATTAAAATTTGGCAAAAGGATAGCCGGAAACTTAAAGAGGGACATAGCCTACTTTTTATTCGATTAAATAGTAGAAATGTGTATGCAAAGTTTTTTATGGAGCGTCGTGTATTCTTAATGACATTTAATATTTGTTTAATGAGTGTAAATTTGACAGGTTCCGTGGTGCAGTTGGTTAGACGCCGGCTGTGAAACATGAGACAAATATTTATGTGGTCCACACGTATTTGTTTCGGGTCTTGGCGTTTCAGGGCCCGAAAAGTCTCTCGTAATTCTGAAATCCACGACACGAGACGAGAAGTTTGAGATATTTATTAGGGTATATTAATACACATCTGTTTACTCAATCTCACCAAAACTGTAATTAATATAAGCTATTAATATGTGGAAAAGCTATGGATTGTACTTATAGCCTACTGTATATCTATGTAGATATAATATACAATTTGCAATTGTTTGTTTTCCCAAATAAAATAAAATAAAATGTGGTTTAAAATTATTTAAGTGAAGATTGAGTATTTTCTTGTAGGACAAAGCTAGATCAGAACATTAGTCACATTATTCCTGCCACATATACATATTTATATGTTATACATATTTATATATTTATAGAAATTATTTATATTAATTTTTTACACAAGCCTTTTGGAATGCAGTTGTCTTCGATTCGATATCGACAAGGATTTAATTATATCACATAATGTAAAAAAAAACATTCATTAGTTTAGGATTATAAGATATTTTAGACATCTGTATTTACTGTTGTTTTGAAAATATTTATCTTTAACCTAACAATATCATTTTTGTTTTATTTTACTGCAAATACTTTGTAAACGATTAGTTCTTTAATAAGTATCGTTAATTCGTGATAATAATGTTAGTCTATAATTGTAGAACATAAACAACGTATATTTATGTGTATGTAGGATGATGGTAATAAAATCCATTGTGTTAATTATTTAATTATTATTATCACCACACGTTATAATTAACGGATTAACGGTTTATCCGAATATCTGCGAAAACTTGTAACTTTTATAGTAAACACGCGTATGTCTATGCTTCACTTCCGACTGCTGGATCTCGAATATCTTGTCTGCGGTTCGGAGGCGGTTTATATTGCAAACTGTCATGCTCCCACCCTCACTCTGACAGTGGGTAGTGAAATAGAACCACAACAGGGTTTCCTTTAATAAAGTTACTTCTGCAACTACCCGTAGATTCCTTAGGGCCAATTTACAATTATTTATCATATGGGTTTTACACAAGAACACCCCGACATGTACTTATTTAAAACTGCTAAAATAGAATTCAAGAAAAAAAGGTGGAACCATTTTTGAAACCACGATACACAACTAATTGCTATAATGTCATAAACATTTCTTTCTGCAACATACATAAAAATATTATTGCATCGTTTCCAAGTAAGAATATAATCAGAAAAAGTAGAAGATACCAACCCCATAATCATATTAAATTACTTTACATTGGCAGTGTCCAACCCGGATTCAATATAATGTGCTTGCACTAGCAAAATTTCAATACTATTTCCAATTACAACAAAAGTTTATTTACATTCATGTTTTTAAATCGACTCCTCGACAGAAATAAGCTACCAAATGCAGTATTATTTATAAAAGTTATAAAGATATTACATTTTTGTTTGAATTTTTTATAAAAGGTAGGCAGTCCAACTCTATAGCAGCTCGTCTCATTTAATACTAAGCTTATTGTAACGTCTAATATTGATAAAACGGAAAAAGGAGAAGTGAGGCAAATAAGGATTTTCCAGGCTGGTGTATTGGTTTAGTTTTCTGATAAATCTACGCTATTCGTTCCAGTCATTAGTATCTCCACTTGCCTTCATATCTGAGATGACAAGCTGCCCTTTGAGCCTTAAATAAACTATATTGATTGCCCAGGCGTATAACAATATTGATCAAATTATGTCCAGGACCTGTATGTATTTCTTTGACAATTCTTTGACTATTATTACACCTGTCATAATATTATGACACCTGACCAAGCCATCTCAACCAACATACTTGCCTCCTCCTTATTCGAAATGTATTTCATTTACAATCAAATATTTCTCCCCGCGACATTGGAACTCGATACCCCCTATTTCAGTCATTTACAAGACCACCGCAGGGGTCTCAAACAGCCAATAAATCGCAGTCTATTAGCAGACGTACCTTGTAATAGACCATAGACTAGATTGATTAATGGCTCTCACTGGTCGATCTGTGCATAATATATTAGTTATCTACCCGCATGTCACGTTACAGATACTGCAATGATATTTATGCCCTGATAATGTTGTGTAATTTAATTCTTTAAAAATAAGGATAAATTAATAAGGATTTTGGATAGGCTATACAAGGACACGCCTATTTATACGTTATATGAGTGAGCTCAAACTTTATACCATTGTGTTGATCTAAAATGGGTTAGACCATTTCATATCAGGATTTTATTGGAATAAACCTTTTGAGTTCCTCCGTCGCCTGAATTTTGCCCACGGGATGTTCTAGTGGCTTAATGACTGATAATATTTTGTAAAATACTGTCTACTGAATTATGGATGGATGCAGGTAGATTCTAACAAGATGCAGTGGAGTTCCTAGAGTGAGGTTTATCTCAGTGGTAGTATTTCTGACTGAAGAGAGAGAGAGAGAGTAAAATTAAGTCGAGCATTATTTAGATAGATGAAACTATTTCCTATGTCTCTGAGTTTACGTAAAGAACACTGTTCATAAAGGCATGGAAGCAACTGGAATGACTTGCAAATATAATACTCTATTGGTTATTATCCTGAGTTTACGCTGTTCAACTTATGGGAAAAGAACATCTTTAAAAAATTATAATCTGTTCAATATTCAATTTATTCTATAAATAAGTTGCGAAATAAATATTATGCAAGGTATATGAGCTGTTATGATTGCTCTAAACATTAAAAACATAAATAACGATAAACACAATAAGCACCTTCTGAAGAAAGGATAGTGTTCAAAACTTAAAGCTGCGTATTTGCTATTCCTTTAATGAAAGAACATCACCTTAGCCGTATATTTATTTAAACTTTCTTTACGAATTCAGATATAATTCATAAAAATATATATTTCTGAAATGTTCTTATTGGTCGCTTCTTATGCAAAATTATTTAATATGAATTTAATGATAAATCTTTTTCGATTTTAATAGTAACAATTATTAGATCAATTCTATATTTAAATACGTACATCAATGGTGACTCTTAGTTATTGCGTTTTTTTAAATATTGTATTAGTTAGCTATTACACATTATACACAACATGATATAAAAAACAATTTTAAAAGCTTAAAAAAATTACATACCAAAATGACGTGTTAAAAAAATATAAATTAAGTACATGAAAGTCACATAATAAATCAATCCTGCTCCACATACATCATAAAACCACAATATCCAAAACCCAATTCAAATGCGTACAATAAAATTTACCACATTAAAAACGAGCCAACAAAACGGCGATATTGTAGAACGAGCATATCCTTTTAGGCTTTCCTTAAGTATCCAGGCTAAAACTAGAGCCCACGTATCTATAGGCAAGTACTTGTTTTCAACCTCCGACGGTATATAAGCTAGCCAATGCTTTTAGCCCTGACATTGTCCGGGCTGCCTTCGAGAATATCCCTTGACAATGATCGTTACGATATTGATACTTGCGATATTCGGAGCGCTATGTGAGACACATGTTTTGGAAAATTTGAAGGGGGAAGGTGTTCGACAGAAGAGGTTGTTATGTGAGTATATATTAATTAATTTATTATTAATATAATTTTGGTATATTTAATGTATAGTTTTTGGGCATTTGTGAGTATACATTTCTTTTTTATAATTATAATTTTTGTGAATTTAATTTATAGTTTTTGGGCTAATTTAAATGAAATAAAAAATATTTTAATCTATTTTTATGTAAATGAACATGATCATTAATTTCAAATAATTATTTGGATTATATTTCAGGATACGTTTATTTAATTTCGAATTAATTCTTATTTAAAGAAAATTGATTTGTAATAAATTTAATTTTGCTTAAAGACAAATAATTAAACACTTTATGATTCATTTTATAATAGAAATGTATTAATTTATTAAAATACTCCAATCTATTTTTAAAGCACTTTCAATTAATTCAACATTGCATTATAAGTCTAGCTTAAGCGGCTTATAGTTATAATAACCTTGCGTCATTCAATTGCAATTTGTTTATAATTAATAAAAATATATACTATGCAATCTGAAATCAAATTGAATTACAAATACAACTGTCGTAGCAACATAATATGTAGAATAATTAACATATTACTTAATTAAATTTCAGACTGAAACATATACATAAGTCAAACTGACTGTTCATATTTTTAGTGTAATTAATTCAAATACGTAACAATTTATATGCCCATTTTGACTGTTAATTTCTTAATGAAGTTTTGGCTTCATTTTAAAGTACATTAACAATTGCATCCTGTTTTTATTGCCAGTTTAAAATAAAATTAAATTCAGTGAACACCAACATGGACAATGCTCGCTATTTGAATGCAAATACTTGCAAAATATAATAATAATAATTTAAGTTAAACTACTAAAGAAAACTTCACCTGTGTCTAATATATTATATTAAAAAAATTAAGGTTCATTATACAAGATAATACAATGTTTAGAGTTTACAATTAATGGTGTCAAAGGCATAACAATTAAACAGCCTCTGTGGCGCAGTTGGTAGACGCTAACTGTAAAACGAGAGGCCGTGGGTTTGATCATGCACTCGTCGAATGTTAGACCGAAAAAAACCATAGTTGCTAATACACTAAGACAAAACTTAATGTGGGATCAGTACTATGTATAAATATTATCACTGTTGGGTGTATTTATTTTTTAATGAAAATGAACCCACAAGTTTTACACACAGAAGCACCGTCCAAAAGATTTTTTATAATACTTAGTCCTACTTACTTAATTCTCATTCCTTATCGTCTTCATCCTCAGTACCCAACTTGGTATATTTTACACTTTAAGTCAGTCAAGTAAGGCTTTTCTTATGGAAGGCGGAAGTAAAGGTATTATTGTTACCACCCACAGAACGTCTATTTAATTTCTATCCCAAGATGTGATTAGGAGCAAGCTTGTCGCTATAACTAACCTGAATTCCTTTGTCAGATATCTCTGTGCTATTTGGAGTTCGAAAACTTAAAGTTTCCTTAATTGGTATTTGAGCCTTCACGATGCCACAGGCAATAACTGGATTATACCGATAAGGTGACTGATGCTTGGAGATCTTAAATGCATGAAATTAAAATAATGGAAGCAATTACTCGTAAAATTACACGCGATGATTTCGTCGTGTTTCTTTTGCCATTAATATTACTTCGCACAATTTGTGTCAAAAATGATTTACTGTATCCATTCTTGATTTCAATTGTTCTTAGGTATACTATAAGTACAACATGATTTTGATATTTTAAAATTAATATTTCAAATAATCTATCGCACAAAGTCCTCACATAATAAAAAATAACATACAGAATTGGTGAAAAAAAACTGAATAATTTATAAATAGATTTTAAGTTCCTTCTATAAGTAATTTAATTTTTTATTATTCAATTATTATTAAACTTATTATATTTTTTTGTCTTTTATAGTTAGTAAAAAAAAATACGATTTTTTTAGTTATTTTCGTTGGAGCATATGACTATGAAAATGATATACCATTACAATAATTATATTTAAGCACAGCACATTTAAAATTTAAATGCATAAAGGCGTCATATACAAGTGGCACTCAAATTGTAAGTGCGCATAATAAAGGGTTACAAAGCGCCTGAACTCTTTGCACACGCATATTATATTACAGAAGTCTTACTGCAAGGTCAACGATCCTAGGAATAAACTAGAAGATACTGCAGATTTTCTTTGATATTATTCGCGCGTTTTATTACCACAATGTCACAAATGGCGGTTGAGATGCATAATATGATGGCGCGTTTAAATGCTTATAGCCGGCAGCACTGCAAGTAGTTATTACGATCACTTTTATTAGCCACTGGAATATAAAAACTTATTTTAACTTCATTGCAATATGAATAAATATTTTTATTTTGTTGCTTGTAATGGGAATTCATTGTAAGAATTACTCTAGGACATAATTTTATTGGCAAAAAAAGAAGTCATAAATGATTACAATGAAATAAAATTATAATACACACACTAAGATCAATTAAGTCTTGTATCATAGATTTCAGAAAATACGAAAGTCTTTTCGGTATCACAAATTCGTATATCCGAACCAAATACTTGTGCGCCACACAGACATTTGTCTTATTACAGGGATTGACCCCAGTCAACGTCTAACCAACTCCAACTTCCAACTGTCGGAAATTATGCGAACCTAATAATATTCTAGATATTGCCTAATAAATAACTACAAGAAAAAAAATGTTGATATATTTATACCGCCATATATTTATAACACATCACATTCTCTTACCTAACATAAATCAAAGACTTTACTATTCTATTACGTTCACTGACTAAGACTGCCGATACGTCTTTCATCTACCCGTAATTTTCCTTTACTCACTTCCATTTTTTGAGACTTAAAATGAGACTAGATATGAATATTTTTAAATGAAAAAAGTAATCACTTACTGGTTTCTTAGATTTACGCGAATGTGACAAATTGAAATAAAACTATTATTTACAGGTTTTATCATGGATTTGGTTTTGGTTTAATTTTTAGATTTATTGACTTCCCGACGCGACGTTTCGATTACTTTACAGCTTACGTGGTCAGGGGGCGGACTGAGATATTAGCCACCCGCTCAGTGACCATTACAATTTAATAGAGAATCAGTGACTTTTATAATTCTAAATTATGAGTAGTAATTGTAGCAATTGTAAAAAATTAAACCAAATCCGTAATGAAATCCGTAAATAATAGTTTTATTTCCAGTAATCACTTTGTTCTTGGCCAGAGGTAAACATTCATATCTAGAAATCTATTTGCTCTTTTCCGACCCTACAAATGCCGTATACCATCAATCCAACAAACAGACAAACTCTACATTACAAGTGGCGTAATCTCAAGAGATTTATCCTTCCATTATGGCAGCGGAACGCGTCTTACTTCTTTGTAAAGTAACAAATAAGGCAAGTTATTCAACTGCCTACAACAGATGTCGCCGTCAATGAACATCAGATCTTTATCGGGATAATACTGGCCTTTACATCATGAAGTATTTATTTCGTGTGTTTAAATGTGCGGTATTTTTATCAGTCACGATTTCTGAATGATTGCACTAATATCTTTTTTGTCTTAATGCAAAACAAATTCGGTACATTCATTTATTTTAATTCAAAATTGTTTTGATGGGGCCGATGGAGATACGGTTGATTTTAAACAGATTACATTTTTTATTATTAGATAACAGATGAGACTTTAGTGCTGGAGTAATGGAGATTCAAATACGAGAGGGAATACTTATACACAAGCAAAATGCACACGCAATTTCGAGGTGTGAATAATTACAAACATTAACTCACGCCCTTTTTGCAGAAGTTGTAGGCAGACGTGCTTCCAGGACACACATCTCCCTGTGTGTTCGCGCGTTCACATCGCGCGATGTGATAGCAAGCCTATCGCCATAATCCTGACCTCAAGCTGATAATTAATAAAAAATCCTATATCACTGCCCGACTCCGGATTCGAACTGGAGACCTCAGCTTTGTGATTGTACCGTAGTACAACTTCACCAACTAGGCAGTAAATAATTTATCAAAAAATAAACATATAGCACCACTCAATACTTTATCTTGAGTGCATCACTTATCATCAGATACAAGTACCAATGCTAGAAAGAACTAAACCACATTGAAAAAAAGATACACCAACGTTCATTAGTCCCTGCAATTAACAAACTACAATAACCAATATTATTCCCAGGCGTATACCAAATAGATACACATTAAGAGCAAAAACTAGATACGTATAAAGAATGCAATTATGTTAAACAAGGACTCCGACCTTAAGTGCTTGTACGTAGGACGATGCGTTGGTCATTAAAGGTATTTTTAGACCCTTTACGCATTGGTAATATCGCATCGCATTCTGACTCATGATAGCTAAATAATTAGACCTTACACGTCTTTATATCGGCTGTAAATGGATTTATAGTCAGATATTGTAACTTTATTTTTTGTGTAACTCTTTAGTGCCTTTTTATTTTATTTTAAAGGAAGCAACGCAACGTTATTCCACCGTATTGATTTCATAATTCGAATTCTATCAATTAATTTAAGGTGAACAAAATGAATCTAAAACTGCCTCCTAGCCTACGTATAATCGTAGAAAAGATATAGATGTAAAAACACGACACTTTATTGAATAGCACGTAGTAAAGTACAAACAAATATAACATAGAAACCTTATAAGTGAGTAACAATTGGTATAATCTCTATGAAAGATCTCTTCCGGACAATCATACCGGGTATCTCAAGACTGCTACCGAAAACGAAGCCGGTGGTAGTTTTAGTGACTACAAACACAATGCAAGTAAAAATTTTGCTAAGAAACGCGACAATTTTTTTTATCATTTTTTTAAATATCGTCATTTTTGGGTGGCAAATCCATAGCTTTTGCTAAAATAATAATTTAAACTCTTTTATACCTTAGAGTCTTTATAAATAAAAGGGTATACACTATTATTTTACGAAAAAATGTATTTACCACCCAAATACGACCATATAAAAAAGTAACAAGAAAAAAAATTTACGCTTTTTTTCCAACATTTTCTGTTGCATTGTTTCTGAAGTCACTTAAACTACCACCCGGCTTCGTTTTCGGTAGCAGTCTTGATATACCCTGTATGAAGTTTAGAATTAGTCATTAGAGAAGAAAAGTGGGTGTATAAAATAAATAATCTATGCAAAATAAAAAACAACTCTATAGTGTGTGCGTAACACTAAATTATATTAATATACTATAAAAAGAAATAAAGAAAATAAACAAATACTGCATAATAATATACAAATATAATACACAATCAGTGCAATAAAAAAAAATGTGTTATCAACACAGACTACAAGATTAGGATGATGATGATTTCGAAAGATTTGTTTAAAATTTGACTCTGCAAACATTAAGCTGTGGCATTTGTCGAATAACCAACAGTAGTACGTTCCATTACATAGAAGGGTAGGCTTATACTTAGAAAATATCGTACTGTTCATATTATAGAGACTGAATTCAAAACGCACACATAAAACGCTTTGCACTTAGGACTTCGGTTGTTTTTTATGAATCTGAATAATTAAACGAGTAGTTCGCCTGATGGTTAATTACGCCTGGAAATAAACAGAAGCAACACTTTGAATTAATTACTGAGTACTTTATAGGACGATACTGCGATCAACACGCCAAGACATTACATGTAGAATATCTACATTCCCGGTAATAATTTCGCGAGGTACACATTTCTATGGCGTCTAAAGTCCGCCAACCCACACTAGGCCAGCGTACCCTCTATCAAATATAGTCTATTTTATGGGGGTGATCAAATTAAAAATCGACATTGTTGTTGTGTTGTTAGATTCCCTATGTACTAAATACATTAACTCACTCCTTTTTCCAGAATGTTGAAGTACTATAGGAACAACTAAGTTTCGTCAATTGCCATATAGGGTACAAATTACGGTCTCAGTCCTCATTAATTAAAAAATCAAATATTATTTTCACCCGGGATTTGAATCCGAAAACTCACCGTTATGATCGTTCCATAGTACAACTACGCCACTGATGTAGCTACCTGTTTCTCGTGAAGTCAAAGGACAACCCTAACTCTCATACAAACCGCGGCCCAGCCAAACTTATTACATACAGGATTGAAATATTGTCACCATTTATAACAGTTCAAATGGTTTAATAATCTCTATTTGCAAGACTAAAGCCAAATTCTCCTTTATGAACTATTCTTTACCACAATTTAATATTAATTCTATTTCCATTTCAGTTTACGATGAAGAAGGCAACCTAGTGAAGACCTACAAAGACCCGTACCTCCAAGATCTATCTCTTCATGTAGACAAGTACCCATTCTATGGCAACTATTTGAACCCATTCTTCACTTTTATTAAAGTAAGTTATTTTTTTATTGCTCTGAATGACGAGACGAGCATGCCGTTCGCCTGATGGTAAGCGATACGACCGCTCATGAGCAGTATCAATACGTCCAGTAGTTACTCTGGCTTCAATGTCCTTCAATCCGAAACACAACAGTGCATTTACACTGCTGTTTGGCGGGAGAAATAGATATTGCGGTGGTATCTATCCAGGCGGCCTCACATATTTGAAAGACCTACCATCAGTAAAGCCTTTTACCTACCATTTATAGCACAGTTCACGGACCTGAAATGAATAATCGATAATATCAAACAAATATTTTCCTCCATTTAGTGTATAACCCTTTACCCATTATCAATTATTTCATAGGTAGTTTGTCATTCCTTGCACTTTTCAAGATATTTCCAAACCGGTAGTAATATTGTCTAAATAACCATTGGAGTCCTAAATGCAAATTCCAACTCGTTTGTTTAGAACGGAAATATTTAACACTTAAATACATTTGCATAGCTATGAGCCTAACCTTAATTGAGCGTAACCTATCACCTAGGCAATAAAATACGCAACATATGCCGTAACAGTTTTGTGATTAGCCAACAAGTTTTGGGTTCGATTCTTCATTGAAGATTTTAAGTAAATCCTTTTTTTCTCACTGAAATGTTTTGATATTTTTTATTCGAAATTACTTAAATATTAATCATTTAAAGGTTAGATAAATATTTGAAATGGAAATATTTTTTTTGAGGATTACTTTTCAAAAAAAATATTTCCATTTCAAATATTTATCTATTTATTTAAAATAATATTTGGCTACTTGAAATATTTTTTCTTAAAAAAATATGCTATTTGAAAGTACGGATTACAATTAATTTATTTCAAATTAAAATAATCTTTACCATTCATTAGTCATGTAGAAAATACATAATATTAGTAATACTTCTTATTCAGAATACTTAAACATTACGACCCTGTCCCATCCAAGATGCGCGCATTTGGGTATCTTAACCTCTCTCATCTCATCTGCTTTGCACGGAGCGAAGTGGACATTAATTTATTTCTAACTCCTTTGATTAATTAGTTAGACATTCCCGGAGACTCGCTGAGCTTCAATTCTCGGTGTCATAACATTGCGTGCCACTGTTGATCCTGGCTTACAGGAGTTGCAGTGGTGGGTGTGAGGGCAAGACACTTTCCATTTCATCTCATTTGTCCCCTGTATAAATGATAAAATTATTTTTAATTTTCCAGAACTCATATGACGGTGCCCTAGCCACCTTCGCGATCCCAGTGTCAAGTGAAGTAGTGGAACAAATCCAGAACGACCCCGTCTACCAACACAAGCTAGTGTTGACCCCAAAGAAGAACCCCATAATAGCTCCCAACCCGCTCTGTGAAGGAAAAAGAGCGCAAGTGCCTTCGAAGAACTGCCACAACTTTTTAAATTGTTGGGATGGTTGGGCGTTCGAGCAGGAATGCCCTGAAGGGTTGATGTTCTCCAGAGAAGGCTACTGTGACTATAGTGATAATGTCGATTGCAGTAATAGGGATATTCGTAAGTATGGTGAAGAATAATTTTTAAATATTGGTTATTGAACGAAAGCAAAAATATTCCTTTTGCAAGCTAACTAATTATTATTTTGTTAAATTACTGTCCAGTACTATAACACAAACAATAGAGGGTCCCTAATAAGATTGCCCCGATAAGATGACATGAGTTTCAACTCATATGAGTTGCAATTAATGAAATGTGGTATTTTTAGTAAACTTAGATATACAAGTTTACTAAAAATACCACATTTCATTAATTGCTTCTTTCAAGTATTATGTGTTGGATAAAACAAATAATCTATGACAGATGATATAAAACTTCCTGCACGAAAATTGAAACAAACAAAAAACAAGATTGAAAAATAGTTTCACAAAAAACATTAGCTACTAAAGTTAACAGTTGTAATTAAGTTTAATTAAAGGATGTGAACATGCAAAATGTAATCAGTGTGATATTATCATCCGACAGTTTAATATCCTAATTGCTTAAAGTACCTGCAAAATACATAGTTATTTTAATTAAACATCTTCTACAGAGGATATAACAGAGTTGCCAAACCTTTAATATACACGTACCATTTTATTTATACACCTATGCTTCGTCTCTTCACCCTAGGGTAGGTTGCTAGAGAAAGGCGTTAAGTCTGCCTGTATACTCTACATTTATGAATCTATAAATACATAAATATAATATGAAGTAATTCTAAGCCCTTTGTGACTCTTGTGTTTCTGTGAGAGTTTCTTGTGCCATTTTTCCTTCAAACTGGAGTGGGTGTTCTAGATGTTCATAAGCGTTAATAATTAATTCAACAGGTGAACCGTTTGCTCATTTGTCGTAAAAAGGCTATAAAAATTATCTACTAGACTAGATAATTGAAATAGGACCTCAAAGCATAATTGCTCTCATCTATAGGTCCTAATTAGACCCCATAATATTGATAGATCTTTGAGAAAAATGTATCTGTATCAGTCCATACACCTTCTACTGCAGGCCAAGGGCCTCGTCTATAACGGAAAGTACTATTGAGAACACTAAAATGAATAATTATCTAACAATGAGGATTTCTTAATTTTTTTTTTTTTTTTCAAATTTATTCATTTCTGGACGTAGGTCTATTCACCTTTCCTCTTTCTACTTCTATTCTGTGTCCTGCGCTTTCTTATCCACAGTTTTCCTTAAACGATTGATCCATCTATCTAATGGTGGTCTAGGCAGACCAGGTAGGCTATAAGGAATGATTTAATATAAATTACCACATAAAAAGCTGCAATATCAGTTACCGGTAAAATAAACACATCCGTGACAAACAAGGCGAGGCCGGATTTATTTGTTTAGAAAACATTCTCTACATTACGTTATGTCCACAAGTAAATTGTGCAAATTCGCGTTATCTTAGAGCACATGTCGTCATGTCACTGGAAATGCCAAGTGGGTTATATAAAATCATCGGCAGACGTGTTATGTAACCTATGAGTCGTTCGACCTTTGTCTATGTATGTAACACTTCTGGTTATTGCTATGTGATAACGCATGGTACTGACAAACATTATATTATGCCTAGTGGGATTTCCCATCAGAAAGAACTAACATTTTGACACCATAGATTTTTAAGACTTGTAAAATTAAGAAGTTTAACAAAAGCTTTCATCTCCTTGTGGATGAATAAAAAACAGCATTTTATATTGCATGTTTACAAAGCTCATGTATTGTAATAGAAATCATTTCGATGATAATTTAATACTACGAGACCCAGTGGTCTTGTTTATCCACTTTCTGTCAGTTTGTTGTAATAAAGTTGTCATATCGATATTTAGACTATGAAGATTGTTAAATGAAAAAAAAACATTAAATTCATTCTTTCTGACACTACTTTCTTATATTTTTCAGTATGTAAACCGGAAGAAGCAAAACCAGTGGTGCCACCTGCACAGCCGCCTAAGCCACAGAAACCACAACCGCAACCAAAACCCCCAGCCCAACCGCAACCGCAGCCGCAACAACCAATATATCCCCAGCCACAACTTCCTTCATATCCTCAACCGCAGCCACCCATACAGCCTCAGCCACAGCCACCCTTCCAACCTCAGCCACAGCCACCCTTCCAACCTCAGCCACAGCCACCCTTTCAACCTCAACCTAAGCCTAAGCCTCAACCGCAGCCTCCTTTCCAGCCCCAGCCTCAACCTCCTTTCCAGCCCCAGCCTCAACCTCCCTCACGGCCTCAGCCACAGCCACCGCTACAAACTCAACCACAACCTCCAATACAGCCACAACCTCAACCTCCAGCTCCATCTCCCATTCAAGTCCCTCAGCCACAACCCCAGCCTTGTCCACAACCTCAGATTCCAGGGCAAACTCAGCAACTACCTCAAGTCCCGATTCCACAACTGCCTCAAGCCCCTCCGCAACTGCCCCAAGCCCACCCAATCCCACTTTGCAAACAGGACTTCGAGACTTTCGTGAACCAATACAACTGCAACGAGTTCTACGTATGCGTCAACAGGCGGCCTGTCAAATTCCAGTGTCCCGCCGACCTCCATTACAGTGAGGTAATGTGATTTCCGCATTCCGTGTTTGTAATTATTATAAATATTTAAAAACCTTTCACTGGTTTTTGAAGGTTTTTTAAGAATAGATCTGTAACTAATTATGAGTGCTGCTAAAATAATTAACAAAATATCGAAATAGTTTGAGACAAAAATGGATTAAGGTAGTAAAGTAAGTAAAGGTATATTGCTTACAAATGAAATGCTGAGGACTTAAAAAATCCACACTAATATAAGAGAAACTGTATCATATAATGAGCACTATAGTGTGTGCCTGTATTTCCTAATTATACATACGTATCGTTAAAATATTTATATCTACTTTAAGTTACCCATATTGTCTATTTCCAGTATTTGGGAGTATGTGACAGGGCAGAACACGTGGATTGCCGCAGCACTCCGTTCCTTCCAGCTGTACTGGAGGCGACACTGCCATCATCGCCTAATACAGTAGAATCTTCCAAGCCTGCTTACGGTCTATCACCAACTTATGTCAACTATCAAAGCCATAGTGAGTATAATGTACCCCAAACATTTAGAATAATAATCAAATTGAAATTAATATGAATAATTAGCGAAATGCTAAATTGTCTGAAAGCCATCTGTTAAAAGATGGTATGAGTAAGTCGTGTACTTTTGATTTTAGGCCCTTTCTCCAGGTATTGTTTTAAATTTGAAATATTCAATGTTTTAATCATTATCGAATGTGAAAAATGTAGTGATTAGTATATTGTCAATGATAACTATCTGACTAGACGTAGTGCAAGTACAACTATTTATTAGGAAATGGGGTATAACAAAATAAATTTAAATGGGGCCTCATTTCAATCCTTATTCCAACTGTTCAGTTATCTACAATAATTTCTTTCGTATCTGTATTTTAAAAATCATATTTCTCATAATGTAATTTCACATAAGTATTTCATGAAGTCTGGATTACATAATTATTGTATTTAGTCTTTAAATTATACCTACATACAGGGATGTAACTCCACATAAGTATTTCATGACGTCTCGGTTACATAATTATTGTATTTGGTGTTTAAATTATACATACAAATTTCTTACATCCAATTATTTTTCTGTTATTTAATAATTATTATCCATTATGAATAATAATAAAAAATGTGTATTTTCAGTGTCGGGTTCGCCGAACATTGCTACGTCAAGCCTCGACGCAGTTCGTCAGCTTCAAGGAATTTAGTGAGATAGCTTCGAATGTCGGTTATAATTTCAAATCATTGTTCAATGGAAGCCTGTTTTTAAAATATATGTATGTAGAAAAAAGATTATATCGCTATAAAGCATTTATTTATCAATAAACTCTGTGCCGACATTAACATCCTCTGTTTTAATTTGGAAACCTTACTAGGAAATCCGTATTTGTAATGTTCATTTGGTAAGTCAAGGCAGGAATTTAAGGTATTACCTTTGAGCCGAAACTCTGTATGGAACATTTAAAGAACAATCTATATCTTTGTCTACAGGATTCAATAAAACAAAGTATAATAGTATTAAATGTATTTATTTACATTAAATGTTTATTGTTACTTAACTTAAAAAAATAAGTTTATGACTAAAAACAACGTAAGTTTCGACACAGCACCGACACTTTGCGTGTTGGTGTCATGTCAAGGTAATCTCTGAAAGGATTTCTCGATGTAATTTGGCAATAATTTCGATAAATAGCATAGATATAATTGATGAGTCTAACAAATGACTTGAGCACCTCTTCAAACAGACATATTCTAGAATGAAGCAAGGGTAATGAATTATACAGTGAACGAAACGGTAGTATCAATATAAATGCTTATTCCATATGTATTGAAACTTTTAAACTAAAAGAGTATAATGCTAGTATCAACTCCTCTTGTAGATTATCTAAAACTTGATACATTTTAATGTACTAGATATGAATTGCATCTTCAATTTAGTATTTCATGAAATATGCCAGTGAAGTGATGGCATGATATTTCTTATAAAAGCAATAACAAAAATATTACTATTAACTTTAACATTTTGTTTATACTATTCAGTTCACTAGAATCATTACCTTAAACAGTCATAACCGTAGTACACATACTTAATAACCTAATTATAGTTCACAACTCAACATCTGAAGAGGCTAAACATCTATATCAAGTCAAACGGATTGAGTTTCAGTCTCTCCTTCGCGCCGCTCCTTGACATTCAGAATCCCAATTTCTTGAGTGCTTTGAGGTCGACGTCGCCGTAGTAATCTTCGCTGTAAATATTATAATTTGTTCGAGTACTCCTGCTTTGTATGGTTAAAGAAGAAATTATTTTTACTGCTTACTGCAAGTTGAATCAGAAAATTTGGAACATGAATTTAGAACAATGATATTTTTTTAAATGTGATATTAAGATCACCAATTAACAGATAATGCAAATTATAACCCGTCTGGATTAATTGATAAGTTTAAAACCAATTAAAATAAATTTTTTGATAAATATTATATTACTGAACAAATAAAACATAAAATCGAAATTTTGCTATTATAAAAACTACTGTGGCTTTAAATGAGGTGATTATATTGACTTCCAAGTGATAGTAAATGAGCAGGTCCAAGTGACCGTTAATATCTTATGATTGAAGATGATTGAACATGATTTACCATCCATATAATACCATCGCTTACCTGGGTTAAGGAAAGAAAAGAATGAAATACAACATACCTGAAGAAAGATACAGCACACCGGTGGTAGGTCAGTGTGGTGACGTAAAATATTGTCGTGTGCAGATAACCAGTAAATAGATAAAGAAAGTTAAGTACTAAAAGAACTAAGAAAATATTAAGAAGTTGTTAGAAAGTGAATGCAATCATAATAGGAAAACAGAGTGGTCGTGAAAGTAGAAATTGTTAGGAAAACGGTGCACCAGTGCTACGTTACACACAATAAATACAACATTTGTTAATTTTTATAATTTTTTGTTTATTTTATCACTAAAAATAAAACTTAAGTATTACAGTTTCTATCAAAACAACAACACTCAGTCGCAGTGAATAATTCAGTACAAAATATTTACAAAGTCGTGGTTGTTAACATCGGGCATAATGGATTTACTGACGTCCTACTAGTGTTACAGGAGACAGAACTTGTCTAAATGCAACTCCACTGTGGGAACGCACAAGCATGCAGAACTGTACAGCAGACGTGGCAATGTCTTCGTCGGACTCGATACTATATATAGGACTTTATAAAAACTACGATACAATATAAAATAAATACATCTATCGCTGCACGATTTCTACTAATTCTCTAAACCTGCCTCATGAAACTGTCAATGTAAGTTAAAACGAGTAGAAGTATTTGGCAACTAGAAAGAATACGAAATTCAATGTGTGGCTCACTCGACAATTACAAATTTAATTTTGAACCTGGACAGTTCTTCGCGCACCACGAGCAACATTGAAGATGGACATGTGTCAATACCGCCAATGCGTAGTCATTGGTCGCGGTGCGCTTAGACTTTTTGTTTATAATAAACTACGTGAGTATTAAAGGTTAAGGGTGGGAGTATGTATTTAGTTCTCCTTTGGGGGGCGGGGTTTGAGCTGCTTGGGCTGGGTTGTGCGCGTCTGGCCGTTGGACTGGAGACCGGCCAACAGCTCGCTCTTGCGGATCGCCTTCAGATCCAAATCGCCGTAGTAGTCCTCGCTGAAAATTTACGCGAACCTTACTACCTGCCTTTTCTACTCTCAGTCCTTAACTAAACCAATATCTGTACTGAGTGTCGCAGCCTCGCGTAAATGGCTCGTACAATTTCTAGCAACTTTTACTATGTACGTGAATTGTGTAATAATGTCTCGCACACAGCCGGCGAAGTGAACCGCCTTGAAACAAACGAGAATTATATCCGCTCGCTTTTCCAAGTGTTGTTTGTTTTTTAGGATGTATCTCTTGTTATGGTACTCCGAGTGGCAAATACATTACTGAACGACTAGTTGGAGCGACCTTCGTGTGGTCTGTTGATTCGTGACCGGTGCGAGCGCATCTCGACATCGATCTAACGTGATTGTTTGAAACGCGCCGACCATGAACCGGATATAATTTGAAAGTTCCTTCATTGTTTCACTACGACATGTTTTATCGCTTTATTCAATTACATCTTGTCTACACCAGTAGTTATTTGCAAAAGTAAATGAACAGTTAAAATCATTATCTCAAAGCTTTCGAAATCGATACACGGCAACGGTTCATATGAATTGAAACGTACATAACTCACGGTCAATTTGTAATTCTAAAGAGGTAGTGCAACAGTCGCCTTTTTAAAATATTTCCTGTATAAATGAAAGGCATCGATAATTTAATCTTTGTTGTGATACAGTTACACACGGTCGACAAGTTATGTTTGTATGAAGCGGTCATTACCATATGCACTCCGTTACGTAGTGGTTGTCTTTGAACGCGGTCGTTCTTATGTATAACTGTTTTGCCTTAAGTCATAATGATTTCTATACTGTGTCCTGAATATGTCGTAACACAAGGCTCCGAGACGCATTACTGACTACTATAGAAGTAGGCAAGCTTACTACATCTACTGAGATCATACAATGTAGAGAGATACATACTAAGTACTAATGTATGTTGTGCAGAAGAAATGTTAGTTACAGGGACGACATTGGTTGTGTGGAAGTGGTTATAGGGTCTATTAAAGATCTAATCATTTCATGATGCCGGGTATTGCACATCAAATTTCAAAACTGTATCATACAAAGTAATAGCCATTACATTTCGTAATATAGCCGCCATCATGCAACGATGTTTCTGTGTTGTTAATTGTTCTATGTAAGACGTAGAACACAGAACAAGTGATATCCAACCAGTGAGTATAGAAAAGACTATGCTGTTGGTCAGTCAAGTTTGAATGTGACGGGATGTCCGGATTCGATCGAGCGCCATTTCTTTCAAACTTCCGATACGTGATTCAAATTAAAATGCAATACCAATTTTAAATTGTAATGCTTGATCGAATACAAACATCGGTTGATGTGAGTGATAATAAAAGAGATAGCTTACCATCCGGGAACATCTTCGGGGTCTTCGCAGTTACCAGTGCCGTCGCCATCACCGATTTTGAAGACGGTACCGATGGGGCAACCGTACTCGCGGGCAACGCCCTCAAGACAGATGTAGTATTTGCGGCAGTCCTCAGGGTGAGCGTGACGGCTGAAGGAACCAGCGTTGGACACTTCACCAGGGTTGGGGCAACCAAAACCGTTCGCTACTTCTGGGAAACACCAAAAAAGGTTACGTGAGCTAAGGGTGCTGAAGGCGAAACCGAAACTTAGACTAGTATTGACAGTTATGTGTTGAGTCGAAGGAAATTCGCTGAAATTGATTGGTGCGTTAAAGATGTGTGTGTATAGATTCAGTGTCAGAGGTATAAACTAAGAGTAAATTATTGCAATAATTGTTGTGAATGTATGGAGTTCAAAAACACTTCTGTAGATTGTTACATTCCATTATCGAAATAAATGTATGTAATGTAGATATAAGCAATTCACACCAGGGCCATTCAAATAGCTCGCTTTGATGTCTCAAACATTATTTAAGCTGAGAATTAACAACAAATCTAAATCTCGCGCTTTAAGGGTGCGGAGAACATTACCATTAAATTGGTTTGACCTGTAAGCAAAACCTCTATTATTAATATTTTAAATCAATTTGATCTAATTCTTTCCTCTATGAATTAAGGCTCTTATCTGCCATAATATTCAATTAATTTAAATTATCAGCTGCAAGAATTAGAACTTCTTCAGGTCTTTTGTCTTCTCTCTCTAATGATCCTACAAAACGTACCCTCGTTTCTGCACTCAGGAACTTGGTCAGCCCACATGCACACACGGGATTCTCTGTCGTAGGCAAGTCCGGGGCTGCACTGGTAGCGGGAGGCTTCGCCGTTCCAGCAGTTCCAGAAGACGTCGCACTTGGCTTCATCAGGGAAGATACCGTATAGCCTGGAGCAGTGGGGAGTGGAGATTGGGGGCTCTGTAGAAATAAACGCAATATTAATAAAAATGTTGAAGAAAACAGTACGCTAGAAGGATTTGATAGATTGATAAAAAACAATAAATGAAATACATTAAGAATTAGTGATAAATAATTAAGTGTCGATTATACAATGGTTCAACAGTGACTCGATGTAACTTTGAATGTTAACAAAAACTTACGAAACTAAAAAAAAAGTGTCATAAGGATAAAACGTTCCTAGAAATAAACAGCGACCTTGAGGTAATTTTAAAAGTTGGTCAATCAAAAACTAGTATAATAAAAGTGTTTACTCCCTAATGACCTGATATAAAAAAGGATAATTTATTATGAATATTAATTAAGTGATTCTAGTTCAAGGTGAACATATCACTTTGCTGTTTTATTTCATTTATATGTAAAGTAAACGTGCTACCAGACTATCGTCAGAGCGTATTATGACCTTCTGTCACATCCTGGTTGTATTCCGAATAATATTGCCATTATAAAAATTGCTATGCAAATTCTTAAACCTTTACCATCAGTTTACTGTTACTGGCACTGCCATCTGTTTGTTTCTAAGCACTTTTATTGATTTGGTAATTTACATGGATATTTTATTTCCTTATTGAAGAAACTTGAAAACTTGATTAACTAACATTAATTATTATAGTCATTGCTATTTCCAATATCATTATTGATATAGATTCGATTAAAGCTAATTCTAAATCTGAATCATAAGTATTTATAGCATCAATATGAATTTAATATCTTACCAAGCTGTGTCCTTTCGCCGCACTCAACGTTGTGGAGGTAATCGCAGTTCTCAGTCAAGTATTTGGAGTCGGTGGCGTCGAAGGCGAGACCGTTACCGCAAGTCTTCAGTTCCGCGACGCCATTGTCGCACTTCCAGTATTTGTCGCAGGAGATGTGGTGGGGGTAGAAGCCGAAGTCGTCTGGGCATTTGAAGGATTCTTGGGCGACCGCTATAAACAGGAAACAAATAATTAGTTAATGCCGAAGGTGTAAGTACAAATATTTTCACAAGCGTCAATGATGTGAGGGACGAAAGTGACGAGAGAACTTACGAAAGCATGAATCATATTACTGAAGTGGAGTTTTATACTAAAAATATTGCCTAACATTATGACTTTAAAGAATCGAAACGATGACGAAAAAATAAAAACGCCAAAACAGAAAACTGCTTACATTTAAAATTATATTCCAAATAAACAGCGATTTGCTTAACGTTTATAACATAAGCAGTTTCCCAACACCGGTCTCGGGCAAGGCAGCTCTTTCTCCCAAGAATGCAACTCGACGAATTGCGTAATATTTTAGTTTTGTCACTGTTGGTACGTTTGAGGTTATGTCTAATTGTTGCATTGAGCACGTGTTCTTTAACTCATTGTCTTAGATCACACAAACTGGGTTACGAGAAATTAGTCTCAGCTCATTCTTGTTTATTAGTCAATCCAAACACGTCAATCATTGCGAAATATGTTTGACAATTTTGCTTATTGTAATAGCTCTACATTAGAATTAGCCGAATTGATGTGATAGCTGTTATGCTATTTTTAATTTCCTGCTATTAACATTGAGTTACGAAACAAATTTAGCACAGACATTCTTTAACCGTTTAGCATCTAATTGATGAACAAAATCATAAATGTGACGATGTCAAGAGTTCAGACAGGTTTAACGTTAGCCTTTGACATTATTATGCTCAGTACGCAACTTTAATGACTGGCATTCTACCGGTGGCCATATATAACGTCTCTGACTAAGACTAACACCTTATTTGCCTGTGTTTGGATGCGCATTGCGTTTCCTTCGCTTATGTCACGTTATGTCACCGCATATGCCACTGGTACCTGCTGACATTTGCCAAGTGGAAAGCATCCGTAAAGTTTTGCAACGGCTTTTGCAAAAGACACAAGTGTTGTTATAAATCTACAAATGTATTAATATACAATTTGAATGTCCGATGTAATCTGCGTATGTAAATGGAATTTACATCAAAAATTTAAACGGTACATTCTGATTTATGCAATTCTTGTGTCAGAACCTGATTTGAATTTATTATCATGCATTAATGGTATGATGTGCAAAAATATATGTTGCATATTAATTGAGTGATCATGTACCAACATTCCATCTTCATATTCTATCGTAAACCAGTACCAAAATTGAACATACGGGGAATTGTTTTTATATCAAAACCATCACAATCTATCGTTTATTGCTATCGTTACATCAATAGCAATTTATTGAGTGCACCTACTTTCCAATCTCAAAGACTAGTAGCAAATCATTCGGTTTATGGGTATCAAAAATAAGATACACAAAATTATGCAACCCACATTAGAGTTACCCAACGAGGTGTAAAGTCAAGTATAATTATTTATTGGTGTTTAGCATCAGACTTTCATGTTCGACACTTGAGATTATTCAATCGTGGTTCATAGTTGCAAAAGGTTTGAACTCATGTTATGTCGAAAATCCTGTTTATTACGTTATATAATCTACGCTCATCTTTCTTACTGTAATTTTGTATCATTTGATTGTTCATAAAGAAGGTCTGTAGTGTGATTGTCGTTGTAGTTTTTATATTAGCATTCAGGTTTTTACGATTACAGATTTAATTTTTATACTCTGTAAATATTCTTATTTTTATGTGTTCTTATCTTTTCTGATTATGCGTTTGTAATTGTGTCAACCTTGGTACCGTAAATTAAAATCCTGAAGATACCAGCATAAGCGTTTACATTCTAGATAACCTTTGTTATTAAAATAAAATGGGTCTTCGAGGTGAGCCGGTTGCCGCATTCCGCGACAGGGCGAAGTGTAACAAAATGTAATCATTACATTCCGCCGCGGAAATTCTGTTCTGCTGCGCCAATTCGATCGTGAAAAGAAATTTTACGCTTCTTAGCTTATTTAATTGATTGTCTTTTTACGAATTTATATCGGACTCCGTTGTGCCTGGCTATTAATTAGATTTAGCACGGTTTGAAGTCATGCCTTTGTTAAAATTGATCATAGTATTTACTATTGTTTTGATCATTCACTTTGATAAAAACTTCAGTAGGGAAACTAATCATGTCATTTTCAAAACTTGTTTCAAAAAACACCATGTTCTAATTACAAAAATAAGTTATAGATCTGCATACACTTCGGCTCCAATAAGTTTGTATGCTCCCAATAATTTCGCACGCACTCGCCCCACATTCTCAGGCCAATTAACATGACACGAGCCAAGCTAGACACCACCCAACCATAACATTACACAACGCCACCCGGGGCGACACCGGAGCCCTGCGCACTCGCCCGTCCTCACCACACCTCACTGGTGACATAATTATCCGATTGTCTTGTCATAACCACTTTCATAACCCACACCCATGGGAATTACTTTTTTACACGCTAGATGGCGCTATAACATTGCGACATTGCCCTGCATTCTATTCAACGGTAACATAGTTCCTATTCTTGGCCTATGTCCAGCAGTGGACTGCAACGGGCTGATGATGATGATGATGATGATGATGATGATGATAGTTCCTATTCTGTTATTAACAAATATTACGTCAAATATTATTCAATACAAAAGCCTATTAAGCAATGTGAAACCTCAAAGTTGACCTGATGAGATAATGTGGGCGGTACTTTCGATTTCGTCGATGCGCCGGCGCGGCATGCGAGAAGACATGACCTTTATAACAGAATAAGTCGGTCTACATACATTTGCATATTACGGTGATTTAAAATGTCTCGTCTCAATAATTTTGAATTAATTTTCTATTCATAAGTTGTTCTGTAACTTACATGGTATTTTGTAATAATTTATGGTCAGAGTTCAGCGATAAACTATATATAAAACCCACATAATTAAACATCTGTAAACAAGTAATAGCTTTTATCTTGTGGCGAATTTTGTAACATAATCAAATTCGTAAATCGTGTTTTATGGGTTTTTTATAATAACCTGTTATTCAATTTGTTAACAAAAAATTAACAGCTCTGTCCTTTTGACACCATTCACATTGTTATTCAAACTTTTTCACAAATCGATTCGATTGAAAAGCGCTATTAATTTAATATTTGATACCTAAGCGTTTTCTGTTGAAGCTCGTTGTAAACAGACAAATGTTTAAAAAAAATATGCCTTAATTAAACATTTGACTGAAAGCTAATTTAAAACAGAATATAAGAATATAAATTAGTTCTGCTTAAACATACGTTAAATGCTATCAACCGTGATCTAAAAGTTAACTGATGTGGCCCTGACGTAATAAATTAGATAACATAAGAAATTTCGGTGAAAGTTAAAGCGATCTCGTTTTAGGAACGTAATGAGTGTTTAGACACGACCCATCTCGCTTTGAATTATAATTTAATGATGAAATAGAGTTTGTGGGAAAAGATATGACTCTAACAATTGTAACACGACTTATTGCATACGTGTGAATGTTTGAAATTGGTAACATAATCTTTAAATCAGATAGAAGTCAAGTAAAGACTGTTAAATAAATTTTCCGAATACCAAGAGTAATTTTACAAATTCACCCTCTATATTAGTAATGTCAGAACTGCTTTGTATTTTGTCTTGAATATTGTTAAAGATAAAAACTTTTAAAGCAACACATGCCTGATGTCATGTCATTAATGATCAGAATATATCAAGCATGAAGCAATACCAAATGTTAAAATTCACCATCGATCGAAGGTCGATGCACCGCCGTAATCTTACGTGACTATTTTTAATTCCCCTCTTAATGGTGCCCATTTGCAAAACAATTGGCCAATAACTCATGATAATAGCGATGAAGTACTTAGTAAAAGTATATACGCATACGTAGAGAAAGAGCAATGATAATAAAGTTAATCGAGACAATCGTAGGTTTAGTTATTTGTTATATTACAAATAAATAATAATACAACTATAATGGAGAAGAAGTTCATCTTTGATTTATATTGGTTGTTAAATTAAGCCCAAGATTATTAGATCATATTTATATTGTATTCAGAAAAAGAAGAAGTTGATAAAGATCTTGTTGAAGATATTATTAAAGGAAATAACTGGGTAACAAAAAATTAATAAACTGCATTCAATTATGAAAATTGATAATTTTCGTTAACTACCAAAGCACAAATAAATTACGAAGCAAACTACCATTTATCCGCCCGATTACCTTGTCAAGGACGTCCGTGTGGCGATATGTAAAAAAGCAGTTACAACCAAGATTTAAAATTTAAAATGATGTAAATAATTTCGCAAGCCCGAATCGCCTAAAACAAGTTTGATATGAAATCGCAGCCAATATCGTAAAATTCGACGTTGCATTGGGATTTTGAATAATAGTCTTCACTCGAAACCTTGTAGGAGCCGGTGGATCTTAAAAAACAAAAACGACTACACAATACGTAGGGTCGACAGGAGTTATTTATATCGTCGCCTCTCGAAGGACATACAATCTCTTCGCAGGACCGCTACGGCTTGTTGTGCACGCTCAATACAATCTTCATGCGAGGTTGTGTCATAAACGAATGATTTTATATGTAACAGTTTATGTTATTGCATACCATCTTATTTTATATTGATTTAATTGCTTTGAGATTTATTCCGTCTTTTGCTTAATTTTAATGAAAGTGAGGAATTACTGAATGCGTTGATTGAAAGTTCACGGATATCTGCAATTATGTTTTGTAAGGTTTAATGAGAATAGACGTGACCGGATTTACAATGTATTATTGAATTAGAGGTCTTGCCGTGGGACAACATTGTGACTTAATCTTTGTCTACATGTTTCCGGTACATTGTTAGCATGCAATGTTCATATTTCCGGTATCAGTGTCGAGTAAATCTGTGACACGGTCCTTTTGTTTTACGTTAATCGTGGTAATTATAATAACCCTACTATCTACATTTCTTTTGTTGAATTTATGAATAGCTGATCTTGACGCAACTTGAAGGAAAAATGTTATAAAAGGTCACATTCTTACTATTATTATTAAATCATACATCAGTGCAATTGTTTAGCAAGTCTTATTATCATTAAATCATAATCCTTGGATTTAGTTACATAAAAACGTTTTGTTCTAATGCACATTTTTTGCACTGCAATTACTTGGATAATTTAATACTTTAATGCAATTACCGTGCATTTTTATGTAATTAGAATGACTTAGTGTAATAACTGCCTTATTTTTATAGTCCGTTACAAAAACACCAGTAAAAACTATTAAAGTAACTATTTCAAGCGATTACAAACGAACACCTTAAAATTTTTGAGTGATTTACAACACGTTAATGTTGCGTGTCACGTAATACGTTGGTCAATCTTCGTATAATGACTTCGTTGAATTAGAGAGAGTAACCCAATTATGCAATTAACTTTACACTTTTGTTTTCTCTGGAATTTTAACGCTTAGGAATGTTAAGTACGGTACATCACCAATAGAAAATTTACAGTGAAATAAGTAAGAATAATAATGTCAATGGCTCTTTATAGGCTATTAATCATCTCTTTATTGAAATAGAAGCTATTCCAGATAATTATCAAATTGGACTTCGAGCCGTACAAATCAAAGATACAGATCTTTTAAAATCAACATGTTCCACAATAGGTAATGCTAAAGATGGTAGGATTACTATTTCGAAAGTAGCAATACAAAGTAAGAAAACCGTGAAACCGTACGGAGACGAAGCTAATGAAATGTTTAATGTCCAGATACTCGAAGATAGTATGCACTGATGCGCTCCGATCTTTTCACTGTTTCATTGTTCTCGTGAAACTATCTCGCGCGCCGCAGCACTAAATAATTGGATACCTTCACGCATGCTATATTATCTTATGAATATTTGAACGCGTGGTTAAGCATTGAAATTACATTTACATCGTATAAAATCAACAAGACTATCGGTGTCTAGAAGAGTATAATTTCTTCCATCTCTACATCTAAGGGTTTGATGCTAACATCTCTTTTAAAATTATATAAAAATTAAAATTAAAATTTATATTTATATCTTTTGTCAAAGGAAGTGTATAACATCAAATTCAATTACATAGCCTACTTCGATTGTTATCAAACGTTTCGGTGCATTGATTCTTAAAGCAGAAAGTAAAGTTTCGACATATCAATTACAACTGACACACAATAGGAATATTTACGTAAAACACGTCATTACGGTTACGGTGTATTCATTATGACATTATTCGCAAGTTTTTCAATGAAATATCGGCGGTTACGCAACAACCCACTGTGGGAACTAGGTACGTGGTAGAAATCCTAAACAATGAATTCCTCGACACATACCCAACATCCAAGTGAAAAGAACATCCTTATTTAATTCAAACTTATGGCCGGCTAAAAATAACCGTTGCCATGCATGCTAATACTTTTTGAATACAAAATGACCTTGAGATTTGCATACCGTTACCTGCTTTTGAGAATGCTGATGTAAATTTCAATAAGTGTGGGAAGATTTTAGAGCGTTTTAATATAAGCTTTGATGCAGTTAATGAGATGCTAGGTGTTGGTGGAGTACCAAATTTAAGTCCTTCAGATACTTATTGATTCAAAATTGTTAACATCGAAAATTGAATGAATATTGTTCGTAATTTAAGAAAAATAATTATTGGAACTCTATTACCAAAACATATATACAGAGACTGATTAGAAGTAAAATAATTTTGCAGAAGTCGTAAGTTTAAATTGAAACTAAAATAAAAAACTATTAACTACTAGACAGCTCGTGTGTAATCAAGACATTATTATTTAATATCTCAGTAATTAGATATTACACATGTGGGTCATACAATTATGAGACATTTAGCTTGAAGCTACGTGTGCCGGTTACGAAAACATGCAAATATGTCAGTTATGTATTGCACAATTGTGAATTTTAATCAGTTGTTATGATTCCAATAGATTACTAAGGGCCTAAATAAGTAATCGTCAAGGGGAATTTCGTGATTATTCGATGATCCAATGAGTCATTTATTTAAAATTTTATTTTTGTTTATTATATTAGGTATTTTTATAGTTCCCATGTATCGTGCTGTTTCAAAATTTTGGTCATTTTTTATGCTAGAAATAATTTTAAAATATGAATTCTTATGAAATCGGTATTTTTCTACGTCTATTACTTAAGAATCTTTAATATTCTTCAATTATAATTCACAAGCAATAAAAGGGAAAATTTCATTGGAATGTGAAATAATTGTGCTATTGCTCCCAAGAAATTTTATATAAAGATCTTACGGGAGAAAGTGACAATGTAATGCCAATGACCGTCGTTTTCGATTTGCAATTGCATATTATTTATAGCGGAATATCGATATTGAAGTAAATAATTATCGAGCGACGACCACGACTTTCACGCTGCTCTTGGAAAGAGACATGCAGTAATATATGAGGAAGATATTAATTTTATTGTGCAAATAAGAAGGCGACATAAGTATGGAGAAAACAAGTATAGAGGAACTGCACTTTAGCTACATGACATCTAATATAAAGGTTAAATCAAAATGCTAAATGTAGTTGAATAGAACGCATTAATAGAGATTTTAACAATGATACAGTTTCTCGTAGCTTTACTTCATCTATTAAGCAACTAATGCATTGTTTACCGACGCTTAAACTTACGGACGCAAATATAACAAGACACGATACGATCAGAGTACGCGTGTCATAGAGCTAATTCATTGTCGTTACCACATTGTCGACCGCAATCTCTTTATTCTGAGCACTAGTTGCGCCCAAGCATTGCAACTTGTAGTGTGGAAACTTCGATATCACACTGCTTTCGCGATACCAAGTCAATTATTTATCGATTCATGACAGTATGCGGCGTAGGCCGTTCTCTCGTCACAAACGCCAGTCGCGGCGCTCCTTAAATATTTCAAATTGTACGTACCCACGCCGAGGGCGGCTGCTAGCACTAATAAACACCGTGTATTCATGATTAAACTGTAAGTCCTTGCACGGGAGGAGTGGACACTGATACGTTCAAGCACACACTGCGAGCGGGTGAATGGGCGGCTGAGGCTTTTATATCGGGTAGACGTACGCGCCGCTTCGGCGGTGAAAAGCGCCGTCGCCGCCCGCGCAGACCCCGCGCACACCCCGCCGGCGACCCCCGCTCCCCCGCACGCGCCCGACCCCGCCGCGGGGTGCTCGATCACCCCCTCAACCTATAAACAAATGCATTGTTAACGGCATTAGCCTCACTTATGCCAAGTCATACATACCAATTAAAACGTCCACAGAAAAAATCTATTGACATCTCACACCTTGCCGACTCATACATTTTAACGGATATTGGATTTTTTCAGCCGTAAGGAATACTTTGCCTATTAAATTTTACAGTGAAGAAGCTCTTCGATTAAATGTCAATCAACAATTTATTACACGTCCAATTTAAATTTATTGTATCAATTAATATTTTTGTATTAACCTTGATCTTAATTACGTAAAAATTTTAGAATATTTATTTTGCAGAAATCAAATACAATTATGCAAATAGGATTTAAATTACGATTCTACGGCTCATCACATTTCCATTTCTATGAAGTGTCAAAGGTAACGCGTAAATTTTTAAATAACAATATATTATTTAATAGTTACTTTCACAACTTTTATCACTCTAGAATGAGGACAAGTGTGAATCTTGATTAAAGTTATTGAGTATTTTTGATATTATATTTAGCACAGAATTCCGCATTCCATCCTATGTATTCGGATTTCAAACTTACATAAAATCTTCAAACTTACGAAAAAACAAGTAAAAATAAAGGAAACAAATTCTAACAGCCAGTAAAGTCACTGGCCATGCAAGAAAAAAACATTTATATTTTTAATCTGTATTTTGGCTTAACAACAGGTTCAGCACCTGTGAGTGGAAGAAAGTTTTATCCGTGAGTCATGGTTATGTGATCGATGACCCTTCGTACCTTGGCTACATCTTAAAAGGAAGCGCATTGTACAGACAAGTATTATCGTACAGTCAAATCGAATTCTGAAGGCACTAATGTTCACACACAACAATAGACCCGGCCTAGGTCTAAATCAAGGCTGTTTTTTGTTAAATAAGAGGTGTAATTAGACACATTATGTAATTAATTATGTTTTAGTATTTATGAATAATTTTATACGGAAATATGTAATTAGATTATACGTCTATAAGACACAATGTTACGAAATTCGAAGAAAATTATTGCTTTTTACCGGAAAATGTTTAGACATAGCAATGAAAGGTGCGCGTACTTGTACTTTATTATTGTCAAGTAATTTACGTCTTTATTTTGGCAGTATATTTTAATATACATATAAATTATTATGTGCAGTAAAATAACTTCCTTGATGTCATCCCAAAACAAAATGTTAATCACATACTTAATTAAGGTTACGTAAATCATTATTACTTTGAAGCTTTCCTCAATATCGTTTATCAGATGTTGCCCAAGTCATTGACTTAGAAATTGATTGAGACAGGATATGATTCATATTTATTTGGTTATACTACATAATACTCGTATAAATAGCAACTTCCGCAAGGCGTTTAGAGAAATCATGATCTTGTACTGGCCATTCCGGACCTAGTGCTTGATAACTAGCTCGCAGACAGTAAAATGCTATTTAGTAGTTTCAATAGTGTAACATTTCGGCACAAGTAATTTTACATGGGTATTAAAAATAAGTAAACAAGAAAAAATTAATACGCATATTATACATGCAAAGAGATTTTTGAAGATCGTATAAATTATAAATCAATACAATATAATTTGTCTGAGAATAAACGGAAAAAAGTTCTTCAGCAATTCATAATTTAATAAAATAATTATCATCTTAGGTTAGACTGTAAGAGAATGTATTATGTATTAAGTCCCGGGAAAACATCGAGACTTTAAAAAATGTAAAAATTAAAATTCGCAAATAATAATTTTATTTCAATTATCTCATTTTTCAAGCGTAATGCCTGACCTGGGAAGTGAATCCAAAAGCTCAAGGTTCACAGCATATACGAGTACAATCCACATGCTGAGCTTGTTGTTTGTTATTAAAAAGAACTGGTAGCAAAAATAATAAATTATCCAAAATAAAAAAATATGGTATGTTGTTTATTGTACATGCGATTTAATTGTAAATAATATGATAACGTGTATTTACGTTCGGCACAAGGCAGACTTGAAGGCCGATAGCTTATGCGAAGACGAACACAACTGGGGTCGTAATGGGAAAATACAATTGGAGAAACAAAGAATATGATCCCATGTGCTTATGATAACAGCAAAGATATATTAAAAACGCAATAATTGTTGTATTTTGAGTCATTCATCACTGATATTAAAATGTTGTGAAAAAATAGGCTGTGGATCTTCAGGTACTGAGTTAGACTCTCCCAGATGGATGAATTGTCCCAATCCACTAATGTGTATTATTTGACAAATCTCACTTGGGTAGTCAGAAACCGGCATTCACGGCATTGTAATAGGATCTGTCTCAGATTTTGAGATAGAAATTAAAAATATAAACTTGGCAAGCTGTGTATAGCACTAATAGTAAACCTTCCTACGGATAGAGGTGTATATTATGATTGTAAATATGTAGATAATACCAATTTTGTATAAAACCTAAAGCTACTACCTTCATAGGAATGAATTATTTAGGAAATTATAAACTTTATTAAAACTTTTCATAATTCCATCTGTCTTAATACTATATTCGTAAAATTTTCTGTTCAATGCTACCCAAAAAATAACTTTCCAAAATGTCTAAAATGACAGATGAGCATTTAAAGAAGCACTAACATTTCAAAACCAAGAGAAGGCCACACGCCGTATTTCTCAACAAAACCTGTTTACCTAGACACTCGTTTAGGAACCAAAATGTTGATTATACATTTCTCTTACCGACCGTCTCAATGGCACAGTTGTATAAGCAACGCTGAAATCTCCTCGGTTTCGGATCCCGGGTCGAGTAAAGTTATATTTGATTGGTCGACGTATTATCAGACCCAAGTCAGGAATCCGTGTCCGATATGGGTAAAGGTCCCTTAGCAAATCATGAAATGAAAGACACAAGGCGAAATTTGTGTCCTGGCATCGCCTGTGCTTACCCCTTCTGGAAAAAAGGCGTGAGTTTATGTATGTATGTATGTCTTATCAGTGGTTTTGTTAGCTTTCCATTACGGTGAGAGAATGTTTTCACAGCACTTTCACTGATACCATTCATCTTTAGATTCCAGCGTTAAATCCTAATACCGAATACATTACGAGATTCGAATACTAATAACCTTATACATTGCAAAGGAGCTTTGAGAAGCGGTGGAATTGGAGCGACTATTAATAAGTCGAGATCTCTTTTCTCTATAGAAGAATTTCCTGTTTTATAACGTTAGTATATTTACATACTAGTGGACAAGGTCCCACCCGGATACGGATACATACATACATACATAAACTCACACCTTGTTCCCAGAAGGGGTAGGCAGAGATGCCAGGACACCCACATTTCGCCTTGTATGATCCGTCCCACAATGTATTAAGTGGCAAGCCTATCGCCATATCGGGTACAAATTCCCGATTATGGGCTAATACTGAATAGAAAAGTCAATATCACTTTGCCCAAGCCGGGATTCGAACCCTAGAACTCAGCTTTGCTACCGTACCGTAGTACAACTACGCCACCGAGGCAGTCGAAATTAATTATTCTATCTCCTAAAAAATGATGAACATGAACCCTGATAAACATACTAAGAATGTTCATCAGGGATAATATAGAATTCTAATGGTTATTTTTTTTTTTTCAAAGTGATCCAGTAGTTTCACAGCCTATTCTATGCAAACACCAAATCTTTCCTCTTTATAATATTTGTATAGACATACTTATAGTAAACCCGATATCGCTGAAAGGGAAGGCAAATATGCTACTACATCACACCTCACCAATCTTATATAAGAGTATCTCTTAGAATTTGATACATAACAGTTAACTTATATGACATAAGATTTGTAAGACTCTCAGATACATTTTCCAAAATCCAAACCTACTAGTACTACTACTACTAGTACCACTATTGTTGTTTCATTGTCTCTATGAGAAGATTGAACCCACGTCCTCTCATATACAGGCAGCTTAAAAACTATCAAGCCACTGAGAATATTTAAATACATGTATGTTTTATTAGCCTGCAATTAAAACTTTCATCATAAATGGTTATTTCTGGTGTTAACTGCGTGTATAATTATCGGACTTCTCAACTATACTTAACATTCTCGAATACATGTAATCATTTAGACTTTTGACCCCTAATGCCTATTTCTACCATTTTAGGAGACTGAGTTGGTGAGTCAGGATCAACAGTAGTACGCAATGTAATGACACCGAGCATTGAAGCTCGGAGTGTCTCCGGGAATGTCTTTAACCCACAACGAAATTAATCAAAAAGTTAAATTAATAGGAGTTGGAAATAAATTATTGTCCAGTTCCCTCCATGCAAAGCGGGTATTTCTACAATTTGTGGGATTGTTCGTAGAAGTGCTTGTTCTCTCTTCCCCATTAATAATCCTGTTATTCATATTTGACAGCTTTCGTGGCGCAGTTGATGGATTATAATCAGGTGCGGACCGTGAAATTGTGGGGCCCTGGTCTAATACGATTCAGAGGCCGACTAATTATTCAAGTTATTGTTCTTGCGTCACTAAACTGTTTTCTAGAGTGATCTAGGTTTACTGTAAAGAAAAACATAAGACAACAAAACGTGTTATTTATTTCAATAAAATTTACCCGATTATTCCTTATGACTTAGCACTGTTTTACAATGTCGTTAAAATGAACATATTAATTAATATGTTAGGCCTTTTGTAGTCACAGGGTCCTTGGTTGCAGCCCAAAAAGCCCTTACGTAGACCCGGCCATAATTACAATGGCAGATTTTACGCTATATTCTGTAGTGTGGACATTACACTGCGCCAACAATAAATCATAATAAATAACACCCAACAGTCACATAGTCCTTATCGCAGACTAAGATCGAGTCTTGTGTCGTGGATATCAGGAACTATGAGAGACTTTTCGGTCTCACAAACACCCAGACCCGATAGCAATATTTGTGGGCCGCACAAACATTTCGCTTGGTGCGGGGATCGAACCCGATCAATATATGATATTCGCTCACAAGGTATGTACAATCACAATACAATAAAGTCAACACTTCCCTCACCTCAAAGGACTATAAATACAGCTACAACGAGATAATAAAAAGTAATCTCCAAACAATTAGCTATTGAGTAATGTGGTTGACAGCGTGATACGCGCCCCCCCCCGCGTCTCGCAAGCGGCATGCGGAAGGCGCAGGTGGATAGCGCCAGTAAAAGGGTCGGCATGCCGTTTACCTTGTGATTGGTATAAACCCCATTGTGGCCCTCTGAAGAACTTTTTTTAGTTAATCTGATCTTTGTTCATGGAAAGATACATAATTTTTAAGGATTTAGATTTTAGAATAAGAAAGTCATTTTCATTGTGATTTTTTCACTCCTCTATTTTCACAAATAAACATAATTTAAATAACCTTCAAAAGACTTACATACAATACCCATAAAATTTTACTTCGCTATATCAGCCCATATACGCCTCACTGCAGGGCATGGGCCTCCTCTACAATCGAGAGTACAATTGAGAATTGATAGGCCATATAGTCCACCATGCTGACCTAGCGCGTGTTCCCGGACTTTACATACCATAGAAATTCATACAAATATCTATGGTATGCAGGTTTCCTCACGATGTTTTCCTTCACCGCTATAATGCGTGGTGATTGACTATCAATATATACTCTCTATGACTCTCTATGACTTCGTAAAATTAGAGGTGTGCTCTGGGATTCAAACCCACGACCACCGCGAACATGTTTGCAGCCACATCGTTGCCAGATGTGCCAGCCAGACCACATGGTCCGTTTACCAACAAGTCAACACAATTTGCATATAATTTATAATAAATACAATTTTAGACACCCGAAAACCGACAGCACAGTTGGTCTAATAAAGAATAGTGGCTGCCCTAATAAGCTAGAATAAACGGTACAAAACGTTTAATATTCATGAGCGCGGCGCCGGCAAAATAATGTGGACGCGACACACACTTCCTCCTGCTTGTAGGGTATCACTGCATTTTTGTGCTCAATGATCTTTGGTAGCGAGAGTTTTTAAATGTCTGTATTTTTGTCTATTCGAGTCATATGTGATTATATATGTGGTCAAATTGGCATACCCTATATGCCGATTCAATTTATTTTCCAGCCCGCTTCGCTTGGAGTTATTGAGGCCGGGCTGAGTACTGAAAAATACGTTGGTTTTGAAAATTTTCATGAGTGTATAAAGCGTTTCGACAGCTTAGTGACATCTTGAAACATGCGGAGTGGAGTTTGGTTGTAAGTCGTTCTTAGGTTGGATTAAATCACAGGGATCCAAGATGATTTTATCTATGGAAAAAAAGGATGGATTGAATCAGTCATTCACCATTAAGTTATTATAACAATTAGAAAAAAGAAATTGAGTAGAATTTGAATACTTACTCGTCATACTTTCAAAATATAATTTAATCCTCATTACAACCTAATTAATTTAAATAAAACTACATTTTCAAAGAAGACATTTAAATTCTTTGTTAATTTTCATTTCGACATATCCATCAGGAATTCTATCGAAATTGTAATTTTGTTACAACATTTGTAACTATTAAATAAATCATCTGATACATTATTAAATTGCGTCAATTAATACTGGGTTAATCACGAGCCGTTGTAATATCCAGTTTAGGTATAATGTACTACAATTATCGAATACCAGCAATTATCGACTGACTCGGTGGCGCAGTTGTACTGCAGTATGATTGCAAATTGTGGTCTCGGGTTCGAATCCCGGGTCGGGCAAAGTGATACCGTTTTTTCTATTGATTATCAGCTTGGATTCAGGGATTTGTGCCTGACATAGCGTAATGCTCCCACCCTATCACATCATGGGACAGAAAATACACGGCGAAACGTGAGTATCATGGTTGCATGGTTGCCTACCCCTTCCAGGTAAAAGCCATGAGTTAATGTATGTATGTATGTAATTATCAAAAATTGTAACAGCCTTCGTGGCGCAGTCGGTTAGACGCCGCCTATGAAACGAGAGGAGTTTGATTTGTTATATAAAACACAAACATTTATACAAATATTTCTTTCCGGTCTGGATATTTGTGGGACCGGAAAGTCTCTCGTAGTTCCTGACACAAGACCCGATCTTATTGTGGGGTCAGGACTATGTATGTAATTGTTGGGTATATTTATTATTGTTCCAGCGGCAATAAGTAGCTTGTAAGGGCTGTGAAACATGAAGTCTAGTTTCGATTCCCAATTCTCAATCATCTTGGTTCAAACTTTACTGCGGTAGATATAATTTCTCTAGAAATAGCTAGATTTTCCAGATACTAGAACCAACTAGATATTAATTTTAAAAAGTCAATTATTACTGAACAGTAGGTACACTACAGCGCTAATATTTATATCGCGCTGACCCCACCTTGGTGTAAGATAAAATATGTTTTTCCTTACTGTATTTTTTTTTTATTTTTTCCGCTTCGGCCCTATAGATATAGTCGATCTCATTGTCTATGACTTCTTGAGGCGTAAGTAAATTTGGAGATTTGCGAATGGTACTCGCGACATATCGTGCCTATCCCTTTACGGATGTAGACGCGATTTCGTATGTTTGTTTACAAAAAGAAAAGAAAAAGTCAAGGATGTTTTTAAGAGGACTATCTACGTCACAAGGTCATCGACAGCATTCCTTTGAACAGAATCTTAAGAATATTGCTTCCTATTGTACAATCTCCTGTATCTGGCAGGTTAATGCTTCTATTAGACAACCATATTATGTATGGCATTTGATATAATTACTATTATTAGAAACTCTCAGTCTCCACGTCACATATTTTACGATATTTTAGTAGTTTGTAAATATCAAAAACTATAGAGATTTTACGGTCACACAATATCTATATTCTGTATGAGCCCATATACGTCCCACTGCAGGGCACTGACCGCTTCAAGAATTGAGAGTACGATGGAGAGTGGTTAGGCTATATAGTCCATAAAACGTCAAATTTTCAGCTTCTTATTCTACATGCTTCTCACCTTATGTGAATATAAAATATAATAAATTTAAATTTCACAAAATCCAGACAGTAATTAATATTTACTAATTCATCATCATCATCAGCCTATTCGCGTCCACTGCTGGACATAAGCCTCTCCTATGGCACGCCACTGGGCTCGATCTTCAGCCCAACGTCTCCAACCGCTACCAGCCTACCTACTAATTACACAATAAATATTATGATGAAGTCGTACTTTATGGCTCCTCATTTCAAAGTTGCCGTCTTACCATACTAAAGTTGTGTTCGATGGCCCAAGACTTGTACAACTATAACATATAAACTTAATGAGATCTAAGTGGGGCAAGCGTGGCGATGATGAGCGCTAACATTACATAACTGCAATTTTATTAATATCGGTTGCGTTAATAATTACTCAATAGCTGGCATTTGTCTGAGATGAAAGGTCACCGGTACCAACGCACTTAGTCGCTGTTTGGTGACCTAATGCATTTGCTTTCATACACATTTAAATAATAAATAATACACCCAACAGTCACATACACAGTCCTGTAGGACGACGTAATAAAATAAGTACTGTTACAGTGCAGTGGCGGTTAAGTTTCGATTGAAACGGCCCTTTTCGTATTCTCGTAATTTCTACAACCGCCGTCAAATACGCTCGCGTCAAGTTCGCGTCACGCGAGCGCTTTAGCGTATTCTATTGCTGCGCGTTTTATCTGCGTGATTCAGATCGCAACTCGATCAGCTGATCCCACATTAAGATCAATTAAGTCTTTTGTCGTAAGTATCCGAAACGACATAATTTTCGGCCTCCCAAACGACCCAAAACAAATACTTGTGGCCCTATAAATATTTGTCTCGCGAGGCTCCATCCCGCGGTATCATGTTTCACAGCCAGCGTCTATCCGACTGCACTAAAGAGAATGTGGACATATTTATCTTATTGTAAAAAACTATATCTCATCTCGATCTTTTTGTATCAGAACACTATGACGCCACGTGGATTACTCGAAGTTATCAACTTTTTGTTTCCAACTGAACAACTTGTTATTAAGTGAACAGTTTAAATTGCTGTTTTTACAATATTACCTTTTTGTACTTATATTTTTCGTCTCTTAGTAATTCTACAATGAATCATTCATATATTCATTTTGTATTGTGAGACAAAATTCAACCGAAAGATACAAAAGAGAAAATAAAAACTTGTGGTGTGGCGATAAGGAAACGATAAATAAATCTTTGTGGAAAATATTATTCATATAGGTATATATCAAGTAGGTATTTGGCTAAGTCTTTCTTGGCTTACCTAAATGGAACAAATTGACAAATAACTGGAACTATTTCATTTATAAAATATTCGAAATCAACAAGCATGAACAAATTGATGTCAAACATTTGAACAGGTCATTGCGGAAATATTTTGGGGGGTCACTATTTAGCAGTGAACTTTCTGCGACCAAAGATGACAATGGTTATATAAGACCAGAAATAGATGTAGGTATTTTTAACACGCTTTTATTAGCTTCACCTGTAAGTTTGTATGTATGTAACCGACTCCTTTGAGCTCGATTTTGCCCTACTTAGAACGATCAGATTTAATTCAAACTTTGCATACTTATCCAGGACCGATGACAATGCAATAATTTAAAAAGTATATGACATTATCTTACCCAGAAACGTAAAAAAAATAAAAGTTGGTAATTTGCGCGCAGCTGTCTTTCTTTGATAAGACAGCCGTAGATAATGTTTTTAGTGCAATCAATTAAATTATAGTTCAAAAAACTAAAAAAAACACGCTTGCATAAAAGATCCGAAAGATGCTGTAGGATAAGTAATTTTTGTAAACACCCCACGCTTTGTAACAATAAAATGTATGTATTTTACTCCATTTTCTTTCGAATCTTAAACTCATTATCAATTATTTTTTAGTTTTTAATTGAATCTTTTATGCAAACGTGTTTTTTAGTTTTTTAAACTATAATTTTTAAACAATTTGTTTTAATTTATTACATTCCAAGAGTATATTTTGTTCCAATGCGGTACTCAAAACCACTCTTTTGTTTCTAAGGCGAATTCTAGTTTTCGGCTACAGAAACTGATTTTATTATTGCAGTGTATGGTGAGAGAAGCATGCCATTCACCTGATGATAAACGATATGACCGCTCATGGATAGTAGCAAAACCAAACAACACCATGCATTACAAAGCAATGCTTGGCATGCTATTGCGCTCGTCATCCAAAGACATAAGATGTTAAGTCTCAATACATCCAGTAGTTACTCTGCCTACAATGTCGTTCAAACTGCAACATAATACTGCATTTACACTGATGTTTGACTGGTGAAATAGACATTGTGGTGGTATTTACCCAAGCGGCCCCTCACACATAAGAGACCCACCACCTGTATCCATGTCCATAACATACCTGTTTAATCCCACCATGGAAGTCGAAAGGAGGGCAGCTCGCATCATCATATTACCATGAATATGGATTTTCAAGGACATATGGCGAAAGTTGCAAGTGGACAGGTTCGAACAATTTACACAACATCGATTACCTCAAACGTATTTCTTCTTTCATCCTCGTATATAATTAATACTGGTTTCTTCGGCAAACGCTTGCAACAATCTTATATTTTAGTATCCAAAGTTTTGTAAATATTAAAGGCGATAAAGATATAGGATACTTAAGTATTTATTTCATTTAATTACGTATCATGTAGTGTATGTACTAAATAAAAAAATGTTTTGAATTTCGAATCCTTCTCAGATATCTAATACTTGGGTACTACGTCATCTTTATCGAAAAGATATTAAAAACGGGAACGCTCAACTGTAAGACTGCACAACTCCGTAATCATATTCCTTCGATCATTTAAATAAACTACGGTGGGGCTTTATTCCAACCCAGAAACAGTAAATAAGTATATGAACATTCCAAACACAACATTTTATTTACACACATCACTCTCTTACAATATAAAACCAATCATAACATTTCACAAATCACAAGGGTCAACATGACTAATACTTACATAAAACGGGGTTTATATACAATACCAATTAATATCTCTAATAAACTTTGTGATTAAAATGCAATCACAAAATAATTTGCATTTAACGTCGATATTTATTTCCTCATATCGCATCGGGTTTTGAACTTTCGCCATAAAATCAAGATGCATCGAAATAAAACAACTACCATAACTGGACTCATGTTTAAATTTAGCATCACGAAGTCAATGATCGGGGCATGACCTTTTCTTATGTACGTGACAAATTGCAATAAAATATTTTAGAAATCCCGGTATATTCCAATCCCAACTAGATGTTAATAAATCAAATATATGAATAATTAATATTTTGGAATATGAATTTCAAAACTTATATAACTTAAGTCCCCTTGGAATTAACTGCAATTCAGAGTAGTATTCTAACTAATAATAAACAATGCATAGGGAAACTAGACAGGAGTGGGTAATGAATACTGTTTCACATATCTCATACTCAATCTTTCTTTAATTTAGACACCGGACTAGAAAAGCTGTCAAGTAATAAATAAATACGCCCAACAGAAAGAGGGATAATTCTACCCCAATAGTAAGATATCAAATAAAGTATCCTAGGTATCTGAAACTATGAGAGACATATTCAAACAAATATTTCTGGGTGACACAAAAAAATCGTAATAGTGTCAAAATCGAATCCGCGACCACTAGTTTCACATCCAGCTCTCACCCAACTGCGTCACGGAGGCTGTCGGGAAAGATTATCTAACAATCAGCTGACACGCTTGCTTCTGTTGGACCAGTGTAATAAACATGTTGTAAAACTGATTCAGTGCCATTTATATTCCGATGGCAAATGGGTTTTTTCACGATGTTTTTGAAGACCGTATCTATGGTGACTCATTGTCACGAATTTACTTATGTAGAGCAATTCCAAGAATATGGTGCGAAAAGTAAAAAAAATGAATGAATTCTCTTTTTGTTGCTTTTGTTACAAACAAGATTATTGAAACTTTTTTATTGTACTGTACCTGCCTATATGCGTCTCACGGCATCGCTTGGGCCTCCTCTTCAATCAAGAGCACAATTGCGTGTATGTACTATAAATTAATATTTTAAATGATGCTTATAAAGATTAATTTCATTACAATTATCGTCAAATTGACTATATTACTGAACCCAATTTCTTAAAAAGATATTAAACTTACAAAGACTTACACTGATCGCTAGAGTGATCTATAAAATGCTCTCAGTATCCGATGATTCATTTCCTTGTCTTTTCTCGATATAATAAATCTTGTTATTCCAATTTATACGAAACTTGTAGTTCTATATTGTAACCTCCAGTAACAATGACAGTTTCCTTGGCGCAGTTTATTAGACGCCAGCTGTGAAACGGGAGGTTGCGGGTTCGATTCCCGCATCGAAACAAATGTTTGCGTAAACCACTTTTCACTTATCTACATTTGTTTTGCGTGTGTTTGTGAGACCAAAAAGCCTCTCGTAGTTCCTGATACCCACGACTACGTATGTAACTTTTGAGGGTATGTATCAGCCCATATTCGTCCCACTGCAGGGCACGAGCCTCCTCTACAATCGGCAGTACGATTGAGAGTGGTTAGGCCATAAAGTCCACCACGCTGGCCTAGTGCGGGTTGGTTTGTTTGAGGGTCTATATTTATTTACATAACAATTTCAACACCTTTTTTATTACATTCAGGAGTAAAATTTGCTGGAAATTGAATAGAAGGCCTGCATGATTCAACCAGTAAATTGTAAAATATATATCTAGCTACTTTAGAGGTATATAAAAATACACAATTCAAATCTAAAACGAATATTTCATCTCGACCATGAAAGTAATTTTCATACTCACTTTTAAGCACTAACAATAATCTAGGCATACATACCTTACCGTGCATTTCTACACGAAAATATTAGAGTCACGCTTAGTATTTATTTTAATTGCTTTTAGATTGGCGTTCAGTAATAAATTCATTGCACAAATTATTAATCGTTTTTAGGCATCAAATAATTTTAAATTAATTGCAAATTCTATTTATTTATAAGCATTTTATTGCACATACCAAAGAAAAATAAATGCAATTGGAAATCACATATATAAAAAGTAAAATTGGCGGCCCTAACGCTCAAAGGCAGTGTTTTACAGACAAACATGGGATGGATTTGAGAAAAGGAATTAATATTATCTGTTCTGTATCGGCCCATATACGTCCCAATGCAGGGCACGGGCCTACTTTACAATCGAAAGTACGAATGAGAGTGGTTAGGTTATTATTGATATTATTTGTTTAGTATTATGATATCTTTTCATGACAAAAAATGCTTTTAAAATGGTTGGCAATAAGGCCTACATTTTCTCCGATGTCCCTCGCAACTTTTATCTTAATCGCTGATAAAGGTTTTATAAGACATGTTTCTAGTATTTTATGTTGAGACTATAACGAGAAACCTGACCTCCGATACATAGCGGTAAATTGCATAATAGATACAGTTTACCTCATTCAATTTGTTCTATACATACTGAGTAATGTTTATTTATTTCCTCGAAAATGGTCGCAAGGAAAAATGCTCATCGTAACTAATTTTGAAGTATGTAGCCGTCTAACAGAAGTACAGCAGGAAAATGTTGTACAAAAACATTTCGGCCCTTATTAAAAAGCATGGACTTGTTCTATACACTGAATTATTTATGTGTTAAATGAGCCTACGTATAAAGAAAAAGATTATAAAAACGAAAAAAACATACTGTTGCGCGATAAATCTAAATAATGTATAACATTTGAAAGATCTAATTTTATTTTCATTTTCACATAAAATAAGCATAACCAAATTATAAGCCGTAAACAATATCACCTGAATCATGATAACTATCAAAAGTCAATAATATTTCAATGAATTAATCAACAAACAGTATTTATTAAAAGTCAAAGTTCAAACTTGTTAAATCTAAGTCGTATAATTATGGAGAGCGAAGAGCGCGTTAAAGGTCACCTCACAATAGAACGCTATGGGTTTGTTGCGTCATATAAATTTTCCTTTCTGTTATCACGTCTTACATAATATAGTTATATTTTATTTATTATTAATTTAAATGAACTCTGTGGCTCAGTTGTACTACGATACAATTACAATGCTAAGGTCTCGAGTACGAATCCCAAGTCAGAACATAAACTTCCACCAAGGATCTCCACATAGAGCTGTTGGAAGCAGCCTGTATCCAGCCACTTCAAGTTGACGTATATTATGATTTCATCAAATAAAAAAACCATATCAACTCGCGATCCCGATTTTTAACTTTTGGCAATCCGTATCAGACATAATGATTAAAAAGTGTGACAAACAAAACCAGAGCGACAGTTTATCAGTGTTTTTCCAAGATCGTTTTTCCGGTTCACCTCAAGTAAAGATTATATGATTGAAAGTCCTTTACAAATACAGTCGTATACAATAGTACAATGGTTTTCATTTATTTATATATAGTTCTGTTTTTAATCAATAGTATTTTCAGAGATACGCATAAGTATATAGTTAAATATAGTTTATAGTTTACTATATATGAAGGTCACAGGAAGTCGCTGGATGAAGGCAACTTCCAAAAGGACGATATGAAGATGCTTGGATGAGGCCTATGTTCAGCAGTATATTTCCTTGAAATAAAACTATAATTTACGGATGTTATCGTAAATACGGTGTATTTTTCACATTTTTTAACTCCCCGAGGTTTCGAATACTTTGCAACTTTCGTGGTCACGGGGCGGACATTAAATCTAAGAAACTATAGTGTACTTTCTGTTGGAATAAGAACATGAAAGAATATCATGACAATAATAATAAGTTTAACTTAGGATTATCAAAAATGATATGATGTTTTAACACATAAGTGCTATTACCAATTACAATATTTCATTAGCATCCTATAGTTTGGATTATAATTGAAATAAACAATGGTTACCCACCTGCATTGATATTTGAATAGAAAATAATAACTTAAAACCTTGACCTCAACACCCCATGTAAGGTTAAATCACTTTGGCGTTCAGATCATCAAATGATCAAAATTTTTTGTTTGCCATCACTTTGTGCACTTCCACGTACAGTCAAAGACTAAAGTGCTCTTTATTTATTTATTAACTATCTTGTACATACTTCCAACTAAAATAGCAATAATATTTTTTTATTGTATAGAACCTGCAAATTACTGCCACCCATTAACATCTACAATGTTTGGATTATAGATGTCGTGCCGGTCCATCAAATTAGGAGGGGAGCGAGAAGGAAAAATATTGTATAATACCACTATACAAAAGATTTCAACGAGATACTCAGTGTAATCATTCTAATTGTCAGAACATTATTTAAACAAAATCAACTAAAGCCAAGAAGTAAAAAACTTTTACGTGTCTTTATGAATAACATGTCATATTACCATCATTATCAATCACTCGATTTATTGGGATAAATCCAATGAATTAATAATTTTTAATTTTTGCTAATATATGCACGTACTTTTGTGCATTATTAGACGTTAGCATTCCTTTCTATGTACAACAACCTACCTTAATTTGACAGGTGAATAATGGCATTAATTTTCACTATTCTGTGAATCTCGTTAAAATGTATTATGTTTATGAATATTAAGGCATTGAAAAGAAATGGTTGCGTAAAAACCATTGACATATTGTGCACTGCCTTGACAAGTTGTCAGAACATCGTTAATACCATTTTCGTAGTATGGCAACCGCAATTTTAACACGTTTAACTAATGTACTTGCGAGTGAAAAATAACTCCGTTTTTTTTTAAATTCCTTAGTCTAATAATTCATTTATACAAATTATAAAATTAAAAAAATCTCATTTTCGGTGGAATATTTGCTGTATTTATATTTATATGATATTGGAAGCTAATAGAGCTTATAACAACTAAATTATATTTATATTACTATACTTTCTTTAAAATACAGATTTTAACTTGATATGCCAAAAATGGCTGCAAAAATCTGTACTTGCAAAAATTACGCTATTTATACAAAAATTAAAATCTACTTTTGCCCTTATCCACCTTTGTACTTGATTATGATATCATGGTTAAAGACCTTAAACTGAGGTCAATATTATGTTATAAAATGGATACTTGTTTACAATGAGAACATAACTTAACGAAACTTTTGTGAAAATGAGATGTAGCTTGAGTATTAATTTATTATTAATATTGTGTTTGAGCCATGTGTTCGCGGCGAGTTTATCAAACCGAACGGAGAAGACAAAGAAACCTCAGAAGCAATACTTGAAGAACGAACTCGGATTTTATGAAGACACGTATCTAAGCTTCCAGGAACTGTCATCGAAGTACAACTATCCATACGAAGAGCATTCCGTGGTTACTGAAGATGGATACATTCTAAAAGTCTTCAGAATTTTATCCAAATGCAATGAAACTCAAGTACGACAGCCTGTGTTGTTAATGCACGGGGTAGTGGACAGCGCAGACACGTGGATACTCGCAGGATCTGAATTTGGAATTGGATTCATCTTGGCACGTAATTGCTATGACGTATGGGCAGCGAATCACAGAGGCAACAGTTACTCAAGACAACATGTCCGTCTCGACCCCAATATAAACCCTGAATTCTGGAATTACTCGTTCGATGAACATGGAAATTATGACCTACCAGCAATTATAGATTATATTCTACTGAATACGTCACAGCCTAAACTGAGCTACATAGGCCACTCGCAAGGTACCACAGACTTTTTCGTCATGAATTCTCTAAGGCCGGAGTACAATGAGAAAATATCCGTGGGCATACAATTAGCACCTGTGGCATATTTGAGAAATATAGAGAGTAGATTATCCGTCGTATTTGCTGAGCGTACTGGCTTTCTAAAGAGGTTGTTAGATGCGTTAGGATTACGAGAGTTATTTGCCAAAAATCGCCTGGCACATGTGCTTACTGAATTTTTGTGTCAGATAGCTCCCGAGATGGTGTGTGGACAGATATTGGGCCTGACTGTAGGGTACAAGCAGGGGACACTGAGCTCAAGAACATTGTCAGTCGCATTTGGACATGTGTTGAACGGAATATCGAGTAAATGCGCAGCTCATTTCGGCCAGTTGGTGATGTCAGGCAATTTTCAAAGATATGATGAAGGTACTGGCAATATGAGAAGGTATGGTGTACCTAAGCCGCCAAAATATAATGTTTCTGCAGTAACCGCTCCAGTAGTACTGTTTACAGCAAAGAATGACTGGGTTTCCTCACAAAAAGATGTAGAAATACTTATGTCGAAACTCCCGAATGTGTTAGAAAATTACATAATACCACTGTCGTATTGGAGCCATCATAATTATCTGTGGGATCCGCAAGCCGCAGTGTATGTGTTTCCGAAAATGTTGGATTATTTGAACAAATTCAACCCGATTACTTAACATCTTTGCAGACGAATACTATTGGATAAGGTGGTAGTGTTGATAAATTGAGCTTAAAAAAAACTCAAGTAAGTATCTACCATAGACAGGAAAGAAGGAACAATCCTAATAACAAAACAGATGGAAAAATATATTTGTTCTTTAGAAAAATGTAGAACAAAGTAGTTCAAACAGTAATAGCGTGAAAATAAAATAATACGGAGTTAAAGTACGTAGTTTTATTTATTAGGAAAAATCTTCATTTTTGTTAGAAAATTAAACCAAACGAGTAAATTTTTCTGTAATTTTTATGCAGTGTTAAACTGTATTTGTTTCGCGTAATACAAATTATTTACATAATAATTATGTATTATTTTTGCCAATGTCTATTATTATATTTAAATGTTATATGTCCTTGACTCCAGAATCATTAGCTAAATATGTATAAATTACCTATGACAGGATGTACCTTAATAGCCCATAAAGGTCTCCCAAAATAACATCGTTTCCGTAAACAAGGTAAAAAGACCTTTGATATAATTAAACAATTTAAGCTACCGTGAAACCAGATTCCGTTTTATGCATTGAAAAACCTTTGCGAAACTGGTTCTGTGGTCAAAGGGCTTTTAAGGATGATGTCAGACATTCTGGAATTAGTTTTCTGATACAAGCCTAATTTACAGTTATGGGACGCATATATAATGTTCGAAGATAACGGGGTTCCTTTATTGGCAATTTAAAGCAATGCAATTAAAGATTTTGCATTTAAAATATTTTGCTCATTTGATGATAACTTTGCTGTTCGTAAGTATTGAAAGCGATTTGTTTAGTCACGTTCTTTTGTCTGTCTGTATCTAATGAAATAACGGTTACTTGCGTAGTAGGCGAGATAATAGAGCCACAGGTTCTAGTCTAGACCGCACCGAAACAAATATTGGTATGAAAACCACAAACATTGGTATGAAAAACCACAAAATGTTGGTATGAAAAACCACAAACATTGGTATGAAAAACCACAAATATTGATATGAAAAACCATAAATATTAGTATGAACAACCACTAATATCAATTTGAGATGTTCTGAGGATTGGGGAACCTAAAAGATTTCCATAAGACTTAAATATTTTTTGCTGCAGTTAAACAAATAAGTTTAAATGTATGCTGAATAGAATTAATTAATTCTTAAATATTTATACGCAATTTCTCAACTTGCTTATATGACCTAACCACTGTCAATCGTACTCTCTATTATAGAGGAGGCCCGGGCCTTACAATTAAAAAAATACTCAATATTATAAAAATACCTTTCCGTCTAAAACCACTGAACTCCATACATTGATCTACCAATAGCCCGAGTTTTAATTATAACTGCTTCACGCCGTGCGTGAGTTTTGTATTTAATCTAGAGTTTCTAGACTTGACCGCGAGGCCTGGGCTCGGAACCAGGTCAAGGCGGCTGTACACGCGGTATTTACCACTCATCTTGTCAATATGTTTATAAAAAAGGGATATTTAAATTACTAAGGTATTGGCTTTGGTGGGTGCAATTTGATTACTTTGAGCGTTTTTTTATAATACTATATGTGCTATGTATGCTGTGATTTCCCATATTATGACGTATTTTTTTAAGATTGGTTTTCATGCTTATATTTTTATCATACATAAAACACAATATTGTAGGAATTATTGAACTGTTAAAGTTTAATTTATTATATTTATTTATTTAATCCTTTTTTGCACTGTATAGAAATACTATAAAGATATTAAGCAATAAAAATAATAATACAAGTGGCGGCCTTATCACACTAGGTAATTTCTTACAGGCAACCATGGTTAATATATCCATATATTAACAGGATATAGAAAGGGCAGTCTAAGGCGTAAATGAAATAATAATAATGTACAATTAATAACTAAAGGAAGGAAGTCGCTGGATGCAGGCCGCTTCCAACAGGTCATTGTGGAGATCATTGGGGGAGGCCTATGTTCAGCAGTGGACTTCCTGTGGCTGATATGATGATGATCATGATGAATAACTAAAAATATAACATAATCACACGTAATAATATATACATATATATATGTATATATATATATATATATATATATATATATATATATATATATATATATATATACATACACAATATACAAACATACCTATAACACATACATATACATAGACATACTATAAACCTATCCTAAAAATATACCAAAATGAGAATGGACAAATTATTCTCAGCTACATTCTTGTTGTGAGAGGAAATGTAGTTTGACCTTTCTTTTAAATGACGACAGTGTTTCAGCCCGTCGCAACTCAACTGGAAGTGAGTTCCACAGTCGGACAGCTTGGACAGTAAACGATTTGTCCATGAATACTGTGGAGTGCAAGGGCATTCTCAGTTTCAAGTTCTCCAACGACTTCAAGGATCTTAAATGTGAATCATGGAGATGAATCGATCTTTAAGATAAGAAGGCGTGGGAGGATTAAACAAAATATTGTAATGAAGTAATAATGTAATGCTATAGGCTATATATCATCATGCTATGAGCTCTAGGGAGACAGTAGTGAAAAATCTAACAGATACTAGGGTATTTTATTCGTTTTTCGTGGTCTGATTGGCCGATATTGTACATTGATAGTCGGAATTGACCATTTCGGCCGCCATTTTGAAAAATGTATCTACATCCAGGCGGAGCTGGGCCGGACGGCTAGTATAAAATATAGGAGTTCACGTTTTTACCCCTTCCATCCTTGTATTAAGGTATAACCCCAACGCACCTCAATTAAAATATCAAGATATAATTAAATCATCCGTTTCTTCCTAATCATTACATGTAGACGTACATCATAGTACAATGCACCTTGATCTGTTCATCTCAGCTTTCTCGTCCCTTACATAACGTAATAATTGTTGAAAGTAACCATCTATTACGCGTCTATCACACGGAAAGTTAATTCATTGGCAAAGGTTGCTGTTTTCACAAAAAAACTAAAGGTTTGATTATACCATTATTGAACCTTATCGTGTGACAGTACGTCTCCTTCATGTGTGATATTTATAATAAATATTTATATAATAAAATACATTTATATATGTATGTATATTAGGTGTATATAATTATATAAATGGACTATTGTGTGTGTGTGTATTTATTATAAATAATTAGTTTATAGATATTCGATTAGACCTTGCATCCTTGAAAATCTAGACATCCCTCTCTGCTTGTACTTTTCTCATTTCCATCCAAAGGTTGCCTGTAAGAAATCGCCTAAAGTGAGACCGTATAGCACCGTCTTGTAATCTCTCACATTGCCTTGCATTAAAATATTTACCATCAATATATTTATTTATTTATTAATAATCTTTATTGTAAAACAGTAACAATTAAAAAAAGAAAACAGTAAAGAGAACAAAAAACAAGTGGTGGTAGGTCTCTCATATGTGAGAGGCCATCTAGGTAGGTACCACCGCAATGTCTATTTCTCCCGTGAAACAACACTGCTTAAATGCGCTGTTGTGTTTCGGATTGAAGGACATTGTAGCCAGAGCAACTACTGGACATATTGAGACTTAACATCTTATGTCTCAGGATGGCGAGCGCAGTGGAATGTTGCTACTGTTTATGAGCCGTCGTATCAATTACCATCAGGCGAACGGCATGCTCGTCTCGCCATTCACTGCAATAAAAAAAAAAAAAAAAAAGTGGCGGTCTTATCACTCAAGTTGATCTCTGCCAGACAACCAAAGGATAGATAGAAGAACACGAGAAACGTGGGACAGCATGAGGGGCAGCATTCAATATAGCATAGCATACTACTTAAATACTCAGGACTCTTAAATTTTAATGTTTTGTCGGTGAAAATTAAGGTGTCTCAGAATTTATCAGTAAAATTATATAAAGCAATGATCCAAGCACCATGATTTCGCAACTAAAACATGTTATGAAACTCATATATGATAAATAATAAATGTTAATAGGCGTGGGAAATGGGCTGTTATACACGCTACGCTTTATATCTTAGGAAATCAAAACATTAGCAGATATTCTGCTTTCAATTTACATTCACAGAACTCTTCTAAAAAAAGTAAATTGCAATAGAGATACACGGAACTTTTCTAATAAATAAATAATAATAAAGAAACGCCAAACAGTCACATACACAGTCCTGACACCACATTAATATCCACTACGTCTTGTATCGTGGTTATTAGAAACTACGAAAGACATTTCGGTCTCACAAACACAAATATCTAAGCCTCACAAATATTTTCCTTTATGCGGGGATCGAACCCGCGACATCTCGTTCCAGAGCTGAAGTCCAAAGACTACGATGCCACGGAGGCTGCCGAAAGTAGCTAAATCATGATTTTTCTTCGATTGTTGTTAAATATAACTTTCAAATACATACGGATAAAGTAGCTGTTTTGTTACTAATTTATTTATATACACTTTATTGTACACCATAAAATAGGAAAAATAACAGATTAAATACTTAAAACTAAAGACATGGTAACAATTGGCGGCCTTATCGCTAGCTGCGATCTCTTCCAGGCAACCTTTGGATGGACTGGATTAATATAATAAAGATCTAATCGGGCAGTACAGAGGACGGGATAAAAGAAAATTATAATAGATGTACAGGTTATATATTATGTTTTAAATATAACCTACTTATATACCTAAAATATAAATACATACATATATATATTAATATACTATATATTAAGTAAACAGTGAAGATGACAATACACATACATATATATATATATACACATATACATACATATATACAATTATGACAGGAATAAAGATTACTGTAGTGATAAGTAATGTTCCTTAACAAGTCTTTTAAAACTTGGCAGTGTCTTGGCTTGTCTAATTGATAGTGGTAATACGTTCCACAAGCGAGCAGCATGGATGGTAAAGGACTTGTCAAGAAATGATGTGCTGTGCTTGGGAATCTCTAGCGTTAAATTCTCTATTGATCTAAGAGATCGCGCATGAGTGTGACTAAGAAAATTAAAGCGGTTCTTAAGGTAATGGGGGGTGTAGGGATGGAACAAGATACCATATAAGAGTGAGAGAATTCGAGTATTTCGGCGAAAACGATAGCCACTTGAGTTGGTTTTTACATTTTTATGTCACCAGTTATGTCTACACGAATGTAAATCCCTCTCTTAAAGATTTCCAAAACGAATTGACAGATGACGCTTGCCTTCAGCCATCTCCTTGAACTTTGTCAGAACATCTTTAAACTTATACAAAATATTATTTAATATTTTTCTTTAAGGTTTTACCCACCGCGCCGGCCCATGATAAAATCATTCGTACAATCCTATATCAATCATTCACTTGAATAGATTCCTAGTAGAAAATAATATGTCCCGATACATGGAACTATTTGAAATGATTACTAAAAGACTGATGATATTTCCTACCGCCATAAATATTAAAACATCGTCTGACGGTCGCAAGTTATTTATAAAGCACATAAACTCATGTTCGATTGTACATTATTATAAATAACTAGGCTATTTAATAAACAAAGCGCGGATGGCGCAACTCCACGGTGGTACGTATTTTAAGAATGTCATGATCAAAATCATGTTGTGTTGGATGCTTGCCAATTACTAAACATGTATGTAATATGTAAATCAGCATTTCAATATCGTCCCTCATTGGGGTTCTTGTTTTGTAGCGCGATTATATTTCAGCTACATTTTTGTAATAATATTAGTAAAACAATAATCTGATATGAACACCTGTAGATTGAAAAGAGGCCATAAAAAATTAAAACTAATAAAATAATAAATAAATAACACCCAACAGTCACATACATAGTCCTGACCCCAAACTAAGATCGAGTCTTGTGTCGTGGGGATCAGAAACTACGAGAGACTTTTCGGTCTCACAAACACCCAGAACCAAATACCAGAGTAACAAAAACAATTGGATTTTTAAAGACACCTGACTTATCTGAAACAAATAATTTACGGTCATAATCATAATTCCGCGGCATAAAACCCAATGCCTTGGGAGAAAAGTCAACTACATACTTAAACGATTCGTCGACTATTAGTATAAAAATAATTAAAATCAATCATACGATGTTTGCCACTCCTTAAACAAAAATAGCTTTTGATTAACTAGTTTGAACTGTGTTTCACTAAAATCAAATAAATGTTATTATAAAATTATTCGAATCACTTTGAATCGTGGTCAAGGTCGTCTGTATACCTATAAATCACTATTTCCAGGAAGAGTCATTAATATAATTTATGACCTTTGTCCTTTATGCTGTAGATTAGATTTGGTGTCGTATTCTCAAAAATCATAGTATTTTATTTTGGGCATTACAAAGAGGTATTGTGCGTTGTTGGCAGAAAACCGTTTCATTAACCAAAAATATTATATTATGTATATAAATATTAGTACCTAAACATGTATGTATCCTTACATACATAGAACATTTCATGAATGCAATGACTATTTATAATTCGTGACGTGATTTAGTAGCCTACTGTTGTCCTGCAACATCTATAAAAATCTTATTAGGTCTATCTCACACAAATATAGCAGAAACAACTCCAAACAAACAACAAATACTCCAATTTGACAAATCAATTTCGTAAAAGTCTCGCAATAATCGTATCATCAAAATACCCCCAAACAACTCATAAATTAATGACAGTCATAAACTCGTCTTTGACCAAAAATTCACTTCGCAACTAATAAATGCCATCAGAATTTGATTAGCTAACGGCGAGCGGAACGCAACTCGCATACCATTAGACCTTTGTGAAACTCTGAACGTGTTTTTGAATATTTATACATTGTTCAAGGTCTCATAAATTGATATACATTTGAAAATATGGTAAACAATATAGGTTGGACCCAGACCCGTTAGTTTTCGGTAGCTTGCATTCTCGAAATGTTTCATTAGTTTGTGGGCTTTGAATGCATACAAAGTTTTTTAATGGCAGCGGATGCTATTTTTTTTTTGGCAGAGGCTTGAGTGTACTGGTATTTTTAGCTTTATTCATTTTCAAGGAATCAACATTCTTATAGCATACATTGTTAGCGTGGTATGATTTCTACGGTTTAAACCTTAACATACCTAAAGTCTCACAAGTCAAGCCTCGAGATTAAATCTAATAGAACGACTTTTCGATATTCATACATTTTTTATCATATTATCAATTTCCAGTAAAATATCAAAATTAAGTGATTTAAAATAGCACTATGAAATTGACTCACCGCATTTTATAAGACGAGTGCTACTCGTTATTGTATGTCTTATAAAAAATACGTATAGATAGACCTTGTTTATTCCAAGATCTATCGTGGTTCTCGAAGAAGACTGACCGTTGTTTAAGCCGTCGATCGAAGACGAATCATTCTTACAATGGTTTAATATAACAATAAGGTGGCTATTTTTAACCACTTGTACCATTTGGTTTTCTGTCCACCATCAAACTATTCAATCATAGATCCAACATCTTAGATAAAAAAATGTACCCTCCCTAATAACTTTAACTATATTGACGGTACCACAAAACACCGACGCATACAGAAGGCTCAAAAAATACTTAGCAACCAATATCTATGTCACCAATATACGCCTGCCATATCAACACGCCCGCGATACGGCGGCACACAAAGCGCGTCCCACTTCCAGTCCCGATGGGCAAAATGTCATAGTTATATCAGACCAGTGTAACGGAAGCGGTGTGTGAGGCGAAAGACAATTATATCGCCTATTTACTAACAATGCACTTGACCTTTCATAACGGCAGTTTGTGTTACAAATATGAAATATAGGTGCTATTGAGTGTGGAGACGGGGAAGTGGTTTATAAGATTGTTGGAAGTCGGATGGTGATTTGTTCCTGACTTATGTCGTTTTTATAGTCTGTCTGTATCTGTATCAACCCATATACGTCCCACTGCAGGGCACGGGCCTACTCTACAATCGAGGGTACTATGGAGAATGGTTAGGCCATAAAGTCCACCACGCTGGCCTAGTGCAGGTTGGCGGACTTACATACCATATCAATTCTTATAAATGGCTATGGTATGTAGGTTTCCTCACGATGTTTTCCTTCACCCGTTTAGTGCGTGGTGATTGACTATCAATACACACATGACTCCGAAAAGTCAGAGGTGTGCCCTGGGATTCGAACCCGCGACCATCGTAAACATGTTGGCAGCCGCGACTAGTCCGTTTTACCAACGGGCCACCACGCACTTCACGTTTTTATAGTGGATAATTTCAATTTTAATTCTTTTTTCTTGAAATAAAACTATTATTTACGAATTTTATCGCGGACTTGGTTTAATATTTAAATATATTTGACTTCCCGACGCGACGTTTCAATTACTTTACAGCTTTCGTGGTCACGGGGCGGACTGACAACGAAAGTTGTAAAGTAATATACAAATAGTGTCTGGAAGTCAAAAATGTTAAAATGAAACCAAACCCGCGATAAAATCCGTAAATAATAGTTTTATTTCAAGAAAAAAGAATTAAAATTAAAATTATCCACTATAAAAAACGACATAACTCAGGAACAAATCACCATCGGACTACCCACAATCTTATAAACCACTTCGCCGTCTCCACACTTAATACTATCTATATTTCATATTTGTAACACAAACTGCCGTTATGAAAGGTCAAGTGCATTGAGAAGGATCTCATAAATCCATCCAATGGTTGTTTAGTAGAGATTGTCTTAGTGCGACAAAACCTCAATTTGTACTTTGTTTTTACATTGTCTGTATATACTGTTATATTTATTGTATCAAATAAAGAATAAATTAATATTTTTTGTCAAGTGCTGCAGCAGTAAATGGCTCCTTCTTGTCAAAAAATGTAGGCTTTAAGAGTAGTTTGTGTTCAATGGCAGGAGATGAGCATCTGTTCCCAATAGGGTATTTGACTATTATCGATTTTTGGTATTATTTCGCTTACAAACACAAATTCGTTAAAAATAAAGCCTGGCGTCAAAAAAGTTTTAAAGTAGCTTGTAACATAAGGCAAATATTACATACATACATACATAAACTCACGCCTTTTTCCCAGAAGGGGTAGGCAGAGGTGCCAGGGCACCCACATTTCGCCTTGTATGTTCCGTCCCATGATGTGATAGGTGGCGAGCCTATCGCCATATCGGGCACAAATTCCTGACTCTGGGCTGATAATGAATAGAAAAATCCAATATCACTTTGCCCAACCCGGGATTCGAACCCGAGACCTCAGCTTTGTAACCGTACCGAAGTACAACTACGCCACCGAGGCAGTCAAATATTAACATTTAAAATAAAAGAGTGGGGGTGTAGTGGGGACATCTTGCTGTCTCTTTCACACCCGCACACTGTAATGTATAATAACCCTAGTGACGTCACTATCTTGGTTTTGAATTTCTTTTCTGTTACCCCCACTACAAGATTTAAAACGTTTCTAACTTGTTTAATTCTGAATGGATTTATAAATTTCTTTGTTTGTTAGACCATAGCTGTGGAAACGTTTTGATACATACAATAAGAAAAATGGAGTCAAATACCCTATTATCTGGACGACACAGTGCTAACTATTAGGTCCGATACATTCAACTTGCTAAACCCGAATTTAAAAAAGGCGTCACTTTAATTCCGATAGCTTACGAGCTTGAAGTAAAAGGATATCCAATATTTCTTTAACTACAAAACATTTATCTCGCTTCCTTTAACCTTCGATTGATTTACATTGCTTTTTGAAGATGATTACGGAAAGGTTTTGGTCAGTACGTCGAAATCGAAACACGATCTGTTGACCGGGATTTATTCTGCGACTTTCTGGGATATTTATCAAACCATCTTTTCACCTCGCGAACGTCGGATGCTTTGCTTATCGGTGATTTCATTCCACTTAAATTAGATTACATATCTCAACGATATCAAGGAGGCCACCAGATCCTTGACTAATAACCTAATACACAGTACAATATTATGTTTAAAAGTAGAGCCATGCTGTTGTCAGTCATGACTCATTATAGGCAGGTTCGTCAACGGCGGTACTACTGCATCACAGGAGATTGACGTGAAGTGGAAGCTTTGCTGTCGTGTTTTGTACGATGATTAAGAACCGAAGTCTGGGTGGTAGTTTTAGTGACCACAGACACAATGCAATAATAAATTCGCAAAAAACGTATGTTTTTTTTGTGATATTTTAATTATGGTGTTGTATAATGGTGTTGAAAAAATAAAAAGATATCTATAATTATTTTAGGAAAATCGATATATTTACCACCCAAATTTTAGGCATAATTTTTATTGGCTTTGTGTCTGAATTCACTAAAATTACCACCTGACTCCGTTTTCATCGCAGTCTGGACTTTATATCTGAATACCACTAAAAGTACTTAGATATATAATGATATACGGCACCAACCTAGAACCTATTCTCAACGTTATAAATCGTTTCAAAAGTCTATAATTCTGGAATGCATCCAAAACCTGTGTGCCAAAGGCCAGTACGAGACATACCTACTAAGACACATTAAAACGTAATTTACTAAAAGGACTTGTTTACGTTGAAAGTAATCGTTTTGTAATACAATATTGCGTAACAAGCTACCAAATACTTGACGTAATGCCAAACCGTTTCCCTGTCTTTGTGGAATAAATTTGCAAACATATGATTGCCCATTTTGGATATCTAACTGCCTACTCGTGTAAGTTGAAAAGGGTTTTGTAATAGTCACTATTTACAGTTAATATGTGTAACATTGTAGTAGAATACAATTATTAATATTTATCGGCTCGTTTGCTATACACCACGTCTTCACACCCCGTTCCGTCCTCCACGTCTATGATCTATCTCATTCTATATCTATCTCTTTCACCCTTGGTTCGCGTAGTGTATAGTTCGAGACGACAGATGCTAAGAGTATGAATTTATCAATATACTACATCTTTATTATTTCATAATTTAGTTAAATTTTTCATTTATTTATATACTTTAATTTAGAAGTCTCTACAACGCTATATGTAGATATGGCTAGTAATAATTTCTAAAATGACTTTTTCGAATTTTACCCTACATAAAGATATATAATATACCCTTAATTGTTTGCCCAAGTGTTAAAATTGTGAGCCAGAATTTTTATGTCGAGGGAAAATAATTATACATATATCAGTTAAGTCAAATATATTTTTATATCAAGATTAGTTATAGTAGTCGCAGATACTAGGAATTATCTTCTAACTTAATGTCTGACACTAACTATGTAACTACACAATAGAACAGTCACGGCTTGGTTAAGTTATCCTGCCTTACAATAATTCGAATAGAAATGCAACAAAAACTTACAGCTTAAATTTATACTAAGGTATAAAATCATAATAAAGCTAACAATCCTTACAAACATTTATAACTGGCTTTCTCAAAGAATTTATATATTTTCCCCACACAAAGATACCCAGTGAAGTGACATCTGCTTATTACTTTTAACATGAACATTTAATCACAATCGTATTTCTTAAATATATTTTAGTGTTTATTTTTTCTAACACCACTAAGTGATTTCTGTGCACCTAATGCTACTGTACTGAACTATATCAGCCCGTATACTTCTCACTGCCAAGGCACAAGGTTTCTCTACAATCTCGAGTACGCTTGAGAGTGGTTAGGTCACGCTGGCCTATTGCAAGTTGGCAGTTTTACATAGAGTTTCTTGCCCGTTCTTCTCTGACGAAAACAGCCTTGTAATAAAGAAAAAAAAGGGACTGAATATAAACAATAAAATTTTAGGATTCAATAAAGTACATTTATTTCTCGTTACATATACCCAATCGAATACAAAACCACATAATTGTATGGTAAATAAAGGCTTGTCCACATAATCGGTGATAGCTTTCCCGATGAACAAACATCTCACCAGGGACTGAACTGCACCAATAAAAAAAATCTCAAAGACACTAGACTTTATAAATAGCGAACAAATTGTAAATAGGCTTTAGGTAATTCACTTTCTCGAATGTGTAGAATTTGAATAAACACACAGTAGGTATTCCGGAGGCGTTCGAGATCGGAACGAATGTGCACCGATTGCGCGAAATATTATTCACACGTGCAGGAGAAAGGTAGCGTTTAGTTTTTTATTATTTAGCCTTTTGATCACTGGACGTAACGACAAACTGGCGTTCATCCAGAATTGATAGACATATTCCACCTACGCAATTTATTATCACACAGATTGCAACTAACCAGTAGAATCACAAGTATTCAAAATTCTGCAGTTGAACCACAGAGTACTTTGTTATATAGGAAAGTTGAACGTATACAGCAAATCGTGTTAGCAATATTTTTGCATATTTTGTTTATAGTACGACAATAAAAAGAGGTTGAATAAACTTAAAATATAACACCTTATTCTAAAATATTCCTCTACTTAAGTACTGTGTGATAGTTAAAATATACCATATTTCTAAACAAATTACAATATTAATTGTTTATGCAAATAAATAATATAAAATACGGTAACATTGAATTTTAAATAAATGTTCTTAATTTGGCGTAAAATAGGCTCACGGAAACTCGGTCAACTTCGAAATCAGTTTTATAACATCCCAAATGCTAAAGTTGAAAATATGCAAAACAGTGCCTTCTTTTTTAAAAGATATATTTTTATGACAATTCTAATCATCTAATGAAGGTGGCAAACTGAACTTTTATTTTAATTGCATACAGTGTTTCCAAATTTAAAATATCGTTGGAACGAAAATGTTCGAATTGTATTTCATTACATTTGATAGCATTTGTGTCTTTTTTCGAATGGAGCAAATTGAATATACCGAATAAATTAATTGAATATTAAAAGCTCAGCATTCTTCACACACAATACCAGATGAACCGTTAGTGTGGTCCTTACCTATAATGACAGTGTTGACCTTTAAAGTCTCTTATAGTTTCAGTTAAGAAATAGGTGGAGAGTACTGACAGGTATCACAAGAAAAAACAGTCGGCCGAAACCTCACTGTTAATTAGAGCGTCCATTCTAACAGTGGGAGTAGAATCAAAAATCTGGAGCGTTATTTAAGTAGGAGCATGTTATAAACATACTGTTTTTAGTTGTGAAGTCAATGTGATACTAATCTATACTGCTGCAAGACACAACCTGTAATGTTTACATTAAAACTATGAGATTTTTTAACAAAACAAAAATAAAAATAAAGATTTTTTAATTTCAAAAAGACCTTTAAGGATTTAATCCTCCGATACTCACTTTTTGTACTTCAAATTCTTACAAACCATCCTCTATCAAAGCCTCTATTTGCATAAGTTTGTAGAAAATCACGGTAAAATCAATGAGTAAGCTTAATTACCATTTCACCCACGTCTCTGTCAGGAATGCCGCGGAAATTTTGACAGCACAAATAAATCACGATCGAATTGCTAACTATTCGCAGATCGGTTAGATTATGCAACATCTTTGTACATCGAATTGGGATTCCATGTGAAGTTAGTATTCTGTGGAATGACTGAACGCCGGCGATAACATCTCACCCACGGAAAAGCGACGAAAGTATTCGATAAATTCTGTTAGACGTCACGACATGGGCACGTGACGGGATCGATATTTTTTTTAATTTCTACCGTATATACAAATTAGGTACTTTAGATTACTGCAATCACAGAGTACATTTTACATACTAAGAACTGCAATATCGTATGTCAACTTATTGTTCGAGTGTGAGCTTGAATAGAATAATCCCTGTGTGTTGGTTTTATGACTCTAAAACTCAGAAAGGATTTAACTGAGACAGGCAATAAGGAAAGGTCGAAGTTTGAATATCAGGCTATTTCTGCAATATGATCAAAATGAATCCAGCGTCGAATCTAAGTTCGAGTGTGCTAAATACAAGGATAGGAAAGGAAATGCATGTTTTTAAATAATTTTCTCTTATCCAACAATGAAATCCAAAAAGATAAAGATTTAATCGTTTGCCTAACACTATTTACGATAAACTCTAAATCTAAAAATATTGCATTACATTAAAAGATAATTTATAAAATTGCATTACATTTGCCTCGAGGCCTGTTATAGTGAGCGCACGTGTTTTTGTTCCTTTCATTAATATTTTTTTTGTTGTAATATTTAATCGTGTTGCATCTTATCTTATCTGCGGGCGGGCCAGCCGGCGTTGCCGGTCGGTATCTGCTTCTATTATATCGTGCTAATGACTGAATTGAATCGAAACAATGTTGAAATCATTACAAATATGAGTGGCGATGAGTTGGAGGACTGCACAAATATGGATTTAGATGACATAATACTAGAAGATAATACGAATACGGAAACACCGGGAAAGAAAAGGACTAGGGATGAAAACTCGTCTGAAGAGGGATGGAATACAGTGACCAAAAGGCGTAATAAAGTAACATATAGCCGAACTGATAAAAATGAGACAAATACAGAAGAAAAGATCCAGGTATGTGTGACTTGTAAAGACCCCTTGCCAAAACAATTTGCGTTGGCACGATTATTTAAAACAAATAATATTCCTGGTGACAATATTTACCGCGTTAAGTATGTACATCAATATAAAATACTGATAACATTTAAGAAAGAAAGTGACGCTGATGAATTCATGAAGTGTAAGGCTTTCACGGACATGGATTGGAGGTGCCAAAAAACGTCGGAAGTAGGAATTTCGTACGGACTTATTAAATCTGTGGAGTTAGGCATATCGGACGAAGAATTCCAGGCGAATGTGTCAAGCAGTGCGGACATAATAAATTTTAAAAGATTGAATAAGTGTTGGAAATATGGACACCCAACAAAATTGTGTCCGTTCAAAAAAATTGTTTGCCCGAAATGTACCGAGAGACATGAAAATTGCACAGTTACATCTTTTATTTGTGTAAATTGTAAAGGCGGTCACATGGCGTTTGAGAAGATATGTCCAGTCTTTAAAAAAGAAAAAAAGATCCGCGAGTTAATGGCACATTTTAACTGTACCTACAGGAAAGCACTTTCAATTTACGTTCCACCGTCACCTGAAAATAATCCGCGAGTATTTCCTGAATCAACACATGTTAGGGAACAAGTTTTGATCAATAACGCGTCAAATATCGGGATATCACCACTCTCAAGGGAGACTAACAACTGTGCAGGTGCAAGACTGGAGATGTCAGACTCAACCCCCATGCAACCCGTACATTCTAAGCCCGTACCCAAACGCAATATACAGAAAAAAAATCGTCGACCATCAACCCCGGTATCCGAGTCAATGTGGTATATGGAGAATGAATCTGATTACTCTGAAAACCAACATTCAATCAATTTTGATAATACAAATAAATCACATAAATATTCCCACAATCTAACATTTTGGCAATTGATTAAAAAAATTAATGATATCGTTAAAAGTGAAGAGTCCTTACAAATTAAAATCCAGCAAATAGTTTCCTTATTTGCTGAGTGGTTGATACATAAGATTTTAAGTAGTATAACTATTGATGCATTATTCGATAAACTTGTTAAAAATGGCTAATCATGATATATCTTTGAATATAATACAATGGAATTGCCAAAGTATACGACCCAAAACCAGTTCACTCGAATTGTATCTTAGTCGGGAAAGAATTCACATAGCCGTACTGAGCGAAACTTGGTTGTTGCCCGATAGTAATTTTAGAATTGGCGGCTATAACGTATATCGGATGGACAGAGGTGATGGTTATGGCGGTGTGGCCATTTTAACGCATTCTTCTGTGAAATCTGTAGTGTGTGCAACACAAAGTCGAAACCCTGGTATCGAATTGTTGCATATTAGAATTATGAATAGTGAGCATATTGAAAACATTATTTCCATTTATTGCCCCTCTTCAGTACATACCTTCCAAAATGACTGGGACGAGATATTTTCCTTTGTAAACAGAAAAACTATCATTATGGGCGATTTTAACGCGCACCACTCCAACTGGTCTTATAAAACAGATCGACGAGGTTCAGAGTTACATGATTCCATGTTGGATCATAATTTCGTTCATCTAAATGATGGTAGTTTCACTAGATTACGAATGGTTAACGGAGTTTTACAGCAATCAAGTCCAGACATTTCATTTATCTCTTCGGACATATCTTTGGCATTTTTATGGAAAGTTAGTAATGAATCACTTGGTAGCGACCATTTAATTATTAATTTACGATGCGTGTTTAAAATAGCTCGTCAATTCCATAGGAAAAGAAATTATAAAAAATCCGATTGGCCCTTATATTCTACTTTTATTGACGACCAGTTACAAAACTGTATTATCCCCACTGGCCTTCAAGATATGTACGATTTTTTTTATAATACCATCCAAGAAGCAGCAGAAAAATGTATTCCCTACACTAAAATTCCACAGCATGCATCTACTAAGTTTAATCCTAAACCGTACTGGTCTACAGAACTCTCGAAAGCGATTGCAGAACGTCGGCTAGCTCTTGCAAATCTAAGACGGTGCCCGAATCCTAGAAACTTAGATTATTATAAAGAGAAAATAAATATTGCACAGAAACTCATTCGTCAGGCTAAATGTCGATCATTCCAATTATTTTGTACATCGATAAACGAAACCTCAAATGCATCCGAAATGTGGGAAAAAATGAGATGGCTGAAAGGTCGGCAGTTTCCCAGCCACTGTGTAGATAAAAATGGAGCAGAAAATTTGCTTACAGAGCTCACACCAGACTTTGTTTGTCACTCCCAGCCTAGTTTTATATCCAACAATATTCAGTTAGAGTCAGAAATATCACTACCAGAATTAAATAATTGCATTAAAAAAACTGATACTGCACCTGGACCTGACCAAGTTTCCTTCTCGATGATTAGACGTCTACCACTTTCCGGCAAACTGCTTTTACTCAAAATATATAATAAATGTTTATCTTTTGGATTTGTACCGGCACAATGGCGTCAAATACAAATAATCCCAATTCCTAAACACAGTGGCTCAACATTAACCTTCCGGCCCATCTCGTTGATTTCATGTGTGTGCAAAATTTTCCATGCTATTCTATGCAAACGCATAGAATGGTTTTTTGAATCACAACAATTGTTTCCCGAAAATATGGTAGGCTTTCGGAAGTCACGTTCGTGTCTGGATAATTTAACGCAATTGGTGTCTGAGATCCAACTTGGCTTCTCCAAAAATTTAACTACTGCAGCATGCTTTCTAGATATCCAAAGCGCATATAATAATGTAGATGTTCCTAGTCTTCTAAAGAGCTTAGATTACTTTAGTGTAGGGTCCAAAATTTGCATTTATCTATGGTCGTTTTTAACAAATCGATACTTACGTGTGTCAAATGCTGATTGTGATATAGTTAGAGTTACCAGTCGTGGATTAGCTCAAGGGGATCCACTATCTCCACTTTTATTTTATATACTTACCTTACATATATGCAAAAACATATATCAAGTTAAAATGTCCCAGTATGCAGATGACTTTGTGCTGTACTTTACAGATTCGAACTTAGATATAATATTTAACAAATTGCATTCAGGTTTACATTGTATTAATAATATGCTTAATAGAATCGGTTTAACTATTTCCAAAACTAATACTAATATTTGTGTTTTTAAGAAAGGTTGCTTTAGAAGAACAGTTGATTTTATTTTTGATAATACTCCAATAAAAGTTGTTAATCAAGTTAAATACTTAGGTTTGTGGCTGGATAGTTCATTAAGATGGGGCAAACACATAAACGAAACTTCTAAAAAGGTTACGAAATTAATTAATTTACTTAAAATTTTATCGGGCCCGGGGTGGGGTGTCCATCAAAAGTTTTTAAGACGTTTATATATTTCCTTAATCCGCAGCAGGATTGATTATAGTAGCTTTTTATTTGATAATAGTTGTCATACTAATCTCTTGAAATTAGACAGGGTACAGAACCAAGCATTACGTGTTATTGGTGGATTTATAAGAAGTACCCCGATTCACGTAATGGAAAGCGAATTGTGCCTTCCACCGCTTAACATTCGTAGGAGATATCTAGGTTGTAAATTTCTTTTAAAATCAAAATCAATTCGCAGTAGTATAACGATTACAATGTTAGAACGTCTTTCAATGTCGACAAATTCTAATTACTGGTCGAATAAAAAACTTCCTTTATTAGTTGATATTTTTTCTCATTTTCATTCATTACCGATTCATTCGAGTTTTCAACTCGAATATTTTTCTCTAGTTAACTGGATGAGCAAATTTGATATGTCCCAGATATTATTCGATTCTATACCCACAATTTATCAAGCTAAACGTCGTTATAACACATTGGATTTAAAACTTTTGTGTACATCTTATCTTGAGGATCAGTACACCGACTATTATAAAATCTTCACAGACGGTTCCAAAGACTCATATTTAGGAGGCGCGGCCTTTTTGGACCCCTTACAGCAATGCTATATGAAGCTCAAAATCGATTCAGATATATCTATTATGCACATAGAACTGATTGCGATAGCAGAAGCCTTGTCGTATATCCAATCAGTAAGCGGTGATAAGTTTGTCATTCTGACAGACTCTAAATCTGCGATACAGCATTTGGCTCGGCTCACCTCGCATGTGCGAGGTATTCCGATTGCCTACGAAATATATAAATCGATTTTACAGCTACAGACACACAAAACAATATGCATTCAATGGATTCCGTCTCATATCCAATTGGAACATAATGATAAGGTGGACACGTTAGCGAAACAAGCGAGTGTTGATGGGATCCCGTTAAATATTATTCCAATTTACTCAGAATACTTTGGGGAGGCTAAAAAATATTGTTTAAAATTTTGGCAAGAATATTTTGATGAACGATCGAAGGAAAAAGGTATCTGGTATAGGACTATTCAGCCACTTATATCCAGTTCTCCGTGGATTGATTGTAATTTAAACAAAAATTGTATCACTATAGCACTAAGATTACGGTCCGGACACACTCCTTCTAATAAGTTCTCATTTTTGATGAAAAAAATTTCGTCTCCAAACTGTGATGTTTGTCGAGTAGTTGACGATTTGTATCATATTTTGATGGAGTGTGTCCGAAACGATGATGTTAGAATTAATATATTTGGCAAGAATCAATCTTACGATATGGGTGTTTGTAACACTATCCTAGCCAGTCCACTTTCTGACAGTGCTATGAAATTGTATAAATTAGTTTTAAGGCGTTCTTAATATTATTTAGCTTTTTTTGTATTAGGTGATATGGTCGCTTAGCGACAAAGCCTATAAAATAAATGAAAAAAAAAAAAAAAAAAAAATTGCATTGCGTGGTGGCTGCAGAAAGTCGTCATTGCTAAACAGCCTCATTTCGAGCGGCAAAAATGCGAGAGGTCAACGACCGTTTGACTGAACTTATGTACGTGAGTTTGCGTCCTCGTAACTCTGTCATTTTACATAATGCACGAAACGGTACAAGAGGTGGCGACATTCGGACACCCGATAAATATTTACGAATATTTTTTGAATAACGGTCTCATTCCGGGACCACGCATCTGTAAAGGATATGTTTTGCACAATCATTTTGACGTCTCGCATGGGTTCTTGGAAGGACTCTTGTGTTGCTCGAGGAAAATATGAGAATCGTGTTTTTGAATTCAGGTGTTAATGATGAAATGGATTATCTAGTGGAGAAATATTTGCTTTGGAAATATCAAACTGAAAAATTTAGCTAAATAAATAAAGAGCACCAAAATTACTCTTAAAAATGAAGCCAAAAACCGACAAATAATATAGATAGTTCTAGTCCAAATTAAACCTACTTTAATCATTAAAAACCATGTTCTATTGTGGTTTTCTGGCATAATTTTCATGTTTAAACTATTTTATACAAAAAAGACTTAATACGCTGAGGATAAACCGTGATCTTAGCGTAATCGATATCCATGAGCGATGATAACTGATATGGAACCCACATGTCTTCAAATCTATTCATAAATGTGCATTTACAAATAAATTATAGCTATTCTTTCAATTATTTTAGGTAGGTAAATCTTCCGTAACATCGTGGTATGAACCGTCGCATAGGATTGGACTTTGTGCATTCGCAGCATCTTTACCAGATATATTTTAAAACAGCCACAACAACAATATAATGTTTTTATGCATGCTTAACTCATGTGATTGAACTTAAATACACATATATCTCACGCCTTTTTCCTAGAAGGGGTAGGCAGAGGTGCTACCAGGACACGCACGGATCGCCTTGGGTTCCGTCCCACGATGTAATACGCTAGCCTATCGCCATATCGGTCAAAAATTCTTGACTCCAGGCTGATAGTAAGTAGGAGATCCCCACATTGCCCTTTGGACTTTGATTGAACTTGTTAATATGTGTAATATAACATCCGGCCTATAATCTACTAACCCGTATTCTACAGTAAACAATTACGAATAATTCAAAGACAACAATAAACAATGACAAACAAAGCGATTCCTAGGATTAAACTGAATACAGACACATCCTTTTAAAGTAGCTCAAGTTATTTCCACAAAACAATAACACCCCATGGAATTTAGTTTAAGACAATGAAACACGTTATTCCAAGCTTAACATACGGTATATGAATATATTGTCACAATAATAGATTTATAGAAGACCTTGTTCCGAGCCGGTATGCTGCTTTAGAATGTTTCAAATATCAATCAAGTCATGAATTAATTTGCAGAGTCGCCAATTTTACTGCTTGCGACCATGATACTGTAAACTTTGGTTTTGAAATACAAGCTTAGGCTAATAAACACATGATTTGTGAAATATTTTGTAAGTCCGTGATGCAAACTTACAGCTGTCTAAATCTTTAAATAACTTTAGTGATGTAATAAGTGTTTGAAATTTTATAAATGGTTATTGAAATATGATGTATTTTAAAACTTGGGTTTTTATTCTAAAAATACTTCTAAAAAAATACATTCATTATCGAAATACTTGAATTCAATAACATTTTATTTTTCTTTGTCGAAACCCAATTCAAGTTCCATTGAAAATAAAATCTTACTTCAAATTGTACTGTCTTCCCACCCACAAGTCCTGTGCTTAAAATAATCCTAACAGATTTCATCAACCATAATTCCCTATATTAAATTCAAAACATTCAGCCATTTTAAAGCCGAAAACACCCTTTTATTAATCAATAATCAATTGATAAATCAGCTGAAATTTCTTAATCACACTCATCACCAAACACATGAAACAGCCTTAAAGTCACACGTGCAAATTCGTCACTGTTACAATACCACGACAATGGTAGCATGTCGATTTCATGGCCCCAATATCACCATACACCAAAAACAAAAGCGGGTGTTCGGATCTGTTTGGCGAGAAAGCTCGGCCGGCATGCTAAAGAGGCTTACACAACGCGTTGCGTCACAGCTCACCGCATCCCAGATGATGCGTGGAAAGTACCAGAGGTGGCTCGCTGAAATATGCCTAAGAGACGTATAACGTCATGCGTTGCTAAAATATATTGGTTAACAAAAATCTCGCACTCTCTCCTCGGTCTCGGGAACTCTTTTGCTGAAAATAGACCTGCCTTGTCTCCACATTGGTCTGTTGGAAGGGGTCTACACCCTTTACTGGTGGTAAGTCTCTCATATGTGAGAGGCCATCTGGGTAGGTACCACCGCAATGTCTATTTCTCCCGTGAAACAACACTGCGTAAATGCACTGTTGTGTTTCGGATTGAAGGACATTGTAGCCAGAGTAAACTACTGGACATATTGAGACTTAACACCTTATGTCTCAGGATGGCGAGCGCAGTGGAATGTTGCTACTGTTTATGAGTGGTCGTATCGCTTACCATCAGACGAATGGCTTGCTCATCTCGTCATTCATTGCAATTAAAAAAAAAACACCCAGCAACTAAAATAATTATATGAATTTATACTTACTACTTGGGTAATATTTAGTGAAATTATTTATGTACATGATTTCTCTTAATTTGAGAAGCACTAATTAAGCTTCATTAACAAAGTTATTATGCAAGCTTTATATTTTGAGAACATTTATCGCTTCTAAACAAAAATTATAGCTACATAATTCAAAACTATTGTATAATTCATCTAATTATAATTAAATATTTAGGTATTTTAAACTTGTATTTTAAAGAGGGAAGATTTGATTTTTTGTATGGGTTGAAGAAGCTCTGAAACTACTCGAACGATTTGGAAATAATTTACCATCAGTCGCTAAATAAAAAAACTTAAGTTTCGATACAATATCTATCGAATGAAAATAATAAAAGACGGAAATAAAACAAAAAGACGTCTATTTTCAGATGATATTCTATGAGAATGATGTCAGAGGAGTTGGCAATACAATGACGACTCCGTCCATGGTATTTAGGTTCGGCATGACATTTTTAATGGTGTCGCGATGGCGACAATCTTAATTAACTCATCTTCCGCACAACGTGACCGCGCTTAATTCTATTTAAATCTAAAAGAAAATGTTACACAGAAATACAAATATAAATACAATTGTTACCTTGTTGATGTTGCGTTGAAATTTAATACACCCTTTTAAACTCTTCTTTTAAACTAAAAAACTGCAAGATTATACAAATATATGGATTTTGACGTAGCGTGAATGCTAATTTACCTTTTCATACTCGTATCTTCTTTTTAAAAAACTGTGAATAACCTATTAGTAACTTTTTATTATGAAATCTCAGTAAGATTCTATTAGTTGTCTGGTGTCATGCATGTTATTCATTACGACGAGCTCAATTGTCTCAAAACAAAATAAAACAGGACATGAAACAATTAATATTTGTGGATCATACTAAGTTTCTTGTTGTATTGCAAATATTTTATGACTGCCTCATTGGCGCAGTTGTACTAAGGTATGATTGTCTCGGGTTCGAATCCCGAATCGGACAAAGTGATTTGGATTTTTCTATTCTGTTTTAACCTGGAGGTAAGAATTTGTGCCCAATATGGCGACAGGTTCGCCACCTATCACATCATGGGACGGAAAATACACGGTGAAACGTGAGTATCCTGCCTACCCCTTCTTAGTAAAGACATGAGTTTAAATGTGTTTTCGTTACAAATATTTATCTCGAAGCGAGAGCCGCACAGCCACTCTTATCACAAATACTTTTATACTTTATAGTTTCATAAAACGTTAATTAATATATTACACGATCATGGAACCTAGGCGTGCATTTTATAGTAACTAGTACTAAGACTCTCAGCCCTGACCTTTTGGCGTCGTTTTCCGGACGAAGATTCTTAGACAAATGTGGATAATAAACGTCACGTAACAAAACTCAATGTAAACATGCTTAGAGAAAGTTAAGATGCACGGATATACTAGTGGGAGGCAGAAAAATGAAAATAAAATTGCATTCACTGTATTGTGACATCTTCATCCTAGTTATGTAAGAATGTATAATCTAGCATACATCCGGCTCTTGTATGGGCGCTGAGATATATATTTTTTCCATTTCAATCTTGCTATGATTGACAAGACTAGCACGTCGTCCTCCTGATTCTAAACTCGCCATTACAAAAGCAACACATCATATCAGCTACAGGAAGTCCATTGCTGAACATAGGCCTCCCCCAAAGATCTTCACATCGACCTGTTGGAAGCGGCCTGCATCCAGCGACTTCCTGCAACTTTACCCAGGTCGTCCATCCACCTTGTAGGGGGGCGTCCGATATTTCGCCTCTACTCTAGACCCTTTCTGTTCCAACGGCCATCAGTTCTACGCGCTATATGCCTTAAAATAGCTTAATTTAAAGCTTATAATTATCAAGCTCTGTATTTTTTTGTTAATTACGTACACTCAAAACTTTTAAGTAGTCAAATATCAGTTTCTGCATCCTTATATGTATGTTCTTGGTTATTATTTCTTGTTATATGTTATGATTGAAATATAATATAAGTAAAGTTAAGGGGGATTTTAATTCTATTCATTTTCAAGCTTTACGTCAAACGTAGGACCTTGGTCTTCGCTTTATTATGGCAAAAATGCCCGATTCATTATCTACAATATATCATACATTTAATGCCATGAATTTCCTTTAACTTACAAACTTATAAATTAGATCGACAAAACCAACAAGATATTTAATAACAAGTCAACGTGTAAATCTCAAAGTACTATGTAGTAAATTCATCGATGACTAATATGGAACTGGCCTACACGTTCAAAAGTATTTCATACATACACATAGAGACTGTAAAACGTATACTTTGATAACAAATAGCTAAAGGATGAATCACGGGCACAGTATATTCTTGATTAATGTAACACTACGCTCTGAACATACAGCCTACATAATACAATATATCTTAATTTAATATCAGTATATATCTGAACAAACGCAATGTCTATTTCTCCCGCCATACAACAATGTAAATGCACTATTGTCAATTCAATGCAATAAAAAAAGGCGTTTTTAAAAGAACAATCCAAGGACGCAAGTAACTATGTTACGAGGATCGAAGTTGAAACAAGGAAATTTGATATCAAGAAATGAGAATAACAAATAGTTAAAGTCTTTGAGGACAAGAGAAATTAATAAAATAATAAAGCATATGAAAAAAATTGCAGCTTTACTATTTTTAATGAACTTTTTGTTAGATGGCGGCACCAATTATATTTAAAACAGTAAATTTTTCTCCAATTCACAGGTTTAACAGAAGGCCACTACCACTTTTGAAGTATAGAGTGAAGTAAATATATGAAAAACACATTTAGAGACAAGAGAGGACTTCAAATCAAAGACACATACTACAGTAATACGTATCATCCTAAATATGCAAACCTCCACTAAATTCAATTAGACCAATGGAAAATCTGTTCAATCGGTCGCTCAATCGATAGTTAAATGTAAATTATGTTCAAGTTAGTACTTAACGATTGTACTAAAAACTAGTACTAACAAGGTAGTCTATACAAAGAGATCAAACAAAAACAATAAGTAAAAAAATAGCTCTGATAAAAACATAATCCTGTTACGGGTGTTTCAAAGACGATTCAAATCAAATACAAAGCTTTGTACACAACAGAAGAATTGAATCGTGCCAAATCTATTACGATACATCAAAAAGTCCATACAGGACCTAAAAACCTTTAAAAATTATCAAAATCAAAATGCACCGTATCACAGTTGCATAAGAGCTTAAATGTGTCACCGGGTATTGGCATGCGTCAAGATTCTTGCTCCAATTCGTGACAGGCTGATCGCTGGTCAAACAGCTTCCTTGTGACGTCACCGCGTCAAGGCCAACCGCATTGCACAAAGATTATTAAGTGTTATTACAGCGCCTGACATGAAATGTAAACTATGCTAAATTCGCTGTACATTGTATGATATAGATATAATTAAGATTTGATTGGTTTGGAATGTAAGTAAGATAACTTAATATTATGGGTTTACTGCAACCATCTTCTGTAGAATACTTATAAATAGAAGTATAATAGTATATTTATATATCAGTTCAACCAGGGTTATACGATCGTCAAAAAGTAAACCAAAGTGTTATTGTAACAGTATTGCTGTCACGTTACGATCGCTCCGTGAGAATGCCGACGACCTTATAATCCCTACAATTCCCTTCCCCCTTCCTTTCCCTACCCCTACCATCCATCAACTGCATTCTACATCGTCCTTAAAGGCCGGGAGATTTCTATCGATATCATTGTGAGGCTATTCATGGGCGGAGGTAGTCACTTCCCATTAATGAGCTGCAAGTTTGCTTTTATCTTATGTATGAAAAAAAGGTACAACACCAGTTTTAATAGTAAAAATCTCAAATATAAACTATGCATAGGTATACATCATTAGTACTCATATTGTAACTTGCTAGGTAGGATACCAAAAACTGAAAGGTTTTTTTATTGCCTTTATAGGCAGACGAGCTAGTGGCCCGCCTAATAGTAAGCGGCTACCGCTGCTGATGGACCTCTGCAGTGCCAGGGGGCCAGCACAACAAAGTCACTGCCTACCTTACGCAGAGTACTCTCTTTAAGCCTCCTTTGACATGACCGGTCATAGTGCTCAGGAAACACCGATGCGCTCGAGGTTCACTTTGTATATTGATAGATAAAATCCTAGTCAGGGAATATTTAAAAAAACACGACAAAAATCACTGAAAACAAAACCTTCGTGAACGCCCATGACACACTGAAACCTTATGAAATTCCAATAGTAATGTAGATGCCGAAATCTACCTACGACGCCCTTGCATGGTCTAATCGTTGGCTCAGCGAACGTGGGTGTCTAAACGCATTGTTCGCCACAACAATGAACACATCTGTGCAACATCACACGTGAGTATTATGAACCTGCTAATGTATGCAGGAGTTGCATCCGACTCAAGGATAGCACGCGTGTTACTAGCGTGAGACTCGGATATCGACGAAAAAATATTATTTCTTGTTTTATTAGTTTGTTAGCGTCTATGCCTGTGTACAGATAATCTTGTAGATTTGTATGTAGATACATCCTGGTATTGTTAGTTTTTGTAAGTTAAAACTACATTGTACAGAGGAAGATCGTTTACATTGCATATCTTCAAAACCGTGATAAGCTCTAAAATAGGCAGATTGCCTCATGATGACTTCCTCTAATGACAAAGGCAGCAATTGCAATTTGAAATTAACTTAAAAATGACATTCATCAATTATGAATGACACTTGTAAGTTAATTTCATGCCAACATTAAATTCCGCTTATAACCTGTATTCAGGTGGTATCCACAGAAATTTAAAAGACCGTATGATGGAGAAATGAATCCTACCACTTCATTATATTTTGTCAGAAAGGACGAAAAGCGGAAAATGGTAGGAACGTCTTTTCCTGTATTAGGTTAGTTTGTTATATTTAAAATTAGTATAATTAAAGAGCAAAAACTCGGCATAAAAATCGTAACAGTTAAAATCGCAAAGATGAGGCAACACTAAAATATACAAGAGGTGTATTGATTGTTCTTCGGTCGTAGGCGCGGTAATATGACACCTTTAGATGCTATAGACGAGCTGTCAGCTGTAACATCAGTGTAATGACTCAGCCTGCTTTGTGTTTAATTAATTACTACGAAAGTTGTGTAATTATGTGTGTAATGGCTGTTAAAATAGCATTTGATTTGAGAGAACATTACCTCATTCAAGACTTGACGCCTTACTTGACATGTTACTTAGTTAAACAGACAAAGGCTACCTGTAAACTATGATGTTATGGTTCTGTATAATTCGACTGAACTATAGGTAAAGTTTGAGGTTCATACTTCTCATATTTAAATATCATAGTTATTGTCGTTCAATTCACAGTTCCTTAGTTTTAAGGCACGTGTTATGAAACCTCACCTCCAGGGAAGGCACCTCTGCCTACCCCTTCTGGGAAAAGGCGTGAGTTTATGTATGTATGTATGAAATTATTTTTTTATCTAATATATCTAGAGTAATTGCCAGTATTCGTATTCTGCTCCTTACATCCTTGATGGAAAGACTCATGAGTTTGATATCTTCATAATTTATTTATTGGCATAAAGTCATTGTATATTATAAGAAGCATACTTCTTAATATAATATATGACTAAACAATGCAAGCAGACATCGCAATGAAATCTGTGTCAACGTGTCATCGCTCTATCGTGCCATTTAAATATTTGGAACATGTCAGTGGTGCAGGTCGCGCAATCGAAAAGTTCACCAATTGTATTGAATTTTAATTTAATAGGACACAAATTATTTTAATCATTGTTTTATTACACTTTACAATAACAAAAACAGTCGCCATCTAAGCCTACCTGATACAGCTAGTGTCAATTAGAATAAAAATCAAATTTTGAAAAACGAATGCAGATTTTCTGAAATTTGTTGCAATTATTATTTCTGCAACATTATTCATCACAGTAACAAGGCCTTACGCTACGATTTCCTTTGCGATTTACATTTTATAAACATTATTGACTAATGCTTCGAATATAAATAATACCAAAGACAAAGCTATTAAGTTATGCTAGTCCCATATCAATTGAATTGTGAACTTTTCACGCAATGAACATTACTTACCTATCGACTGCGTACGCGGCGCACGTAAAGGAAATACATTTTTATTCACTTATTGTATTCACACATAGTTCAAGCTCGATATTTAGGTCCCTAAGCCAATATTTATACATTCATATTTACATACAACTTACAAGTACTGTTCCCATTGAGTAGTAACCATAATGTATTCGAAAATAGCTTGTTTGCTAGTACTACTCCCAACTTTACCAGTGTGAATTTAAATATCTGTAGCAAATATAAAATCTGATTAACAACTAATCTGCTAGTCATATTACATTACTATATCACGGTACGAAAGTTTAATTTGATGCAAACGCCATCTAGTTAAATAATGAGAACTAAAAAAGTACAAAAGTAAAGAAAAATTGAAAAATATCCCTTATTGACATATTGTTGCTTGAGTGTAAATCCAGGATATAATAATAATAATAATATAATAACACCCAACAGTCACATACATAGTCCTGACCCCACACTAAGATCGAGTCTTGTGTCGTGGGTATCAGGAACTACGAGAGACTTTTCGGTCTCACAAACACCCAGACCCAGAATTGAATGAAACATTACACAAAAATCAATCGAAATATATGACTTGAAAATAAACGATAATTAAATTGTAAAATGAATCTAAATTCATATTATTTTTTTGATATAACCTGCATGGTTATTAATAACCGTGACATTAAAGGAACTGAGGCAACCTTTCAAACGCGGATGCGCTCATACCTACAACTGAGAACAGGCTGAAATTATAATTTTACGACTCTTTTAGCACGTGTGTTATTTGTATTCGAATATTCATTTACCGTAATAAACACGTTTATTGAATACTTTTGCTTTTCTAGTTGTAGATTTGTTACAATCAATTTCGTACTGTATATATTGTAACAAAAATTTTATCCCGCCTGTGACAACAAGTTGTAAAGTAATCCAAACGTCGCGGCTTAAGGAAAGTTAAAAATTGTTGGAATGAAACGAAATCCGCCAAAATCAATATACATACATAAATGGTCCAATCCATAGTTATGCATTTTCATTCATGACAATGTTTCTCAGTATCTAAAAACTCTGACAGTGATCACTTTTTCTCTGCTTGCTTCTTTATTTATTTTATTTATTTATTTAGTACACCATATTTAGTACACCAACAGCACAGTATACATAATATTCTTAAGTAAATTTAACAATTGGTCTAATACAGGTACACGTGCCAGTAACAGGCGAACACAACATTCATTTAGATATTTATAAATACTTTGCCGAAGGTAAGCAATAAAAAAAATATTATAAAATATCATTCCCTGCCGCTTTCCGAAATATCTACAAAGCATTATTATTATAACAACAAATACCTCTCTAACAGTCGTACTCATGACTAAGGGTAATAACCCAGTAAAAAGCTATCAGCTGAAATGCGTCACCAAAATCGTGTCTTAATTTCCGCAATCGTAAAGCCTTGATATTAAACCACAGATCCTGTCTACTCCAGATTGCGTGTAGATTTGGCGTGACGTCACGGTATCCAGTCATGGCAGTAACTGCAATGACTAAGTAAGGATATGCCTAATATATTTGGTATGAATTATTTTATATGACTGTAATTTACTGTCTTAGTCATTTCTGCAGGAATGTAAATTTTAAGTAAAGTATCGAATATGTGTTTTAAAAATCCCTTAATGTCAAGAACAACATTTTTTGGAAAGATCGAGACAAGCAAAAAGCTTAAAAGTAATCTTGATATGGTAATCTTTCATAAAGTTTAAGATGTTTTGACAGCCTCTTTGGCGCAGCTGGTTAGACGCCTGCTGTGAAATGAGATGCCGGGGGGTCAATCCCCACACTGAGATAAATGTTTGTGAAGCCCACAAATATTTTTCTTGGCTCTTGGTATTTCTGAGGCAGATAAATCTCGCCTACATTCTGATACCCACGACACAAGACTTGATTAGTCTTAATGTGGGATTCGGACTTACGTGACTTTTAGCTATATTTATTTTTGAGTTATATTTCAGGTACAAACACCGAATAGTATAATTTTATTTGTTCACTTACATAGGGTATATTATCCAGACGTTAAAAATTAATAGATGTATATTATTATATCAGGAAGACTAGGTATTCACCACTCAAACAAGGTAGTTATTTTTGCGATTTTTTATTTGCGTTTTGTCTACTAAAACTACCACCCGGTTTCGTTTTCGATCGCAGTCTTGATACACCCTGCATAATGGTGCCTCAGCCAAGGCAGCCCATTGGTACAATATTCTAAGATACCTACAGTGTCGCTCTTTCAGATTGACCAAAGCAACCCGAAGTACAATGTTTTGGTTACATAATCCCATAAACAGATACTGCATACATAACATACGTAAAGAAAACTCTTCTCATATATCATTACAATAATGCGGTCTGCCTTGTTCGTGAGGTGGCTTTGACACACTAATCACTTGCGCAGATATCATGTTTTAATACTAAACAGACCGTGAAGAGCAATGGATATTAATCAACAGAATTAAATACGCATGGATGAAAAAATCTATATTAACACTAGTATTGATATTTCTGTAGGTACGTTTATATTATTATTATTGCTATGAAAGGCGAGACGATAAAACATCACTATGAATTACAAAGCTATTGATTGGCATTCCACTGCGCTCGTCATACTGGGACATAAGATGTTAAGTCCCATTATGTCCAATAGTTATTCTGGCTGCAATGTCCTTCAAACCGGAACACACCACAGTATGTTATGTCTCAGGTTTACGAGCGCAGTATCATGCCAAGCATTGCTTTGTTATTTATTGTTTTGTTTGGTTTTGCTACTGTCCATAAACGGTTTTCGCGCTTACCATCAGGCGAATAGAATAGTCGTCTTCGCTATTCATCACAAGCAACATAGTGAAAACGAAACACGTGAACAACATTCCGGAAAGAGGATTACAAGATGACACGGCTGATCCAAGCTAATATTATTCATTGACATTTCAAACCAGACAAACTTGTGTGCCGTTTATGTAAATCCTTATCGCGGTTACGAAAGAGTCGCGATATTGTAACTCGAATTATAATGTTGAGATTCGCGAACCGCTCGAAATTTAGATGTTACGATGTTTTTTGCCCATTTTCAACATAATGCCCGACAGATTTATGCCAATCTCTCTATGTGGTTGGTATTTTGTCGAAAACAAGCATTAATATTTTCCACCTCGATGGGGCTGCTGTTTATGGTGCGATTACAACGCTGAGGTCTCGAGTTTAAATCTCGGGTTGAGTAAAGTGATAATAGATTTTTCTATTCATTATCTGGAGTTAGGAATTTGTGCCCGGTGTGGTGATAGGCTCGCCCCCTATCATATCGTCGGTTGGAATACACAAAGCGAGAAGTAGGTTTCGTTATTCCTGGAAGCACCTCTGCCAACCCCTTCTGGGAAAAAGGCGTGATTTGTAGGCATGTACTATATTTTATAAAACTTGTAAGCTTATTAGACTTTTCTGATTGGGAAATAATCTCTTGAATTGTTGTGACAATAACATCACTTTTTTACTAATATCTTAATACTAATCTCTTCTTAACAAACGTGGCAGCTTACTACTACTACTACTACCTTAGCAGGCCGGCATAATTGTTTCTATTAGCATGGGACGGCAGTCCCATGCCAATGGATACTCTGCCTAGGTGGCATTGGCACTTACCATCAGGTGCAATGCTGCCACTATGCCAGGCCATTATAAAAAATTAAAAAAATAATACCGCAATATATCTCAAATTCTAAAATGTATTACCTATTTTAAGTATTATCACCTGTTTTCGAATCTTTTATTATATTTAATTATACTAAACCCTCTTATGGTTTAACCTTTGTGGCAAAGGTAAATAATATTAACCTTCGACCAGCAAAATTGCCAATTCAGAGTTGTAAGCTTACATAATAATTTTCATGATAAATTACTTTGCACATTCTTGTATAATGTATCTTTAATGTATTCAAACATATTTTCGGTACTAGTGTAATTATATGTTCTAGTATTTTTGTTTTCTCTAGCAAGGTTGATGGTAAGTGGATTAATTAAACCGGAATACACCAAAAGACGACTAATTTGAAGGTTAGGTTCATAAAATTAAATAAATAAACCCAACAGTCACATGCATAGTCCTAACCGAAAATTAAGATCAATTAAGTCTTGTGTCGTGAGTATCAGAAGCTATGAGAGACTTTTTAGTCTCACAAACACCCAGACCCGAGACAAATACTTATAGGCCTCACCAACTTTTGTTTAATTTTTGAATGTTGAATTTAAAAATAATGGTGGCACAAATGATAAAAATAAAATTTGTGCAATTTATTTTTGTATATTTTATTAATACTGTGCACAGACTTAGTACCGTGAAAGACTGTATTCCGAAACAAAATATTAGTTTCAATTACTAGGTAGTTTATTTTTACATCTTTAATTAAAATTCTACTTTAAATTAATAGGAGATAAGTTCAGGAAAATTGGCACTAAAAATATTTAACCTATGAAGTTATAGGGAAAAAATTGCGGTCATATTGCAATTTCAATTAATTTCCGAGAAGAATGACGGTCAAAAAGACACTTAGGTAGTGTTTTCAGTTAACAAACATAAAATCGAGGTTTACCTGTTAATTTATATTAATTAACACGTACATTTAATAAAAAAAAAATTAAGAACAGGCTTCGATGGCTACATAATTTTTTATATAAATATAAATGTTTATGTGTTATGTATGTGTAGTATGTTTGTGTATATATATGTTTAATTAGTACTATTTACCTTTAATCGTTTATTTTTTACATTGCCCTCTCTTTCTTCTTCTTGAGATAGGTTTAAACATATCCCATGGTTGTCTGTAAAGCATTACTATAGATGGATAAGAGCACCATTTGTACTTTTTAAAATTATTGTTTCTGTATAGTAGTTTATACAGATATATTTAGGGTTCGAATCCCAGGGCACACCTCTGACTTTTCGGAGTCATGTGTGTATTGATATAGTCAATCGCCACGCACTTAAACGGTGAAGGAAAACATCGTGAGGAAACCTGCATACCATAGCGATTTATAAAAATGTCTATGGTATGTAAGTCCGCCAACCCGCACTAGGCCAGCGTGGTGGACTATATGGCCTAACCACTCTCAATCGTACTGTCGATTGTAGAGGAGGCCCGTGCCCTGCAGTGGTACGTAAATGGGCTGATACAGAATACATAGTAGTTTAGTTTAAGTTTGTGTACAATAAAGATTTAAATAAATAAATTATTTAAGTGATTACTAACCAAAAAACGTTTTATTAAATACGTCAATGATTATCAATTAAGTAACAGCTAAGGTTGTTAAGCATTATTAATAACTAAATACGGTGATAAATCATGCACCAATGTCAGAAATTGACACATCACTGTGCTTAACAACTGCTAATTTATGATTCATGGAGCTAAACTGGTTACATAATTCACTATATGATTTCTCTATACCAAGTTCCAAGAGCTCACAATAGATTTAGCTGTAAAATGTTCAATGACCATTTTCTCCTTGCTAAAATAGGTCCATCAACTGATCTTTTCCCCTGGTCTAACATGGTTGACGTCAGGCTTATCGTAAAATCATAAGTCTAATAGGAACAGACTACCTTGCATTAAAATATTTTGCCCCGACCTTTGTGGATTTGGTATAACAACCTAAAAAATCCTTCGAGAAGAATTTTACAAAGACTTTCCGAAACTATATTTCTGTGTCAGCCCATATACGTCCCACTGCAGGGCACGGGCCTCCTCTACAATCGAGAGTACGATTGAGAGTGGTTAGGCCATATAGTCCACCACGCTGGCCTAGTGCGGGTTGGCGGACTTACATACCATAGAAATTTTATAAATCGCTATGGTATGCAGGTTTCCTCACGATGTTTTCCTTCACCGTTTTAGTGCGTGGTGATTGACTATCAATACACACATGACTCCGAAAAGTCAGAGGTGTGCCCTGGGATTCGAACCCGCGACCACCGTAAACATGTTGGCAGTCGCGTCTAGTCCGTTTACCAACAGGCCACCACGCACTTCCGTTTTACGTTTAGTAAACTATATTTACTAAACTTAAATACGAAAGAGTTCAATTTTCGGAAACCAACTATTTCTTGATTTTTCTTGTAAAAAATCTCTACAAAGTTGAAAACTGAGCGTGTGTTTCTGACAACCGCAATAATCGAAACGACAATAACCAGAGTCGTAAATAATATCCGAGTGTTTATGTTGACACGTGAAAGTAAACACATATGAGGTGTGCACATTTAAATCTATGTTTTCTGTCTACGTATATTGTAAGAATGTAAAAGTTTTTATTTATTCGTATAATGTAATACAACTTTACTCATAAAAACATACTCTGTATCAGCCCCAATACGTCCCTACACGGGCCTTTTTTACAATCGGCAGTATGATCGAGAGTGGTTAGGTCATACAGTTCACCACGCTAGCCTAGTTCGTACTGATATTCTATACATACTAAAGAATTTAGAATTTAGAACACGGAGTACATTGTCAAATAATTACTCATAACACTCTCTTCCATTTCTTTCGTACAAGGGTTTAAAGGACAAGGCAAAAAAATGTACGGACTCCGGCCTACGAAGCAATAACAATAAGAGACACGTCGTTGGACTTTAAATTACAGGGAGTCGTTCTCTTTTTAAGTCACGCTAAATATTTCAATCCAATTAAAATTGATTTTAGATTACCTACACATGATATAACAATAATACTCGTAATTCCGGTATCTTGAAGAAAACTCTCTTGACATTGATCATAAAATTACTAAGTAATTGTAAAACATTATTAAATAACATCATTTAATAAATGTCATTAATTAAAAAGCTATTTGCGGCAAGGAAGACCCGAGAAAATCCACACGCAAACCATGTCAATAGAAAGTTGGTTATAGGCAGAATAATAGTTGATTTTTGTATATTTAACAACACTTAAACTTTAATAATGGCGTTGTTAAGATAATTTAACGTCTGTTAGAACGTTTGTTCCGAGTTGTTAGTGTTTAATTGCGTACATATGGTGCCATACAATGGGAGCTGATGTTATCTCACCGCAGCACTGGAGTGTTACAAGTGGGAAATTGTTTCGTATTTCGCATCTTTTTTTCCATTTGAGAATAGGCAAAGGAACTAATGATCGTACAGACTCGTCTACCGGATAATTTACTTCTTGAATCACAAAGCAGTGTGACAGACTTTACAGTAATTCATTAATTAGAATTTAATTGAATTAGATTGCGATATTTTGTAGTAGTAGAAATATAATGTGATAGTGGATTCATTATATAGTTACTCCGCGTCTAAATTAAATAGGTGCATGTAAACACTGATGAATGTAGACTGCTTTTAACAAGCCATGGAGAAGATTCTAGACGGAAACCTATGTCAGTAGTGGCCTTTCCGTACCTGTAAATGATAATGGAACTATATGGTATATGAACTAAATGGTAGTCTTTTGGTAAATATTAGGATAGGTATATAATATGTTAATTTATGTATGTATTGTAACTGTATATTCATACATATTTTTGTATGTGTTTATGTTTATAATTATGTATGTATTTAGTTATTTATTTATTATAATTCACGCCGTAGACTGACCTTTCTTTTGTCTATTTATATATCCATCCCAGGGTTGCTTGTATAAAAGTGAAGTGAGGCCGCTACTGTACTATTATTATTATTGTAAAATTTCTAAAAAGTATCTCTGTACAGTGCAAGTAAGGAATAAACAAATATATTCAAAGATATCGTCTGACAAGAATGTATCCTAGCGCATGACTCACAAAATAACTTATTTTCCATACATTTATACAATCATGATCCTATTAAAATCTACATAAAAGGTCCATGTACTTAAAGAAAGGTGATCCTTATAAAAATCACTAATTTAATAGTATAAATATTACGTGTTGACTGCATCGTGCGATTCGCGTAACACAGCTATTGCTTATAAATTGTTGATACTGCCTAACGACTTATCACTTCCTGTCAACGATCCTGTGAATTGTCGATCCCGGATGACAATTTACATATATTATTGACTACATAATTTATTAGTGAGGTATTTAGTCACTACTCTAACTAATTTAATGGATGTATGTTGTATAATCGAACTTGCTACACGTTTTTCCCTCCGTAAACGTTACTTGGAGTTATATTAAGTACTCATCATTGAAGTAGGCCTTCTCCCATCATAAGTGATACGTATATCAGTTTCTTTCCAGCATAATTGCGTAATATACTAGCAATAATATACAATCCTTAGTGCCATTCTAAGCCCCATAGATACATAGTAACACCCATCAGTCACATACATAGTCCTGAACCCACACTAAGATCGAATCTTGTGTTGAGTGTATCAGAAACTACGAGACTTCAGTCACACAAACACCCAGACCCGAAACAAAGACCTAGAGGCCTCAAAAATATTTGTTTCGGTGCGGGGATCGAAACCGCGGCGTTTCATAGCCGGCGTATAACCAACTGTACCACGGAGGCTGTCAATATAATGTAACATGCGTACCACGATACATAATAATTTAAAATTTGCTTTCTTGTAAGAGCAAATCAAGGGCAGATGGTAGTAGACTATCGTTAATATTTTATATTTAAATAAATATTTGTTAATTTATCGCTTCGGAAGTGGGTTAATAGTTTTATATTTATCATTTGTTTACGCATTTTAAGGTGTGGTTGGCGGAATTATAAATTGTAATTATGCAATAAAATAGGGAAACATGAAAATTAATGGAGGAAACTATTAATCTACAGGAAATTATCAACTATTTAGGAACTTGATAGTTGTTTTTATTAGGTAGGTATAAGCAGGATTTGTCATTTTCAATTACGATTGATCGTAAAATCATCCTGCAACATAAACATAATGTGCTTAAACCCTTGAATTAAAACCATTATTTACGGATTTATCGCGGGTTGGGTTTATTTTTTTTTTTTAACTTTCCTACGCGACGTATCGATTTATTTACAGCTTTCGTGGTCACGAGGCGTACTGAGGTATTAGTCATCCGCTTGGTGACTATTACAATCTAACTACCCAAACCAAATCAATGATAAAACATTTAAAGTTAAGTTTTGCGTACATAAAAATCCAATGTATTCACAATTAAATTTATTTAAAAAATCATCCCCTTCTCCTTCTTTTAAAGCCATTCCATGGTTGTCTGTAAGACATTGCTTTAAGCGAATAAGCTGTACATTTTTTTTTGTGCCCATAATATTTAAATAAATCAATAAATAATGAATTCCACCTGATCATATAACCATAGACATTTATTTTGCATACGCCGTAGTTTTGTGAAGAAATTTGGAGCGCATGTTCATTTACAGGAAAGTAGAATATTAGAATGCGTGAACGTGACGGTAGGTTTACCGTTACCATCGAACAATGGTCACATGCTCCCAGGGGAACTCGAACCGAATTTTAATTTGACAAGCAAATTAGGCCGTGTATGGACAATCGCGGTGTGTTGATTTATTACAATTCCTATGTTATAGGCTAATATAATTCCTTGAAGCTATTAGGCAGTCATGTGGAGTAGCACGCCATTTCAGGACTGGTTGTGTGACGTCATTGAATGGCTGTTGGAGAGTAAAGGTATAAGAGCTAGTTTTCAAGTCGCGGGTAGCCCTGGAAGGGAGGGGTCTCTAGAGTTCTTAATAGATTTAAATATATGTACGTTGCCTACGTCACAGCATAAAGTGATCTAGACCATTTTGATGTACTAATATGTTTTTATAATTTAAGTCGATGCTAGTCAGATACTGCAAATCAGGCATTACTGGTTTAAAGCCAGATGTAGTTATAGACGCTTCAAAATCTTAGTCACTTAAAACGGCATGAATAATGAAAACACAAAATTCCTCAGTTCGTGTACCTCAGCCTTAAATAAAATGTAACATTTAGAGTATTCTCCCTTTAGGACATTTTTAATTTGTTCCGAAGTTATTGAACCCGCACCGACTGGTCGCACATACTAAGTGTCGACTTGCGTGACCATTTGAATATAATACTCACGTAATTGTATTTCGATCAAACTGTAAATTGTTATAATTATTCAGTACACATGTATTTTTTTAATATTAGAATGTGTTCCATTTTAATATTTTGAATGGGTACAATGTCAGCATTTGGCATAGAGCTGTTTTTTTTTGCGAAATGGAAATACCAAATAAGATTTTTAATAGAAATGAATTTAACCACATTTCTGTATTGACATCGCAAAAGTATAAAAAAAAAACTTTATAATTTAGAACAATTATGATAGGTTTCACTTCTGCTAAAGTCATCAAAAAGCTTCGGAAAAAAATCCTATCCAAAACAATTTTTTCACCGAAATGAATATATAACTAAAGTCATAAGCATGACACATATTTGCTAGAATTTATAAAAACACACATACACCACAAACCTTGTAATAAATTAAGCGAGATAGTAAAATGGCCATACAATTGCATTTTCCTTGACTGCATCAAATGAGCCTATCGTATAAATCTTGGTTCTTATATTCCGATGGGTACCGAGAAGGCGAGAGCTAGTTCCCGCGCACCGGAAGTGCAGTCACATTCATGGCGGTCGCACATCCGGCCGGCATTGATTCAACATTTTGTGGCGAGGCCATCGTCTTGTCACTTTTACTGCCCGACGAGACCTTAAATAATGAGGAAGGGATCTAATGTATGTCAATATCAATTAGTTCGCCACGGTTCATTTGAATTTTAAAGTTTCAATTGTCAATAACCGTTAGGGAATAGGAAATGCAAAGCCGAAATATTTACTTCCGAAAATAGTCTGGCGCGGACTTCCGTAATGTTTATTAGTTGCCAAGTAGATTATTTGTCTCTCTCTCTCTCTCTCGCTCTCTCTCTCTTCCCGGCTATTAATCCCACATAGTGGTGGATCAGCTTTAATAACATTCTTCTTCCACTTCGCCATCAGAAACGTCAAGCTATCGTTGCATATTTCTCCATGTGGTTTTCGATCTCCCTCTTAATCGTTTCCCAGGGACAGGTATAAGTTTGCAAGTTGGCAACAAAATAAATTTTGATAAGGATATATTTAATAATAATACAAGAATATCACACTCTTCAAAATAAATTGAATTACATCTACAAAGTGAATGTTGTTATTGCAAAATGAATTTCTGAAATAAACTTAAATATTTCCTTTCATTAACTGTCGGTATGATAAGTATTTGAAGTAGGTTTTCCTGTATAAAGGGCGCCAACGTATAGAGCCCTTCATAAAAAATGAATTGTAAAGCAATTTATTATTCATCATCATCTATCTTAGTCCACTACAAACGCGGTGTCCAAAAGCATTCAACTCAATTGTGGAAATTGCCTTGTTTAGCTCGACTCTTGTATTATATGGATGGAAAATACTATTGCCTAATTCGACTGTTCTATATTTAAACCTATATTTTTATTCCATATATAAGTATAAAAAAACTGTTAATAATCAGCCTGGAGTCAGGAATTTGTGCCCAGTAGGAAGGAACACACGAGGGGAAACGTGGGTGTCCTGGTAGAACCTCTGCCTACCCCTTTTGGGAACGAGGCGTGAGTTTATGTGTGTATGTCTATAAACATGAACCAGACATGGCTGCCTGTAGCCGCGAGTTTTTTTAACAGGGCACATCTCTGACTTTTGAGAGTTATGTGTGTATTGGTACTTGGTAGTAACTTTAGTTGATTTAAACTTCATTATAAAATTTACGGGGAGTCAATTGGTACAAATAAGCAACATGTCAGCTTATAAGAAATCCTAAACGAACATAAGTAATTAAAAACTTAAAGATTCAATAATCATATTGTCAATAAAATCGTATTTCAATTCTACGGTACAGCAAAAGATTTACTTTTTATTTCTATATTTAAACGCAAAAGAAAATCCATAATCCCGCCTAATATTTTTATTACATACTTATTAATATTTTAAGTAGTTACCACGAAACACCAACTGGTGGTTCTGTTTTAAATAATATTCTTAAATCAAACATAAATACCTAAAAACAAAAAGGTAAACAAATTAAAACTTAGCTCCGTCCGTACCGATATTTTATTCGTCATTATTCGATTGTGCATAATCTCATAAGCGCTATATAGAAAAATACATTCAGATTACAGTGTTCAAAGATAACGTTACGTTTTACAAGAAAAGCTTAAGAATTCATTAGTTAAACTATACATCGTTTAGAACCTTCAGGAATTAAATTTATAATGCTAGAATTTTATTTTTTCCTTAGATTTTAATGTATTTTGATTTACGTGGCAGAAAGCATTAATAGAAAAACAAAAAGTATTTTTTCGGTAACAGCACTTTTTTCTTGTATATGTTAGTTTAAGCTTACGTGAAATTTGATGATAAATATTAAATTAGGCGTGACAAAATAAGCAAAGTAAATCAAACATCACATAACAATAAAATGTCGCCGTATATATCAATAAAACTTTTTAGAGAGACACTGATAAAAATGTATATGAAATGGACATACGCCCGAATACTGGAACGCCATTCAAATAATAAGTTGCTCTTAACAGTTGCACGGCCCACTTTGCCAGTACATTTAAGCGGGATTAACGCAGTTAAACGCAACTTATATTTAAGTTGCGTTCCAGTATTTGGGCGATAGTCACACAAAAAGGATCCAAATTACAAAATTTAGCTTGAGGTAATTGTTGCTTCAGCTGTGTATTTGGTATTCTTGATTGCATTTGTTTCTTACGGAAATCATTATATAAATGTATAAACAAACATATAAGTTTGATTATGTTCAGTTTCATATTTTTATGGTTAGACTGTCCATTATATTTCCTTTTGTTTATAACAATGAATGGCGACGCGAGCGTACAATATCATTCGGCTGATGGTAATCAAAACAACCGCTCATGGACAGTAGCAAAACCAAGCAACACCATGAATTACAAAGCAATATTTGACAATTATTAAATTAAATTACATTATGCAGTGATTTTGTATTATTTTAATTATGTAATGGATTTAGAGGTCCGCTGTGCTAGGGTGCAGTAACAAACAACAATGTTGAATATATGCATTTCACAAAGAGGCGTCTTTGCTAATTGAAAGTAAAGCATTGAAATAAAACTATTAATTCCGAAATTTACGGGCAGAACCTTTTTGCGTAACGTCCAATTATTATTCTCAAAAGTATTCTAATAATAACTCTCTATTATAAATCTCACAGCTGCACCGATTGCGCCGGCAGCAACCCCAGTAAGGTGTGAGTTACACGCGCCATCAAGGAAATCGTCCGGTCTTAATGGTGCATTAATTTCGTTTCCCCTGATGTTGTCCGACCTTGGTAAATTTTCTCCAAAGCAGCCGTAGGTAGTTTGGTAACGAAGAGCACGAGTCATCCAGGATCGATGGATGAACTCGGAGTGACCGTAGAGAGAGCACAGCGATACTGTAATGATAAATATTTTTCTAAACACGTTACAGAACAGAAAATTAAAAGGCCCGAAATAAAATGTGTTCAGTTTCTTAATATTGAATAATTAGTAAGTTTCATCGTATTTAATTGAATACGACGTAAAATCAAAATCTTATTTTCCAGCATAAAAAATAATTCAGATTAACCCACGTCAAAACATATTTTTTGAATGTAAAGTTTTTTGAAATATCGTTTACAATTATACATTCTTGTTAGCTTCATTAAATTATACAGTACAAATCTGCAGAAAGCATGTGTTTCGTATACTAATATAAAAGCAAGTAAATAAATAGCCTAATAATTATAACCAACCATATTTTTGCACTTACTTTGCTCCAGAAGCAAGTCCAAATGGCCGTAGTCGTGTATTACAATAAACCGGGCTTCTTTGTAAAGGAGGCTGCATAACTCATTGCTTATCATCCTGTCTTCCGAAGATGAATATATATGGCAACCACGCCCAAAACCAGCTGCTAACAGGAAAAGTAATCTGAAAACGATGTAAAATTAAATTGGCTTGTATGGGCTCTCGAATGGTCCTTAGTTTTATCTCCAAATCGTGCAATCAATTTCATGTGTTATATTAATTTATACATACATAAACTGATGCCTATTTCACACAAGGGGTAGGCGGAGGTGAAACCAGGTCAAAGTTTCGCCTCGTATGTTCCGTCCCACAATGTGATAGGGGATGAACCTATCGCCATATCGGGCACAAATTCCTGATTCTGGGCTGGTAATGCATAGAAAAATCCAATATCACGTTACCCGGCGCGGGATTCGAACCTGAGACCTCGGCTTCCTCACCGTACCGTAGTACTGTAACTCTTGGCGTTCTGGTGAATAAACTCCAGATGTTGCTGCCAAGAACCAAGCCAAGAGCCACTGCCGTTTTAGCTCGTTTGGTCGCGAATCACAAGAACCACAGGAGTAATTTAGTAACATATACCTTGGCCCAAACGTAGCTGGGACCAGATAAAAACAACGCTGGCGTATCATCGTCAAGAGGCTCAATGGATGTTATATGTTTAAAAGTCAACTGTCTTGCAGGAAGGATGATATGAATATCTTGCAATTAAAGATGGAAAGATTGCGATATAGCAACAGCTTAGAAGAAAATTTCTAGCTACTGACGTGATAAAGCTAAGTAGATTTGTGGATTCATTGATTTCTTTGCTTAGGGCACGTGCCTTCAGAGTAAGCAGTTGTTGTTCGCAATGCATTTCCAAAAATAACCACAGTATAAACTTCATAAATCCTAATATATTTCGTCTTGGTAGATAATCGGATACTCTTAAATAATAATGTATTTTTTAATATTACCACATAATTTTGATTGTACGATCTGATATTGGGAAAATATTTATTAAATTATGTGTTGTTACAAACTAGTGTCAGCTCTAGTAGAAATCTTACTATTTTTTTCTATACTGGCGCGATTTTGCTGCACCTGATGGTAAGCGCAAATGCCATCCAGTCAGAGTATCGCATAGCATCGGACGGCAGTCCCATGCCTTTCGATACAATTATGCCAGCCTACTAAGATGCTTTTTCAGACTACAGCGGAAAAACCCTATAGGAAGGAGGGACCACGCGTGACGGTAAACAATTGCGCACCTTGACGGTGCAGCATACAAAAGAATATGCGAGCATCTTAATTCGTGACGAGATAGTTCGCAAGCCAGCACACATTTCTTTTGTTCTGTTCATGTGATTATTTATTTACTCATGTTTTTAAACATCAAATAAGAAAATAATAATATATTTTACCTGTGTCCAAGCGCGTAACCAAAATCAGTTCCATTTTTAAGCATATAGTGACATAAATTAGAGACGACACAAGTCATTTCTGGTGTAACAGGACTGCTCGCCAATGACGAAGCGCAAAAATCTGGAGATAAAAAACATTCACTTTTAAACAATCAAAAGTAACTGTTTTTTAAATTCTATTTCTTCAAGTTCCTGTATACAGTAGCATAATACAAATAGCTGAAGAGCCCGTGGCCGCCAGACTTTCGTCTTTTTATAAGGGCTTAAAGTTAGTCTGCATATGACCCTAAGTTCTAATATAGACATCACACTATCAGTAAATATGAAGTTTGGATCGTGGTGAGTTTGAAATTTAAGAGCTCCGATGTGTCTGACAAGTTGAAACAACCATCAAATGGCTCTGCATACTTAGGAAACACGTCTTAATACTTGTCAAACAACTTATATAAAATTCAGCATTTATACTATTACGTTGGTAACATTGCATTTGATTGAAGTTTGGAAATATTGTAATGTTGAATACTGCCAGCGTTAAATAAAAGCCAGGCCTATGAGGCTGTGAAGTCTATGTTTGGCAGTGGACTGCAGCATACTGATGATGATGATGATGATGATGGTGATTGTGATGATAATGATGATGATGCTGTTGCTGTAGCTAGTGCTGATGCTGACGCTAATGCTGATGGTGACAGTATAAAAGCTGAATTACTGACGGCCTCGGGCTCTGAGTCTAAAATAGAACATGGACATTAATATTAAACTATATATATTCATTTATGTTTATACTTATTCAAAATATACATTATCTTTGCCCAAAACCCCAAAAACAAGGATACCGCATAAACATGGTAGATGTCTTTCTAAACGTTGAAATAAACCCTACACATAAACTATAAGCAAGTCCAAAGTGGCGATTTATTGCTCAGTTTTAGAAGTAAGGTGCAATAAAATATATTACGAATAGAGAAACCATTTTCTGAGTAAATACGGTGTAGTGGTTAATCATAGTAAAATAAATATAATCTGTACAATTAAACTATCTTTAATCTGTATTTATTTTCAGCTTAATTTATCAAAAGAAACCTACAAAGCACTCTGCAATTACCAGTATCAAAGGCAATTCCAAATGTGTAGATTACTTATGAGACTAAAAATTCCAAATGTGTAGATTACTTATGAGACTTAATTTTTATTTTACTATTATATAATAATTAATATAATAGTAAAATAAAAATTAAGCCCATAAACTGTAAATTTTCCAAAATTGCATTTCTAAATTATTTTAGAAAATTAGTTTAGCTATTTTACTAATAACATATTTTTTTTTGTTAATAATGAAATGTAGAACTGATTAATAATTAATTATGAAAATTAACAATCTATATTTTGATAAATACGATGTTGGGACGGGCCTAAAATCTTAGAATTCGCGGTGAGTACTTTCTACGGTATTATTTTACATTTAGGATGTGTATTGTTCACGATTATCAAACATTAAATGACACATGAGCTCACAACACATCGCAGAAATACATACATATGAATAATTGTAAATTGGTCAAAAGAACATACAGCATGGAACCACAGATCATGGATCGAACCAGTTGTCGATAGTAAACGCGTCCATTGCGCCACAGAGGCAGTAAATCAAATTAACCCAAAACTGAAAAGCAATGCATATTTACCAGACAGATGAGGGTTCGGTGTCCACATATTGACGTTTGTCACGTTGTTTAGGTAAGACATCCATTCAGGATCTGTGCTGTCTACATCGTAATCTGATCTGAAGAAAGTAGTTTCAAGACGCAATGGTCCAAATTTCACCATTCTGTTTAACCATGACATTTCGTTTAATATTGATTTTACTGAAATTATAAATATGTATTTTATTTTCTATGAAAGATTACACGTGAGCAAAATTGAGAGTATTTTTCAGCGTAACATGTAAGCAATAAATTGTATTGCACTTAGTGCTCCCCATACAGGTTGAGTTTCTTATTCATATATAACATATGTATTCGTAATAACCCATGTTTTTTCAGTAAACCTCTTGGAAAATTAGTCTAAGCTTTGTATCGCGGTATCCAGATTATTTATGCAAGAATATAGGTAATCAAATACGCCTCTAGTATTTGTGTCCTACAAAGGGTCCTAGGCAACAAAACAACCATACTAGTAAATTTTTCCACTGTCATCGCTTGCCCTCATTCATTATTTTAGAAGGATTTCCTTCTTAATTCCAAGTATATTTTAATTTTTACTAATCATTTTGAGAGAGCATGTGCAATGTTTATAAATTAATTTGAATTGCTGATATTATTTGTTGGTGATGTTCAGAAATACTTACTTTTCATGGTTACGTTGTTTCGTACTTCCATGTCATTACTTTCCACGTCACTAAAAACTTGCAAATGATTATCTGTTTCTTCTAATATTTTGTATAACTCGGTCTCCAAGCTGGTAGGCAGCTTCTTGCTTTGTAAAGCACTTTTTATATTAACTGTAATATATAACAGCTATTATTTAATATGTATGGGCCTTATGAATAAAGTCGAATATGCAAAGGTTTTACTTTAACCTAAAGCTTTAGAATTGACTCGATTATTTTGAATAGTGAGGTATTCACAACTTTAATAATAAACACGGACGTATTGCGGCCTAACATGACAATCTTGTTAGGACAAAAAATGGTTTAAAAAGTAGAAATACTGTACATAATAATCGAGTCAATTCTAAAGCCTTAGTTTAAAAATCCCTCGTTCATCCGAGTGTATTAATAAATGCTTGTTTTTTAATTTTTATGCCACCATAAAAACCTCTTATTTTAAGAAATCATATAACGTAGCCAAGTTATATGCCATCGAAATAATCTCGTAATTAAAAAATCATAGAACATAGTAAATTATTCCTGTTTCAATTCAACCAGTGTTGGTTTTGCGAGAAAGCGACATAATTTGTTACGATGGCAGGCGACGTCTCTTGCAGGTGAATGAAGGCAAAGAGTGTACCTTCTTTGGTTAGCACTGGACTTACTATCATTTACATTACAGTTACTAGTCAGTTAATCATACAATTTTAAAAGACAAGTCATTTATGTTGTACAACAACAATCCTCATAAGGTTTTTACAGGGTATATCAGGGCTGCCACCGAAAACAAAGCCGAGTGGTAATTTCAGTGACAACAAACACGGAGCAAATAAAAATGTCGCGCAAAGAAAGTCATAATTTTTTGGTAATTTTAAATATCATCGTGTTTGGGCGGTGAATTTATTGAATATAATTATTATTTTAGCTATAATAAAATAATAATTTACGCCCTTGCGTTTTTATTTTAGAAAAAAATACTATATTTACCACCCAAATACAACACAAAAAAATATATAAAAACTTTTTTTGTGTTTGTTGACAATTTTTTTTTTTATTAGTTAGATATATACCTACCGTGTAAAAGAAAGATTCCAAAGCCAAAGTTTATATCAGGAACTATTTTTTGCTCGTCACAAAATCGCATTATATTCCACGCTGCAGTCAAATAGCGGGGCAAATCTTCTTTCAAAGGTATATCTCGAAATAATTGATGTTTATATTTTGCACAATTTTCACAATTATTACCGACACGCTCGGAATTCGCAAATGCGATTAAATAACACAAAAGGACTTTTGAATATATCACTAACATTTTATATAAAAAATAAAAGAAATGTATTGGTATGCTTCTGTACACAAGTCAACACTTGAGAAGCGTTTGAAAACAAATGAAAACTGTAGTTTTCCCCGCATTTGCCCCGACTTTCCGCCACTGAATATCTATATTTGAACATTTTTCTCGCTTGTCCCAAGATTGGGTTGGGACTTAACATACGCTTTTGTTGGAATTTGACTGTGATGAATCAGTATTCTAGATATTGCCATTATCGATCAGCTGGTTGCAGACAACTTATTTTGAATCGAACAAAAACGAAAAATATTTGCAAAATAAATATTATCTTTGTTCATTTGACAGCCTATTTGACAGTTAATTAGACGCAAACTCACGCCTTTTCCCACAAGGCAAAGGTGCTAAGACACTCACATTTCGACATATGTTTCGACTTTCGTCCAACTCCGTGATAGGGGGCGAGCCTATCGCCATATCAGACATAAATTCTTGACTCCGTGCTAATAATGAATAAAAAAATACAATATCAGTTTGCTTGACCAGGGGTTCGAACCCGAGACCTCAGCTTTGTAACCGTGCACCGTACCGTAGTACAACTACCCCACTGAGGCAGTCTATGTACTAAAACGTGCTAATCATGTTTGGGTTCTGAAACACAATCACTTTGTATGTTATAGTGTCCAGTCCAGTGCTTAACAGTGAGCGATTATATATTTTTTTATGTATTTTCAAAATTTTACCTTATAAAAGAATGCCACTGCGCCGGGTCTGCTCCTTTATGTATTAATAATGGGAGTTAATGCCATAATCACCGCGCTGGGCAACCGGGCGATCCGTGATTTTAGTCAATAAAGCATCTGAATAAACGCTGCTGTCTATTCTCTAGTCTACGAAAGCTTCAGATGTCATGTCTCAGATATTAGTCACCTTTAACGACACCCGAAAGGATATAATGGGTATTGGATTGTTGCTATTTTACTCTGCCAGACACCACGCAGTGGAATACTTTGAGGAGACCTATATCCAGCAGTAGACTGCAATAGGCTAATGATTATTATGACCTAAAAATCAGCGCTTCAAAAACCAACGTTGTTTATGGCGACCAAAAATCTTAACATTTTGGTATATTTCGACAAAAAGCTTTAATTCAGAGTATATCACAAAACATGCGCTACATTGAATGCTAAGAGCTGATACCATATTATTTGACACCATCTAAATTAATCCATAGACCCCGTACTAGGTAATATTATGAAATCGATACACATATTTACTTTGAATTTTGTTCTACTCCATACGTCAACAATCGATGGATTATTACTTAATGGTTGTTTCACGGTTGAACTATTAAATTATTTTAATATGATGAATTTGCAACACTTTTTATAATTAACAATTGGGATTCGTCACTTCTCTTTTATATAATTGGCGTAATCATTCCGATACTTTAGATTACCCTACTCGACTCTACAATAACCAAGTCAGTTTACCCATAAAATTGCATATTGTAATTTAAACCCAACAGAATTGTGTCGTAGATAATTAGCAAATAAAGTCTTCAATCTCACAAAACCTAATTTAGAAATAAATATAGGTATTAAAAATATAGTAAATTTGCATATTCAATATAAAATAATGTCTTTTGCGCGGGAGTCAAACTTGCGGCTTTTTACTTTCAGCGGACTTCTCACCCACACCACGGACTTATATTGTGAAAAAGATCGACTTAAACCTCTCATCTTTCGCGCTAATTAAAAAAAAACTACACGACGAAATCTAATTACCATATCTATGGCGAATTGTAAGATTACATTAACCTAGCATGGTAATTACATAAAGAAAAAACTAGAACGAATGCATTGAATATTATGTAAAATAATAGACGAATGTCATCTCCTGCACCTGCGACAATATTATAATGATGCAGATACATTATAGCAACAAATTAGTTTAATTCATAAATGTACTTTAAATGTTTATTCACGGTGGTTGACCCCTTGTACATTATTTTGACAGCCTCCATGGCATAGTCTGTTAAACGCCGCCTGTGAAACGAGAGGCCACGGGTTCTATCCCCGCACCGGATGAAATGTTTGTGCGGCCCACATAATATACCTATTATTTTTTTCGGGTCTTGGTGTTTGTGAGACCAAAAAGTCTCTCGTAGTTTCCGCGACACACGACTTGATCTTAATGAGGGGTCAAGACTCAAGACTACGTATGTGACTGTGTTATATTTATTAATTTTTAATTTGTTTGGTTTTGCTTCTGTCGTGTCGCACACCATCAGGCGAATGGCATGATCGTCTCGATATTTGTTGCAATAAAAAAATCCCAATGTACTTCACACCCATCCAATATGGCACTAGTCTATAACCGCTCCGTATAGGATATATGTTTATTACATATGTCTGAGACACGATCAAACGAGAGATCGTAAATGATTGCTGTTGCTTATGAACAACTACACCACTTCGAACGTAGGTTAGTAGCCAGCATATCAAAATAGGAGAGAGAAGGAAAGAGAAAAGGCCGAGGGGTATTAGAACTCCAGCAATCTCGCTCAATGAAGGACAACATAGTTTTGTTTAAACAGGTTTTCATAGTATCAAACCACGCCATCTTATATGCTTGATGAATTACTATGTATACCTATTAATGTTTCATTAATTCAATAGTGAAGAAAAGTGGTGCTAAATATATAAAAATAAATTAGATCCAGACTAACAAAAATAACATTACAATTTCTTCGTGGTTAAATTACGAAAATAACATTAATACTCAGATAAAAGAGCGTGATTAAAAAACACGCAAAGGAAAATAACAAAATGAAATACGAAATGAATCCCATCTTCCGAGTTTATTAAAAAGGATCGTCTTTATTTGGAGTGCTCTGTGTAAATTATTACTGGGATAAGCCGTGAATAAGTATCGCCGCGGGTGGTTTGATTCAAGTCTCGCCATGATTCACACCGGACTCAGCGATAAATAATGATTAGGTACTATAGTGCGTTATTTTATTTCACGGAACACTCGACATTCGACAAAGATTCAAAAAGTGTACTGTAAAGAACTTTGCAATATTATATTACAAGTATCAATGTACTCGGGTTTTAAAACATAGAATTATTTTTTCCTTATACAGTTTTTATAATTATCGGTATTTGTAATTTAGCAGATATTCAGCAGACTGGCCAACCCGAACACTAAATCCTTGTTAACGTCGGGAATTTCTTTACCAGAGATATAAGAGAGAGAGAGAAGAAATATAAAAGCCCCTAATCACCCACTGCTCTATAAGACGATAAGATCGAGAATGCGGTTTTTTTTTTTTTTTTTTTTTTCATTTATTTAGGTTCACAAAACTGGTTACAAATATTTGACATTCTTAAAATACTAGACTTATATAAAAATTACAAAATGTATTCGTAACCTTCTAGATGTGAACGCGACATGTCTATTATTGAGACAGGCTAGACTTAACTGTTAATCTGCGAACCACTAATGGTGTCTGGAAGTGTCCCCAGTGGTCTACCGAGCCATTATAGATAGACAGAAAGATCCTTTGTTTAATTTCTGTACTAACAAACAGCCAAACCAGTCAATCAAATAGATGGTCAATGGATCTGCGGACTTCATATAATATACCGATTACTAACCATGACAAAATGTTAGAATCCCATTGTAATGCGGGTTTCCTCGCGATTATTTTCTTCGCAATTAAAGTATTCAGTTAAGCCTTCGAATAGACAGCGGTGTAGCCTGGGATTCAAATCTCTAGCACCACATCCTATCCCTTTCGGAAAGGCTCCCACATAACTTTACTTGATCATCATCATCATCATCTCAACCACAGGAAGTCCACTGAACATAGGTGTCCCCCAAAAATCTCCATATCGACCTATTGGAATTTTACTCACTTATGCAGTCTTATCAACTGATGCAGTCTTAATATACAATCATGCATACATTAACTTATTCCTTTTTCCCAGAAGGGGTAGGCAGAAGTACCAGGACACTCATATTTCGCCTTGTATGTTCCGTGCCACGATGTAATACGTAGCGAGTCTATCGCCATATCGGGCACAAATTTCTGAATCTGGGCTGATAATGAATAGAAATATCCAATATCACCTTGCCCAACCCAGGATTCGAACTCGAAACCTCAGCTTGGTAACCGTACCCATGTATAACTACGCCATCGAGGCAGTCTTAAAATAGTGTGTTAAATTACACTTTGAAAAAGATAGCCTTCTAAGAACAGTTGCCTGCTTTTTTCTTTAATGTGGACTCATGTCCTCATTCATATATACGCACGGAGATTGCACAACAGCTCAAGGCTTTTTTAGGAAACCTTAGTTCATATTCTGCAGAAAAGAAGTAAAAGGGGCATGCCCACTCCCCATACAGATGTCGGCCCCAGCTGCCCACGTTCCAAAATACACTCAAATTATTATATACAATGTAGTAAATAACTTTTAAAAGGATTGGATGCAATAAAACCTACCACCTCTACGCTGATGATCTCCAAATTTACTCCCGGGCGCCCTTGCACAACTTGACTGACGCAATTTCTATTATAAATACTGACATTCAACATATTTGTGACTGGAGCCAGACCTATGGATTGATGGTTAATCCATCCAAAACCCAGGTAATTGTAGTCGGTAGCCCCAAGTTGATTTCAAAAATAAATTGGGATCTACTACCATCCGTTATATGTAATGGCACTATCATCCCATATAGTGAAACCGTTAAGAATTTAGGCTTATTTCTTGATAGGTCTCTCACTTGGGGTCCGCAGCTTCGTGAGCTTAGTCGGAAGCTGTTTGCCTCGGCAAGGTCCTTGCGAAGGTTGAGCAACCTTCTACCCATTACCACGAAGATTTCACTTGCGCAAACTCTCCTTCTCCCCATCCTTGATTATGCTGATGTCAGCTATCTAGATCTCACCGAGGACCAACTTAATAAGCTTGAGCGTCTCCAAAATCTCTGTATCAGATTCATATTTGGGCTCCGCAAATATGACCATGTTTCTGAATTTCGTGCTAAGCTCAAGTGGTTACCCATCCGGTTTCGTCGGAATACTCATATTCTTTCACTTCTGTATAATATTTTGTTTAATCCTCTCACGCCTTCTTATCTTAAAGATCGTTTCATCTTTCTCCATGATTCACATTTAAGATCCTTGAGGTCGTCGGAGAACTTGAAACTGAGAATGCCCTTGCACTCCACAGTATTCATGGACAAATCATTTACTGTCCAAGCTGTCCGACTGTGGAACTCACTTCCAGTTGAGTTGCGACGAGCTGAAACACTGTCGTCATTTAAAAGAAAGGTCAAACTACATTTCCTCTCACAACAAGATTGTAGCTGAGATAATTTGTCCATTCTTATTTTGGTATATTTTTAGGATAGGTATATAGTATGTTTATGTATATGTATGTATGTATGTATATATACTTATATATGTGTATATATGTATGTATTATTATTGTGATTATGTTATATTTTTATTTATAATCGTAGATTATTATTATTTCATTTACACCTTAGACTGCCCTTTCTATCTCCTGTTACTATATCCATCCCATGGTTGCCTGTAAGAAATTACCTAGTGTGATAAGGCCGCCACTTGTACTATTATTTTTATTGTGTAATATCTTTTTAGTATTTCTGTACAGTGCAAAAAAGGATTAAATAAATAAATAAATAAATAAAACTTGGGGGTTCGAAGAAAAAACACTTTTTGTTTTCTCCTTTTTTTTTTACAGCGTTGTTGTCATAGTTTCGTTATACCATATTACGTATTTACATTTGCGATACTTACTTTATTATACAATAATATAATATGTTAGGCGAAATTATACATATTTGATACACAAAATACCTCTATGTACAGGAGTAGCATGGTTGTCGAACTCTTACTATGGCGTTTTATTTTATGAGCAGATTTGTTCCATGATAAATATTGACATTATTTGTATTAATATTATTCCATGTCATAAATAATAAGGAAATTGTCCAGTTATTGAGCAGGAGGATAAATGTTGCTTTGATGCCGTGCCCATCCGAAATACCATATAACTGTCATAACATGGGCACAGCATCCAACAATTCTCCAACCTACAACACAATTACAGCAATCCTTATTTAAGGCGTTTATACCGGAATCATTGCCATCAATTAATTAATATACAAAATATATTTTTCGGCTCGGACCGAAGTTATTTCCTTCCATTACACTAATTCTGTGGTTATTGCATACCTCTATCCTGTAACAACCATTAAATCTTATATGCTCACCGTTATATGAGCTTGCTTGTTTAATTTGGTATGTCTGGAAATCATTATTTTGATGATTTGAATGCTTATTATAGAAACATCACACAATATCATCAGCTTTTAGAGAATTATAAAAACATTATGAACTAAAATAATATATCACAACTACACCCAAATCCTCAATTTTAAGAGAAAATTAAAAATTGGCAACACTTCCATGGCGTTTGATATGGGAATGTATAAAACAAATAGTCATGTAACTGTTTTTCCGGTAGCTACTTTTTATTATAAAAATAATATTCCCGGAGTATTTCAGGAAACAAATCATTCTATCCATTCTATCTAATCTATCATTGTGGATAAATTGAGTTATGATTTTGTAATAAAACATTAATAACATAAATTTAAGTCGTATGTTACCAATCGTACACAAAAAGTAGTTATCAATGGTTATGAGTCAGAACTAGTAGGTATTACTTCGGGTGTACCACAAGGGTCAATATTGGGCCCTCTTTTATTCATTTTATTCATAAATGACATCCATACATGTTTCAAACACTGTCATATCCTATTATATGCAGATGATCTTAAAATTTACCGTATCATTGACAATATAAATGACCATAATCATTTCCAACAAGATCTCAATCGTTTTTATGCCTACTGCGTTGACAACAAGCTTGATCTTAGTCTAAATAAATGCAAAACAATCAGTTTTACCAAAAAGAAAAATATAAGTAAATTCCCCTACAACCTAGGAGGGGTGACTTTGGATTCCGTTAACTTTATAAGAGACTTAGGCGTAACTTTAGATAGTAAATTGCAATTGGCAATACATATAGATAACATAATAAATAAAGCATTTAAAATGTATGGCTTTGTTATGCGATCAAGCACAAACTTTAGAAAACCATCTACGTATCTTTATTTATATAAAGCCCTGATCCGCTCTCAACTTGAATATGCCGTGCCTGTTTGGAATCCATATTATAATAAATATACAGATGCTATTGAATTAGTACAAAAAAAATTCTTAAAGAGTATGAACTATAGATGTTTCAGCCCTTTCGCAACCTATGAGCAACTGCTGCAAAAATACAACCTGTTAAACTTAAAACATAGACGCACTCAACTTGAAGCAATGTTACTCCACGATCTGTGCCACAATAAGTATGATTGTACATCAATAATTAATAAAATATGTTATAAAGTCCCTACTAGAACGCACTGCCGTACCCCTTGTCAACTATTCGCTCTAACTCGTTGTCGTACTAACTCCGGCAAACGTTCTCCTATTTATAGAATAATACACTCTTATAATCTTAATTTTAATGAATTAGATATAATGGCCACTTCTGCTTATTCATTTAAAAGAAAACTATTGAAAATATTGTCTAACACCTAAATGAATAAGTAACTAATGAGCAAATGTAGACTATGATTATACATTATGTTAATAACGTAGAAAAACGTATATTAATTTTGTTTAATTTTATTTTAATAATATATAGTAATACTTATCAGCTGCCAAATATTGTAAACTGGTATCTTGTACGAGTATAATGTTATGTTAAAAACCTCAACAACACAGACTAGTGGCTTCAACCATCAACTTATTGAATTTGAGATGAATTGTAATGACTGTATTAGTTCTAGTTTCTGTTTAATGTGATTTTTTTTGATTTTTTTTTTCTAATCATCTAGTTAATTTAATTTAATTTAGTATCTACCTATTTCTCTCTATTTTGTATATTTTATTTTTTAATGTGTGGTAAACGGTGTTGATGGCATGATTAGCATATGTAAGTACTTAAATAACTGTTATTCGTATCTCTTGTATTGTGTCATTGTTTGTTTACCTAAATAAAGAGAAAAAAAAAAAAAAAAAAAAATAAAACGGTAAAGTGGGCAGGTGTAGGGCCAATTTTGGGCATTCTCCTTTATCATGTAACACATTTTTTCATATGCGTGATTGTATTTATATATTTTATATAGGTTTACAATTTGTGTTATATAATAAGTATATCGAGTATCGATTTCGATACGATAAAAAATATATTTCATGAACGCAGCTAAATAATTATTTCGGATGACAACATTGCGGTTTGTCAATCAACCATTTTGAAGTATCATTCTCGAGTTCCGACTGTTGTCGTTTCGATTTGGTATAGAATTTCTAAAACATTAGATAAAAATGGGATTAGCTACTGTTATTGAGAACGAAGCCCATTTCCAGTCGGAAATGGCGAACGCAGGCACCAAATTGGTAGTGGTTGACTTCACAGCCACTTGGTAAGTTTTACCGGGTTCAAAATTTCAAGTCATCGTGTAGGTTTGACGATATTTGCTTACAAGTTACCACGTATTTTCCTAGGTGCCCGCCGTGTCAGAGGATTGCTCCTTTCTTTGAGCAGCTTCCGGCAAAGTTTCCTAGGGCTGTGTTCCTAAAGGTGGATGTTGATAGATGCGCGGAGACAGCTAGTGCTCAGGGCATTAGCGCTATGCCTACGTTCATTTTCTACAGAAACCGAGTAAGTAAAAGACCACTTTTTTTGTGTTATTCTTTTTTTAGTACTACCATTACATGAATGGTAATATAAAGTCTAGAATAAAAAAAATGTGTGCCACTCAAATGTGTTAGCATCTAAATGTAAGGTTTACAAACAGTTAAGGTAAAAGCACCAATAGTAGACAATTTAAGGATAAATCAAAATTAATTCTCAAAATTCAAAAATGCTTTTCAAAAAATTACAGTTACGTTTTCTTTTACTGTTAGAGCAACATTTAGAATTTTACATAATAAAAAAATCAAGATTGCTTTATTTTATATTAAAAAAATATATTTTCTTTGGATTTCCGTAGTCACTAATAGATGACAGTATAAAAAATCAGATTCCCCAATAATAGACATCAATTGGCACTAATAATAGACACGACTATAACATCATTTTAATATTATGTGTTATCAAAAAATAATCATTTAAAATCAAACCGAGCACAGATTGTGCTTTAAAATTAATTGATTAACAAAATATATATTATAATCTCTTCTTCTTTCTTTCAAGGACTTAAAAATTACATTATCGTCAGGTGTGATCTTATTTTCTTAGTGGTAATTTTCTTCACCTGTACATAAATTTATTATTATTAGTCCTATACCAATTTCTAATTAATTATCTTTCTTATTGATTTTCTTTTTCCCATCTCATCATTCTTAGTTGATCTTAATTCATCTCATCATTTTTAATTGCTCAAACCGTAATCTGAAATTAATGTATACTAGTAGTGGACATCTAATAGACTCTAATAGTTGACACTGTCTTCTTTTAATTAGCCTAGTGTACAACAAACGAAACTCAGATATGAATGTAGCCGTATGGGTAACCATACGGCTTTGTCGGAATGCTCACACTCTTTCACTTTTATATAATATATTATTTAACCCTCTCGCCCCTTCTTATCTCAAAGACCGTTTTATATTTCTTCATGATTCCCATGAAAGATGCCTGAGGTCATCGGAGAACCTGAAACTGAGAATACCCGTACACACCACGACTTTTATGGACAAGTCATTCTCGGTACTCGCTGTTCGATTGTGGAACTCACTTCCAGATGTCGTGAGACGGGTTCGCAAATTGTCGTCATTTAAATCACTAGTCAAGGAACACTATCTTTTTCAGTAAACTTACACATTTTTGTGCTTTTACTATTAGCATTTTTTTATATTTATTTACTATGCATATATTTATTACATTTTGTCTATTGTGTATATGTATATACTTATATACGTATGTATGTTGTATGTATTTACATATATGTTTTACTTTTATTTTGTGTTTTAATATGTTTATTTGTTGATATATTATTTTGTCACTATACACCCTAGACTGCCCTTTCTCTCTCCTGTCACTTATCTCCATCCAAAGGTTGCCTGGAAGAGATTGTCTAGTGCAATAAGGCCGCCGATTGTACTTGTTTTAAATATTGTTTTAATTTCTGTATATTTATTTTTTCTGGTGTACAATAAAGTTAAATAAATAAAATAATTAAATAAAATACAGTAAAAGCTCTTTATTCGCGGGGTATAGGTTCCGTAAATATGCCGCGAATACAGAAACCGTGAATATGGAATGGTATTTTGTATGGGATTATAGGAGATACGTTCCTTGGTGACAAAATAAAAAAAACCTACATTAAAAAAAACAATTGAATTGAAGTTTTTAACCATACTTATTGATTATTATTTTCAGGCTAAGGCAACGGTTTACAGAATTTTGTATTTTTTTCTTGCTTGGCAGTTTTTAAAAGCTCTTTCAGTTCAAACTGATATTCAACAGTGGCATTAACAATTTGCCTCTTAAAAATAAGACCACGTTCCATAGACGGATCAATTTTCATAAAGAAATCTCAAAGCTCATTTGCCATTCTTAAACCTTCACTAAGATTTTTCAGATTAAATGTCACATTTCCAGTGTTTGTTGGAGCCTCTTCTTCTGTGGGCTGTGCATTAAACATTTCCTCCAAATCGGTTTCAGTCAAATCTTCATCTTGCGATTCAAGCAATTCTTGAATGTCACTTGATTCTATCTGTTCGAACCCATCTCGTCCTATTCCATTCGCAATTTCAGCTATTTTAGCAGTCAAAGTTTGAATTTCCATAGATTCTTCGTCATTTTCCGCAGTCAGAGCAGGCCACAGTTTTTTCCAGCATGATTTCAATGTGTATGGCTTCAGTTCTTTCAATGTCAAAATTTTATGTTTACGATGCATTTTGCTATGTCAAACTTCTCCCAGCATTCCATAATATTCATATCAGGATCACATTCCATATTATCCAAAATTATTTTAAAGATTCGGCTAATATAATAGAGCTTAAAGGCCTGGATTATTCCTTGGTCCATAGGTTGAAGCATAGCGGTCGTGTTGGGAGGTAAAAATGTCACTTTTATATTTGGATGCATAGTTTCAAGTTCTCGAGGATGACCTGGTGCATTGTCTAAAACAAGAACCGCTTTAAAGTCTAAATTCTTTATTTTAAATAAATTTCAACTTGATTTCATTCTCAAAAACACCGACCGAGGCGAAGGCGGTTTATGTCAAAGGCCGATCCAATGCAGCGGCGATATCATTTAATAACATACTTATTACATTGTTTTATTTTTTAATAAGAGGTCTATTTTACTTTTTTATTAGTCCATTTATCGGCCCGTTTACAAAGGATTTTTGGTTGGATACATATTGGAATTATTTTTACTAGTATGCATGTACTATGTACCGATTAGATCCGCGAATAAAGAAATTCCTAGCCGCGAATATAGGAATTGGGTCACAATTTTTTAATCCGCGAATAGTGAAAACGCGAATGAAGGAAGCGCGAATAAGGAGCTTTTACTGTAAACTACCAAGTTCACACATGTCATCTTTTAGATTTTGATCAATTTCTGGAACTAAAAGTAGACACCTCTTAAAATTTATACAAAAACAAGCTAAAATAACAAAGAAATGGTCCAAATAAATCAATAATGTAATATCCATATAACATCGAAACCCGATATAGCCAAAAGTCATATAATATAAGACAAAATCATACCGTTTAAAAATCAGTTCCTTAAGAAAAACGCTAAGAATTACGCGCATAATGGCGCGAAATCACACTGTTTGTGGTCAATTAACAAAAAAATTGAAATTTTCTTCTGACAGTGCAAACAAGCTTTTGGGCATGTATCATAAATGGTACGAGGTTGCTTTAAAATTAGGAGCAATGTCATTAAAATATTTAGTTTTCTTATTAGAAAATATTTTTTCGAAAGTGTCATCTATTGGTTCAGTGTCGGGCATTGGTGCTTTTACCTTATATAGTTGTTGTAAAACAGACTTGCCTATGTAATAGACATAGTAAGTTTTAGAGTATTGAAATGAAAAAAATAATAATTTGAAATGTTTATTCTCATAGGTATCATTACTATTTTTATAGGTACCTTTCTATTTTTGAGTATACTGAAACATTTTAATAGTGATTCACCCTTTTATACTGTCCTTTCATACTGTCTATGATTCACATAGTGACTAAAATTCCTAATTAGAAAGCAGTAAGTTTTGTTTCTTTAATCTTTCAGTCCTTCCATCACCCTGCCAGTGTTTTTTAGATTGAATTCATGGCTCACCTTTAACTTATAGCAAGTAATAATTAATTGTTGAATAGAATATTAAGCCAGTAAACATAAGAAATTAAGTACATTCACTACACCGAAATAATAAACTATCTATGAATGTTGCTTGGATATATTATCTAGGTAACTAAAATGCCTGACATTTGATAGTCGCTTGATAGCCTGTATTAGAATTGATAAACAAAATATATGTTGCCCCTATCAGCAACATGACTTTTGCTATACATTTTTTAAATTAATATTATGTGTACTTAACAATAATTTTCTTTGCAGACAAGGATTGATCGGTTACAAGGTGCTGACTCTGCAACATTAGAAAGTAAAGTAAGACAATACTATGGCACTGAGGAGGCTGGCGATGAAGATAATACTGTTGCAGGACATGTAAATATATGTTTTAAATATACTAGTATAGTATTTGCACCTGACAATAAGTATATTGATTAATCAGTTCATACACAGTGGTACTTCGGTATACTGTTTCAGCTTATATAGATCTCACTACAGGGCCTCCTCTACAATCTAGACTCTAAAGTATGATTGTGATTAGTTAGTCCACCTCTCTGGCCTAGTGTGGGTTGTTGGACTTTTACATACCATAGAAATTCTTCCAAATCACAATGGTATACAGGTTTCCTCACAATGATCTCCCTCACCATTACATTGCAAGGTTCAAAAGACACATGACTCTAAAAAGTCAGGCACTTCTGAATTTGTACTTTTTTTATTTATTATAATATTATTATTACTTTGTAAATGTGAACTAAGTAGTAATAGTTATATTTAAAAAAAAACCTGTCCAGATATGAACAATCTTACTGTGCTATAGAACCAAAACTATTTCTTTATAATATTAAGAAATCTGGTAAAGTTTCATGTCAAAAAGGTAAAAACATTGTTTCAGATGGATTTGGGTACTTTTATAGTTAAGAATGAGTGTGAATGTCTGAATGAAGCTGATGACCATCCATTGGCCCATGCTTTGACTAGTGGCGGAGGATACTTGGCAAGTGATTGTGATGAACAGCTCATTATCAATGTTTCCTTCAATCAGGTATGTGATATTTAAATATGTTAAGGTGTTAGGCCACTATGGATTACTTATGGCCGTGGTTCTTAACCTTTTTAGGTCCGTTACCCCTATGATCTAACTAGTGAGACTGATTTTACCCCTCCTGCCGAGTAAAAGTTTGGTAATATCAGATTTTGTTTCACTTAAGACATAAACAAGCTGATTGTTACCCCCGCAAAATACAACTTTTACCCCCAGGTGAGGAGGAACCACAGACTTATGGTTATTGTGCAATTGGAAATATAACTTATTAATTATTTCTGATGTCAACCTATTAGAAATTTGTAAAACACCAACTATTTTGTAACTCTATGTCAATTTATGACATAGTATATGAATTAATTAAAATTTTAAGTGAATGGTGTTATCAATATGTGGGATAATTTCATTTTCTCTTCCCTGCTTCTCCTCCTCTTCTTTTAGTAATTTTTTATTTCGTTTTAGGTTGTAAAGCTGCATTCATTGAAGATTAAAGCACCAGCTGACAAAGGACCTAAATTCGTGAAATTGTTTATCAACCAACCAAGGACTCTAGACTTTGACCAAGCTTCTAGCAACATGTGTGTCCAGGATTTGGAGTAAGTGCTTTTGAACCACATCCGTCCATGATGTCATAAGCCTAAAACTATTATTGTACAGCTATGAATAAACATGACAGATTTATATTAAAGCTATTAACTAAAAATAATTAACAAACCCAATTAAAACGGAAAAGCATCTATTGATAGAAATGTTTTTATTTTTACTGTATCTCACAAGTATTTTCCTTTTATAGATTCACACCAAATGATCTGGAGGGCAACCCAGTCCCGCTCAAGTTTGTCAAGTTCCAAGCAGTACAGAACATACAACTCTTTGTAGCGAACAATCAGGCCGGTGGAGAAGTAACACAGATTGACCATCTTGCTTTTTACGGTTCACCCATCTCCACAACAAATATGGGAGAATTCAAACGTGTTGCTGGCAAGAAAGGTGAAAGCCACTAAATTGTCACACATCATAGGTAGTTCAGTTTTGTAAGTATATATGACATGATCAAAAGTAATTATCGGGAAATTGTATGGATGTATATGCTTCTACGTAATGCCAAAATGTACGACTGATTTTGATGAGCTTGTATACATTTTGGTCCAGATCAACAAATTTTGAATAGACATATATTTACTCACCATAATCTATTAGACACAGTATAATAAACATTTTTAGTTGTATAGCATATTATTACATATTTGTAATTTTTTAATACAAATCTGAACTATCTAATTGGTTGTCTTATGAGGCAGTGTTGTCTTAGTGCATTTCTCAAACTGTGTCAAATAGCTAATGTGAGTTCTTTCTAATATATTGCCACATATTTATGAAATATGTATAAATAATTTTGTGATTATTTGTTTTTAAGTGTAAGGTCATTCCAAGGGCCACAGTTTGTTAAATGGGATTCTAATGATGTATGGACTTTGTATATTCAATAAAACAATATACATTGCAATTCATTATTTTATTTATATCAGTCCTGCTTTAGTTCATATATTTGTATGTATGCTTCAGTGAGTGTGATCATCTGTGGCAATATGCTAGTTACATGAAGATCTTGCATTTCATACCTGAAATGAGAAAAAAAATATTCTTGACTAACTATTTTTATTGCATTCCAACAATGAATAGCAAATTGGTCGAATGCCTCGATGGCGTAGTTGTACTACGGTACGGTTACAAAGCTGAGGTCTCGGGTTCGAATCCCGGGTTGGGCAAAGTGATATTGGATTTTTCTATTCATTATCAGCCCAGAGTCAGGAATTTGTGCCCAATATGGGGATAGGCTCGCCACCTATCACGTCGTGAGACGGAACATACAAGGCGAAATGTGGGTGCCCTGGCACCTCTGCCTACCCTTCTGGGATAAAGGCGTGAGTTTATTAATAGCAAGCTACCAAAATTAATGTTTTAATTTACACACCCTTCTAAGAAAATTTATAATATAGATAGATATGCATAAAGGCCAAACTAGAAACAATTTAGAATAGGCAAAGTCACCTAATTATGTAAATTAAAATCATTTTTCCACTATCAATAGGAGGAAAGTTCTCATGGTTGATTTAAGGAACCGTAAAATGTCACCAACCATTGTTGCGTAGGTTTATGCAAGACGTGAGCCCTGTAAGTGCCTTTCTCGGGAGTACCGTCGTGTACTATGTTGCCGACTAGTTCATAGATAGTCTTTCCATTATGTTTAGCCTTCACTTCAGGCGTTAAGATGTCACCGAAGTCCACATTTCTGTAAATAGTTTTTTTAATTATTGACTTGGTGATATTCCTTGTGATATTTCATTGGATATATTGTAAAGAAAACGATTTTATGATTATAATAACACCAAACAGACTGAAACATTAAATTACTTTTCAAACAAATAGACAAATCAAATAACAGAACATACTTTACAGGGAAGTTGACGACAGTCGGGTTCTTCTCAACAAAAAATGTGTTTTTCGTAAATCTCTTGATGTATAATATTAAATAAGGAGGTAATTGAGTTATTTCAAATCTCTTCATAAAGTTCTCCTTGTATGTTTTATATTCTTTTGATGTTTGCCCATTGAATTTTGATAATAACTGATATAGGTTTACCTGGAATAGCAAACATAATCAAAATACATAAATAACAACCAACAATCATATACATAGTCCAGACACCACGGTTAACATCTAATCTTGTGTCTTGAGTATCAGGAACTATGAGAGACTTTTCGGTCTCCCAAACACCCAGACCTCGGTACGGGAATCGAACCCGCCGTCTCTCGTTTCACAGACGGCGGCGTCTAACCGCCTGCGCTACGGAGACTTTTTTGTCGATATATACTTACTTTAAACGAAAAAAGCTTTAAAGGAATAATTTCATTGAGTCAATAAGACTATAGATGTACCTGGGGAATAATATTTTCTCTAAACTCGTCCGTAAACAGAGGGGTAGGCGGCAGATCACACGTCAGATATAAAAATGGCGATTCCGTTATCATTTCACTATATTCCTCGCTGTTTAAATCCACTTTCGCTGCATCATCGGCATCAGGTGGAGGTAATTTTCTACAATTAAAGAATTTATGAATTATTGCGCCTCTGTTTATATTTCACTATAGCTTTTATGATGTCAATGGTTTATTGTTTGTATAGACCAAAATATATTTAAGTAGTTTGTACTCGACATGCTAATTACTCTCATAAGACTTCAGTTTCCACTTTAGTTCATTATGTATTGTTCAAATACTATAAGCACCAAACTATTACCAATAAAAACAAATAGTTACCTTGTATATATCCTCATATGGCCGAGGAATGATTTATAAATAATGGAACTGTTTGGTTTTTTGGTCCCATTTAGAGCCATGTGTAAAGAGTTTAAAAACCATGACAGAAAATCCACGGGATCGCCTGAAAAAAATATGATTTTTCAATCCACACTTCACATTAAAAATATGTAATCCAAAGTGATTTATGTGGCTGATCTTTGGCACAGCTTTATTAACATGCCAAAAAAATATAAGTCGTGAATTTATCAATTACTACATACTTCAAAATTGCTTACAACTAATTCATTCACAATGCCCACTCAAATTTAAAAAAACTTCTAATGAACAATTTTCTGTAATATGTATGAAGAAATTTTTCTTTCGCCGTATTACAAAAGTATCAATACTCACTCTGTTTTATAAACTGAAACTGTTTTTTGGACCACAACACAACTGCTTGCAACATCTCGTGAGGTGACACATGGGCTTTGAAAGCACGAGGGTTCCACAGCTTCCTGAGCAGCTCACCGAAACGTTGAACAAGCAGGAATGAGGAATCGCCAGGCGGCCGTTTTACATTAGCGTAATTCTCTTCGCGAAGGAAATAATTACGAAGCGGTCGTACTTGCGCTATGCACTGCAATATAAGTTAAATGATTTATTTATTTATAAACACTTTATTACACACACAAAAGATAAACAAATACAATAATTGGAAATCACATGTATAAAAGTATAATTGGTGGTCACGGCTCCAAGGAAATTAATGAATTCATACTTTGATCAAATATACACTAGATACACAGTTCCCTGTAAATGTTCTGTTAAAAAGTGGCACCGATGCATGACATGAAAAAAAGTAAAAAAAAGATCACATATTCCAAATATATTAACACAAATTCCACCTTATTCCTGGAGCTTAAAGTAGCTTTTCACATAATACTGTCTAAAGTTCTGCGACATTTTAGAAGCAACGGTCGGTGCGTGACTGAAGGCAAAAAAGTGCTTAAAGCACTCTTTTTTGGTGCCATTTTCTAAGCGCTCATGTTGTATCTAGTGTATATTTGATCGAAGAATTCATAAGATATTATGAAAAAATAACTAACAATATTCCTTAATGATAAGCTATTTCAGAAGTTGAGGTCCAGCAATAGCTGAGAAAATATAATGTATGTTTTTAACAACTTAAGTAACATAGCCTTCTGTATGTGTATCTGTATCAGCCCATGTACGTCCCACTGCAGGGCACGGGCCTCCTCTACAATCGTAAGTACGATTGAGAGTGGTTAGGCCATATAACATAGCCTTGAGTCACATTAATATTAGCAGAATGATTAAAGCAAATTGTTTACATATCTTTTTGTCTAAACATATTATTATATTGATATGTCTAAATACCTGATTATTTTCTTGAAATATAATATCAATAGATCATAATTAAACTCACCTGTAATATAACATTGCAATAATCATTAGCCTTAATGTTGTTCAGTCCAACAATACCGGGCATGTACATGGTTCCATCTATTGCCCTACACATTTTAGTATTAGAATCCATTTGCTTAATCTGCTCAGGGGTGAAAGTGGGATTCAAAACATATTTGATATCATTTAGAGACGAATCTGAAAAATAAGGTATTGTATAATATAGTAAGGTCTAAGCAAGAATTTCTATTATAAAAAATTGTATTTTATATTAGGCTCAGAAAAGTATCTGTATGCACTTGATAATGTCAGATTATCCAGGTAGTGCCAATTGCTACCAATAAAGAACATAACTATAGTAAGTTATGAAAAAAATATGATTTATATGTTTTTAATTAAACCAAATATTCATTTTGCACAACAACTTACCAATTACTTCATAATTATCAGGTAGACAGTAGAACTTCAAGGTGTGAAGGTTCAGGAACACATGGTGACTCTCGGCCACAGAGTGAGTGTATGCATGGGTGTTGGTACCCCGACCCTGTCATATGGAATTTTGAACATTCAATATGCATTTAAAAATCAAAACAGTATTTATTATTTATCTTAAATTCAGCAAGGCAATAGATATTATATTGAAGAAGCCATGTTGTCCATCCACCTTGTAGGCAACCTTTCATACAAGATAGTAATATGAGATGCCACCAACATTTTAAATACTAATTAACAGGTTTATAACATACAACATCTTGGTAGAAGCCTGTTTTTGGTTTAGGTAGTGGAAGTAATGTAGTTGAGTATGTCTTTTATAAGAAAAGCACTAACAATGAGAGGTAAGTAGTGCCTTGAATCAACCAGTTGTTTCATCATAGGAAACTGGATGCAAGTTGATGTAGATATATTAAAATTGAATATGTACTGTAATAATTAGTGTTAATTATTGCTATTACGTACCTGAAAATATTTTCCGCACACCAAGCAAGCGTAAACATTGATTCTCGTCAGTGAAACGGAACATAGCTTCTCAAAATCAAAATCCAGGACATGCCTGTTAATCGTATCCAGATAGGGGCATTGTATATGCTTTGTTTTCACAGAGGTTTCTAGAAATAAAACACGTAATTTACAAACAAGCTAGCGTCTAGGATGTAAATAGGTTATAAAGTGAATGTTTACCTGCCGATTCTGAACCATTTTCCTCCACTAGTTTGCGTTTTCTAGATACCTCTTCAGTCATATTCACAAATATATTAAAGAAAAACACTGAATACAACTGTTTTTAACCAAATTTTACAAACTTTATGTTGAACTTCGGCACCACAGACTAAATTCAATGATTCAAATTAGCAGGATTTGACACATGACAATTGAAAACTAGACCACAGGTAGACGTATTTACTGGAACAGATTTAAATAACAGGTATTTTTCAATACCAGGTGGCACATATTCCAAGACTCACAATTTCCAAATCCACCAAGTGTTTTATACAACTTTATGGTTCGTGAGACGAGTATTTAATTATTTTAGCAGTTTTCCCACTAATACGCTTTTACAGTAGAAGAACATATTAGTCACAAAGTTCTCGGTGGATTTCCGAGTTTGAAGCTTTATGATTTAGTGAATTTATATTTGTATGTGCTAAAATTTTTATTGTAAAATATTTACGTAGTACTTATTCTTCCAGTAATAGAGTAGTTATCATACTGAATATGTATATTTCGATTTTATATTATAGGGGGCAAGCAAGTATGCGGTTCACCTGATAGTAAGTAATAACCACCATCCATGAACATCTGCAACGCCGCGAGATGCGTCGCTGGCTTTTAAGGTAAGGAAATACGCTCATTATTTGAAAGTCGATAGGTCATATTTTTCCGGAAATGTTGCCACCGGCAACGAAATCCACAGATTTGCGATACTTGGAAGAAAGTGTCTATAAAAACGTACTATGGTGGATTTTCAACCTTCAAGGTGATGTGTGTGTTATTTAGAAGCTTGCCGTGTTGTATGGTGGAACTCAGCAGCTGAGATAAGTCTGAGCAATCCTCCAGAGCCCTCTCGATCTGTTGATCACGCCAAGCTTCTTTTTTTTCGATACTGTGAAGTAGGGTACTCGATACTCTCGTCAGCATCCGATATTCGATATTATAAAGTATGTGATACCAGGTGGAACAGGTAATTGGACTTAGTATTTTTCCTGTGATTCTTACGAACCAGGAACTGGTTTATTAACTGGTTTAGGAACTGATATCAGTTTTACCAAGTCCAACCCATAAACTATGAGAAACATGAATGTGAAATACGATGTTACGCAAATTAGAAAATATTTCAAATTCAAAGAGCATCATTCTTCTTACAAAATAGAGTTCTTATCCTATGCCGCGGATATTTAAATATCCGCTAGAGATGTATAATATTTATAATCTATGGCGCATGTACCGGTACCCGATGGTGAAAATTTTATTTCTCTGTGTGAAATGCAGAATTGCTTACAGAATAATTGCTATTGACCTGTCAACATATAATTTCAATGGTATTAGGGATGGGCAAATGGAAAAAATATATCGATATTTATCGTATCGATATTTTTCAAATATATCGATATATATCACCCAAAAAATATCGATATTTCGATATATCGATATTTTTTGCCCAATTTGCAATTATTTATAAAAATTGCCAAAATTATCGATATTTCAAAGCAAATACACATCTGGTCTGTTTCAACATAAGTTTTATTATTTTCAAAAAAATATCGAATTGCTCGACATAAAAAAAAGAAACAAAATAAAAAAAACATTATCCAAACCAGCATTTGACATCAGGAGCACTCTTTGTTTGATGTGTTCCCCTGTTAATCTGCTCCTATCATTTGGCACAGCCAAATTTACCACTGAAGCTACTCTTTCAGATTACACTGAAGATGCTTGACAAATCAAATATTTTTGAGCGATATCCGAGGGAACCGGCGTGTAATGTTGACAATTTACCCAGAATTATATTGGATCAGATCTTCTTTCTAAAAGTGGTTGGTCCAAATACTGCTTCAGTTCATTGGGGACACAGCTACTGCTTTGAACCTCTGACGAACATATGCTCAGATTTAATAATTTCTCATGTCTGGACCAGATAGAGGACCCACCCATATTTTCTAAATTTAAGAAATCGGATTGGTCAAAAACATGATGTGACGCATGAGCAGACAGCAGAGCTTAAAAAATATATCGATTTTGATATCTGAAAATAAATATCGAAAATTGATATATCGCGGGAAAAAATATCGCTAATTTATATCGATATTTTTCTAAAAAAATATCGATATTTTGATATATCGATATTTTTTGCCCAAGCCTAAATGGTATTTGGTTTAGGGATGGGCAAATGGAAAAAATATATCGATATTTATCGTATCGATATTTTTCAAATATATCGATATATATCGCCCAAAAAATATCGATATTTCGATTTATCGATATTTTTTGCCCAATATGCAATTATTTATAAAAATTGCCAAAATTATCGGAATTTTAAAGCAAATACACATCTGGCCTGTTTCATCATCATCATATCAGCCACAGGAAGTCCACTGCTGAACATAGGCCTCCCCCAAGGATCTCCACAATGACCTGTTGGAAGCGGCCTGCATCCAGCGACTTCCTGCGACCTTAGTCAGATCGTCCGTCCACCTTGTAGGCGGGCGTCCGACATTTCACTTGCCTGTACGTGGCCTCCACTCGAGAACCTTTCGGCCCTAACGGCCATCGGTTCTACGAGCTATGTGCCCGGCCCACTGCCACTTCAACTTGCCAATCCTATGGGCTATGTCGGTAACCTTGGTTCTCCTACGGATCTCCTCATTTCTGATTCGATCTCGTAGGGAAACACCGAGCATAGCCCGCTCCATGGCTCGTTGAGTGACTTTGAGCCTTTTAATGAGGCCCACAGTGAGAGGCCACACTGGCCTGTTTCAACATAAGTTTTATTATTTAAAAAAAAAATCGAATTGCTCGACATAAAAAAAGAAACAAAATAACAAAAAAAAACATAATCGAAACCAGCATTTGTCTGATATTGACATCAGGAGCGCTCTTTTTTTGATGTGTTTCCCTGTTAATCTGCTCCTATCATTTGGCACAGCCAAATTTACCACTGAAGCTACTCTTTCAGATTACACTGAAGATGCTTGACAAATCAAATATTTTTGAGCGATATCCGAGGGAACCGGCGTGTAATGTTGACAATTTACCCAGCTATATTGGATCATATTTTCTTTCTAAAAGTGATACTGCTTCAGTTCATTGGAGACACAGCTACTGCTTGGAACCTATGCTCAGATTTAATAATTTCTCGTGTCTGGACAAGATGGAGGAACCACCCCTATTTTCTAAATTTAAGAAATCGGATTGATCAAAAACATGATGTGACGCATGAGCAGACAGCAGAGCTTAAAAATATATCGATTTTGATATCTGAAAATAAATATCGAAAATTGATATATCGCGGGAAAAAATATCGCTAATTTATATCGATATTTTTCTAAAAAAATATCGATATTTTGATATATCGATATTTTTTGCCCAAGCCTAATTTGGTTGTCTTTCGTATCGCGAATATGGCCGCATCGGGAGGAGGAAATATCGAGTGGTCTACAACTGTTAAACCAATTTTAACAGCTCTCTACGGCCCATTTTTTGATAAAAATGATGCCGTGGAAATCATACAATCCATCATCAAAAGGTATGATTCGTCACTTTTGTCTGTCGGCCATGACTTATATTGTTGCTATTTTTGATGGATCAGCTTATCTTTTAGCTTTATTTATTTATTTATCTAATCGCTGCAAAATTAACCGTACTATTGTTTATTTTGCAATTGTTTCGTTCACTACTAGGCAAGTAAAACATTATTCTAGATAGTACGGTAGCCGTAGTCTATTCAATTTCATAGATCCATTTTATACCCACTAAATTATTGTTGTGCTCCAATTAAAACAAAAAGTTGATATATGGTTAAGAATCAGTAAATTCATACGAACCTTCGTAATATTATTTTTATGATTGCTTTCAACGTAAAATGTTTTAGCATCTCCTCAAAATCCAGAGTGTTTAAGACCAATCATTGTACCATTTTAGTCTAATTTAAGTTACTCGACAATAATTATATGAATCGATTTCATCATTTATATTATCCAAGGATTAAAATATAGAACACCATCATCATCATCAGCACATCCAAATCCACTGCTGAACATAGGCCTTTCCTATGACAAGTCATCTTATATAGAATAGGGCCTGGCCCAGCTTCGCACGGGTACAAATAGATTTCTGTACAGTAATATGAATGTATTATACACATAAACTTTCCTCTTGAATCACTCTATTAAAAAAAAAACCCATCAAAATCCGTTGCATAGTTTTAAAGATTTAAACATACAAAGGGCATAGGGACAGAAAGTGACTTTGTTTTATACTATGTAGTGATAAGAAATAATGAATTTATTGCTAATTGTGTTGTTGAGTTGCTTATTACTATAGTCACAAAACACTAATACACATTGAGATAAATCTAAATATGCCAAACCTAATTCGTTATTATTCAAATTAAGAATCATTTTATATTGATAAAAATGGTGACTTGAAGTAAAACAATACATTTTTTATATTATGAACATTGAAATTTGTTTGCTCAATATTGTGCAATTGCATATCACATCATCTTTAGTAAATAATTTAGTAATTTTAAGTATCTCTAAGATAGTATTACATTTCTTTTGTTTGTGAAAGTATCGCCCAAATACTGGAACGCATCTTAAATATAAATGGCGCTTAACTACGTTAATCCCGATTAAATGTACTGGCTAAGTGGGCCGTGCGCTGTTAAGAGCAACTTATTATTTGAATGGCGTTCCAGTATTCGGGCGTATGTCAGTCCCTTGTGTAATGGTTAGGGGAATTATCTAAAATGATGATTCTATGGTATGTGAATTTTGCTAACCTAGTTTAGATCGGCTTGGTGGACATTAGACTCTTCTCAATCCAAATATTTATTGTAGAAGAGTCATGTGATCAGCAAATTGTAGCACAGTTTTGAAGAAATATTTTTACCATAAGTGAATATTGGGCTGAGATGCTGGTATGATAAGGTTTTTCTTTAATACATAATATATCTGAAGTCACTTAGCAGGATGTAAGAAAGTTTCTTTTCATCATGGGGCCTTAAAGTCTGTTAAGGCATTTAAAAGTTATGGTGGTTCAAAAAAGGTACTTCAAATATAGATCTTAGATTCTTGAATATAGATATGTTTATTACACTCATATTCTTGGAAAGCTATTTAATAAATAGGAGTAACTTTTTAGCAGTTAATTATTATTTATGATTTTGGTTTTGGTCTATAATTTCTATACCAAAGCTCATATGATACCTACAAATTACTTAATCTGATACCAAAATATTGTTTGATCTTATTGGAATCTTAAATTGACTACATGAGGATCATTTTTTAACATTTTTTTTTCTGTTGATACTTATTTTAACTCCTTTCTGCCTACCGTTACTGCCTTCTATACCGGGTTCCATCTTTAAAAATATGTAATTCTAATAAGTTTCTATTAGACTTTAGAAAATATACATAGGGTATATCAAGACTGCTACCGAAAACGAAGCCGAGTGGTAGTTTTAGTGACTACAAACACAATGCAACTAAACATTTCTCAAAGAAACGCGACATTAATTTTTAATGATTTTTTAAATATCGTAATTTTTAGGTTCGACTTCGAATTCGACTGCCTCGGTGGCGTAGTTGTACTACGGTACGGTTACAAAGCTGAGGTCTCGGGTTCGAATCCCGGGTTGGGCAAAGTGATATTGGATTTTTCTATTCATTATCAGCCCAGAGTCAGGAATTTGTGCCCGATATGGCGATAGGCTCGCCACCTATCACATCGTGGGACTGAACATACAAGGCGAAAGGTGGGTGCCCTGGCACCTCTGCCTACCCCTTCTGGGAACAAGGCGTGAGTTTATGTATGTAATTTTTAGGTGCTAAATTTTTTTTGCTCCAATAATAATTTAAACTCTTTTATACCTTAGTTTTTTTTTGCTAATTTTTTTTGCTAAAATAATAATTTAGACTCTTTTATACCTTAGATTCCTTATAACTTACACTATTATTTGTATTGATAGTCAATCACCACGCACTAAAACGGTGAAGGAAAACATCGTGAGGAAACCTGCATACCATGGCGATTCATAAGAATTTCTATGGTATGTAAATCCGCCAACCCGCACTTGGCCAGCGTGGTGGACTATATGGCCTAACCACTCTCAATCGTATTCTCGATTTTAGAGTAGGCCTGTGCCTTGCAGTGGGACGTATGTGGGCTGATACAGATACAGACACTATTATTTTAGGAAAAAAATATATTTACCACCCAAATATGGCCATAGGAAAAAAAATACAAAAAAATTTGTAGCTTTTTTTTGCAAAGTTTTCTACTGCATTGTGTCTGAAGTCGCTTAAACAACCACCCGGCTTCGTTTTCGGTAGCAGTCTTGATATACTCTGTATATTATTAATGAAACAGGCAATTTAACAATTATGCCTAACTTGTGCTAAATTCATTTCTATTAGCTCTTATAGTATTAGCTCTTTCAATAATGTAATCTGATTTCATTATTCAAAAAATAATAATAAATATTTATGGTATGGTATTTTGTTTGCAGTGAAAGTGAGTTCCAGAACCATGAAGATATCTATGACTTATTCTACACATGCTTTGCCTGTCTGTCGGCACATTTCATCAGTGCCAATGCTAACAATCGTAAGTTACAAATTATCATTAGTATTTTTTCATAGACATAGAATGTAGGTTGTGAATTCAGAAAGGGTTGTAGCTAAATTCTGAATCTAATGTTACTTAATCATAATATTATATTGAATAAGGATTAAATAAATTTACCCAACAATCACATAAATATTCTCGACCCCCACACTAAGAGCGAGACTTGTTTTGTGGGTCAGAAACTACAAGAGACTTTTTGGTCTCACAAACATCCAGACACCCACCACTGTTTCACAGCCGGCGTCCAACCAACTTAGTCTTGGAGGCTATTTGTAATGTACATTTTGAAAATTTTGGCCTAATTCTCTAAATTGAGAGTTTTTTGAATAAAACCAACTGTTTTTTTCTCAATGCTTAGTGTAAGTTTGTTGGTTTTTTTTGCTGAACTTTACAAAAATTATATACAGGTTCATGGTAAATATATTTTTTTTTAATTCAATATAATCTTTTATTTATAGTGCCCAATGATCAGCTGAGCACAGCTCGCGATGCATTCAGGGTAATTCTCAGACAGATACTGAAGAAGCTCTCCGAAGCCGGATTGAGCTGTGACGACAATGCTTCAAGCACTGCAGCACCAAATGTGTCTGTTAAACAGGTCAGTATTTATAGTACAAGCAATGGTATTTGTTTTCTTTTTTCTTGCTACGAATGGCGAGACGAACAGGGGCCCTACTATATTCATCCGAAACGAAGTTCGAAACTTCGGACGAACGAACAGGTAATTTCCCTTATTGTAAGCAATACAACCTCTTACGGACAGTAGCAAGACCAAACAACACCATGAATTACAAAACAGTGCAATGCTTGTCATCCCACTGCGCTCGCAACGCTCGCCATTGTGAAATAGAATATCTTAAGTTGACTGGACATACACTCGACTCTCGTTAATTCGAAACTCGAGGGACTCTTAAAATACTACGAATTATCGAGTGTTCGAAATATCAAAAGGTTCAATATTTGTGAGAGAAAGTAAATACAACTGAATTATTAAGGCCCTGCGCAGACGACAGACTATCCGTGACGCACTTTTTAGTCTGTGAAAATAGAACCTATGCAATTTTATGCAGTAACGCACACGACGCGCAAAAAGTCGGGCGCACAAAAAATCCGTATAATTCGGGCAGACCGCACCGCGCCGCGGCGCGCCGCTCCGCACAAAAAGTGTGTGAAAAAAATTGAACGTTTGCTTCAACGCGCGCTAACGCAGACGGCGCACTCTTTAGTCGGCAATCTGCATTTGCTAGAGGTGGGTGGACGTAACGCACGCGATCTATTATCATGGCGCCAGAGGTCGATGTAACTATGTTAATTCAAGAAATACAAAACAGACCAGCAATTTATGATACTTCTAAGGCAGAATATCATGATAAAAAATTAACCATGATTAATTAACCTAACCAAAATCATGATAAAATAAATAGCAATTCATCAAATGTAGGAACAGACATTTTATAAAATTTGAAAAAATTTGCCGGATGTTGTTTCAGAATTGAATGTTTAGTATGGAACTGTCCCTTCAGTAATCTTTCCGAAAGTATAGGATGTACCCAAAATTCTCTATTTCTTCTTCTTTTTCTGTACTTCATGTACAAAATAATACTTTGCGATCTCTGCACGATTTCCATAGCGTCTACGTCCCTACAGCTCTGCCGACAAAATGATCGAAGATGTGCGTCGTGTGCGTTGAGTCTGTGAAAAATCCGCGACCGACTTTTTGCGCGCCATGCAGACTTTTTGTGCGCCGCAGACTCGATCGCTCAAAAAGTGTGCCGTCTGCGCAGGGCCTAAGTGTTGATCAATTATTATTTATTAACTGCTATTCAATAACAATGACAAAACTTTACAGGTACATTCGTGTACATACATGTATTCATAATTTGAATTAATTAATATTTCTAAAGAACTATGGTTTACCTCTTTCTCTCTAAAACTTTGAATTGCCGAGTGTTGGAAGCCGTTGAGTTCGAATTAACGCGTCGTTTTGTTATATAGCAAAGGTTTTTTTCGTTCGAATTACCAAGTGCATAAAAATGTATTGATTTAGTTCGAAATATAAAGAGATTTTGTACGGAACTCGTGATAACTTTGAATTATAGAGAGGTTCGAATTATCGCAGGTTTGAATTAACGAGAGTCGACTGTATTATGTTGTCTCAATATGTCCAGTTGCTACACTGGCTACAATATCCTTCAATACTGGAACACAAGAGTGCTTGTATACTGCTGTTTGGCAGGGGAAAATATTTTGCTAATCTGTATATTAAATTGGGTTTATTGTTATTTCAGCTCCTGCTGCCGATTGTGGGACTGTGTGGTATTGACGGTGGTGGCTACCCACAGTCGGATTTGGTTATCTTGACTTCTCTATTAAAAAATGCTAAGCTGCCAGCACATGTCAATGTGCCAGGTACGTATCTGTAATATTTTGTATTTATTGATGCTTATTGATTACAAATTTGCTCTCTGTTACTCAATACAAGTATTCTTTAACATACATGGTATTATACTTAATATGCCTATTCATTAAAAATGTGCAGGTTTCTTAAATTAAATTACCATTTCAGATGCACAAACAACAAAATCCTCAGTGATACCAAGCCCCATTACGTCATGGGCGTCACAGACAACCACGTCGGAGAAGCAACCGCCGTCAACCGCCCAGCGTCGTTCTGATGCGTTGCTGGAACAACTGACGGCGCCGCTGCGCAACCCGATGACGTCAGTGTCGTCGACACAAGTAGCCCCGGCCGCGGCGGCCATGTCGCCCGGGAGTAAGGATAGTTTGGACAGCACTAAGGACGCGAACGCTAGTCAACAGGCTACTGTTGATATGAAGGTGTGTTGATATGATTTAGGAAAATAATTTTCACTTAATATGCACCAGAGATCTTCAAATCTTAAGATGTGACAGCTGTTTTCCAATTTGACAAAAATATTTAGTTGGTCTTACATGGGTCACTGGAAACTGGGTTCGTAAGTTGAGTTGGCACTAATTTTTTAATTCATAAAAAGATTGTACTAGGTTTACTAGATACTTGTTGATGTGTCTGTTGCGGCGATAGAATAAAGCAGACATTTTGGACTGGATTTCCGTTCTTCTCTGGCGAAAACAGCCTTGTCAACCGGGTGATAGTGGCAAAAAATTGACTGAATGTAAATAATGTATGACATTTTATGGATTTAATAAATATTTTCATTTGATTTCATTCCAACTTGCTGTCGTAGGCACCTTAACAATATGTTCTATGCATACTTCATCTGCTGGAATATCTTTGTACCTTAGAAGTGGGTGGCATCGACATGCTCGTCGCTGCTGATGGAGCTAAGAGCCGGCTCCGTGGTGCTGAAGGTGTGCTCGTCTCTGCCCTGCCTGCAGCGGTACCTCAACCGCTGGCAGACCGCTAAAGAGACAGCCGTGTCACCGCAGTTCAATTCCGATGCCTCATTGTATGTATTTTATGTACTGTTTATATTTTTATTTTCATATTATGTGATTTTGTATATAATTTTTTCATGTCGTCTTTTAATCATTTTTTTATAAGTGATTAATTTAGTTTGTATATTGTCACAGGCTCCACTTCCTAGTGAACGAAGTGCACGTGTGCCGCCTTGCTCTGTCGCTGCCGTGTCTCGAGCCGTTCACTCCCGAACGCATCACGACACTGAGCGATGTCAGTGTTGCAGCGCTACTGTGCGCTACAGCGCAGGTACGTGTCGAAAAACAACTAATATATTTTATAAGCATGTATGATGATCATTCTGAATTAAGCAAGCCAAAAAAATAAGCTTAAAATTCGAATTTCAGTAATTTTATAATACGTGTTTGAACTTGTCTTTAAACCAACAACAAACATGTTGTTTCAAAACTGTTAAGAGCAGGATTATCCCAGAGGTAATAATAATATTTTCTTAATGTATTATATTTTTCCAAGTCTTCTATATTAAATTTCCTATGCGCTATAATGTTGATAATACATGTCCTAATTTATTTATCCACCAACAGGCATCTCTCCATCCGAAGGACGAGGAGTACGAGCAGCAGACGGCCACTTTGGTTGAGAGCGCACTCAGTCTCTATAATACTGTTGGCGAGACGTTCAAGCAGTCCACTCGAGCTGGTGGATACGTAAGTATCAAATTACAAAATCTATGTTTTGTAGAGAAGTAAAATATCAATGTTGCTTTTGGTTGGTATTGCAGCCCTAGAGGACGCACTGTTATCATTTTTTCATAGGGTAAGGTAATACGCATTCATACTGGGATAGTTGTTCAGTGTTGACAGTGGTAAGAAGTTGTAGAATAATTCGATGTTTTTTATTGCTATGGATGCTAACATGAGCATATCTTTTGCCTGATGGTAAGCTATACGACCTGATGGACAGTAGCAATGCTTGGCATTTCATTGCGCTCACCATCCTGTGACAGAAGATGTTAAGTCTCAATATATCCAGTAGTTACTCTGGCTACAATGTCCTTCAAACCTTCTTTTCTCAGGTATACCAAAACCACCTTATGATCGGCGCCTGGGTGCTTCTGTGCGGGTTACATCACGCGTTGGCTGGTGCCCCGTGCCCCTCCACCACGCCCGGAAAGAGCCCAGCAAAGGTTCCTTCGAGACCTTACAATCTTACTAAAATGTACGTATTTAACATAGAATGTATTTTCTTTGATTTATTTTTTGAAGTGAAAACTTCTTTAGCGGCGTTGAGCACTTTTCTGTAATGGGTATAAAATCTTAAACTCGCGTCAGGACACGTGACCTGATCGAAAAAGCGTAGGACGGATGGAGAGTAGACAGCTATCCCCTCTCTACAGCGCGGCGAAAATGTATGCCTGGGCCTACTGTTTCGTTTTTTTTTCAGTTTCACCCACTTTTTCCAAAATTGTCCCATAGCCCCCCCCTGCCTTCCCCCACCCTTATTCCGAAATAGTGCCTATTAGCCTCCCCACGAAACCTACCCCCCCCCCTCCCCTGCCCCACCCCGAAAATTTACCTCACCCCCCCCCCCAATCCTATCTCGGCCAACATAGGTCGTAGACCCACCGAGTTTGGTATCCTCGGAACCGTCTTGGTGAGGGCTACAAATTGACCCCGCCAGAAATCCCAAATTACGCAAAAAATTACCCCCCCAAAAAAAAATATTTTACCTCCAAAAAATTAATTTAAGTTAGCCTCCCCACGAAACCTTCCTCCCCCCCCCTTCCTTACCCCCACCCCGAAAATTTACCTCACCCCCCCCCAATCCTATCTCGGCCAATATAGATCGTAGACCCACCGAGTTTGGTATCGTTGGAACCGGCTCGGTGAGCTCTACAGATTGGCCCCAACCAAATCCCCAAATTCCTCCCTCTCTCCCCTAAAATATTTGTCCAGGCATAACTCCGTCATTTCTTAAAGTAAACCCCCCGTGTTTGGAGTCAGAGGAATCGTCTTGACTTGACGAGCTCGACAATCGAGAGCAGGCAAAATACGATTTTTCTTATTTTTACTATGGGATCAGGCTGGGGCAGCAGTCTAAAATTATATGTAATTTACAATCTGTACCCACGGTCTTCCCCCGGTATTTTTGAAGTGAAAACTTCTTTAGCGGCGTTGAGCACTTTTTCTGTAATGGGTATAAAATCTTAAACTCGCGTCAGGACACGTGACCTGATCGAAAAAGCGTAAGACGGATGGAGAGTAGACAGCTGTCAGTTAGCTGTCAGTTTATAAAGCTTTGATGAATTGCCAATGATTTTGAGTGGAGATTTCAACATAAACTTCGCAGACGATAAAAATCAACTATTAATTGAATTTTTAAATAATGAATTTGGTTTAACTATGTCGAATGATCGCAATCTTAGCACAACGAAATACAAAACTACTATTGATGCGGTCTTTATTAGACATTTAAATAGGTTCGAATCAAAACTGTTCGTTTCTTACTTCAGCTACCATAAACCTATCGTATCAGTTTTAGAGATTGGCGATGATAGTTCTGGTAATGATGATGGTGAAAAAGTCGTTGAAATTATGGATGAAAGTTGATTTTTCGGAGAGATAAACTTTTTAATGTAAAATAATTGTAATAGTTTTTTTTAAACAAATAAAGGTGAGCCGGTTCGATTAAAATTGCAGTCATGTAGCCCAAAAGCTGCAAGGCTTCTTTTGTTATCAATGAAAATAATGAATTGCAGTCAAAATAATATGATACATGCTGCCTTTAGACCAATGATGCGACCAAATCTAATTTATATTTAATTTAAATAGCACTTTAGTTGTCCTTGCAGATGTAAACAGTATTGATAAAGACAACACACCATCGTATGAAATAATGCTTGTTAAGTACTCTAACGTCCCCGCCTCTTTAGAGGCTTGTCAATGTAATATCATGACGGGTGGCGTGGCGCAGGTGGTTAAACGCCGCCCGTGAAACGAGAGGCTGCGGGTTCGATCCCCGCACCGAGAGAAATGTTTGTGCGGCCTATAGTAATTCCAGATGCCCACGACACAAGATTCGATCTTAGTGTGGGCTCAGGACTACGTATGTGACTTTTGGATGTTATTTATTTATTAATGGACGGCCCCTTAAATGTGGGTGTACAGGCAACAAGGCCTCGGCGTGGTGTGGGTGGCGCTGGGCGGTCGCTGCCTGGCGTGGACGAGCGCGCTGCTGGCGGACGCGCGGCTCGAGGCGCTGTCGTGCGGCGCCGCGCCCGCCGCCGCCGCGCCCGCGCCGCTGCGAGTGCTGCCGCAACACGCCGCGCATCAGCGGGAACTGCGACTCGCAGCTGCTGCTCCGCTGCACCAGGTAATGTACACCTACTGTGGAGGTGATAAGACTCTAAATGACTTGTAGCGTTTCACGTGTAATTGGTAAGGAATAAGAGTTTACGGTGTGAGATTTTTATTGTAGATTATATTATAATAGTGATAATCTTGTCTACTTGAATACCAATGATGTAAAGACCTATATTAGTGTCAACTAATGACTCGTCTCTAGCTGAAAAGGTATATTGCCCGAGAAATGTGCATATTAAAACAAGTATCACTATTATGGTTGTAACGGAATCAGAGAAACATTTCTATTTTTCACCCATTTTGAAACAGATTGCTGCAATTAAATTGAAAGATAATGAGGAATAATCAATCGTATTCGTAATATTTACGAACAGCAGAAGGGTAGTCAAGACAACAACATTGTGTATTAAAATGAACTTTATTCCCCAGTTGCTAGTAGCTTTGGGCGTGGTGTGCTACCGCAAGGCGACCAACTTGAAACGCGCCGTAGTACAGAAGCAACACCAAGACGCCGACCCAGACCGGTCCGACTCCACCGTGTACTTCCAGGACATGATCCTCTGCTCCGAGGACTCCGAGACTGACGATGGTAAATATCATTCAATATGACTTACCGTTAATTACTACGTTCATTGCATATTTGTCTCTATCGATAGACGAGGGTAGTTTTATATTTTGTTTGATTTATTTCAATTTATACTGTGACGTTTGTTGAGTTTATTTCCACGTAGCCACCCCTTAGTGTCTTATTTTTATTATTTTTCTAATATCTATTTATGTATTAAAATTGAATCATCGCCTGTGATTAACGAACACTCCAGTTTTTCAGTCTTAAACGTCACATCTACAGCTTAGCCAAGTAGAGATGGGGAACGGTATAGTCCGAGAGAATAGAGAGCGGCGAGCTAATCGAGCGTAGCAGAGGCATTCGTAAAGTATGGGGTATCGTTAGGGTGGTGTTGTCGCTAACGTGTTATTCATTTGCACAGAAGACAGTGAACCACTATTTGGGTTATGGTTCGAATCTACTCTAGTGGCGCCCGAGGCGGCGGAGGGAGCGGCGCGCGCGGCCGGCGCCGACAGCGCGCACGCGCCGCCCGCCGCCGTCAGCGCCATCGTGCCCGACAAGGCCGAGCCCTACGCGGTGAGTGCACGCACGCACGCACACGCACACGCACACACACGCACATACACATTACGTACACCTATAAATATAATTAATAATTATGATTGTTTTTCTAATTAAACTAGTATGCATTCATGTTAAGTTTAAATTAAATAGACTATAATCATTTATGTTCAAATTGACTTATAGCTTGGCAAAAAAGAGTGTTTTAATGAGGGCGGTAAAATTGAAGTTATAAGTAGTAAAGCTTGAAATGGATATGTTCTAACATAAGTAGTATTTTTTAATGTTTTTAGGCCTTGTAAAAATACTTTTAGAAACAATAGATAATCTACATAGTCTTACATAGTCGGTATTATTAAAATGCTTGTGATGACGATTTATGAACCAACACACAACAAACCTATTACTTACATATTTATTTTTATTTGAATGACGTTTGTTTTAGTACATAACGCTAGCCACAGAAGTGTTCACGCTTCTGACCGACGAGATCATAAGCGAGGGTTCTGAGAGGCTCGGCCAAACCTCCCTGCAACTGCACGATGCGCACCAAGCCTTGCTGGCGGCGCTGGCCAAAGACCTCGACCGGGAGACCGCGCGCACCGACACTGGTAAACTATACTACGCAACACTACATCACTATACATCCAACTAATGTTAGATTAGAAGTTATAGGGCATGCCGGCTTCATCACCGTGTTCATCGCCGTCATGCTCATCGTCATCGCATCATCGCTCGGGAACGGGCTGGAATTGTAGCCGTTTCAGCTTCCCGATTCCATCTCCCTAAGGTCGTCATTCCATCTGCTTCATTAATTGCGGGTGTAAGGAGAACGCTCGTGGACAGAAAAACAATATTTCCTGCAAGATACTTTTTGTTTTTACTCTTCACATTTTTTAATGAATAAATGCAGAAAGTTTTGATTAAAATAACTTACATTTGGGTATTTGACTATGATTGTGATGATGATGATGATGTTAACGATATGAATGGATTGACATATTTCTTTGTTGGTTACATTTGGATATGGATACCATTTAAAAAAAAATTGAGTGAAATACCGTATTTAGCCGACACAACAGTCTGTCGGTGTTTTACGTTATAAAATTATATTCTGTAATTTTTATCTGTGTTTCTACTTTAGTAGCGTTTTCCTTACAACCCGTACTGTTTGTCATTTTAATTAAGTTTTTATTACGATATGTATCCCAATGTTCGATTAGCATCCTATTCTACTTTCAACACCGCGTCATAAATCACACATACGACTATATAACCGCCTGGGTAGGTACCACCGCAATGTCTATTTCTGCCGTCAAACAGCTGTGTAAATGCACTTGAAGGATATTGTATCCAGAGTTATGTCTAAAGATGGTGACTTGAGCAGTCGTATCGCTTACCACTAGGCATGCTCATGCCATTCATAGCAATAAAAAAATTAGTCAACTCGTGATGTGTGTAGGCACAATATCGTCGTGCTTCGGTCCTCGCCTGGGCGCGCTGTACGCGTCGTTCAGCGCGGCGCTGGTGCGCTACCTGCACAACCTGAGCGGCGCGCCCGCCTTCGCGTCGCTGCAGCCCGCGCTCTACCAGCACCTCGTGGCCGCCGCCTCCGACAGGAATAACATGACGCCGCTGCAGGTGAGCCTGGTTACCATGTTGTAATGTATCAGCATACACGTCCCATTGCAGGACACAGGCCTCTTCGACAACCGAGAGTACGGTTGAAAGTGGTTAGACCATATAATCCAATGGCCAGTGCGGTTGGTGGATTACCAGATTGACTATACAAAAAGTAGGTTACATCGAGGGACAAAAGTCTTTGCACCGATACAAGTTCCATAGTAAAATGGCATTCTCCTTTGATTTGCCTATTATGAGATAATTGATAATACAGTGCACAACTCAGTCACAGAAGCTATAGATGCAAAAAATATTTTTATAACATAAAAAAAAATTGCATCAATTTACACGGGATAGGCAGAAACTTAATAATAGTAATATGTGTGTGTAGGTGGGACCGCGCGTGGTGAAACTGATCGGCAGCATGGTGCTGAGCAAGCCGGCGGCGGAGCGCGAGAACAGCATCCTGGCGATGTGGCACAAGATCGTCAACACGCTGCAGGAGTGCGCGCTGCAGACGCAACCCTCGCAGGACCATGACTATGAAGGTAATGGGGCTGTTATTGATTTTTAGTAGTGGTAGAACTTATGACCCCACATTACAGGAGAGTATTACGTATTCTTGGAGATAGAGTGTTAAGTATTTTTCCAGTCCAATGACTGGCTGTATCAATATACAGCCTGTATTAATTTAGCACTTAAAAATACCTATGAATATTTAGTTTATGAAACTATGAATCAATGGAATCACTCTGCCTTTAAATTGTTCTGGATTACTCATCTAGCCGAGGTTCTTTTGACGAAGCTTGAGGATATAATTCTTGTAATAATTTTGAAGACTCAGTCACTTTAATATATTTCAGCTAATAGAAGAATTGTTATTCACAGATTTGAATGTTGAACACGCCCAGCTGTTGGTTTATTTGTTCCACTCCTTAACTCTGATGCAGAAGAAATCTGTACTGCTCATGACATCCAATGCTATCATCAAGGTAAAGTTATTTTTATTTGTTTTTATAAATATATTGTATAATTCCACAAAAATGCTACAAAAGCAACTTACTACATAATTTGTATTATTGTTATTTGATATTATATGAATGCCTATAGGTGGTGGAAACCTTGGGCATCAACGACCGAAAGAAGGCAATGAATTTGGCGCCGCATCAGCTTGTACTGACGACTAGACTGATGCTATTGCTTGAATACTTGATGAGACATCTGTATGACGCCCCGCAAACTTTGCTGCAGCAGGTAACTATATGTTAAATACGAAAATATTTCAAACTAAACATTTATAATTGCATAGTGTTTTTTTAATCCCATCGTCGTCGGGCATTAGGTGGGTATATCGATCCTAGCAGTGGCACCTTTGTTCATTTAATCTATAAATATTTGTTTAAGAGCGTTTATACCCTGCACGCGCTTTTTGGCTTAAAAACAGGACTTTTCAAATGAGTTAATAGCCACCAATAAACAATTTAAAGAAAAAATAATTATTAGTAATTTTAGAAAAGGTTGTCATCTAGGGATTTTGGTGGAAAACATTATAGATTGATGGATAATTTGTGAGTACTATAAGGATTACTGAACACAAGTTTCGTTATTTAGGCTTTAAATGGCAATTTAGAAGCTTAAGATATCCGAAACCACTAAATCCTTACTAATATTATAAAGGTGAAAGTTTGTATGTATGTATGTATGGATGTTTGTTACTCTTTCATGAAAAAACGGCTCAACAGATTTTGATGAAATTTGGTATAGTGATAGCTGACACCCTGGATTAACACATAGGCTACTTTTTATCCCGAAAAATGTAGTGTTCCCGTGGGATGAGTCAGGAAACCAAATATACATATTTTCTACTCTTTCAAATTCAAATTGTTGGCACGGGATGTCCTCTCCTACGGAAGGGAAATATAGTCGACGGCACGCGGGAAATATAGTTAGTAGACACGCGAAATAATATGTTCTTGATGTGGATTGGACTCAAAAACTATCTGCACCCGGGCGAAGCCGGGCCCGACAGCTAGTATAAGATGAAAATAAAAATATTATCAGACTAATAAGACCCTTATGGAGGGATTTTGCTGAGAAAAATAATCTTTTTGTGTTTAGTTCTTGAAAAATAAAAATTTAAACAATGCGAAATTATTCAGAAACTCTCGTCAAGAACATATTTTTTTTCACCAACTTATCGTACATAATTTTTTATAACAATTGCATATTATAATAGAAGAACATCTTATCAATAAATTACCATTTTTATATTTCAACAAATTAGTTTTCATGTTTTCTACAAATATTTTAAAAACTACTATAAAACACGCTGTCCGACGTGGATCAAATCAGACCGCCGCAAGGCCTTCTAGAGGGAGGACGTATCGCTCGTCGCTCCGGCCTGGCTGCAGTCGATTATGCCGCGCGTAGTAAAAATAGCCACGCGCGGAATGCGATTACCACATCTTAGTACTTTGGTAGTAAAATATTTAATTATTTTAATTACCTACAATGATTTTGTAGTGAGTATAAATTATGTTTCAGGTAATATAATGGGACGTAATTCCGAGGCTAAATTATGTTATGTATTGTAATATAAAATTAAATATATTTCGTAATTGTAAGGAGTTGTAAGGCCCCTAACACTATTTGTGTGTTCGAACACGAAATGATTAATAAAACGTCCATAGTGTCTACTGATTGAACACTGATTTGAATGCAACTTAACAATGTAATAATAACGAAAATATGATTAGTATCCAAAATTTGAATTATTCTTTGCTTGCACAGTAATATTTGTCTACTTATAATGCAAATAAAATATTTTTATGATATTATATTACAGTTACATTTCAATTGAATATTTGAAGCGCACGGATCAAAGTTGTTTGAGCCGATTGTATAGCGAGCCGACGCGGCAGCTCTACGCACGCAGCTTTGGTCGCTTATGTGTGCGTGAAATTAACGAAGAAATACCTATAGTTGACTTTGCGCGCAAGGTGTATACGCTCTTAAGAGTCTATAAAAAAGGAAACTATTCTCGTGGTTGTTTATTTGCACAACATAGAACATATATCACTATGCCTCTGTTTTTAGGCATCTTCATTTTAACTTATTAATACTCATGTTTCAGATTGAGTGGAATCTCATCATATCGCCCGGACTTGCTCAGCCCGCCCCAGAAGCGGGCACTAACGGTGGTAAGACCACCACTAACGGAATTCTCAAATCTCGTATTTACTGCGAGGTGCCGTGCATCGAACAGGCGTATAGAAGGCTGTCGCAGGATGAGACCTCAATGAGACCCAAGTTTTATTCGCTTACCAGTGCTGAGATTAATAATCAGGTAAGATTTTTGGAGTTTAAACATATTTACTAATTTTATAAATAGCACGAATGAATTTTAGTAATAGCAAGTATTTATGTTTTTAATGCTGCAGAAAATATACTAAAAAATGTAGAACTAAATGTCCACTAATTTTGTAAAAACTAAAAAGTATTTTAGTTTTCGAATGTTTTGTATCTTTCAAACGACTTTTGATTTTAGTTTGAACAGAGAAGACTTAACATACGATAGCTAAAATAGGGTTTAAATTGTCTATGAATAAGGCCATATATCTACACTATAGCTAAGTCTTACAACAAAGTTAATATTGACTCAAAAATTAACCCATTGGATTTGGCCGTAAGTATCATTTCGTTTGGGGAGTAAGACAGCTCTATCTTAAAGCAGCATTAAACTTTCATAATATATTACTTCCATATTCCGGTCTAAAACATGAATAAGACACTTCATTAAATCCTAATAACTTAATTGTTTACCAGGAAAACCCCAAGTTCGACGGTCTCGCGTGCAACTTCGTGCTGGGCACGCCGCACAAGCTCAAGTACCCGCTGCTGCTGGACGCGCTGCTGGCGCTGCTCAACTCTGCTTGCGTGTGCGACAACCAGCAGCAACATTCCAACGCCGCTGCGCTCGCCGCCGCGCACTACTGCTTCCAGACCGCTTGGAGGTACTGTTACCATACTGTTCATATTCACAGGGGCTAGTTAATAGCGTAGACTTGGTTGGGAAGGGATTACATTTTTTTTAAAAGGCTTTTTAAATTAATGCAGTGCGACTAATATAATATGACATAAATTCCCGTGTTTTAAATTTATGACTTGGCAAGAAAAAGCATTTCTCGTTGACGCGACATCTATTTTAAAACATTGAAATATATGTCGTGTTCCCACCAGACAAGTTTGAATATCTATTGGTAGAAAATTCCATCCCTTGCCATACTGTCCCGGTCTGCGTTGGCCCTCAGCATTTTATATCACTCAAAATGGAGATAGGTTTGCCTCTATTACATCTTGGAACGGAACACACAAGGCGAAATATAAGGGTCTTAATAGCACCTGTTCTATCCCGTCTGAGAAAAAGATGTGAGTTTATGTATCTTAGAGTAATTACCTCTAGAGAGAGCCTAAATGTACTGTACATCGCAAAAATGAGACACACCGATACGAATTTCTTTATGTCAGAATGAGATGCAAAATAATGTTCTATTTCATGTGACGTGCCGCGTTTTGTCGTTGGGCGAAAAAAGAATTTCGCCAGACAAAGCGACGTCGTTCAAGCAATAAAGCAACCTAATATCATTGTAATAGGGTCTATTTTAAATTAAGGCCACAATATGGCGCTTATTTTCTTGTGTTGCTAGATATAGCTATTGATGTCTCATGTGCGGTTACAGCGTGAATCTCTCTAGAGGTAATTACTCTAAGTTATGTATGTATTAGTATGTTGACTGTGACGTCAAAGCGATTAACAAAGCACTCGTGCAGCTTGTTAATCCGTATAATTTAAATAAAATATTTTGCGTGTGATATCGATACGCACGTTGCGTACGTATAAACGGGTGTGTGCGTTGTATTCAACGTGTCGAAAGTTTTTATTTGTGATAATATGGTTTTAATAATGAGTACATATTTATAATGATTATTGTTATTGACATTCCTGTCATAATTTTTGAACCTAGCGATATGTCGCGCTTTTTGTAGAAGATTATCAAATACGATTTCTATCAAAATCGTGGTATTGTTTCTGTGATGATGATCTATGGAATGTGGTTAAAGTTTTGACGTATTATTTGTTAAACAGACTAGTAATAAGCATGCCGCCCGCAACGCCTCACATGGATAAGCTGCAAGCGGGCATGGCGGCCGATCTGCCGTCGCCTCTGCCGCTCCACGCCGTTATATGGGCGCCGCGCGCTGACAACAAGGAGGTTTTCAACCCTTGGCTTAAAGACGCGCTGGTTAAACAGGGGATGTATACTCAGGTTAGTGGATCTTATTGGTGTCATGTTTGTTTTTCAGCTTTGTATTGTTTAGAAATCTTGGAAACTTTCTTTATATATGGAGTGACGTGATTACGTTTTAGTCTTTGCTGCCTAACTAAATGCGTCGTTCCGAGGAGCAAGAGCTCCTAAACAATTATATTTTGATTCGTCTAAACGGATAACTAGGATTCCATTGTACTTTTGACAATTATCTAGAATGTGTGAAATATCCTAGTAATTAATGCCGTTCGAATATTATGTTTTAGTTGTAAATAATACATTCGTTTTTATGTTTTCTAGTATGCTGAGAACATGCTAGCTGGCATAAGTTCGTCCTGCGAGAACATTAATTACACAACATGGCTTGCGTCCGAAACTATTAAACACCTCAAACAGAATATTGGAGGTAAGGAAAAAACTATTAATTGTGGTAAATGTTCTTTTTAATTCATAAGGGAAAAAAATAACACAGTTGGCACCTTATCGATTTGTTGTGTTTCATGACATAATCGTCATTTACATCGTACTTCGTCGGAATCTTTTCAGAAGATCTAGTAATAAACTGCCGTCTTATCTTTCAGCCAACGGACTACCATCGTTATTAGACGTCATATCCTGTGACGCCGTGCTTGTGCGACTGAAGGTTTGCCTGAGTGACTTCCGAGCTCTTACCGATCCACACAAGTTTCTCTACGACCTGCTTGATTTACTGGACACCATTTTGAAGTGTTGTCGGTAAGTTTGCGTTGAAGTAAATATAAAATCATTTTCAAGTAACATTGTAGAGTTAATTAATAGTTTGGTAAGTTGAAAGTGGTTTAAATTGTGTTTGGTGACTTTGTGAAAACAATTATGATTTTTAATACAGACTTAGGTTTCATTAATCTTTGTATAATGTGAAAACTTTAGATTATGTTAAATACCAATGTGGATACACTTAGAACAATGCCTTACAAAAGTCGATAATTAATAACCAAGTTGAAATTAATGTGTAAATTCGTTCTAAATAAAATTTCGATTTGATTTTGAATGTGGCTAAGTACGAATGGAATATATTATACGGTGGATAGTATTCCAGCAAAAATATTAAATACACTTGTATTTATTATCAAGCGTAAGCGCGGATCTAGAACTAGAACCGCTGCTAGAGCCGTCAAGCAGCGCGTCCGAGACAGCAGTGCGTGCTGTACGTTGGCAGGTGTGCGCCACGTCCGCGCCCGTGGGCACGGCGTCGGGCAGCACGCCGCCGCCCGCGCTGGGCGCGTGGCTGCGCTCGCAGCTGCCGGCCAACGCCGCCGCCGCGCTTGAGAGGCTGTCCACAGCGCCCACCATAGCGTGTGTCATGAAATTAGTGAGTGTACGCACGGTATATTTTTTTTATTGTTGGAGGCGAAGGCTTTTAGTCTATACAGCCTTGTGAATTAACTGCTGGTTAGTGTGTTGTTTTGAATATTATTGTTATAACAATCCTGAAATTGTGAATTTACGTTTGTTGTTTATGCTTTTCTGATCATTGCTGAGTTTGTAAGTAATTGTTTGAGACTGTTCTTAACAAGGCTTGAAATTGTCGTACTAACAACTTGGAAATGTAAACCTGAACTTTTGTAACATCTCCAAAACTAATTCAAACATCAACGCTCAAAAATATGTTTTTTTTTCCACTCTCCAGGCCTACGCCTACCATATCATCCCGTCAGAAAGCGCGGTGCTAGATCTAGTGAACTCTCACTGCGAGGCCATCACTGCAAACAACAAGTACTCGATCGGCAACTCGTTGATGATGTTGGCTTGTTCCGCTGGCAACCTGCTGGAAGTCGGCGTCGCCACTGTACTGGAGAGCGGCGAGCTGACGAGGAAGACACTGGACCTTATTGTGCCGGCTTTTGTAAGTAAATTTATTGTACCAGTTCTGTTTTGTATAAAATAATTTCTGGAGTATTATTTGTGAGGAAAAATAGATTGCCTGGCAGAAAAATCCTCACGCACTTAGTCTACCTTTGTACTTTGTAAAGGAGATGTGATAAACAGTAATTGCAAGGTTTCTCGATTTTTTTCACACCAGTATGTTTATTTCAGTTTATATGCTGACAGATTCTTATGTAATTTTGTCCACAGACCGACGGTCGTGTAGAGTTTATGGCTGAGTTACTGGCGGCGGCTTTGAATGCCTTAGTGCCGCAAGTGCACAGAGCAGAGCAGTTGATACACGAACACATCCTCAAGACCACATACCCAGTGCTTGTTGAGCATTTGCAACCTTCCACTGAGAAGACGCTGCGCCATATGGTGAGTTACCTGAACATCAAAATCTAAATCCCAGTTATATTTCATACATTATTAAGCGAAGGTCTCCTATATGAGTGTTTGGAATGAGGCATTGGTATACTCAGGTCTAGATTTACCCATAGGTAGATGATCTTCATAGTAAACTTGTTGTCATTTTGTTGGAGCATACATAGGTTGCGTGATTACCTGTTTCTCTACGCTGTTAAAGAGTGGTTTGATCTTGAAACACATATAATTATATATTTAACTTTTTCACTTGTTCAGGTGAAATACTGGGAGAAAATTCTGGACCGCCCGGCCGGTAGATCAGCGTATGAAGGCGTCTTTTGCGACAACTCAGAGTTCTCTCTGGGCAAGATTCTGCTTTCTGCGCCAAATGCAAGAACACCCTATGCAGAAAGAGTTATTAAGTAAGTTTACACTAAACTTATTTACTTTTTTTTTAAAGACCCATAGTTTTAGTGTCTATTAAAACATCCAAATGGGCTAGGAATAAAATCACTTTGTATTATGTATTCTTATTGTAATGAAGAACTGCAGTGTTTTAATTGTTACAATGTATCAGTAATTTGTTGCCATTGATTCAGATATTTTTATTTAAAATCAAATCAATTCCAACGCCCTAAATCAATAGCTGCGGCAGAGACAGTTAGAGACAATAAGTGATATCTTATTGGTGTGTAAGCAGTCTCCTCCATTTATTGTTATTTTTCAGGCTCTTCATCAAGATATTCGCTGGTTGCGAGAGCTCCGAACTGAACAGTTCCTTGTGCATCTCTGTGTGCAAATTCATCGGCGTCGCGGATCAACAGAAGTTGGCGTTACTGCTCTCTCATATATGCATGAGCTCGCCTGGTAAGTTGTACTATATCATTATTATCTAGAGCTAAGAAAATAAACTCCGTAATATAATGTTATAATAATATGTTAAAATTCTACAATATAAGGTCTTTTGATTTAGGTCCTTTATACTTTTAAGAACATATTTAAAAAAATACATATCCTTTTGCTTGTTGATCTCGTAGTATAATCACATCATTCATCTGAATAAGAGAAACCTTGAAACAATTTTAATTAAATTAAAACGACAGTTCCTATGTAAACTATAGAAACTGTTAATTTGCTATTTTACACCAATAACATTGTATAAATGGAAAATTTAATATTTTATTATTTTCATATTATGCATTTTCAATTTTATTCTATTGAAAAACAATTGATTGTGTATTTGTATATAATATTTTATTTTAAATAATTATAAATCTTTATATTACCTTGCAATTGGTGCGATAAAACTAAAATAAACTTTTCAGTTTCGATAGTATACGTAAGTAGCGTTGAAAAATTGCATGAAGAAAACTATATATGGTGAATTAAGCTAAAAGGCGGACCATAAGATCAAAAATGCTGTTCATTTACAGCGTCTACAACAGGCGCAACAGGCACCACGAACGGCACGCCAACAGAAACAGAGCTACCAACACCGACATCATCGGCGCCGGACGCGGGCGCCAACCCCGCGTCCGTGGCGCTGCGCAACGCACTCCGCACAGTGTTCCGCAGCGAGGTCGACTACATGCAGCGAGCCAACGACGCGCCCGCGCAGAGGAACGACGCAGACATGCCCGTAGATGTGTTTGAGGCGCCGTGAGTGTTTATTTTTTGTGGTTTTTGCTATAGTGGGTGCGTTAAAAATGGCTTAGGCATGGTATATTGTGATAGTGGAAGTATATAGGCTTAATTAAGGCTGTCAACTGTCAGGTATTGCCAATTTTATATGAATTTAGGAATTACTTGTTGCTTGGGGCTCAATAACTAAAGGGCATGATCTCGGGAAGCTTTACGCCAATTCCTTTTGTATATATCTCACGTTGAATCGGTTTTACATGGTTATTAAGAGTTAGTTAGCTAAAGGGCATGATGTCAGAAAATCATAACCCATAAACATCTGCAACATCCATAAAATCATGTTGCACTGATCTTATGCGGGATTAAGGTAGAATGTATCTGTCGTTTGAAAATCCTCTTGTAATGGCGTAATGTATAAAGCTAGGTAGGAAGTACCAAACGTAGTTGCCATTGCTAGTACGGCACTACGTAAAGTCCGCCTGGTGTTCCGCAGTGAGGCGGAGAACGGCGCGCGCGCTAACGACGCGCCGCCGCCGCGCGCTGACTCCGACATGCCCGTCGATGTGTTCGAAGCGCCGTGAGTGTCGCACGCTTGTACACTAACCCTAAGCCCCGCCCCGTGCCACTAGTCACGAGCACAGATTAGTCTAGTTATATAAACATACCCTATCTGTTATACATGTTGACTGCGGCGCTAAATCAACGAGCTCCAATGCGGCTCGGGTGGGCATAAGTATAGAAATAGTGCGCCTAGATTGGGAATGCTTCAGACACATTTTACTCGAAAAAGTATGAGTGTATGAGCCGCACTCAATGTGTTGAAGTATATAACAAACCTCTAGTTTGGATCGTGTGCCAGATATCATCATACATATTAAATTACATTGTTTATAGGATCAGGGTAAAAAAAGGTACACAGAATAGATTATCATTAGAAATGTGTCAAATGCCCAGTAAAAGTATATCATGTCCCTAGTCTATAATTTTTGACATTGCGCTTACCACCATTTTAACTTGAACTAATGACAAAATCATTGTAAAAATTTACCCACAATATTAACCAACGCTGCAGAGTATACGCATTGTATTTATTATACAGTGTAAAATTGATAGAAGGTATAGATTAGTATCTGTTGCCCGGAGGTACGTAATTACAGCTTGCTTGCACCTTGCATGACAGCGTTTTGAGTTGTTTCATATGCCCTGCATTTCCACTTAGCGATGTTGTACGGTCCTTTTTAACCCGGCACGTCATTATACGTTCGCTATCAGCTACAAAATAATGAGTAAACAAATTAAATTATAGAAAAAAAAAATGGTAAGGTATTTTTGTCTGGTAGCACCTTATGTCGGGTTAAATAAAGCATTACAAAAAAATAATGTGCATGCTCTTTTACAGGTCACCAGCGCCCAGAGCTCAGTCAGACACCGCGCAGCAATCCGGTAATTCAGGTTGGTATTTATTTTTATCAAAAACAACGGTCGGAACTTTAGATTTTAGTATGTATTAACACTTTGTCTGCGGTGACAAAACAACGAACTGTCCTACAGCGCTGTCCGGGAGTAGTAATGAAAATAACGCTCCGGACGAAGAACTGCAGCAACCGCGCATGCAAAAACAGAGAATGTATGTGCCGTGCGGTCGTCTTAAAGGTGATAAGTGAAATTATTATGATAAGGCAACGTTTACATAGGATTTAATTATTGGAAGATGGAAAAGGAAGAGAAAATATGACTTATAATATTACCATCATGATCATCTTCATAATCATCATCATCATCATTATCAAATCATCCTTTACAGATGAAAAAAAACTACTGTTTAAACTTATGCTTTCCTCAAGAATTTCCATAGCAACTTGTTAATACGTCCTTACGCAATTCGAATATAATTTTGTCTTATTAAAATTTACCCTATCTAAAATAACCCTGATCTAAATCCCCTATTTAAAAGTCTTGAGGGGGTTGGTATATTCGATAGTTAGTCAAAGAAGTAAGCACTAGGGTTGACGAATCAATGTGGCATGTACTGTAATATATTGTTTGGTGTGTAGAGAGTTGCAGCTGGTCGGACGGCAGTAAGGAGAGCGGCGCGGCGGCCACGAGCGCGGCGCCGCCCGCCGACGCCGCGCCCGCGACGCTCGCAGACTCCGCCAATGACAACGCTGCGCTGCTCTCTGCTATATGCAAACATGTTGTGCAGCATTGGTATGATCCTAATTTATTTATTTTTGTATTTAAAGGTTATGATTTTTTTTAAAATTGCCTGTTTCATGAATATCTATGCTAGGTGTCTTGCCAATTCAATATTGGTTCCATGTTAAGTGAAGCTTCGAACTAATTGATGCAGTTTGTAAACTTAAATAAATAATCGTCAACTCTGATAAATCATTGGCTTTTTTATATCTACTAAACTTATTTATTAAAGCACCTAATTACCCAACCTAATCAGTCAATCATCTTGTGGGTATTGACTACTATAACAACATATCGATGATCAAGATCTTCGACTTACTAAATTTATCTCAGTCACAGAAGATTATTGCCAGCACACTACCGATTGCTTACCAATCCGCAACTTCCACATTAAAACACTATATAACGCGAAGAAAAGAAGTATATAATATAGTTGTATTTCTTTCAGCAGTGAAAACGTGAGCGAGCGCATGCTATCGACTCTGATCACTGTGTGTGGTGACACTCCGTGCACGCCGCTGCTGTTGCGCGAGATGTGTCGCCTGGCCGACGCGCACGCGGGAGGCGACCATCGCCAGCTGTTCCCTGCCGCTGTCGGATGGTTGTCTGCTTGGTTAGTATATCGATAATCGACAATGCGATACGTAAAATATATCGATAAAATTGTGAACTTAAACATCGCCTTAGAAATGTTATTTTAAGCAAGAGATTTAGAGATAATATCTTGTTTGTTTCAAAATGTTACGAACGATGTTATTACGATTTAGATATACAATGTTTTTATCGATATTTTTTACACGCACCTAAAGGTGTTTCAGCTTTGATTTCCTATTACCGAACATTACTCTGAGATATTTATAAAATATTTCAGTGTCGAAAACCTAAGTAGCCAAGAAGTACTGGAGAAGCTGGAAGAAGGTCAAGTAGACGCCAACCTGGCTCCACAGATCGAATCGGCTTGCGTTTTGCTTTCATACCTCGCCGATTCTCTACATGCTATCAATACTTCACAACCGCACAGTAAGTACCGCACTGTTCTTATAGTATATTATGTGTACTTTATAGTATCTATTTTAACGAGTAACAAGCTCTTTTTTAAAGAAAAATTACGATGGTCAAAGAAGTCAATACCTAAGTAAAAAAAATTACGTTTTTCTTGCAAAAGAAGTTTACCCTCACAATTTAATATAAGTTGTTTTATCTCTGAATTCGGTATTTGCCCTTATAAAATATTTTATTCATTCTTCCAGCTTGGCGGTCTGTCAGTCCAACGTGGGAATCGCCTGCCGATCTCGGATTCGACTTCGATTACACAGATGAACAACAAGACGACGATGACACCAGTGCCGATGATTCCGTAAGAGTAACTGTACTTTTATACTCAAAAATATATTTATGAAGTTAATTTCTATGAAAAGGTGCCAGATAATGTAACTAAAATTTTACTAACTTGATTTATTTTTGCACCTATCTCCACTTATGTGTTTTCGCGAACTTAATAAATTTAAGCATAGTGCCCTTATATTTAGCCAATAAATACTTCATAGAAACCATTACACTAACAATCCACAGCAATTTCCATGCAAAATAATTCATAAATAATTACAAATGTTCATATTTTTAGGATGAAGACGCGATGCTCCAATACAAACTGTGCACGTTCACGGTAACCCAGCGCGAGTTCATGAACCAGCACTGGTACCACTGCCACACGTGCAAGATGGTGGACGGCGTGGGCGTGTGCACGGTGTGCGCGCGCGTCTGCCACCGCGGACACGACGTGTCATACGCCAAGTTCGGCAACTTCTTCTGCGATTGTGGAGCCAAGCCTGACTCTAGGTATGGTTTAGTTTTATTTTGAGAACAAATTATGTTGATTTTAAACATATATTATAACGCCTTGGTCAATTTTAGATTTATATCTGTGCCTAAAAATGTAAAGTCTAGGCGTCAAACCTGGTGGTAGGTCTCTCATATGTGAGAGGCCGCTTGGATAGGTGCTACTGCAATGTCTGTTTCTCCTGCCAAACAGCAGTGTAAATGCACTGTTGTGTTTCGGATTGAAAGACATTGTAGCCAGAGTAACTAATGGACATTGCAATGAAAAAAACAGCATACTGTTTTGGCTTTAATATTATACTGAAATGAGATGAAAGTGATGTATGTTTGTCGTAGTTGCCAAGCCCTGGTGAAGCGTTCAGTGACACTTGGTGGAGCCGCGCGCGGTGGAGCTGAAGAGGCGGCGCCCGCACCATCTCTACGTCGCCGTCCGTCCAGTCCCTCACCGCCCGCGCTGTTGGCGCCGCCACGTAGACCCGTACTCGCTGCTAATATTCAAGGTAATTGGTATTGTTTTGTTGTGTCTGATGGTTTAAAAAAAGCCAGTTTGTTTGAATATTTTTACATGTGATTGGATTGCCCCCCAATACTGTTCTTATATATTTTTTTAAATGTCCCCTAATTGTGATATACATATGTTGCATAATTAAGTTACTATTTATCATAAACATATAATTAAAATATAAGTAAAGAATAACCTGTCTTCTTGTCCCTTTTCCTAAATTTGCTTTATAAGATTGGTTTTATAAATTCCATGTGAAATAAATGTGTCATAGTTAAAGCTTATGCTTCTTTGTCGCAGGTTGTCGCGGCTTCCTATCCTCGTACGGCGGTTGGGGCGCGTGCATGGAGCGCGTGCGGCGGCTGCTGGAGGCGCTGAGCGTGCCGGTGCGTGCGGCGTGCGAGAGGAACGCACCCACGGGCGCGCACGGACGGGCGCAGCGAGCGCTCGCACAACTGCACCTCGGCGAGAAACGGTTCACGCACACTGATAGCCTCATGCTGCCGACTCTTGGTGATTATTTTTATCGTTACTACATACGTAGACTAAGCATATACTGGTGTGAATTATTCTGTATGTGTATAGTCCTGTATAGAGTAATTTCCGTATTATTGCCTCCCTTCTTAACAATAATTGACTTATCTTTTTATTTTAAAATAAAAATATTTCTGCAAAATATTTGTGGATTATATTTTGAAATACTTAATTTTATATACATTGAGACTACGTAAAATTGTTCATGAAAATTGTACGATTTGCTCAAAAAGTTGCTACATTTATATATGCAAAAACTGCCAGTGTGCATGCTTTAAAAAAAACATCAGTTTCAATGTTTATAATATCATATCTTATTCTTATTTGCTTTTATTGGTAATTCTTTAGATCGACCGTGTCATGGTAAATCCAAATTGTTCTGAGACCATTATCCATTTTGCACTTGTCATCGTGTATTAGCTTACAGCAACTTAAGGTGCATCCAATTCCACTAACATGTATAATTTATTGTATTCTAATAAATATGTTATTAAATTCATCATAATATAAATTTATGTATTTTGGCGGCTTTAGAAAGCCCTAACACTGTTTGGGGTCTTGCAGTTACATAAACAAATCAGATGTGAAATGGATATCCGATAAACAATCTACTAGGCATAAATTCACCATCCTAATGATTCGATTTCTAAATTTAACGTAAACAGGATCTTAGGACACTTGAAACCCAGATAGTAAAATACATTTTCAAAAAAATACATTTCCAGTTAGTATTGATATGCAGTTATTTCGTTTCATCTCTAACATTAATCTCGGTAGTGATTCTGCGTAAAGCTTTAGTATTGTGATAGGAATGCACAACGCAGTTGCATATATGATATGTGCTTCTCATTTGTGACGCATAGTATGAAGGTGTAAGAAAAAAAGAACGACTAATCTAGACGGTTTTTAAATAAATATATAAAATACATCAAGAATTGTCTTGTGTCGTGTCTGAAAAGTTGTGCGTTTCGATCAAGAGACTATAGCTTTAAATTAGACTGGCGTTGTAACACTGGACCATGTTTTGAACACTTATCTCCAAGTTAACAGTGTTTGTACCGATAGATTGCCAAGAACCATATACCTTAGCAGAATGGCTATTTAAATAAACTGACTTATTGAATATTTATGTCATTGTTGAAAACTAATTGTTTTTTCTCTTTCTGCTTTAATTAAGTGCAACATTTTGATGGGAAAACAGAAGGTTAAAAGTTTTACTTAATTACTATATTTACTTTTTTTTCCCATGTCTGTAAAATTTTAGATTGAAGTAATTGCATTGTGCATTATGTTAATTGTTATTTATTGTAATATATTTATACCTATTTTATTGTAATATTATTGTAGAATTATATAAACTTTTAAACTTTTGTGGTATGAAATGTTATGGTTGTTAATATTGCACGTAGATTTTTGTACTTAGTTTGGATTTGTTTGGATTTTTTGATGTCTTAGCCTTTAGTTTTTTTGTGCAACGCATCGATGGTTTGTTTATGTGGCAGGTTCGCAAGAGGGCGCGTTCGAGAACGTGCGCATGTCGTACACCGGTGAGAACGGACAGACCATCAGGCAGTTGATGTCTGCGCACAAGTTGCGGCGCGTGGCGATGTGTTGCCTCGCCTCGCCGCACGGCAGACGACAACATCTCGCTGTCTCACACGAAAAAGGTAAACCGAGGTTCTATTACCAACGGGATACCAATTATTATCGATACAGTAATTAAGTCAGTGACGCCTTTTCTAATTTTTCAGTAATAGTTTCTTTAGACACTTCATTCAATTTTCTGTTGATTTATAAATTTAGTTATGAATTTACAATATACAACAAGGTTTTTCCTTAACCTCGCCTTAATATTTTATTATGTTAAAATATTTTATCTCAATGTGTTCTTTTTAGGAAAAATCACCGTACTTCAACTGTCAGCGCTGCTGAAACAGGCGGACTCATCGAAACATAAACTGACGCTTACTCGACTGTCTTCCGCACCGATACCCTTCACGGTGCTCAGTCTCAGTGGAAACCCCTGGAATGAAGATTTGTTGGCTGTTTGCGGTCTTAAGGAGTGTCATGTTCTCACTTTCAACAGCGGTGGTAAGTACTTCGTAAATACTTTTTGTGAGTAATTCGATGGGTTATTGTTTTTCATAGAATTAAAGTATCGATGGTTCCAGAAACTAATTGATTATCGATAATTATATGAGTTCGGAAAAGCTCGCCTCATATCATATGGATTTAACTCATATTTTTTCTGCTTATCAGGTGCTGTAGCAGATCACCTAGTATTGAACACAGCCCTGGAAGGCAACAACTACGTCATTAAAGCGTTATGGTTACCTGGATCGCAGATTCTGCTCGCACTTGTAACATCTGACTTTGTCAAGATTTTCGACCTAAGCAAGGACTTGAACAACCCCACTCATCACTTCCTTGTACCGAGTGGCAAGGTACGTATTTTACTGTTATATAATGAAGAGAAAGAAATGATTTGTCATTTTAATTTAGAGTCTATTTTCGTTTAATATTATTTTTTGTGGCGATATTTAAACAGTAGATATAGAATATGATCTTCATTTTCGAAAAAGCGTCAAAGACGCAAACTCGAGTTGTATGCTCGTTTGCCTCTGTTGCATAGGTAACTTCTTAATTGTATTTTTCACTATTTGTTACTCGAGAGCGCCAGATTTTCTGCAATAATGCATACTTCGTGCTGAATCTATATGGTTAAAAATAATTAATATTTTATTTTACGGTTAGTCACCAATATTATTGTAAATTGCCATTAGGTTCGCGACGTAACGTTCGTGTACCAAGACGGCGTGATACACATGCTCTGCATGAGCTCCGCCGGTCACATCTACTGGCAGCCCATGACGGAGGAATCCGGCGCCGCGCTCGGCACATTCTACGTCACCAACACATTGGAAGTACTTCATCCCGAAATACAGGTAATTTCATCGATTTTTAGGTTAATTTATATTGTAAATATTTAAGTTGTGTATACATAACAGTTTATATTCGATAATGATGTAAGTAATCAATGAAATTTATTATTTACTATCGATATCGATAAGTTGGATTAAAAAAAGAGAAATACATATATCGATATTTGTAATAACATTTACTTATGTTGTGTTATAAACATAATAATAATTAAACTACGTTTAACTTCTAACAGGATGTGGCCGGATTGGTTGGAGGAGGCGGAGTATCGATATATTACTCCCACACACTCAAGATGCTGTTCTTCTCCTATGCCCAAGGAAAGAGCTTCCTTGCACCGTTGAGCAATGTGGAAGAAAGTGTCAAAGGTATTGTTTTCGTATTATTTTACTAATTACTAATCAATGCAAAAGATGAACTTACCTCTAGAAAGAGTAAAAGATATAAAAATAGTCAGACATGGTTTTGGAAACTTAAAATTGAATGTCATGTCGCTTATTTGGCTTGGATTGGTCTTTAATGATGAAAGACGTACGATCAATTAAATATAATATTATTAATAAATAAAATACCATTTTTATTTCGATGTAGGAACGGCCATGATCACGCTATCGGCAGCGGCTACTCAGAAGGAAGGTGGTGGTCGCGGCGGAGGCAAGCAGGGTGGAGTACAGTCGCTGTGCCAGTGGGCCGAAGTCCCCGGACATCCAGGCCTGGTCACTGCTGTGATGCAAGCCTCAAACAACCCTGTAGTACTCATGTTGACGCCCACTAACATATTCGTGCAGGAGATTAAGGTTTGTGAGAAGCTGGAATTGTACACTAGTTAATAGATTATGACTGGCTATTACATAATACATGGTTACATAGTATCCGTACGATAAATAATAAGCACGTAATGGTTTAAAATACTATATTTTTACATACTCAAAATAATAATTTAAGTTGCCACATTTTAATGTCTAAAGTTTCCTAAACGTTTGGCGTGGGTGTAGAATTTTACATTTTTATCCGTTTAAGTGCTAGCTCTTTGGTCATTGTATTTAAACATTTTTTTGACTATTTAATTGTGTCTTCGTGCTCACATTTTTATACCTTCACCAGGTGATACCGGCAAAAGCAAAGATCACAGACATGGTAGCAGTTCGCCATTGGTGCGGAGGCGGCGGCGATCAGAAGAGCACGCTCATACTACTTTGCGAGGACGGATCTCTACGCATGTACGCGGCCAGTAACGAGAACACTGGCTACTGGCTCGCGCCCGCCATACAGCCGACGCACGCGCCGCGACGCAGGCCGCGCCAGCCGCTGCACCACAACAAGGGGAAGGCTCAGCAGGTAATCATGATTAGTTATGCATGGGAATGCGACGTGATCTGAACACGCAACCTTCTGATTTCTTTTTGACGACCCGGCGACCCTAACTGACACTTGATTTAAATTCAACCGCACACAACGTAGGTTGATCCCAATTCCTGGCATCCCTACACTGATAATGGGGTATTTCAATGGATATTGATAAATAAGTCCAACCCTTAAGCTGACCTGGCTTTAAGACTATAAGGGTGCCTTCAAATTTGCAAATCTATATATATAAAAGAAAGTTGTGTTAGTTACACTACTTATAACTCAAGAATGGGTGAACTGATTTGGCTGAAAATTGGTAGGGAGGTAGCTTAGAACCAGGAGAAGGACATAGGATACTTTTTATCATGTTCCCGGTTTCCCGAGTTTCTATTAGCTTATTAACATTTTCTCATACAAAATGTTCATGGGTTTGTAACTGTCAAACATTTAATGTTCATCCCGTCGATACGGTAAACTCTTCCCTCAAATTAAAAAACGTATTTAAATAAAGGTTTCGAATCGACAACATATATCCACAATATTCGATTAATGGCGTATTTTAGATTTTAAAGATGTAAATTAATGACAGTAATGAAAAGCGATTGACATTTAAATTGGTTGTCAAATATTAATGCATGCGTTCAGAAATTTATTTTGTGTAAACTAAAGAGAATATATTATAAAGCTACATAAATATAGAACAATAAAATTAATAATATTCACACGCAAGAAGTTTTACTTCTTTTCAAGATAGAATGTCACTTGAAAATGAAAAATCATTATTAAAATAACAATTTTACATAATTATGGAGAATATTGCATGAGTTTTCAAATTAGGCGTTGCCTGTGTCTTCCCGTAAATATAATTGTTACTACATGAATGATTAATCATGTGTGTGTGTAAAAATGTGCTAATAATGTATGTTTTGTGTGCGTGTGCGTGCGTGTGTGTGAGTAAAAAGTAATGGCGTACTATTTTTGGAAAAACAGCATAGTGGGGGTGAAATAAGGGATGGAATATTGTATGGATAATCAAAACTGCTAAAGTGTTAAATGTAAAAGATTTATAAGGCACACTACTTGGATATGGATAAATGGGATATAATAGAGTGAGAGGCACGGGAGAGGACTGAGATAGCTGACAGATTTGATAGGAAGAAATGTAAATGCACGCTATAAGACGGTATGGATAATGAAGAGAAAGGATGGGACGTATAGGTACGTATCGGTAGGTACCTATAGCTTTGAATTATTTACTCTTTATGTAAATAATCTATAGACTGGACGGAGGGGAGTCAGAACCAAAATTTGTGGCCGCCATTTTGAACTTTTTTTGGTATTGATCCGATTGGTCTCGAAATCAATATCTGAGACACATTTTGTTCGAATAACCTAAATTTGGAGTCAGAATCGAAATTTTGTGGTTTGAACTTTTTTGCTATTGATCTGATTGGTTCCAAAATTGATATCTGAGGAACCCTTCGTTTAAATAATCTGAATACACAGTTGGAATCGGAAAATTTTGGCAGCCATTTTAAAGTATTTAGTTATTGGTCGGATTGTTTTTTTTATTGCAATGAGTAGCTAGACGAGCATGCATGACTTCACTTCACGCTTTTTTTGGGTAGGCAGAGGTGCAACCAGGATCTACGTTTTGTCATGTATTCGTCCCAGTTTGTGATAGGAAGCCTATCGCCATATCGATCACAAATTCCTGTTTTTTTTTGCACTGAATTGCACCATTACCATCGTAACAAAGTTAAGAAATTCAAATTTGGTATTTTACTGAGACATCGGGATAATGCACTATTGGTATAGATGTAATACTAGAAATTTCAGGTGTTGAGTGGAGTGAAATAAAATCTCCACCCAGGCGAAGCTGGGCCGGGCTGCTAGTAATATATAAATCAAAACGCGCGATTGCAGCGCAACATCGGCACCGCGTTAGGGTATCAATTTTTGTATATACTGGGTATATACTGCGAAAGTTTTAGTTGCATTTTGTCTGAAGTCGCTAAAACTACCACCCGGCTTCGTTTTCGATAGCAGTGTTGATATAACCTGTATGTATGTTTTATATGGATTTACGATGCGTATTTACTTCCGCATGGTACTTTGCGGCAAACATGAATGCGCTCTAAGTTACACTACTTGTATTCGGATTTTGGAAATCAATTTTTGGTTGCGCAGCAAATGTAATCGAAGAAAGCAGATATTTATCCTACAAACAAACTATCGTTTACTGTTGGGTTATAGTTTACTGACATTGAGACTGTCAAATATATCTTACAGATCTTTAGATCTCAGTGCAATGATACGGCTCATATAATATTATTTTGAAAATATAAGAATACCTCTTCAAAACCCATAAATTCCACAGGCCGTGACGAAATCCAGTGCCAACGGAACCCCACAGTTCCCGATCGACTTCTTCGAGCACTGCGTCGCCATGACTGACATCGAGTTCGGCGGCAACGACCTGCTACAAGTCTACAACACGGCTCAAATCAAACACCGCCTCAATACTGCAGGTAAAGTTCGATGAAACTCATTTTTACGTTTATACCCAGGAGTGGCAATATAGCAAGTGGAATTACTTGATAAAAATTATCTATTAGCATGCTCAAATTCTGGACAATTGTATATATTTGAAGTATGAAGGATCGCAGGATAAGGAATCTTTATTTTAAAGTTCCAGAAAAAAAATTTTTTAATGCCACTACCAGTCGTTATTACATTGATTTTACTCTTTGTTGCAGGCTTGTACGTAGTTTCGACTAAAATGAGTGGATTCTCAATGGAAGTGATTAACTCTGATCCTAACATGGTCATCTGTGGCATTCGAGTTCTCTTGGGCAGCCAAGACGTTGCCCGTACGCCTTCGTTCGTCGAGGTAAGTACCGCCACTAAAAACTTTCGTAGAGCCCTTTGGACGCTAAAGTCAACTGCTAAAGCCATTTTATATCGATTAATATGCTAACAATATGCATTGCTGTCGACCACAAGAGACAAGATTAGAGGGAAATAAGATTAGAAAAATATGTATTTTTCTATAAAGCTTACAAAATCCTATAGTAAAGTAGTTGCCTAATAAATTATGCCTATTTATTATCTACTTATTGACTAAAACAGTTTGCTAATAATTCTTGATAATATTTATCGAATATTTGGCTGAAATTCCTTGTAGTCGATAGTTGCGTAGTCAAAAGTAATCTTATGGTGGGTACACACGTACGTACATGCTCTATGAGCAAGTTTTATTCGAGCATTACTATCTACATGCTTGACCTTACGTCTACACGTAAAAACTTGCTCAAATAACATGTTTAGTGTGCGTTAAAACTTCGGGAGAATCTTGTTTGAATCTAACATTATGGTTGGCTTCGAGCATTGGTGTTGAGACTTGCATCGTAGACACATTTGCACTTGCTCGAGGTCGAACAAGTCTGTACGTGTGTATTCAGCGTAATAATAGTGAAAATACTGATTGAATTTCACCCCATTAGCCTTTATTAAAAATAATATATAGTCACAATATTAAAGCATTTAAGTATCACAGCTTCATATTATATTCAATGATTTTATAAAATAATATTGCTAGCACATATCGACGCAGGAAAGCGATTTTGTCGTATCTCTAAAAATGCAATTTTACACCAGAAACAAAAAAAATATTTAAAAAATGTATAACCTCTAAACTAGAATACTTAGGAATACTTTTTTTATAATGACATTTTGAAATATAACCTTACATTTTCACGAGGAAATTCAATGCGGTATTATTTTATGAATTAAATAAAGTATAAAACGCATATACGCATTTTTTGAGATACGACAAAATCGCTTTCCTGCGTCGATATTTAATTATAGGCTACAACTATTATTTATTACATCTAGCGAAGGGCTAAAAGGCTTTGCGTTCAAAGGGCTTACTACAACACATAAGCTTTAGCAATATCACCTGTCACTTGATAAATAAAATTGGTTTTACTTTCATTTGTTATAGCACGCTGGAGTAAAAGGGCAAATGGTCATTTTCATTATTAAATTCAAAATTATTTTAATTTATTCTACATAAAATGCAAATTAACACTGTTTTTTTTTTACAGGTATATGGTAGGTCGATTCAAACTGTTGTTGTGCGCAACCGTTGGTTCGATATACCGCTTACACGCGAGGAATCCTTGCAATCGGATAAGAAACTGCTCCTTAACTTCGGTCCTTCTCAAGACCCTGATGGAGTTACTATGGTGGATTCTATTAAAGTAAGTATCAAAAAATGTAAGATAGAATAAAATCGAAAAATTGTGTGAGTGCAATTTTTTATTTTATCTGATTTCTTCTAGGTTTACGGCAAAAACAAAGAACAATTCGGATGGCCCGAAGAGAATGAAGATCCTTCAGCTTGCCCATCATCCAGTAAAGTTGTTCAAGTAAGCATTCTATATTTTAATTTCATCATTTTTTTTATAAAGTGTTTTAGTTCTCACATATCGTAACACGCTCGTTTCTATTGCGTTTGGAAACATACTTATTCTCGTATTTAGATTTATATATTTTAATTATTTTTTTGTTCCACAGGAGGCTGAAGGAGCCAGTGGTGCGTGGAAGCCCAGTCCTCTCGAGCGCCTAGCGTGCGCGGCACTAGAAGCGTTGGAGCTGGGTGCGGGCGCGCCGGCGAGCACGGGCGCGGCGGCGGGCGCGGAGGGCGGGGCCGAGGCGGCGCGCAAGCTGCTGTGTGCGCCCGCGCCGCCGCATCTGCACGCGCGCGCGCAGTGTCTGCTGCGAGCTGTGCACCACTCGCACTACCATCAGTACAAGGTCAGGATAATTTAAAGTTACCTGCTACTAAAATGGGTACATGAATATCGAAAGTATAAAATGAAGTTATTTTCTACTCTGGTGTGGAATAGTAACTACTTGTTGGCCTGGTAAATATATATATACTAATCAGAGATGTGTATTTATTTGTGTTAGTATAAGTATGTGTGCCATCATGTCATACTTTATGGGATCAATAAATATTTTCATTTCATTTCGTCTTTAATAGCAGAACTGGAATCTGAACGATCCGATAGATATTCTTGTTGTCATTGTGTGTGCTTTCGTGAAGAACTGTGACCAAAAAAAAAAACTTTTATAACAGTATTATTATTCTCTTTATTTTAAATCTTTTTTTTTACATTTTTATATATATATTAAAAAAAAACAAAATACATATAAAAATATAAAAAGTTATCCAACGATGGCGAGGCTCGAGACCCAAGCCACCGGTGGTTAGGAGTCCAAAGTGAGGAACCGCCTCACAATACGTGCCGTGTCAAGCAATACTGCCTTCTGTATCTGACTCCTGACCCAAACGCCGATTGAGAGCCTCTGTAGATGTTGGTCGAGGCTCTTTGGTATCAACCCATGAGCAGAAACGACAATCGGGACAATAATTGTTGAGTCGACATCCCACATGTCGGTAACCTCGTGTGCCAAATCTAAATATTTAGACATTTTGTCTTTTTCGGCTTTGACAAGGTTATCGTCATGCGGAATGGTGACGTCAACAAGTATAGCCCGGCGCGCCAATCGATCTATTAACACAATGTCAGGCTTATTGGCTAGAATAGTCCTGTCTGTGATAATAGATCGATCCCAATACAGCGTTGCATGACCATTTTCGAGAACTGGTTGGGGCACATACTGGTAATATGGCACTTCAGGAGTCACAAGTCCACATCGAAGGGCAATTTGCTGGTGTATGATCTTGGCTACTAGGTTATGTCTATGCAAATACTCGCCGTTAGCAAGATACGAACAACCGGAGATAACAGTATAACAGTTATCATTAAATGTAAAAATAATATATTTTTCCACAGGATCAAGCTATTCTAAAATACGTGTGTACATCACTTCGAGAGCTGCGCGACACGGCCGACCCACACAACATCGACCCCGAGGCGTACTTCCGCCTGGTGCTGTTGGCGCGCGGCGTGGCTGTGGCGCGGCCCAACCATCTCGTCAAGTTCAGCGCCTCCACGCCGCAGAGGCCGGCTAATGGTATGATAGTGTTGTTTTATTATTTAAAATTAAATGAAGGAAGATCTCTTGTTAACATTGTTGAGACAAGTTGTAGATGAGCTAACACATATCAGTTATGGCATAAACTTCATTTCATTTCTTTTAATAATAAATTTCATCATTCATCAATGAAGAGTTTTACGTGTTTGATGTGTTGAAAAACAATGTTTATGTTTTAGGAATGAATCTACATTTACCATTCTTAAAATGATCAAATATCTATTTTTTTTTTTGGATTCGCACTTTTTTGCATCTAGACAATGTCAAGTATAGCGATATTGACAGAAAAGTCGATTTCAAAATCTAACTCAGACGATCTAGCCGATATTATCGCAGTGAAAGCATTTCACTAACAACAAATAATCTTACATCACACACATACACAGGCGACTGGTCAGTACTATGGAAGAGCCAAGTTGAAGAAGATAAGAAGAAGGAGCCGCATCTATGCGCTCTGCTCACCAGCGTGCTGTGGCGCCTGGCCGCGTGCCGCAGTAGTACTGGCGGGCCAGGCGGCGGCGGCGGCCCGCCCGCTGTGCTGTCGTACGGATTACGTCACGCGGAACACACGCTGCACGCACTCGCTGACGTCATACACGCGTTCCAGTTGCACGCGGATAATGAATGCGTAAGTTTTTTTTTATATTAGTTTACTATTTAATACGTCGTGAAATTATTTGAGGATAAGTGAGGCAATTTCCTAAATAGGTTTAATTGCAAGATGAAGATATGGCCTGCTGTTATGATGAAAGTTAAAATCGAATCAAAAATTTTAAAAATAATAATTAGTGACTGAATCAATTTTATGCTTATTTAATGGCAAAAAATATTACAACCTTTCATTAATCATTAAAGTTGTAAGAAATTTAGAGATAAACAAAAGTATATTTTAGGTTATTAAATGTGTTTTTATTCTATGTTAACAGATTGAATTCGGCAACCAAATCTACTTATCCCTGTTGCTCGCCGAAGATCAGAACATAAGCTTCGGCACTAAAGCGGCTCTGATGAGAGTTCTGCGTCCCAGAGTGAAGAAGCGACGTGTGTTTATACCGTCTCCGCCAAACACTCCAGGTTTGTACGATCTACGTAATATAATTCAATCCGTAATGAATTGAGACACCTTCTGTGTGTAGCAGCAAAGCATTTGGCTTCCTTTCTGATAAAAAAAGTAAAAGTATCAATACAGATTTAAGTCTTTCAAATTAGCAATGCTGTAAGTATAGAGTTACTACACACAAAGGACTATTATCTCTTTCCATGAACCACCATTATGTAGACCTTTTCAATTATTACCTCATATTTTAAAGAAAAAGAGAAAAGTGAAAATAACTATAAGAAAAATTAAACCACTTATTCCTAATATGTTACGTGCCTTTTTTATTTAAATTCCAACATAAATTTATTTGGCATCCCTATTTTTCTAATGTCCAGGCGCCGGATCATCAGTAACCACTGCACAGCCTGCCAGCTCTATCACCGAAGCAGTGGTCTCAGAGTCGGATCTGAGTGCGAACCGAGACGAACAACAAGAGCAACAGTTCATGGACGTCGACGATTCACTTGAACCAATGGTTCTACTGGCACCTGACGGAGGTAAGATAATATCGATTGCTTTGGATGTGTAATATTCCGTAATTTGTAAATTATATAATTAGGTGTTCGGCATTTGATGTTTAGATACAGCAAACAAACGCATACTTAAAAAAATGTCAGAAAAATCATTTTTGTATTGGTAAAAAAATATCGTTGTTTACACCAGTGGTTCTCGATAAAGCCCTTATAGTCTAAGATCCCGCCATACATCGACCTTCACCGAGATGTTTATTTGATGAAACGTATTTTATATTCAATTTAATATGTCAATAAATATATTGTATAGGGGTTGCCTAGCAAATTTCAGTCCAGAATACGATTAATTAATAATTAAAAAAAAAAAAATCACCTGTTTTGATTATTAAACAAATTCTATACCAATCGAAAGTATGAAGCCCATAGAATATGCAAACGTTAGGTTGCCTATTTTTTTCCGGTCACAACCCTCAGGTTGCCAGGTATAAACAGGTAAATCGCTACTAGCATTTTGCACCGGTCTGATTATTGAATGGAAATTAAATGAAAATAAAGATCATTTTATTACGAACACGGTGGTATGGGGTTGCCTGCGAAATATCAGTCCCGAATTGCGGTTGTCGAATTTAGAAAAGTGAAATATTGCTCCGAGTGACCATCCCATGCGATAGAAGAGGACACAGCATAGCAGCTGTTCGAAGTCCGCTCATAAAGAGAGGGTGCGCATGCTATTTATTCTTGAGAATGAAAAGGACAGCGATAGACTCGTATATGCTGTATTTTGGAGTAGTTTATTAGTAAAATAGAGGAAAAGTTATTTAATTTAGTTTAATCAATTAATTATTTATGTGTGTATATATTTTATGTGACACTAAAGTATATATGTTATGGGCCAAGTGATTAATGCGAGAAGTATTCATAATGCCCGGGCAGTATGAATATTGCCGAGCCATATCGGGCCAAGTGATTAATTACAATCTAAACTCACCTATTTATCACATTGCCCGGGCATTATGAATATGGCTACATGATGATCGGGCAATGGGATTCATAGGTGATTTTTTACGTGGTGGGCTGCCGCATTGTCGCATCTCCGATAGACCCATAAATTAGAAAGGTTGAATTGATCTGCTTATGTTTAGTTATGTTTTAACGACCGAAACATTATCTTCAGAAGAAAATTAGTGTACCCACTTTATGGATCAGTTAGGTCGACTGTGCCCCAAAACCGACTTGGAACACCCCGACTTCACGTAGTCTTTTGGGTACTGACCCTAGAGTGTATATAAAAAGCCGGAGGCGCGGAGGGAGAGCAGCCCCCGCCCGCTGTAACGAAGGATAGGCATCCGTGCGAGCCGTAGCGGCTGAGGCTGGTCGCCGGAGGCGACCAGCAAGCCGAAGCTGCGGAGGTGAGCATGGGTGTCTATCTTTTGTTACGCAAGGGCGAAGGGGCTGAACTTCCCGTAGCGCCGGAGACGATGCAGAAGCTAATTTGTATTGACAACAAGTGAAAAAGTTTGAAGGCTAGGTTGCTATAATAGATATTTCTCAAGAATAGTGCGTTACCTTTCCAGGGAAGTGGTACCAGGGGAGGTGCGACACTCCCCCTTCCCCTCGACTCCTCCCAACCCACCCCATCGTGCTGCCTTATTCCAAATTCTACCACTTCGGCTCATTGTTTTGATTTTGATTCGCTTTATATCACTCTGCCCATTAGGCACTTAGCATTATTCATAGTGCCCGGGCAATGTGATAAATTGATTGGTTATAATCACATTGCCCGCTCTTATTGGGCATTATTCATATTGCCCGGGCACTATGAATAATGCCGGATTAATCACTTGGCCCATAACATATATACATTTTTAGCAAAAACGAAGGTTATATTATTACATACCGGGTATATCAAGACTGCTACCGAAAACCGAAGCCGGGTGGTAGTTTTAGTGGCTACAAACACAATGCAACTAAAAATTTCGCAAAGAAACGCGACAATAATTTTTAATGATTTTTTAAATATCATGTTTTCTGGGTGGTAGATCCATAGTTTTTGCTAAAATAATAATTAAAACTCTTTTATACCTTAGAGTATTTATAAATAAAACGGTACACACTATTATTTTATGAAAAAATGTTTTTACCACCCAAATGTGACCAAAACAAAAAACTATCAAAAAAAAATTGTCGCTTTTTTTTTGCAAAAGTCGCTTAAACTACCACCCGGCTTCGTTTTCGGTAGCAGTCTTGATATACCCTGCATATAATACTAATCTTGCAAATTTTATCTTTATTATTAGAAGACAAAATAAAAAATAATTAAAAAATACTTCTGTTTATTGTAAAAAATTGTAAAAACAAAAAAAAATTGTCAGATTCCGAGTCATTTCTTTTGGATTATTGTTACCAAATGGTCGTTTTCCCAATAATCAACCAGAAACCGCACCAGAGCCAACAGTTTTTAAAAATGTCATCATTAAAATTAATTAAATCATCATCCGAATTACACAAAAAACACTTTTTCGCCATTTTTTTAACAATAAATAGTAGCACGTTTTTTCAATTGCAACTATAACCACAATCTACTCCAAAATGATGCACAGCATATACGAGTCTATCGCCGTCCTTTTCATTCTCAACAATAAATAGCATGCGCACCCTCTTTCTTTAAATGGGCGGACTTCGAACAGCTGCTATGCTGTGTCCTCTTCTATCGCATGGGATGGTGACTCGGAGCAATATTTCACTTTTCTAAATTCGACAACCGCAATTCGGGACTGATTTTTCGCAGGCAACCCTATACCACCGTGTTCGTAATAAAATGATCTTTATTTTCATTTAATTTTCATTCAATAATCAGATCGGTGCAAAATGCTAGAAGCGATTTACCTGTTTATACCTGGCAACCTGTGGGTTGTGACCGGAAAAAAATAGGCAACCTAACGTTTACATATTCTATGGGTTTCATACTTTCGATTGGTATAGAATTTGTTTAATAATCAAACAGGTGAAATGTGTAAATATTTTTTATTTAATAATTAATTAATCGTATTCTGGACTGAAATTTGCAAGGCAACCCATATACAAAATATTTATTGACATATTAAATTGCATATAAAATACGTTTCATCAAATAAACATCTCGGTGAAGGTCGATGTATGGCGGGATCTTATACCATTACAAAGGAACAAACAAACAGTAACATATTTTTTATCGATGTTTTTGCTATCCTTTATGATGTTTTTTGCTCCACCTAACCAAATTTTAGCTGCTGCAACTGTTATTTACAACCATAATGGTACTAATGTAAGTCTATTCAATTCATCAGGATTGGAAGCCCTTCTAGACATACCTCCAGACGCGGACGACGAGACGATGGTGGAGTTGGCGATCGCTCTGTCGCTGCAGGAGCAGCCGCGCCGCGCTCCCCCCGCGCCCTCCGCGCCGCCGCCACCAGCGCCTGGGTTCAGTGATGCCACTGCTTCTCCACCCGGGTATGTCATTAGGCATTTATTGGTAGAAAATAATAAGCTTAGTCCATTTAAAAAACTGATAAATCATACATTCCATACATGTATATGTGTGTTTGTAATTTCAATTTTATTAAATATATGTATAGTGCACCACCGCCATCATTAACAATTAATGAATTACTGTCCATTGCAAGGTTGTCTGGCAGAAATCACTTAAAGCGATAAGACCGCCGACTGTACTTGCATTATTTTTAGTTATAAGTTTTAGTTTGTACTTTTCATACATACATATTGTATTGTATTGCTTTTGTACGATGAATGGGAATTCTATGCGTGCAAGATATAAATATTGAAGTTTCCGTAATGATTTGTTTTGAGGGCAACCTTTATGCAATGAGTAGACGGCAAGCAGTATAACTAAAGGCCGTTAATTGGATATCGAATCTTAATTTTGGTATGGAACTGTCCATCGTATTTCCTTGTACTCGTAGTAACATCTCTAAACACATCACAATAAATCGCTGTAAAGTCGGGACTCAGTCAAATATATGCGTGAGTGATGTATTATTGATCTCAGTTCGGACGACGAGGGTAGCACGGCGGCCACAGACGGCAGCACGCTGCGCACATCCCCGGCCGAGCCGCCCGGCTCCGCGGGCTCGGAGAGCGGCGGCTCCGGCGCAGACAGCATCGGGGGGGTCTCCGGAAGGAGCAGCGCTTATGGTAACTACCATCTCTTGTATTTACGAATATATTCGGCTTAATCGAAACTTATTTTGACTATATTTGACTTAATCTAAACTTGTCTCAACTATAATTAGGCTTAGATATCTTATCTTACTTATCCTTAATATTGTTTGTTATTCAATCTAGACATTGCTCAAGACTTCAAAATTTAGACATTTATAAATTGAATGATACTTTTAAATTTTGGGTATAATTCACATCAACGGAATATCGTGCAGTTGGCTGTTACTCTCCCAAAATTGTCTTTTTAAATGTAATAATTATAAATATAGAATTCGACCAAATTACTGAATAGTTTATTATATTGCTTGTATGAGTAACTTGCATAGTTTATTATTGCTTTGCATGAGGCTACATGCTTTTTTACAAGTGCATTTTGAGTGTATGGTGGCTAACGCACATATTTTAATGTTAGAGGTTAGTTCAACTTTGTTTTTCAAGCTCAAAGATCTTGACAATCACACATATCTACCTATCTAATAAGCATCTATAATTTCTGTCATGTAAGCCGTTGGCGTGTTTGCCAGTCTTATGCGATTAAAAATTGTTAATTAATTTATATAACACATTGGTACCCTATATTCAAATTAATAATATTTAACGCATTAGGTCTGTGGTTATAATTATTAAAACCTAAGTTTAATGGATTAGTAATGACGACGATTTAGATAAGTTCTTATTTCAAACCCATGTAACTTGACAACAACGAATATTAAATATTGTATTATGTTGTTCTTTGTGAGCAGTAAAGAATAAAAAAAAATTGAACTAACTTGTAAGCTAAATAAGACTATTTTACGCTTGGTCTGCTTCTATAAAGCTTAATAGTAAATGACTAACACCACGCTTCGTTACAAAGTAAGCTTGTACTGTAGTTATGTTGACAGTGTAATGAATGTTCTAGGAGAAATGGTGTCGGGTCCCTCAGCGGGGACGATGCCTGCCTCCAACGCAGCGCCTGCCTCTTTAGCAGGCTAGTATATCAGTGAATGTGACACGGCTTTATTTATAATAGTACAGTAGTAGATGGCATGATATAGTAGTTTCATAACATATTTATGTATTTTTTGAAACAGTCAGCTCATTTAGGGAATCCATGCTCGAATTGTCGATAACAATAAGAAAATAAATAGATAATCATGAACTAACAAATGTGCCAATGAGTTATAAAGAAATTGGGTGCATTTCTGCGTGCCTGTGTACGTACTTTGAGTGGCTTGCGTACGTACTACTTGTACTGGTTTTCCATATTTAAAAATGTATTTCAGTTAACAACATTATAATGAGTTTTAATTTTACCGTTCACGACTTCGTTTGTAAGACTAAGTGATTCTGAATGTGTGATTTAACATTTTTCATTTACATTAACTCTAGGATATTTCATCCATCTATGTGTTTGAAAAACATAAATTTCTTCACATAGTTTTCTCACCTATTGATATTAATTCACCCACCCACAGCCCATATCATCCACTCCCTATCTATTACCCAGCACACACATATAAACATGTACGTCCCCACAGCAGGTCCGTCGACGTCGTCGCAGCCGGCGGCGTGCACGTCTCGCACGGTGGAGGCGGAGAGCGAGTCCCGTAAGCTGCACGCGCTGCGGCTGGCGCTGCTGTCCGCCGCGCTCGACGCGCTGCCCACGCTGCGGAACCTGCCCGGTGTGCGGGCTATACCTTTTGTGCAGGTATATCTTTATGAAATGATTTTTTTTTTAAATTGCAATGAATGGCGAGACTGGCCTGCCGTTCGCCTGATGGTAAGCAATACGACCGCTCATAAACAGTAGCAGAACCAAACAACACCTTGAATTACCGTGATACCTACACAGGCGGCCCATTATGCGGCCATTATGAGAGACCTACCACCAGTAAAATGCATTCGGATGAATACTTGTAACAATGATAACGTAAAATAATTCGTCCAAATAAAATATGGTAAGCTTAATTAAGATATACTTTATAGTATCTGTGTCTGTTTCAGTCTATATACATCCCACTGCAGGGCAGAAGCCTCCTCTGCAATCGAGTGTATTGATAGTGCTTAAGCTATATAGTACATCACGCTGGCCTAGTGTGGTTGGCAGTCTATACATACCATAGAAATTCTTACAAATCGCTATGGAATGCAGGTTTCCTTGCGATGTTTTCCTTGACCGTTACAGTGCGTGGTTGTTGACTATCAATACACAAGATTCCGAGAAGTCAGAGGTGTACCCTGGGATTCGAACCCGTGACCACCGTGCATACTTCATAGTAGCTTAATAAAATCAATGACACGATTCAGAGTCAATAGTAAATTATCAAATTAAGTTTAAAAACATTAACACATTATTAAGTCAATAATGAGTAAATATTGATCCTCGTCTTGCTTTACCCAGGTTGTGCTCATGCTAGCCGGCGACCTCGACTCAAGCGTAGAAGGCGACCGCGCGGTACTAGACCGCCTTTTGGAACTACTAGTAGCGGAACTAGACATCCAGCCGGAAGCGACCACGCCGGCTGAAGACCGCACCGACAGACGGGAGCTGCAGCTCGCCATAATGAGGCTGGAACTACTGGTTTCCGAACTGGACATGCAAGGGGAGGAGACTAACCCGCCCATACACGAGAGAACCAATAGGCGCGAGTTGCAGTTGGTTATCATGCGCCTGTTGAGTGAGTGTTGAGAATTTACTGTTTTTTAATAACCTTGTCGAATTCTAGAGTCTTCTTGTATAATTACATATTTCAATTTTTATGTTTGACTGTAAAATTCTGTGATAGGTTATGTTAATTTATTATATCTTTTTTTTCTGTATCAGCCCATATACGTCCCACTGCAGGGCACGGGCCTACTCTACAATCGCGAATACGATTGAGAGTGGTTAGGCCATATAGTCCACCGCGCTGGCCTAGTGCGGGTTGGCGGACTTACATACCATAGAAATTCTTATGAATACCTATGGTATGCAGGTTTCCTCACGATGTTTTCCTTCACCGTTTTAGTCCGTGGTAATTGACTATCAATACACTATCAATATCTTTTTTTTATGTACTGTAAAGTCGCTTATATGTATGGGTAGAAATCCCACTTCCTCAAAAATTAATATAAAGTATAGCAAAGATTCTTTAAAAAATCACAATAAACCAGCTAATCTATAAGGTTGTTTATGACTTTTAATTACATACAAATATTTACCACACAGGTGTCCTGATGGCCCGTTGGAAGACAGCGGGCGCGGGCAGCGGCGGCGGCGGTGCGGGCCCCAGCAGCGGCGGCGCGGGCGCGGCGCCTCGTGACGCGGTGGGCGCGAGCTGCGCGGCGCACGTGTCGCGCCTGGCCGCCGCCGCGCTCGTGCGTGCGGGCGCGCCCGCGCACTGCTACAAGGTGCTCGCGCATCTACTGCCTTACTGGAAGGAGAAGGCTACCAGTGAGTCTTACAATTTTTTTTCTTTATATCGACTGTATGACCGATTCTTACGCCCAAATATAAACGCCATTCAAATAATAAATCGCTCTTATCAGCGCTCGGCCCACTTAATTTTGAATATAGATGCTAGGTATATATTACTCATTACATTTATTTAAAATGCGAAGAGTAACACTAATAGATACATATTTTAGATACAGGCGCTACATCGGCGGGACAACAACTACTGAAGCCGCAACCACCTCAACCGTTGCCTGATATGCAACCTTTCTTCGTCAAGGAGTATGTCAAAAGTAAGTAACTTGTCTTATGGTTAAATTTAATTCCAAAAAATGAAACGACTGCATTTTGTTTGATGGTTAATGCATGGAAGAGCGATGTACCAATATCGGAATGGTTATCTTTCATCAGTTGACTAAATAATGCAGGCGCTTTTAAAATTAGACATACACAAGACCTCGGTTTTATAAATAGATTTGCATCCTATGAATGACCACTAAATGTTATCATTTCGTTCCTAGGTCACGCATTGGACGTGTTCGATAACTACCCACAACTGCTAATGGAGATGGCATTGCGCCTGCCGTGTCAAATACACAAACACTGCGATCCGGCACACTTCGATGCTCGCTGGCGCACGCTCCTCTGCGAATACATGATGAACCAACAGACACCTTTGAGGTATGTTTTCGTTCAAGTAATTTTATTTACCAATAACAATAAATGTAGTTCTATTTAATGTAGCATAGTTTGCTACACCGTAGGTGTTTACTGATTGATTTAATACTTAAAACTGAGCTTTTACATGTATTAGAACTTTAAAAAATATGATTATCTTGTTGCCTTTGCATTAAACATTGGAAGTCATTTTAATAATGTTATTTACAAACCCGATTATATTTCAAATATAAACAACTGCATAGTTATATCTAAAGGCTCTATGTTGCCCTTGGATTATAGAGTTTATTCCCTCAAAATAACTCTACTTACAATAAGAATATTATTGATATCATAAGCATGTTGATATACAGGAAACAAGTCCGCAAGCTACTGCTACTGTTGTGCGGCACTCGCGAGCGTTACCGTCAGCTGCGCGACGTGCACGCACTCGACACGCACCTGAACGCGGCGCGCGCGCTCCTCGCCACCGACCCCGCCTACGACAAGCTCGTGCAACTCATGGACCATCTTAAGGTAACCTACAATATCCGGGTTACATGCAAGGTGTACTAACGCACTAATCACCTTATTCATAGACTGATTTGAAACTTATGTTAGTTATAGAATGTTTTGTCCGTTTCGAATAACAAATAAAGGACAAGGTCAGAGCGAAGAGGACAAAACATTCGTAGATAAAATAGGTTTTTTGAACTGTCTATGAATGTGGCTGTAAATATTACAAAATGCATATTTAACGTATAACAAGTAACAACAAATTATTTAAACGTTGCATTATTCTGATAATATTTAATTAATGTAACATGATTTGTTCCAGGCATGCGCGGAGATCGTAAGCGCCCGCACTGGCAATTGGCAGCACACTTGCCTCACTGAGAGACGCGAGGCTCTGCCATGGCTGGTGTCTGTAGCCCGAAGAGTTCACCCGCACGTGGCGCCCACAGTACTGCAACTGCTGCAGGCAGCGCTGTGCGCTCCAGCACACCAACGAACTGAGAGCAAGGTAACGTACTGACTAACAGACTCTAGGAACTTTATACAGGGTATATCAAGACTGCTACCGAAAACGAAGCCGGGTGGTAGTTTAAGCGACTTCAGACACAATGCAACTAAAATTTTCGCATAAATACGCGACAATTTTTTTTATGATTTTTTAAATATCGTAATTTTTGGGTGGTAAATCCATAGTTTTTGCTAAAATAATAATTTAAACTCTTTTATACCGTAGAGTCCTTATAAATAAAAGGGTATACACTATTATTTTAGGAAAAAAATGAATTTAACAAGCAAATACGACCATAGGAAAAAAGAATTGTCGCTTTTTTTTGCAACTTTTTCTGTTGCATTGTGTCTGAAGTCGTTTAAACTACCACCCGGCTTAGTTTTCGGTAGCAGTCTTGATATACCCTGTAGAAACAATATATAGATGAGTATTTTGGTAATTCATAATTAGCGAAGTAACAACTTCTATCCCTCTATCTATCATCATTTTTATTTTACAGAGTTATTTTTTTAACCTACGTGGATACTGGATACATTCTAAACCTTTTAAAATAATTATCGACAATTTGTTTTTGTAGCAATCGCCGGAATGGACTGAACGTGAACGCAGCTCAGAAAACGATGCGTTTGTATCCGATGGATCTAAATTCCAAGAACAGAAGGTTGGACCGCTCGTACAACAGATCTTGAAACAGGTAATTTATTAACTGCAAGAAGATTCGGTAAACTTATCGATGAAAACGTTGTTGTCCTAAAAATAAATAGTATTTTTGGTCTTAAAAGAAACTTGAACTGACTATATTATTATAATATTGCCCAGGTGTCGCAGGATGAGTTAAGAATGTTCGTGAAAGCATTCTTATTGGAAACCAATTCGACCGCAGTACGTTGGCAAGCGCACGCTCTTCTACTCGCTATTTACAAGTAAGATTACGATGTACTTTTTTTTGACAATTGACTACTGTAAATAATGATAAGTGCAGTGCTTTTTTACAAATGAAATAATGCTTGGTTACTAACGATTGCAATTTGCAATTCCATTTGATATTTTCTTCAACATGTATTTATCGATAATAAATTAGTCTATTCAGTAGATGGAAAATCGATAGTTTTTTTTTAATATGCGGCAATTTATATCGGTTCAATTCGTATTTGCTTTATTAATATATGGTATTATTTATTCTTTTTCCATAGTAATAGCTCGCAGTCGGAACAAGCATCGCTCGTTTCTCTGCTGTGGGCCATTTGGCCGATGTTGCCACAGTACGGACGTAAAGCGGCGCAGTTTGTTGATTTACTTGGCTACTTCACCTTGAAGACACCTGACATTGATACAGAGGTAGTATATTAAATATATTAGTTTATTTTAATAATATTAAATACTCATATTCTTGTAATTATAAGTAAATATTTGTGATGTTCTAAAATCTGTATTCATAGTGCTTTTTTAATATGAAGAGAATACTTGAGATTAACATTAGTAATAGTGTTGTTCTCGATATTTGGTAGTATCGATGATGTAAAATATTTTTTACTGTTGTAAAACTTTTATTTGGTTGCATATTTAACTTCAATTTGAACATACCAAGATTATTTCGGAATAAACATCAAATTCGTCGTTCACAGAAATACGTAGGTAGTGCGGTGGAACTCCTGCGCAATCAGAACCAACTGCTCTCGTCTCACGGCAACGCAGCTCTGTACGCGGCTCTGGGTGCCTACGTGGAGCTGGACGGCTACTACCTGGAGTCTGAGCCTTGTCTGGTGTGCAACAACCCTGAAGTGCCGCTAGCGACCATCAAACTACCCACCATAAAGGTATGCGCCGTCGATTGATTTGTAGTGACTGGGAGTTTGCGTTGTAGCGATCTTGTTGTTAAAGTATCATAAAATGTATTTCAAAAGTAAATGTTTAAAAAGTTTTCAAAATCTTTTGAAGTAAATATTCGCGTCATTTTGATACTTTACGGATGAAGTCAATAATGTTTAATCTGTGAAATGTAATTATGTTGTTGGTTAGACCAGATTTGGTAGTGCATTATTTTTATAGTTTTATACAAATAAGTTAGAAGAACACAAGTCATTTTACTGTATTTATTGTTTTGTCAACTATCTCAAAACGGTGTGTAACTTGTAAGCAGTTAAACATCTTGCATATTTCTATAGATTCAAGCTAATCATCAAATGTGTTTGTTTATACTTCATACAAGCTGACGTTGTTCGTGATTTGGATTATTCAAGGATTACTGGGTACATTTGTGAAAGGATCATAAAATGAACTCACCCCCTTTTATAAGCAATCATATTAATTAAGAGCTGAACGCATACACTTACCACAGATTGACTCGAAGTTCACGACCACCACGCAAATTGTCAAGTTGGTGAACAGTCACATGATCAGCCGCATCAGCTTGCGCATTGGAGACATCAAGCGCAGCAAGATGGTGCGAACTATCAACTTCTACTACAACAACAGGACGGTTCAAGCAGTACAGGAGCTCAAGAATAGACCTGGTTAGTAAAATCGATAATTTCAAATACACTATTGAATAATGAGACACATATATTAACTTTCCTACATATATCCACTGTGTATTAAAATACTTTAATTAAACATGCCATTCGATTATTTTCCTCCACATTTGTCAAATTGAATAAGTTAAAGGAATTGTATTTTTAAGTATTGAATGTATTTCAAGGCCCCAAATATTTAGAAGTCCTAATTTCATTTATTTTACATGACATTTTTTATAGGCATGTGGCACAAGGCAAAACGCGTGCAATTGCAATCTGGCCAATCAGAGGTACGCGTGGACTTCCCGCTGCCGATCGTCGCTTGTAACCTCATGATGGAATATGCTGACTTCTACGAGAACCAACAGGCTACTGGTAACTATAATATCTGTTTAGAAAAGATTGATTTTGAATTTTCTGGTAAAAAAAATTAATTTAGTTTATGTGTCGAGAGAAAATTTGATATTATGTTTTTAATTAAAAATGTGAATGTTATTGTTCTGAATATCTTATTTTATTATAGGTGAATCGCTGCAATGCCCACGATGCTCACAGTCTGTTCCGGCTAACCCCGGCGTGTGCGCCAATTGCGGTGAAAATGTGTTCCAGTGCCATAAGTGCCGGTAAACTATTTATTCTTTTTTTCTTGTATAGGTAGAACAAAACTAGTATAATTATATATTATATATTCGAAGTATAAAATAAAAAATCGATATTTTTTGTGCTGACTGATTTGATATCTAATTACATGCAATTAATTATGTGCAAGGTTTGGTGATATTTAAGAATACTCTAAATACACCACTATATAATAAAATTAGCTGTATAGTTAAACATGAATATAGCTTGGTATCCTCGCTACAAATCTAAACAACATTCAACAGCGCAATAAACTACGACGAGAAGGATCCGTTCCTGTGCCACGCGTGCGGTTTCTGCAAGTACGCCAAGTTCGACTACACGCTGATGGCGCGGCCGTGCTGCGCCGTCGACACCATCGAGAACGACGAGGAGCGCAAGAAGATGGTGCAGACTATCGGCGCGCTGCTCGATAAAGCGGACAGAGTGTACAGGCAGCTGGTTGCTAATAAACCTGTGCTGGAGGTGAGGATTGACTTAATAAATCAAAACTTGATTTTATAAAAAGAATTCGAGTTAGGAAAACATTGGTGGCAACGTATAGTTGTCACGGTGAGCGGAAATTAGCGAGTATAATTTTTGGGTTAAGATCTTTATTTCTCATAAAAGAATTATAATTCACTTACATGAGAAACTTCACTATCAAGGTAATCATTTTAAACAGACGCTAGATCGCGAGCAATTTACATTACATATTGAGGGTATATCTATAATTTGTTGCAAACTCAGTTCAACAAAAAAAATCACAAGTAAACAAACTTTCAAAGCAATATGTGCAACTGGATGTGACAAGGAGCATAAGAGCGTAGTTTGACTAAGTGTCGAGAGTGGTAGAATTATTGATTTAAATAATGATTCTTTAGCAGTTTTTTAAAGGTTGGCATAGTTTTAGATTCTTTAATGTAATCGGGTAATTTATTGTAATAATTTACACCTTCATACAAGATACATTTCTTGCCGTAGTTTGTTCGCGGGGAATACAACGTAAGATTATTTGTGTTTCTGAGTTTAATTTTTTGCATTTGTAATTTTTTTCTGAGGGATATTTGTGTGTTTATATTGTTATTTAAAATTTTTCTTATTAGTATACAACTTTGGTACATATATGAATTGTTGATATCCAATATCTTAGTGTCTTTATAAATTTTTTGTGTAGGTGTTAAATAGTCATAATGAAAAAGTGTTTTTATAAGTCTATTTTGTGCTATTTGTATGGGTTTTATGTTTGTTTTAGCGGCGCTGCCCCATGTTTCGATTAGGTAATCTATATGAGGTCTTGCAAGTGAATTATATATTGTGTATCGTACGTGTGGTGGGAAACAACGCACTGAGCCACGCAAAGCACCCGTTAATGATATTAATTTGCTTTTTATTTTCATAATATGTGGTTTCCATGATAAATTACTATCTAAAATTAGACCTAGATATTTTTCCTTTTCTACTTTGTTGATATTCTGATTATTAATGGACAAGGGATCAAAATCTGGGATCTTTTTATTTTTAGCTTTAAAAATAATGTAACTTGTTTTCGCAATATTTAAAGTTAGTAGGTTTGCTTGGAACCAATTATTAAGCTTAACAAGATCGTTTTGAGCATCAGCTACTATATCTTTAATTGAACTTCCAAAATAAAAAAGACTTGTATCATCTGCATACAGCGTGATATCGCCTTTAAGGCCAATATCATTGATACTGTTGATATAAATTAAAAACAATAGTGGCCCCAATATGGATCCCTGAGGTACACCACATTTTACGGTTTTAGAACTACTTTGTATATTTCCTAATTTTACTATCTGTTTACGATTTGTGAGGTATGATTTAAGAATTTGAAGCGGTGTCCCTTCTATACCCATGTTTGATAATTTATTTATAAGTAAGTCATGGCTAACTGTATCGAATGCTTTTTTTAAATCAATGAAGATCCCTAATACTATATTTTTTTTATCTATATTCAATTTTATTTTTGTAACAATATCCGTGGATGCAGATAGTGTACTATATTTCTTTCTAAAGCCGTATTGGTTATTGTGAAGAATGCTTTCAGAGGTTAAAAATGTGTCTAATCTATTGTACAATACCCTTTCAAATAGTTTCGATATTATTGGCAATACGGAAATCGGTCGGTAATTACCAGGACTTGATTTGTCTCCAGATTTAAAGATTGGTGTGACTTTAGCTACTTTTAGGCTATCAGGAAAAATACCGTGTGTTAAACATTTGTTAATGCATCGTGTCAGCTCATCAAGAATTAATTCCTTGAGGCATTTGATTGATTTAGATGTTATTCCATCGATTCCGGAGCTTGTGTTACTATTTAAGTTATTTATTAATTTACCTACTTCGTCCTTTGTACAAGGTGTAAATTTTGTTAGTTTTGGTTTAGTGATTGCACATATTGCCTCGTTACAGTCTGGATTTTTAGGGATTTGTTGAGCTAAGTCATAACCTATATTGATAAAATAATTATTAAAGCATTCACATATTTCTTGGCAGTCAGTTATCGGTCCAGTCGGTGAATTTAGTTGACGTGGAGTAACAGTTTCGTTGAATTTGTTATTAGATAAGTTTTGGATTAATTTCCACATCTTTCGAGGTTTATGTTTATTCTCATTGAATATATTTTGATAATATTTACTCTTTGCTGATTGTATTTTTACAGTAACTTCGTTTCTTTTCTTCAGAAAGCTCTCTTTTTTTGTAATATTTTCTGGGTCCTTTTTATACTCTCTCCATAGTGTGTTTCTGTTATTTATGTCTTTTAATATATTTGCGTTTATCCAGTCCTGCTTTGGTTTGTTTAGTATTTTAGTTTTACTTATCTTACTTAAGTTAATACTCGTTAGGAAACTGTTTTCAAAGTTATTGTATTCATCATTTTTATTCTGTATATATGTATTTTTTGATGTCTTATACTGTTGACACAATTTAATGTAGTCAATTGCCTCATAATTTATTTTCTTAGGAATTATAGGTTCATATCTTTTAATTTCCAAGTATACTTGTTTGTGATCTGATAAAGGTGAATTTATAATTGTAAGACAGTATTTTTCTTTTTTCAAATTTGTGCAGATGTGATCAATAATAGTTTGTGTAGTTGAAGATTCCCGAGTGCAGTATTTTTTCTCAATTTTGTTGATTATTTTATAGCCATGTGTGTAAAGGGTTTCTTGATACATTTTAGTGTTTCGATCGGGTTTCAATAGGTTAAAATTGAAGTCCCCGAAAGCTATCGCCCTTTGTTTCTTGAAAAGTTGTTCTGAATAAGTTTCGAGAAAGTTTTCAATATTTGTTGAAACTGGTTTTCTATAAATTGCTCCAATATCTAGGGAGTAGTTTTCTATACGAATCCAAAGAAAATTATTATCACCATTGCATAATTCTTCAACCACGTGGTGAGGTAGATTCTTGTGTATAAAAATGGAGACGCCGCCACCTCGTGAATTGCGTCGAAAACTGAAGTAATGTTTGTAATCTGCGATTTGATATCTGTGGCCTTCCTCTTCTGATTTGATCCATGTTTCTGTTAGTACAAGGATGTGTAAAGTACTTGGTAAATTTTTAACCATGCATTTGATTTCGTCGAATTTACCTGGTTTGATAATACTGCGAGCATTGGCGTAAAGAAATTTGAGGGATTTCTTTGTATATATCACATTTTCATGACTGTCTGAAATTTTATATGTAATATACTTATCGCCATTACAATAATCAGAAGCTGTTTTAGTATTAATATTTAGTTTTTTGGTACTACTTTAGTAATTTTAGGTATCCCTTTGATGTACTTAATTGTGAGATTTGATTCGCCTTTTCCTGTTCTTAGGTTAAGTTCATGTTTGAGTTCTTTAAAATATTTCTGCTGTTGTGGTGTCTGATCAGCGTAAATTTTAATGTCGTTTAATTTGAGCGAACTTCTTGCGCGTAGTATAGCTTTAACAGTTTCTTTGTGTTTATAAATCACTTTAATTGCACGATTTTTATTTGGTATGTATTTTCCTAGTCGGATAATTTTTGTTGGTTCCTCACAATCAAAATTCATCATATTAGTAATTTTTAGCATTTCTAGTTTATCTGCATTGATTCTTTCCTCTAAGTTATTTGAAGTGGGTTCTGGAATTCCAATTATTATTACATTCCTACTTCTTTCTTCACGTTCTTGCATTTCTGCTATAGTTTCTTCAATCCCGATAGTGGTTGTAAAGCCTGGAGTCAATGCAATTGAATTTAAATGGTTGATATTCAGCTTTAGAGCTTCTATTTGTCTATCCGTGTCTTCATTTTTATTCATTAGATTTACTATATCGGACTTTATATTATTTTGCTCTTTGTTTAAATTGTTTGTAATGCTTTTAATATCTGTGATTTGTTCTTTAATCGTTTTAATATCTCCAGAAACTTTATCCATAAATTCCTTTTGGGTTGTGCTCATGTTTGTAACTATCGTCATCATTTTCGATATTTGGATATTTAGTTCAGCTATGTCCTCTTTTATATCGTCTCCCATTTTGCGCTTTATATTTTCTCTTAGGGAGGTTCTGGTTTTATCGGTGAATTCTGAATTTGTAGATGATAGATTTGGTTGCGAACCACTACGATTTGCAATAGTGCCACTTCCAGTAGGTGAACGTAATATGTTCATTGTATCTATGTAATAGTCAAATGGACGTAGTTTGAGCGTGGCCGAGCACATAATTGGCCATACATGCAGGATCAAACAGGTAACAATTAGGTTATAAAATAAATATTTGTTCATAAAAATCATGTTCGATAATAATTAATGTGCACAGCAAGCCATGTATAGAATTTGGAGAAAAAAAGAGTCGATATAGGAAGCATTTTTAGGAGGCATGCAATATATCACACTAACCACAGTAAACTATGCAAGTGTTGCGTTGCACTCTGGGATTACAGTGGTAACATATCGATGGCTTAATTATAAAAGTTCGTAACTCCAATTGTTTTTCAAAATCACATTTTAATGCATGTTTTGATGTTAAAAAAATGAGTACATAAACAATAAAGATACTATAATTAATTTTAAAAAACATTTTTCCTTAATAATTTTACAGTTTTTTTATTAGTTTGTTTGTTCTCCTATAAATTTGGTTGAATGGAGTTACGATGTCTGATAATTAAGCCATCGATATGGGCTTAAGTTGACCTTACGTTATTGTCAATACTACTCGTTATAATATTGCCATGCCATTTTTCTAATCCAATGTAATTGTATGTCAACAGTCACTCCTACACAAGATAAGCGAGCACCGTCTCGAGGGCCGCACGGGCGACGAGAACAGTAACGCGAGCAGCACGGCGTTCAGCGGCGCGCAGATCAACCGCGTCATACAGACGCTCGCGCACAAGTACTGCGTCGACAGCAAGGGTCACTTTGAGGACCTCTCCAAGATCATACAGAAGGTTCTCGCTTGCAGGTACCTATAACCAAATAAATATACGGATACAATTAAAACACATAATAGAAAATTTTATAGGTAGAATAGTTATAATATGCAAGGTTTTATTTATTTATTTATATATGCTTTATTGTACACAAAATTGAAAGACGCATAATAAATACTTAAAAACTAAAGGGATGGTTACAATAGTCGGCCTTGTCGTTAGCTGCGATCTCTTTCAGGCAACCTTTAGGTTTTAGTTGTGTTTGTAAATCACTTCTTTTATTATAGGAAAGAACTAGTGTCCTACGACAGATCGCAAAGTGAACAACTCAAAGGGGATACGCTGCCTGTATATGCGGGACTGTTACAAAATTATGACGGTGATGTTACTAAAGGTAATGAATTATTTTATGTGTATTTTTAAAGAATGTTCAAGAAGTTATGATAATAATAAAAATAAACTCTATTTATTTTCTCCTTACAAAAGCATAGGAACATACATTTCTTTAAAACTATTTTTAAGTACATACATATTTTCTGAGAAGCTGGTGTCTGCTGTAGGTTTCAACCTTTATTCGATATTCGTTATTTTATTTTATGGTAAGTTATTTTATCATTGATGATAGTTACGAACGATAAAAAAGCCGGTCATATTTAAAAAATGAATATTTTGTAGATAAGTGTAGTTATGCTTTTCTATTTTACGCATACTCAACTAGTCTGTAAGAGATTGTTACGCTTAAATAATTGTAAATCGCGTAGTTATATAAGACATGTTTCAGTGTAAACAATTTTTGGCTGGTCATTAAAATAAAATAAATAAATAAAAATGTGTGTTGTAGAGTGCGGCGGCGGGTGTTACGGATGCTCGCTGGCGTGCGCGGAGCACTGCCTCACGCTGCTGCGCGCGCTCGCCTCGCAGCCGCCGCAGCGCGCGCGCCTCTGCCGCTTCGGGCTCGTGCACGAGCTCGTGCACCACAACCTGCACCGCGGCACGCCGCAGGTAACGATGCACATCAACTATATACACACACGTGTGTACGTGCCTTAACTACGTACACACACGTGTTCGTATACGCACATATACGTACATACACGCACACGTACTCGTACATACATTATTTATTTATATCTTTATTGTACATACATTGATAAACCAAAATAAAAATAAAAATATGTAAATTCAAAGTAAATACACTAACAATTTTTATGACAAGATATTTGTAAGATTCTATTTTCTTTTGGACACATCCACTCCCGTTTGTGTAAGTATGGTGTAGAATAAAAGTTTTTGCTATATTACTATTCTATTGGTAACAGTGTCAAGAGGAAGTGCGAGCGCTCATTTGCTTGGTGACGCGTGATAATCTACCAGCCACAGAACATCTATGCAACTTGCTGTCTCAAAGGATTACTCTCTCGCTTATGGGACACGCCGCCTCTCAAGATCATAACAACTCTGTAAGTACAAAAAGTGTTCTTGTGTCACATCTCCATAATTATGCTATGAAAATGATCTATACGTCCTCATTTATGATATTAATAGGTGCGTCCATTGGTGGTGCTGTTGGGCTCGCTGGTCAAAGTGCACGACTCTGTGGAATGCTGGGAGGCAAGACTCCGGTGCATCGTTAAACTTTGGGTGTGGTATGTATCAGGAAACTTCTTTTTCAGCTTGGAAAATTTGGAAGTTCACATTTTATTTAGTTGCTACCCATGCTCGCCAATGTAACGATGTAATTACCAACTTATGCTACGTGCCAGAGTAGCAACTTAAGCAGAATACATCGGTGTGTTGGTTATTTCGATTAATATTAAATTAAATATTCGCACAGTTATGGCGCCACACTCGAAATTATATTTTATTATACACTGGAAAAAAACACATTTTTTATTTGTGTGTTCTCAAAGGTGTTGCCCTCAACTGACGGAAGTGGCTGGTATAGAGCCGGCCGCTACCACTCTACTCAAACCGGAGGCTCTAGCTGGTATACCGGGCATCAACACATCGTCTCCCAACTGTAAGTATAATTTTCATAACTTACTTCTACAGATATTATTCTTGTGTAATAGCTTTAATATATTTTTTCTTAGTATAGTTGAATTTGTGGTAATTTTTTATACTGGGTATCTCAAGACTGCTACCGAAAACGTAGCCGGGTGGTAGTTTTAGTGACTACAAACACAATGTAAGTAAAAATTTCGCGAAGGAACGCGACATCTTTTTTTTTATAATTTTTTAAATATCATCATTTTTGGGTGGTAAATCCATAGTTTTTGCTAAAATAATAATTAAAACTCTTTAATACCTTAGAGTATTTATAAATAAAAGGGTATACAGTATTATTTTAGGAAAAATATGTATTTACCTCCCAAATATGGCCATAGGAAAAAAATAACAAAAAAAAAATTGTCGCTTTTTTTTGCAACTTTTTCTGTTGCATTGTGTCTGAAGTCGCTTAAACTACCACCCGGCTTCGTTTTCGGTAGCAGTCTTGATATACCCTGTATATACCATAGATTCGAGTATATTTTATTGGATAAAATCTAAAATGTTGACTGCTCAGATAATCTCCGTAAACATTGATTTTCTTATATTATTATATTTAATTATATGTCTGTTAGAAAATAAGTGAAATATAAGAAGAATATGACTCATGAATATATAAATATAAAGCTGAAGCTTTATATTTCTCCTTAGCCCATCAGTTTGCGTTGCAACAAGTGGCGCTGCCCTGCTTGCGTTACATGCAAGAGTTGATGGTGCCGGCCACACCCGCGCCGGTTGCATCCACCACGGACTCCGACCAGTCTAAAGACGCCAAGGTAATTTATTTGTTTTAATATACCAAATACTATTTTTGCAAATTATATTCTCCCTTGTTATTCTTTTCGATGTACTTTTATCTTATCCTTAAGCAGTTCCTAAGATTGTCGCAAACTCATACCCCCAAATACTGGATTGCTACTCAGCCACCGGACTCATTTGATATGACGTTATTTTGAGGTTTCGTTAAATTTCGAAAAGAAATACTGGATAGCCATTTAGCTCATAAATCGGTCTACTCAGCAAACATCCAGCTAAATTTCCACAGATTAACGAAAAGTTTGTTTTCAGTTACAATTTTTATTGTATAAATATAAACGTTCCATTTGACGCAATATTCTTCATACATGATTTCTCAAAATTGGAAATTTAACCCTTTATATTTAATATGAGGAATCATTGTAACGATTTTACTTTTGTTACGATTATGTTTAAAGCTATATTATATATTGCCATGTTATTATTTTAAAAATCTGTTAATAAAATCATGTGGGTGAAAAAACTTATGTCCCTAATCCCTATATCCGAAGCGAGTTTATTAAAAATATTATGATGTTTGTTTATTTTATTTATTGTCATGTTGTAATTGCACTCGGTTTGAAAGTTAGTTTTTGTAATATCTTTTCAATAAATAGGTATATAAAATACCAAACAACGGCTGCAGAACCACCTAAGTACCAAATGGAGAAGACTATGTAAATAAATACGATATGAGAAAGAAGCTGTGCTGGATATTATAAACAGGTAAGTATACACGTATTCCTCTAAGTTTTAACGAATTTATATGATAATTAACTATTTAATATATAATATGAATCGATTCATCATCTACAGCCTGTAGGATCCCACTGCTGGGTACCTATAGGCTTCTCTCATATTATGCCTCCTATATATTATCTCCTCCTCATATAGTAGTATTATGTAATAAATACGGAAAATAAAGTATGGTACAATGTGTATAACTATAAATAATCCTTTGTTTCAGGAGCTGGAGTGGAGTACATAAATATTCAATGTGTACCTATATAATAAGACTGTCCAAGAAATATGGCTCATATATATAGTGCCATGTATATCAGCTATAGACTAAATAAGTAAGCTCAACAAATATATATGAAAAATAAAAAGAGATATATAAAATTATGACATACTTTAACTTAAACACTTTTGCAGGTAACGCTATAGAAATCATGCATACAACAAATCATTTGGACAATACACACCCTTTTGAAATGAGTATGTAATATAAAAATATACAAAAAAGAATGAGACAAATTGTGTGAAGGAAGAAATATTTGCATCAGAAAACAGTGTTTTAAATCAAAGTTGAAGAATGTTATGAATTTTAATTAATATGTAATACATAAAATAAATTGTTTATTTCACCTATTTTCATTGTTAAAAAATGTCATATTATATTTCTATTGTACATTTTTAATAGTACATTTATTAATTTAGTTTTAAATTAATGTTTAAACAGTTGTTATTATTTTGTGTTTATAAAGGAATATAGATATAATTAATGTAAGACAGATCTAAAGAAATGTAGATAATTAAAAAAATATAATATGTACTAATGATGTTATTAAAATAAATATACTACAATAAAACATAACTCATTTTTATTTGTATTCATTCCATGGTAATTCAATAAAATGCACTGTACGGTTTAAAATATGTATTTTATTATATTATTCCTTGTTGCAACATTTTCATTGGTTATACTATGTGGAGCTGGTGGAAATGATTCAGAAAGATCAATCTCCAATATATGATCATTCTGGGAACATGCTATATTATGTAACACAGCACATGCCTCTATAATAGTAAGCTAATTTTCAAAAACTTATAGCCCAACTTGCAGACAAGAAGATCTTTGTTGTAAAAGTTTGTTTGTGTTTTAGTATGGTCTTGATTGTAAGCTTCTTCAGTCTCCCCTTTCCAGAAATGCACATAAAGGAGAATCATTGAAATTTTTACTATCATGCACCGCGCCTGGCCATCGGCCTATAATGTTTCTTATCCTCAAGTTAGGGTCGCAGACTGCTTGCACATTTATAGAAAAATGGCCTTTTCTGTTTCTAAATGTTTCTGCTTGTGGTCCTCCTAAAAACAAGATAATAAAAATTAGAGCTCTAGCAAATATTCTTATTTCAAACTACAAATAATTTTATGTAAATTGAAAAAATATATTCATAAAATTGAATTCTTTATGGGAAACTACTATTGTAGTTGAACATTGTTCCAGTATATACTGAATAGCTACAATCAGTACAAATCATTGTATGATTAATTATATTATATTATATATTTAGTCCTACAACTATTTAGAGAGCTTGGTTATATGGGGTACAGTGGGCTGGGGAAGAGCCAATTACCTGCTAAATGTTTTGATTCCAACAAGCATATATATATATATAAATTATTGTGTAGAAATCATTTAGAGTGTGCCTTTATACTGTGCATAATATATTATTCTATTCTATGATTAATAATATATTATGTACAGTAAAAAGGGATACTCTAAATGATTACTACACAATATAAAATACGCTAGGCATTTTAGAAGCACATTTAGTTAAAATAGGATAAGAAAACATATATTTGTGTACATGTAAAAGCTTAATAGTTATGTATATGTTACGGTAAATGTGATTAATTGAAAATTATTAATAATTTTACAAAATTATTAATAATAACCACATGTTTTGGTAATTATTAATAATTTTGTAAAATTATTAATAATTTTCAATGGCTTTATGGATCAGTTAGGTCGACTGTGCCCCAAAACCGACTCGGAACACCCCGACTTCACGTAGTCTTTTGGCTACCGACCCTAGAGTGTATATAAAAAGCCGGAGGCGCGGAGGGAGAGCAGCCCCCGCCCGCTGTAACGAAGGATAGGCAACCGTGCGAGCCGCAGCGGCTGAGGCTGGTCGCCGGAGGTGACCAGCAAGCCGAAGCTGCGGAGGTGAGCATGGGTGCCTATCTTTTGTTACGCAAGGGCGAAGGGGCTGAACTTCCCGTAGCGCCGGAGACGATGCAGAAGCAAATTTGTATTGACAACAAGTGTTTTAAGGGTTAGGTTGTTATAATAGATATTTCTCAGGAATGGTGCGTTACCTTTTCATGGGAGTGGTACCAGGGTAGGTGCGCCACTTCCCCTCTCCTTCCACTCCTCCCAACCCACCCCCTCGTGCTGCCATATTCTATATTCTACCACTTCGGCTCATTATTGTTTTGATTTTGATTCGCTTTACATCACTCTGCCTTACACTGCCACAAGTAACCTTGTTTGTGTGATCTCTAATTAATATAATTGTAAGACTGTGTTTAATATTATAAATAAATACCTGCTGGTCAAAAAACATTGAGTTTTTATTTATTTTATCACTTTCACCAATATGTGTCGTGAATTATTAATATTTACCAAAACATGTGGTTATTATTAATAATTTTGTAAAATTATTAATAATTTTCAATTAATCACATTTACCGTAACATATACATTATTATAAGTAGAAATTACCTGGAGATTTGATCCTTATATGTATGAAATTTATAACTTCAATCACTCCTGTGATCGCATAGAAATTATTCGCAATATGGCATTGTTGTTGATAGTTGGGACTTTTCATGCCACGATTTTGTAGTTTAACCGACTCTGCTGCAACTTTGTGATGTACAGTCGGCTGTTCCACATGAAATACATCTCCAATAATCTTCTGGTAACTGCCTGTCGTAGAATATCATAAAGCAAGTAACAGTTGGTCGCAAGTTTTTATCAATCGACTTCTATTTGTAGTGGGTTCTATTTTGTCTCCAGCAAGGAACACAGATGCAGAACAGTTTCTTTCTTCAGGCGGAACCTCACTTTGTTTGAATGTTTTCTTCTTTGTATTTGTCAAAAGCATTGATTTTTTTCTTGATTGACTCGCCTTGATGAAGCTATATCGTCATCAGACAGCGATGAAACCGACGCGAGAGTCATTTTAGTAAATTTTATGTAGAATTGATAATATTAAGAGTGGTCGCAGGCGGCCTTAAGACGACGGCTGCTTAAAACTAGAAATTCTTAAAAATTTGACTGTTTGACAGCTGTCAAACTCTTAAGTTGCTTTCGAGAATACGAATCGGATGAATAATGCCCCATTAAATATTTAATTCTTAAGTGGTTTAATCGAAGTTATATTTAACTGGAATCAATTTAACAGGTCATTAGAGCTAGTTAACAGGAGTTAAAAGTTAATTGGCTTTCCAGTATTTGGGCAATAGACAATTAATCACAGACATACCTTTTGTCTAAGATCCTCATTCCCTCTCTTTCTCAATACTTCTTTTCCTATAAACTTTTCTAAATAATTATTTTGACATACTTTAACAGTCTCATTCATAGATAGTTTATTTACCTATTTTATTTATTGCATTTTTTGTCCCTTTTCAACGACTTTAAAACTTAATTTGGGTGAAGAAGAAAAAATCGATAAATAACTTAGGTTTACAAACTGTCCATGAATAAGGTCGTTAGTATAAAATTCCGTCACTAAAAAAGGTTAATTCTCGTACAGGAAACAGCAGCAACATCAACAACGGCGCCTATGACTGGCGCATTCACATCTTCCACCGGCAACGTGGTGGTGGACCTGGCGGGGTGGCTGGCGGGCAAGGTGCCGCACTCGCAGTGGCGCCGCCTGGTGCCCACGCGCGCCGACCCGCCGCCCGCCGACGCGCCCGCCGTGCCGCCGCGCGACCTGCATCTGGCGCACAAGTACCTCGCCAAGTGGAGGGAGAGGGTAAGCAATTGAATTTAAAGATTATTAATCGAACTTAACGCATCGGTACCTGTACAGTTTGTACACTTGAACGATGATAGTTGGGTGAAATGCTCAAGAAAAGAATCACTGAATTTAATGAGTTTAATACGTAAAATATTACAAGTTATGTTTGGCGATTCGTTCCGCTATGTACATGTTTAGTATGCAGTTATAATAACACATGTAAAAAGCGTAATTAAAGTTGTACAATTACTAACAGCAACTTGATTGTCGTAGATTCTGTTGTCGCACGGCATGCGTCCGCTGTCTCTAGAGGACGGCGGATGGCTGCGGCCCGTGATGTTCGACCCCAGCTCGCGCATGGCGCGAGACACCGCCTGCCAGATGGTCAAGTCTTTGTGTGACTCGTATGAGAGGACTAAAGCTGTGAGTATTACTTATGCTTAATGTATTTATAAGATGGAGCGCCGGTACTTCAAAAACGTAGAAAAAAAATGGTGGTGCCGGGCCACCTTTTTCTGACCTTCTATTGGGTATTTGACAGGTTGTCCAACATGCACGAATTACTACGAAAATTAAAATAAATAGTGTAGGGCTGTTGAATGTCACTCATATTTGTTTTTAAAGAATAACATGATATTTTTTATTGCAGGTATTGATTTTGCTAACGAGTTTCTTACCCGAAGTTGGTGCGGCCGGTGAAGCGAGCGAGCAGTTCTTGCAGTTGTATCAAAGTGAGTACATTTATAAATCATTCTCAATTTAGATTATTATTTATATGAAACATTTTACAATTGGATAGAATTTTCAAATAAAAATCTACCTACGTTTATATAATATCCTTGATATTAACAGGTAATATTAATTGTTTATATTTGTCGTATAGCTCTCGCCTCAGAAGCTCCGTGGAAACAGTTCCTTGCACTCCGCGGCGTTCTTCAACTGATCGCTGATCTCATGACCAAGGAGATCGAACAACTTCACCGTCTCGAAGAGACTACTCTGACTTCGGATCTTGCACAAGGTAAATGATTTTGTATTGATCAAACACGGCCGGTGTACGTAAAAGTGCTATTACAAAACACGTTGCCGTATGCCAAGTGCATCGATAGTCGACCCTACACATAGTATCAATTTACATATTTCTGTGAAATGTCTATTAATATATAAGGTTCGTGAGGACCGGAAAGCCTTTTGTAGTTTGAGATACCTTACACATAAGTCACCTTCCCTGATCTATAAAACTTGGAATCTTAGGACTCGCATGTATAAGTTACTCATAATGTATATTCCCGCAGGTTACGCCCTCAAGCGTCTCACAGAGCTGCTAGCCATGTTCCTGGAGGAGAGCGGGGCGCGGCGCACGTACAAGGGAAGGCTGGTGGGCGCCGTGCTGGGCGGCTATCTGTCTCTACGACGCCTCGTGGTGCAACGTACTCGCCTCACTGACGATACGCAGGAGAAACTGCTTGAATTGCTGGAGGAGATGACTACAGGTAATTTATAATAATGAAATCAGTATATAATAGTTTAGAAACTTAAATTAGTATTGTTTATCTGTTTCCTTTGATGCAGGTTGTGATTATTAATGTATTTAGTGTAAATATTTTTAATAGTTTCTTAAACACCTTACTAAAGAGTAATTCCATGATTTTCAAGCACTTGAGGTGCTTTCAATAACATAATTAATAAAACGCAAAATTGTATCAATGAAAACTATTGTTTACGGATTTTCCGGATTTGGTTTAATTTTTATATTTATTAACATCTCGACGATCCCGAAAGTTGTAATCATGTTTATTCTATTGTATACTTAAAATTATAATAACTTATGTAATTGCTTCGTAGGAACAGAAGCGGAGACCGCGGAGTTCATGGCGGTTTGCATCGAAACCGTACAGAAATATCCACTGCACGACTATCGCACGCCAGTATTCATATTCGAGAGACTTTGCTCCATCATATACCCAGAAGAGAACGACGTGGGAGAGTTCTTCCTCACACTCGAAAAGGATCCGCAGCAGGAAGACTTCTTGCAGGTTATTTCATGTTCTCTAATATTTTTACCTGTAAATATGGCGTCTATATTTGTTTCAATGTTGTTTAGTGTTATAATATGAACTAAGCCTAATACTAGATCCGTGGTTCCTAACCATTTTAGGTCCGTTACCCCTATGATCTAAGGGTGACTGATTTTACCCCTCCCTCCCCTCTAGGGTGACTGATTTTACTCCTCCTCTCAAGGGTGGTCTCAAACAACACGTGTTACTACTCAACTTGTGTTTGGGTGTTATTTATCTTGCTTGTATGTATTTTTCTATGTATGTATGCATATATACCATCTGCCTGATATCCGTAACACAAGCTTTAACTGGTTTACTTTGGCCACATGGCAGATCAGATGGCCGGGTGTGATATCTCTCCCGCATTTTTTAGTATTATTTATCTTATTATGCTTTTGAAATATCTATTTGTTTAAAATTTTTATACCAGCACAGTACCACGAGGTACTGCTTAGCTTTTACTAGTTTGGTAATATTAGGTTTTGTTTTACTTAAGATGATAATCAGCTCATTGTTGCCCCCGCAAAATAAAAGTTTTACCCCCGCGGGGGTTAGGAACCACAGTACTAGACGCTGTAAGAAAATAAAAACTGAAATGTACTTACATTGTGTAGGTTATTTATATCATGACATTTTGATACGTTTTATTGTGCGAAATGAACTGTCTCCTGAATACCTACCGCCTCATATTGCAACGTCCCTATCAACGAATTCAAATTACACAAATAAATTAACGCATAGTGTGTCATGGTGAAATGGCGCAATTTCGAGAAGGCCTATCTCCAGCAGTGTAGAGCAAAAGGCTGATGATGATGATGACGATGATAGTGTGTAACTTTAACAGTATGCTTACAATTGTCTCTCAATCTCTCAGGGTCGCATGTTGGGCAACCCATACTCATCCCTAGAGCCGGGCATGGGTCCGCTGATGCGCGACGTGAAGAACAAGATCTGCACGGACTGCGAGCTGGTCGCGCTGCTCGAGGACGACAACGGCATGGAGCTGCTCGTCTGCAACAAGATCATGTCGCTCGACTTGCCGGTCAAGGATGTTTACAAGAAGGTAAGGTGCCCTTGCAAATATCATTTTGCGCTAAAATAGGTCAAATTTGTTCATATACAGTTTTTAAAACTAAACACTATTTTGGTTATTCAATGTTTTGTCTTCTTCGCTCAAACTTCATTCAAAAGTCGCTCGAAAGGGATAAAATATTCCGATATCCTAAAGTAGGTTTTTAAAAACCTACCTATGACGTATAAGGCCGTATATGCTCAAAACATTAGGTCTGAACACTGAACTTACTTGGGAATGTTGTATTATATTAGTGATCTTATTTTCGATCCGGCTACCTTGAACATTTGTTGACATAATTTTTTTTAATGATTTTTGTTTTCACACCCAATTTTAATATCACACCTTAATATTGTATCACTCCCATACTCACTTGATTTACGGAAACGCATCCCAATAATTAAACTGCAAGTCCAGTTGAATCAATGTTTCATATTTATTTCCTTTCAGGTGTGGTGCACCTCCGGCGAAGGTGTGGATGCAATGCGAGTTGTGTACCGCATGAGAGGATTACTGGGAGACGCAACGGAGGAGTTTGTGGAGACGCTCAGTCAGACCAACGCCGAGGCCGTCGACGACGAACAAGTCTATCGCATGGCTAACGTACTTGCTGACTGTGGTGAGTTGATTCACGATGTTCCATTTTAAAGGACACTAGAAAGTCTAGAATGACCTAAAAATAAATACAAATTCGATCTTTGAGAGTGCTCCAAAATTAAGTTCAAAGATTTTGTTTGTGTACATACATGTGAAGACAATAAAAACTTATTGAAAATGGATCAATTTGATTAGGATAGTAACACTGCCTAATGGATAACCACTGTTATATCCTATCAATTTCTGAGGCTGTTATCACATCTATAATCTAAGTCTTATAGATCGTTCAGGTGAGTTTTTGCTTGTTTTCTGGACTAATAAAATAAAATGGAGGTAATGCAATAAAATGTAATAACCTGAACATGGAGGTTTGATCAACGCGGGTTCATACGCAATGGTAATGATGATGATGATGAATGCAATAAAATAACGTGTGTTGTTGTGCAGGCGGTTTGGAGGCGATGCTGCAGCGCCTGGCCGCGATTGGTCGCGTGGGCGCGGCGCGCGCGCTGTGCTCGACGCTGCTGCGGCTGCTGGCGCTGTGCGCGCGCGTGCGGCGCTGCGTGCGCGTGCTCACCCGCGCCGACACGCGCGCGCTGCCCGTGCTGCTGCACGCGCTCACGCTGGCCGCGCACGACGAGCGAGACATGCCGCGCGCGCATCTGGTCTACCAGCTGCTAGAGGTACACACACTATACGCTTTATAACTAGGAGCATTTTTATTTTTTAATTTAATCTCATAAGGAAACTTACAGCTAAATTAAATTAATAACAAATATGGATTTTTAGTTACATGCCAATTAATGCATTAAACATCACGGTCGGTTGAGTTTACTACACACAATTACCAGTTATAGATTAGTTACAAAAGAATATGTTATTAAGACATCTCTTTAAACTATTTGCTGAGGTATTAATTATATCAATCATTGGAAATTCACTAGTCAGTTTGTTATAGCAGCTGCTTGTCTTGATAACAAACGTTCCTCAATCAACTGTGCCTTCTGAAGATAAAACACAAAAATAATAAGGACCGGCTGCTATGCAATTGTTAATAGCGCAGTAAAAACCCCTCGGTGACTGTCCCGCGTATTTGTCGCGGCACTCTATATATTAAGGCGACAAGCTTTCCTATTGCTTCCCTGTGATCGCCCGGCGCAAAACCAAGACGCAGAGTGGTCTCTCTCATTGGACACTTTTACAGCATCGTTTTGCTATTACTATCCCTAAAATGATTTTTGCTACAGCAAATTCATAAGCAATTGTACCTTTTTATATGTTAGACATAATTAAAATATTTTTCCGAATGGGATAAAACACTAAATTATACCGAAATACAATATTTTAGTAAGCTTTATCATTATAGATCATGGAACGCATCCTGTCGGTGGCCGCAAGCGAGAGTCTGGAATCATTCCTACAGTTCTCACTCACATTTGGCGGACCTGAATACGTACAGGCTTTGCTCAACTGTACTGAATGTCCTGGTAAGTAATATTATTAGAAGGCAAAGTTCTCTTTTTAAACTATGGCATGTTCGATTTGTTTTTAAAACTGGTGAACACAGTATTTTTATAAATTATTTTAACGCAGGAATTCGCAACAACTCCGTGGCACTCGGTCACCTCACTCGAGTCCTAGCCGCTCTAGTCTACGGCAATGACCTCAAGATGGCGATGCTAGTCGATCACTTCAAGCCAGTACTAGACTTTGACCGACTCGACTCAGAACAATGGACTGAAGAAGAATTCCGTATGGAATTGTTCTGTGTGCTCTGCGCTAACATTGAGAAGAATTCCATTGGAGGAACGCTGAAAGACTATCTCATATCGCTTGGTGTTGTTCGCGATGCTCTCGAGTATATCGTGGTAAGTTTTTTTAGTAGTAAAAACTTCACTGCACTTGACATTAAACCCTGTAGATTATCGGCTACTGAGACACAATTATTCCTTCACTTAATATAGTTCCAATAGAGCAGTGATGAGGGATGAATGACCGCCTGTTACTTATCGATAAAATTATTCAATTTGAATTTGAGTAAATGTATGGAAAAATAAAATATTTTTATAAATATTAAATAGAGGTAATTCAAAAGTTATATGGTTAAAAATGTTTTGTCCTCTAGAAACATGCGCCGTGCGTGAAGCCTACGCTGGTGTGCACTGATTCCGACGAGTTGAAGGAGTTCATCAGTCGTCCGGCACTCAAGTACATACTGCGCTTCCTAACAGGACTCGCCGCCGACCACGAACCCACACAAGTAAGTTTCATATAGTGTATTTAGTTCTACCACAGAATACTAAACTAACAGAAGTCAAGCTCCATACAAAGCGCGCTAAATCAACGCACACATTGACAGCGTTCACCGACACGATATTTCAAACCAGTCGAGACCACTGCGAGCGTGAGTGTCATCCGCGTCGGGCACGCAAATAGTGAGATGTTTTGTGCCAAGATGGAGCAAATGAATAAAGTTATTACACTTGTATTTAAAAACACCAGATTATAATAATTGAATATAAATTTCATTTAAAAAAACATATATTGTAAAAATCAATTAAAAAAAAACTTAGAATAATGACATACACATTCTCCGCGAGTTCATGAATAAAAATTAAATTTATTTATTGTATTATTGTGTTTTATATATTTAATATAAAAATTCAATCAAACGATACGAGTGCTATTAACACGATACGTGTTTTCGCATAAGCCAGAGTTAACAACCCTTGCGCGAACGCCGAGCGTAGTGTGAGTGTGGCAATAAAAGTGAAGTACATACACAAGCACACATGGTGGGTCTTAAAATGAACATGGACGAAACGAAGATCATGTCGAATGTCCATGTTGTGCCCACCCCCATCGGTGTTGGGGGCTCGACTCTTGAAGTTGTTGACGAATATGTCTATTTAGGACAAGTGGTCCGGTTAGGCAGGTTCAACTTCGAGAGAGAGGTCAATCGTCGAATCCAACTCGGTTGGGCAGCGTTCGGGAAACTACGCGACGTCTTCTCGTCCAAAATACCTCAGTGCCTTAAATCGAAAGTCTTCGATAGTTGTGTGTTGCCAGTGATGACTTACGGCACCGAGACGTGGCCTCTCACTATGGGCCTTATTAGGAAGCTCAAAGTCACTCAACGAGCTATGGAGAGGGCTATGCTCGGGGTTTCCCTACGAGATCGAATCAGAAATGAGGAGATCCGTAGGAGAACTAAAATAACCGACATAGCCCACCGGATTAGCAAGTTGAAGTGGCAATGGGCAGGGCACATAGCGCGGAGATCTGATGACCGATGGGGTCGGAAAGTGCTCGAATGGAGGCCGCGTAGCGGAAAACGCAGCGTAGGACGTCCACCCACACGATGGTCCGACGACCTGGTAAAGGTCGCGGGACGTCGCTGGATGCAGGCTGCCTCCAACAGGTCTCTATGGAAATCATTGGGGGAGGCCTATGTTCAGCAGTGGACTTCCTTTGGCTGATGGATGGATGGATGGATGGACATACACAAGCTTGACTTCTGTTAGTATTCCGTGGTTCTACTACGTAATTTATTATGTCTCTGTTGATAGTACTGTGCTTGCTAGGTGGTGTTTTTGTGTATTAAGAACTGTTTTGGAAATGTATACCTTTGATTGTTAGAGTAGAATTTTATTTTCAAGACAGTAAGAAAATTATAAGATTAATTAAAAATATGTTATTTAATGATTCTAAAGAACCTAACAATTATGCGCACATGCGACAGTGCGCCCGTACGAGCGTGCGTGCGTATGTACGCACATCGTTAAGTTCTTTTGAATCATTAAATAAAATATTTTTAATTAATCTTATAATTTTCTTACTGCTTATTAAATTAAATATTTTCGTCGCGCAGATGTTAGTGTGCGAGAAGGTGATCCCGATAGTGCACCGGCTGGAGCAGGTGTCGTCTGGGGAACATGTGGGATCACTCGCAGAGAACCTGCTGGAGGCGCTGCGCTCTCAGCCGCAGTGCGCCGCCAAGATACAGCAAGTGCGAGACTTCACCAGACAGGTGCGTGTTCAATAACTAAAGAATACTAGTCTGGGACATGGTATTTCACAAACGTGTCTTTTCATGCCACATTGTGATACACCTGATTTGTTATTATGTATTTGTGTTGGGTGTGAGTATAATCGAATTGAAAGTTCTTTGTATTTTACATATAATACTAGCGGCCCGGCCCAGCTTCGCCCGGGTACAAATAGATTTCTGTAAAATAATATGTACGTATTATACATATAAACCTTCCTCTTGAATCACTCTTATCTATTAAAAAAAAACCGCATCAAAATCCGTTGCGTAGTTTTTAAGATTTAAGCATACAAATGGACATAGGGACATAGAAAGCGACTTTGTTTTTTACTATGTAGTGATATGTATGAAGTACATATGATGGCTGGTAGTCTTTAATTGATATTTTTCTATACTCTATCAATGACATTTTATAGGGGTATTAAAATCAGTTTCATTCGTTTTTAAAGCAAATACCAGGATTTCCAAACTAGCTGAAGACTGATTTGTTGCATTCCTTTAATTTTTTTATTAAATAGATTTACTAAATACGAATATGTATGATTTGTAAATTATTTGTTGATACAAAATGTGTGTGTTGTGGTGCAGGAGAAGAAGCGCCTTGCGATGGCGGTGCGCGAGCGTCAGCTGGGCGCGCTGGGCATGCGCAGTAACGAGCGCGGGCAGGTGACGGCGCAGTGCTCGCTCACGCAGCAGCTGGCCGACCTGGCCGAGGAGGCGGGCGCCGTGTGCTGCATCTGCCGCGAGGGATACAAGTACCAGCCCACCAAGGTACAAAGATACTTGAAACTTATATACTTTTTTATTTTGTGATTTTCCACTGTGCTATAAAGTTACTGCTTAATTTTGTTTTTTTTTTTTTTTTTTGCATTTTAACATATTTTCATTTTCGATACTCTATAACTCATAATATGCATATGAATAGTAAAAAATATGGAAGACCGAAATTTTGTTAGTTATAGAAAAAAAAATCCCAGGGCACACCTCTGACTTTTCGGAGTCATGTGTGTATTGACAGTCAGTCACCACGCACTAAAACGGTGAAGGAAAACATTGTGAGGAAACCTGCATACCATAGCGATTCATAAGAATTTCTATGGTATGTAAGTCTATATGGCCTAACCACTCTCAATCGTACTTTCGATTGTAGAGTAGGCCCGTGCCCTGCAGTGGGACGTATATGGGCTGATACAATACAATACAATAGAAAAAAAATGAAAAAGACGTAGAAATTGAAACCGAAAATAGTACATACACCTTACTTTTGAGTTAAATTAAGTTTCTACATTGTTTTCAAAATCCGATTATTTGTATTTTATTAGTGAAATGGAAATCAAGAGTTCTTACCAAGACACTATGTCCCTTTTACCCTTCCATTTCTAAAAGTATATGGTGTGTATGATATGTGCAGGTGCTGGGTATCTACACGTACACGAAGCGTTGTCCGGTGGAGGAGTACGAGGTGCGCGCGCGCAAGACGCTGGGCTACACCACCGTGTCGCACTACAACATCGTGCACGTCGAGTGCCATATGGCCGCCGTCAGGCTCGCGCGCGCCAGGTAAACTAATGCTGCAATATTACGTAGTTGCATGAGTAGAAAGAGAGGCCAATAGTCTTACTCATTCGAGTCAATGGCTCGATTATAATAAATATTTTTAAACTCTTCCGGTCAAGTAGACCACTCCACTCACGGCAGCGTCTGTGGTCTTGAATATGTCGCTTCCTGTGCAGGTAGTAGCGCACAGTGGGCATATCATTGCTTACAATTTCCTTTCGGATCGTAGAGTGATCACCTATTAGGAGCACTCCATAATAGTTCTTACGAATAAGTTTTTTTGCCCGAGAGCTTCATATTAAGGTATGCTATATGGGTAGAGATAATAAATAGTATCGACCATTGTGACAGGGACGAATGGGAGAGCGCGGCACTACAGAACGCGTCGACGCGCTGCAACGGCCTGCTGCCGCTGTGGGGCCCGCACGTACCAGAATCAGCATTTGCTAGCTGCCTCGCCAGGCACACTACCTACTTACAGGTATTTGTCACTCAATAATAGACCAGGAGCCAGTGACAGATTCTCATGACCAAGTTCCTCCCAATCGAAAATTCGTGAAATGCATTAGGGACTTAATACTATGAATACTCCCGACCGTCAGCTGCGACTCCGTGGGTGGGGCGGGCAGTGGCAGCCTCCCACGCATGGAGAAAAAAAAAGTTTTTTCAGTCATTTCCTCCCATTTGAAATTTTGTCAGTTTATAGTTAACCTAGTATTTTGAAGGAAAAACAAAGTCAGCTGGCCATAACATGGTGGATTATACGTCAGCTGACTGCTTGAACATGAAAAAAAAAAATTATTCAATGATTTCCTCTCAACTAAAAATTTACTTGGTGATCGTTTATATACTACTATGAATGAAAATTAATGTCAGCTGGCTGTATCTCAGTGGAAAGTTTGTCAGCTGGTACCTTGAAATGTGTAACGCAGCATCATCTATCACCTACTGAATCTTATCAGCTGACGACTTTTCCCTTGACTTATAGCTAGCTGATTTCTTTCATTATTTACCAGAGTATGTTAACAATCGGAGAGGGGGGGAGGAAATAACATTTCTTAAGTTATTCGTCAGTGTGCTTGATTTGACGTTTTGATAACAAATATGAAAGTTTGATAATGGAGGAAATGTTGGTAAGACTAAATTGATTAATGAATAATTAATATTGTAGCATATTTTTTAATTAATTAACTTTTATTTTCATGAGTTGCTTAAAAATAACAATGAAAATCAATCATTTTCATTCTCGCTTTGGCTTGAGTCGCTTTCATCTCTCTCTGATTCATAGAGAAATTAATAACTTATACAAATAAAAAACGATTAGTTTAGTTTTTATTTTAAAAATATACGAAATAAAAACTAATCCGTGGTTTATTTAGTTTAGTTACAATTAAAATCACCTTAACTAACTTAATTTACTTTTCTAAAGACATCGTAGACCATCCTTCTCTCTTGTCTTCTTAAAGTTGGCTGCCGAGCCATGTTATTCGCAGAAAAACAAATTACGTGTAGGTGTAGGAGTACGAAAAGAGACTATGCGCATGCGCGCCGGTGTTTGAGCCGCATTCCCCGCGTGGCACCTCATACCGTACTTCAGTTGGGACTCGAACATTAGTCACTGCGCATTCAATGTCATAGTTCAACTTATGCGCCGGGGACTTTACGCAGTTATGGGTAAAACATCCCCTCCAAGTGTACCTTTTGCTATAACATCGCCTCTGGAGAATATAATTCTAATCCAAAATCTAGCTGCATTATATAAAGAAAAAATAACTTAAGAAATGTTATTTCCTCCCGGACGTAAATTTATAAGAGGATTGTTAACATACTCTGGTAAATAATGAAAGAAATCAGCTAGCTATAAGTCAAGGGAAAAGTCGTCAGCTGATAAGATTCAGTAGGTGATAGATGCTGCTGCGTTACACATTTCAAGGTACCAGCTGACAAACTTTCCACTGAGATACAGCAAGCTGACATTAATTTTCATTCATAGTAGTATATAAACGATCACCAAGTAAATTTTTAGTTGAGAGGAAATCATTGAATAAATATATTTTTTTATTTCATGTTCAAGCAGTCAGCTGACGTATAATCCACCATGTTATGGCCAGCTGACTTTGTTTTTCCTTCAAAATACTAGGTTAACTATAAACTGACAAAATTTCAAATGGGAGGAAATGACTGAAAAAACTTTTTTTTTCTCCATGCGTGGGAGGCTGCCACTGCCCGCCCCACCCACGGAGTCGCAGCTGACGGTCGCGGGTATTCATAGTATAAGTCCCTAATGCATTTTACGAAGTTTCGCTCGAGAGGAAATAATTGACCGAAATTGTAGCTGGCTCCTGGACCATAACACCATTATATCAATTATAATCAATTATTTTGTAAATATAGAATAAGTACTATGTATCGACTTGTCATAAGAGCTATTTAATTGCCTGATCGTAAACCAATTTCATTTAATTTCATTTCAATAATATCCACCTTATTCATAGACAGTTTTTAAACATATATTAGTTATCATATATATTGTCTTCCTCATTCTTTTCGAACGGTTTTTTTATTTCAGTGTAGGCAAAGAAGATCAACCATTCGATATTACATATCTTAATTTATTCTAATAGTTTTAAAAACGTATGTCTGAATATGTGGATACAATACTCTATTACATTGTATGACTCTAGTAGTGGTATAGCATTGCTGGTTAAATCCTAGCATTTATAAATATATTGTCCATATTTATTTTCTGTATAGAAGGTAGCAATACATCGCTATCATACCCCTAGTTTCATATATTTAAGAAGTATTTTAGAAATATTTTTAAGGCTATTATATTTGTATGTAGAATAATAAGTACATAAATATATTTCATTGTCACTTACATCTTCATAAAATACTTGTAAAACGTTTCTGAAAATTACACATTTATTTAAATTTCATAAAATTAAACATTACATTACAAACTGAATAGTCTAATGAAAACTGAGAAATACGTGTCTGTGACACCTCCACACAATATAAATAACGCATAGTAAAGTATGAGTCAAACACGCGCACTGCAAATCTCAGATAAAAATATTCGCGATGCACGAGGTGATGTGCATTACCGTTCCAGTGCGGGGTGGCGTCACAGTTTGGCAACATTCCAGGAGATGTACAGCGTAGTGCTTGGAGATTATAAGGGGAAGACACACTGGTTGTGTTGTGTCATGTCGCGTCAGAGGAATATTAGTTTCATACTAGTATATTGCAGTGCTTTGTCTCGCATGGTGCCAAAGGAGTAGCCATAGGAGTTCTATGATCATACATAAATATTTCTAGCATTTTACTGATTGGCAATCTAGTGGATTGACGTGGTGCGCAGATATACCCCACCCAACATATAATCTTGGTTCCACAGTAAAATGTCAAATCTTGTGTCGTTGGTTCAAACATGAGAGATTAGACTTTCACTTCACTCAGTGTGCACACACACTGTGACGTCACTATACAACACAAGAGTGTGCATACAGCTCAATAACGTTGTACATCAGGAATGCACTGGTCACCGCGACATCGGTCACACGTGCACGCTGCACGACCTGAAGCTGCTGGTGACGCGGTTCGCGCGCGGCCGCACCTTCCACGACGACACGGGCGGCGGCGGCCCGCTCTCCAACATGCAGCTCGTGCCAGCGCTACTGCACATGGCGCTATACGTCATCAACACGTAAGTACACGCACTGACCACTACCTTTGTCTAGTTGATAACGTTCTATACTTAGAAAGAAAGAAAAAAGAGTAAGTTTATAAGACGCAAAACTTACAAAAATGACGCATATCTCATCGGAAAACAAAAAGAAATTTCATTATCATTTTGTTGTGTGCCGTTCTTTGGAACAGCTCTTGCATACATCATATAGCACGTCGTACCTGTGACATGAAGGTGACCACTCAACATGATGTTGAGCTGTGGCATGACACCACAACCCAACGCTGAATTTCGGTAGTCATCTCAAGGCTACTACCTCACTCAAGGCTTTCAAATTAGACGGAAAATATATGCTATTTTAATAAAGGGTGCCTAAACTAATTTCGTTTATTTATTCTTTTAAATCTGGTGTCTACGGCAGTATCAATTTTATAAAAAGAGATTTAATCACCATACATACTAAAGTCCATTGTACTGAGTAAAATTAAATTCGCAACATAATATCTTCCACAGGAGTCGTGTAGCCGGGCGCGAGGTGTCAGCTCTTGAGGCTTCACTAGCGTGGGCGCCGGCTAAAGTGCTGGAGTCCGCGCACGAAGCTGAAGGACCGCTGTACTTCATCACTCTCATGCTAGTGCTCTATCCACACGCCAAGTGAGTAACCGAAATAAAAATAAAAAAAATATTCTGAAACATCAAAGAATGAAATAATAAAAATGTTGCCATAATAACTGCATTAGTTATAACTGTATAATAAAACCAACATTTTTAATACATTTTGACGTACAAAAATGATCCAACCTACAGACATGCTAAAACTAAAGAATCAGTGTCACAATATTACCGGCAGAAGTGAAAACTTGATTGTTAACGTTGAGCATGTTTGATATTTTGGAATGGTTAGGGAATAATTTTGCACCAATTGCTTTATCAGTATAAAAGTACTATCATTTATGTGGTAGAATACAATATTCATTTATTGCGCTATCGTACACAAACATGACAATTTATATTACATTAAAAATTTAACACTTTAAAACTATTACAATTATTTTACATTAAAAAGTTTATCTCTCCGAAAAATCAACTTTCATCCATAATTTCAACGACTTTTTCACCATCATCATTACCAGAACTATCATCGCCAATCTCTAAAACTGATACGATAGGTTTATGGTAGCTGAAGTAAGAAACGAACAGTTTTGATTCGAACCTATTTAAATGTCTAATAAAGACCGCATCAATAGTAGTTTTGTATTTCGTTGTGCTAAGATTGCGATCATTCGACATAGTTAAACCAAATTCATTATTTAAAAATTCAATTAATAGTTGATTTTTATCGTCTGCGAAGTTTATGTTGAAATCTCCACTCAAAATCATTGGCAATTCATCAAAGCTTTATAAACTGACAGCTAACTGACAGCTGTCTACTCTCCATCCGTCTTACGCTTTTCGTCTTACGATCAGGTCACGTGTCCTGACGCGAGTTTAAGATTTTATACCCATTACAGAAAAAGTGCTCAACGCCGCTAAAGAAGTTTTCACTTCAAAAAATACAAATATCTGTATGACAAAAACTATGACGAAGTTTATGACAAAGATTAATTGCATTCTGACGACTAGAAAGAAGTATGTCTCATTAGTCTATACAATCATTAAAAAAATTGTCAAAAAATTTGGAGTAATTTAAATGTGTTTCAGTGTGTTGGATCATATTTGTGGAACATGACCCATATAATTTATTGTATTTGATTTGACACAAAGTGTCGAATGATTTTGGACTAAATCCAAGTTGTAATTTTTCTTAACACTGAGAAGACTAACAGTCTATATTATTTACATATAATCGAATATAAATATAATATTTTAATTTCGTATCCGCCTGGATAGCGACCGTTTTAATCAACATTTGAAAGCCTTTCCTTGTCTGATACAAGAGGGTTACGTTTTATGTTCGCCCATACTTATTTGTATTTAAATAATCTATCAAAATAGCGATAAGACCCAAAGTTTTGATTTTGAAGGGTTTCTGAAAATAATTGCTTTTATAAATACCATAAATTAAAAAATCATTTGTACAGTCTGTTTGCATTGCACAGCACTTTCCATCAAGTACATTTCTCCTAGCTGTATGTTAACTCTATGTTTGTGGTACAGATGGCGCGCCCTCCGAGTGGAGCAGCTGAAGCGGCTGCTACTGGTGGGTCACGTGCGCGCGTGCCACCCCGCCGGGCCCGCCGTGCGCGCGCTCGCGCCAGAACACCGCGCCGTCAAACCCTGGAGCGATTACAAACCATACGCACTGTTCGTCGCTATTATCGACCAGCTATATAATGTTATGTTCAAGGTACGTTGTGGACTATATTTTGTTACTTGATGTAATTTAAAAAATGCATATGATTGGCAATTTTGGTACCTGCATGAAAACAATGTTAGTAAACATCATGTAATAGAAACTTTACTACAGATAAGCCAATCGTCAATCACAATAAATAGCTTATAAGAAAGGTTATATTAATAGAAAAATGTGTATGGTTCAGTAATTTTTCGGAGTTTCTGAATGACTAGAACATGCACTGAGTGACGTCCCGAACATCCAAAAAGACGACACGGCAGACATAGGCGTAGGTAAAGAGATGAAATCTACACATTTCTTCAGGATTGCCCCCAAATCGCGTAAGACCGCACAATCTGGAAGGAAAGGGAGAATGCTTTTGTACAGCTAACGGCTGATAATAAAATAATAATACTGAATATTTTCAAATGAAATACACATTACAAAATATATAACAGGCATTATTTACAATTATTTTGCAGAACGTATCAGCAACAACAGTAGACCAATGGCCGATAAAGCTAGCCGAGTACATCCGTCACAACGACGAGGCGAACGCCAAAGCGGCCGAGCGTATAGTGACAACCCTAACTGACGAACTGCTGCCGTGCGCGTCGTTCGCGGAGTTCTGCGACGCGGCCGGCTTCCTGGACGCCATCCCCGAGCCCGACGCGTTCCTGCACGCGCTGCTACACGAGCAGCCGTGAGCCCGGCCGCGCGCGCACTGCCTCGCCTACCACGGATGCGTAGCTTGCTAACACCAGTAGCAATTAGGTAGTGATCGTCAAACAACCTCAATCGAAATTGGAACAAACGTTTGCACGAAAATTGGACGTTGGTGTTTTGTGCTTCTCGCTTTTAAATGTGCAAATTGAGGCTAGTTTTTCAATGATTCTGATGTATCTCAATCGAGTATTTATCCCATTTGTAACCGATTAAATTATTATATGAAATATCAATTAATTCTACGCTTCTAGTTCGGCGATTTAAATTATATTTGGTGTTTTGTTTGGTTAATAAATAGTTTCTGCTTCCAAATGTGTTTTATTTGTACAGCGTTCTAGAAACCTATTTAGAAGTTTTTGTGTGAGGTTATCTGCATTAATCGCGGATTCGCCAAACACGAATTTGCGAAGTCGTGGTTGACATGGTTTTTGCAAGATAGTTATCTGTGTGGTTCTCAGGCCTTCGTGCCAAATATTATTAAATTAGATTCTTAAAAGTGTTTCTCATCCCTACATAACTACATACAGATATAAACTTACCGCACTTTCCCAGAAGGGGTAAGCAGACGTGCAACCAGGACATCCACGTTTCGCCTTTTATTTTCCGTCTTACGATGCGATAGGGGACGAGCCTATCGCCATATCAGGTACAAATTCTAGATTCCGGGCTGATAATGTAGAAAATTCCAATAACATACAGACCGATCCGGTCTTCGAACCCGAGACCACAGCTTTGCAATCATATCGTAGTACAACTGCACCACCGAGTCAGTCGCAGAGCATATAAGAAAACAGGACATAAAATATGGACTTCATAGCTAATATTCTCTGATGTAAAAATACGTGTACAACAAGAAGGAACTTCAACACAACACATAAATATCTGCGTGGGTCCTGTTCTGTAAGTTATTAAGCTTAATTGTAGGAAATAAGTTCACATAAATGCTGTGAAATTGTTTTCCACAGCTTTCCATAACTACTGGTTCCTCCAGTGTGCTTTTAAAGATGTTAGATGTATATTGCTCAACACAGTTTTATGTCTTTCGGGCTAACAATCAAACTCCATAACGTTGTGGACAGGAGTGAACAGGAGTTCAATTCAAAAAAAACAGATGCATATTTTCATTTTATGGGCAAGGTGGGCTCTAGCATAGATACATTGTTGAAGTATGCCGTATCGACTTGAAATGCAACACTTTATCGGTATTACAACATGATTATAATAATTAAGTAGCATATTTCTTTTATATTTTGTGCTCTAGAATTGAAACGGTAACTATTAACTATATGGTTCAGTAAAACCATAATATTTCTTAGTATTTCTGGATTAAATCCTGATTTTTCTTATGCGACGAAAACTCCACAGATTATGTTAATAAAGGAACAGATTTTTTAATTTCCTATTTTAAAACTAGCCTTAAGCAACAAAATATTATTTTTCATTTTACTGGTACATTTAAAATATTTTTTGTAAGTACCCTCCACACACGTGCTTAGCGCTGGCACTGTTTACGCGCGCACGCACGCGTACTCTGTGGTTTACGCGCTCCTAGTTTTAACTTGTGTTGGCGCGTTCGGAGTTCGATATCCGAGTTGTGTAGTAGTATTTCAGTTTAATAAGTGTTAATTATTGTGCTATCCAAGAGTGTTTCGTGAATGGTGAATGAGTGAAAAGTGAATAGCGTTTATTTGGCGAATCTTCTTGGTGAGTCCTTTGCATTAATAAAGTGGGTAGGATACTATTTCTGTCGCAGCATGAACTGGTTGTTTTTATACCGTAGTATTGCTTCTTCGGGTGATCATTTATGTTCACATATTGTTTATTGATTCTGCTGTCATCGGTGATGTATATCTAAGTTTTAACTTGTCAACTATACCTTAACGTTACAACAAACCTTTACAACATGCTAAATCATACCCACACAATACATATCTTTAACACATCGCGCCCATATCCAAAACCCCGAGAGCTTTCAACTCGAGCTGACAAATCGCTTTGATTGTCTAGGAGAAAACCTTGCAGTGGTTCGTTTCATACAATGTTTTAAATTATCAACTGCGTCATTATCAGCTTCTCTCTAAATATTTTTTTCACTTTTCTATGTAAAACCATTTTGTAATTAAATCTTTTATGCGCGATAGTATTTTGAAAACGAACGTAATGTGTACGAACCAATCAGGGTCCCAGTTACCATATGTGCAAAGTGTGCAATGCGCACGGGTGCCATCCTTTAGGGGCGCCAAAATCAAGGCCCCAAAAAAGAGTTTGCCAAAAAAAATAAACAAAAATAATCGATTCATGTAATAAAATCGTAACCGGTCGATGTCGGTACATAGAAGATATATGAGAATAACCTTTAGAGCTCCACTTAACATTTAGTATTTGTTTTATTTCAATCGGTTCAAAAATAAAAAAGTCATATGAAATTAAATAACACATGTAAAATGCTATAAATTAACCGACCAGTTGAATTGGCTGAACATTTATGAAGGTATTAGGTATATAATTATCATTTAATTTAAGTATATTGAGGAGTGATTAATAACGTAGAGGATTGCTAACGCAAGTTAAGCAACCCCGGCCGTGGTTCCAATTTGGATGGGTGACCAAAAGTGGAACAAAAATATATATAATTTTATCAACACAAATAAATAAAATAGGAGTGTCTGTCTGTGATTTCGAAATAACATCAAATTTCAAATTGCAAACTATTACTAACCCGTTTCCAATATCGAAACGGTAGTTTAGCAAACATGAGTCCTCTTTAATTAATGGATATCATTATATGCAGCTGCAGTCGAAGGGAAATAACCCGGACAAGGTTATGATAATGGGGCAAACATCAAAAGAAAGCATGTAGGGCTTAAAAAACGCATTCTTGATGCGAATCCGAGAGCCCTTTTTGTACCTTGTGCGGCTCCAAGAAGCTTATACCCAAATGGAGATTGCATTCCGTATAAAACACTGAAGCTCAAAAATTTGACCTTGAATGACGTCGCTGTTGCCTGCTATCCTTTTCTTTAGAGTGATCGATGAATGAAGTTGAATCGTCGATGAAAGAAGTTCATTCATTGTCGTACGTGTTAATGAAAAAGCAAAAAATCAGACACGCCAAGTTATTTTAATATAAAAGAATTACGAATATTATTTTGATTCAAATTTGACCCCTATTTTTTATTAGTGGAATCGATTCTACTCACGATTCTGAACAAACTAATTTCAGGTTTTGCGCTTTCTCATTAACACGTACATATAGACATGAGGCAATATTTCTGTTATATCGAGCCTTTACCGCCATTTTAGCGCAACCGACAAAAACAAATTTTACAGGAGGTTTTTGTTAAATATTTTTAAAAAGAAATGTGTAATTCAATTGAAATTTTATATACATTAATTATTTTTATACATTTAAATATCTAATTCTTCCACAGGTTTGGGCAGGTTTGGGTCCGTTGTGGCTTAAAATACTGTATCTGTATCTGTATCAGCCCATATACGTCCCACTGCAGGGCACGGGCCTCCTCTACAATCGACAGTACGATTGAGAGTGGTTAATACTACTTTCGATAAAAAACGCATTTTTGACAAAAGTGTCGCTTACGATAATTTGGCGGTAAGGGCTCGATATGTTCCTAATAAAATGTGATTTTTAGTTTTGGGTTATTTTCTAGTATTTATGAAGAACGTGTCTGTACACCATTTGTTAAGTTAATGCTTTAAAATGAGTGTGAACAAGAATTTACCATTATTATTTCATTTTTATATTTTAGTCTACAAATAAATGTGACTTTTAAAGTTCAGTTCTTTGCTTTATTTCAAGCACCTCTCTGTATCAGCCCATATATATAGGTCCCACTGCAGGGCACGGGCCTCCTCTACAATCGACAGTACGATTGAGAGTGGTTAGGCCATATAGTCCACCACGCTGGCCTAGTGCGGGTTGGCGGACTTACATACCATAGAAATTTATATAAATCGCTATGGTATGCAGGTTTCCTCACGATGTTTTCCTTCACCGTTTTAGTGCGTGGTGATAGACTGTCAATACACACATGACTCCGAAAAGTCAGAGGGTCAAGCACCTACCTCCCATAAAAAAAAGATAATTCAAAATGCCTTAAGGGGCGCCAAAATCTTTTTCGCACACAGGTGCCAGTAACCCTTACGGGGGCCCTGGAACCAATAGTGCACCGGCAAGCGTGCGGCGCGTGACCCGCCCGCCCTGCGCCTCATCTCATACCACCAAATAGACCCATAAATCGCTTACTGCGTAGCTTTACCGCCAGCGTTCTTTTTACGTGACGCGAACTATACTCCATTAAATGTTTGAATCCTTTATAATCGGTATGTCGTAACCATAGACTAAGTTCTCAGAAAATTATAGGTATATGCTATGCGTGCTGGCTTGCGAAGCCATAGCTTGACGGTGCACACCACCCCGGCGCGAACCAAACGGTTCTCAAATTATTTTTTGTGCCGCATCGTCAGGCTGTGGAATTGTTTGCCGTCTCACGTGTTCCCTCCTTCCTATAATCCTGGGTCCTTCCGCCGTAGTGTGAAGAGATATCTTAGCAGGCCGGCATAATTGTGTCTATTGACATGGGACTGCCGTCCGATGCCAGTGGACACTTCCTGGGCGGCATTTGCGCTCACCATCAGGCGCAATGCGACCACTATGCCGGGCCAGATTAAAAATAAATAAAAAATAAATAAATAATAGAGAATAGTATTGATTTTTAGAAGTGGAAATCTTATATCTTACTCCGGACGTCGAACATCCAAACATTCGAAGTTCATATCGTTTCATAGAGTAACCCCTGATGATGAATTATCCGTAGAGTTTTGTCGTCACTTCTTATTAATGTAATTGGACTTCGATGTTTAGCCAAGCTGTTTTTACCTAAAAAGGTATCTGAATTACGAATTATTTGAAAACTTGTGTATAGCTTTAGATATAATGGCGTGAAAATAATAAATATACCAAGCAGATAAATATACATAGATACATAATACTGACCCCACAACTCTTTAAAGAGTCTTGTGTCATGGGTATCATATTGTAAGAGACTTTCCAGTTTTACAAAGTCCCAGACCCCAAACAAATAACTGTGGATCATATAGATATTTGTCTCGGTTCTGGGATCGATCGGCCCACGGCCTCTCACACAGCCGACGACTGCCCACTCCTCCACTGAGGCTGTCAAAAGCAAAACAAATATGAAACGATTTTTTCATAAATTGCAAAATCCTCCGTAACAGAAGCTATAAAAACCGGAGAAGTGCGAGTCGGACTCGCGCACGAAGGATTCCATACCATCATCTATAAAAGAAACCCTAAAAATAAAGCTTGTTCCTGTTAATTAAGATCGAGTTAAAAATTGCTCAAAAATTACGTTTGTTGTATGGGAGCCGCCCCTTTAAAATTTACTTTATTTTTATTTAAATATTTATTTTTAAAGTTAATATTCAACCACAGATCACTCCCAATATTCAACTTAATATTCTGTGAAAATTTTAAGCGTCTTTTTTTATTTTTATTATTTGTTGTTATAGCGGCAACGGAAATAAATAATTTGTGAAAATTTCAGCTTTCTAGCTATCACGGTTTATGAGATACGGCCTGACAGACAGACAGACAGCGGAGGCTAAGTAATAGGGTCCCGTTTTAAACTTTTAGGTACGGAACCCTAAAAAAGACGCAAATTGCAAATATTTCAAATAACCAATGTAAGGCACCGGACGAGGCGTAAGCCCAGATACCGTGCCCACAACACAAGAGCACTCCAAAGTTCAATATTGACTAGACAATACAGTTACACAAATATTTGTGTACATATAAAGCACGGCCCGTATCAAAAGCTCTCACAATCTGGGTCGTACACCTGCACTTGTCACTAGGCGTGACTCGAGGATGCGGGACCTTGACATGTCAGCGACGCATTTTTAAATGTTGCGCAGGCGCTGATGTGTCGTGATTAGACGATAGGTACACGATGCTTGCGAAATGTACCTACGAGATCAGCTTTGAGAAAATACACTTGCTTCGTACAGTCTCTGCATCACCAAAAGGTTGACAGGTAGTGAATGCCTTAGGCATTAAGTCCACCTTTATACAACGTACAAATAGTTTAAAATAAATGAAGAAAATTTTTTTGCATAGGGTTACAAAGAAACCATTTATATTGTAATTATACAAAAATGATTTAGCTATCTATTGTGTTCGTCTAATAACAGTTAAAATTGGTGGATAAGTATCAAATGTTGTACAGATCTATAGTAGGTGTCTTTCAAATGTCGCCAGAAGATCTTCGGTTGCTGGGCGCTTTTTTGAAAACGTGCTGAAATCATTGCTAGTTGCCTTCGTTCGTACCAGTCGTGGCTTAACATTGGCTTTATAAATATCTATATAGTATACCATTGAAGTTCAGTCCTACGATAATTTCCATAGAATAAGCAATAAACTTTAGAATATTTCGGCCCCAACGGCCATCGGTTCTACGCGCTACGTGCCCGACCAACGATCATGTCAACTTGCTAATCCTATGGCCTATATCCAACAGGTCAATGTGGAGATACTTAAGAGAGGTCCATGGTTAGCAGTGGACTTCCTGTGGCTGAGATGATGATGATGAAACAATCAAGCTTATAATCAATTGTGTGCAAAGTGGCCTGCGTGGGTGGTAGATCCCAATATGCAACGACCTTTTCTTGATAGCCGTACATAATGACATGTTGCGTACATTCGCAACATGTATTCCAGATGCATGTGATTAGTTAATCTTTTGTGTGTTGGCGACAATGCTCTCGCGGTGCATGTGTAATGCGATTATACTTGTAAATACTGATTTAAATGGTACAATTAGAGTGTGACGGGACGCTTGCACAACGCACCCGTGTCATTTCAGTCTCTGAATATAGAGTTTAGGGTTGTGAGACCTGCTTATTGATACTTGTCTATAAAAATATAGTGATCTTGTATTCGTACATAATATGGATTTTGAAAGATATTTGCTTCATCACTGCAGAGTCAACAATGAAAAACGTAATAATTAGCTGTACTTATTTACCGTCTAATACTTATACATGAGCTTTAATGACGTAGTGTACCTACTGTGTGTTTAGCCGTATGAAAAATCGTATTTTTCGAAATACAAATCTCTATTGATTTATCCCAGTTTTTACGTTCTCAATAAGCAATGTAGGTAGTAGATACATAATATTATGTCGAGTAAAAAATTATTGAATGAATTTTCGCGATAGTAGGTAAGGTAAATAATTCGTATATTCGATACGATAAGATGTAACTAAACTGAACCCTGGAGGTTGCTTTAAGCTATCATTCATAGGATCACTATCTGCCCAAATCTATACTAATATCATAAAGAGGAAAGATTTGATTGTTTGCAATGAATAAGCCCTGAATCTTCTGGATAGACTTAAAATATTTATTTCACCATTGGGATCTCATTATCCATGATGAACATAGGGTATAGAATATTTTCAAATAGTGCAACTACAACCGGGCCGGGCCGCTTGTGAACAATATTTCGATTTCTTTTTTTTTTTTCTATACTATTTCAATATTCCCTATAGACTACAAGCCCGTGGCAAAAATCGATGGGTCAAATGAACCACCAGGAGACCTATTTGGTAGGATACAGGGGCATAAAATAATAATATTCAGCACTATGCCGTCACTTGTAAGCTGTCCGTCTCAGTGCAGATGAGACTTCAAAATCATCAAGGAGAGGGGTTCATTTTGGTCATTTATTTTTGTACGGCATTTCTACCATCGATAGGTCCATGAAAAATAATAGAAAGAACACGTAGTGCCGTACAAAAATAATGCGTCACAAAGTCGGAAGAACGTTAGGTATTCCGGCAAATTTGTCGCTAAATTTGGTCATTTGATTTTAAACGGCATCGGTTCCATACAGTCGCAATACCTCTTCTAAACCATTATTCCGCAACGCCGTACAAAAACTATGCGACAAGGAAAAAAAAACAGCGGTTGCAACCCACTCCCTTTCAGTGGTCCGGGGGGTGATTTGACACAATATGGGATAACTTTATTTTGAAAGTATTTAATGCATAGATAACATTTTTTCACATGCCGTACATTTTTTGGTGATCCAAAGGTCTGTAGAGCGGAAAATATCTCTCGAATAATCCATGTAATAAAATATACTTTAGGGTGATATTTAGTATGATATTTACTGTACAGCATTTAGACAATTTATTTGTATCTAATGCAATCATCTATAAAAGTCAATTTCGTACATATCTGAAAGTTCACATTGATAAAAGGTAATAAACATAACAAAAACTTATTATTATTAATTCCTTTTTTTTAACTTTATTTGTCCGCAAAATAAGATGACACATATTCATGTTTCAGAAGGTGATCGAGAAGAGGATACGGACGTCGATGAGGACCTTGATTCCGATACCGACTCAGTCACTGATTCAGATATTGACTTAAAATTTGAAAGACTACCTATTTTTTCATTTCTGTATATATCATTTAGTATATTTAATAACACAATTCAAAAAAATATGTCCATGTTTGGAGTATATGACATCGAAAAGTTTACAAAAATATAAATACTGAGCTTAGCTATAGTTTTTCAGTTTTTGGATATAATATACACTGTTTCACTTTAAAAGCTGGCATAATGATTTTTTATACATGTTATTAATTATTCTCTTCAAAAATATGTTAATGCCGTGTAGTATCACACGACCATAAAGTACTTCTGAAATGGTAGTGCCATTTTAATCAGCCAAAAATTATGTTCTGCATTAAAATGTACGGCATAATTTTTTCTTCATTTATTTACCTGAGAACTATTCAAAACAACAATCATATTTAGAATGTTGCTGTATTTCACTAATCTACGATATTTAAACTTTTGAAATGATTTGAGATTTTATTTTCCTCTCAATTTCTTTTCAAACATTTTTATTGAATGCCAATACTAAATAACGATTGTATTTAGCAATATCATGTAAGAAAACAGGTTGCCGTACAGGATCAAATGACCTTTCAGCTTTAAAAGTCAAATTTATGAGGAATTTGTGTATACATTAAAATTAACAATAATTTAGTGACGGCTTTTTTTAAAATAGTAATTTTGAGTGCTACTTAATGTTATGAAACCGATGCCGTACTTTTTCAAATCACCCCCCGAACCACTGAAGGTGAGTGGGTTGCAACCGCTGATTGTTCTCCCTTGTCGCATGGTTTTTGTACGGCGTTGCGGAATAATGGTTTAGAAGAGGTATTGCGACTGTATGGAACCGATGCCGTTTAAAATCAAATGACCAAATTTAGCGACAAATTTGCCGGAATATCTAACGTTCTTCCAACTTTGTGACGCACTATTTTTGTACGGCATTACGTGTTCTTTCTATTATTTTTCATGGACCTATCGATGGTAGAAATGCCGTACAAAAATAAATGACCAAAATGAACCCCTCTCCTTGATGATTTTGAAGTCTCATCTGCACTGAGACGGACAGCTTACAAGTGACGGCATAGTGCTGAATATTATTATTTTATGCCCCTGTATCCTACCAAATAGGTCTCCTGGTGGTTCATTTGACCCATCGATTTTTGCCACGGGCTTGTAGTCTACTAGACACGTACTCTTCTATCAAATATAAGTTCTACATATGTTTGAGTAAATATGTTTCTCAAATACATTGAGAATAAAAATTTTGAAAATGCGGTACAACTGACAACCCTGACATAAGGTCATGACATAATGTTGATGATCAGTGATCTCGTGTTATGACGAGGCTGCTGTCATCACGACCGATGATACAAATCACATGATAAACCGTTAATTGCATTCTTCTATCACACGCGTTCACAATCTAGTACCGTCACTTGGCATTTTGGTCGCCTTGGTACTAATCTTGTGTAAATTGGAACACCGATGCGTTGCTTTTGATATGACTCGTGTAAAAAGGGCACTTAGGATCGACAGCTTGATATAACTTTCAAGGCTTTAAAATGTATAAAATCGTGGAATATTCGGCGTCGAATTTAGATCACACTATTCACCTCACTTACCGTCAAACAGAGGAATTATTTTATTGTAATTATGATTGTAATAGGTTTTTTGAAGGGAATTTTGAAGTCGGTGCGTAAAGTACGTTTGGATACATGCACAATAAAAAACAAAAGATTAATAAGAATATTTATTTTAATATTAACATGTGAGATACTTGATTAAAGTATAAACTTATTATTAACTCACATAAACTAGCACAGGCACTCAAGTATGGACATGTTATTTTGTAAGCTCGGCGGCCGCATCCCATCACAAACGACAATCTGCGGCCGCGGCGCTACACTACCTTAACCATAGTTTATTCCACAGTTTATTCACAATATAAATAGACTTAATACACTTACAAACAAATTATGCTACATGTAGTTACTTATTCATCAGACAGTATCGTTTCGGTATTCAAATATATCTTTATACTTTGGGTTTCGGACATAATATCTGATAAAGTAGGTAAGCTCACAGTACTATTTATATGAAAGCCTACGACGTATCTCTGAGTATCCAGAGCATTCGACTCGCGCATACTTGGACCTTTAATAAAGATAAATACTCAGTTGTATTATAAATAAAGCCTCCTTTACAATTTCCCAATAAATCACCCAAAATATTTGGTATCGCGCCAGACCGACTATACGATCTCTTTTCTATATTTTAATAAGAATTAGTACGAAGTATGCGCGAGGCAAATGACCGACGCAGGCGTAATGCATGTCAAAGCACGGTCACTGAGGTTAGTTTAGAAGTCGTAGGAGCCGCTCTCGCCGACCTTGCCGATGCGGAACACGAACCTGTACAGCAGACCAGCGACCACACCTCCGACGATGGGGCCCACCCAGTATACCTGTAAAGAAACAAAACAATAGTTAATACAATTTATAGGGATATACGAATTACGTAGTTTGATTTTCTTATTCCTAATCAATAACGTAGCTTGCATTTTGAATATCCCAGCTAGATGGATCTATGGGTATTGAGCTTAATCCAACATTTACCACACTAGAAGTAAAATTATGGTGTTTGTGTAATAGTAAATTATTGCGTGTATCATATATATCATAATTTGTAGATGCATTTAAGACAGCGAAAAATGAAGGAAAACATATTTTGTGTTCAAAATTCCAATACTGTCGTTCATTAATTTTTGTAGTGTTTGTTATTAAGTAATTTAAAGATAAAACGCTTTTGGAAATACTTTTGCTCTTCTGATGACGAATCGAACTGTTTCTCAAGACAGTGGATCTCGAGATCTTTGGCCTTATGCTTTCACCCATCACAAGACTACCTACGCCTCACATTGCCCAAGCAAATTGCAATACTCGCGTAGCTGTAATTTAGCCGTAAGCCGTGGGATCCTATGGCAATTCGAAAATACCTTTAAAACGTAGTCTTAGTGCCCTATTATCACCTATATCTACTTTTTAAATTTCGGAGTCCAGCTTTACTGCGATTGGAACATAAAGTCTCAGTTTAAGAAAATTTAATATGAGTGATGCAGATCAAAAATTCATAGCCGCCGTTTCGATACTATAGCCCCGTACGAATTTTTTCACATCTGACTTAACAAAGAGCAGATATTCATAAAGTTACATGCGTTACACAACACATGAAGAAGAGCAAGTAAATAACATTAGTTTGAATTTAATATTATCCAATGAAAGAGGTTTTGAAATTTCATAAGAGGTGGATAATGCAGTAATGGTTGAATACAACGCATAATGTAATGCACAAAGATATATTCTACACGGAATGGCAGTTCCTTATTGCACGTAAATAATATATACATTAGCTACTTTCAGACACGGCATATTCAGAAGAAATTGGCAAGATGAGGCCATCTGGGTAGGTACCACCGCAATTACTGGTGGTAGGTCTCTCATATGTGAGAGGCCATCTGGGTAGGTACCACCGCAATGTCTATTTCTCCCGTGAAACAACACTGCTTAAATGCACTGTTGTGTTTCGGATTGAAGGACATTGTAGCCAGAGCAACTACTGGACATATTGAGACTTAACATCTTATGTCTCAGGATGGCGAGCGCAGTGGAATGTTGCTACTGTTTATGAGCGGTCGTATCGCTTACCACCAGGCGAACGGCTTGCTCGTCTCGCCATTCACTGCAATAAAAAAAAAAAAAAAAAAAAAAAAAGATGTGGTTCCATTTAGTGAGAGAAATAGTTAATCATCAAAACATACTATATTTCTACAAAGAAACGTTTCAGTTTTAAATCTATTAAAGTAAAAAGGGTATACTAAACGTTTTAATGCCAGAATGAAAACGTTGCAAAACTGAAAATATTTTTTTTAATACTATTCTATTTACAATTAAGCGATATTCATATTTAGCCACCTTTTCCAAAATTTACGTAACATAGTTAATGTTTTAATTAATTTATTGTACAGATGTCATTGTGCTATTAAAATGACCTTAAAAACAACTGTGTACTTAATTTGATAAAGCTTAACACGAATGTAGATTAAATGATTAACTGTAGGAGGCACGAATTTTCATATAATATCTGCTATGAAATTTTGTAAAAAGTTTATTTTGATGAACTTAATTATTCCATTAATTAATCTAGAGTGTTTATTTATTTTATCTTTTTTTACACTATACACTAATTTACTGGCATTTAAAAAGCGTCGCCCAATAATGTGTAGCATTTTCTTGACCTAATTTAGTATTTGTAATTGATTAATGTCAAAACCAAAAGCTAGGAATTTCAGAAAAAAATTGATTTTCCTGGAGTTTGTTTGCTATTTAGAAGGGTTGATGTGAGGCTATACCACCTTCACCACATAATAGGATTTTTTTATCCGTGACATATAAATGCTCATTGCATTGATCCGATCCCAAATGTAGTACAAGGGCAGAGAAAAAAAGAGCATACAATGGACGGAAGAATGTGTAGATAAATATGTATTGTATGTACCTACATATTGTAGGTACGCATTCTGTAGTCGCAATTTCACGTACCATAGTGTTTCAATATTGACTCGAGTTAAAATAAATTTAAAACAACACAACGTTAACGAATTTGACCTTTGCATGTTTACTTGTAAGTGTCTTAATGGAACATACTGATAATTTAGTCAGTAATACCGTGCTGTATGGAGAAACCTCTCGTAATAAATATTGAGGCGATTCGTGTGATGGGTGCAAAAATCGCATATGTTTTGCAACAATAGATGAGGCCTGGAGATTGAGAATTGCAAATTGGACTGGTAATTGTCAGTATTTTATACAATTGACATACTTATAAAATATTTATCGATTGTGATAATGCCAGATGGTATTTATTGTTACGATACACGCCATTACATACAACTAAAATATTTATTTGACATAAATTATATTCTTATATAGTTTTATTTCAAACTCATAGTTTCATAATTTTGGTAAATTCTGAGCATGTAAAATGCCTTGATACTGCTAAAGCTCCTGAAGTCAACATTTACAATATAAATTAAAACCCAAGTCCTGCGTTGTAGAGTCCACAAATCCATCGCAAAACTAATAAATACATTCAAAAACATATTTATCTTTCGTTAATATCTTCATGACGAGATTATATTCAGTTAACTTCATTAATAACTTGGTATTTTCAAATGATTTATTCAAGAGTACATCAAACATGAGTTAATTTATTACATAATGACATTAAATACAAATCGTTATACTGTCGGCAGGTTTCTATGCCGCGTTCAGAATTTAATGTCACTAGAATAACATACTAATAAAAATAAATTACACGTATGAGAAACTATCAAATTTTATTGATGTGACATGATTGGTATCGTTCTGTTTATTCGGCAAATTGAAAATATTGAATGATGTTTGGACTTCAGCTATTAAAAAGACTCCTTGTTATAGCAATGAATTGTGGACATTTTATTAATATGTGTATTGGTATTGATAAAAAAATTCATGTGACGTGTGTATAGTAGAGCAGACAATCAGCAAATGCTTAAGGCTTTTAATTTGTTCCTTGTGCCTATTCATTCAAATGAATTTGGAGTTTTCTGTTTTTTGATCAGTCAAACTACCCTTATTAAGTCAGAATCAATTAAACCTCGTACAAAAGATATAAAAGATTTTATCCAGTAGTAATTTTCTCAAGCGTTGGATAGATTTCTTTAGAGTCCAATCCTCGGGTAAACACTAGTATTAGACGTAACGAATCTGTCTGAATGACCACGTGATAGAAAGTGAAAGCATGTTGTGTAACACGTCTTCTCATTGATTGTGACTTATTATGAAGCATTCGTATGCAAATCACTTTAGCTCGAAGTCTGCCATTTATAATTTGCTTGTGATTTATGTCGTTTATTAAAATTGGGTTGTCGGGTGTCAAGACGATGTTTATAGACCTGGTACGTGACCTATAACTAATATATAGTCCAAATGATATTTAATTAACACAGCATATGCTGTGAGCTGTGTCTACTTTATAATGTGCGTGACGAGAATCCGGTTTTTACGCGACATGGTGAAGCTCGATTTAAGTAGATACTCAACATTTTGTATCCAAAAAAGATGCATGATTAAACGCATTCACTAACAAAATTTACTAAGTTAGATGGGTTTAAGTCGATGTGACTAAAGATCGGTGTAAAAATTGGAAAGGTTGAAAAATGCAAAATATTGTTGAGGCTTACCCATTGCGCGGTCCAGATGCCCATAACGAGAGCAGGTCCGAAGGAACGCGCGGGGTTCATGCTAGAGCCGGTGAAGGGAATCTGTGGACAAATTAAAAATATGTTTTAACAATTGTTAAAATTGCCCATGGTTCCAGTTTTATGGAAATTACCTATTATTGGTAAATAAGGCGAAGGAAAACATTGCGATAAAACACGCATATCTTAAAAAAATATATAATAATATTTATAGTAGGTGAAATCCATCAACCCAGGACTTTACTCTGTATTCCGACACGACGACGAATGTTCGAACATCGCACGTAAAACTGTACGAATATGCCTAAATACATTACAAAACGCTCTAATCCTATATCTGTATCTGTAAGATACAGGATTAGAGCGTAATCTTAGACTATGTTCGAAATGAATGATAAGTTTCACAGAGAATAGAATTGATTTATGAAGTGGGAAACTTTTATCTTATATGTTGACATGAACATTCGAACTTTGTTTCGGAGTATAGAGTAACCCCTCTGAACAAACCAGTGTGTTGGACTACAGCCCTAACAATCAATCTTGGTTGAACATACAGAGGAGGTACACAAATGTGCTGATATATATATATATATATTATATTAGAATACTCACGCAGGCCGCATGGCAGGCGGTGATGCTGAGCCCGATGGCGAGCGGCGCGGATCCCTTGAGGTCGGTGCGGCGCGCGTCGCACACGCCGAGCACCACCAGCACCAGCACGAACGTGATCAGGGCCTCGATCAGCAGCGCCTGCACCAAACACATAGTTATTGCACTGGAGAGATACTTGTACTGTTGCTGCGAATGGTGGACACAGCTATATGTATATATTATATTATTATTCTTATTATGTAGTACGGGTGTATACTTTGATAGCAGAAATAGTTTAAATTATGCGCGTTAAGGGTTCTGGGCTAAAAAAGGGCGTATGCATGATGCACCTAGTCCAATATCTGCCTGAACGTAATTTTTATTGGAGCAGTATTGAGTGCAGCATATAGAATTATCGATTGCAGCAATTTTTTTGTTGAAAATACCGGTGCACTTTTTGGTCGATGATTCAATTATTATCAGACATAAGAACATTTCCATAACAAAATAGCATCAGGAATCTCTGTAGCTTATAACTTATAAAGTAAGTACGAAAGTAAGAATTACTAATTAGTATTGTATGGCGAGCTCACCTGAGGTTCAGTGACGCCATTTCCTGGAAGGGTCATACCGAAACCTCCCACTCTGTTCTCTGGCACCGCCAACTGCAACAATACATTTTTATTATAATTCCATCAAATTCATATTCATTCACACATAGAATATAGCAAATAATATCAAAGGGTACAATAATATTTAAGCAATAAGTAGTTTAGTTTTTTAAATTAATGATGTAAACGTTACGATGTGTACGTTTACTATCAATTTGATATAAATTCAATAAATAACATCTCGACATGTTACACTACCAGTACAGATTAAATTATACATCGCGAATGTAAGGTTATATAATATTCCAATATTTTTAAGAAACATGAAAACGTATTCGAGATCGTACAAGCTAGAAACCAATCGAATTCGACGATGCATATTTGCCAATTAGCGGTTATAAGTAAAATGTTACACTTGTTACGTGTAGTCTTCAACGCTAATAAGCATTACCATAATAGTTTAAACATTTGCATAGTAGGAATATGGATTGTTTATTGTAGTTATTTCAATTTGTCGCATGAATTTTCCTGTGTAGTGGGCGGAAAGTCGATGGAAGGGGTCGACGCACCGAGACACCTTTTTTGGGTAACCAACAAACATTAATTGTTCTGACTCCAAGTATAGTGGACCTAAAACGTCAGTTGTAGTATCTAATCCACGATATAAAGTTGACATTCGGCATAACGTTGAAAAATAGTAATTTATTTATTTATATCCTTTATATCCTTTACTAAATAAACTTAAAAATAGAACATTATATTACATAGTAGTACAAAAGGCGGTCGTATCGCTTGAGGCAATCTCTTGCCGACTACCTTGGGATGCACAATAAGAGATGAAAAAAAGGGAGGGCATTCAATAGTGTACAAAGTAAGAAAAAGCTTGATAGAAGCTTAATTCTACCAGAACTATTATTACTTGGTGTACTTCATTACCTATCAAAATATAAGCGTAGGTAGGGACACTAAGCTAAAGGCACTATAAACAATACGGTTAACCAAAGCCATACATGTAATAAACGCGCGGTAATATAAAATATCGATTTCAAAGGAGATTCCGTTCCCACGTGCTAGGATCATAAAGATGCCGCGCAACTTCGAGAGCTTAGTTTCACATTTGAGAGGCAGTGTGTGGACACAGAAGGTCGTCTGATTTGCTCCTTTACAGTAAGATCATCAGTGTCACGGCGAACGAGACACTTTTCAACGCTCGTATGTGCTCTCAGTAAGGAGATTAGAATGTTAATGTGGATGTCGCGCCTTGTTAGCGTAGGAAAATAGCGCGAAAACGCAAATTAAACGCAGCTATGTTGTACGCTATTTGATCTATATTTTTTCTGGTCCAGTATGAGGCCATATCTAGGGACGGATGAAAGTTGCATTCCGGCCCAGTTTGGGCTGAATTTATTTGATGCCCAAATTAAAATTGATCGTTTCCACATCACTCATGTTTGTCAATAACTAATATTAATTGGTTACGATACATTTTACGGATGAATATGGCTTCTCAAGACGCTTACGTCCAGCAGTGGACGGCGACAGGTTATAAATATAATACTGCATCATATGGTTGGCCACTACTTATACTCGCCTTCAAATTGCCTATCGAGAATCATCGATGAAGTTAGAATTTATATTAAAAAGAAATGCTTACTTTGGTAATTATAACAATAGTAATTGCTTATGAGGTAAACCTTTTCTCCGGTTTCATGCCTACTTTAAATCACACATACCCTTATAAAGGCAGCTCCAGCAACAGCTCCTAGTGACTGGACAACGATGTAGAAGATTGCCTTGATCAGCCTGATGTCTCCGGCCACGAACAGACCCGCCGTCACCGCTGGGTTGATGTGCCCTCCTGATACATGGCCGATACCCTGCAGACAAAGGAATAGAAGAAATTATATTTTGTATAATATTAATTATTATAAGAACTAATACTTAATCACGCACAAGACTGCTCCGACACTGCGATTGAAAGTTCATATTCATAACGTGTTATAATAATTTTAAATAAACAATATACAGACACAAAGTATGTCGTAATTTTCCAAATAACTGTAGGTCATTATTTAAATAAAAACTTCAATAATTGCATTAGCATGATGAAACACAAGAGGGAGTAAAATATATTTTCCTCACTTTCATTGCAGTCAACAGTAAACTAAGTGTAAAAATTAATATTATTTCATTTAAAAACGATTTGTATTTAACATTTACATCGAATTATACTTAAAAAACAATTATAATTATATATATTTTTAAATGCCGAGATGAGTATCCCATTACAGTATTTATAATTGAATATTAACCGCATACATTATCTTTAATCTTACGTTGTGGTTCTCAACTATTTTGCAATTAAGGCAAATACCATTTGAATACGCTTAGTTGTATTTAGTTTTAAATGTCTTCCAAACAAATATTATCATAATTTTATCAAAAGTGATGCAGAATGTCTAAACTTCGTCTATTGCCGTTGTAAATAGTCGACATTTCCATTAAATTGGTAACACACAAGTGTGCATATATTATTTTTTATATTGACGTACGGTCCTTACATAACTATCGATTTGGCATATTTAGAATATAAGCCGATTTATCTATCACATGACATGAAATTAATTAATGAAATATTCCGTCTGGCGTCAACAGTCCTGAAATACCACCCAGTTCGTCCACTATTTAGAAGCTTTGACTTTACACGTATAATTTCGTGACTGCTGAACGCGTGATCAGGCCTGTACGCGGCATCCCTGACTCATCCGCTCTATTAACATTATGTCATAGGTCAAGTAAACAGTAATTAAACCGAAAATGTCACGTGACGGTATCAGCCATCAGGTAACCACAGATAATGCCTCCTTTCAGGTAGGTCACGAACATTGAGAATATTTTTGTAAATTCACTTCTCGAAAAAGCCTTCTTTAGTACATAAGGCTTCGTTGTAAGTAAATATTGAATAACAATCAGATTTTACTTATATACGAGTAAATTTACAATTAAAATGTATGGTTCAAATATCGGACTATAATAGAGTAGATTAGGGCGCTTTAGTAGACTGACTTAAAGAATTTCGAATATGCGTATTTATGCATATTCGAAACCCAATATAATGTTACAAACATAATTCTAATCTAAATATGTGACTAATAAACAGTGAAAGAACTAAATGAAAAAAGAGTTCATATTTCAAAAGTATATTTACAGGATCTATTAAAAAGAAAGATCAAGATCAAAAGATTATTTAGATTAGATTGTCCCTCGCCTTGAACTGGCCAACCTTCACACCAAATAATGAGAGCTTATACCTGAATTGTGAATCTAATGTATGCATCGTTAATTCACCTCAAATATCTAGCAATTTGTACTTAAGAACCTCGCCAAATTGCCATAGGTAATATTGGTTATGATTTAATATGCACAAATGATACACATAAATATAACGATGCCATTGAACCGTCATGTATCGAAATTATGATTTCATGTATGATAAATTGATCTGCAGAATTAATTTCAACATTTTGATTTAGTTTTGGGTTATAATTGTCAAATTAGAAAAATAATATAGTCAATAGACTCAAATCCTCTTATGATATAGCGAGCTAATTAAAGTAAAATTCAAAAACTTGCTAGGATTTTTTTTAGAACTGTTGCAGTACATTACAATTAAAAGAATAAAAATAGGTTTTTAAACTGTACTGTAATTTTAAGAGAACATTAACGCGATCTGATAGATACTAGTCGTAATACTAGACAAACAAATTGACAAATTAAGGTTGTCGTATGACCGTGGCATTGGATGTGTGTTTATAGTTATTGGCGATACATATTAATATTCATGACGTGAATCACGGAGACCTCGGTCGAGTTGATTTTAAATTAATTAACTAACGCGATAAAGCCGTAACAAAATGTCAATGTTTCATGAAACGTATGTAGAGCATGGTGTTAGCGATAAGAATCGAATGTTTTAATAAATATGCTCATGAAACATGTTTTGCGTATACTTTAGGTTTCAAACTTTAGCTTTTGTCTTTAGAAACTAAATGTTTTGCAATTTTATTAGTCTTTCGTTTAACACAACTAAGATATTGTTTTCTAACACTAAAAGTAGCTTTGCCCTGACTTGTATTAAAGGCATACATATCGTTTGTAAAAAAATAATTTCATCTCATAAATCATTTACTCTTATCTGAACATTTATCACCGACATTAACAGACAATTTGACACTTCTGTAAAATCCGCCATAGGTTAAATGCGGGATGATTGATTCCGACGTGAATCTGAATTATGATCGGATTCTGAGGCAGCACAATTTCATTATAAATGTCTCATAAAATATAAATTTCGGCTATTTGTAACTTATATCAAGGATGCATCGTAATAATTAAAAGTTAAAATATGTTTTAAATATATGCGTGTAAAAAGGGATTGTAATTTAGACATTTTATATAATCAACTCGTCTTAACATCATTTTAATAATCCGTTACATTGGCTTAAAATTGTGAAACGACGAATTGTTAAAATTCTGTCAATTTATCGAGGTATTTGTCCATGTTGTGTTAACAATTTAGCGGGTAATAAGCGCTTATTCTGGTAACTCTTTGGTGGCATCAATAAGCCGTCCGATTCTGTACATTATTTAATTACACAACGTAGTTAAAGTTCAATGTTTAGCTCAAAATTTATGACATTTGTATGTCATGGTCTTGCTTATAGCCGCGATCAATAGCCGGATACGTACTCACACATAATATTTTCATTATGATTAGCATATTCACGGACGTTGATAGGCGACAGTAAGTTGAAAGATCATATGTTAAAATGTTATACTGTACTATAAAGCCACATTAAACTAGGTTGGTGATAATGAATGTGCTTTTATTTCGCTAACAATTTGCTAGTTCGTAGATGGTCACGAGCTTTTTACCATATTGGGCACTAAAACAGCAATGAGAGTCACCTTACGTTCAGAGATATGTCTGTGATTTATGACAGGAGTAATCGGCTGAGACAGGTACAGACTAATTTAGCAATTTTAAGAATATGAAAGTAGTGTATTTAGTTCAATCAAATAAAATCCTATTCAATATTCATAACAAAACACAGTTAAGATATCATATTTATTTGACCCCTGCTAGTAATAAGATATTATATGAGATCCGTTATAATAATTATGACGCATTTATGCATTACCATACTCAAGTATTGAAAGCTCAGACATCAAACGCAATTATCAAGCGTGGTTTACACATGTGCACAGTGCAAAGGTGACTGACTAGTCATGCGAGCCGCGTAAAGTAGAGCTTTAACGAGGCGTTGGTTAAGGCTCTGTGCACACTGTTTTGCCGGTTTGTCGCCAGATTTGATTAGTCTTAAAGTATGTAATCGTCGTAGTTTGATTTAGTATCTCTAAAGTCTTAAGTCAAGGGGGATCACTGTTTTTAAAAGAGTGTTGTTGAAAATTAATAGAAGTTCTGGATAACATGCAGAAAAAATATAAAATATGCATATAATGTCCATTTTCTATTATACCTGAATTCGTATTACTGAAAGCTTAAAAAAATATACAAATTTCGATAGTTGAGTATATCGTAAGAAAGTCAAAAATTAATGGTGTCATTTTTTAGTTGTTATAAGTCAATTTTTAAATAATTATGGAAATAGAGGACCAAAATAAACGATTTAATTTAGATCTATATGACATATTGGGTGAAATCAGTACATTGCAGTAAGATAATAATTCATAAGATCCGGTTCGTTTCCGATCCGTCTAAGTGTAGGTAGGCAAAGCGTTGGAGCGAAAGTGCGGGCGCGTGAGTGCTTGCTGGCTTTGCTTGCGTTGGCCATATATCACGCGCACGGAGCAGCGCGTACGGAGCGTACGAGCGTAATGCGCGTGCGTGTGCGCGGCGCGGCGGTCACCGAACGATCAAGGGCGTCTACAATCCCTAAACTAACGCACAAGTCATAGACGTACTTCATATTCATTTGAGAAAAGGCTTTTATGTGATTTTTAATTACGTGTATTTAGATCCCCTATTTGTTCCTCTTATTACGAGTACTTATTAAACATACATTTTCATTGAAAAAAAATATGCACAGAAATCTAAAAGAAGGGCTTTTACAAAAATCAATAAAACAGTAGTAGTTACGATCAACATACACTTTCTAAAATTGCCATGGATTGTAATATTAATCAAGATTACTATAAATTAAACACATATGAGCCGTGAATATGTTGTAGTTAAAAGCCAAGCTCCAGGAAAGCTCGCAACTTGCGGCACACTAACGGTAACATGCTGTCTTCGAGACTCGCGTGTATCAACCACGCCGTACACGCGAGTCTCGAAGACAGCATGTTACCGTTAGTGTGCCGCAAGTTGCGAGCTTTCCTGGAGCTTGGCTTTTAACTACAACATATTCACGGCTCATATGTGTTTAATTTATAGTAATCTTGATTAATATTACAATCCATGGCAATTTTAGAAAGTGTATGTTGATCGTAACTACTACTGTTTTATTGATTTTTTAAAAGCCCTTCTTTTAGATTTCTGTGCATATTTTTTTTCAATGAAAATGTATGTTTAATAAGTACTCGTAATAAGAGGAACAAATAGGGGATCTAAATACACGTAATTAAAAATCACATAAAAGCCTTTTCTCAAATGAATATGAAGTACGTCTATGACTTGTGCGTTAGTTTAGGGATTGTAGACGCCCTTGATCGTTCGGTGTTGTAGGTAGAGTATTATGTGATCATTGAATTAAACTAATGCAATTATTATCAATGATAGCATTTATGGAGGCTCAAAACTTAATCAATATTGTCGCTGTTTGTTCATTATTTGAAGTTCGAACATAATATATCAACATTAGTATCAGGGTATTAATTTTGATTGCTAATTATGTTTGTTTTTGTACATCGATTAAATTAGTCATCATTTGTAACACAAGCAATAATCCTTCATGACTTCCGATAAGCAAGGCTGTAAAGTTCCTTTTGGTAATTATTTGCTAATAAAACAATTTTAGGTCAAAGTCGACGTGTCCAGAACGTGATACCATCTGTTACCTATCAGCATTGATGAAATATTAATTAGATTTCGGTGAAATCAATAACTGCATATCTTTTTATTCGGCATAGAGATCAAACGTAATAATATTGCTGCTATAAATTATCACAAACAGGAAACATAAATCGTAAAAACTATTTTACGAGTATTATATTAACAAATTGAATAATTAGAATTTCTTTGCATAATATTATTATCTGTTAGCAAAAATGCAATATCAGTATTTTCATTTAATTGTAACTTATCTTCGCAAACTCTATTAGATTCATATGTACGTACGTATTTCCAAAACTCCAAAATTGATAATAGATATCATAGCATGTATATTATTTCTAAATAATTCAATTCCATATATCAAGAAACAATGCCCTAGAATGGGTCAAATGGACAACCGTTTTGCTAAGTACATTGACTTGCACATTTGGCCGAGCCCTACGCGTTGGGTCGGCTGTCAACAGTGATTGGACGTTGATACATGTGATTTGGGTCACACACCATTCCGCGAACCACATGCGCTTGCTCAAACTTAATTGCTCCATTGAAAATTATAACACTGATAAATTATCTATAAAGCCTATTTAGACATGCACTAACGTTGTACTGTCAATAATAATTACGTCCATTGGGAGTGTAATTTGAATAAAACCTTAGCTTAATCCTTGTCAATAGTAGAGGAAATCGAGTAGTAAGGAATATTTACAATTTATATCTATAAGTTGTGACGAAGAGATTTTCGGACCACAATGATACTAAATGTCCTTATTTATGCAATTTATTTATAGAATTATGAAGTTTAAAGTATTATTTGGACAGTGCGAATATATTATTTCTTTAACCATATACAATTTATTTAGTATTGTAGTCATCTATCGAGCCAGGATTAAATATACTCAGGTTCTCATTACTCCTGTATCCATAGTAGGTAATAAGTGATTTTAATTTAACATTATCCTTATTCGTCCGGTATGTACTCTGTATCCCATAATATACCGTTACGAGTATATTTGCAGCTCGTTTGCCGTCTTTAACTGTACTCTCATAGCAAGTGTCCGTAAATGTTTTGTGTGCTAAATATTTTGGCAACGAAGCGAAAAAACTCATCACAAAAAACATCGTCGGGTCTGTGGAATACTTATTCGCTACTTACAATGATTTTTTGGGAAATTCCATTTTTAAATCACGCGGAAAGTATGTGCAACTATAATGGAAGTATATATCTACCTATGAACATAAAATATTTTCAAATTGAGAGCATAAAATTGATTCAAATTAAACAACAATAACTAACCGTTGTATGTAATATAAGCTTTTGAATTATATCAATACATGAGTAAAGTAATTGTTAATCGGATATTGTAGCATTTAGTTGTTCTTTGTCTGACTTACATCAATAGCCTATTTTATATTTCAAATTAATTATAAATTTTAATGCCTAATTTATTAAAGTAATTAACTGAATAATTGATTCATAAAACACCTAGACACTTATTTCTAATAGATCATATCAGTGCTCTATAATTATAAGTAATTAATAAAATTAGTCTATTTCCTTAATTTTATTACTGAAACTCGTTATGTAAACATTTCCTACATAAGTTTGGCCTTTTATGTATATGTAAGCTATAAGACATGCTAAGTGCAGGAAACGTCATCATTTATCACTTATGTCAATTGTTAAACAAGTAAAACAATATACGGAAATTAATACAAAAATACTTCACTGGTCAAGTTTGGGTACACAACAGAGTATTATAAATAAATTTGTAAAACTCAGGTATTTTAAATTACCAAATTTACATTTGTATATCTTACATATTCTCATCTATCTGTGAAACGGGACCGCTACACATAAGCATCGAAACATCTGAAGCGGCTTCGCGCTACATCAAAGCTTTGGCAGAGGCGTACTCAACACAAGCCCTTAAAGGCAATACGTCGTAATGTTCACTTTCGTATCATCGCTTAAAATGTGCCGTTATCTGAGTGCATTCATTCGACATAACATTGCATTCTCGACAATATTTATCGGTCTCGCTTTACATAAAAGTTAAATTAACGATGAAAGCTACCAAGACTTGAAATTAATTATAGCCGATAAATGAGATGTATTAATGTTCTTCTAAATGTAAATATATTGTATCTCTGTTTTTGAGATATTTTTATGTGGAAATGGACGCTATAAATTAACTTATATGTGCAAGTACATTCGCTAGATTAGGTTTATTATATAAATATATCATGTCTAAGAAATCGACGTGAAATAAAACTATTATTTAAGCATAAGCTATCGAAGTGTTATTATATACTAACATTGTCATTAGAGTAGTGAATTTTTGAAATATCCAATTTTTTTCAATTCTTATAAAACAGAATAATAAATCCCTAACCTGGAGGAGCTATAAACCCACTAGAAATCGACCTTACTACGCTCAAGTTAGGAAAAGTTAATGTCAATTTAATAGCGGTAATAACTGCAAGGATGTATCTCGTTTACGTCTGCAAACAGGTATCAGTTCAATTAGATTGGAAAACTCGCCGGTTTTCTAATCGCTAATTGCATTACGTTTACCTCTCTAACTATAATTACGCGTTTATGATATTTCTTCGTATAGGTGTGAATGTAATTTGTAGAACATATTTGAAAACCGCCATCTAGCGGTTTAATTTTAAAATTATGTAATAAACCGGTAAAATATGATGTTAGAAACGTAATTTACTTAACCTGGGAGTTTGTAACAACTAACATTTCTGCGTCATTTATACATAATTGTATCGCGTTTGATTGAGTGTAATTAAGTAATATTCATGTCAAAAATACAAATGAATAATATGCGATATTTTATGCGTCAATTAATCAACGATCAATAGAATTATCTTTACATACTGAAAAGAATTGAACATAAAAGATTTATAAGACCAATGGCATTATTTAATACCATAACAACAAAGGTATAAACGCCATGATTACGAGCTATACAGGTTCCAATACAAAATCGAAGTCACAAACATATTCATAGATATAATCTTTATACGAGCATAAACGGTACAGCCGTAACCGATGTGTTTAAATAAATCTAAACTGATTGAACAGATAATATTGACCATGTATGAGTTAATTTATACCACTCATTTGAGTTTACATTGAATAATAATTTAGTTTATATTCGATTATATCGCTTGCGTGTTGGGCTTTAAAGTAAGCGGCTGCTGCATCGCAGCAACGCAAATGTCTGCGTATTTGGCAAATATATGTTAAGTTTAGGTGGTTTTTAAGTTTTAACCAATTAAATTTACGGTGAATTTAACATCAATGGCTCAAACATAAACGGATCTACATAAAGGCGCCTGTGGACGGCCGTCGTACAATCTTAGTCTTATTAAAAACCCAGCGACTTTTTTGATTAAAAAATATATCTTCGTTATAAGAGCACCTGCAAGATATACAGACGTAAAATTACAGACTTGCGTTGTTTCTGGTCCCAATATATTCTGCGAGTCAAGACAAAAGTAAAACATGGAAGATTTATCAAATCCCCGTAGGTCGTATTTAAATTTGTTTTTATTTGTACCTGGTATTCAGTAAGCATAAACAGGCAACTAGAACTAGCGCGGGTAACAGTGGCCGTCCCATAAATCCATCAGTGAAGCCTCACTGAATCGCTTTGCAAACTTACTTCGTGCGCATACACTAGTAACACGGATACGGGAACTGAGATGTGAGCGGAGAGAAATTGCTCTCAAATGCACTGAGGTCGTCGCATCGGTTAAATATACTAAAGAGAGATATACTAATTTGTAGTTTAATTGATATTTGGATTCGTTTATCACTTATTTGTGAAAACATGTAATTAGAGTATAGTTTTTACTCTGCATTATAATTTTGTATGATCCCTTAAAATAAATTTAAAAATATTTATAAACAAAATTTAATAGCTTTTAATTAGTTACATAAAATCATGGGGCAAATAACCAATAACTAACCAGCATTAAAGGTTTAATTTTTTTAGGTACTTTTCCTTAATATTAAAGATACTTATGTAACCGACAATATACTACAAAATATATTTTTCAAGAAGAATAAGTAGAATTATATCTACATCTTCCTAAACAATTATCATCCGCGGCGATCGCGTAACTTGAACCACCAAATGAAAAGTGGGAAGTGCATGTCATTTGTAAGTAATTTGAGAGTAGGCTGTTCAGTAACGGTACGGACGCATAGCGCATACAAATGTAATATTAAGTATTTAAATAAACTTCCACAATGTTGGAGATCTTATGTTTGCATATTCCGTGATTAGAGCGTTACTTAACATGGGAACACGGCTCTTCCACTTACTCTTTACAAATTAATATTTATTTTTTTGTATTCACACTTAAATCTCATACGGCACGGAAGTATTTTGGAAAATTGATAATTTTTTTCCTGGTACTAGCGCAATGTCCGCGAAACAGCAGTGTAAATGCACTGTTGTATTCCGGTTGTAAAGAGAGTAACTACTAGACATTATAAGACTTTACATCTGATTCACAAGATGTGAAAGCAAATAAATAAAACCTACCAGAAGATTTAGTAATGATACTTATTTTTAAAAAAGAAGAGTAATTTAGTACATCCTTCTTACTTTGAAGACATCCATTAAGAGCAAATTATCAATAAAAGGAACAAATTTACTCAATTTTAACAACTGTAAATTTTTTATTACTGTCAATTAGGAATATCGAGAAAATACATTCGCAGTTCGCAAATTTATCATTGTAGTCTCATATATCTAACATTTTAACTTACGATTATTGACGTGATTTAATACAAATAAATTAATAACTATGGATTAATGTTTATATTTTATTATTGTTTGTTTATTTTTTTAGACAGGGTAAAATGGGACAATTTGTAATTTTATTATTAAAGAAATAAATGTATATAATTACTTTACGATGCAAATCCCAGATACGATTGAAACGAATAAAACAAACGTATTAACAAAGAGATCACGACAAAAGTCCGTGTATTGTTGAACTGATCACATCGCAGCATCTCAATGCGCATCTTCCAGATGAATTACGACTGAGCTGCATACAAATCGATAACGTATTAAATGAATTATTCATTACGAATAAAAATATTGTCTTAAAGATGAAACTAATTACAAAATCGTGCGTCCGTACACCATCAGTTTAATATTAATCATATGCATTAACAGTTAACGCGTGGGTGTTGAAAATATTATTTGTAAATAAAAATAATTAATGGTTCTTGATTTGGTTGTTGGTATAGTAAATCTTATTAGGTAAATGATCGTAGTGCATTAAGTAAGTAATAATATTGTCTGAATTTTCATATTAAAGCAATTCTTGCATAATTAATGCAAGGATTAGAAGAATAAATTATACCTTTTTGGAAAATAGAGGACATTCTAGTAGAGAAACCTAGAGTAAACGTAAACTAGAGTAGTACCGACCCCTCAACAATTTCAAAACAAAATGATTGACGGTTTGACTTCGGTCATTGAGATAAATCTATATTCTAATAATCTTATCACTTGAAGCATTAATACTGTCTCCACTTAATCATCTTCCCATGGCTCGTTGTAAATTGGACGGATGCCCAAAGATACATTAGAGGCTTATTGGTATGAGATTTTCATCTTGACTAATATTTGAGAAATTGAATAATTTCATTACCAGTTTTGTTTATTTTACGTAATTTTTCCAATCTATCATTTATTATCTAAGCACTCAAATATATCTTTTGCAATTTATTTAAAAAACATTTAGACGTGAATTGACAGCAGCTTAAAGGCTAATTAATGGAGATTTTGTTGTACCAAGATAAACACTCGAATTACTATATTCTGTGAATCGAACCATAATATGGCACATAACTTACTTCAACAATGAGGGAGATAATTCTCAGAATAACTAATGGAAAAGTTGCAAAGTGTATAGTTTGGTTCTAAATGAAAAATATGTTAATTTTATTATGATATGTTTTGGCTCTAATACTTCATAAAATATTTTAAATAGTTATTCAATAACACTGTAATCAAGAATACTATAATTACTATTACTGCAATAATTAAGATTAAAGATGGTGTCCGTTTCTAAATAATAACCAGTGTTTGGAAAACTACGATTTACGTAAACTGAAATTTGTTTATAAAACTTTCATTTTAATAATTCGAATATTATTTTCTCTGTAATGTATTATTAATATTTATATTGATAAGTTTCTTTTAATATGATAAAAATAGATACGTCTATGATATTTTACGTTAGTTTAGTTAGTTTACGTTTTTACGTTTATAGCTGTTTTATGTAAAAAGTATAAAATTAGCTTACGTCAACCAATAAATAACAATAATGTAAAGTAAAATCGGAAGGCGAATCAATTTGCATTTAAATCGATCCATTGTGGTAAATAAAGCCAACGTTTAACTTATGATAAAATGAAATCATTTAGAGAAAATAATCTTCATTTTATTTCTCCCATACATAAGATATTTATTTGATACTACTATTGACTTCATGTAATGCACTCGTTACATCAAAAGAAATTAAATATCGTGACTGTCTTAAATTCGTTTATTTGTCATGTAATCTTAATTAAGCTTTAATAACATTCAGCCACGGCAAAGCACGACTCAATCAAATCAGATTATAAAACTAACATGCAGAAATAAAAATAGTTGTAAGCAAGATTAACACGTACACGATTAGTAACAGGGCAAGATGATATAGAGATAGTGGATTAACTATCTATTGTATCGAATTGTACATACATACCGATGTTTACTCGCATGCGATCACATGATAAAGTTCTCGTGACCGCGCTGGCAATGAACTGTTAACTGAATTTTAATGACTAATTCGACACACCTATAATTTTAATAGCTTCCAATTTGAGTCAACTTTATAACGCCGATAGTCGATTTTCTCTAGATGAAAATTTTTCTTATGTAGTTTTACTTTGTTTTTATGTGATGTTAATTTGCGCTAGAGCTTTCAAACCATGTTCTTAGTTACTGTTAGCTACAAAAGTAAATTCACGATATGTTATTTTTAAATAAATTTGTATATCTGTTAGTATTTTATTTTTATTTATCTATTAGACATGAAAGTAATTAATTTGACACGGACAATTCAATTCTACGTATCAACTCTTTTGATATTAACATGGAGAAAGTGTCATAGTTCCTCTACACTCTACAGTGTCTTTTACTTTCACTCCGTTTATTTTTTGTTATTTATAAGAAAGTTTCGTCTATAGCCGGCCCGTTTAAACCTGTTTTATCGAGTTAACTTGACATCTTCCGTTGAAGCAAATCAAAGTTACAGATTGGTGCGAGATAAAGTCGATGTAGAAAGATTATACATGATACTAGGTAGTGGTTATAGTAGCTACCTAAAACACGATTAAAGTCTCCCCTGTCGGGCGACCGTAAGACGGTCGCGCGCCCGGAAAATCTAAAGCCCCTCACCTGTCACAATTTTCCGGAAGCCGTAAGGTGGCGTCCAGGGTATACAAAGTTTATATTCGATAGTTACACAATTTTTTATAATTTCGATGTTCTTGGGTCGCTCCATTGTGAAAAAATTAATAAAACGTCATTGAAGTCGACAATGCCCGCGAAGTTTGAAATTGTTGTTCATTTCTTAAATAAAATCATTAAACGTGGTGGATTGTTCGTGAAGAGAACAAAATATCATGGAAAAATAAGTAATCTATCATATTTCAGTGTTATACGTGATTTGTGGTGTGTTTTTAAGTTAAAATGTACGTGTCACCGGGCGGCCATTTTGTGTTAAAATTTGAACCGATATATTATGATGGATATTCCCACATACGTGTATCTAGAATTTGATATATTTGATAACTATCTGTGCGTGCGACTTCGTCCGCTTGGAATTTAACAAAAAAGTTAATTAGTTTATTTCGTTGTTTTTTTTTGTTTTTACATTTTTATTTTTTGTTTGTGCATTTTTATTTTTTGTTTTAGCATTTTTATTTTAATTATCATTAATTTTCAGTTTTTTAAATAAGGTTTATTGAAAAATTGCGCATGCGCGTGAGCTGCTTACTGGACAGCACTTGGGCATTGCAACATTACTTTATTTTTCTAAAATAAAAGGATTTTTCTAAAATAAATGTAGCCTAAGTTACTCCTTATTATATTAGCTACCTGACAGTAACAGTCCCGTCAAAATCGGTTCAGCCATTTCAGGGATTAGCGGGAATAAACAGACAGACAGACAGACAGACAGACAGACAAAAAAATCTAAGATCATTTTCGTTATAGGTATCGTGTATATAACGATATGTAGTTGGTCATTTTTTTTTTATTTTCAATTTTGTTTATATGTATAGATTTCAGTGCATTTAGCTTTCTTGTTTTAACCAATGGGGTATTAGGATTAGCACTAACACACACATTTATATTGTTATCGGAAATGTATGAAGTCTAGGAATTGTATGACAGCCTCCGTGGCGCAGTTGGTTAGACGCCGCCTGTGAAACGAGAGGCCGCGGGTTCGATCCCCGCACCGAGAGTTTGTGAGGCCCACAAATATTTCTTTCGGGTCTGGCTGTTTGTGAGACCGAAAAGCCTCTCACGTAGTTCCTGATATCCACGAAACAAGACTCGATCTTAGTGTGGGGTCAGGACTATGTATGTGACTGTTGGGGTGTTATTTATTTTATTTTATTATTTATTTGTATACAGCTCCTAGGAAATGTATACTATTCCGAAGCTTTTTGGTGCTTTTTGGTGAATTGCCGCCTGTGAAACGAGAGGCCGCGGGTTCGATCCCCGCACCAAGAGAAATGTTTGTGAGGCCCACAAATATTTCTCTCGGGTCTGGGTGTTTGTGAGACCGAAAAGTCTCTCGTAGTTCCTGATACCCACGACACAAGACTCGATCTTAATGTGGGGTCAGGACTATGTATGTGACTGCTGGGTGTTATTTATTTATTATTATTTATTTTTAGGAAATGTATAAGAATAATGGTTTCTGTAATAAAACACGTTGTTCAAATGAGTGTAATATTTTTTATCACAAGTAACAATCATAGCGTTAAATTCTATAATACTTAACCTAACTTATTTTTTTTTTCTAAGGTATTGCATACAATGACGGATTACATACATTTCCGTTAACATATATATGTATGTATGTATAATCCCTATAATGGTAAGAATCCCCGGGTTGGCCCCGCCTACGACCCCGACGACGACTGGCCCTGGTAACACACAACATACGTACTATGAGGATAGACGAGAAGATTGTCGAACTGGAAGAAGGATTGAGCAGGTTACACTGGGACATTCTGGGGTTATCGGAAGTTCGAAGTATCGGAGAGGATACGATAACCCTGAAGTCTGGTAACCTGCTCCTCTACCGAGGGGACAACCAACAGTCCCGAGAAGGTGTCGGATCTCTCGTCCACAGGTCTCTCATCAACAACATCGTATCCATCGAAAGTGTATCGAGCAGGGTAGTGTACCTTATACTCAGAATATCAAAAGGGTATACGTTGAAGGTCATACAGGTATACGCGCCGACCTCGACACACCCAGATGAAGAAGTATAGGAGATGTATGAGGACATAAGTCGGGCCATACATACTTCCAAAACCTACTTCAATGTTGTTATGGGAGACTTCAACGCAAAGTTGGGCAAGAGAAGCGATGCAGAGTTGAAAATGGCGCAATTTGGACATGGGTAACGGAACCTCAGGGGTCAAAGGCTGGCTGACTTTCTGGAAAAAGGGAACTCTATGCGATGAATTCAATTTTCCAGAAGCCGCCTCACAGGAAATGGACCTGGCTGAGTCCTGACGGTTCTACGAGAAACGAGATAGATTTCATCTTGACGACGAATAAACGGATGTTCAGAGATGTTTCTGTGATCTACAGAGTGAAAACCGGTAATGATCACTGAATGGTTAGGGGCACATTGAATATCAACGTCCAATTAGAGAGTCGTCGCTTGATGAAGTCTACGTGCCAACCTTTTTTTTTATAATGGCCTGGCATAGTGGCGGCATTGCACCTGATGGTAAGTGCCAATGCCGCCCAGGCAGAGTATCCATTGGCATCGGACGGCAGTCCCATGCCAATGGAAACAATTATGCCGGCCTGATAAGGTGCCTCTTCATACCACACCTTCACACACACCTACTCGCGCCCATATCCAAAACCCCGAGAGTTTTCAACTCGAGTTGACAAATCGCTTTGATTGTCTAAAAGAAAACCTTGCAGTGGACGAGTTAAACAGCGGTTTCGTAGAAGCTGTCCATATAGTGGTATCTAAGTATTTTAGACCTCGCCGTAGAGATAGACCACAAAAACTCTCGATCCACACTCTTGATCTCAAGGCCGAACGTCGATCTTTAACGCTGCAGTCCTTTGATCATGCCGAAGTATATCGGCGGCTCAATAGAGGGATCTAGAAGTCCTTGCGATACGATATCCGTGCTCACAATACTGTGAACATTAATTGTGTGAAACGGAAGCCCCAAAGTGTTTGCAAGAGACTTGTCTACTGAGCAAAGCCAGTTGTCTAGGCTGAAAACGGCCGATGGCCGCGTACTATCGACTAGGGCAAAGGTGTTAAGAGAAATCGAGAGGTTCTACGGACAGCTTTACACCTCGGTTGCCGAACCTACTGTTAGCTCTGGCTTTCAGCCCTCTGTTCTGCAAAAAAGCTGATAATACTTAATAAATAAGTTGTTTTCGAGGGTCATCACCAATCATCGTGAACGCAGGTTTGATGATATATACAAAAAACCAAGGAATATAACTTACCGCTTTGTTTAGCGTTTGTGGACTATGAGAAAGCCTTCGATTCGATCGAGACCTGGGCTGTGCTACAGTCTCTTCAGCAGTGCCACATAAACTATCAGTACATCGAAGTGTTGAGGTGTATATACAACAACGCCACTATGTCGGTCCGAGTACAAGATCAGATCACGCAGGCGATTCCACTACATAGAAGCGTAAGACAGGGAGATGACATATCTCCGAAACTGTTCACTGCCGCGCTAAAAAACGGCTTCAAGCTCTTGCAGTAGAAAAGATTTGGCATCAATATCGACGGCGAGTTTATTACTTACTTTCGATTTGCCGTCGATATTGTAGTCTTGGCAGAATCGCTGGAAGACCTTAGCACTATGCTCGAAGACCTTAATCGACTCTCCCAACAGGTGGATCTTAAAATGAACATGGATGGATATGTTGTGCTCACCCCCATTGGAGTTGGGGGCTCAACTCTCGAAGTTGTAGAGGAATATGTCCATTTGGGATAAGTGATCCGGTTAGGCAAGTCCAACATCGGGACGAAGGTCAATCGTCGAATCCAACTCGGCAATACGGCACCGAGACGTGGCCTCTCACTGTGGGCCTCATTAAAAGGCTTAAAGTCACTCAACGAGCCATGGAGAGGGCTAGGCTCGATGTTACCCTACGAGATCGAATTAGAAATAAGGAGATCCGTAGAAGAACAAAGGTTACCGACATAGCCCACAAGATTGGCAAGTTCTTTTTTTTTTTTTTTTTATTGCAATGAATGACGAGACGAGCAAGCCGTTCGCCTGATGGTAAGCGATACGACCGCTCATAAACAGAAGCAACATTCCACTGCGCTCGTCATCCTGAGACATAAGATGGTAAGTCTCAATATGTCCAGTAGTTACTCTGGCTACAATGTCCTTCAATCCGAAACACAACAGTGCATTTACGCAGTGTTGTTTCACGGGAGAAATAGACATTGCGGTGGTACCCACCCAGATGGCCTCTCACATATGAGAGACCTACCACCAGTAAACCACCAGTTGAAGTGGCAGTGGGGCGAGCGTATAGTTCGTAGAACCGATGGCTGTTTTGGCCGAAAGGTTCTTGAGTGGAGGCCACGTACAGCCAAGTGAAATGTTGGACGCCTGCCTACAAGGTGGACGGACGATCTAGCTAAGGTTGCAGGCAGCTTCCATCAGGTCATTGTGGAGATCCTTGAGGGAGACCTATGTTCAATAGTAGTCTTCCTGTGAGACAGAAGACATTTGTATTAATTATTTACACCACCAGAAAACGAAGATCGGCTTGTTTACCCTCTGTGCCCCAAAGCGGGCTCGAGCCGTATCCGATTTTTGGCCGAATATTCGGCCACTGTCACTAGCAAGAGTAAGTTGCAGCGCCTATGTGTGGTGTGCAAGGAACGGCAAGGCACACATTATGCCCCGCCTGCAACGTTCCTCTGTGCGTGTTTAGGCGGGGATTTTTCTATATTTTTTTCTATTGTACTGTATATTAAACTTTATAATTGATTTTATTTTAAAATTATAATTAATATTATTTTAAAATTATAATTAATATTATTTTAAAATTATAATTAATATTATTTTAAAATTATAATTAATATTATTTTAAAATTAATATGTATTTCATTACTCGAACGAAGCCATATCCATGTTAGTCTAAACAACGAATTCGATTGTTTCAAAGAAAAGTTGGCATGAAAATTCGCGAGTTCCGCCATTTTGAAAAGTGGACAGTCAAGGACATTCGCGATTTTCGCCATTTTAAATGACCGACAGGACAGTGGTTAAAAAAAAACCAACAAAATCAATTTCATCGTTAGTGTCCATTATTTTCTTATGACTTCTGAGATCAAACTACATTGCAGATAAAATTCTTTAATTTGATAGAGACTTTTTTAAAGTCATACATTTTCATAAGTTTTTTTTTCTAGGAAGAGTTTTGTCAGGCTAGTGGCGCGCGCAGACCGGTCGCGATGTAGGCCAAGTGCACACGCACAGCTGGCCCGATGCGTGCTCGTTACGTCATGTACACTCACCTTTAATTGACATGTATTTAAAATAGTTTAATTAATTCATAGAACCTTCTACCTTGTGTTTTATGTCTGAGATTGTGCGATAGTGAATGAATTAGATTCGCGTATGTATTAAAAATATTGTTCTCGGAATAGTGCTTATTTCCAAAGGTTGATAACTATGAAAACCTAGCTTCGATCCCCTGATTGGGAAATTCCGTGTATCAATTTTATTTTATTTTCATAATTAAAAAATAATTGATACTAAAGAAGTAGAGTCAACCGAGATATAGTGTCGATCTAACGGAGACTTCCGTTTGAATGGTTAATAACCGTACTTATTCTAGGGATATGATTACAAATATGAATCAGAGCAGATACCTCTATGGAATGCCGCAGTCGCATCTTACGGTCTCTTTGTAATACAGGCCGATAGAGCCTAAGATCAAGTCATTAATATCTGGTTCAGTTTTCTATCTTTAAGTGCCTTTATATTTGTATTATATTTATATTAACTCATGCCTTTTTGCCTAGAAGGGGTAGGCAGAGCAACCAAGATGTTATAGGGGACGAGGCTTGCTTGGCTCGTCCAAACCAAAACAACAAAAAATGTTTACAATATTCTATTTCTGATTTCTGTAGCGTGATCGCGTGATCGAGTGGCTCGAAATAATATTCATTTTAATTCAGCCTGTTAGCTTTGTTAAATAATTTTCTCACGAACCATGGAGTCAAACCGTCAGTGTCACGGCAAAAAAGCACATTGATTACGCTCCAAGCGATACCAATTAAACTATTATATAACATTACCGTAATACATTTATTAAGATTATAATCCTACTAATATTATAAGTGTGAAAGGTTGTGTGTTCATCTTCACGCTCAAACTGATGGACCACTTTTAATAAATATTGGCTAGCTGACACCCTGGATTAACACATAGCCTATCGTTTATCCCGACAAAATGTAGAGTTCCCGTGGGATGTGCAAATAAATATATATTCGATACTCATTTAAAATCAAAGGAATGGCAATTTAAAGTACAGCAGTAACGTTGAGTTCAAATTGTTAATTGATTATCACGCGAAGTGTTCTTATGTTTCTAAAGTGGACTTAAATGTATCTGCACACGGGCTAAGCCGGGCTGGACCGCTAGTTGATACATAAATATGTTGTGCACGTTGCTGGTATTAGCTTCATTGTCAATTAGCCCCGCGGGCGGTCGCTATTTGCACCATTATTAAAATTTAAATTAAACAAACCCATGTTGATACAAGGTTGTCTCCATCAGATCCATATTAAATTAATAGCCGTGGTTGCGGTTGCCTGATATTTAAGAAAATGTTTAACTTTTTCGGTACCTAAGGGAACCTTCGACAATGCAACACCTGCATAATTTGCTTAAATTATGAATGGATTAAATTCGTGTTCAAACAACATGCTTTTAATCTAAATTATAGGGAATACCATAGAATACTTTGCAAATTAAATTAAAAAGAAGCTACTGTTAGGTATTACGAACACCAATGCGCTTATTGGTCACTATAGTTGCACATTTTTCAGACTTTCTTGACGATTTACTTATGTCGTGAAACGAGTTAAAAACAACTCTGAACCGTGTATTGTCGCGAGACGGCTCACACTACTAAATACTAGTGCTGGATCTTTCGTCCCACGTTTCATTATTTCCCATGAGCAAACAGTCCCATTGTGTGTTGACAAAGTTCCAAACACCATCATCAATTACATTTCATTCAAACAAAAGAAACTAACAAAAGCCGTCGGTTGAAAGTCGACGAGATTCTCCGTGAAGAGGACCATAAATATTATGTGATTAGAATAACAGCAGTAAGGAAATGACGCGTACCTTCATTGTCTCTTGCGATAATAGTATTCTCATGGACATTAATGACTTTCTGCATAGTATTTGCATTCATGGAGATTTCCTTTAGTTTGACAAGTGGAGAAAACAAGCTCGGAATGTATAATACGAGTACATACGCGTTTTCCTATTATTAAAACTTGACCGAGAGATGATAATATTTATATGAATTGACAATTCAAAGACACACGAGTAAGATATATAGTATATATTTAATGGGCCTATATGTATGTGTATACGTACTATTCAAATAAAATTATAGACTAAATAAAATTATTTATACGCTAAAATTGCCCTACATTCGTTTATCGGGTTTATCCATCTCATGATTTTCTGGCAAAAATTGCTTTTAGCAATAATACCGACACTTGTACATTTTCTTTTGTTGTTATGTAGTCCACTTTTAAATCAAGTGTTAATTAAAAAATATGTCTTTCTTAAATTATATTGCGTAACTGTGTTTGTAAATATTAAAACTGAAGAGCTTTCTTGGCAAAAAATACACATATTATAAGCAAATCAAAAGCAAATATTGATTTATTACGTCAACACACATCTGTGATAGTCAGTGATGCTCACACCGGTCCATGCATTCGATTGCAGCTTCCGGCCTTTCTACAATCATATAACACTCGCCATCTCAATGCAATCTCGCGCACAATTATATCTGTACTTACGATCTCATTCAACTCCTAGGCATTCACTACCTTTGCGACACATTACACATTCATTCCTATTAAATGGCGTATTTTGAAATTCTTGGCGGAGATCGGTATTGTATAATGCTTATATTGTGTTGAACGATGCAATCGAAAATTGTTCTGAAATACACATATAAGTTGATATTAATTCCAGACTGGTTAGTGGAATATAAGTTTACACGGTTGATAAAATAATGAAACGTAATTAACCACTTCGGAAATTAGTGAATAAATTACACAATATTAATTTCAGTAAACGAACTGAATTTACTGAACTGGAAACATGACATTACCGTCGCATTGGACAATGTCAGCCGATTCAGGGCGCTGGATTGATAAAGTCATTCATATTTATCACAACACACGGAGAGAATAAATTAAAAAATCAAAAGGACTGTCCGACTTGGAGACGTAAGGGCGAGCCCGGCGCGATCATTAAATGTGACGAAATCGGAGCGACAAATAACTCTTGGTTTTTTTCGTCTTACACTTTTTCGGTTTGCGAAACGAAAAATGTCACGGTCGGTTATCAATGATGAAAGGCGCCCGCAAAAGGGCAGATTTCTTCAAAAATAAATAAATCACTGACCCTTCCATTACATCCCGAATTGATAGTAGAATTCCTGTGTTCAGGATAATACAAGAACTCCGATATGACATAGATTCTGATTCGGTAATTTATGGTTAATATAAAATAGTTTCCAAGTAAAGTATTTCGGATCAGCAAATTCTCTACTAGGAACCTACTATTATTCATCTCTCATTACATTTGAACAATCAGGTTACAATTTTAAGCCATACTCTAATTTTAATAGGTTTAATAACAATCACATTGCCAGTTTATTATATAAACTTGATTACATTTACATAACAGACCTTGAAATAGATAAACTATAGATGAGTAACAATTTTGCACGTAAATTACTCAATGGAACGACGACTCGGCTCCGAGTTGTCTGTGACCGAATTTTGAGACAACTTTCATGGCGTGAACGAGGACCGGACTTGTCTCAGTGCCATTGAGACTCACGTTGCCATTCAAGGAGCTCATTGTTTAGAAAAGAGGTTTCATGACAGGTTTTTGTTATCATTCTTGATCATCACGATAGATAATCGACATGTTCACATATCATTTTTCAACCGAACGAATGCGTCAATTAAGAAAATATTTCAGTTTAAACAGCTCTAATTGGAATTCCAAGTCATTATTAAATTCTCAATTTTAACTGCTAACACAAGTCATAAATTGTCATACTGACATTTGCACGCCATTGACAAATTGGTACAAAGCTTTCTCAAGTCTGTAAACAGGCTTTTAGCAAATAAAGCGGTATGCTAAACTACATTAATTAAGTCAAATAATTAGTTTTTTCTTACTTCGTATTTTGTTGATCAAATGAACTCACGACTTTTGGACAGTCACGAAACAACTGCGGCTGGGTTAAAGCCGGTTAACGGCAATCAGAGTCAAGGTCGCCGTGGTCTGCAAGTGCGTATCGATCAATGATCTATCGCTCCAACCAGGGTTGTCAGTTGCCTTATAATGAGAGTTGAGACTGGAGGCATACACAACATTTGCACCAGGAGATAGAAAGTGACACTTTTGAAGTTTGACTAATCTTTTAATAAACAACAGTTCGGAAAATAATTTCTATAAACAAAATGTCTTCAGTAGCATTTGCACAGTTTTGTAGGACCTCAGTGTATTAGGGTATACAGCAAATCAATATTTCTCAATAAGATCGGACACTCTTCAGCCCTGTTACGTGCAAATTGTGCGTAAAAACACAAAGCATATGAACATTTCAACTGTTTGATCGATGCATTAAACGTCTGTAGTCGGATGAATTGTGTTATTGGCATTTTTTTATCTGACAACACGGTTAATTAGACATACGAGTAATATTGACTGCTGTTTGAACTCTTGTTTATTAACTAATCAAAACAAACGATTCATTTAATTAAACTGTCCAATTAGTACAATACAATAGTTTTCTATGAATTCCATTTTCTATGAATAACATCATTATAGTCATAGTTACATAGTTTCAGAAATTATTGAAGATTATATTGATTATAAAGTGTTTCAAAGTTGTTTGTTTTCGAAACGGTAATTTTAAATAATTTCTTACAATAGTTCTCTAGATTGGAAAGCTATCCTAATTGAACTCAATTTTCTGAAGTGTACGTCTGTTTTAGTAAAATTATTGAGTTGAACATGATCTACATTCTGACAAATATTTCAATTCTAGATATAATTCATCATAAATTATTTATTAATGTGATAACATTCAGAAATCAATTCGCTCCCGTCCCAAACAACTTTACATGTCAATAAAAAAATATATTGGTTTTTGAGTTCATTGAAATATGATTAGTTTAATTGCCTTAGTCTAAAATTAAATATCGTTTCTCACCGTATACTACCGAAGTTTGCCTTCAAAAATGCTACACTATATTTTATGGCACAAGCTGTAACATTGAGCTCTCGTTTCATTAGTCGGACTGGACATTTCGTAATACATCGGTGCTATCAAAGGTAAATATTATAATTAGTGAATTTCATACAGCTTGAGGTCATGCGATGTACAATAAATTAGTAATCGTGATACGTGTATTAAATGTGTTTAAGTTTATGGTTATGATTAGCAGGGAGTGGAGAAAATAAATTATTTCAATTTATTTATTATCTATTGAAATATTGTTTGGGCGTTATATATTGGATTGCACGTAGTTTTATAGCTTAAAGGGTCAGCACATTATTTTTATTGATTGATTCACATTAGAATGTAATGGAGAAACTCATGGTAACCTATTTATCTTGCTTTCGTAATTTTCTTCTCGTCTGACTATACATCGTCTCTTACGAAAGCAAGAAAAAACATTTTTGTATTATGTTATGTACTAATATGTAAACGATTTGGATTATCTAATATCATAATAGGTTTATAGGTTTTTTCTTAATATTCTTCTTCTACCTACTGGAAATATAAAGACTCGAGTTGTCACATTTAAAAAAAATGGAAATAATTTTATTCATGTCAGATCTGCGTGTTTGAAATATTACTCTATATTGAGATACAGGGCAATATACATTTTTATCAAATCCTATGTTACCCAAAATTCATACAAAAATATTTTGATCTTATTTCCAAACCTGAAACAATGTCCTCCATAATCATTATGCTACATTTTTCTTTACTTTAATATTATATTTATTGAACTATTCGTAGTTTTACACAAGCAAAAGAGCGCACGCATCATTGATGGTTGTTTAAGTCTTTATACCTACTACGAACAGACTCAGCTAATCGAAGATTTATTAACGAGTGTTACGACTTACGACCATTAATCTTCTACAATTTACGACTGGGATTGTTAGTAGCGATATAGGCTATTAAATATTTGTGTTTACCTTTGTACGAAGATATAATCTATGTTAATACGTTGTCAGTGATGTGACTGTTTGAATGGGTCACAAAGAATGATTATGACATTCTGAGAAATATGGCTTGGGTATTGGCTTTTTGTGATTCCATTCCTGGTGTAATTGCTATTTTGATAAATTAATCTATATATCACATATATGATATCCCTACCACAGGTTGTATGACAAAAATAAGGACTCATGCAGGTAGGCAGATAGGTGACACTGAGTTATCCAGTTTTGAGAAATGTATATTTTTTTGGTCTTAAGATACCATACTAGTGTTAGTTTAGTGCACTGCACTTATTATTAGAATTACTCTCTCGTTTTCAGGATATACTGATTTCATAATTAAAATAATCACAGTAAACGACCTTTCAACTACCTTGGAGAGATCGACATAATCACAATATAATAAGTAGACGACTTGATTACAAAAAGTATGCGATCACCTTAATATATTATTATCAATGATTAGAAGTACAAATCATCAAGTGCAATAAAACATTGTAATGTTATGTTGTAGCGAAGCATTTAAAATAACTCATTTACTGCTCAATGAGTCGAGACAGACGTTACATCGTAAAATACAACTTAGGTTAAAGTTCATGAATCTCTGCATTTAATTTATCATACATTAGATAGGTGTTTAGAAGTGCACTTGACCAGATTAAGGCCCACCCACGATTACATAGTCGGAGTTAAGTTTTATACTTATATATTTACTGCCTCTTTTAATTATTGACCGACCGCCGTTATTACACGATGACAATAGGAAAAACCCTATTTTCTTTTAGAAATTTTCTTTAATGCAGAATTTATCTGCACTAAGGAAATTTCAGGTGAGAAAAAAAAATATTGTGGCTGGGTGTTCTGGGAGCGAAAAACTCTTCATACTTAGAACACAAACCGTGTATTTCTCTGTATACTGCAATAAGGCTACAATTTATTACTAAGCGACTTAAAAAAAAGGACGAGGTTCTCAATTATCCGTCGGTTTCTTTCTATTATTATTAATTACATTGTCTCATTGTTTTAGAAGCAGAATTTGAATGTCATGGTTTTACGCTATCACAATGTTGTGCGAGGTATTATAAATACATAATAATTTATACGAGGATGCGTATTTTATTATATTAGCAGACCGTGGCGTACACAAATATCAATTCACCTTGGTGCGACTTTTTATTCATGATAAAATATTTGTATTTATATTTTTTTTGCTCCAGATTGACGGATTATGCACGTTCATGTTGCATGAATCATGCTAATCTTTAAAATGATTTTGCATGATTTCCCAAACCACTTAATACTGCGTGTATTGTTGTCAGTGGTACAAAAAGCCGATTACCTATTCATAGTTTCTTAAGTAGCAATGTAATTACTTCATACTTTTTTTATCGGAAAAAGTGATTTTGTGGTTGTGAATTGACAGTACATTTATAATACACGCTTCTGATTGGCAACTTATGTTTTAATTCATAAATTATGGTCCATGTCACGAACATTTTCTCTTTGTGATGATATTTTAGATGTTTCTCAGCAGGATTGGAAATAGGTTAGAGCAAATCACACATAAGTTTATTATTTCTTATCTTCATTTTATTATTTACGTATTTTATTTTAGATTGGATTTTATATTAGATCAAAAAGAAATCATTAAATTAAATTATTCCCTTTATCTAAGTTTTGTAATGAACATAAAAATCGAAGCTTCTGCATCGTACACAAATCGTAAAGTTGTGTACCAAATATCCATTTGAAACAGAATGATGTTTACAATTAAATTTAAGCACGATTGTTCAGTATTGTGTACACTAGCGGTCAATAAATAAACAGAAACGCGTGCTTTGCGTGTCGGCGTGTTTGTGATGCCATAAACCGATCCAATCGAACTCAATAATTGTAAACAGATTATTGATAATAGATATATGCGAATTTAGATGTAATGGAATGGCCTACTGGCTACTGCTGGTAATAAAGCGAGACTCATCAGGGATTAAAATTCCAAGTAACACCTCTGGTTTATCGAAGTCAAGTGTGCAAATAGTCAATTACCAGACACTTGAACGCCTCAAGAAATCACACAAAGCAAACTTGCAATCCATTACAACTACAGTACCTAGTACAATACTTTATATTATAAGTAAACCCTTTACTAGGCGGGCTTGGCGGGCAGTCGCATCTTAATTTTACAGTAGGCCCATGCACTGCAGTGAGACGTATAAGTATGGATTGGATTATCATAATATTTCATTACACGTTATCACTGACTTGAATACAAATCGCCATTAGTATTAACAGTAGATATCTTATATCGTTTTAAAAATAAAACTAACAAAGGAGTCGTTTCCTTGATTCTTCTATGTGTTTGTTTTAGCGCTTAATGTTTTTTTTTTGTAAATAGCAAATTCTACAAGGTTTTCGATTTCGAACAACTAAAGTGTTATAATGGGTTACTCTAGAATTATATATTTCTATATATCTTTAGCTATCTATGTAGATCTATCTTCCAATTTAATGACTATATTTTCAGATGAAGTGAAAAATTATAATTAGAAGGTGCTACGTTAATGAGCGATTCTTATAGCAAAAATATATGAGGAACTAGTATACTATACAAAAATGTAAGCCCCTTTAAAATGTCCTAGCACTTGAACATTTTTATGAAGCCCTGAGGGGCTTCGTGGACTTTAAAATACTAATTATGTTGGTATGGCATTGGTAAGTAAAATAACGAGTAGTTTAATTGAATATTATATGGTTTTCCTATTTGATTAAATGACCGCAAAGTTCTCTTGTACATAACAGAAATAATTAACTCTATTTTATATTTAACTAAAAGCATATTATCATATTTAACGTATGCAACATCCATAAACATGAGTGATGCCCGTACTAGTAGCTAAAAAAATATTAAGCAATATAATCAATGAAATTTGTATTGCCTCTTGAATTTATTGATCTTCTTTTATTAATATTTTGTATATTACGTTTATTACGATATTTTACCTACAAAGTTATCAATAACTTAATCTTAAGTAAATACTTTTATAACAATATACACGGAATACACTATTACCAATCGTATAAAATTTGTAATAAAACGCTACTCAAAATTTATCGATAAAACAAGTTAGGCAAATAAATAATTTCAATAGTATTTACACTGTTGAATTATATTTTAAATCAATAAGTGTGGCCTAAGCCTTGTCAAAAGTACTCTTGGTATGTAAAGGAGGCTATTACGGTTATATACTGGTACAGTACAGTACATTTTTTCTATTTAAATATGAATATATTTTTGTTCAATAAATGTTCGCAGGTACATCGTTCTGACGCAAACGACGTGTGTGGGCTGTTTAGCAACATTTGTTAGTAAATAATAGTTTCCGACACGAGCAGTTTTATGATTGTTAGTTTGGCTGAGTGCTTGTGCAGTCGTAAATAACAAGCAGGCTTGAAATATTTGCGACGATAGTATGTTTGAGAATATACGGATAAATAATAACATTGATTATTATTTCTATTTAATATTTATTGGCGTCTAAACGGCTTCACTTTTAGTACATATTTTATCCTAAGCATAATTTATACAAAATAAATGTGTTAATCATCGATATCAATGTTACACTAGATAAGACGTTCTTTGTAAAAAACGTGTCCCACCCAAGTGCGGTGCATGCACCGCACACGAATCAGTCTGCGGCGTGACGGCCGCGCAACAGTACGCCTCTTTGGTTATATTTATAAGTAATTTATTTTGACTTTTCCCCGTCAAACCGACAGCGAAATTTTCTGAAGTTACAATATAATTAAAGAATACAACGTAAGTGATATAATATCGCAGAATAATGCCGATAATACAGATCTTTTATTTACTAATGGATTAAATATATTTTAGAGCTCGTTAAAATACAAGGTGAGCTCCTTAATCGTATATCTCATTTCCGCGCAAAAAATTGCCCGTTGAGTGAGAGAGACGAACTATATAAAATATAGATTATTCAAGGGACATTCATATCAGAGGACCAAATAGGCATAAACTATTCGAATACATTACAAATACAAATATGTTGGAAGAATGTAGTTGCAAATTGATTTCAGTATTTTATTTTAATCATATGTTGTTAATTAATAACTCAAAATATGTGTGTTGTATGTATGTTTTGAAACAGTGGATAGTATTTAGACACCGTCTATTAATATGAATTACTTAATGGACTATTCGAACCCATTGTTATTGAAGACTAATATCATTTAAAATTGTTTTATATTCTTACGCGTCGGTTACGAAAAAAGGAGATCTCTATAATATTTGTCCAGAATTATTAGAATGGATATAAGTGGCTACTATGAGAACATACCTATATTTGTTCAATTCATTTTCGAATCAATGATTTCAGGTATTCCAAATGCGGTAGTCATTTTTGTAAACTTCTGGTGTACCATTCCTTTTATCTATTAGTCTCGATAAAAGTTTATCAGCTTGTTAAAAATTCATAAATGTTATTAAAATAAATGTCAGACTGATTGTACACAGATTCACTGCTTGACTGACTTGTACACTTGTAAGTTTATTTAATTTCATTTACATAATTTCCATGAATTATTCACGTAAATAAAAAAAAATATTACAAATATATTATTGCTATGACGGTATTCATACTTAGTAGGCAAAGCTATTATTGACATGAACTGTCTTGTCTATCTAATAATCTTTGATCATAATTTGTAATATCAAGTAAACGTACTAGATGTCGCTACTGAGCTTTTGACAAATACGGGACAAATAGTTTCTATGACGCGCCTCGTCTATCGGTAGAATATAAGTCAATGGTGTTAATACTTCCAAAAAAAGTACATACATTAAAAAATCTTCCTAAGAAATATTTTATTTAAGCCCATTACTAGCTCGGCCTATTACGCTTTTGAATGCATAATTTATAAACTAGAAATTACTATTGTGTGATCGAATTATAGAATAAAGCAATTTTCATTAGCTAATTATACTAACCCTAGAATATATTAAAATCCTACGAGCTTTTATTTTTTTTTATTTTTTATTTTATTTTATTTTATTTTATTTATACTTAAGACATGGCGCTTAACACGCTATATAAATCAAGCAACCGGTCTCACAATCAACTATCCTACACCTAAAAATAAAACTCGCCATATTGTTATGTTAATCCCGCAACACAAAGGCACTACCATACGGTTGGCAATAAACTTGTCAACTTCGCGACAAACCAACAATCCGATGAGCCAACACGACCGCATCACAATAGATCAGGGGCTCCCAATCTTTTTCACACATACTAGTTTCCTATTTTGTCTCGGCTCCTTATCCTACTTATAATAACTACTAAAATAGGTATATAGGTACAAAAATTAAAATTCAAGAGAAATAATAGATTCACGGCATGTTCCTTTAATTTTTACGAAGTTGGGAACTCCTGCCAGAGAGCATTGTCTCATTGTGATGATAATACCCTATCGAGAGCGTTGCGCAAGGCTTAATTAAATTCATACGAGAAGCGGACCAGTTTCGCATTGAGACAGCCTGCTGCAAAGGTCATGTGTGATACGTAATAAGTCTTTATTGCTATCCAATGCGTTTAAGAGATCGATGTGTGGGAGCCGTTAATTAAGTAATTGGTTATAGATAGTAAAATTGTATTCGATTAGGTGAATTTTGTTGTTGCTGAAAAAATAAGGATGAAAGGCGTTGAAATATAACATATTTTTTTTTGACGATGGGATGTGCATTATAGAAGAGGGCTTTAAAAATGAAAATAAAAGAATATTTTTTTAAATTAAACAATCAATAATTACATTTGAAATTATATTGCATACACTAGACAATACTTTATAGAAATCGATACGTTGGATACAGTATTTCACACGTCTGAACGTACTATAAAAAGTAGCTCAAGTTACAATCATGTAACAAGCCTTTATCGAACTGGCATATGATATTAATCTTCCTCTTCTGTATAATATAATATAGTTATATCCTGAGTCATTTTTATACTAAGCTAGGTAGAGAGATGAGTAATATTTTGTCATAACTCGCATCTTTGATTTACAATAGTTTTGTTTTATATACAATGTTATTGTTGCTGATATCATGCATGGCGGCTTTACAACTCGAACAACAGGTGTTAAAATTGACAGTGTAATAAACGTATAAATTTTATTAATGTGTCATTTTATGACTCATTTTTGTGTTTAATTCAAGTTGGTACTAAATTAAAATTTATTGAAAACATTAAAAGTTAAATAAGTGGGCTACATATTGGTCAGTGAAATTAAATAATTTACTAGAAGTAGAAGACTCATGTGAAATTGACCTTTTATCCTCAATAAATTCAATAGTACAATATTCTTTTTAATCTTTATTTTGTTAGTTTTACTGTATTTCATTGTTATCACCAATTTTTACTTGTAACTTGATTATTACTCACTGGAACACAAGTTTTTGGGTTATAATTATCGTCCAGAAAAATAATGTATACATACTTGATGTTACTGCATTCATGATTGTAACCTGTTTTGTGTTAAATAAATAAAATAAAAAAAAAAAAAACTATTTTAAAGTTTGCAGCAGTAATTGGATTACCTTTATGAATTCTACGTATAAAATTTTATGAATAGACATAATTTTCGTAGATTTTGGGATGTAGATAAACTTTTTAAACTGGAATCGTTAAGATGATGAAAGTAGTTGAAAGTATCTTAATGGTAGTAATAAGGATGGCTAAATGCCAATTAGACTGACAGAGGATACGCCTTTACCTTGATCCTTTTTACTAATTGCAACGTTATCGTCACAATACCATTGACAAATCTACGTGTACCACCCAACCGTGTACCAATTAATCATTATCAAACTGTATGTTATCAACATCTGAGACGGCGGAGTGACAGATCACAATTTATCGTTTTTGTTACGTTGAACGGAATAATTTAATCAGATTGTATTATGTATAAATTAAACTATGTTTAGTTATTGTTACCTGCAGACCATCTCAATCTTAGAGAGCATAGTAGATATAATTAGTGCATTAAGTAATTAGATCTTAGATTTACGCGAATGTTACACATCGAAATAAAACTATAATTTACTGATTTTATCGCTTTAAAAATGAAAAAAATTAACCAAATATTCTATAAAATCTATATAAAACATATTTATTTCAATTGATTAAATAAATTCACCAAGGATACATATAATCCCGAATGTACAGTAAGATAAGTCTCATTATTTTTATATTAAACGTTCATACGGTTCACCTAATGCTAAGTAATCACCGCCGCGCCGCGCCGCCTTGAAACATCTGCCACACCATAGGGCAGAGATGCGTTGCTGGCCTTGTATCGTGAATTATAAGTAAAATTACGAAGGGCGTATTAGAGCCATAGCATCTAGACCCGAAAATAAAATGTGGATGTGGATCAATGAAACTTTTGTATAGACGGTTTTTGCCGACTGCGCTTTATTCAAATGGTATTCTAGTACAATTATAACGTACAGTGGTTGTTTCTTACGTGCGCTAAATATAAAAACCCGTAGCACAAGTTCGGGAACCTTGATTATATTTAATTGTGTTTTTGTTATATTTTTTCAAAAGACATTAGGTTGTTTAAGAATAATTGAATGGAAATACGAACCCGGAAGAAAATATACTTATTAAAATATTTATAAAACCCTTCTAATCACATGTCAATAATTCTGAAACTCAAATAAGGGATCAGACACACATATAGATGCCGAATTTTAAATAATTATAAGTCAAATCATACGATTGGAAAGTTATAAGCACGAAATGAACTTATGAGAAGTAATGACTGCACCTATGCCCCCCGTCGAGAAGGTTCATCGCGAGTAGAAGGCAATGACACCCATAAGGCCGCCAAGTTTTCAATGCACCGTGTTACCGTTATATCAAACATTAGATCAATACACAGAACGCCCGCGGCCATACGCCTCACACGGTCACCATAATCGACAACACTTAACTCGCTGTTTACATTCTAGTTAATTCATTTAACTGAGAAATACGTAAATATTTATCGATGTGTGTTGTGGGATAAACGAGATTACATTTTTTTTATTCAATTTATTTTTTTCTATTTGCTAGACAAGGCTAACGTGTATGTGTTTTGCGGCCAGTGATTTCAAAGAAATACTTAATTATAATGTTATGTTAATTGAAATTATTTCATTAGCATTAATTGAATTTTATAATTATGTTGTCATTTATGGCTACTTAAAAAATCTAGCTTTGTTACAATATATATACAATTTTAATTTTAGAATATTTATGACACCATCGGGTTTCTTCTATAAGTATTTCTTAGTTATAAATAAATAAAGCATAATATGATTTATTCACCGGTATTATATCTTGGGAAAGTGTAACGCAAACCCGTTCGTATGTCAAGGTTAATAACATACGTGTATTAGCATATTGGCCTTTTGAACGTGTATTATTGAACATGTGTCGATTTGTTTCACACACGAACGGCCACGGGTCGCGACCGCGTGGGAACGCCCGGACTTTATCGCCGTTGTCCTAATACTTTCACTGTATGCTGCATTACGTTTTACTATCGGAAATTGAGATGTTTTGCTATTAATAAATTTGATATTGTGTAATATTTACATAATCTTTGAGTACGAGCGATATAATAAATAGAAAAGGTTAGAGGATAAGTTTGGATCAAAATCATATACCACAGTTTAATTAAAGTTGACTGTGCGCTTCGAAAATTATGAATTAAAGTTTATCCACAAAATAAACAAAATAGGAGCAGTTTAACGCTTTTAAAAAGAAAACCACGACTCCAAATATTATCATTATTTTAACATTTTTATTTTTATTTTGATTTGATCATTTCACGTTGTCATACAGCTATCCATGTTTTCTAAAATGAAGGATCATTGTATTATTTGCAGTCACGCTATCAAAACGCCAACATTTTTCCAGTGTATAAGCACTTAGGTTTTTATTGATAAACGTGAGAGTGATGTAGGTCGCCAGTCTGTATCAAATCAATTGACACGCCCCTACTTCTTAGAATTGTGTTCATATTGACGACCTGGCGTAGGAGGTGAACACATTTTCCTTAGACAAGTCTTATATGCAGTTATAACTATACTGCATTTTTTTATTTAAACTTTCAAGTTATTGACCAACAAACGAATAAAACACTAACAAATATTAACAATTCAACTGTTGTTAATGACATTTAATTAATAAATTCACGCATGACACTACCAGCGCCATCTATCCACAATAAGAAGAATCAACATTATTGAAGCAAGACAAAAAAATATAAATATTACTTTTGTTTCCCATGTATATGTAGCTGTACTCTTTTTTATTCTTTTAATACTAAGGTAGCATGATTAGTGCTGTTGTAAAGAGTTAAGGATAATATTCAAATATATTATATTTATTCTATATAGTAACATTTAACAGTGAAATGGACATCACAAAAGCTTTTGTTGACGGCTCCTACAATAGATAGTTGCAACGACAGTAAAGGACACGTAGCTATTATACTGATATCCATGTGATATGTCCACGATGTATTGTCACTGACGTTAGAACACCTATGTGAGGAAGATGTTTTTAGTCTTGACAACTTTTGTTATTGCTACGTAAAAAAATATTCCAATCAATATATGCATTCAATTTAAAGAGATACAGTCTTCATTCATAAGACACATAGTCCCTTTTAAGACATCTTCTATTAACCTAGACATAAAAAACCACTGTGTTTTCAGTCCCAGAACACCTACCGTTGAAGCTAAAATTCGCGTATGAAATAGCTAAACTTCCTTTTTGTGTAATAAAGCAAATCTTACCTGAACAATAGAGCCGACTAGAAGACCGAAGCACAAAGCGATGCTGACGACCTGTGGCACGTTGTTTTCGCTGATGGTGATGCATGATGCCACACCGATGGATGTCAGCAGGAAAGTACCGGCGAGCTCGGCGATCAACTGACGCCAAATCAACTTGTTGTCTGTCACCTCAGACAGACCAATGATGGAAGTTGTCCCTGGTAACAAAGAGATACGCTGTCAGCTGTGTTGAAATTTATCAGCATATTTTTGGAATGTGACTGAACTGCGTCTGTGCAGTGGAGTGTGCAGTATTTTCCATAAAGATAATGATATAGTCAGTTAGAAACTGAGTATCCGGAATGTCTAATCCGGAAAAGCGAAACATTTCAGTGGACTTTCCAACTTATGTAATGTGGTTACAATCTTGACTGATCTAAATGTTCAAACAAGAGTTAATCTAATGACATTAAGAGTAGTTCAAACAGATCCCGGCATAAAACAGCTTCAGAAACAGGTTTTTAACCAATATATATTTTACTTTTAAATATTTAAAGCTATTTCGCTTTAGGTAAAAACTTAGTAACGTTGTTAAAATTATTTTGAACGAGTTAGTATTATAGAAAGTAGAACGCTTATATTTTTAAGTGTGCCAATAATAAAAACGAACACCTTTCAAATAATTGCATTTTTTATAGCTAATTCAACTCTGTAATAACTCACTGAGAATGGTAATTCTAAAAAACCAAACCTCATCAATGGAAGCAGTACATTTGCAATCAAGTCAGTTTATTTTTGCCAAGTCACGAGATGCAGCAAATAGATCAAGTCTTGTGGCTGTAATTCGTCTTTTCTTCACTAATACGAAGTGCAAAAAATATATTTATTTTCTAGGTAACTAGGTGTTTCATTATGGACGACATCTTTATTTTTCTTACTTAATTATAAAAGAGTTTGTTTATTTGGATAATGCTATCGAATCCTATATTTTTGTGTTTTACAAATACCAACTACAATTTTTTCTCATCTCTAATTCATCAAGGATAAAATCAACATAAACTATTGTAAAGGGAACACGTACTCGTTCACCTGTTAATTGTTCAAAATATTTTACATAGTTGAATTCATGCGGGTCATAACTTAGCTTCGAGGAGCGTATGATTGAAAACAACAGAATTATCGCCATTTACCGAGCGCCAATCGGTTCCATATTATTTCGCAGTCAAAGTCGATAACGATCCCTATTGCATATGTAAGTAGGGTCTCCGCAATTTATTGCTAAATGCTAAACTTTGGAAGCGGTGCATCAAGTAACAAATTTAGAGCCAATATTTAAGTTGTAAACGACTTTTTTTAACATAAAAATCAACTTATCTATTTAAAGCTAGCCAATATAGACTAAAAAACTGGTTTAAGTAGTTTCTGATTTCCAGGTTAGGTTGTGGCAATTTTTGTAAACTACTAATTGCTTTTAATAACTATTATTCTAATATTACATTTATGCCCGTAAATATACTTGAACCCTACAAAATCTTCCTCTATAACCATGATTTAAGAAGTTCTGCATTAGGATAATCTATTATTACTTACAGTACTTACATACATAATATTACTACATGCAATGGGAAACATATAGTCTGCTATGTTATATGTGTATGGATCTCATAAGCCGAAAAAAATATTCGTCCCATCATGAAGAGATACATATTCTAAATTATCATTATAAAATCTTTTGGAGTACGACTGTGTTTTATCAAACTTGCGAATTCTGAATGACATATAAGCACACATGGAGGTTATCATTTACATCGATCATATGGCATATAAACTATTCGCAGACCTGATTTGGAATTGAATGTCTGGTTACTAAGTTGAAAGGTTAAATTACCAAATCAATTTATAAAATATGGGTTGTTCTTAACGCTATTAGATTTTAAAGCATCGGTTTCTAAAATCTTGATATTATTTTTTATGCAAAAACATTGGCAGTTCGTGTATATTTTTTAGTTTATAACTCAATGAATTTAAATCAGTTCCTGATTATCGTCTACACGTGAATCATTATTTCGTGACTAGTATTTTTAAGTTTAAAACAATTAACAATCAGAATGTTTGAACGTGTTAGCATATCACATTCTACGTCGCTATAAACATTACTGCCTTTATCTTTAATTCGTTTTAAATTATTGACTTCAATTAAAACAATATGTTTAATGGGCAGTAAAAAGTCAGAAGGGATAGGAGTAGCCATCTATTGTTAACACTTGTAAGTAATTGATTTATAATTAGCAGTAGGGAAACTGTAATTAATCGTGCCATTAATTGTGCAGGCACGTGGCTATTTTAAAAACAAATGAATTCTCACGACTTGAATACTCTTTATGTCCGTTTAGCACGCTAGAATCATTGTTAATTTACGGACTTGTTAACTGATTAATTGAAATTGTATTGACAATGCCTTAATTGCTTTGATAAATTAATAATTATGAGAATATATTTTTCTTTTTTAAATATATATACTGCATTTTAAATGCACAATTATAAGTTTTTCGTTGAAAATAATAAAAATTATTGTATTAAGATCAAATATCGTGTATCTTACTTGTCTATCATTACATTATGTGTAGGTCCTTTGTGTATACAATGGTATAATATACGCCAAAAGATGTAACGATAAATGAATAAATATGTACAATTATTTCAGTTATCTGGGGTAAGTATTATATATTTGAGTAGTAAAAAAACGGCCTTATAATTCTAGAAACAAAATATTCCAAAAAAATCGTGCACTAAATTACTTACTTAAATAAGAAAGTTACGATCATTCCTTAAAAATCAAAATAAATTATATTAAGTAATAGCATAGAGTTATGACTTAAAAATTTAATAAGTTATGGATAATTATGATAAACAAACTTCATAGAAAAAACTTGATCAGTCATTCAACCAATTTACAGAATAAAGTTTTCCATTCGGTAATTGATCTTGAAAAAATCGAGTACCTAACACCCTGCAGGTATAAAACACGCCCTGATTTTAATATTTTACCTGTACTTTGGTGCGAAGTTTTATTAAAAAATAATCGATTGTATAAATTAATACCCAGGTTAGTGTATTCACAAATAACAGTGTATCAGCCCATATACGTCCCACTGTAGGGCACGGACCTTCTCTACAATCGAGAGAGAGGACGATTGAGAGTAGTTAGGGGCCCTACTATATTCAACGAAACGAAGTTCGAAACTTCGGATGATCAAAGTTTATATACGATACGAATGTACCTACATAAAACTTATGGTCGTTATTGATTTATGGTCGTAACCATAGACTTATAGTTACGGTGTACGTTATATATATATACATTCGTATCGTATAAAAAACTTCGTTTGTCCGAAGTTTCGAACTTCGTTCGTTCGTTCGGATGAATATAGTAGGGCCCCAGGATAGATAGAGACATTTCAAAAACATTTTAACCACATATATTGCGTGTAAGTATTTCTATTTCATCTGTAGATATTTGTTACTATTTTTGTATAGGTGCAGTTTCAATAAGGATAAAGCGAAGGTTATTCTCTGTACATTTAACCCAAAAATTGAATACTGCATACATTGTATTTTCGATACATATAATACGGGGAACTTATTATTTGCCGGTAACATCTGTTATGCTAATAAGATAACAAAAGGTATTTTTCAATGTCGCAGCCGGCGTTTAATGTATGCTGAATCAATACATTGCTTCGTCTTAATTTTAATAGCGGACAATAGTTTAAAATGCTATATACCTAATCAAATTGGAACACAGGTTTAGTAAGCTAATAAGATTCAAAAAGGTTTAATGCTGCATAAAATATACATAGAAGAACATGGGATAGTTGCATATACCTATATGTAGGTCCAGAAAAAAACATTCATACCCTACATATTTTTTGATGTGATATTGAACCCATAACCACTGGATTCTGTTATCTCTTCACTTACTACACCTCTGTGACCGTATATTTCTAGTCTCTTTATTTCTATTTTATTTATAGCGACACATACTTTCTAAAACTAAACATGTATTATGTATATTTTTGGGCAGTTTAGATCCGTTTCATTATTTATACTACACGCGTATCTTCTGCGTACATACGTCTAAAATAATTATTTATCGCTTAAAATATTTACGTACTTCTGTTGAGTTTTATTATCTTAAATATCTGACGGCAATTAGCACTCATGTGATATTTGTTTTACCTTTTTGATGATATTTTATAACAATTAGTAAGTATAAAAACTTAGTTTAAGTGATGTTTTAACTAAAAAAATAATTGTTCATAATCAATTTTTACATAGAAAAAACACTTGTGTTTCAGATTGCTCTAATCTCATAGAATAATACTTACTCTTCTGCATTTCATCCATAGCGTAATCCGTCTTCATTTTAAATATTGCGACAAAACACTTTCTATCAAACACCCCGACCGCACAATTCTACCACCGTGAAAGTAATTGTAATTGAAAAATTCCGAAGACGCCGCGCTTGTTTTGCCGGTCGAGACCACCTCTCTATGTAGCGTCGGGCGATCAAGTGTCGAGCACGGGGATGGCAGGCAACCACAGTCACCGCGGGAGAATGCACTTTTTATTCTCAACGTGATTTCGAGACACGATCTACGTAAATTAACACCGAATTGTACGAACCTGCCTTTATATTTATGCGCAGAGTACTTTGTTATATAGGAATTTATGCGTGCGCGCAGATTGTGCGTATAAGCAGAGGAAAACTAATTGTGTTATCTGATTTGTATTTTAACAATTTGGGTTTATCAAAGCTGTGATTTTTCAATTAGATTTCGGTTGTTGGAAATTAAAGAGTGTGTGAAGATGGCTAAGATTTTTAGCTTTTGAGAGGAAATTTTATAGTATAGCCCTATAATGTTAATAAATAATAATAAGATACATAATTTATAAATAATATTATATATCACAATATTTATAAAGGTTATTAATTGCTGGAATAACGGATAAAGTTTATATTGTAGATATTGCATTTTGATATATCGCAGTTATGTATTTAGCAATTAGAACATAATTATATAATATTGATCTATGAACCCTTGAGTCGAAAAAATCCTAAATAGAACTCAATAAAGTATTACATACTTATTAAAAGATTTCGCATACGCGGTTAAGATTTGTCCATTTTGATATAATATCTCGCAAATACTTACAGCTGCATTTCACGTCGGAATTGATAGATTATATTTCATTGGTCAATTATGTTCCATAACTAGCGCAATTTGACAATAACATTTTAAAATAAACACTTGTTGAACTTTCCAATTTCTAAATGCCGATGAAATTAAACAATACAACATACAACTTTATAGGTTTGAATTTCGTAATACTGCTGCGTGTTCCTTTTTCAAATTTTGCAAAATTGCGCGTTGTTATAGCGGCCAGTAGTATTAATATTTTTTTTACAGCTGGCATAATACCTGCAAGTCTAATCAACCTATTTGTACGCAATGTACTTGTAATCGTATTTTCATACCATAATAGCGACAATACAAAAAAAGAAAAAATAGCTACAGCCTACACAGGCTGTACCTAACCTACCTAAAATTAATTCGTGAGAATTTTAATGAAGTACACCCAAGTCGCAATAAGCCTGCGTTATGGAAAAAGAATTACTGATTTAATTCTCAATTTGAGCCTACTAGTGGGACTTATCTTTAGGAACTGATGAATAACATTTTTATTTCTAATGTTATTGTTATTAATACATAACATACGCTTTATCATAATACAATATTATTATATTTTATAACAAAGTAATATGCATTGTAAACTCTAATAGGTCGAGAAATTTCTATATAAAATTAGCTGGTTGAGCTCCACGCCGAGCTAAGCTATTGTTTTTTAACATCATGCCTGAGCAATTTTATAGCAATGGATATAAAACGAAAGTATTTATAGAACGGTTATCGGCGGTAATAAAAATTCAGTAGATGCAATATACACCGTAGATAAGGTTGTAAGTGGCTGTATGCGTGTTGTCTTAGCCTCGCAGCGATATAAGAAAACATTAAATGTTTACATGCCATAGTTTTCAGAGATAACACGAGTAATGTTTCAGTGGTTTTATATTTCAATATTTGACCAACGGTTTAAGGAGCAGTAGTAGAAACATGCGAAATGATACCCTTCTAGATTTGATACATTCAGTTTTCATTATGCTACTTTAAGAAATCTATGTATAAAATATATTTCAAATCATAAATTAATATATCTGCTCTCTATAGATCTATTGATTTTTATTATAAAGCGCAAGGCCGTACATTTTAAAGACAGAGTTAAGTAATACGAGTATTAGAAAATCAATATCAATAAATTCTAACAGATAATAATATCTTAATAGAGATCTCGTTTTGATTTCACTTTTTACCAACATCTAACTAGCTGCTTTATTTTAGCAATATTTAAAAATACTGATTCACTACCTTGGTGGCGCCGTTTTACCACAATACGATCACATAGCTGAGGATTCAAACCCGGGACGGTTCGGGCCAAGAGATTTTTATAATCGACCTGGAATCTGAAATTTTTGCTAAGACTCCCACCTATTCCACCTTGCGACGGAACACACAGAGAAACGTAAGTGTCCTGGCAACACCTTTGCCTACCCCTTCTGGGAAAAAGGCGTGGATTTTTGTATGCGTGTTTTCAAAAAAAGAATTTGTCCGATTCTTACAAGAAAAGTAAACATAAGTTTTGCTCGAAGGATAGCTTATCAATATTCTTTTCCGCACCTTTCACCGATCTGCTATAATAGTGACTCATGTAAATGGAAATTTTATGCATATAATTATTAAATTAATATACAAATTGAATTCTGTCTATGAATACTTCCGTGTGTTTTACCATTTTATTGCTGAGTAATCGTTTGCGCACTTATTTCTATACAATTATATTAAAATATAATAAAATTGATTTAAGGTGCTGTATATTATATATCTTATTATGACTTACAACAGGTCCGATACATACTATACTTTTAACCAAATTAGCTTGGCGATACGGTGACATTAGAGCACCTCTGCCTACCCCTTTAGATACAGATGTGAGTGTATGCACATAATATAAAGTAGCATTTCTTTCTGCCCAACCTCTTATTTCACAGTGTAAACCTTGCTAACTATTCCACGGAAGCCATCAATATCACACAACATTAGCATAATGGAACTGATGGTTCACAACGCCAGTTCCTGTCCACTTGACCACGCAACGCTACAATCATTTCCCATGTGATTGCCGCAACGATGAATCCCGCAATACTCTTGTATCACTTTGTACAATGCATAATTAGACATTACGCTGCCACAATAGATTACTAGTCAATAAAATATCTCATCCGGGTTATAAATGTAATGGCTATTTTGCAATTAAAACCTTTGTTTTAATTTAACATTGAGATTTACAGCGGAAAATGCGAAAAGCATGCAAAATGTTTGATCGCGGTTCCATTCCCGCGCGTCATAAAATGATTTGTTGATTAACGAATATATTGCTCGCATCCAAGTCCAATGGGTTCTGATATTCTAGGGTAAGTTTCAAGGCTGTATGATGTAGTCCTTTGCGTTTCTGTAAAAATGATAAAACAATCGAAACTCTTTTAACATTATTTTAACTCACAAAATTAAGGCTGAACAGTTTAATCTTTTGCCTTCCTGAAATTATTAAAACCTAAATATCAATTGTTTTATTTATTGAATCAATTTCAGGTGATTTTTAGTCCCAAAAAAACGTTGACACTGTGCGAGGACTGTAAATACTGTGAAATATAAAATAATTGATGCTTTTCAACGGAATAACAAAGTGAACTTGACACACATGTTGGTTTTAGTGGTGAGTGCGTTAATGATTATGGTAGCAAATTGGGGGTACTTTATCACAGCGTTTTATGGATCCACTGATAACAATACACGGGCAACTGGTTTGCGCATTGTTAGTACAAGGATTATTTGGGCCATATATTTTTAAGATTTTGAAAAATAATTTACGTTTTTATTTTACATGTTTCACATATGGTCACTGCTGTCTATGACTATATACCCAAAAAACTTGGAGAATATCTTATTTATTATAATTCTTGTGAAATAAATAAAATAGGTAATTCCTTATAATGCAGAGCTTCATAATCTTAAATTAATTCCATTTTATTTACCTTTCTCGTTGACCACCGTCCTCATTATCAATTCGAGATGGTCCTTAAAGCGATGCGAACTTTTCCATACATCATGTGAAATGAAAAATCGTCAAACAATGGCCACTTTCTAGAATCTTTGAAATTCATCGCCAAGTAAAAGTATGGCTTTCCTTGTTCCCTGAGAAAACGGCGAGCCGCATAATGGTGGAAAATTATGGTATGTGGCAACGCCTGATATACTGAGGATGTCCAAAAGAATATCTTGAATCAAAATTTGTGTACACTTATTCTTTATTTATTTTTCCCGCCATTTTCCAACCATAATTCTTAGTTTGAAAAATAAACCAATTATTGAATGAATGATGAAAATGAAAAAAATTGAATTCTATTAGAAAATGTGTTCAATAATAAATGAAAAACAAAAAAGTAGTAGTAGTAAAAACAATTAAGCAGGGCGGAATATTTTTGTTTCCTATAACTTATGTCAAGATGGCCCTTGAAGTAACAAAGGAAATGAATAAAATCTCGTTTCTATGATTATAATTTAATTCTAGTCATTTACCATCAGATATTTCATAAGGAAGTGGCTGAGGACGTCAAGACGTACAGGAAAGCGGGAAAATGTATTGTAGATGTTCAAGCCTTGACACAAGATAAGTTTTAATGAGCTTTGTTACTATCCTAATTCCTAGTTGTAATGAGCATAATAAACATTCCAACTTTATCATTTTATTTTCTAAAATAATGCATTAGTATGTATTCGAAAAAGAAGTTTAAAACAACGCAGTCAAAGTATTATGCGTATGAAAGCTAGTAAAAGAAAAGAAATAAATACCGATTGACTGAAGACGAAATAGCCAAAAAATGTAGATGAAATAAAGTAATTTAAAAATATATAATGTAACCACAGAGAAGTTCAAAGTCATCTGGTAATCGTTGTGTAGGACATTATAGTGCGTTGTCAGTAAAATTACGCTCAATTTAATAACCTAGGAAATCTTTTTACGTTGGCAAGCACGAGCGCCGATCACGTATCGTTTGAAAATTATAGCGTCGCGCGCCGCGGCCCTGACATTGGACTAAGGGATAATGACAAATTGCCTTCGTCATTTGCGTCACACTTATCTTCAATTTTATGTGAAACTGTGTTTTGTTGATGGCTTTTCTTATAGTCATTTTCAATGCATTATGTAATAGAAGAAAAATCTAATTTGTAGTTACTTACAAGATAAAACGAGCATGAGGAAAATATTATCACCACATATAAATAATTCGGGTAAGAGATTAGCATGAATTTGCTATATTTCAAATTATTTACACAGAACGCTGATAAATTACTTAAACTAGTTTAAAAAGTAAATTTTACTTTACAAATAAAATCAGAGCAAGTCACGACACAACGAGACGTACAAACACGCACGCAGGCAAACAAACTGTATGTTTGAAGCAAATAAACTAGCGGTTAACGCTTAGCTGTTTGCAATAAAGTATATGATATAGCACTATTCGAGCACCGTAAAATTGCGATGAAATGCACATTCGTGTTTAACTAGGAAATATCTAACACGACCTACGATCAAGCTTCTACCAAGCATTATAAATAAATAACATTTGTGACGCTACTTAAGAAAATAATTAGATTTTGCCACTGTCTGACAAGTTTAAATGCATGTAATCAGTTTTTTTACGTGACTGAATGATGAATAAACGGTCCTTTTTGTTTCTTGATGTTTCTAAGGTTTTACGAGACTTCCTCAATTATAAGAGCATTAATGAATCTTTGTAAACCGCATAATTTAAATTTGCAACTTTTGTTAGGAAGTTGCATTGGATGATAAGTTTCGACACGCTCAAATCTCGAATCGCAGCAAGGCGCTAAAATATTTCTAGTTTCCCTCTTGTCTATCCTTCCTGGGGCTGGGTGTATTATTCCGAGATTATTTTACCTATCAATAAAGGCCACAATTACTGACATTTCAATACAATATTAAGTCCCATGCGTCGAAAAAAGCATCGGTCGCTCAGAATTTCCATCCGTATAGCACCATATATAGCATTTACAAACTAGTAGTCGTGTTTCGATTTTATTATTTACTGAACTTCATAATAACAAGTCGTGTAAACATAGACTTGGAAAATATTGCCGTCCATGACAATGACAGTGGCGAAACGCTAAATTGTCAAATTGATGACCAAATAAACTGGGTGCCAATGATACCAATTCGTTCTACAATTACTTACTGGATTCTCAGAAAATTGTAGACGTTTATGTAATTTGTTTTACTAAAGTCATTTAGTTCTTTAGGACAAACATAGTCCAGTTGATATTAAGACCCATATAATTATTTAAAAATTGTATTTCGGAATAATTTAAAAAAATATGCACCTAAATATTATGTCGGCAAAGTAACTATAATTTTAATATTACATAAAATTAAAACCATGCAATTTATATTTAATTTTAAACTTTTCCATTAATATCAATCTCCTAATAAAATCCACAAACACATTCTATGAAAATTCTAATTTGACCGCGAGGTTCGGCCGTGACAATGAACGCAGCACGCTCCTCGCCTTGGCTACATAAACTTTAACGCAGAACCATTGTAAAAAATAAGACCAAATAAATGAATAATTTTTCTTTGTCATTGATACGCGAGCATTTTTTATTAATGCGTTTGTGAATGAAAATAGCAAAAAATATGTACCTACCTCATTTAGTATTTCCGCAACGTTTGGGTATTTTTCATGTTTTTATTTAACTTGCAAAGTTAATTATGTTACGGTTCATAAAGTTCTAGTTATAAAGTGTGCTAAATATATTATTTGCGAATTGTTTTATAATGTAACGAAAATCATTTTTATTTATAATTTAATAGTAGAGGCATACACTAACATGATGGCATAGAAGGAGCACTGACTCGTCAAAGAAAGAAATTGAATATTTTTCAGGCGTCTAAATCGCTTCATTTCGGGAATACAGAAAATCATATACAGTCAATCATAAACCGTTCTCCCTCAATGATCTGAAAAATATCAGTATATAATCAATAATATATTCGTTTGAATTTTATACAACTTTTAACATTTGACTTCCTTATTACTAAAATGATTTCGTTTCGTTAAGCAACTGAATATTATTATTTGTATCAAATATATTTGTATTATTACGAACATAAGAATAAATTAAGTTTTTCATTAGAGTTTTTTTTTATATTCATTGCATATTTGCATATTATGTATCTACGTCGCAGATTGTAGAATCTACCAGAACAATGACCAGAACTCAGTATTTTTCTTATTATTCAATGACGCACTTGACCGACTGTATGAAAAATGAAAACGACGTGGTAAGTCAAGTATATAGTTTCATGTTAGAGGACGATTGACTTGCAACGCCCGATAATATTATTATTTTATTACGTGTATGTACCACATTCTTACATGTTGCTAATATCATGTAATGTAAGAATTAATAATGATTATTGAATCCTGACTTAACTTTTTTCTCTATGACCTCCATTGATTTTTTGAGACAAATTATTATAGCTTCTATGTGTTTCTTGCTTTTTATCGGCTGGTCTCAGTTTTTGGAGAATTGAGACCAAACAACCAACAAATCGCAAGTCAGTCCCTCAGATTACAGAAATGTCTAGAATTCAAAGAAGTACGCGTTTACGTCAATTGTGCCGCATATAATTTAGTAGGGTGCTGTATCACTGCAGAAAAACCCGTACGCCGGCAGTTAACGATAATATTGCAGCCATTTAATGACTCACATTGCATAAATTAATCGCCGGTTGTATTAGGAATTTTGAGAGTGGAATTACCGATGGAAATGGGTGTAATTATAGATTATCTTTGACGTATATACCGACCTTTTAAAGAAAAATTTATATGTCATCAAAATAAAATTAACCTCTTTAAAAAACAAATATAGATAAACAGACATTGAGTTAATTGATATGAAAATTCTAATGAGGAATGTTTCTAATTAAAATACTATTATTTACCTAAGTATAACGGCATACCTGTTTAAATAAAACATGTTCTGTACTCTCAATTCTAATGGATGAAATCATACTTAATCGTTCGCTAGTGACTTTAGTAGCAATTTCTTTATAAAACGTTATTTTCCCTTCAATGGCCAAACACAAAAATCAATGTATATTCGTATATAATTATACAACACCTATACAATTGGAACCCAAACCTTCACGCTGTGGCGATTCTGGCGTATCGAACTCGACATTGGGCAGCCTTGAGATTTCCGCATAGTGCAAGTTATAAGATGTAGCGAGTAGGGCTAATTATAATACTCAATAGTCCCATTCTATTTAATTAATCATTGATTTGTAATTCGATAAAAGTAATTTATGTTCCATTTTGCTAAAACGATGTCCTTTTAGGTCTAAGTGCTATTTTATTTTTATTTCAAAACCAACAAATCAAAAATTTGGAAAGATTAACTTGACTATTCATAAAAGCACTCTATAAGTTTTCTTTAATATGACATAAAATAGACATGAATACAGTCCAAAGGTCTAGGTCCCGGTTAATTTCTTTTACTAATCACTCGAGTTAAATTAAATGGATATTTCGATACTCTTTCATAATGCTTGTATTTCGCTATTTCTTCCGCTATCGCTCTCGCCTTTCCTAAGACTTTAAACCACACAAAAACATTCAGCATTAGCTGCTACGTCCGTACATAACATAGCGCGGACGACAAAAGGTGGACACGCGTGTAGAATCAAAATTACATACAATTTCCTACATATTCATGTACAAGGACGTTATCGTACGCAGCTAATGGACGCATTATATTGTTATTACGGCACGCGACTGGACCCACGTATTATAATGAGGAACTCCATGTTGTTAATTTGATTGTTGATGAGATTAATAAATATTATCTCGAACGACGGACACACACATTTTATCAAACTATATCTATGTTAAACTTCTGTCTGTCTATGGCACTATCACTTTCAAGCCAAAAACCGATTTTAGTGTTATTTTTCTTTACTTTTTACTTTATTTCTCAATATCTTTGAACCAAGTTATATTAGAAATGCTAAAGGAAACCTTTATATTTTTTTATATTGGGACAAGAAACTCACAAGATGTGCGAAACAACACGAGATGTAAAAAATATCAATGGAAAAGATGGAGTTAAGTAATAATAAATACATTATTCGTTCAAAAAATTCGGGAATAACAAAAAATCTATAAGAGATTCAAACGCACTTCTAATATCATTACGTCACAAAGGTCACCGGAACAACGATTTGATGTTGATCAAAGTGCCGTCTACAATCGTGGGAGCAGAAACGCGGATCACAACAAAAGATGTAGCTTACAGCAATTAATCATAATATTTAAAATGGACGCTAAAACATCGGCGTTTCGATCAATTTGCTGCACGGATCGAGTGCTCGTGATGATCCAAAACAGATGTACATTCTTGTTTTGCATTAGTGTACATATAATAAAAAGAAGCGTGTTTATATATCTATTAAATGCATTCCGTTTACCATTGATCAATAGTCGTTATAAAAATATCATCCACAGAAACGATAAAATCAATTAACTACAGCAGATAAGTAAATTACGACAATTGTAATTCACTAAAACCATTGTGTCATTAACAAGATAATAATTGACAATTCGACTACACCTATAATCGACAAATTAGTCCAGTAGGGAATTTGTTATCTAGTTAGGTACTCAATTGAGTAAAGCCCTCTTATAGAAATACACTCAACAGCCACATACATAGTTCTGACCCCACACTAAGATCAAGTCTTGTGTCGTGAGTATAAGAAGCTATGGGAGACTTTTCGGTGTCACAAACAATAGACTGAAATAAATACCTGCGGACTACACAAATATGTGTGCGGGGATCAAACCCACAGCCTCACAGCCAGAGTCTAGTTAATCAATTAAAATAACAGTCAACTATCTTTGCCAAGTTGTTACTGGTGCTGACGAATCAGCATCGAATATAATTGAAGCCATATTGTAGCCAATATAGACTACATTCAGAAAACTTCAAAAGCTTCAATATAATGCGAAAAATAAGCTTAAGTGGGCGTTCAATGCATTACAATATCTCAATCTCAAAATAGTTTTTGTGGTTGAGTAACACCATCATTACAATGACTATATTGAATCGCAAATCACAACCGTTGACCCCTTCATTACCATGCTATTACCATTCCGAGTAGCACCAACAAAGAAACTTGTAAAAAACTAAAACAATGATATGCTACTTGACGTATCCTACATTATTGGCGTTGTTTGATGTTATTATCATGATTTCAGCTTGGCCAGTCATGGAATTCCAGATTTTTATTTCATTACATATCGTTCTTAGAAAACTGGTTTTAGTTTTAAGTGTTAGTTTTACTCCAGTTTCTCATTTGACGAGTTCCGAAGCGCTGAAGAAGTCTTTTCTTATCCTTTATTCCTTCCTGTTCTCATATATTTTCAAAGTCTGGATATATGAAGGCTTACTCGTAGCTATTAATTTTGGTTGAATTATTTCCAAATCAAACCCAATTTAAAGCATTTCTTATAACCTCTTAAATTCTTATGTGATAACCACAGAACAGATGAATCAACTGTTTTATGGTTATAATGAAGAAATAAACCTACTATAGAACTTTGATATACTGTTTAAGTTATCAGAATGATATTTTAAGTACGTTTTTTCGAAGTTTCGGGAGTATTAGCATAAGTGACAAGTAATAAAAAGGGTATAAATTTGTCAGTACCGCTTTGGAAGTTTGCCGCCTGCGTGTTGTCATGTCTTGATCGTTACTAGAATGTAAAACATATTTTGGATACACCTATAAAATCTTAAAGAACATACTTCACGCATTTTTATTAGTTTTTTATATAGAAAATGAGGAAATATTAGAAATTAGAATGAAATGACAAAAAAATATTGTAACTATTAGGTAATAAAAATATTTTATTTCAATTCAGTAAAATTAAGACAACATTTGTCAACAATCTTCTACGAAAAGTGACAGTGGCCTAATGTTTACTATGAAATAATTATTCTATCAAGATTCTATACATTTCTTGGATACGAATATAAAATTAACTTATGCCAAATCTTTCACCACTCGCAATCAAAATCAACCTAATGAATCAAGAAATAAAGTTAAACTTTGTATAACAGTGCTCAGATGTGAAGATTTGGCACGATATATGTACTTTCCAACAATGTCGTTCAACTCAAATACGAACTGTTACAAATGGTTTCCAAGTAAAGGTCTTGGGCGCCAGCGACTGACGTACGTCGAAGGCAAAAGAGCAAAAAATGTTTCGATGTTGCGTCGCGACGCGTCGGGAGGAAAATTTTTGTCACGGTTCATTATTTTTATTTATTTGGAGTGACTCATGCGTAATGTTTTGTAATTATTAGATATTTTTTTTGTATTTTTTAATTATGAATATTCCGTCATGACATTCTATACAACTATTTTAGCCACTTATAATTTTTAGTTACACCCACGTTCGTGATTTTAGTTCTGTACGAACAAAAAATCACTTAAAATCGTCTTAAATACAGATTTGCTTTCAAATTCGCGTATATGAACTGTTTAATATGTAATCAATGGTTCATTGGCATACATTATTTATTTAATTAATTTCTTTTCCGGTACATCGACCGCAACGTAGTGCGTATTATAGCATTCACGCGCAAAAAGATCCAATAATGGTATGAAACAGTTTATTTTTTGCTACCAATCCATTATAAATACCTTTTTAAGAAATAAACGAGTGTTACTCTTTTTCGAATATGACAATAATTATATTGATCCAAATTTTACAAATAATGTGGCGTTTATGCTTTTCTCAAAATGCAAGAATAATCTGGTATATGGGGAATTTGAACAATACTCAAACCCGGAATATTTTTATAGACACAGCATTACCGAGGTCATTGTATAGACGAGTACGACGATCCAACATATTATAATACTCCAATATTAGACATAATGCATTACAATTTATCCACGCCTTAATAAAACATAAAACGCAAGGTCAGAGAAGGCCAACATTTTAAAGATGTAATAAAACTTATCGGAAATTTTTCTACAAATTTAATATCTCTGATTAGAAGCATTGCATTAGAAAGCATTAGATAAATTGCTTCTAGAAATAAAGAGGTATTTTTAGCCACCTATCTTTTGGTAGTGAAAGAAAACACACTGAACAAATCTCTACATATATGTGAGCTATTACAAAATTACCAAACTTATATTTAGTAGATACATCTCATATTTGCTAGTGCAGTAAACTAACCTAAGCTCTATAGCCTAAAGAGGAGATTCTAGCGTAGCAATTTGGGTAGGACATGGACTTAGATGTACTAATAAAAGCCTTAATTTCATACTACTTTTGTATCTATTCCCACATAGCAGGGCAATGGCCCAGTTTTTGCGATAGCTCGTAAATCAAACCGATTCTAATGTATCCTATATTTTTACTAGTCAGCTCTTTTGCGATAAGTCTGGTATGCTCTGATATAATGGCTCGATTAATAGCGAGTTATATCCGACCGGTATTGTTGAGTGAAACAGTAAAAAATATGTAGTTTTATCGTATTTAATGAATGCACAACTCGATAGAGAAACCGCTAAGTTACCGCAGATAAAAATATTTGCATATATTTGGCGTATTGAATCAATTTGTGTTGATGTAGGTTAATTAATTGTTATGTTAGTATTAGTAGCAGACTATTTAATTTTAAATCCTTTTGCAATTAAATGTTAACATTTTTTCTTAATATTTCATTGAAGTAATAATAAAGCTTCATATATACATAAAGATAAACCTTTTTTCCACAAGGTGTAGGACAAAGATGCTATCAGGACACCCACGTTTCGCCTTGTGTGTTCCGTTCGACGATGTGGTAGGGGGCGAGCCTATTGTTACATTGGGCGCAAATTCCTAACTCCCGGTGAATAAAGAACTGAAAAATCCAATATAACTTTGCCTGATCCGGGATTCGAACCCGAGATCTCCGCTTTGCAATCATACCGTAGTACAATTGCCACGCCACTGAGACAGTCATATGTATACCTTGATGCCATTTTATTATTGCGCTTAATTTCCAATGGAATAATGTCTTATAAATGAAGGTTGTTCAGGAATTTGTTTTCAATTTAATAGATTTATCGAACATTTGCTGTCTGGTAAATATGACTGCTGCTCGATGCTATGATTGCATTAATAGTGACGTGGCTATTTTAATACACCTTCATACGTTGTTCAATGAATATTGTAATTAAATTAATTACAAAAATATCCGTTATATTGTCAATCAATCAATGTCATGAGCATGGGCGTAGCCACGGTGGGGCAGAGTGGGGCGCTTGCCCCACCCTGGCTTTGGCCTATAAGGTACTTAACGGAACCTAAAAAAATAAATGATCTAGGTAAAGTACTAGACAGGTGAGCAATAACAAAGTGTTTAGGATAAATCGCATTATAAATTAAAATACAGGGTGCTTTAGGGTGTAACCTTTTTGTGTAAAACACGTACAGTTTTCTAATTACGTATCATTTTAGACTGCCCCACCCTGAGCCCATGGCTGGCTACGCTCATGGTCATGAGTGCACTGTATATTTCATACAGAAGTCATTCACATTAACAAGGTTGAGCTACAGTTGTTTTGGTAAACGTTACTTATACCCGATAACTATCGTTTGAGAAATATCTAGGTACATAGTTTATATAATCATCTATTTAAATTATTATTAATTTACGCACGTACTTCTTTTCATCTCTGCATCACCATATGCTCGACTGGTAGAGAATGCCTCAGACATTAAATCTACCTAGGCACAATTTGTATAAAATGTTGAAAATATAATAAATAAATAATAATTTAAGATTTACATTACTTGATTATTTAGCAAAGAAAGTTTTTAAATTGGCCACAAATATCAACATGAAATGAACTCAGTATTAAAGTCAAGACAAGTGGAACATCGAATTTGCATATCAGTTTTAGTGTTTCAAGTTTATAATCGTTCGGAATTTTCAATTGAGCTAATAATTTTAACAAACAAAATAACAGTGGCTACTAAGAAATTTCAAGAATATTAATCTTAAAGAAACTAAGAATCTAAAAATAAGCTATTACAGAATCACTGCAAGATGATATTCTATCCTCTCTATCCAAAATTACGGTACGCGATAAGATCGCAAATTGTCATCTTTATTTAAACGAGTTTTTTTGCCTAATTATTAATGTATGCGGTATTCAATAAAGAATTTATTAGTAAATATAATATCCTTTTAGTTTATTCATGTTAGATTTACCTATCCATACCACTAAATAGTGATCATCAATCTGGACCACAATTGGATGGAATTGCGCATTTAGCGTGGGAGATGTATGTAACCATGTCCTGCTACTTATACTCTTTGAGCTAACTAGACTATTTGGCTGATGACCGAGGATTACAGACGGAATTCAATGCCACATCTTGTTGACATGTGACATGATTGAGAGAATTGAAACCGTCGGCTTGTGTCATCTGGTGTACTGTTTTTGTCTATTTGAGGTCATCTTTATTAGGTCATCACTGATTGAGGGTTTTAATATAGATAATATAGTCATGGTAACCTATTTTTAAACCAACTTATTTGTAATGTAGAAATCCTATTTATTTCAGAACCAGGATCAGTTTTTTTCAGTTGCCATACTTAAGCTAGAAATTAAACATTGAAATGAAATTATTGTTTACGGAATTGGTTAAATTTTGTCATTTTTTAATTTCCCTACATTTCGATTACTTCACAGCTTTCATGGTCACGGGACGGGCCTCTATTTCAATGTGTAACATACGCGTTAATCTAAGAAACCATCATACTTTAGCTTCTTTAATTGTAAGACCGTTAGAAAATATATTTGAAGTCAACAGTATACTCAGAATGTATTGTTTGATTGCCGAAGATTAACGACTCCGTTGTCACATTTTGATGATACATGACGTGCGGCGAAACATTGATACTGCGGCTTATTTGATCTATTTATAGCAGACTGTTATTGTCCAATCACTTGATAACGTTCCTGGTTGTTCATGACTAAGACAAAGTATATTCAGACTGCGACCGAAACTGAAACCATGTGGTAGATTGTGTGAGTTCAAACACAGCGCAACTAAAAATATTGCAAAAAAGTATCGATATTTTTTCCCCCTCTATGTATTTGGGTGGTAAATCCATCGTTTACACCATAATGTGCACCAATTTATTTTTAAAGACATTTTGATACGTTAGGGTTTCAAATATAATTTTAGCAAAAAGTTTACCACCCAAACACGATGATATTTAAAGCAACACAACAAAAAAATAACCCGTTTCTTAGTGTTATTTTTAGTTCCATCGTGTTTGTAGTTACTAAAACAATCATAAATAAATAACACCCAACATTCACATACATAGAGTCCTGACCCCACACTAAGATCGAGTCTTGTGTCGTGGGTATCAGAAACTACGAGAGACTTTTCGGTCTCACAAACACCCAGACCCGGAAGAAATATTTGTGGGCCGCACAAATATTTCTCTCGGTGCGGGGATCGAACCCGCGGCCTCTCGTTTCACAGGCGGCGTCTAACCAACTGCGCCACGGATTCGATCAGTCACGACTGTCTGTCTATCTGTCTTAATACTATGATCGTGTATTCCAGGGTATATTAATATTATACTCTGTAACTGATTATTGGTTTTATATCGTTTTCGAGGTACCCAAGAAAATAATATCAAAAAATAATAATCGCTCGTCAGTACTCTTATAATCAAGTTCATTATAGTTTTATACAAAAATAAATTTTAGATTCTGTAAAGTTACTTTACGTTCAACAATACCGTATAAACGATAAGAGGCAGGAAGCTGTGTCAGTTGCGGTTGATAACATATTGTTTATTCTTGCCACCATGGCATTACCACATGCGAAATTATACAGCTGGAGCCTGCACCACACGTCAGTGATAACAATAAAATTCGAAGCGCTCTTACTCCACGATTATGGACTTTCGCTCTGTCTGTTCCGATGCCATTAATCAGGTTTCACACGAACAGAACGCTTTACTATGTTGCATAATGTCTATTTACGTACCATAGGGATACCAGATTCACTTGTGTATTTTTACGAGGGTTTTGGGAAATTTTGTTATTGATATATTTCAAGATGTTTAAAAGTTTTTCAGCCTCATTTATAGACAACTTTAAAACCTATTTTAGTTACCGAATGTTTTGTCTTCTTCACCCAAAGTAAGTTCATAATTCGCTCGAAAGATAAAAAATATTCAATTACTAAAATAAGTTTAACATTTTCTTTGAATAAGGGCGTTGGAATATAGTTTCATGCATTACTATTAGTACTTCAACGTTAACTTATGAAGAGACGTTCTCCTTACAAATCTGCTATTTCATAATGCTTCAACAAAATAATAAAATATAAAATCATGATGACTTGATGATCCATACTCTCAGCAACCGCAACAGTTATACTTGTTTTATTAAGTTCAATCGCTTCAGTTCGTAGTTTGTTTTTAATACGTTCACAATAATAATTATTACATAACGGATCAACATGTGCATGTAACAATATTTCAAGTACAGCGAAAGGGAGTCACTTTCACACATCAGTCCTTTCACTCTACACCTATGTAAATCATCCAAAAATAGCCTTTTAACCATCTTCAACACAGTTCAAATTGATCTAATACAAGAAATTGGTAAAAAATCTCAGTGATTGGCATCTTCTTCATGTTATTGGAAGATAAGTATGGCTTAGCAATTACCTTACTCGGTGCTTATGACGTTAATGATTATTCATCTAAAATTTACAAAGATCCTAAATATTTTTTGTTCAGTTTCTTTTGATAGCTTCACTTTCCAAAGCGATGACAGTATTATTTGACGATCCAAGAGGTGTAAAAGATTCACTGAATAAAGAATATTATGATGTTGTTATTCAGAGCTTTGCGATTTATTTATACTAAAAATACTATCCGAGATAACAACATAACAATTAGTTGTGAGAAAATAATACACTATTGATTTTATTTGAGAATAATTTAAAATTAAATTGTGCCATTTTTATGTATAAATACGTGATTGTTTTTGTATTTCAAGTTTGTGTGGTCAGCGAACCTGAATTTTATGGACTTTCTTTTTTAGCATAGAACGTTAGCATTGGTTGATTATTTCATAAAATTTATTCATTTATTATTATTCATTTAAAATTATTATTTTATTATGCTGCCTATATTAGCAAAAAATCTGAGCAAAAAAATTTCTATTGAGAATGTTCGCACTTTATTAATAGTAACATATATTAGGAATACTAGTAACCAATTTTAATTATCTTTTTTGCTAACAACAATAGACAATGTGTATGATTCTCAATGCCACCTTATAAAATTAAAAATATTCACTAATCCGGAATGTTTGGGTCGGTAGGTATATAATTACAAAGTCAGTAACGTAAATAAACTAACCTCAGCCACTAATTTGGTTTCAAAGTTAATTCAGACGAATTTAATGTGGGAGTTTTTTTTTGTTGTTTCATTCATTATTTTTCGCACAAAAAAGTAACGGAACAAATCGTTTTGTTATTGAGATTATCTATTATATAATGCAACTTCCCTTAGGCAAAGATAGTGTTGTTGATATTACATATGCAGCAACAATTTCAAGGATATTTATTATACCACTACATATCATATTACTTTGGTATCGTTTTCTGTACCTATTAGTTAGACATTGAAAGGAAAACTCCATTGGATAATAGTCTAAGAAGACAGAACATAACCGCAACCTTAAAGAGAAAAAAAACCAAACACGCAATCCCGTATTAATCCATCAAAACATCCCAACACACAAATTCCAAGAACCAACCTTTTTTGTCCACAAAAAATAACCTTCCAATGTTTTCATATTTTGCGAAACCCAAGAGTCACCTTTTTACACTCGGACGTACACAACACGAAATCAATCGAAAACAAACAACTGCCTTTGAAAATAATGCTGTAATTTACCTCTAGAATACCGATGAAATGATTTTGAATATCGTAAAACATTACTATGATAACATAACATTTTATTTATTATGGTGAAAAAAGATGATGGCTTTGAAACTATTGATGAAAAATAAATAAGGTTATATAATAACTATATCATCAATTAATTCGTGAAGAACAACATTTTGAAATTACATAAACAGCAAAAGTGTCGTTTCATTTATATTCAACAGATTTTTCAAAAAGTATTGATGACTTATTTCATTAAATTCATTTTTTCAGTGCTACCTTATATCCTTTAAATAATAATGTGAATTACTGACTTGGTGATGAAGATAATGCAATATGATAAGGCATGAAGGCAATGGAATTACATGATCAAATTTAACAGGAGAGTGCACACTTCTATCAAAAGTGTTTCTGTGAGGAATTCCCAATACATGCGTACATATACTGTGCAAGTAATGTCAAATTACAAAGCCCTGGTAGATAAGGCATCAACATTATTCCCGTTGGTGTTTGGCAAAAGTTTGAGCCAAGACGTCACGACAGAAGAGACCATGCCATGCGTGGTTCTTACCGAGCAAGGGTTTAGGAGCGGGCGCGGGGCCAGTGACGGGTGCGTCGCCCTCTTGTGCGGTACCGGCTTCGCCAGTCTCTATATCTGAAACATATGCACTTTTGTAACCTGCTTCTTGTGCTGGTGGTGGCAAACATACGTAGAATCTAGATTCTAGATGCTGGTGCCTTGAAACATTTGCTTATGCTTGCACTGCAATTGTTAAGTGCGATGCCATTTGAATGAGGAATGTGATATGTAAATTATAATTATCGATTAAGTCCTTTTTTAAATGTTTGTTGATAGTCTATGAGATGACAGAAAATATGCAGAAAGATTCTTGGTAGATACAACTTTATAGAGAAGATAAATTCTTGCGAGATTATCTACAAGGTGTGAGGTTTCATTGAAGCTATAGCAAACATTAATATTAGCTTCCGACTGTCAGAATAAAGGTCTTAGTGTAATCCATTGGAAGCTAAATTGGAAGCAATACACAATATTTCATTGAAATATCTTCCGCGCCTCTAGTATTAATCAAACCAATCTTCGCTTTCTTTCCTTAAACAACATAACTAACGTAGTTTTGATTACAAGGAACTATTAAAGTCCAATTTGTGTTAAAATTAGAAAGTTTATATTAATATTAATGGCTTTGATCTTGTTAGATCAATGAGATATATTTATGTTTTAACTAAGATATAGACTTACATAAACCCACGATTTTTTCCTTGAAAGGCAGAAATGCAACCATGATACCCACATTTCGCCGTGTATTAGCCGTCTCATGATGATAAGAGGCGAGAATAGTCTTTTACACTATTTTGTATATTCAAGTAAAATAAAACGTGAGTGTGATTATAAATAGTCCTATTAGAATGTTCAATTAAGGCTTACTTATTTTGGCTCAATAAAGATAAAATTTGCAAAAAATAAAATTAGTATAGAATAGGAAGCTGATTCTTCTGTAGGCAAAATGACTAAACATGCTTCTAAGGTGCAACGGTGTTTGGAAGGATCGGATCATTTTTAAGTATAACATTTTATGGTCTTTTTTTTGTTCCGTACTCTGCATTAGGTTGTCATGGCCGGATGCACTACTGCATTTAGTAACTAGCAACTATACTTATTAGTTTTCATGAAAATAGAGCCTTTAACACATGCACTCCGTAATATCAAAAATACCGCACGCGTTCTATGTAGAAGCACTGTTCTAATTAGTTGACGCTGTGAAGTAAATACACTACATTTATATTTTCATCTGATAGACAGGCTGGTGTTCAAGTTTAATTAGAATAGAAATATTTAAGTAGGTACCGATTTCGACGTCATATTGTGTGCGAAATAATCTGCGAACTTTCATAATTTCATTTATAAATTAGTTTTGTTTATTCAGAATGTAAAATTAAATTTCAGAAATTAACACAAATTATAATATCTTTGCAGTTGTATCTTTTCCAGCTTAATACATGTGTCGTATACATTAACACTACATTATATAAAATTGTTTTCACACAAATGAGTTTATCAAAGCGCTATTATTTAATTTTACGGCCTGGTTGCTTCAAAGGTTTTATTCTATTTTGGTCTGGCTTGTATAAAGGTGTAAAGCTGTGGTCATACTGACGTTTCAAACGCTATATTATAGAAAAAAAACGATGGTCATGTCTCAACGTATTTATGGCATAAGATTATTTTGTTTCACAGAAAGGACTTTAGCTGCTTTAAGCAACCAAAAAACTTTTAAAAAGCAATACCAGCATTGTGTATTTCTCAAAGCTATGAGTGGCGTTCTGAATAATTTGTGTGTTATAATAAGTCTATATAGAAGGCGTTAAATATAAAATTGAATGTAAAACATGTATAATTTCAGTTCTTATTGTGATACATTTTATACCAAAAGAACCATTTCCGTATTATCGATAACACAAATAATGTAGGTACTGAAAAAAAAAAAACATATTTCGACCTTGAAAATTGTGGTTTTTGATTAAGGATTAATAAGCAAAAACTGAATAATCTCGTGTTTTTAATATGAGAAAAATAATTAGCAAGGAAAAACGCCACACTCGGCGTTTCTGATATCAGTATCAACGTAACTTTGGCTTAAAGCGATAGAAGCTAATTAAAATTTTATGCAAATTATTATTATACAATGTTCCTAACGAGCAACGTAACCAGTTACAAAATGTACCAACTTCGTTAAAACTTATCGGTATTTAATAATATCGACATAAGTAATATATCTAAAAGTGATTACTTGCTGTTTTACACTTACGCCTTTTCCAGAAGGGGTAGGCAAGTGCTGGTAGCAACCAGTACACACATTTCGCCTTATGGCTTCCATAAAGTATTTTTTAAATACTAGTTTTTTTGCCTTTGTACATATACAACATACATATACCTTTAAAAAAAGTTTAGCTAACAGAGAACCAGTTTGCCTTTTGTACTAATTTATTAATTAAACTTAGTGTAACCACTAAGTGTATCAAATAAATTATAATATAAGTCTTTATCGTGCTTTGCGTTGCTATATTTATCTTGCTATATAACAGTCAATTTTAGACCAACCTTAATGACTTTTTCAGTAACATTTTCGGATTTGTATTATAGACGAGATTGTTGATAATTTCACTATTTGTGTTTATATTCAAAAAAGTTAAAATACAACCTGAATTTATACGGGGTATACCCAGACTGCGACAGAGAACAAAGGTAGGTGGTAATTATAGAGACTTTAGACACAATGCAACTACATTTTTTCCAAAAAAAGGATTTTTTTATCCCTATCATCGTATTTGGGATATACCTTGTATTAGTGTAGGTAGCTATAATCCCAATGGCAATCAGGGATCAGTATTCTATGCAACAACAGCTTAGTCAGCTAACACAATGTAAAAAGTACTGATAAAATTATCATCATTATGATGGAAAAATACTACACCGAAAGGCACACTTTTTACTAAACTACGTAAATGATAATTACCCATCGTCCCTCGTCTTTAAAGTTGGAGATAATGATATAAGTAATAACTGCAATTTTATACCGAATCATGGGAATCCCATATTAATTAACAAAACGACGATATAATAATACTAAGTTTATATGTAAAAGCTAAACATGATTTTTTGCTAGGTATATTAATGACTGTTTTAATGACCTGTCCGTAGGAAGGAACACTGCAGAGAATCAAAGTCATCCGCAAGGGTACTAGAATAAGCTAGAAGCTTCGGACAGGTTTGAGACTACTCTATATATCGCATAATGTAATGGGTGAAATATATGGAGCGCTTGGATTATTTCTGCATTTCTTATAAATATAGGATAATATAGTCATTTGTTTTTTTTTATTGCAGACAATGGCGAGACAGGCGTGCCGTTCGCCTGATGGTAAGCAATACGACCGCTTATGAACATGATGTCCTTAAGCCTAACAACATGAATTACAAAGCCATGCTTGGTGCTATTGCACTGCGCTCACTATCCGGAGACTAAGATCTGAGATGTTAAGTCTCAATAAGTCCAGTACTGTACATTAATTTTCTTTAAGATAAAACATAAATAGCCCTACCGCCGGTACCTCTTTGTCTACCAAAGACCTGCACTTCTCTCGACTGCTATTTATAGCTTCCCTATCTGAACATAGATCATACAATATCTAAACATAAATCAATCTAGCGCAGCGTTTTCACGAAAAATGTGTTTAAATATAGCGAGTTACATGTTTCTTATAAATGAAATGTATTGCCTAAATATTTTAAATATATGATCCAAACAAAACATTCAGATCAAATAACTCAACACAGTTTATTTGGCGCAGTGAAGAACTGGATCAGTTTTGCAATTTCACGCCCCCTTGCCTATAATTGTTATGTTAAACAGAATACGGATGGAATTAATATACTTTTCAAGAGTTATGTTAAATACGTGTATTAGGTAATATCTTATCTCATTTTACTATTAAACAATGTTTGAGAGTTTATTAGTGCGTTTACTTCTTTATAACACTTTTTTTAATTAATCTTTTAGTTGTGAAGTTTATAGGTTATTTTTTTCATAATTTTCGGTGAAATAATAGGACTTAAAATAGGTAATATTATTTTATTTGTGTTGTATTTAAGCATTAATATCTACATTTATTATCTTGGGGCTTAATACAATATCGATTTCATATTAAATAGTTTCATAAAAAACAATGTAAGAGTTAACCGAATGATGCAACGACACTCTCAGTAATTACGTTTGGCACAAGACGTATTTATAAATAGTTTTAATATGTTTTGGCTACTATTAAATCTATGTGTCAGGCCCGTCGGATGTACCCGGCAGAATTTAAATATAGGTATAACCGGTAGAGCCACACTATAGAACAAAGATTGAAATCCATGGTACGCCATTGACTTTTCAAAATTACACATCCATAGTCAATTTACCTCAGTTGAAACACCCACGAGGAAAATAATTATAAAACTAAGAAACTATTTTACTATGCCTAAGTATTCTGAACAGGAATAGCAGCCTGACAGGATTAATGCCTGAACCTTTTCAATAGAAGAGAAATACTGTGTCTACAAGTCGAAGCAATATGGAATGTAGTACAAAAATAATACGGTAATGAGAATAAATATATTTTCCTTGTATATACTGTATTGAGAACAATTTTATAAATAAATATGCCCTCATTCTTCATTTCCTATAAAGGAAACTATTGTTAACAATTATTTATAAATTCATATGTATCTACGTTAAACGTACATTTATATGTAAGCATATTTAAATAGCTAATATTCACTTCGGTTTCCAATTTACTTCTGAGTATTCGTCAATAGCAAAACCATTTGTCCAATTGAAGCTGGTTTGTTTTTTTTTACCGTTTACAATACGGGTTACCAGTTCAAATGTTACGATTGGAAATACATTCTACATATTGTTTTAATAAATAGAGTTCATGATTTGTGGTACAATAACTATAAAATGCACTACTGACTGTTAAGACTATGAAATCTTTATGAAAGATTATAAGATAAATCATTGGAAAATGAACTATAAACTGTAACTATAGTATTTACGTTTAAGTGCCCCTGCTCATTGTAAAACGACCTATAAACCAAAAATATCGCATTGCTTTGCTAAACTCAATTCAACGAGTTAGATACATATAATTAGAGCAAACAGAAGTGCACTGGGTAGGTTTTGAGACATTTTTTATTGACAACATCTTTTTGCTGTACAGAGAAGTTATCAAAGAAACATTTTCGAATCTTAAGCTAATCACATGAATTTTAGGAACTAGTTATTATGAATTCCATGTTTAACAGAATTCACACTAATGATAACTTCTTTCGTCATTGGTCAATCCATCTAACCGAGTTATCTAATTTTAATGTATTTGGCTATTTGTATCCTCTGTTTTTCGTGTAATAATAATATTTAGACACAGTCAATCACTCGTCGCCGCCCTATTGAAAATCATACAGCCGTGAAAACGAGTCGGCCAAATAGCTTTTGTTTATTTACAAAGTTTATTTAAATATAGACGTTTTTACGCAATGTTTAAATGTTGATAAACATATTACACACTGCCTATGTAACGATGTGTCATGGATGTGTCTGATAAATTTTCGTATTCGATTGAATAACGATTATCGTGCATTATAGTTGAGATTATAGTGTAAGTATATAACCTAAAAGTAATATGACCCTTAAAACCGTGAGATTATTTGTAAATCCTAAAATATGTTATTTTAATTAATGTACAGTATAGTTACAACGAGACAAACACAATTCGATACAAATCTAAATTGCACTACATTTTACAATTACGATAAATTATATTTATGAGTGTGTTTAGCATTTTTCCAGAATGATAAGCAACATTGCGTTGTTATCATAAATTGACCACAATTGTATTTCATCATTTAAACAACATGGTATGCAAAATAAATGATATTATGTCATGATATGTCATGGTGGTAGATTTCTCATATGTGAGAGGCCGCCTGGGTAGGTACCACCGCAATGTCTATTTCTCCCGCCAAACAGCAGTGTAAATGCACTGTTATCTTTCGGTTTGAAGGATATTGTAGCCAGAGTAACTACTGGACATAGTGAGACTTAACATCTTATGTCTCAGAATAAGCAGCGCAGGATGCCAAGCATTGCTTTGTAATTCAAGGTGTTTTTTGGTTTTGCTAATGTTCATGAGTAGTTGTATTGCTTACCATCAGGCGAAAGATATGCTAGTCTCGCCATTCAGTGCAATGCACTGTCCAAAACTGGTGCCACTATATAAATAAATGAATTCATATTGCCTCCGTGACACAATTTGTACTACGGTACGATTACAATGCTGAGTCTCAGATTCGAATCCCGGGTCGAGCAAAATTATATTAGAATTTTTTGTTCATTATCAGCCCGGAGACAGGAATTTGTACCCGATATGGCGGTAGGCTTGCGTTATATCAAGTCGTGGGACGAAACACATCAGGCGAAACGTGGGTGGGCTGATAGCACACCTGCCTACCCCATTCGAGAAAAAGGCGTGAGTTTATGTACGTATGTATAATTCCCACGTAGATGTAGGTGATTTACCCAGTGTAGGACATCGATATTCATTATTATTTTGGGCATATTCAATGTACCCATCGAGGTAATCTCTTTAATCCGTCAAGATAAAGTTGTTTAAATGATCCACGGCGCGAATAAATTGTTTGATTTCACTATCAAATATTGGGCTTTTATTACGTCACACCGCTCTTATCTCCAATGATAGTGTGAAATTTATGTAAGCAGACTAGTTCTATAAACGGTACGTGGTTATAAAGCACATAGATTTAAATTTTATGCCTTGTTTAACAAATTTATAAGACGGAGTATATTTTGGATTAAAATATAAGATTATACATTTTTACTATAATTTAGTTCAAGGAATAAATTGAGCATGTATGTTTCACAATACGAGTAGAAAACAGATTTAGAATAAAGTTTAAAAACCTCTGCATTTAAAAAATGGAACGTAAATTTTGAATTTCGAATGTTATACAAAAGGTGCTAGGAAAAAATTTTTACCAGCCTCAAGTTATTAAATCGTATGCATTTTAAACAAAATGATATTTTAAAATACCAGTGGCAATGTAAAATGTACCGTATACGTTACTACAGCGTTAGATAAACTCTGCGCGTTTCATAAACAGGATAAAACTCTACATACCTACCATAACCAAAAAGTATGAAATTTTAATATAACATAAAAAAGTACAGGCGAGAATAATTGCGTGGATGACAAGAAATAATCCATCACAACTCAGCACTCTAAACTGGACTTCACAACATATTCTTGATTACTATGTCATTTTAATAATGTTAAGATATTTATCCCCATAAATGTTAAAAACATAGTAAAAAAATCAGCGATTAGTATTCTATTATTGATCATAAACCTCCGTAAGATGTTTTTTAAAATTGCAATGTATGGCGAGATAATCATCCAATTCGCCTGATGGTAAGCGATACGACCGCTCATGGACAGTAGCATAACCAAACAGCACCATGAATTACAAAGCAATGCTTGGCATCCCACTACGCTCGCCATTCTGAGACATGATTTCCGCAAGGACCTGTTCGAAGGGGTCTGCGGATCTGATGGACTATTATCAAATGAGTTATGTCGTCTGTCAAAGATTATTAATAAATGCGAACGAAGGTCAGTGGAACAATAACAATACACATTATTAAGAGCAAGTGCTATTAATGTCTGATTATGGAACAAAGCCCTCATTCCGTGTTGACAAAAGGAATCAATCAACACAACCACTGTGCGTTAAGAATTGTTTATGTCTTTATAGTCTGTTGTACGTCACGATAATATTTCTACTTATAAAAGTAATTTCTAGTGAAAGTCAATGTTTCAGGTTCGAGATCCTAATACTCTGGATATTTTAAGTGTTGAAGTAAATTTAATTTTAATTGTATTATTTATTATTGCATTATCAGCCCGATGTCAGGAATTAGTGCTCGATATGGCGATAGGCTACCTCCCTATTACATCTTGGGACGAAAAATACAAGGCAAAATATGGGTTTCCTGCTTGCACCTCGGTCTACCCTTTGCTGGGAAAAGGCGTGAGTTGATGTATGTATATTTTAATCAAGGGTAACGTCAGAAAAGGAAACATTGTTAGGAAATCTGCATGGATTATTGTATAGTTTATAATAAAATATTGAGCGTGTAGAAAGTTTATTCGTATCAGTTACGTGAATTTAATTATCCGCATGTTTGAAATGCTTTATCTCCATCTGATTTTCCATCCATAATGTGTGAAATAGTGACAATTTCATTTAAGCCCAATAGGGTCTTCGGTTGTTAATATTAACTACAGCGGTTAATTTATAAACATTTTAGGTACTACATAAAAGGAAAAATGTTTAATTAAATACACACTGTAAAGTTAATGAGGAAAACATGACACAAAAATAATATAAATAAATATCTGGCGCATTGTATCCAGTGTATGGCGGGGTGCCTTATCTCGACACGACCTTGACATCGGTCTTTCTGGATATGAACTACAATGAAAACTTCATTATGAACACATTGAAGAAAAATGAATAGGGGTTTGGTTTTTACTAAAAATATTATTAAGAACTACACTGAAATTTATCGCATTTTTAAACTGAAATTGTTGGAAAAATACTATATTTATTTTAATAAAGCACTTTACATTTTTTTTTTCAATCCACAAGTACTTATTATTAATTTATATTCTGGGTTAGATAAAATATAGAGCACTGGGTAATACAGTTCGTGCTGTTAATAACCTAATCAATTTGCAAATAATTTATGAGTGTAAAAACGCAGTGGAATTTCAGGTCTTTGTTATCTTAATTGAAATGCTTTGGCGTGTTTATCTTTGGCGTGCATTAATTATTGCGACGCGTAATTGCGTTACCGTTTCATACAATAACTGTTGATGTGAACAACCATAATTATTATTATACCATTTTAAATTTATTGTACATTTCAATTAATGGCGACACGAGCATGCTGTCTGCCTGATGGTAACAGATACGACCACTCATGAACAGTAGCTATACTTGGCATTCCACTGCGCTCGCCATCCTGAGACACAAGATGTTAAATCTCAATATGTCCCTGGCTACAATGTCCTTTTAACCGGTACAGTACGCTTACACTGATTTAGAAATAGACATTGCGGTGGTACCTACCCAGGCGGCCACTCACATATGAGAGACCTACCAGTGGCATAAACTAACTTTGACAATAACTTTAATTTTGGATGTCATATGCGATTATCTATTACTCAGTAAAAGTACGTTTCGCGTTTAAATTGATAATAAAATTGATCACAGGATTATAAAGATAATTGTTATTTTGTCTTAACGGTTTCGATATCACTTATGATAAATTAGAACATGATTTTTACCAATTAAATGAAATTATATAATTATGATACATTTATGATAATGATTAGATTTTCTAATTTATAATTAAAACGAAGATTATTTAATTATGCAAAAGTAATCTTTTGCTTTTAGTGTAATCACTAATATTGTACTGTATCCGCCTATATTACGTCCCACTGCAGGGCACGAGCCTCCTCCATAATCGAGAGTACGATTTAGAGTGCTTAGGTCATAGAGCCAACCACGCTGGCTTAGTGCATTAAATAATAATATTTATTATTAATTTAGTGGATCTGCTGATTAGAAAGACTTATCATATTTATTTTTTAAGTCGTATCTCTAAATTTCATAGAACAATAAGACTTACTTATCGTAAGTGGATTAGTGTTATCTGAGATCCTTTAATACATAAGCGTATTTAAATAATACATAGCGTATTTAAATAATACAACATTTTTTCAATATTATTTTTGCGTAAATAATTAATTGAACTAACCCTGATAGATAAATATATATTTTTTGAAATCTTAATTAATAACTCTAATGTATTAGAATTGTTTTTTTACACACTTTTTAATAGTAATATTGAAAGTTTATGTCGGTCAAAAATTACTGTCCTGAAAATTACTATATCACATTAATACTCATACATATCGCAAACGTAGGTGGTCCATATAATTCGCATGGATACTCAACAATAAACTCCGAGGTGACAAGACGGTCTATATTCATAACGGATGCGGGATATTAGACCAAGTGGCACCAATTTAGGAACATTGACCCTGACTCCGAGACCTCTGAACACCTCAATTTAAATTCCAGATTGTTCTGTTATTCATATTCCGAAGATTTTTTGTTAATAATTTGCGTAAATCATTCGCATATTTTTTATTTGCTAATGATTAATTAAGGTTATACATTTTTTGATAAAAATATGTTTTGTAACTCCTCATTAATTATACATAAAAATTATGATTAATAGGTCCTAATTTATTCATCATCTTATAAATAAAATAAATAAATAAAAAAAATGCAAAAAATCCCTAATACAAAAATAAATAATATACAATTAAATCACCTATCAAAAATAAAAAATAAATTAATAAAACTCACTGTTCACAGTCTTGGTGGCCATCGTATTCGTCACTTGTTCGTTTTCGAAGCACTGAAACAACCGCGTAGTAACCGCTACGAACCGTGCTACGCCACTCCCGCGCAACTAATGACGGATTATCACTGAAACGAGCACGTGTTGCGAGCGCGATGTTTCGACTATGAATGTGATCCCGAACTGTTTTCGACGGGGTGATAGTGCACGTTGGGCGGGACAGGACAAACTCCCCACTACTGTGTTATAGGGAACTATGAAGTCAGCGAGGAAAATAGATATAGATAGTGTGGAAGCACAGAGACAAAGCGGCTTTACATAAAGCCCATCAGTGAAGTAAAGCCTACGGATAAAGCTGTTTGCATAGTATGTCGGTGAATTAGGTTCGATTCCAGTAACAAATTAATATTTTATCAATATTGTGTAGTTTTAAATAATTAAGACAAAATTATTTGCATAGTATGTCGGTGAACTATATTCGATTGCACTTACAAATAAATAATTGATTAATATTGTATAGTTTTAAAATAACTAAGAGAGTTTTGTGTTTAATTATCTTGAACAAGAATTAAAGGAAAATATTTCCATTCTTCTGTTACATTGTAATCCCCACTTCCAAACACATGTCTTTGAATAGCGCATATTCCGAGTTATAAACTCAATATAGTAAAACCAAAAAATATTCATATACGCGATACGAGACGTATTTTCCTGTTAGTAAGGGACTACGTCTGAAATTGCTGAGTAAATTTATTAATAGCTTATTATTAATTCCATAATTTCCCCTAAGTTTTCCTCTTTTTTACTATTCTTCGACACATTAATACGTATTATACGAGACTGAAATACCTAAATTAGTAACGTAGTGTATTTTTTCTCCTTTCCATCATAATTCAATAATAGGCACATATTGAGGATTTTCTTTGAGAGAATATTTTTTAATATATCATTCGGTTGGCAGGCCTATTTTTACATTTTCCGCAAACATTTGATATGGAGATTAAGATATCAGTATCACCGATGGCGCGGGCTCAATCCGGTACTGGTTCAAATATACCTATACACATACCGGGTATCTCAAGACTGCTACCGAAAACGAAGCTGAGTGGTAGTTTTAGTGACTACAAACATAATGCAACTAAAAATTTCGCAAAGAAACGCGACAATTATTTTTTATGATTTTTTAAATATCGTCATTTTTGGGTGGTAACTCCATAGTTTTTGTTAAAATAATAATTTAAACTCTTTTATACCTTAGAGTATTTATAAATAAAAGGGTATACACTATTATTTTAGGAAAAAATGTATTTACCACCCAAATATGGCCATAGGAAAAAAATAACAAAAAAAAATTGTCGCTTTTGCAACTTTTTCTGTTGCATTTTGTCTGAAGTCACTTAAACTACCAACCGGCTTCGTTTTCGGTAGCAGTCTTGATATACCCTGTATTATGTACATAGTGATATATTATCCACTCATACCTTAATTCTTACATATTGGCTATTTTATTATTGCTACATATTTTCATGCATTTCCGGCCATTAGGAGTACTTCTGACTAGACTTTAAAACAAATTAAATAGGTACATCTAGAAGTCATGAATGTAGCCCTAATTTTAGAAAAAGGTACCGGTCATCTGTCGTGGGTATCAAAAACGAAAAGAGACAATGCGGTTTCACATTACTCAGATCTGAATTAAATAATTGTGAGACCCACAAACATATATCTCAGATTAGGGATGGAACACGCGGCTTCGTGTTTGACACTGGTTATTGCTTCATTTATTTGATCAACATTGGTTTTATCACATTAAAGGTTGACAGAAGACCAATACCCTTACTTTTACTTTTACATTTTACTGGTGGTAGGTCTCTCATATGTGAGAGGTCATCTGGGTAGGTACCATCGCAATATCTATTTCTCACGTGAAACAGCAGTGTAAATGCACTGTTGTGTTTCGGATTGAAGGACATTGTAGCCAGAGTAACTACTGGACATATTGAGGCTTAACATCTCATGCCTCAGGATGGCGAGCGCAATGGAATTTTGCTACTGTTTATGAGCGGTCGTATCGCTTACCATCAGGCGAAAGGCTTGCTCGTCTCACCATCATAGAAAAAAAATAACTACTGGACATATTGAGACTTAACATCTTATGTCTCAGGATGGCGAGCGCAGTGGAATGCCAAGCATTGCTTTGTAAATCAAGGTGTTGTTTGGTTTTGCTTCTGTTTATGAGCGGTCGCAACGCTTACCATCAGGCGAACGGCATGCTCGTCTCGCCATTCACTGCAATAAAAAAAAAATGCATGCTTTTTTATTCCCGCTCCCCTCGTAATTTGATGTACCGGCAACATATTTATGATCCAAGCTCTGTCGATGTTCATGGGCGGCAGTGATCACTTACCATCATGTGACTTGTTTGCTCGTTTGCTGGAACTGTCGTACGCGTATAAAAAAAAACATAGTTTTTATAATATGGTAAGATGGATGTACTATCAAGTACATTTAATGGAATTTTCTTGTGTCTCCGATTAGTATTCAAGAGAAACGTAAACTAGCATAATGACATGATAATGTGCGGTATCGACGTGCATTTAATTGTTTATAAAGTATCTGCAATGTACACTTCAATTATCTTACCAATTACCAATGACACCCACACATTATGACTTTTTATTATCGTAATATTTGTTTTTGTATGTTTTGTATTCCATCTTATGCGTAAATAACACATCAAATGAATATATTATTACATTCACACATAAATAGATTACAAAGCTTACGTTTATGTACATACCTGAAGGTAGGCAGGCGCAAATGTATCATTAGTTTAAAGGCAATTTTTGAAATTCGATAAATATGAGAAGGCAAGCCGTCCCGACCAATCCCAGTCTCGCTATCTGATGTGATGTTTTTACCGAAATTCACACAAAGAATGCATAAAGGCGATTGTCTGATGTGGCAACGGAATCCAAAATCCTCAGGATTTTATGAAATCGCTCTCTTCCTTCTCCTCGCATTGTTTTCCTCATTGTTGAGGGTCGTGATCCTCTGAACATGGAGCAATCTTTGTTCTGACCTGTTTCTATCCTTAGCATAATGAAGCGTAGCATGAAGTTTGATGTTAAGGGTCGAGCTGATTTGGTTCTACCATCAAATGAAAGTGCTACTTTTAGCATTTGGATTACAGCTACTAATAATTAAGTGTTTCTTTTAAAAAGCTATGGTGCTTAGTTGAATATATGTATAACAAAACTAAAATTATATTAATAAAGTGAGCCAGGTCTTTTATAAGAGTGTATCATCAATAACTATTACCGCTTTGGAATGTGATATCGTTGTGGTAAAGAATTGGCTTAAGATTTTCCATCAACAATACATTATATCGATTTCCTATGAGTATTTTTTATATAATATGTAAGTTGCCAGTATTATGTCGTGGATAAAAAAAAGTACGCAATAGTTTTAGAACAGAAAAGAGAAGTGGGAAAATTGACTAAACTCTGCTTCTATATGCCCTGCACATAATTAATAAATGTCTTGTCAATCATTTGTAGCCACAGGGTGGACTCTGAAACGGAAAGTTGTAAAATATAAAAATTAAATGAAATCCGCGAAAAATCTGTAAATTTTATTTCAATGTGTAACTTTCGCGTAAATTTAAGAAAACATTTGGCAAATAACTGGAATAAATTGACTGCCTCGGTAGCACAGTTGTACTTCGATATGATTGCAAAGCTTAGGTCTCGAGCAAATATTGGATTTTTCTATCCAATATCAGTCCCGAGTCAGGAATTAGCGCTTGATATGGCGATAGGCTTGCCCCTATCACATTGGACGGAACAATCAAGACGTAATGTGGTCTGTGTATGTATGTATAATTAGCAAATAATTAATATACGTCATTAAAAATTAATCTATAATTAAAAAATAATTTTAAATTAATGTAGATAATCCTGTATCAAGATATTGTATCTACACGGCGTATGTAAAACTATATAACAGTTCTAATAAATTATACTTATGTGATGTTTACCGTCTTAATATTCTTATATAATCTATATATATAAAAGAAAGTAGTGTTAATTACACTATTTATAACTCAGGAACGGCTGAACTGATTTTCATACAGAACATTGTTTATTGAATTGATACTTTTAGATGCGCTGTGGGACAAATTTAAATGCGCATCAGTATCGTTTTCAAATACCAGAATAAAAGAAAAATGGTACGTTAATGCCGTGTCTTGACATTATATTGAAACGATATGCAGATTTATATTTTAAATTTTGTTTTATTACTTACGTCACCTGGTAAGGCAGTATGAAGGTTTTATTAATTTGTATCTATGTAGATACTCTTCTCAAATAAATAAAAGTATTTCACAGAAGCGCGTGTTTGTCTTTTAGTAACGTACCAGACGTGACTGCCAACATGTTTACGATGGTTACAGGTTCAAATCCCAGGGCTAATGATAGTCAATCACCACGCAGCTTAGCTTAGGAAAATGTTATTCATTACAATGAAATAAAATATAATAATTATTAAAATCTTAACATTATTGATGACAAAAAAATATGGCGATATGAAGTTCGCTGGGTCTGCTAGTAGAAAATATAAAGAAGTCAAAATTACAAGCATAATTGGATGAATAAGTTAGTGTTGTTCTATCAAATATTTAAATTGTTTTCAAAAGCATCCGTCAAAAAACGTCAACAAATACGTTTAGAATGTTTCTGTTATGACGAATTAAAAAAAACAACATACGTCACGTAATTAAAAAATTAGAGATACTGAAAATCGATAGGCATCATAACATTTTGATAATACCATACCCAGTTGGATTGATAATTCTGAAGATACAATGATAAATGGAAAGAATATATCAAGATTAAGTTAAAAAACTTGTTTGGTCCTAATCTCAAAATCTATATATAGTGTTGTGATTAAGCGGTTTCTATTTATGAATCCATGGAGATATGATTGATTGATGATCATTCAAATTAGAAGGCGGGCCTATCGCCATATATATATAGGGCATATCATATCTTGGACTACCCATATGGGATTTTGCAAATAAAAAAATCTTACATAAAGAATAAACAAAGTGGATTATCCGGAGGATACAAACTCCCTCATGTGTGTTCTTTATGAAATTGTAAATATAATTTTAAAATGTTGATTAATTTCAATACAACTTATACATATACATAGTTGTGATGAATTCATAATTTCATTCACATTATAACGGTAAATGGTCATTATAGGGAATGAAAAATATTTTTCTGTACAAAATGCTCGAAACAAAAGGCAATTGATAACTCCATTAACCTTTGAATCACTACCTTAATAACAATAGTTCGTATATTTTCAATTGTTAAATATTAAAAATGTTTTTACAGGTAAATATTCCCGGAATTTTCAGGGATTTCCCCAAACAAAGAAATAGTATGATTTGTATGGTGGCTAATATTCTTATTTTAGTTATGAGTTGATTTGTCCCTACATGGAAATAAATGCTTGTTAGCATTTAGAGTATTGATAAATAACTGTTATGTTTTGGCATATATTTTTTTCTTTATCTACTTACATCTACTTACATATAACTCGGTCAAAATATCTGTGCACCCGGCGTTGATGACGTCATGTCGGCGCGTACGGAGTGTAAAATAACCATCCAAATACCAATCCATTACTTTTTTGTGTAATGATTGAATCATAGATGTAGTTATACTAAATCTATGGATTGAATTAATGTTTGTGTTAAATGTTAGGTAATTCAATGATAGAAAAAAAGTTAAACATTTTTTTTTAAATCTTATTTAGTTTTTAAACTGTACATCATGATTCCAGAAAATATTAATTAATAACATCAATATGTTTAAAAATTAAAACTTTATTGAGACGCGTATCGGCAACGAAAGTGCTAACCGTACTGTGGTGTTCGGACGAGCGCGGGAAGGAGAAAGGACAGCGGGAGGGGCATCGCATTCCTGCGAGGTGCAGCGATATTGTGACCGAGTAATATATGTACATCATTGAGCCTCCTATAAATTTTATTTAATTGTTGGTTTTATCACTGTTATAGCCTTATTCATATAAATATTATTTGTGTTTTAGTATTTGCACTAGACTACGTTATACATAATCAGTTTTAAAGCTATTTTAATGATCGATTTTTTGTCTTCTGAAACTAAATTCAAAAATCTTACGAAAGGGACAGAACATCCGATAATTAAAATATGGTTATAATTTATAAACTATCTATAAATAAGACCTTACGGATATTGTACGAATAATAAACGCATATGATCAGATAAAAAATCTACGAGTACTAGTGCAAGATGATATTAAAATTATGGCACCCTAAAACAACTCAACAACTTTGGCTAAATGTAGAAAACACGGCAACGTCCATGAAATTATTTACACTTTTCGCCTAACACAGTTTATAGCCCTATTTAGCTATCGAATATTTTACCTTCTTCACTCAAACTTAATTCAACAGTGGTTTTTTGGTTTGGAATCTATTTCTCCCGTCAATCAGCAGTGTAAATACACCGTTGTCTTTCGCGTTGAAGGACATTGTAGCCAGAGTAACTACTGGACATATGGAGACTTAACATCTTATGTCTCAGGATGGCGAGCGCAGTGGAATGCCAAGCATTGCTTTGTAATTCAAGGTTTTTGGTTCTGCTACTGTTTATGAGCGGTCGTATCGCTTACTATCAGGCGAACGGCATGCTCGTCTCGCTATTCAAAGCAATAAAAATAAAAAAAATAAAAATAGAATTTTGAAGACGGTTTAACTTTTTTTTATTTGTTTAATGTCTGTTGTAGTAATTAAAACTTCGACTACCGTTTTTTTTTTTGTTAAGTAAGCTACACATTTTTTCTAGAGAATAATAGGTATTAGGTACACTCCTATATCAGGGCGCGGCGCGGCCCCCTGATGCGCCTTAGAAAGTGTAGGAAGGAGTGTGCAAGTAATTCGCTATCACTGAATTTAAATTTTTGTGTCTATCTACCTAACTACTATGTTAATTTTTGTCTATTTTAACAAGTTGTATAGCGTAGAAAACCGAGATAAAATAGTAAATATTAATTTTTGCTGCGTACTGAAAAAGGCTGGACACCTTGGTCCATCTCAAAAACTACATAAGTAACAGATTTTAATTAAACTTACACTGCACCTTAGTTGTACTGTATCTAATCCAATGCATTGTTTTAAAATCCGATTTATACTTTTTCCCCCTTATGCATAATAACTTAACACCGTTTTCACATGTAATTAATGTGAGCTGATTGAAAAATGTTGTTCATAGACGTTAAAATCACTAATCAGCTATTTAACAGCTCATTAATAAATGGCTGAGACCTTTGTTAAGACCCTTGTTGCAGAAATATGACGGACGTCTGTTAGCTGGACGATTGATATTACTGTCAATTGAATTAAAAAACTTTTATTCGTGAAGTGGCAATAGTAGTTAAAATATATAGAAAAACCATTATGAATAGCAAAACTAATGAACGTTTTATCTCTTCCTAACATGACTTAACTTATTTAGGTTTATGTGGATGGTTCACGGTTTGTTATGAATTATAATCTATTGAAATATGTGTGTGCACTAACATACATGTACACTTGGTACACATAGTCAGAAGCAATTCTGACAAAGTTACGTACGTATGTTTTGAATTGATAATTCTCCTTTTGTTGAAGTTTTTTACTACAAAGATCTGCCCTAATCTTTAGGTAATTATCAAAATATTTTAATTAATTATTTACTGACTGATAAAAAATCTGCCCAGGTACATTTTATGACGATTAAATTGATTGGAGCAGCTATCTACACGTAGATAAGTACGAATCATGACTTATTTTTTATCGGTGTTTAAAATCAAATATTATGTTTTCGAATGATTGACATTAAAAGAAATTTCCAGAGAAGGTTATCACATAGAAACATTGTTACAGGAATAATCAGCACTTATAAACCATTTGAAGCCAAAATTTCATTTTTAGTTACCTACGTTTAGATTTCCCAATTCATGGCTCAATGTAAATTTATATACGAGTATTGCTTCTGTTAATTATTACAACTACACTTATATCCTATATTTATTATTGCCGATTTATCAGATTAATTTAAAAATAATTGGGAATCTATATATTATGTATTCGTTATGGCCGTTGGGGCCGAAAGGTTCTTGAGTGGAGGCCACGTACAGGCAAGCGAAATGTCGGACGCCCGCCTAAAAGGTGGACGGACGATCTGACTAAGGTTGCAGGAAGTCGCTGGATGCAAGCCGCTTCCAACAGGTCATTGTGGAGATTCTTGGGGGAGGCCTATGTTTAGCAGTGGACTTCTTGTGGCTAATATGATGATGATGATGATATGTATTCGGCCTTATTATTGAACGTCGAAAAAACAGTATAAACCCTGCTTTAGACTCACAAAGTGTGTCATATTTCAGGATCACCCATTGTGTATACAGTATTTTATAGGAAATTATTAGATGGGCTGAAAAGTTCGTAGGCTGACACATAGATAGTGATACTAATATAAAATCCAGTTGATCATTAGTTAACCATAACCTTCAGAAGACATATGTACACGTTTGACAGCTGTTGCACTATTGTTACGTGAGGTATAGGCATCAATATAGATAGTATATAAGTCAATGGTTATTGGATAATAAGGAATTTCGTGTGGTAACAAAGCATTGCTTTTTAGCGGATATAAGTACTATTGATGCCAAGGTTTGGCTTGATAAACATTATTCGGATCTTGCTGCAGGAAAATAAACCATAAAGAAGTTGATGGCTAAATTTAAACGAGGCGTAATGAGCACTTAGGACCAGGCACGCAGTGGACGCCTCAAAGAAGCTGTTACCGTCAAAAAAAATCGTAAAATAATTTCTGATAACCGTAAAGTTGATTGAGATAGCAGAGACCCTAAAGATATCAAAGGATCAGGTTGGACATATCTTGAATATTTGCATATGCGAAAGCTCTATTCAAAGAGGATGCCGCGCGAGCTCACAGTCAACCAAAAACAACAACGATTTTTATATGCTAGCCTGCGAACATTTCAGCCCACCTGTTAAATAAAAAACCACATATCACGTTTGAATTGAAAGAATTTTTCATCGACATTAATAGCATTGACATCATTTTTGAGTATAACAAAGTAAACTTGCTTGCAGACATATTATATTCAAACATTCGAGCAAAATATGGTAGCATTCTAGAAACAATTAAATCGTAATTTTTCTCATAATAGTTGAGTCACATTGTCGGTGTCCGGAGCCAAGTTTTTTCCCGTACAGTTGGCAAAAAAATGAACTCTGCAGCGGACAAGGCCACGTAATAAATAAAGGGCGGAAACACTAATTACACAGCTTATTTCTCATTCGACATGATCGAAAACAAGGGTTTACCACGTGCAAAATAAATTTAAACATTGGATCTTATTTTGATGACCTTATCTTGATTAGGTCGTAACATTCAAATCCTGTTAAAAATAAATATAATTATCGTAATTAAAAATGAGTTAAAAATATCTTAATAAGTACAGTTCGCAAGGATCCGCTGAATATAAACGGTTTATCACATTATCATCATCATCATCAACCTATTCGCGTCCACTGCTGGACATAGGCCTCACCTATGGCACGCCACTGGGCTCGATCTTCAGCCCATCGCTTCCAACCGCTACCAGCCATCTTTCGGATATTGTCACTCCACCTCGTTGGAGGGCGACCTACACTACGCTTATCAGATATTGGTCTGAAATCTTTGAGTGAAACCATGTTCAGGCCAAACCTTTCATCAGAAACACTGGATGCTATCATCTCACGTTACAGCACATTAGTCCATGTAGTTTTTGGTCTCCCTCAGTTTCAAGACTAAACCTTACGTAAGACAAAGTCAATAATACACGGAAGTTCTCTAAAAAGTATTAGCAACGCTTGTGTGGCTGAAATTATCTCATAGTTCCTGATACTCACGACACAAGATTAGAGTCAGTATTATGTATATGTATATATATTGTGCTACTGTTGGCTTAATTTATTTCTTTATAATGATTTCTTAGATTTACGTGAATGTTACGAACTGAAGTCGAAACATCGAGAAGTAAAAATATTTAAAAATTAAACCAAATCCGCGATAAATTCCGTAAATAATAGATTATTTTTTCTTTATATTTAATTTAATACGATAGTTATTAAAATGACATAAATTAATACACATACAACATGTTGCATGTTGCTTTCTCATATTGTCATTGAAATGGGCACAGCTGATAAGTATTTTTTATTATTTTATTGTCACTGTAACAAATTACTGTTATCTGTCCTTTAATAAAGACAATATATTATGTATCTTTTACATTTGAAATCATAATATCATTACTTATTTTTTATAGTACACGCTTTTGCACCAGATTGTAAGTACTATAGTATCAACGAGTAACTTTCTGAACAGTGAACAGATTATACATTTTGGCTTTCCTCAGGCGTTCACGCCAACAGAAAACTGACATTTGTCTAGACCCACAGTAATTAATTTTTACTCACGGTAAAAGTGTAAAAACATTAGTGTAGCCTTCTTTTGAAAATTCCTAAACAAACGGGAGTATTAAAGTTAATCTCTTGCGCGAAAAGCTAACATGGCTGCAAGCCTCTTACGCATACTACGATAAATGCCATAGATATCTACAATAGATAGGTATGTTTGCAGCTATAGATTTCTTAAATTAGAGTTTTGACGCAATATTGGGCGCAAAATTGCCCACTATCGATATTTCTTTAGTCAAACAGAATAGTTTATTTAGAAATAATGCAATACCCATTTAAAAATAAACAGGGATAAACGGCATTCTGCACGCTATTCTGCTATATATGTGGGAATAGTTCCATCTCGGGTCAAATCAAACGAGGATTGTGTGTATAATCTTAAATATATTTTCGTCTTCTATTTTCATCATTTTATTCACGTCTTCATCTTCCGTTCATAATATCTTCGATTGTCTTTTAGACCGTCCACTATTACTCCGTCCTCCCGTATTTCAACATCTTGATCATTCATCTTCTAACTCTTTAGTCATCTCTTTTACACAAACCACGTTCCATATCAGTCATTCGTCTAACGTTCCATTCTACTCATCTTTCATCATACATTCAAATCCTTCATATTAAATTAGTTCTATTGCTAGTTGCACAAAGTTTAATCCTTCAAAGATAGTGCATTCTAGTTGTTAAGGTAAACAGACTTGGTTGAGAATGTTATCAAAAACAATAGTACTAATCCATGCTCCGCTAGTTTCGTTTTTATTGTGGTAATTAATGGCTCTTTGTTGTAACTCCTTTATCCTTATCAATACGGACACATTTACGCTGATTTCTTGGCTATTAAACGACATTTGGTTAGTGACAATGTGTCTTGATTTAATAAATACTGCCAAATCGCCTTCATTGTTCACTTCTTAACATTGATATCGTTCATTGTCGTCATACACAACTAATATTGCCCCTTTGCTGGACATAAACGTCATGTTATGTCAGTTTTCTCAGTGGGCCAGTAAGTATTGAGGTGCGACTTGTGAGTTTAATAAGGTCGATAGTTCTTACCTCTACACAGTTGGTCTAATCCTTGTGACGGCTACCATCCATTAACTCTTTATTAAACCTGCCTACATTTCGTACACTCATATTCTATCCAAATCCATTTAAGTTCCTCGTCTTAAGATTTATAAATTAGTTATTTTTGTTTAAATATGTTCCTGTATTGAATAGTCTATTAGATTACGAGAATTCCAAAAATAATCCTTTTTTTATGAAAAATAATAAATTGTGCTGTATATAATTTGCAGTTATATTGTTAGTTAGCAGCCCAGCCCGAGTCAGCCCGGGTGCAGATACTTTTTGACTTCAGTTCAAATGAGAAACAACACTTTCGTGTACTTACTGGTTTATTAAAACTCAACGTGACTACTGTCCTCTGCTGCTTTTCCCATCCCGTCCCGTTATAACTGTGTCGTCCTATCCTGTTAGACCTTTTTAAGAGGAACAATCCAGTCATAAATAATTGTAATTTAACTTCAACCGGTCACACAACACACGCAACGGAAGCTCACAAAAGGAATAAAAATTCCCTGTTTTTGAGACACTTTCACTACTACTCTCAGTCCTATTGGTCATAGCCCAATGTTATATAGCCTAACCAGCAAAAAAAAAAAAGATAAGATCTTACAAGAAAGCCTCGATAAGGTAGATGACTGGCTACACAAGTGGCGCATCAAAGCAAGTGCCTCTAAATCGATCCACATAACTTTCACGCTTAGGAAAGGAACCTGTCGATCTGTGCATTTGGGAAACAACACTCTTCCTCAAAGTGACTCAGTCAGATATCTTGGCCTACACCTGGACAGGAGGCTGACATGGAAAAAGCATATAAAAATGAAACGTGATGAAACAAACATACGGTTCCGGACCATGTACTGGCTGTTGGCTCGTAACTCTAAACTTTCGGTGGACAACAAGCTTCTAATCTACAAAATGATACTCAAACTTGTGTGGATGTACGAGATCCAACTCTGGGGAAGCGCTTGTAACTCCAATATATCCATCATACAGAGACTGCAAAATGGCATATTGCGTACCTTAACGAATGCTCCATGGTTCCTCACTAACTCCGAAATCCATGAAGCTCTGGAAATCAAAACAGTAAAGGAAGAGATCCAGCAGTCTTCCACTACCTACAAAAATCGTCTCGATAACCACTCGAATGACCTGGCTACCGAATTAACTAGTATCAACTACGGTAAACGCCTTAAACGCAATGACATCCAGAGACTAGACGCTCGATGGTGAAATAGGAGTGCCTCCCGCTGGGGAGACCCCTTGCAAAATTTGAACCACTCAAAAAATCCGCTTATAGTTCTAGGACTGATTGCAGATAAAGAAAAAAAAATATTGTTAGTTAGCAGCCCAGCCCGGGTCAGCCCGGGTGCAGATACTTTTTGACTTCAGTTCAAATGAGAAACAACACTCGTGTACTTACTGGTTTATTAAAACTCAACGTGACTACTGTCCTCTGCTGCTTTTCCCATCCCGTCCCGTTATAACTGTGTCGTCCTATCCTGTTAGACCTTTTTAAGAGGAACAATCCAGTCATAAATAATTGTAGTTTAACTTCAACCGGTCACACAACACACGCAACGGAAGCTCACAAAAGGAATAAAAATTCCCTGTTTTTGAGACACTTTCACTACTACTCCCAGTCCTATAGGTCATAGCCCAATGTTATATGGCCTAACCAGCAAAAAAAAAAAACATTTCGAATCATTAGTTTATGAGATTAGCGGGCACGCATAAAAAACTCATCAGCTTCATATCTAGTATAGATTTAATTGTTAATATTTCTTTATTTATCAAACTTCATATACATTGTATAAAAGGCGGCCTTATTGCCAAAGGCATTATTATTTTATTTTATTTATTTTTACATTAGGAGGATCCACAGCTACACAATACAATAAAATTATATTATTGTAGATTGGTAATTAGTATTTACCAATCTACCTTTGGGTCATGCAGAAATGATATGTGATGCAGAGGTAATTAATATATACAACTGATTTATAGTTATAACTACTATAATTACCATTTAAATAAGGCTCGTTGGAACTTTAATTGATAATTAATACAAGCTAGTATTTATATTATTGGATATTTCGAATTCTTTGTTTCACAAGTGATAGATTACTTATTAATCGATGCAAAGAATGTTATTGCAATCATAGAAATGTTTATAATTACAATGGACATGCAATTGTATTGCTCTGAAGTTTCATACCCATTGCTTAATAGCATCGATTCGTTTGAGCCATTAGTGTCAACGTAAAAGCGCAGGTTTATAAAATAAACTATTGGATCAATAACCAGAGAAAACAGAATTTTCGGAATCATCTTCGAATAGAAGAGAGAAATTTCCGACATTTCTTTACGTCTTCTCTCCCATACCCTCTATTCGTCACCGTGATTTCATCAAAGACGAATTTATTCCTATTAAAAATTAATGTCTATTATAAACCATCGTTACCTCTTATTAATTTTTTTTATTTCAAAACTTAAAGCAAACAAATCCTATTTAAATCTCAAATTAATAAAAATTGCAATTGTCATTTTTGATCCGAGGATATAAAGATATGTAAATTAGACATTTTCTACAGGTAAAGATGTATTGCATAATATCTGAACTTAGGTACTACCATCTAGATTCTAGGCAGAAGGCTCAAAGCATACATTCATATTTACGTGAAGTCACATATCTAAATATACCTGTTGCAGAACAATGCATCATCCAGTTACAACATAATCACCGGCTACGTGGGAGTCAATGTTGTAAGAATTCGTTCACATCCTCTCCACCATTATACACCTACGTTTGTTTATTATTTTTATTGTTGATATACTTCCTTCTGTTATTTTTGTGGGTGTTGTAGGCCTATAGTTGATATATAATATTGGACATCCATGTGTATTCTCTACTGTATTAACTATGTTAAAGTGGTATTTTTATACCTATGCACAGGTATGCCGTAAATAAGCAACAATGAAATATGAGGATATAAACATCGATTCCCGAACTGAGGCAAAAGTTTGTGATTTTATAGACTCGTCATCATCCAATTGTATCGATGTACAATATATGATGTATTCATTAAAAAAATCAAATAAAAATAAATCGAATCAATTATGTGAATAAACGTCGATGATCCTAACAAATGGGATGACGGAGTCATGCAGCGTAAAAACCTAACTAGTGCGCAGTAAACAATAAATAAAACGTAATCAACATAAAAACAGTGGCACAACACACAGCGAATTTATGTTATTGCGAACGGTACAAACAAATAAACAGGCAAATTAAATATGGCGCACGCGGAATTACTAACCTAATGCTAACAGCAAACAACACTTAAAAAGCAAATCACGTTGGAGACTATGTACAAAGAATAAAAACGGTGAGGGAATCATTAAGTTTTCTCATTGTTTTGCAACCAAATTAAGACTACCCTCTAAGATGTTTCACGAGGAATTATGAGAGTGGTGACTGTTCAGAAATCTTAACAATACAGCCCATTTCTTTCCCAATTCCCCATCAATTTCAAAATAATGACAATGCACGTGAGGGTGTGTATGGCTTATGATAAGCAATTAACATTGGCTTGACTGTAATTCGCTGAAAAGAGAGTATGGTACCTATTTACCCTAAATTTGAGGAAAATATTCCGTTCGATTCCGAGCAATTTTATTCGTGAATTGATAAACATTTATCAAAAACAAATGAACCAAATCACCGCAGTTGTATAGGTTTTTTAAGCTTGTACCATGTACGCTGGGCATGTCTCCCGTATTTTTCCATTTGTGGTATATCAAAACAAAAATTAAAATAATATTAACTCGCTAACTATCCGTTTGTAGAACAAATGAAGTAATTAGATGCAAATGATCGCTGCACGCATTACTCAGGTAAATTACGTGATAACAAGTTAATCGCATGGTACTACTGCCTGAGCCGTAGTGGCAGATATAATTCCATAGTGTTCATTGATAATAACACTGGTCAACAGTGGTTTTGTTTGCCTTTGATATAAGAGTGGTTTCGAATACTTCTATGCATACCATTTACGAAACTATAATTGGCCTTGGATAAATGGCGGTGTATTTTTTTTTAATACATTTTATATTTTATTAAAAAATCAGAAAAAATGAAAAGTAAACGCGTTCTTTGTTTCCCATATTAACTTTAAAATATTAGTAAAAGTGAAAACGATTATATTCGAAAATAATCGAAAACTAGATATGCAAGGAAACAAAAAAAAACTATATTTGAGCTATGTAATTAATTATTGAATAGGACATGTGAATCCACACCGGACCAACCAGAGCAATAAGTTATAAATCCTTTTATCATATGGCATGCGGGCTGACCCACGTGGGATACGATAATTTAATCTATTATGCCAGTACTTTTTTTTATTGCTATGAATGGCGAGACGAGCATGCCGTTCGCCTGATGATAACCGATACGGCCGCTCATGAACAGTAGCAAAACCAAAAAAACACCTTGAATTACAAAGCAATGCGTGGCAATCCAATGCGCTCGCCAGCTTGAGTCCCAATATGTCCAGTTACTCTTGCTACAATGTCCTAATAATCCGAAACACAGCAGTGCATTTCCACTGCTATTTGGCGGGACAAATAGACATTGCGGTGATCTACCCAGGCGGCCTCTCACATGTGAGTTATGACCCACAATATGTTGGAAGAATTTTTTTGCACGGGTCCGACAAATGAGCTAATAGGTCAACTGATGGAAAGTGATCACTGCCCCCAAGAACATCCATAATTCTGGGATAATGGATGTGTTGAACCGGGTGGGTAGCGGGTAGGATAGAGGATGGGAAGAGGGAAGGGTTATTAAGCATCCGGCTGCCGGCAGTTTCCGTTTATTTAGTTAATCCGTTCACCCTTTTATCATCCATTTTCACGCTACGAGTATATACTTTTCTATCATATTGAAAAATGCATACGTGAATGATGTGTACTATATTTCCAAAATCCAGCTGCATTCAGTTTTACTCAGTTATTATCATTTTTGAAATAATTATCGTTTTCAATATCAGGGTTCTTATCATCATTACAAACCGTTCAAGGCCACAGAATGAACGATAATATTTTAAATCACCACGCAGATTTTAAATGTTTCTGTGCGAATTCTGAACTTTGTATTTGTATTATGTAATTTATTTTTTGTTATAAATATTGTTTATTGTTTCTTTAAATACGGATATGCAGTAATTTTTAAACACAGATTTTCCTCTTTCGTGATGATTTGTCTGAAATAATATTCCATAAACAGTAAAAATCGACAATAGTGGGAGGAAAGGACAGGTATATGAACGAAAAATATGAGAAGCAAAAAATTCAAAGGGCAAATCGCAATTTTTATTTCAGACCAAATACAGAAAAGACAATTTGCTAGAATTCCTTATAAAGAAGCCTCATGAACAATCTTCAGAGCAGTAATCCGTCGAAACATCTAGATCTGTGCAATTATAAAGTTATTAATAAACCGCAAGATTACAGTGCGTTAGTTTGCATTATGCGCTAATGTTTTCAATGATTTTGCACTTTGCATACTATTATTTTTTTCGTATTCAATGAGTTTATTAAGTGCCCTAATAGATAATGGACGTAATACCCAATGAATATATGTTTTGTATCAGCCCATATACATCCCGCTGCAGGAAGCAGGCCACAATCAAAAGTGCCGGTTCGTGGATTCACTGAATATGCGGGATACATTTTTTTAGATAAGTTTCAGTTCCTTGAATATGAAGGAACGAATCTTTGAGTTTTGTATCCATTTTGCCTGTCTTATCGCCTTCTGTTATTGAAGTAGTACACAAGGAGAACGCTGCTGATCGCTCGCATGTAGGCATTTAAGTCAATTATTTCCTCTTCGACCATCGGACCAACGGAGCGTTTTAGAGTATGTTAGTCCAGTTTGGTCACCTCAGTACTCAATTTACGTAGATCGTATTGAGCGTCTCCAAAAGAAGTTCATTAAACACCTAAATTACCGCTTACGCACACCGGCTAAATCATACTTGGAAGACTGTCGTAGGTTTGGCATTTTAACCTTAGAAGAAAGACGTAAGGTATTGGACATGTGCTTCCTTTACGATATCATAAATAGTAAATTAGACTGCGAGGAGCTGGTGGCGGGAGTTGCATTCTGCACGCCTTCGCGCCGCACTCGACATACGCCTTTACTACATGTACCACGTCGCTCCGCAAAGTTCGCAACTAATTCTCCATTGATACGAATGCCACGAACATACAACTTGGAATTCAAAGATGCAGATTTATTCTTTTTTAAAAATAAAGCTACCTTCAAAAAACACGTTGTTAAGTCTATTATTGACAAGACTGATTGCTAATAGTTGGGGTTCATACTGCTATAGGCCAATTCACACAATACAAATGTCAAAATGCACAAAACACTTTATATCTTCACTATTTACATCTACGTTTTTTTTTTTTTTTTTTCTGTTTACTTATCACAGGTCTAGCATAAAACATCCTTATTACGGTTAGTTTTTAGATACTGATTTTCACATTTGCTAATGTAGCTTTTGATTATCATTTCAGATTTTATATTACTAATTTTCTCTTTGTCTGCGATATTAACATACTATCAAGTAATAAGATGGAAACCTTTTATTAGCCTTATTTTTTGTAAATATTATTAGAATAAGATACACATTGTAAACGCCGTTGGTTTCTTTAATAAATAAAATAAAAATAAAAAATAAAATCTTACCAACCCAACATAACCCAACAGCAAGTGTAACAACACCCCTTTTTTAGTACAATAACCAAGTAAGCCAATTCGTGATATAGCAAATACTGCCTATTCTATAAATACTCTATGGAATAGTTAGGACTAAAGGATCTTTTGGTCGTTAATGGTCCGAAGACAACAGACCTAAAATCTGTGCCTAAAACATTAATATTTTATGCAATTATCTCGTTACTGGAGGTCCCATCTGCAATATCTTGGTTTTTCAGGCGAATTTTTATCAGAGTACCGCAAGTATCAGAGTACCAAAAGTTATTGCCACGGAAATTACTATTGTTTACTACTCTGATATATAGCGATCAGTGTCACATATTTCAGCCTTGAATATGCGGTAATGTTAAAAATAAACATAGTATTATTTTTATTACTAGACTCACTAAACGATGTCGTCAACTTCAGTTGTACGGAGGGGCTCGTCGCTTATTATTAGCACTTTATCATCTTTTTGAGCGATGAGTACTAAATCCGGGTAAGCAAGATTTAATAGCTTGATTGCCGAAATAGTTTCCACGTAAAATGATATCTGTAATGTTACAGTATATGCTCATGATAAGAAGATAATTTAATTCAAAAGTGATGATTATATTTTTGGAATAAGTAATTTTAAAAATCTAATAAATTTTATGATAAGTTTATAATTGTATTTTGATTGATATCTATTAATACACTGTAATTATTACAAAAAATCCTAAGGATAAAACCTAAGGATAGGCCCTTCAGTTAATAAGAATTAGTATCTTATTTTTTACAAAACTTTCTGTCATAATACAAGCAAACATCTCAAAATTGTTATGAGCGGCGACTTATTTCAGTAACACTCCATTGTAAATGCTATGGAGCGTCGCACCACTTACGTTGGAACACTTTACGCGCTCTTCACCCTATCCACATATTTATGTCAATGATGATGAAAGATGAATGTACGTAGTACTATCCTGGTGGAATATTAATTTGATGAAATATTCAAACCTCGTAACTTAAAATATTCTACAGAGGCTCACAACCGAAGATATTGATTCTGTATCAGCCCATATACGTCCCACTGCAGGGCACGGGCCTACTCTACAATCGAGAATACGATTGAGAGTGGTTAGGCCATATAGTCCACCACGCTGGCCTAGTGCGGGTTGGCGGAGATATTGATTGCATAGGATTGAAATCGTTGTAGTTACTACCTAGTTAAGTCTCCTAATTATTAACTAATGTTGACATACCGCGAAAGAGGGACCTTATTGTCCTGCAGTAATGTGTACAATTTTTTTCCTATTATTTGATATGAGGTAAATATCTTTATATATGTTAATATGCTGAATAAAATAACAAAGCAATAAGGTCAGGTATTTTATTCATCTTCAAATTCCAACAGATAATATCAATTTCCTTATAATTAAAAAATAACTTTACTATCAATTGATCTCTATCGTTGAATTGAAATGAATGTAAAGTAGGGGTGAAAGTGATAAGATGAGACTGTGATAACAAACTATCCGTGACGTAATATTTACCGCGATAACAGCGCCACGATCCTTATCATGTTTGTATAGTAAACATTTTTCTTAAATGTCACTCCGAGGCCAGCTGAAGAATGTGCCAAGATAATGTACTCGTATAAATTGTTAAATAATTTACAATGGTGACGTGAGTGCGCACGGCACCTTGTGAAGATGTTTGCTGACATTTTTATCGTTTACAGAAGCTGTTACTGAAGAAGTTTACAGAAGTTAGATTAGTAGTTATAATTATAATCTTGAAAGTAATTTTATTAAAATAGGCGCACTTAAGCATATATTTATGTGTTTGTTTATTTTCTAGCTAATTTTAGAGGTAATCTGAGTTGGTTTACCGGTTTACGTGAACAGATAATGAGATAAGAAGATTAAAAGCAAAGTGCTTGTGCCTGGAGCGAAGTAGAGTCACAGTAGAGTCTTCCGCCCCGCCATTTCAAAAATTACTTCGGTAAGTATTTTGTCTTTTTGTCTTATTCATATTTGTGTATTTTTTACCGTTGGCAAGACAAAGAGGCAACAATACATACAGTGCAGTTTAGATAGGCGAACTGCCGTACTCAGAGACATTTAATGTCAATTAAATCATTACTTAGTGTAGAATTTGCGAACAAAATCTTTACTAAGGAACCGATTTAATTGACATTAAACGTCTCTGAGTACGGCCGTAAGTATCCAACGACGCGGGGTGACTATCACTCACCAGTCGATTACAATATGTCTGCCTGATTAAATCTGGATATTTCTCTCGTCCTTCAGCCAAAGAAAATTCACAGCTGGAGGAACTTTGGCGTGTTCGTATTTAGGTCCCAAAGTTCTTCCAAAGTGCAGATGTAAACATGGGTTTTTAGCCGGTAAAAGTCGGGCATGCCGGGCTGTCCAGATAGTCGGGTATCCAATGAGGATTTTACCCATTAGAAAAAAAATGCCTCTTCCATAGATCGCCACATTGCAGCTGGCACTTGGCAGCGATCTGCATCCAGCGAATTCCTGCGACGTTAACCAGGATTTACGTAAGATGAACCCGATACACGACGCACTACCGAAGGTCACAATCAAGGATTTTGAACCGTTTTTTTTTGGTGCCGCTGTCTAGACTGACACGAATATATGTATTACTATCAGTAATGTTGTTTGACTATTACCAATTGACATAATTTTGTCATCAACTTTTTTCCACATTCACATGTATGTGATAATCGCAAAATCATGTAATTTATCAAAATTGCCCTACATACTAATGTAATACTTAAATTATTATTATTCAGAAACACTTAAGGCTTTATTCATAGAGAGTTTATAAACCTTGTTTACCTACCGAATTCTTTGTCTTCTTCGCTCAAACTTAATTCAAAGGTCCTTGAAAGGGTCATAATATTCGATTACTAAAATAGTTTTATGAATAAGGAAAGTTACGAAACTTCGTCAATCGACACATATACAATACATACGATGATTACGTGTTTTGACTAAAATACTATTTTATCAGCTCTGTCCAAAAATGTAATCCTAAGAAGCAATTAATCTTGATAAGTGAATTTTGTATCCGATAATATTATAGATTGTTTTAATCTTGTACTATAAACAATAATGTTATCTAAAATTTTTAAAACATTGACACATAAGAATGTATGGATTATGTTATTCCCTATATTTTTATTTAAAAAAGAATATGTATAGAAATAGTACTTTCGTGCAATCCAGGCTTTTTTAAGGATTTTTTTTTTATTGCATTGAATGGCTAGACGAGCATGCCGTTCGCCTGATGGTAAGCGATGCGACCGCTCATGAACAGTAGCAAAACCAAACAACACCTCGATTACAAAGCTATGCATGGCATTCCACTGCGCTCGCCATCCTCAGACATAAGATGTTAAGTCTCAATATGTCCAGTAGTTACTCTGCCTACAATGTCCTTCAATCCGAAACACATCAGTGCATTTAAACTGCTGTTTGGCGGGAGAAATAGACATTGCGGTGGTACCCACCCAGGCAGCCTCTCACATATGAAAGATCTACCACCAAAAAAAGACCACCAGGCTTTCCAGACTTTTGCCTTCTCTACAAGTAATAATACTGCTGAATGTAAACCAATACTCCCACGACGAAATTTGTTTGAAAATATAATAATACAAAAAGGATATCCGATAATTTAAACCATTCATAAGAATTAAGTAGACAAATTGTAAAGTCATGTACTCCGGATGCTACGCTAAAATAATGAGGAGGAAAAAACAATTAGTTAACTTAAGGAAGCGACTCGGCGCCGAAATGGGAAGTGGTGTGAACGGTCTGCATCCTGATGCCTCTCGCCTTGATCAATCAATTTGTTTCAAACATACGTTAACTCTGTATGACTAGCATCAGTAATGTTGGATGTAGAGATAATGTGTGGGTCATACAATGAGATTAAAGAAATTAATTGTAATTTAGTTTTATGCTGTCCATTAGGCGTGTCTGAATCGGGAGTACCAAAAATACAAAAAACATAAAGCCCATTTTAACAAAAATGATTAATTTAAATATACTTATTATAAAAGTGTATATTGGTATAACAATTGGAAGAACAGGTTTGTTGTATTTTTTATCTCGCTTCGGTTGCCTGCGAACGTAAACATTTCACTTGATTTATAGTAATCATAGTCATCCACTGGTTACGAAGATACAACTCTACTACCACTAGAACGTAATCATACATACATACATGTACTCTCACCTTTTTCCCAGAAGGGGTAGGCAGAAGTGCTACTAAGGCATCCACATTTCACCTCGTATGTTCCAACACAAGATTTGATAGGGGACGAGCCTATAGCCATGTGAGGTACAAATATCTGACTCCAAGCCGATAATTAATAGAAAACCCCAATATCACTTTGCCAGACTCGGGATTGAACCCAAGACCTTTGCTTTGTACATTAATGACAGGTCCATTATCGACTTCTGAAGATTAAAAATGAAAGAAGAGTATTTATACTTTCTACCACATAGAGTTTCTTCAACCATGGAAAGAATGTACGATGAGCGCATTTTTCATTTGAATAATTCTTTTTCCTTTTTTCAATCTTGCTATTTTATACTACTAGTACAATTATTTTAACTACATACAACAATCCGACTTATTTGCAGGTTAAAGTGTCATGAGGCAGGAAGCATCGCGTCAAGTTCCTTGGACCGTGAAGATGGTATGTACGTTGTCACAAACACAGATGTCTTCAACATACAATGAATTCCGTTATGGCGCGTTTACACAATCGTCGATGTTCGCCGATGATAGGCGATGACACGTTTGCGCATCATTGCCACAAATTTTGCGCACCTCGCCACGTATTCGAGCGAGTTGTCAATAGATAAGTCGTCAAAAATGGACGTCGATCGACGTCGATGCATTAGCGGTTGCCACGACATTTATTTAAAAAGCGCGTATAGATACGAGTTTTATGAATATATATAAAAACCAAATAATACCGAGTAAACAGATAAGTAGAAGATGGTGGATGTTAAGAATTTACCGCAACATAACTAGGTATTTGTAATCGTAAAAACAGCGTTTTTTTTAGGGATATATTTTACACTACATAAGAAAACAATATGTTCTTATTATCGCCCTTGAGTTGTTGTTGTTTTGAATCATCATTAACATTTCTGATTCCTTCCCGTTACATCCCGTCTTATCAAGTTTCATTCGATGCCATACCTCAATCCGGTCCTATTTTATTCGCTTCATACTTTCTAGCATACCATCCACTTACATGCAAATAGAGCGTCGTAGATAGCCAGAACAACCCTTAAAGTAACTTATTATTTGTATTACGATTAATATCATGGTTATAAACACAAAATAGAAAATAATACATTATTTAAATAATTATTGAAACGATTATATTGAATAACAAGAAGATAGACTTACATAAATTACGACGGATATATTTTTTGAAATTTATTAGGATTAAAAATTTTGCCTTATAAACGTAATAGATAACGTAACTTTACCCGTTTACACAGCTCACACAAGGCAATTGGTTCAGTGGTGTAGGCGTAAAAGTTTAACAGGCACTAGACTGTCAAACAAACAGAAGTGTTAGAGCCACGCTGTTGTCAGTTATTGCTCAGCATGAATGATCAACGTGAAGTAACAGCTTTTCCATTGCATTCGGTAAGTGAGATTGCTGGATGCCCAATGCTCCTTTCTTCTTCCCATCCTTTCTCCTTTCCACTCCTCTGCCATTTCATGGACACGCAATACATCTTTGATCCGAACGTTATGGATGTTCATGGGCGGTAGTGATTACTTACCATCAGGTGATTTGTTTTCTCATTTTCCATTAATAAAAACAGACAGACGACAGACAAAGAGTTTCGTTTGAATTTATAATATTAAGTAAACATAATAAGATGAACAGAATCAGAGCAGCACGAGCAGAGACATAGAATTAATTGGATTGATAGAATTGGCTGGTCGTAAAATTATAAACCAAATAACTCTGGTGGATGAACCCTTATTCATCACATAGCTCTGAATTATAACAATTACCACTAATACCTGGTTCAAATCAATGGGTGAATTGGCTATGGTAGAATGCTGGTTTTGAGATGAGATGTCATAAATATAATGAAAATAATAAATAACACCCAACAGTCACGTACATAGTCCTGACCCCACACTAAGATCGAGTCTTGTGTCGTGGGTCTTTTCAGTCTCACAATACCCAGACCCGAAAGGAGTATTTGTGGGTAGAACAAACATTTCTAGCGGGGCGGGGATCGAACCCGCGACCTCTCAGTTCACAGCCGACGTCTAACCAACTTCGCCACGTAGGCTGGCATATGATTCAACGACATTTATTTTTCATTTTGGAAGTCAATCATTTAACTAATCGCAAAGCCCGCAATGCCTAGTGTTTTTTAAAGCAGGTACTCATAAAACTCGTAGTAGAATTTCATAAAAAAACGAAGTTATTAATAACAGACATATTAATTGGATTAAAAACTTGAATTGGTAATGGACGATGAAGGTTTTTGGTCGTATATACAGACGTCCACAGATGTCAATTGTGTCATCTTTGTCAAAAATATAAAAATATACGAAAATTATGATTATTTTATTTAGTATGGGGTGTAATTAAATAATAATGTACAAACAGTTTATTTAGAATTATTTCAATTAGTAATTGTGCTTTTTACGTACACTATATTGCATGTAGTGAGAATTGAACAATGGTGTGGAATTTTATAATAAGAAAATGAAACCGAAGAAGTTGCAGCAGGCAACTAGGTGCAGATACAGCTGAAACGCACGCGTGCCCTGTCCTATAATTCGACTTATTTATTTTAAAGTATTTTTTGTATATTCTTGTTTGAAATAAACATTTTCTGTACATCTATAATTTTATTTATTTTCTTTTAGTATATATTGTAGAAATATCAACCCGCAATAGCAAGCTAAAGTGGAAGTAGGCGGACCTTATCACAATAAATGAACAAATATTTTGAGAAGACCGGGTTTCTGTAAACGCAATGCACGTCATCGGCATAAGCGGAGTGATATTCATACAGATATAAATCATAATATTCAAATATATAGTTTAAATCATGTACAAACACTTATAAACTATGATACTTATTTCTGAATAGATTTCGTATTGTGATCAAACTGAACCAATTATTATACGGAAGTAACTGATAGCTCCGGAAAATGCTAGCTGTTGTTACTGAAACTTGTATTTCGATATTTTTTTAATGAAAAATTAAATTTCTATAGCAATACACTGTCACAAACCCGCGGGGCATGTGGCTAGAAATCCATAACTAGCGGATCGTCGACGATGACAGGCAAACATGGGTATTCTCACTTTACTCTCACTCTGATTACCGACAGTTGGCGAAAAACCCCGAACACGAATGTTGTAAAATTTTACCAGGGTTATAAGTTTTGGAACAAATCCCTAAATTGTGGGTGTATATCTTAATAATTTAATTGGTTCATTTTATGATAACGAGTTAAATTATCAGAGTCATTACACTGTAATGTGAGTTATTTAGTATTATAATAATATAAGATTAACAATAAAAATGCATTACAAAAAAAAACACTACACGAGTCAACATTATAAATAATTCGTTACTTATTTTAACATAAGCATAATTTTATTTACTATACTTCGCGGAACCGCTACATTCTCCAGATTTGGGAATGAAAAATATTTCGTTAGCAACACTGCTTGATGTACACGAATATCGGCAATGAAAGGCAATAAGCCGTACACATTACCGTCATCGCCTATAGTTGCCGATGTTGGGCGATTATGTGAACGGGGCATTAGACATAAATATGAGTATATCTTGTATTATTATATTTATTATGACTTCCGTAGACCCTAAGCAGGGAAATTGTTTTGAAAATAAAAACTATGGCTCTGATATAATAATAAAAATAAGAATACAAAGCAGTCACGTAAATAGTCCTGACCCCCGACTAAGATTGAGTCTTGTGTCGTGGGTATCAGGAACTTCGAGAGACTTTTCGGTCACATTAACACCCAGACCAGAAATAAATATTTGTGGGCCGCACAAACATTTCTCTCGATGCGGGGATCGACGTCTAACTGACTGCGGTCCGGTGGCTGTATACCAGTATTGAGTCAAATGCTTGTTAGCACCAAATATTGTTTTTGGGTATAAGAGTTTTAGGTGCATAGAAAGTCCTTAGAATTGCTGGCATCTAGGATTCATGCGCCAATAATTTTCAAATGTTAATTTACATACTCTTATACGAATGTTCCTCGGTTGTAAAGCATTTGCCTACTTTTCATAGATCCTGATGGACACAATTAAACAATACAATAAATCTAAATGAATATTCATTTAATATTTTTTATTTCTATCTTCCTATGGTAATTTCCATTATTCTTAATTACAAAGTCAGTGTCATTAACGGACAGCATTAATGTCATTCAGTATCGTTTTGGCAGAGATGATTATCTCTCGTTATTCCACTCAAATCCAGGTTAGTCCTATACTATATAGGAAGGTGTGAACACGTGTCCTGGCTAATTGTTCCTCGGTTTGTTTTGCCATATAATATTGGCAGGTAAAGGGCGTCTTGGAGGAAACGGCTTTGACCATGGGGTTCGCGTGCGGCCTGCGTGCCAACACATACTAACGCTCTGTCGCGTCGTACGCAGGATGAATTATGACAGCTCTGTCCTGCTAGTTTAGAGTTGGATAGGGAAGTATTGATGAGGTAAATACTGGTGCATGAATGGATATGATTGAAATATAAGAATAGTGACTTTATGCAATGCCTTTATCTCTTCTAAATATATATAACTCAAAGGTGACTGACTGACCGACATAGTGATCTATCAACGCACAGCCCAAACCACTGGACGGATCGGGCTGAAATTTGGCATGCAGGTAGATGTTATGACGCTAAGTTGACGCTATGAAAAGGATTTTGATAAATTCCACCCCTAAAGGGATAAAATAGGGGATGAAAGTTAATTTTAAACATATATTACGAGACATAGTTCCTGTGTTTCTAAAGTGGACTGGACTCAAAAAGTATCTGCACGCGGGCGAAGCTGGGCCGGACTGCTAGTTACATTCATAAGAAATGTCGAAGCAATAATTCTTATGGGGTTCGGTTGGGTACATAATTTTACGACCAAAGCTAATTGCTGTCTATATCACTACATATAATAGTATTAAACAAAATCGCTTTCTCTGTCCCTATGTCCCTTTGTATGCTTAAATGTTTAAAACTACGCAACGGATTTTGATGCGGTTTTTTTTTAATAGATAGAGTGAATCAAGAGAAAGGTTTATATGTATAATACGTACATATTATTGTACGGAAATCTATTTGTACCCGGGCGAAGCTGGTCCGGGCCACTAGTCGGTTATAAAAATTAGATTACCCATACTCGAAATCAAACTCCAGAGCTCTCGATTGGCAATTCTCAGTCTTAATATTCTACCTATCTTTAACAAGAGGTTAGAATAGCTTCCATTACTATGTCGATACAATTCTATGCTTCAATAAATAAAGATTGACATACACATTTATCTTGCTAAGGTATCCGTAAATGTATGTATCATATCTATATGTCTGTATCTTTGATAACTGAAACATAGAATCGAAATATCTAACGAAATCTCTAGTTAAAGATCGATAGATTATAGAAATCTGCCATATTTGTCCAACAATAAAGCGATAGCTATGAAGTAGCAAAGTATTATTGTAGATTTACAAATACAGATTTCAATTTATTATTTTTATTTCCCGGGTAAATTACGGTGATTTTACTTCTATAGTATAGTAACGAAACGATGACGTGTCATTTTATTGTTGAACATTAATCGCGTGAATCAGTAGCATTTAATGCTATTACTTGTAAAGAATACTAATAAATATAATGGTATCGTACAATCTGCCACGCATTACTCTCGGTCACGACATTATGACTAACCCACGTGCACTACACTAGACTAATGAAGAATAAATTCCTACTGATGATTGAAAATAGGATTCGATGTTTGTGTATCATGAACCCGCAATAGGCCAATATGGTAAATTGTGGTTGGAATGGTCAGTAGCATTACAATGTGTACTGTTGTCGATCTTGGCTGTGCAAAAGTTATCATTACTAGTTCGCTGTTTGATGGAAGTGGATTATATTATGCCATTCGTCTGATGGTAAGTGATATGACTGTTCATAGATAGTAGCAAAATCAAACATAACCGTGAATTACAATGCAATGCTTGGCGCTCCACGCCCGCCATCCTGAGCCATATGAAGCGTGTGAATATGTCCAGTAGTTAAACTGGTTGCAATGTCCTTTAAACTGGAATACAACTTTGTATTTACACTGCTGTTTGGCAGGAGATATAGATATTGCGGTGGTATCTACCCAGGTGGCCTCTCACATACGAGAGACCTACCACCAGTAATGTCAGTTAATATCTGCGATGATACCAACATTTACTTCAGTGCGTACTAAGTACTGAGGGATGGCCATCACAACAAGAACTAAACATAAACGGTTATATCCAAGCACATATTTTTCCTTACGAGTTTTACGCTTTGCGTCTTTGCTACTATAAAAACTAATTCAAATACAACAATATTCAACGACAAGCGAAGTCGGCAGCATCTTCTATCTAACTCCACGTGATATAGTGTTTGATTTGCAAATGTATGTAATGAAGTTAAAGATGAGAATTCAAAGTCGTTAAGATAATTGCAGGGTCTCATCCGTGTTAATAAAATGGAAATAACCCGCTCCCCGGCGCCACTCGACACCCGATGTGGTCTAGACGGCTAAACTGGTTCTTTTTATGTACTTTTACGCACTGAGACAGTATGAGAAAAAGTCGACCAAGAATTTGTTGGTAGATGCCCCAGGTATTAATCACAAACGACATATTAGCTTTGGTAACGTCAATATTTTCATGATGTTTCGATAGGGGTGGCCGTGGGTGATGTTGGGATCGGGGGTGGGTGTATGTATCGAGGGGAATACAAGTTGTTAAATATTTTTACACAAATTACCTACTATAAAGGTATCAATAGGAAATTTTCATTATTAAGGGCACAGGTTTTTTTGTAACTCTTTGGTAAATGCAAGCATTTTGTTCTATGACTTATATCATTTATGGCTGAGCTACAACTTTATTCCACCGTTAGTTGCTAGTTGCTATAAAGTTTTTGATTAAAGGTTATCAATAAACCAAATCATATACTCGGGAAGAAATTGTGTGAAAATTGATTTTAGTAACTCAACCTCCATAGGTACATCAAGTCAATTTAGGTATACATATCTACATTCCACAGGGTGTATTCAGACCCCAACCAAAAACGAAGCGAAGTGGTAGTTTTAGTGACTTTACACATAATGCAACTAGTAATTTTGCAGAAAAGGGAGACGATTTCTAAAGAATACCTATATAAACGAATACACCCAACAATTATCAAAATCAAGACTTGTATCGCACGCATTAGAAACTACGTCAAACTTATCGGTCGCAAAACACTTAGATACGAAACAAAAAAATTGTGGATCACTTTGCACATTTGCTATGTTGCAGGGATCAAGGGCCCTACTATATTCAACGAAACGAAGTTCGAAACTTCGGATGATCAAAGTTTATATACGATACGAATGTACCTACATAAAACTTATGGTCGTTATTGATTTATGGTCGTAACCATAGACTTATAGTTACGGTGTACGATATATATATACATTCGTATCGTATAAAAAACTTCGTTTGTCCGAAGTTTCGAACTTCGTTCGTTCGTTCGTTCGTTCGTTCGTTCGTTCGGATGAATATAGTAGGGCCCCAAACCTGTGACCGTACGCTTATAGATTAGCGTTTAACCAACTTCAGCACAAAAGCCGTAACAGACATCTGAATGATAATGGTGACACTTATACAAACAAATTTGAACACAGAAGCGAAACCCACTGATCCATGATAAATCAATAAGCATAAAAGCAATTGAGTTAGAAATGATATTCTGACGACTGCTAGATTTCCTCACAAGCAAGATTATTGTGAATAAGTGAACATTGCGTAATATCACGTAACAAACAGTACTCTGCATCCCGTAACGCAATCAGGCAGGCCCACATACTAGAGTTACACTTCCCGATGGTGTTATGCGACTGCACTGCATTCTTAAAGATATTGGACGCTGGGCGTTATTAGAATTTTTCTACTACGGATTAATAAATGCCCTTAGGTAACATTTATACGTATCGCATCGACCGCACGGTCAGACATGCCTTATTATTTATTTATTATTTATTCCTTTATTGCACAAAAATAAAAATACAGTGAAGAAACAACACAATAATAATAGTACAAGAGGCGGCCTTATCACTCTAGGTAATTTCTTCCAGGCAACCTTTGGATGGATATTGAGATAGGAAAAATGAGCGGGCAGTCTAAGGTATATAAAATATATACATATATACATATATATATATACATACATACATACATACACACACACACACATACATACATACACATATATAACATATACATACCAACAAAATATATTAAAATACACATACATACAATTTACCATATACATAAATATATAAACCTATCCTAACATTTACCAAAGAGGCGAATGGACAAGATATTCCTCAGCTATGCTCTAGTTGAGAAAGGAAATGGTCTTTAATCATTTTTTTAAAAGACGACAGCGTTCGTGCCCGTCTTATTTCTACTGGAAGTGAGTTCCACAGTCGGACAGCTTGGACTGCAAATGATTTGTCCATGAATACTGAATGCCTTGTGAATTTTAAATCAAAATAGCTGCAAAAATAGCCGAAATAAAATCATTGAAATAAAACTATTATTTACGGATTTTATCGCGGATTTGGTTTAATTTTTACATTTTTGAGTTCCCGACGTTTCGATTTCTTTACAGCTTTCGTGGTCACGGGGCGGACAAAGTAATCGAAACGTCGGGAAGTCAAAAATGTAAAAATTAAACCAAATCCGCGATAAAATCCGTAAATAATAGTTTTATGTCAATGAGTAACATTCGCGTAAACCTAAGAAATCATTACGAAATAAAATCAGTTTTTTTAACCGACTTCAAAAGAAGGAGGAGGTTCTCAATTCGACTGTATGTTGAATTTTTTTTATGTTTGTTACCTTGTTTCTCTGTACTGTGTGCATCGATTTCGACCATTCTTTCTTTGATTGAAAGCTGGTGCTTGTCATTTGGTCCCTTAAAAATATGGCGAAGATCTGATGAATATCTCCAGACCTGGAGAGGGGAACTCCTCAAAATTAAGTAGGATTCCAATGGTTCTTTTTACATAAGGTTCATTATAAAAGTAAAAAAAAGGGTAGGAGTGAAGGGGGGTGGGTGATAATATTAAAATACACGTAAATACTAATATCTTCGGCAGCTTTTAACCGATTTTAGTGATTTCTTTTTAATTGGAAAGAACTTATTGACAGGTTGATCCCAGAAATACAACATGAAGATCTGATGATCATGTTCGGACCTGGAGAGTAGAACGCCTCAAAATTTAGTAGGATTCCAATGGTTCTCTTTGCATTGGGTACAGTATAAAAGCTTAGCTACAGTGGTGGAGGGAAAAGGGGGTAGGGGCGAAGGGAGGGGTGGGGGAGAAAAAAATAATAAGCATGTGAATATTCCATTCTCCAATATCTTCGGCAGCTTGTAGCCGATTTTAGCGATTTCATTGTCATCGGAAAGAACTTATTCCTTGTGTGACCAACTCTTCTTCATTGTAATGCCTATCAATACTAAAAAGATACAAATAACTAAAATTTTTAATAAAAAAATAAAAACCAACTTCAAAACAAAAAACCACTAAAAACCAAAAAATTATAAAATAATAAGTACCACTGCAAAGCAAAAAATAATATTTATTTCATTGTACTTGGGCATGTTGATTAATTTGCTTAATGACTTGACTAGCCAACAAATCAAAATATATGCGTAACATATTGAAGGCGACTCGCCAAGTACCAAACATATAGATACTTAAATTTATATAAGGCATAGGTCCTACATGTTTGGTACTTAAAGACATAATACGTGCTACTGTTGAACCCACAGAACAGTTGAATATGGTTAGAAAGGCAATAGCCGTCAAATTGTATGAAAACTAGCGTCGTCGTTTTCGGAACATAAAACCTCAACAAATCTAATACATAAAGCTTGCAATAGTCGATTTAAAGTATCGATAAAATTATGGAAATATGTCTTTGTTATAAGACCGGAATTTATTTAATCGATATGCTTAATAGTTTTTTCTGATACAGTTATTTTATTAGTATTATGTCAATAGGCGAAAAATAAATGAAACTAGTATTGAAAATTCATTTTAATTTGTATACTATTTTACAAATCTATGTGTACAGGATTTTTAAGATTTTTAGCTATGTGAGAGGTATTAACATTTTTATTATTGGAAAGGCACATATAAGCAATCATTATAATCAAATTACGATTTTTATACGTCAATAGATTCAGTGGTTTTGATTTTTCATACAATATTTAATTATTTCATCGCCATGATACAGTTTTTCCATAAGCGTTGCACGTAATTATTTTGGTTTGTATATTACTTATGATCCAGATTTTTTTATTGTCTTCCGTTTCACGAAAATGAATACTTAGAACAAATCGTACTGGATTTTGTAGGAATCCAGTTGTCTCTACCTTGCCTGCCTTTATCGACTCACTATTGGAAACGTATAAATGAATAAGTTACTATATTATAATGTATTTTCAGACACAAAAATATGTTGTTTTCATGTTGGCAGAGGTATGAAATTAGAACATAAGGATAGGTCGTCAACGTTATCAAACGTTACTACAATTTAAAATGTCTAAAAACTGATTTACGAGTATACGAAATCTATAACTACATCGATATAGTTACTATGTACAAGACTACAACACTACGTGACATGTGCCAATTTTCGCTGTTGACATAAAAAAATGAGTCGTATGCATTGCGTAGGAACTTGGCATTCGCGAGCATTGTATGTACGCGTAATCAGCAATGTATATTTTTGATTTGTCGTCTATCATATTATCGAATTCTTCAAAATGTCGTGATTAATAACCGCAATTTTTGAAAATACAGGTGAAAATCAATAAAATCGGGTTGCATATTGGTATGGAATTCCTCCTCTATTTATATTTGATGCTTTAGTATTGAAACTGCAAGATAAAATAGCACAAATCTGCATTTTTACTCTATTGCGCCGGAGCACATCTCTCCAAGGCATTTCGACAACGACTAATTTGACAAATCATCCGTTCCGCGGCAGTGATGCTTTTTATGCACCACCTTGCGACGCGTCAAACGCTTTTATTTCCCTTCTAACTATATTCATCTGTTCTGTGGTTGAACCTGCCTTATAGGAGTTGCAGTGGCGGGTGTGAGGGCGGGGCAGTCTTAAACACTGCATTTACGTTTCTTAATTAGACTAATAAAACCCTTTATCAGTCATAATATGCGTACTAATTACCTATTAGCTAAGATATCTTCCTGATAACTGACCAGTGTACTAACTATAACTCCTCGTGTGCTATATGTAATGCATGTGTATGTAACCTCTGTGTATGGCTAAATAATCCATACAATAAGCCGGGTTTATTTTTCAAGTAAATATTCAACTAGCATTTGGTTGGCAGCACGCGCAAATAAATTTTAGTTTTTAAAGTCATTCTTTCAATGTTTCTTTTCTCAATAACCTATTATAGTAGTTTTATTCAATGGTTTCAGAAACCATTGAATTATTTAACACCGGCGTAATTCTGAGGAACATAAACGTCAGTCTTAAAATAGAAACGACTTGCCGAGCCACAGGGAGCTTGCAACTTTTAATAGGACCACTCAGTACTGGCCATATACGGCGAGAGTCCATTCGATGACACGCGAAGCCAATTTATATCACTTATGTGCAGATTTGTAGCTAGCAAACCGCCGTGGTGCTGTAGACTAGAAGCTGGTATGGTAATGAGAAAACCTGAGTTCGACTGATGAACCTTGAAAAATCTTTGTGTTCAAATTAATTGACAAACAATTGTTTATGGTCTTGATTTTGCGGGATTGGAAATTTAATTGTTTCTGGTGCGACATAAGGTATACCTATATTATTTTACAGTTTAGATTTCTGCTATGTATGTGTACCAAAACAGTAAAAAACTCTTATGTACTAAAACTTATATTTAACAGGCGGTTTGCGAAGTTATTGCACTGTTTTTTTTTATATAAAATAGTAAAATACAATTTACGCTAGCAGCTGGCCACTAGAAAACTCGAAAGTCCTGTCCATATCGAGTTTATTCAGTCACCTGCACAATTTTATCCCAGGAATATTAAAATTTAAACTGGAAATTTTACTAGACACATAAAACCGTTGGTTTGCTTGTTTTGCAGTTCACCTGTGCTGTTATCTACGCAATTTGCGGGAAATCTTTAAAAGTATCGCATGTTTTTAATATTTATCTAGCCTTGTTTTGACTTTTGAGCTGTGTCGGGTTTACTTTCCTTCCTTGGTGTGAAAGTGACCGAAAAATCTTTCATACCTACTTAGTTACAAATATTCTGTATCAGCCCATATACGTCCCACTGCAGGGCACGGGCCTCCTCTACAATCGAGAGTACGATTGAGAGTGGTTAGGCCATATAGTCCACCACGCTGGCCTAGTGCGGGTTGGCAGACTTACATACCATAGAAATTTTATAAATCGCTATGGTATGCAGGTTTCCTCACGATGTTTTCCTTCACCGTTTTAGTGCGTGGTGATTGACTATCAATACACACATGACTCCGAAAAGTCAGAGGTGTGCCCTGGGATTCGAATCCGCGACCACCGTGAACATGTTGGCAGTCGCGTATAGTCCGTTTACCAACAGGCCACCACGCACTCGCACGCACACGTTACAAATATTAATACATGTTAATTAATACATACATATTAATACATACATATTAATACATACATACATAAAAATTATACATGTTCAGAGAGCAGATTTATGTCTATTTTAACCTCTAACATAAACTTTAACTTACAGATGTCTCTTCAACTTCCTCAGGAAACTTATAAACTACTTAAGTAAAGATACAAACGCAGGAAAGCGCTAATCTGACACCGTAATCTAGGCTTGCAAAAAGAAACTAACTTTCTACTGAGAGGGCCGCACAAATAAGAATATTGTATGCAGTACAAGTTTCTATGTACATACATGGATTTTTTAGTGGCATACGGCCTACAAAGGAGCAAGTGGTTGATCTTATCCTCTGACTGCTAGTGATCACTTCAACTTATAAACACAGAAAAGATTCACATAGTATGCTTATCTTTTTATAAGTTATGGTGGAACCAAATAAGAATGGTGCGCAAATTAGTCTTCGAGTGACATTTTGGTACTTGGTATTGGTGGGGTTTCTGTTACTAATTTCTATATCTCCGTATGTCGGTCTAAAAGGCCTTTCGGCAAGTCCTAAGATATCGAGAGTTTTACGAGTCGTTCTCTCGACAAAACAAAAGGGACTCTAAGTTGGTTTATTGTGGAACAGTACCACTGCCTCGGTCGAGCCCATCATTGCTTCTTGCTAAAACATCTGCCGCTCAGATCTATCTAGAAAGCAGTGAAATATTCCAAAAAATACACAATTTGAAATTGAAATAAAATATTAACATAAAACAAAGAAACTAACGTATTATTATAAATGACGTCAATGGAAAGAACACACAAGATCGTTCCAAGATCTGACACAGAAAATGACTGGGCTACTCGTATCTCAATCTACGCCTTCCGAGAACTAAGGAAATATTTTATGGTTAGATTCTTGTTGAATTCGCGTTGCTATTAAATATCTAATATGATAATTGTTAACACGACATACGTATGCCATATAAAGATCGTAATTGCAGATGCTTGTAGCATTGTGCTTTTATGTTTAAGTGGTGTTGTTAGAAAATATTTTGTAGTGACTGGTTTCAATTAAATGGTTTTGCCTGTAAACATCTATGAGCGAGTATTACGTAGACATTTTCAAGATTAGAATGTAAAGCGTTGAAAAGAATGATATGCCGATACTCGCAAACCTTGGCTGTAAACAAGCAGCGCAGTAACCTCTCTCATATAATGTGAGGAGGTTTAAGAAGTTTGTTAGTTAGTTTAGTTTCTAGGATTTTCCAGCTAGAATAACTACTGCATATATTGAGACTTAAAATCTTGTCTCACGATGGCAAGCGCAATGGAATTCCAAGCATTGTTTTGTATTTCAAGGTGTTGTTTGGTTTTGTTACTATACATGAGCAGTTGTTTCACTTACCAACAGGCGAAGAGCATGGTCTTCTCGCCTTTCAAAGCAATAAAAAAGAAATTTAGCTCCCACTTATTTAGTTACTAGCTGTCGGGCCCAGCTTCGCCCGGGTGCAGATAGTTTTTGAGTCCAATCCACATCAAGAACATATTATTTCGCGTGTCTACTAACTATATTTCCCGCGTGCCGTCGACTATATTTCCCTTCCGTAGGAGAGGACATCCCGTGCCAACAATTTGAATTTGAAAGAGTAGAAAATATGTATATTTGGTTTCCTGACTCATCCCACGGGAACACTACATTTTTCGGGATAAAAAGTAGCCTATGTGTTAATCCAGGGTGTCAGCTATCACTATACCAAATTTCATCAAAATCTGTTGAGCCGTTTTTTCATGAAAGAGTAACAAACATCCATACATACATACAAACTTTCACCTTTATAATATTAGTAAGGATTATATACATCTTAAATAAATTTGACAATAGCGGTTGAATAACTCGTTCTAAAAATAGAATCGTGTATGCAATTCATTATAATCATGCCTATCTCTATCAGGTTAATAAGGCAATTTAGCATAAGCTTTTAGTAAAGAACAGGAAAACAAAAATAGAATTTTACGAAAAATTACGACGAAAGAAAAACCACATAAGTACTTATTCATTTTTACCACAAACCTATGCAGTTATCCATTAGCTATGTACTTTATATAATTAATTGTTGTCACTAGATATTTAATATCCATTACTTATATAGGAATATCCAATGCGTTATATTCAGAACTACAGAGTACAGAAAATGGATATTTTATAACTAGATAGTTTATGATACGATATGCAGATTATTTTATAATTTGCATAATAATAAAAATAAATAATACCCAACACACGAATAGTCCTAACCCCACACTAAGATGGAGTTTTGGATATCAGAAACTAAGAGAGTTTTCGGTCTCATAAACACGCAGACACGGGTACCCCTTCTGAGAAAAAGGCGTGAATTTATGTATGTAGGTTTTAAAACTTTATGAATAAAACCGTTATTTACTAATAATTCTGATTAATCATAATGATCATGTTTCCATCCCAAAAAAATAATGCCATTTTTGCATGATATATCCTTATTTTATTACATATCCTTATGATACATCAACAAAAACCCCGTCAAACAAAACAAAACATTTCCCGCAAACGATACGCAATTCGCCGTAGAGCTTTATGTAACTGCGATGTAGCTTAGTGCCTACCGAGAACTTGTCCAAGGTTGATAACCGGCGGGAATGTTCGTCCTTCATCTAGCAGATCATATCAAATGTACCGGCCGGGTTAGGGTTTAACTTTAAATAGATTATATGGACTTGTTAAGAACTTGTACTAAGAATTTACATAAGATTTTATGGAGTTTTTGAGGATATAAAAGAAACTCAACGAATTACATACCTGTGTATAATTATTTTTTATTACGGTTACCTAAAGTTATTTTTGAACATATTTTGAATTTATGTCTATGCAATTGCATGAATAATAATACGTTCTTTTTTTTAAATGTCGTTCAAAATTGCCCCACTCTTTTTGCAGATTGTTTTCGTCTAATACGTAAATTAATGCGTGCAGTATTTACGTCAATATTGCTATTTTATATGCTATAAATATAACACGATTTTATGTGCTATAAATATATTATATGGATTAAGAAAAAGTTCAACAAAATCAAAACACTAAATGCGTCATTTTACCAAAACGTACCCAAATTACGTTATTAAATCTACACAAAAGTCACCCACGATACCTATATAACATCACAAATGTATTGTGAATGTATAAAAATAGCATCAACAAAAATGCCGTATCAAACTTGATGGACAAAAAAACTAAATAGGAGTCGGGCGTTGCCTGGCCCGCTCAATTACTGCCTGCGTTTTTTATCCTGCAACACCGTTCTAGAGCTTTCCAGTCTGAGAGCGTTGAACTTGTATCAAAACATTCTGTATGACTCACTACACATTTGTTTACTATAATATATTATTATGCATAACAATTAAACGGCGAAGGAAAACATCGTAAGGAAACCTACATACCTACGTAAACTCCGATAGCACGCATTAGATCAACGTGATGGACTATATGGCCTAACCCCTCTCAGTCGTACATTCTATTGCAGATGACTCTCGTCCTCTGCAGTGGAACGTATATGGTCCGATACAGTATAGTACAGTAACTACTAAATGTCTGGAGTAGTCTCGAACCATTGATATTTTGGCGCGATTTAAAATTTGTAGTCTGAAGTGATGTACAGATCGGCGTCCCGAATGTAAAAATAGAAACGGGGGATAGTAGCTGCCGTGAGCCGGCTTCTCGTACAGTGTTTTACGTTTCCCTCCACATGTGTTAACCTAATTTCATACCAAAATGTCTCAAGAAAACGAAGGATTCTTCAAAAAGTTCCACGAAACGCTCAGCAATTCATTAGATGACGTTGCGCGCAATAATTTCGCCAATTTAGAATCTAATTCGAAACGCGTATCATACTTCTGCAGTCTCCCTGTTATTAAAAATTACAATATTATCGACGATGTAAAAAAATGTCAAACAGGTGGAGATTTTCCTGTGAAAAAGGATTTGGATCAAGCTAGACTGTTGAAAGATGAAGGTAATAAAGCCGTACAGAAAGGAGAATGGGGTAATGCATTGCAACTTTACAGTCAAAGCATGACATTCATGCCTGCTAAAGAGAGTAAGTATTATTTGAAATATAATACCCGACAGAAAAACATTCAATACACCTGACCACTAAGCATTACATAGCATTATACACGATGTTTAAGAACTACTGTAACAATGCAACCACAAAAAGCTTGATAAATCAATAATAAATACAAATTAAATATGAAAATCTAATTATTAAGCGACATAGTCATATTTATACCACGAAAAAGTTCTTTCCTCATTGTATTTCTAGGTAATTGAAATAAACATTGGCACGGATGTACGTAGAATTTTACTGTAGGTAAGAACAATACTTGTAAATACAAATGACACAATTTTCATAATAATCTTTATAATAAACAGCGGAGGAACTTTCCATACTGTATGCCAACCGCTCTGCGGCGCTGAACCATCTCCAGCAATACGAAGAAGTTTTAGATGACATCAGAAAATGTATCTCGCTTGGATATCCTCGTCATTTGAGGTACAAAGTATTCGAACGGAGAGCTCGAACTTTGCTCGTTTTAAAACGTAATCAAGAAGCAATAGCTGCTTTCCAGTAAGTATTAATATAATAAATCGGTATAGTTGTTTTGTTAATCAAATGTTAATATATTATCATGTTTCTTTTTTTTTTTCAGAGACACAATAACTTCTCTAGATGAAGCAACCAAACTGGACAAAGAAAAAAGACAAAAAATGCGAACTGATGCTAAACTCATGTTGGAAATATTGAATAAGGGTCTTACGTTGGCTGGTAATCCTAAAGACCCCGAGCCATTGAGGAGGAAACCACCAAAGCCTAAATTACCAGGAAAACATAACAATCAGTATCCTGCTGCTTCGGATGCTATTCAAATAGACTATGACGATGGAAGGGGAAGATTCGCTACTGCCGCGAGAGATATTAGTGTTGGAGAAATGCTACTGGTTGAAAAACCACACAGTGGCGTCCTATTAGCGGAGTATTCAAAAACGCATTGTCACAATTGTTTCCTTAAGTGAGTACATCAAATGGTACTAGCTGATAGGTACAACATTATGTTGAATAATTTTTGTTTAATTCCAGGTGTCCAATTTTAGTGCCGTGTCCAAAATGCCCCAACGTAATCTTCTGCAGTGATAAATGTTTGGAAGAAGCACAAAAATCATACCATGCTTACGAATGTCATATTCTTCCGCTGTTATGGAAGTCAGGATGTTCAGTTACTTGCTATATCGCCTTAAGAATGATCACGCAAAACAAAAAGGAATATTTCACTAAAATAGTCAGTGAATTGGAGAATAAACCATCAGGTGTTTATAAAACTGACGATTACAAGAACATATACAATTTAGTCTCGCATGAAGATAAGAGGACTAAAGAAGACTTTTTACACAGGACTGAGATGGCAGCTTTCTTAGTAAAATTGTTGGAAATTAGTAGGTACTTTGAAGGCACACCAAGAAGCAAGCCAGTAGATATTGATGAGTTGAAATCGATGGCTGTGGATGAGAAATACAAAGATGATGTCGAATTATTTGGTGGACTTATATTGAAGAATCTGCAAGTTCTTCAATTTAACGCTCACGAAGTGTTTGAGCTTCAATGTGCGAGACCAAAACCAGGTAAAAATTTCATCAAACACACTGGAAAGTCTGTTTTCTTGGCTGGTGCTGTGTTCCCCACTCTTGCTCTCTTCAATCACTCATGCGAACCGAGTGTTGTGAGGTTAGTATAATTACTTAATAATATAAAGTTAAACAAAATTTGGTGATTAAATAATAAATGTTATAAAATGCATACCTTTAAAGAGGAAAAACAATTATTATTATAAGCATAATATTACCATGTTGTACAAATTTAGGTAAAGTCATTATTAGCTACAACCAAAGAACATCTCAACTGCCTCCGCTTACTGGTCAACACTTGACATAATCATACACAACACCGAATAGCGATTCAGTCAAACCTCTACATAAAACACAGATATTATCATTACCTAGTTTTATTCCATTTCCTTCCAAATAAAGGGTCATAACACTGATATTTTTTCTAGATACTTCTGCGGACCATACATAGTAGTGCGTGCAGTCAAAAACATAAAGAAAGGAGAGGAAGTGTCCGAAAATTATGGACCTATTTTCACAACGGTTCCAAAGGACAAAAGACAAGCGGAACTAAAGGAACAGTACTGGTTCGACTGCAATTGCATCCCCTGTAAGGATAACTGGCCCACTTATCAGGAGATGACCGAAAACTACATGAGATTTAAGTAAGGACAGCTATTTAAAACTATGTTTTTTAATTTCCTTGACTATAACTTAACTAGTTCAACAGGAAACAAACACTACCTACTTATTTCAGGAAATAATCTAAACTACACATGTTTTTGAAACTTTATTAGTGTCACATTTATGCGGTTCTGTAATGAGATGGCTTACTTTATTTCCATGTTAAGGAAATAACTCTAGGAAAACAAAAGAAGTTAGTCATGTTACACTATAAAAATCAAATCAGTTAGTATTTTTTTAATAAAAGCGGATTAACAAGTAGCATAGACAGAGAACGTAACACAAAGAAGTGATAGCTGATGGATGATGCCGAAAACATGTCAAATGGAGACCATATTATCCACAAGTTCAACCGATAATGTATCGAAGATATCAATCAGGAAATAACTGAAAGGGCATGGCAGCAGCAAAGAATTTGGAAAATCCTCAAAGAGGCCTATGTTCCACAATAGGTTTTCTGTATCGAAGTAAAATGATCTTAATTATTATTTCTTGTTTCCAGGTGTGACTCAGACCATCCATGCCCTAATGTGGTAGCAGTACCATATGACTGTCAGGATTTCATGATACAATGCGGTCTATGCCAACAATACACCAATATTCTAAAAGGACTAAAGTCGTTGCAAGTAAGTAAAAGGTGTAAGGTACACTTATGTGATTTACAAGGGTAAGCTCGACTCGATGATTTTTTTAAATTATCTTTTCATGAACTTTTAAGTAAGTAAGTAAACTTAAACGAAGATAAGAAAAAAAAATACAATATTTTAGAATATCCATTAGAGTAATGTAGCAATGTGATCGCGTAATAGCTTAAGGATAATCATGACTCACAGCTTATTAGTAGGGGCGTTAGAGTACGGCGCTGATGGCGCGAAGGCTCAAAGAAGCAGATATAAAGATACGCCGCAGGCCTAATTTTATCCTATTTTTTGCATTAATTTAGATGGGATAGTGAGGGTCGCAGTAATTTCGCCCAGGGCGCCGGTGTGTTAAAACCGGGGCTGCCCGCCTTAACGTAGATTGAGAACTATGCCCCGCAATTTGCCATTACAAAGCACGGAAATATATAGAATAGGTAGACCTAGGATATCAAGTCATTATAAAATAGAAACCACAATTGTTTAGTTTTACTGTAGAGCTTGATTATTATCATAGGCACGTCCATTACAAGTCATAAACAATTTTGTTGTTTGCAAAAAGTAGTAACATGTAACTCATTACCACACGAAACTATTTAGTTTACATTAGCGTCGAATATTTTGATGTCCGTGTTTATAAATGGAATTATTGTAACAACGAAAATTTGACTGTAAACACGTCTCACACAATATTGCATACCTACTATTAAATTAGATGTAAAAAATTATGGCGTACGGTCAAATGACAAAGCAAACAACTCTGAAAGTATTATGAAATTTCCGTGACGTGTCATTTAGAAGTCTTATTACGACTACTCTAACTCGCGTACAAATATACTAAAATTTAGATTAACATCGCACATACTGGTGATGATTTACTTCAATGACAACTATTTCCATCAATAAAACACGGATTTCATATTACACGCTTTTTATTAGCTTCACCTGTATGTTTGTATGTTTGTTTGTATGTTTGTATGTTTGTATGTTTGTATGTTTGTTTGTAACCGACTTCTTTGGGCGCGATTTTGACCCACTTTAAACGGCCAGATTTCGTTCAAACTTTGTAGATTTATTGAGGACCGATGACAATACACTAATTTGATAAAATTATTCCATTTTTCAATTTGCAAAATATGATTTTTGTTAATTTATATAATTTTCATGATATTCTTTTGCACTATTCCTCGCTAGATGGCGTTAACATTGTATTCTTCAAGTGTCAAATGTTACTACTGACCAACAGATGGCGTTATTGATTGGAAATACAGCCGTAGACGGATGTTTTTAGTCAAAACAATTAAATAATATGTTAAAAAAAACTAAAATACACGCTTTAATAAGATATACAACTAAAAAAGTAAAAATAATTGATACTGAATTTAAGATAAGAAAATGGAGTAAAATACATATATTTTATTGTTACAAAGCGTGGGGTGCAGGAGGATAAGTAATTGTTGTAAACACCCCACGCTTTGTAACAATAAAATATATGTATTTTACTCCATTTTCTTATCTTAAATTCAGTATCAATTATTTTTACTTTTTTAGTTGTATATCTTATTAAAGCGTGTATTTTAGTTTTTTTTAACTATTATTTAATGACATAGGTACTTCTTTATATCTATATAGCGCTTTTGTCTTTTTAGTACCTGTATTTGCCAGGGCCCAGGTGCAATTGCAACTATTCTATAGTATTTTATTGAATGTATACTTACATAACAATTTTTTTGCTCTTACTAGGCCCCAAACGTAATAGTGGGCCACCCTCGGTGCGACAATTTAGCCCGCGGCCTCTTCTTTAATAGCCAATTACCAACCAACTACGCCAAGGAGGCTGTAAAATATTGTCGCTTCAACTATTGTGGCTGGTTAAGAACGGTGTTGATCAATAGCCACAGTGCTCGTGCATTTCTAATACGGCAATGCTAATACTTTTTCATAAAGAATAAGATATAAGCAGCCTAATCCAGTACCTAAGTCAACCTTAGCTCCGCACAATAGCATTCATAGTTGATGTAGGTAATACCCCGCGTAACAGAAGTGAATCAATTGGTCTCGCTGAGATCACATCCTTTGTCTTTTAGAGGTCATTCACCATACCGTGTCCACGTGAACACTCAATTTATATTCAGAAAAACAATACAAAACTTAAATTTAGAAGTAAATATCTTAAAACATCAGTTGTTGTCAGTTGGAGTTGTTTTGTTGACATGATATTATTAAATATTCACATTAGCAGAGCATCGGATATCCGCTTACAAAAGAGAGAAATGACGTTAGTTTGGTGCAGGCCATTTCCAATCCTTGGGAAAGGTCTACGTTAGTAGTGCACTTCTAATGCCTGAAGCGAAAGAAAGAAGTTTTATACTAGTGATAAATCGATTAGGTAAAGTCAATCCCATCAAAAACATCCTGTAAAAAAATTCCAAGTCTCGCAGTTCAGATTTTCCAGATTTTCTACCGCAAAAAGTTGTGAGATGCATGTAATATCAAGTCGATTAATTTATTTAGTCCTAGCTTAAGGGACCTTCTGTATAAAGTTATTACGTAAGTTATTTTCATATCAATATTAAAAATTATTTACGTTGTAAATAAATAGATCGACTTGGCCATTGCATGAAAACATAATGTATCGTACAATTTATACATACTGCTGCTAAATCCTACTAACATATAATCTATGTTAACCTATTTTTAAAGATAGAGAAGACATAGATTGACATACGGCCGATGCCAATAATCAATCGAAAAAATTAGATTAAAGTCAATCTGGATTGTTTTCTACTTTTCGATTTGTCACTTACCATGTTGCCATAGTTTTTTCACTACTGAGATTGATTACTGGCAATATAGTATCAAAGATTGAGCTGTCAATCAATCTCAAACCGCAAATTTTGGATTGGGATTGTTTATTGGCAGCGGCTGTTATCTGCTTAGTATACTTTAATATTTTCGACAGTCAACAGGTGGTAAGCGACGGGCTTTACACCACATGACGGTAGTTGCGGGTTCATATTAGGATATATAGCCTAGGGGCTAGGGCATACCATTGACTTTTCATGTTATGTGACAATTGATAGTCCACCATGCACTTTAAGAGCGTTTACACCTTGCGCGCAAAGTCAACTCTAGGTATTTCTTCGTTAATTTCACACACACATAAGCGACCAAAGCTGTGTGCGTAGAGCTGCCGCGTCGGCTCGCTATACAGTCAGCTCAAACAACTTTGATCCGTGCGCTTCAAAATTCTAATATTCAATTGAAATGTAACTTATGATTTATAAATTGGTAATATTATAATATCATAAAAATATTTTATTTGCATTATAAGTAGACAAATATTACTGTGCAAGCAATGAACAATACAAATTTAGATACTAATCATATTTTCGTTATTATTACATTGGTAAGTTGCATTCAAATCAGTATTCAATCAGTAGACACTACGGACGTTTTATTAATCATTTCGTGTTCCAACACATGAATAGAGTTAGGGGCCTTAAAACCCCTTACAATTACGAAATATATTTAATTTTATATTACATACCATAACATAATTTAACCTCGGAATTACATCCCATTATATTATCTGAAACATAATTTATACTCACTACAAAATCATTGTAGGTAATAAAAAAAAAAATTACTAACTAAGTACTAAGATGTGGCAATCGCAGTCCGCGCGTGGCTATTTTTACTACGCACGGCAAAAATCGACTGCAGCCTGGCCGGAGCGACGAGCGATACGTCCTCCCTCTAGAAGGCCTTGCGGCGGTCTGATTTGATCCACGTCGGACAGCGTGTTTTATAGTGGTTTTTATAATATTTGTAGAAAACATGAAATCTAATTTTGTTGAAATTTAAAAATGGTAATTTATTGCTAAGATGTTCTTATATTATAGTATGCAATTACTATAATAAAAGATGTACGATAAGTTGGTGAAAAAAAATATGTTCTTGACGAGAGTTTCTGAATAATTTCGCATTGTTTAAATTTTTATTTTTCAGGAACCAAACACAAAAAGATTATTTTTCTCAGCAAAATCCCTCCATAAGGGTCTTATTAGTACGATAATATTTTTATTTTCATCTTATATTTGGTGATTTCGGATATCTTAAACTTCTAAATTGCCATTTAAAGCCTAAATAAAAAAACTTGTGTTCAGTAATCTTTATAGTACTCACAAATTATCCATCAATCTATAATGTTTTCCACCAAAATCCCTAGGTGACAACCTTTTCTAAAATTAGTACAAAAATTAGTATTAACTCGTTTGAAAAGTCCTGTTTTTAAGCCAAAAAGCGCGCGGAAGGTATAAACGCCCTTAAGGATAAGGGAAAACGTGGTTAGGAAACCTACATGCATCACATAGAGTCCAGAAGAATTTCTGTCGTATAACGGCAAAAAGAGCCAAGTAAAGTCATCTATGCCGAGAAGTGCCATACGATATTGAAAATAATTATTATTTTGGATGATAAGACAATTGCAAATCTCGTGAATGTGTAGCGGCTTATGTTGCTGACTGTATGTGATTTAAATTAAACAAAGAGACTATTAACAGCAAGAAATAAATATAAAAATAATATAAACATTTTCCGTTGCAATATATCGGGATGCCCATATTAATATTAAATTCGATCTTGCCGTCCTCATTGAAAATCTCTCATTTTTTGCCAAGCTATATGTAAAGTCCGCCAAACCACACTAGACCAGTGTGATGGACTATACGGCCTAACCCCTTTCAATCGTATTCTTGATTATAGAGGAGGCCCGGGCCTTGCAGTAGGACGTATATAGGTTGATACAGATACAGACACAGATTGTATTTCTTACAATTTATTTGTACATAAATTCATACTACAGTCTTTGTATAATCCTTAATAATAAACCACTATTAGTACATATAAACTCCGTAGACGGTGGTGTAACAGAACAAGCTGTCGTTTCTGAACAAGTCACCTACATAGTCGTCGGTTTCGGGGTCCCATATACACCGCTGCCCACTCTTCACTCCCGCGCCTTTCATCTCCAGTATTGTGCATTGGACTAGAATCTTATATCTGAAACCATAGATAATATTGTTTTTTTTTAATTATATTCCACTTAGCATACCATCATAAGGTAGAAGATATAAATACTAAATTCACGGCTGGAGTTTTTTTTTTCAGAAAATATTTGTTTATTTATTCTAATTAGATTATTTCAATCGATCATCAAATTCAAGGCTTTATTCACAGCACAAAATATCCTGTTATATAACATTTTCCACTGAGATGTAATAAGCTTCCTATATGTATAACTCAATCTCGATTCCTAAAAATGTATAACAGACTTTTATGTTATGATGCATCCAAACTGCAGATACTTTTTTCTAAGCATCATGGTGCTAAAATGGTATCGATTGTCACTACACGTTGGGCAACATTACCTACTTGGCACATAAATGCGAACACTTATAAATGGTTCGAAGATTACTAAATTTTATTGTACAAAGGCATAAGATACTGTTTATTTTTCAAATAAAATAAAATTGTGTTACCGGATCTTGCTGAGTAACATTTGGAAAGATAACAGCGGTTTGGTTGCACGGTGCACTATTATAGTCAAGATCTAGGGACTGCAAATAGTAAATATTTCATACTTTATTGTTGAACACAAACTTTCAATAAGTCTGACGAATTGCCAAAACCTAACAGTTTTCCAGTATCAATTTAGTCAGCTTAAATTATTCCTGGATCTGTATATCCCACTTAACGGGTTTATTTATGGTGACAGTTTTACTTTGTTTATATTCGCATATCTAAAAATATTTGCACGGTTTCTTATATCGCATAAGTAATTGCAATAAAAGTCCTCTAAAATGTTGAAAATGTGAGACGTTTTACCGACAATCTTGTTATTAGAATGTTGATAACGTGCCATGAAGGTATCCGGATGTGAACAATCATACACTACGCACTGTGCTTCTAAATGGCTAAGGCTGAGTTTACAATAGACGGGATTGACATTTTCGTCAAAGGTTTTGGCAAAGTTAGTTTGTGCAACTGAGCCTAAAAAGACGAAAAAAACATACTGTACTTTTGGTTTTTCTTTTAAAAACGGTACAGAAATATGAGAGGCACAAAGCTCGTTTAATCTCATTATATAGAGTGCTCAATCACCCTCTGAGTCCTATTAAATAATGGTTCGACAAAGTTCCTACAATTCTATTAAAATTTTCAATTGTATTGTTACTTTAACGAGCTAAATATGGCTTTGAGACTCCAAATCTAGAAGTATTGTATTTTTATACAAAATATGCAAGAACATCTTTGCACATTGGGCGAGGCTTAAATATTAAGAGGAAGCCAATCTTTGAGAGTTGCCCCTATATTCATTGGAATTGGCCCTATATAGTATTTATTAATTAATACTATGAAATTACCTTTTCATTTCCAATTCCTGAACCCTCTGCCGCACAGCGTTTGCTATCACTTTCACCCACTTCGGAGCTTGGTCGTTTCTGTACTGCCGGCCTGTTAGCTGTTCCTGCATTGTCGATATTATAATGTCGCGTACATTTTGTGCTTGAAACCTGAAGGTTGAAAGTCTTATATTAAAACAGTTTGCAAGCTAAAACCTAAATCCATTCTTTATGTTTTGAGAACATAATATTATTATAGCGGGGAACATGCCTTATTTAAAATAGATGTTTCCTGTGTTCTGTCTGAGGAGAACGAACCTTCGAATACTTTTCTTACGTACCTACGCTAGCGACTGATAAAAGATGATTAGAATTTGGACATCTTTGACACATTTTTGAGGCTGCCTGGGTAGCAATGTCTATTTTTCCCGCCAAAAAGCAGTGTAAATGCATTGTTGTGTTTCGATTTCAAGGACATTGTAGCTAGAATAACTATTGGATATATTGAGAGTTAACATCTTATGTCTCAGGATGGCGAGCGCAGTGGAATGCCAAGCATTTCTTTGTAATTCAAGGTGTTGTTTGGTTTTGCTACTGTTCATGAGCGGTCATATCGCTTACTATCAGGCGAACGGCACGCTAGTCTCGCCATTCATTGCAATAAAAAAAAGATTGTGCTTCTCCGTTCTTTACTGGTGAAAGTTAAAGCCTCTATCAATCCTGGCTTACAAGAATTGCAATGAAGGCTGATAAAGGGCGGCATAGTATATCTTATGAATCCTTAACTTGATATGATTGTTGTATGACCTCTGTGGTGCACGGAAATTGGCATGTTGCCAATGTGCCAAGTGCATTGTATGACTATCAGAGTTCACGGTGATCATGTTGGAGCCAAGCCAAACTTCTGGAAACCGTTCAGATTTAATCAATAAGAAACAACACATATGGAATTGGCAATACATTTGATACCAAGGATATTTTATTTTATACCTTTAGTTAGGCAGAAATAAGCTCTTTAGTAGGTTAGAAATATCAACTAATGAACTATCAACTAATAACTCCTTGATATTTTGCCGTTGATTTCCGGAAGCACGACGGAGTTTTTAGTATTACAGTTGTCAGAACCTAAACAAAGACTAGTTGTTTGTAAAACTATTTGATCTATTGCTGATTTTGGATCTCTCGTAGTATTTATATAATACCTAATTGATTATTTAATCACATTCTTTAAAAGCATAGCATGCATTGAAGATTAGTTCATAAGAAAAGTCAAGTATCTATGTTATACAAACAAAGCTTAATAACAGTAAATGTAAAAATATTCTACTTACTTTTCTCCAAGTCCGGGCCGTACTTCGTATTTCGGTGGAGGTAGTGGTTTCTCAACTTCTACTGGTGTTCCTTCGCTCTCCTCGCCTCCTTCTACTGCTTCTTCATCTACAACTAACATTCCAAAACAATTATTAAAGATACTTTTAAAATAATTATTCGGGTCTGGGTGTTTGTGAGACCGAAAAGTCTGTCGTAGTTCCTGATACCCACGACAGAAGACTCGATCTTAGTGTGGTGTGTGGTCAGGATTATGTATGTGACTGTTGTGTGTTATTTGGTTACTTTTTTGACAGCCTCGATGGCGTAGTTGTACTGCGCCATGATTACAAGACCGGGATCGAATACCGGGTCGGGAAAAGTAAAATTAGATAAAAATGAAATAAAGTTATATATTATTTACCATCTTCATCATCAGCCATTTTTCAGAAACCGGCATAGAATTAGATGCGCCTGAAAATTAAATAGTGAACGTTGAACATCATAAAAAAAACAAGAACTAGTAAAAGTCGTTATCATGATCACTGTCTATCCACTGCAGAAAATAATTAATTATAATATTTCAAGTTTTTTTTTCCTAATTTGCGGAACTCTCGCATACAGATCACCTGATGGTAAGTGATCACTCCCATCAAAGGAGATGAGCGGGAGGCAAAAAGAATGGGGAACAACTGATTGATTGGATGCATTAGGAATGGGATTGGGCATCCGGCAATCTTATTGATTGAAACGCGACAGCTAACCTCGTCGTATCACGTCGATCTCCTGTGAGACTTTGGTACTGCCCCGGACGAGCCTACCCCTTCATGCCGAGTCAATGGCAAATAGCATAGTCCTACCACTACCACTTAAACTGCCCTTAATAATTATGCATTCAATCAATAGCTGTGGCTTGTCAAAGATAGGCCAGGAAACCCTCATATCACATGGTGGTACCATTAACACAAGATTTTGAATGGGATGGATGAGCAAAACTGAATTCGCAGACATGCATTTGGTAGTCTTTGTCATGCAATAGACAGCAACCATATTATCATGGAATAATTATTTTAGTTGGTATTTTAAAATAAATGTTCATTTTTATGATATTTCTATCTTAAAATGTTTTGTATTTACAATATATTTATTATGTTTTGTATTTATATATATTTTGCCTGTCAGTTCTTTAACTTTCAAAATAAATTTCTAGGACACTGAAATGCTGTACCGTCTTGGCCGAGCCGCAATGGATGAAGGCAAATATGGAGAAGCAATGAAGAAATTCTTAGAAGTTCTGAAACTATATGATCAGACATTGAAACCACCATACCGCTCATACTATGACTGTGTACAAGATTTGAGACATTGTATGCTTGCTATGGGAAATTACAGTATTGCTTAGCAAGCCACGTTTACTGTTCAATTAATACCAAAGACAAATCAATATCAAGTCATCATATACAATAAACTTTCAACAAAGATATTATGGTTAATTATTAATATTATGTGTTTTCTCTTTATTTTTGTTTTAACTAAAATATAACCACTGTATTTTAAACGGCAATAACAGTTTAGCAAAATGCTAAATTATGAATAACACTAATTAATTACATTGTTCTAAATCTTTTTTTATTAAACTCTTGCAATTTAGAAAATAACTTGAGGTTTATATTTTTTACAATTATTGGTTGCAGCGTTTTTGTTTAAGAAGTAGATGTTGTGGATATTTTATATGCACAGGAAATACCTAAGTTTATTCTATTATTTTATAAAACTTTATCAAAATAGTAATCTAAAGGATACATTTTAGCTGGTCTTAATCTGTTTATATAAAATTTATGTTCTTTGAATGTTTATGTTTTTGCCACAATATATTTTGTAAACTAGATATTTATTTCATTATAATATTATACTATATATTACGAATTGTTTGTTAAATAAATACAATATTTATTAAAAATTAGTTTTATTAGTTATCAAAACATATGATAATTTTAATTACAAAACTGTGTAAGTTGGCATACTTAATTAAAGTAAAATTGTTGTAATGATAAATTACTACTTTCATTTGTGTATTTGAAATTATTTTTCTCTCATTCAACCCTAACCCATAATGATTGATTTGCTTTAGTTTTCTGTTGTACTTACATACATTAACCATCCTGTTCTAGTTATGCATAGCAAGTTTTATGTATTATAAAAAAGCTTCCATGGGAGCGGCAATAGAAATTCTTATAATATTTTTTAGGCTATTTCTAGAATCACTAAGTTATTTATAACATTAAATTATTGAGGTTTAATTGCGGAGTATAGCTATAATGCGTAGCATTATATTGATTCAACATTTACGATACTACATAAATTACGTATTAGATCCATATGAGCTTAGTATGAAGTATGAACTAGTAATAATCTTTTCTAGTAATAATTTCTGAAGAAATTATAACTTACTCAAAATTAATTTAATGATTGCGAGTTTCTTGTTAGTTTAAGTCAAATTCAAGTAAGTTTTCACAATTTACCAAAAAATTGCTATAAAGTTTTTATTTTTTAGTCCGTTTCTATGACAACTGTGATGACAATCTTTTGACAGTCACTCTTTTGAACTTTGAAGTTTATAGCATCGTCCAAAAATAGGTATTTTTATAAAACATACAATACATTTTGATGTTTTAATATATTATATATTTTGTTTATTCGCAGGTAGAAAACATATTTTTATGATTTGTGTCATTTATAATGTCGATTTCTATTCGAATTAAAATTGGTATTTCTCTTTCTACAATTTATGCTAAAGATTGGAATGTCTGCTTTCTATGGAATTACAACACATTTGCATTTTGTTTGGAAACTGAATTTTGACATGACATGTGTTCCGATTTTGGGTAAAGAAATTAGAATTTTTGTGTAAATTGTTTTTATAACAAATAATGGCTACATATGATAATAAAATATGGCTTTTGAAGAACATAAGAGATGCGTTTATCGCTACAGACGACACAGGCTTGTGTGAAATTGTGATGGCTGGAGAAGATTTCTCGAAAATTTTTCAAAATAAAGGTCTCGAAGAGAAGAAAAAGATAAGTGAGGCTCGGTTAGCACAGCCTGGGCCGAGTAAAGGCAGAGATACCGTCACGGACGTATCAGAAGACGAATGTGAGCGGGAAATCGTGACCCAGTATGATCCTTACCCAGATTTGAACGATAGTGAAGACGATGACCCATTGTGCGGCAGTTACGTACGTTATGAAGAATTTGGGGCACATAGGTACCTACTACGATATATTTGATTAAGTAAACATGTGAAATCATCAATGAACTACAAACAGTCTATCATTACTATTGTAGAAAGTTTTATTTATTGGTGTCATTGGAGCTTTTCCTATAACAAGTCATATTTGTATTAGTTTTGTTGATTTTTTATCTATCTTATATTAATTGCCTTCAATTACATTGGTAGATAATTTTTTAAATGGTTCTCTTTCCCTCCCTTTTTAATTTAAATTGCTGTGATCAAGGTTACCAATTGGAGTTTTTTATAAGTGTAAAATATTCCAAACATTTTCATATTGATTAAATTATTTAATAAATTATACTTTTTTGCCCATTAAATAATATATTCTAATCTATATTTATACAATACTGAACACCAATGAGTTTTAATATTTTTGGACACTCTAATTAATATCACATCTCTTTGATTACCACTAAAATATATTTGCTTACTTTTAGACAAAGATCAAACACTGCACTATGGCTGGATAAAAAGGAACAAGCTTTGAAGAAAGCTGCAAAAATCAAGGTTATAAAATGGGATAATTCCTTCACACCACTCACAGCTGAACAAGCAGCAGAAATGTTTGCCAAAATGGAGGTGAAAGTTCCGGAAAAAAAGAAATCTTTGCTCACTGAACAACTGGAAAACTGTCCCAATTTACCCCATCGTCAGTATCTGGAGTATGCCAAGTTTGATGGCACTGCGCAAATGGGCCTGCCCACAAAGTCATTCAAGATCTTTATGACCATGCTACCTGAGAAGCATCAGAATTACCCATTAGTTGTTTGCGTAATTGCCAATGCCAAGATAAAAGATTTGATTGGATTTACATGCTATAAGTACAGGTAATTAAAACAAATTTGTTAGTGTCAAAGAGTATCAATATTCATATTTTAAAGTATTTTTCTGCTAAAAAAAATAACATCATACAATAAAAATACATGTTTATTGGCTGACTTCAATTTTGTATTATTTTAAAATGAAACATTTTTGGTTTTGAGGGCATACTTTCATTTTCTGAATTGTGGTTTGTATTATTTTGTCATTTGTATTATTATTATTGCTAAATAATTGTTTGTTTTTCCCAGCATTGAACATCCAGAAATAACTCTTGGTTCTGTTCACGACTACGGACTTTGCATAGCAGAAGATGATGGTGAAGTAGACTGGGCGTTTCCATGTCTAGATTCAAATGAGCCATGTTCAAAATTCGGTTTCACATGCCTTGGTCTTATTGAATTAAAGTACAAAACTGTGTGTGCTGCTCCAATACCTATGCCCGAGGATGGGATCGCGTTTCATATGTTTCCAAAAGCGGCAGATTCTGGCCAGAGTCACCAGAATGCATCCAGGCATAACACAGGCGGCAGTCAAACTTCTGAAGCTGTTATAAGTGCTATTAGAGCTGTAAATGAAGGTAACTTAATATTACTCCTAGGATTTTAGTTATCCAACTACACAATGTATTTAAGAGAATAGTCCTTGCATAAACAAATTTGTTAATATTATTATGTTTTGTATGGAGGAAATGCCTAAATTACATTTTATTTACAAATAGGCACTGCCATATTTAAACACAATTATTTATAAATCTATATTTAAATAGGTATCTATTTCTGACATTACTTTGTTTACCAGTCAAATGGTCACTGATTAATAATTATTAATATTATAATAATGCTTAACAAAATAAGAATTTACTCAGGACTGACTAATTGCTCTATCTAAACAGGCAGACTGTCTAAGAAAAAAATATCTGTAGTTCTAATATATTTACATACTCCTCTATAAATCTACCTGTACTATCAAGACTTGTAGAAAGATTGGACCACAATGCACATTTATTTTATATTTCAATGAATGGCGAGACAAGCAAGCCATTGGCCTGATGGTAAGCGATACGACCGCTCATAAACAGTAGCAAAATTCCACTGTGCTCGCCATCCTGAGACATAAGATATTAAGTCTCAATATGTCGAGTAGTTACTCTAGCTAAAATGTCCTTCAATCCGAAACACAACAGTGCATTTACGCAGTGTTGTTTCACGGCAGAAATAGACATTGTAGTGGTACCTACCCAGATGGCCTCTCACATATGAGAGACCTACCACCAGTGAATTACTGTTTTATTTCACTAAAGTTATTAATTGAAGCTTTTTACAGCTAAACACCTTCCTTTCTACCTGGTGTTATCCGAATGGGTGCCAGGGTTTGCCTTCCGGCTAATTCTGCTCTCCAAATAAAACAGCTATATTGTGAAAACTAAATGTATTCTTTATTTCCTTGACTCTAATCATTTATAAAACATATTTAAATGTAATAATATATCCTAAAATTTACAGACAAAAAGAAGAGTGGTGATGTGAATCTTGAGAAGATACAGTCTCACATAATGGCAACAGAGGCACCACAGTATAAAGTGTACAAGGTCCATATGTTGAGGAAAGTAAGAACAAACACATCAGTGCAACTCGGAATATCTCTGGACAGAATAGAAGTGGAACCTCTAGTCACACACAAACATGCATTTTGGGTAATGTTACTTTGATTAATATTATCAAAAGCAGATAGGGTACTTTTCTGATCATGGTGTATTTGAATATCTACAGACTAAATGCCTGATAGTCCTTGTTGGAAAATGAAAGACTTTTCAGGTTCTGAAAATGTTTCATTTCACGGACCAGATGCGATAAGTATCATATTCTTTGTGGTTGTGGGTTTAAATCCAGGGCACACCTCTGACTTTTCGGTGTCATTGTATATTGATAGTCAATCACCACATACAAGAAAGGTGAAGAAAACATCTTAATAATAAAACCTGCATACTACAGCAATTTGTATTAATTTCTGATATGTATAGTCCGCCAAACCCACACTAGGCCATCAATGGTGTACTATATGGCCTTACCACTCAATTGTAGAGGAGGCCTGTGAAACATAGAAAGGCACAGAAACATACAGAAATAAAATATTTAGAATAAAGATATCAACCTAAATAGCAACATAATAGTTCTGAAGTATACATTATTAAACTTTGTATAACCAACATGAATATTTGTATATTTTCAGTCAAGATCAAAGTATTTCCTGCACAGTATAGACTCAGTGGCGTGGTGTCAGATATTGGAGACGAGAGGGAACAGAACCACGTTTAGAATAGTGTACTCACCTAGTCATAACGCTGCCTATAGTGATAAAAATGTTTCAGGTAACTATTAGAGTTTGCTTATAGAATTGCCAGTTTGAAAATTACGATTTTATGTATGCATGTCAAAGTGAGATTGTAGAGGAGATCCGTGGCCTGCAGTGGAACATTTATACAGACGTCTAAGTGATCAGATATTTGTTCAGGGTTTAGATGTTCTGGACCTGACAATTTCTTCATACTATGGATGTCAACCCTCATTTTTCATTCATTCGTTATTCTTTGATTTGATTGAGTAATATATGAGACAAGCATGCCATTCGTCTTATGCCTCCGTGGCGCAGTTGGTTTGATGCCGGCTGTAAAGCGTGAGACTGCGGATACGCTCCCGCATTGAGACAAATATTTGTGTGATCCGCAGGTATTTGTTTCGGTTCTGGGTATTTTGAGACCGAAAAGTCTCTCGTAGATCAGGATCTCGGGTATCAGGATACCCGCGACACAAGACTCGATCTTAGTGTGGGATCAAGACTGTGTTTGTGATTATTGGTTGTATTTATTATTAATAATAATAAGCGATACAACCGCTCACCGACAGTAGCAAAACCGAATATTATAAATTACCAAGCAATGCTTGGCATTCAACTGCGCACGCCATCCTGAGACATAAGAAGTTAATTCTCAATATGTCCAGTAGTTACTCTGGCTACAATGTATATGTAGAATATCTTCCGTGCATAGTAATTGTATAGATATACAATGTCTGATACTCACTTTTCAGGTAATACAAGCTTCTTCCATCCCAACACGACATACAAAGTGCACGACTTCGAATGCGATCACGATACGGCGAAAGAGATAGTCGAAAAGGTAAACACAATATTAGATTTAAGGAACAGTCCGTGCCGGCGCGAGTACAAGACTGCCAAGGAAAAGAAGACGCAGACGAGAAGGAGTTTTCACACCAAACATTTGAGTTGAGTTCCACACTCATAGGTAATGGACGTTCAGTACCTCAAACGAAAGACGCATGTACAACATGCACCACGCTGATGTGTCTTACAGACGAGATGAGGGCATCTGAACAACGAACGCCCTCGCGGAAATGAATCCGGATGTCCTTATATAACAATGTTCCTTTGGGTTTTTGATCTAGTCTTCGTGAAGAAATATGTGAGAAATGCTATTGTGTATTATGTGACTGCTGATGAAATGGAGGCCCCGTTTGGAGGTCATAAATTGTTCGCTATTGAAAGTGGCAAAAGGAAGCCGATAATGATTCGATACATGAAAATTGATATTGTCCAAAATCAAATAATTTTAATAATTTTGTATGATAATGAAAATTTAATGTTGTATATTTTATACTATGTGTAAATGAGTATTATTTTTAAGCGTTCCTTTAAGTTGAAATAACTTATTTTCGACTTTTATTTGTTGTAATCTGTATTTATATTTACTTTGTAAATGCGGTTCTTACGCTGGTGCGTATTGTAACATATACCTACTAACAAAGTGCTATTACTTCCATGTTATATAGGAGAGCAGGGGCGTTAGCAAGGATTTCGGTAGGAGTGTATAATTCTGGATGCCTGGGGCTAATTTATAAATGCATTTATTGTTTTCAATTTTAGTTGTAATAGAATTCGTTATAATTATTTCAAATTACTTGGTACAACTATTATGTCCATTATTAGCCCTGGGTTTCCTCCGCCATCCTTTATAATTGAGCCACTGCGAGGTGTTATGAATACAGACTAAAAACCACATAAGTGCTTCAAACATACCCACCGACAAATATATTCCTATAGACGAAACTATAAAATCGAATAGTAACATATTGATTAAACTGAGGAACGGTCTGAAAAGCCAATATGACTTTCAATATATTATATATTTCTCAAAAACAATGCGATGCAATATTTGGATGTTGTAGAAACATTTTTAAAGAATATCAGTAATTGCCTATACTACCTCTAATGTTCAATACTAGGCCTTAGATTGTCCATGCCATGACCTCACACTGTAATGTTTGTATATGTGAAATCTGAAGAGCATTCGATAATTCTCGATATTTATTTTACGATAAACATAGTATTGGTTTAGAATATACTTACCATTTCTTTGCCCATATATAAAATTGAAGAAAGAATAAAGCTTTACTTTTTAAAAAAAGGCCCCAAATAAAATACTTAATTTTGTGCAATTCTGTTTAACAATATAAAATCGAGGAAGTATTGGGACTTAGCTGGAACAAATTAAAGACAGATTTATTTTAAAACATATTCTACAGACACCCAGTTTAGAAATCTTGCCATGGGCTAAAAAAGGCATATCACAGTGTTGTCAATAAATTATAAAAATTGTATTTTTAAGGCTTCTTTTTAAATAAAAATATTGGTGAAAAACTATACTGTAAAAAGACCGTTCACTCACTATAATTCCAAGATATTTAACCATGAAGGTCATATCATTAACATGTGTACTTACTAATGTGTACCATACTTACATGCATTTATTCAATGACCAACATTGCTTTTACAACAAACCACAGGCCGAGCTTGGCTTTAACTGAAGTCTAAAAACAGTTCCTTAGGTAAACTATGCATTTAAGTATGACTGCATCAAAAATTTCATTTACTTACATCCAACAGACACTGCCATAGTAAGCTCAAGTATACATAGTTGTTACGTAATTTATTTTATATTTGCCATGATCCATTGTAGTTGCAAAATAAAACGGAAAGAAAATAGATATTGCAGAAAACCCAATTTATCTGGTTACTCTTGGAAATATTTATAAATATGTTATAAATTCAAACAAATTCTATATATTTTTTAATAAATCATATATTAAGAGGCTATGTATTACACAGTTCATTTAAAATATTATGCAACTAGAATGGGTCGCCGCATGTAAGATTGATATTCAATTATTTATGTTCAGTTTTAATTTATAATATTTTTTTAATGAAATATTATGTTGTGATTCTGTGTTGATTTAATTAATGAATGAGCGTATTGTATTATATAAATGAATTGCGTTACTATGAAATGAGTATTTGAAATAAATTGTTATTCATTATCCATTTTGTGTTGTTTTTAAATTGAGTGAGACCATTTTTAATGGAATTATATTGAATGTTTAAACACATATACATCTGTGAATTAACAACAACTAACTACTGTTGTTTTTTTGTTTCAACAATATTCAGAAAATCAGGCTTAATTAAAATAAATCAAGGATTTGAGTACTAAATAGCAGGAAGATCAATTGTGTCACAGATATAAAAAAATGTGTGTTGCCAAAGCAAATATTTTTTTATTAAGATTTATTTACTACAAAAACACATCTGTTTATGTTAGTATTTTATTGGAAAATATTTACATTAGGCATGATTTTCACTATATCTACAAAGCAAATTACAAATATAAGTGTTAAGAAACTATTTACAAGTATACATTTATTATTAAACATTAAGACCGTATACACCTTGCGCGCAAAGTCAACTATAGGTATTACTTCGTTAATTTCACGCACACATAAGCGACCAAAGCTGTGTGCGTAGAGCTGCCGCGTCGGCTCGCTATACAATCGGCTCAAACAACTTTGATCCGTGCGCTTCAAATATTCAATTGAAATGTAACTGTAATATAATATCATAAAAATATTTTATTTGCGTTATAAGTAGACAAATATTACTGAGCAAGCAAAGAATAATACAAATTTAGATACTAATCATATTTTCGTTATTATTACATTGTTAAGTTGCATTCAAATCAGTGTTCAATCAGTAGACACTACGGACGTTTTATTAATCATTTCGTGTTCGAACACATAAATAGTGTTAGGGGCCTGACAACCCCTTACAATTACGAAATATATTTAATTTTATATTACAATACATAACATAATTTAGCCTCGGAATTACATCCCATTATATTACCTGAAACATAATTTATACTCACTACGAAATCATTGTAGGTAATAAAAATAATTAAATATTTTACTACTAAAGTACTAAGATGTGGTAATCGCAGTCCGCGCGTGGCTATTTTTACTATGTACGGTAAAAATCGACTGCAGCCAGGCCGGAGCGACGAGCGATACGTCCTCCCTCTAGAAGGCCTTGCGGCGGTCTGATTTGATCCACGTCGGACAGCGTGTTTTATAGTGGTTTTTAAAATATTTGTAGAAAACATGAAAACTAATTTTGTTGAAATATAAAAATGGCAATTTATTGATAAGATGTTCTTCTATTATAATATGCAATTGCTATAAAAAATTATGTACGATAAGTTGGTGAAAAAAAAAAATGTTCTTGACGAGAGTTTCTGAATATTTAAAATTAGTTATAATTATTTTTCCTTTAAATTGTTTATTGGTGGCTATTAACTCATTTGAAAAGTCCTGTTTTTAAGCCAAAAAGCGCGTGCAGGGTATAAACGCTCTTAAAGATTCATTTTGAGACAACACATAGGTGGTTTGTTAAGCACATCAAGTTAATGTTGATTCATGGTACTCTTTAGTATGGCACAGTAGAACAACATTGAATATTTGTTATGTACTATTACAAATGACATTCAATTAATATATATTATGGATAACATGATAAAACATGATTTATATAAGTAAATAATTAACAACATTACATATCCATTACAATTTATCACATGTATTCATTTATCAAGATGAAACATCAAATGTTTTAATCAGCCTATAATATTGAAATGCCAGTTCTAGCCAACACTATTTAAAAATCAGATTTCAGTAGTTCACAAATGGTTTTGCTTATTAGCAATCCACAAGTTTTGATTATTGGAATCATTTCTAATAACTAATTATTATTTACAGAATGTTATCACTATAAAACTTTAGAATTGCAAAATAGAAGATCACCAATTGAGTTATATAATATAATCCAGTCTAATATATTAGGAATACTAATGGCACCACACTTCATTCCTTCTGCTCATAGCACACTACCTGTTGACTACCTAACATTGTTACAGTTGATCAAGAATTAATATTCCCAATATTTGGTCCCAAAAAAATTTGTAATACCAATAGTATGATATAGTGCTCAATGACAATTCAATTGACTCAGCAATATGTTATGGCTGGAGCACAAAAAGGCAGAACTGATTAAATGCTGTATATGCTATATAAAATCGTGTATGTATATGATGTAGTGAGAGCATATGCACAAGTAAATATAAAGAATACTGATAGCACAAAGTGCGGGTCCAGTGCCATGTAGCTCTAGTGAATAGTTACCTTTAGGCTGCACCATAACTTATTATACAGCATTGCTAAAATATTACACAGCATTGCCTAAATGTGGTCTAGCCCTAATCTCTATACATAACATTAAAATATCTTAACACTATTCAGCCCTAGGTTCTACTGTACTATTTTCAAATATATACTCTGTTATTGTGTTGACAACATTTTCGCTGTGTTTTATCACAACATCATCTAGTTCATTCATTCTCCTTACTAAAGCTACCGTCTCTTTAACTGACTTGTGTAGTTTTTGCTGTGCATCAGCCAATTTTGATATATTTAGTTTTGCTTTTAAAAACTCAATATCTTCATTTGTTAGTACTGCATATGACATTCTTGTTCTACTTGGAGCTTTAGTTGACATTTGATATTGCCTGAAAAAAATTGTGATATATGAAAATTCAAATATACTTTGTAAAGATTTCTTGTTTACCACTTAATAAATCTAATTTGATGTATGTATTTTATAAGTTAAACACAATTAAGGGCCGATACTTACTGTCTGAGATCATGATATTTGTTTTTTCTGTCATTTACCTCCTTTTTCCATTGCTCTTTCTCAATCAATAGTTTCTCATAATACCTGGAATAGTATAATGTTTCGTATATTATATTAAATACCTATTGGTATCATTGGTATAATAGATTGTTGATTGAAGCTTAAACCGTACCTCGTCAAGTCCTGTGAACGTTTAGTCTCTTCTATGTCTGTATTGCGAGTTATTTGTTCAACATTCTCTGGCACTGGTTGATGGACTGAAAACAATAAAAGGATATATAATATTTGCTGGTTAATATTACTGTAGACTACACATGAAAACAAAAATGTAAAAGATTTAATTAATTCGCTGCGAATATTTTCAAACACCACTTTGTTTATAACACACCTTTAGAATCTCTTCTTTCAAAAAACGTTGATCGTCTCCGTCTAGGTGGAGACTTAAATGATTGATTAGGTTCGGTTTCATTCATTGTATTATCCATTGCAGTTATTATGTCCCAATTTTATACACAAATAATGTTAAAACTTTCTGATACGATATCAAATTTATCAAAACTTTCAAAATTGTAAACGGACGCCGTCGATGGCGTCATGACATATTTTGACAATCCAGTTCCACAGATTAAAATATTTTGCAAAACTGATGTTTTGGAAACAAACATTCTAACGTTGAGATTTTTAACTTTATATAATGGGTTTAGTATAAACCAAGAAGCTTATACCCAAATGGAGATTGCATTCCGTATATAAAAGTGAAGCACAAAAATTTGACCTTAAATGACGTCGCTGTTATCTTCTATCCTTTTCTATCGAGTGACAATGAATGAACATAATGTCATTTTCATTCATTGTCACTCTAAAGAAAAGGATAGAAGATAACAGCGACGTCATTCAAGGTCAAATTTTTGTGCTTCAGTGTTTTATACGGAATGCAATCTCCATTTGGGTATAAGCTTCTTGGTATAAACCAAACAAAACTGTAATTATGACAATTTTTTTCTGGTTGGTTTAGATCAAAATTAAGGATATGCAGTCGCAATACATCTTTCTGGAAGGATCCGATCAGATCAAATGTAATCTAACTGAACTATATTATCGTAGTTTATAATAACTTTGCTGTTTTTAATAAATATTTGTAAAGCATCTTACGTCTGTGAATACAATGGGACTACATTAAAAACAACAACTAAACTGAACCAGCACACATGTATTTTTTCAAAGAAGCAAACTAATTTAGCTTTAACGCAGTGCTGCGTGTAACGAGATTTTCTGTACGTATGGCTGACATTTTTCTTGACGTTTATTTGCTTCAATCAATCCATCAATTCGGTAAAAATACCTACGGCTAAAGGCTTTTTATTAGAGTCTCAAAGAAAATACATAAAAATCAAACGATTACAATGATTTGTTCTCGCAAGAGAACCTAATCATCCATGGGTAAGTTAATAGATTGTAATCTCGTAATTTTTTCGTTAAGAATTAAAATCGTGTTTGAAAAAGGTTGCAGTGTTTGTGTTGAGTGTGTTTTTTGCGGTGTTTTTCAACAGAATGCAGTGATGGAGTTCAATGAATATCGGATAAATGAGGTAATAGATCAGGCTGCCAGGTGCGACCACCCTGAGAGTATTCGGACGCCGAGTCCCGCGCCCCTGCTCACCACAAATGTTTCTTGCGATTTGGAGGACATATTGAGCGACGTAAGTACCCACCATTGTTTTCCGCGCAGTTTTTATTAAATTTCACGTTTATTAACCACTTAAACATATTCTTAAACGTCGTTCAACTCCGAACTTGACTTATTAAAGTCTCGTTTAATATATTTTACTAAGAGCGAAAGGAACAGCTGTAATGATCTTAAATCATCATTTTTTACTTAAAACTTTCATTGCATGTGCAAGGTTGGTAGAAATATAGAAAAGTAAATAAAATCCTTAAATGCATAAATATCATTGCTATTTTATGTAGCTACAAAGTAATTGTTGTGATTTGTACAAAATTATAATTACTACAATCAGTCAAAGTATCAACAATAGTTATTGCTTTAATTACCCAACCTGTGATAACAATTTTATTACATAGGTTATGGCTTCATTATATGATACTGATTAACTACTAAGATCAAATGAATTGACAATTTCTTTGTCTATCACTGCTGCTTATGATACTGGTTTAAAGATATCAGCTTTCATTAACCTAAAAAATATTTAGTCATTTATAAAACATAACTCCTGAAAGTTACTAATCTTATTAGACACTTCTTTGGACAATATTTATCAAAAATGTTATATATTTTTCTATATAGAAGGTAGATTAAAAAATTATATAAAACAGTTTTATCACCGAAATATTGACTTGAAATATACTTTATCAGTATGATAGTTAAATATTTATTTACTTAGGTGTTAATAATTATTATGGATGACATTTTGTACATACAACAGAATATGACATTGAAGAAGTTATTTTATTCAAAAATTTACTTACTATTTCTAACTATTGATTATAAAACACACAAACAGCAACTTATTAATTTAGTTTGTACCAACTCATTTATACCCAGCAGTTCAAACTAGTTTTTTTTTATTCAGTTATTATGTTATTATCAGTCATTATTAATTAACATCAGGCTATATCAGAAACACTTCAAGGCTCCCTCCGTGTCAGCAGAAGCCAGCTTATCAACCAGGAGCTAACAATCCGACCAGAAGCTAACATAGAAGCCAACGTTCCTGACGGTCTTGACTTGTATAAGGTCATATTTGAAGTAGAGAGTGACTCCGAGAATAGAATGGGAGATTTGGATGGTGCAGGAGTACAGAATCAAAACGTAAAAGAACAGGTGAGTCTATTGTGATTTATAATTCCATTTTCGATAAACCAAATAATACATTCTCTAAAATTTCAAGTAAATTTTGTTTATTCCATGATTGTAAGCTGAGTGTAATTTCACAAAAAATATATAGTTTAAATTCATATTACAAGATATTAATGTCATTCATTATTCAGAGATAAAATTGTCTGGAACAGTCTTGTTAAATGAATTATTACACACTATTTGAAGAGATAAATGGCACTTCTTACAAGCCTTACCTTCCATACGAATTGTATAATTATTAATATTGAAAATATTAATTTATAGTTTTAATCCCAGGTTCGAATCCCAGGGCACACCTCTGACTTTTCGGAGTGAAGTGTGTATTGATAGTCAATCACCACGCACTAAAACGGTGAAGGAAAACATCGTGAGGAAACCTGCATACCATAGCGATTCATAAGAATTTCTATGGTATGTAAGTCCGCCAACCCGCACTAGGCCAGCGTGGTGGACTATATGGCCTAACCACTCTCAATCGTATTCTCGATTGTAGAGTAGGCCCGTGCCCTGCAGTGGGACGTATATGGGCTGATACAGTTTTAATCACTCATATGCAGAATGCTATTTTTCTTCTCAATTAGCTTTATTTTAAAAATTATTAGAATTAGGTAATGCATACTATGTTCAGTTTCCCTTCACCGCGCACTAATTACGCGAGTCTCGTTATGCTGTCAGATGTTTTTTACTTAGTGTTAATAAGTGTAAATAGTGATTTTTTTCATAGAAATTTAGAACATATAGACAGGCCAGTCAATGATATCTCATCATTGCCAATGAACACTATGACACCAAGTGAATTGCGAAATATCACGATACCCATAAAAATCTTTAATAACCCATAATAAATTGCTTTCATGGAATTAACGAAATGAATAAATTGTGTCTGTTTTTTTTAAATAATAACATAGTTTACAATTTTGGACAATTTATCTGTTCATCACCTAAGGTTGCACGGTGGAAGATTTTGGCAGAGCTCCTTTATACAGTGGTAAAGAAGAATTCAATAAATACATATTTTATTTGTTATCCACCCAATTTCCGGTTTGTTATAACTGTAGCATTAACTACATAGTGGAAACCTGCATCTCCATGTCTGGTACTGCAGATATTCATGAGCGGTGGTGATTACTTACCATCAGCTGTTGTTCATTTGCATAATAGTAAAAAATGCAATGCGTTTAGTTGTATTGCATTGTTTTTTTGTTCTTGAATATACACTTTGTTGATGTCGTTCCGTGTTAACTGTGTAGATATTTGTCAAATATGTTCATTTTACTTCGCTTACTGATGTGATAAGAGTCTAAAAAAGCAATTACATTAAACACACCCATACCTTGGAAAATATTTGCATTCTTTTACAATAATTGCTAAAGGTTGTTCGTGTATACTTGCATTGTTTTATTAAATCATAGAACATGTATAAATTACATACATACATACATTTTGTGGAAGAAATACATCCTTATTAGATTCCAATTTATGGCCAAATTATCATCTAGTGTATAATTCTTGGTTTGGCTATTTGTGATGCAATAAAACGAATCCTTATCCTTATGAAAACATTTTAAAATCACTTAAAACATGAGCATGATGTTCTATCTCGACACATACGAAATTATTTTTGCTTAGTCCCGATGACTTGAAATGACCAATACTTATCATACAATATGACAGACAGTGGTGTATCTAGTGAAAAAATTGTCGCATAGAAAAGATTTTATAAACGAATTCTTAAAATATTATCGGTATCAAAAATCTTTGTCCTTCAAAGATGTTTCATGATCGATTTCGATGCGTGCATCGAAACAAAAACTCGGATTTTATAGTACATTGAGTAAAATAGAAAATATTTTAAATGCAATACTAGAAATCACCGTCCCGCGGTGTGGCGTAGCCGTATTGTTATGTGTCATTCGTGTTTATTTGACCGTAAACAGTGCAAGTGGGACACCAATTCCCGCCGTTAAATTGGTTTAACGCGATACGAGGATCAAGTTTATAGTCCGTGTCGGTTACATTATAATCCTGTGTACCCGGGGTTTGTACCTCCCCTCGTATAGAGTATAAAATATTGATCTCCGCCACCCTTCTATACCTTATCGACTATTTTTCTAGCGATATACTGCAAACTCTGTAGATTTGGGTGGCGGTCATTGACAAGATATTGATGTAGATCAATATGTCCAAACTGACCGAAAATTAAGTCAGGTGGTGGTGGTGGTCAGGTAGTTTAAGTGTCTACCATGCAACTAAAATATCACACAAATAAGCGACTATTTTAATATATGTTGGGTTTATTATCCTTCTTTAATTTGATGACCATTTATAAACAATACTAGTGGCTTGGAGTGGAATAGTAACCACCTTTGTCAGAGTTTAAAAATCACCATAACGGTCCACGCTAGTGTGTTCCGAAATTGCCAGCAGTGTATATAATTTACTTTAGCCGTATAAAAAAACGCAATGAACTCGTCCTCAAATTAGTTTAATTATAAATTATCTTACATTATTGGGGATCGTGTATAGATATAAATCGCCGTTATAAATGTTCTTGTTAAAAATACGGGTTATTCAAGTAATAATATTTTAAGGCGCTTGATGCTTTGGTGCTGTACGGTCGCCAAGGTTACCATGATCCGCATCACTGCACACCGAAACACCTTGATGTAAACATTGCCTAGTTGCTATGGAAACACGCAAGCTACCCGCATCCGGCGGACGTAGTGCGAGTTTTTGCAATAGGGTACTGGAACGCGCTGGTAGATGTACGTTGAAAATGGGCGTTTTTATCAAGGAACTATAGAGTCTGTACAATAGGGTATTTTATTATGATTAAGTATTTGTTTTGTATTATTATTTTGCGTACAAACCTAAATACCATTAAAATAAAACATTTATTTATTCAAAACTTCATTGTACACCTAAAAACTAACAATACAGATATAGACGATAAGAAAAAAAATGTACAAAAGGCGGTCTTATCGCTCGAGGCGATCTCTTACAGACAACCAACCATGGGATGGATAAGAGGGAACGAAAGTTTTGGGGTACCATGAGGTGTACGGAAGGATAAACGGACATATATCTATAATTATACATACCTAATGCATATATAAATAAATATATATACATAAACATAAACACATACATAAATAAATATTATAACTAACATGTATCAACATTATGCATAAAATAACCATAGCAACAAATATATATATATGTTACCGGAAATGTATGAAGTCTAGGAATTGTATACATTTCCTAGGAAATGTATACAATTCCGAAGCTGTTTAGGAAATGTATAAAATATTCTTTCAATAATTATTTTATACATACATATCCTGGGAAATGTATACATTTCCTAGGCATTGTATAAAATTCAAATATCGTATTAGGAAATGTATAATAATAATGGTTTCTGTAATAAAACACGTTGTTCAAATGAGAGTAATATTTTTTATCACAGGTAACAATCATAGCGTTAAATTCTATAATACTTAACTATTATAGAATTTATATTATATAAATAAATAAATAAATACTAACCTAACCTAACCTAAACTACCACTTTACTGGTGGTAGGTCTCTCATATGTGAGAGACTGACTGGGTGGGTACCACCGCAATGTCTATACCCGTCAGACAGCAGTTTAAATGCACTGTTGTGATTCGGATTGAAGGACATTGTAGCCAGAGTAACTACTGGACATATTGAGACTAAACATCTATATGTCTCAGGATGGCGAGCGCAGTGGAATGCCAAGCATTGCTTTGCAATTCAAGGTGTTTTTTGGTTTTGCTACTGTTCATGAGCGGTCGCATCGCTTACCATTAGGCGAACGGCATGCACGTCTCGTCTTAACAGCAATTAAAAAAAATAATATAAAAAAACCTAACCTACACGCATTGACCTTTTACAATCGGATGATGCAATACCCTCCCCTCGCTCCGCTATCCCCGCTTACCCCTTGATATCTTAAATATCTTACATTTCCGATCACTATTTAGGAAATGTATAGATTTCCTAGGAAATGTGTCTAATGTAATTTATTTTACACATTTCCGGGCGATTTTAGGAATTACATAGATTTCCTAGGAATTGTATACAATGACGGATTACATACATTTCCGTTAACATATATAAATATACACATAAATATATATATATATACATACATATATATACATACACATACACATACACATATATAAATATGAATATATATAAATAAACACGGTATACATGCAATGTCTTCAGTTTAATTGTGAAAGATAATGTTGTTTGACCAATCTTTTGAATATGGGCAGCGACTCTGCCCGCCTCACAACATTTTTGTCAAAAAAACATATTAAGGTAGCTTGTAAGATGAGGCAAATATTATTATTTGTCATTAAAAACTATAATTAAATTATTTTAGATATACAAGAAACTAGGCAGGGGCAAAATTAATCTATAATTATTGTTCCCTTTAGTCTTGAACTAATATTCCTTCAATTTAATTTTCATAGTAATTGGTGTAATACAATCGCGCGCATTGACATTACCGACATATTTAACCCTACGTGATTGGAATTTACTTAGCTCGGCCCTTCATAAACATTTCGAGCAAGTTGAGACTCTAGCTACTTAGCAATAATTTTTTTAAGTATAATTCGAAATTCAAAATTGTAGTATCGTTAATTTATTTTTAAAACGCAAGATATTATAGATCCCACAAAGGGTAAATAACTGGTTATAGTAAGTAGCTGGATGCAGGCCGCTTCCAACAGGTTGTTGTGGAGATCCTTGGAGGAGGTCTATGTTCACCAGTGGACTGCCTGTGGCTGACGAGAGAGACATAGATAGATGGAAAAATAACTCATCCTTTCCGCACATAAACAACAAAGCCTCTTAAAAAAGGGATCAATCTAGTCGGTCTTTAGAAAAAATAACAAATCGTTTAACTAAAACTTGCTAGATGCACAGTTGTCACTCAAAACTAGTTAATTAATCAAGAAAAGATCAAGGCCTGCATGATTGTTAAGGTCAAATAACAATAACGGTAAAAGTAATATGTGACATATTAAACTTAATTAGTGAATTAACGAAGTTTTGATTTATGGCGATTCTCGACTTTTGGAATGGAAATACTGGTAATAAAAAATGCATTAGTTCTACCTCTCTGTGTTCTGTTTAATGGTAGCGCGTTGCAAAAGTTCGACAATGTGTATTGTCTCATATTTATTAAGTCACGGAATCGTAAATATACATTGATATGACGGCTGTGTATACTTTATATTCTAATATATAACCACAAGAGTCATCACTTAACTATCAACTGCTGAAAATAATATCAAGTCGGAGCGCCATTACATTTTCTTTTACTTGTTACCGCCCTAAGTATCCAGGGGGTCATTTGGGCTGTATATTTTCTTCGATAGCTGCAATATTTTATTCTGATGTGATTTAAATTGCCCTTCGTACTTTTCCTTTCTAATGAGTTTAGGATATTTGGCTATCTTTTACGGGTTGACACAATTTTGGCTGTCTCCTGAAATCTCGACCTACATAGAATAAATTGAAAACGTGATAACATGTTCGTGCCCTATTATGATTTATGATTGCTTTTTCACTATTTTAAAAGTGATTTGTGAAACATACAAAAACATCCAGCCTTCTTGCCAGAAAGGGAAGTCTGGGATGCTGTCAGAACACCTAAGTTTTCTGTTATATGTTCCGTATCAATATGTGATAGGGGCGACATATAGGCACAAATAGAAACATTTTCCCGACTTCGGTTTTATAATGACTATAAAAATACAATGTCACAAGGATTCGAACCCGAGACCTCAATAATATAATTATAACTTAGTACAATTGCGCCTCCAAGCCAGTATATAGTATACACTATTGTATGCGATGTTCGCTATTCTATGGGACGAATATCATCTAATTAGGTTATTAGATAAAAAAAGATAAGTCGCAAAACGAAGTATTGTAAGATCTGAAGTTTTGTGACAGGTCTATTGTGAATTGCGATAAAAGATAGCCCGATGCAACCAAATAAATGATAACTTCACGATGTCTCTACTTACACGTGGACTTAGAGATTATCGTGGACTTGACATTGAATTGTCGGAATTCAAGGCTCAAGCCATTGAGCATCCCCATCCCCAAATTCTCTCAGTCATTCTGCTAAGATCATTACCGTGTATGGACGAGAACGAAGTTGATCCTGCGTTGATTATAGCGCGCGCTGGGACAAACTTTTTATAATTCACAAGTATTTGTTTCTCGATGTTGTTAGGCTGAAATCACTTGAACTATAATTGCTGATTCTCCTAGCATAGTTTTTCTTATCGCTGGGGGTCGTGATTCCCTGATCATGACGAATTCTTTGTTCTGGTTATGCTGCGCCATCTGTTCCTATCTTTAGCATAGCGTAGCGCAATATTAAGTTTGATGTTAAGGATTGAGCTGGTTTAGACCTACCATCTAATGGGACATCGGCTTTTCAGACGTTTTCCCTCGATTTTGCCAGAAATTTTTTGGGTTATATTCGTCCGTTCTGGTATATGGCCATAAACTCCATGTAGTTGCTGACCCACGTCAAAATATTGTATTTTAATGTGACTTTGTGCTTGGCTTTGTACTTATATAAGTTATTGTTGCATAAGACCTTCCCCAAGTAGGGAGATTATAATTTATAGGGTAAAAGATAGCAACAAAGCATACAAACAATAATTGACTCTCATGAAAAACTAGCAACGTATCAACTGGTTCGAGTAAGTGTACTCGTTACTGTAAGGACGCTCAGACGAGATCGTGTTGATAATGAATGGGCTAAACTAATGACACACTTCATTTACTAACTAATGTAATGCGCTCATTGCCTCTTGTGTTCAGATAATTCTTGTTCATTTTTCTCATTTTACCCACAACAGTGGTAAATAAACAAACGCCTATTTGGTATTGGGTGGAAATTTATAGTAATGGTTTCTTAGATTTACGCGAATGTAACACATTGTAATAGAAGTATTATTTACAGATTTCATCGTCGGTTTGGTTTATTTTCTTATGTTTTTTAAGTTCCCAACGTTTCGATTACTTTACAGCTTTCGTGGTCACAGGGTGGTCAGTGACTTTGACTGTATGTAAATGAACTTTAGTCTCTTTGAAAACAGAAATTAATTAGTAGCTTTGCTATGACGTTCTATTCAGCTATTGAAATTCACGAAGGCTCAATAATTAAGTTTACCTTAAACGACTTCAGCGGCTTAATGAACCTAAATTGGACCAATCGGTGTCCTCTATTCTTCTAACATTGTATCTGGTTTCAGGTATATTTTACGAAAGTTTGGGTCAAACTTTTTTTTTTTTAATATTCGCCCGTATAGCAACCACTGTATACAGTGCTCGTACCTGTCATAGTGGTCTGGCACGTTAGTTTATCGTGTTTCGGGTTCAGCTTGTGTGTATCAGATTTCGAGTTGGTCGGTTATATTATGTATATCGTTGGATTATCACCATCTCTCATAGATGGATACTATTTGCATTTGAATGCACCTACAATCACCTGTTCTGTCTTCAATTTCCCTTTATACGTTAAAAAATTACCTCAACGCGAGATTGAAAGATTAAGGTCACTTGCCAATTAAAAATTTGTGTCAGGTTCATTAAAGAAGCATTGACGTACTTCGCTCTCGCATGCAATCAAATACTAAAAATATTGTATTTTAATTGTTATAACACATCATCGCTTTCACGATGTTTGCACAAAATGTAGATAGACCTTCGTCGATTTGAAACGGTTTCTTTCATACACCTGTTAGCATTGTGTTTGTATTGTACTGATTTCAATATCCCTCTTTATTGCATAAAGTATTGTTTCTTTGTTGTTTTGTATTTGTTGTCCTGGCTATAAACCGTACTACATATTTGCGAGTTTGGCTACAGTCCTTTGAAAATGGTGTTAGTTAGGGAAAGATATGTAGGTATAGGCAAAACTTGAACACTTTTTCTTCAATTCGATATTCTGCTGTAGTAATCGACAGGAAAGAAAGTAAAAGACGGCTATATTTTAAAATTCTTGATTTGGAATTTACATAGTAGAAAAACAATATATCGAACAAGATTTTTCATATAGAGGCTTAACATCTTATATTTCAAGTTGGCGGGCGCAGTGGAATGCCAAGCATTGCTTCGTAATTCAAGGTGTTGTTTGATTTTGCTACTGTTTATGAGCGGTCGTATCGTTTACCATCAGACGAACGGCATGCTCGTCTAGTCATTCATAGCAATAAAGAAAAAAGGAAAAAAGCCAAGAAAATGCATTTCCAATTTACGTAGATTTGTGAAACCTTGATAAGAAGAAAGCATGTTTAACGAACATTCAACTCGGTAATTTTTAAATTATGAGTGCCTTTGACCCACTGCTTTCTCGAATACCACGGCAGTATTGTGAGTTTGTGCTGATGATAGCATATTGTTGGATACAATACTAAAAAGATACACACTGTCCAGGTAAATATCCGGATAGTAAGTTTATAGATCATTGTTATGTCCTTATTCTTTCCTTATTTGTGTATGATAACCTCCGTCACGAAGTTGGTCAATGACCTGATGTAGAACGGGAGGTCTTAGCTCGTAGTTGTGAACCACAGATCACTTCCAATAGATACCGCATTACGATAGTTTTGTTTTGAACCGAAAACGCCAACGAAGGGAACTGCGCGGAGGGTGGGCGGGTTGTAGCGCGGTCACGTGGACTTCACTGGAGAGATGAGGCATAAGTCGATAAATAAAAAAAAAATATCGATAGTTCGATTTGCCAGTAAGTTCATGTGTTATGATCGCTTCTATAACTTAATTGCCAACTTGTTAAATGTTTGATAATATTTTTTCACCGGACTGATCTGATAAATTATACCAACCGGCAACCGCTAACTACGAATAAAATAGGATTAAGATTTATACTTTAGTATGTAACGGTTTTATTTCTATTATTCACCGTGTATTTTTGTTTACCATAATGGCGAAATACCCAAATTAAGTGTTGATATAAAAGATCAGATAAAAATATGAAATAGTAAATAACTAAACCTCACGCCCTAAAGGGCTACAATAACTTATTCCGTTTCTTGAATTCTGACGGCGGCTGTAGTAAATGTAATATCGACAAGAGATGATGAAACCCACTTAACGAACTATGAATGTTTTTGAGGCGATATATACAACGTATGTTAAAATTAGTGCAATAGCCATTGATTTAAAAACTAAGGATAGGCCCTTCAGTACGTTGGGTACGTCAAAAAGCCGCCTGTGAACATCGCGCCATCTGTTAGATTTTCATGTAACTACGTAGTGTGCTAAAGGATCCGACCGTCGACGTAACTTTGTTACGTCGTAGTTATTTAAACGTTAAATTATAAAAATTTGATTTGATTTCTATGTATGTATATCCATAAATCAGGAAAAATATTTTTTAACATTAAATATGTTGTATATTAGTTATGTAAAATAATATGTGAAATATAGTGTGCAAATTGATAACAGAAAAAACATTATATTAAAGAATTAAAATAAAATGAATAAAAAATAATAAATCTGAAAATTTGTAACGTCTTAGTAGGCCTTTTTATTAAATGGAACACATTTTAATTTGCATTATAGGTAGTTTTAGTAGTATAATTTGCTACGGATTAAAAATATGTAAATCAAGTGGTAAATATGTCAAATAATTACACGGCATCAGTTCTACTATAGCTTAGGTCTACGCATTCCTTAATATGCGCCGCTACAAAGTACAAAGTTATGTCGTGCAGAATACATACGCCGAATGACTTGATGGCGGCCATGAAATTGTTTTTCAATAATGCTAAAATAAATGTTATATTGACTTAAAGTAATATAATTTTTACTTATCGGTGATAAGAAATGTTATCTTTATTTTTTGTGAATGTTCGATCATATTTATTGCACCCACGCACGATACAATTGGGCATTTTTACGACGACTTACAGACCGGTGCGCTGTGACGTCACAACCGCTGCACTGGTCTGTAGACCACTTTCGTGACAACACTTTTCTCGCTCTCCGCCCCGTCCATATATTTTACGTCAATGGCAATAGCTCGTGCTACTTACTAAAACTTATGATAAATAACCTCCCATTATATTTGAAAACGTATACAACTAGAGGGAAAAAAGGAAATTTTATTACGCCAAAGATAAAAATAAGTATAAAAATATTGTAAAAGTTACTTGTTAAAAAATTTAACTATTTCAAATTACATAAAATAACGTAATTATGGTAATTTGCAATTTTTATTTAAATCAATATATATTTTGTGACATTGTCATTTAATAAAATTAATTTACATCATTGTTTTAAAATATCGATATTTCTGGGAATTATATTATAAACATGCGTCAAACACTAGAAGAACGCGTGATTTCGCCAAAAAAAGATAGCTTATTACGGTTATTGCTATGTGAAAAAGAGACGGCTGATTCTCCATCCGAACTCGTCTGTTTGACATTGATACATTAACCAGTATAAATGGAGCTCGCTCGGGACCAAATTAATTTAAAGAATATTAGTTATCGATGAAAACTTATTGCGTTTTTTTAGATACTTTATTATTTTGAGTTTTTTGCACACCATTTTATTGAACAAATCATTTTTAACTGTAATATTATGTTCCCAAAATGTAATTTTCGCTAACGTGCGACGACATGTGCGGGTCTACTACTTGGACGACACTGATGACGCGAAATTTGGCATCGGTTTATATCTATCTGATATCTTATATGTGTTGGGCGCAACCGCTGCCTTGCATTAGGTATCTATTGGGAGTGATCTGTGTTGTGAACATACTAATACAATTAATTATTGTGCTGTAGTTTTCAAATATTAATTTTGGATGATTGTGGCTCTTAAGAATCTGTTGTAGTTTCTGATACATTTTGAAGGAAGTTTGAAAGACCGGGTTGAAGGACATTGTAGCCAACGTAACAACTGGACATATTGAGACATAACATCTTATGTCTCGAGATGGCAAGCGCAGTGGAATGCCAGGCATTGCTTTGTTTTGTGTCTTTATCTGAGGTTAGGATTATGCGTGTCACTGCTATCCAATAATATAAATTATGTGTATGAATTTCTAAAAATATGTGGTTTAAAAGGTACGGTCTACATACCAGATCAGTTTCGCTCAACTGATATGTAAATAATGCCGGTTACCCATGGACTGTTGTTCAGTAGTCCAATAAAATATTTTTTATTGGCCATTAAATTACACACAGCTGTTAGATTACGTAACACTGCTATCGTAATACAGCAATTGCTAAAATGTGAAACAGTCGTGTTAACGGGCTGTGTTATCTGTGAACTTCGAACTAGGCAGTGTGTACATTGTAAATTATATTTAAAAAAACAAATTGTTTTGTATTATAACGTATAGTTTATTAAAATTATTTGTTGCTCCCAAATTTGCTTTGGTTACCATTTTTACAATATCCCAGACAGAAGAACAGAATACCAAACTAACTTTTATAAATAAAACTTGGCTTCACAATATTTGAATAATCCTGTGTATTGAAGACTATTTCATATATCTTACCGTGTCTTCATTAAAGTTCTTGAAAGTGTAAACATTAAAACCTAAGTGAAAGGTAGGTCCATCAATTTATAAAATAGATCAAAAGCTTTGTATAAAAAAAGTAAAAAATAAAAACCAGCAAATAACATTTTTAAATCACATACCATAAAACAATGAACAGTATTATTCAACGTGGAAGGACAAAAGCTGTTCCCATTTCACAGAACAATAAAATATGCAAAAGCACAATGTAAACTCATTCGTCTTTGACCTCTCGAAGCATTCTATGTCGCAGCCCTGAGCGAAGACCTCGGTTCAGTTTGTTTGACCTCTGCTCAATCAATACACTCGCCGAGGGACACTGGAACGGTGTCATTAGTATCCAATACTCTATTGTCCTAATCGATTTGTAGGACCGTGGAAATAAATTTCCCCTAATTTACCCCGGCTCATTTCGACCAAGAGCGGTTATGAGCCGTGAAATTCGATTTTATTGGCGCCGATGTGCGTAAGTGATGTTGATGTGGGTAGGTTAATTGTAGGTGCGAATGATTTAATGGATTCCTTTATAGGCCCATGGAGGTCATTATACAAGAATGCCCTTACAAATGATATCTAAGCTTTAAATGATAAATTTGAGTAAATTGATTGGTATTTGGCAGGACTCTCATATGTGAGAGGCCGCATGGTTTGGTAACACCGCAATGTATATTTCTCCCACCAAACAGCAGTGTAAATGCACTGTTATATTTCGGTTAGAAGGACATTGTAGCCAGAATAACTACTGGACATATTGAGACTTAACATCTTATGTCTCAGGATGGCTAGCGCAGTGGAATGCCAAGCACTGCTTTGTAATTTTTCGTGTTGTTTGGTTTTTCTACTGTTCATGACCGGTCATATCACTTACCATCGGGAGAATGGCATGCTCGTCTCGCAATTAATTGAAATAAAATAAAACAAACCTATTCAATAAAAAGGGCACTGAATATGAAGCGTTCTAACTAGAAATATTTTCGTATTTTATAAACCGAATTTTAATAACATATTTTTATTGGACGTTAAAAAGATTTGAGGTTCTCTTTTCAAATGCATTTTTAATATTTTCCCAAAGCGCGGTTCAGATAGCGTATCGAATTACATTTTTTGATTATGTGTTAAGTATCGTATGATACGAAAACTAACATGAATATTCGAAAAGGTCGCTTGTTAAATATCTGCTCATAAAATTTCACAATTTATATGGTTCTGCTACTACACTGTTGCTACAAAATAAAAAAATATATATACCTTAAAATATAATCTCAAATGTGTCCATCGTTTTAGAATCAGTACGTGCGATAATTGTCGTCAGCTTGTTTTGGTTTGGTTCCATTGTGCGTCCATTAAGCTCGTTGCTTCGGCGCGGGCGGTCACCTCTGGCCGTAGTCTCACTGCCGTCGTCTGTCGCCTCGTGTCGTGTGTCGTGAATAACTGCAACATTACCATAGTGAACTTTATTATCGTGATAATGTTGTGTTACGTTAATGCGTGCTTGTTGTGAAGTGTTATCAGGATTCTTAAAAACAAAATAATCTCGTTTATCCAGATTATCACATCGTCTATCGATGTCGTTGTGTGTTGTGATTTCATAGTTTACTTAACTTTTTTATTTCAATTATTAGATTCGTGTTTTAAAAGTATTAGAACATTTGTATCGGCATCGTGCCATTTGTCTATATCAGATATCTTTACGACAGTTACATCGATATTTACTATCATAGATTTATGTGCAGTGCAGTAGTAACGTTCGATTATTTTTTAATAATAAAACAGTAATGTGTTGGCCAGTGATTGGTACTAATAACCTTTTAGCGAAACGATTCGGTATTTCGGCGTTTGTTTACTAATTGAACCGAAGGACATGGCAATAGTCATCGCCAGAGGGAAGGTACGGATTGTAACCATCTGACTATTATTTTAGTTTATTTGTTGATCTCATTTTGAATAAAATTGTTTAATGTGAAAGAATAAAATGATACGGTTTTTGCCTTATTATATGGATAATGTGGCATCGATTGATAATATATCCATCGTTTTCATCTATACAATCCTCAGCCGCAAGAAGTATAATGCTAATCATGCTATTAAGAATTTCTACAATGACCTGTTGCAATAAATATTTTAATTTTAAATATCATAATAATATATCAACGCATATCATTTTCATGAGGTAATCATTGATACACCCAGTGCAATCACACTGCCTCCAATCGATATATTTTCTTCATACTTTTTTTTATTTTATATTAATTTTATCCTAGAATCAGTGTTAAAATTTGTTCTTAGTGCATAAAAATGTATTTTCTACGTAGAATTGTGAAAATAGGATTTGAAAATACAATTTTCTATTCTAGATTTATTCTAGAGCACTTATTCTAAAGCACTTTACTGTGCATAAGAGAAAGAAAAAAACACAAAATTATTCATCTAGTTATGTTATGAATCATAAATAAGTATCAGTCATTTTATATCTATTTTTCTCCATCACTGTCATCAGTCTTCGTGATTCTAATGTTATCCATGTTGGATTACATGGATACAGATTTTTCAATACTATTAGTGAACTGGCATAGACTAATCATAATGTAGATAAAATAAATGAATCTCAACTCAATATTTTTATCTCGTAATGGGATAGTATGAAAGTAAATGCATACATTGTTAACTTTCCGGTGTATCAAATTTTGGAATAAAGCCAAGAGAACGAGTACAAAGCGAATTGTGGACTAAAACTTTCAACCAAATTCAGTAATACAAGTGTGCTGTGGCTGCGAAAGTTTCTATCCCTCCAACATCAGGGACAAAGATAAATATATGAGTTTTATATGTAAAGTATTTACATAACAAGAAAACATATATGTTCTCAGTTCTACCAAATCATTAACATGATCTGTTAATGATATAATTTCCGATTTAAGCAAAAAAAAAAAACAAGAGTTAGCAATTATTTTCAAGCGATAATTGTGTTATTTGCAAAGATTATGTACCTACTAAAGAACATAATGAAAAATATTTAGTGGAGGTATACAGCCTAATTCCAAATTTGATAATTATAATGCACTCACTGCGATACGGCGCGGCGTGAGCTGCCAACTTGCATGTGCGCTCCTAAATTTTGAGTTAAACGAAGCGTGAAACATTAAGCAGTCTGGCTTAATTATGATGGTTGTTAGCAGATGTTACCTCTCTTTGACATTATCTATCAAATGAGCTCTTTTTTTCCAACTACGTCGATGAACACAACCACAGAATACTTTTTATATATGAACATAAGTGTGTGATTTGTCTGTTCTCGTCTCATGGTTCGAGCAAATTAATTAAGTCAGTTTTAATTTAAATATGATTCTACAACTACCTTATGGATTTTAAGTAAAAATTTTTGTTATAAAAGAGATTGTGTTTGTATATATCCAACGGTGTGCCGTTTTCTATCGTTATAAACGATGCACGCAAGTACTTTAGGAGAAAATATTCAAAATATTGTGGATCGTAGATCTATCAACGTAAACTATCAGAACATGGCTACAGTCGTTGAGAATTTTAAAGGGTTGTGGAAGCAATCTTTCTAAATTATCTTGGAATTCTTGCACCATGTTGCCCATTAGAGCCTGATTAGAATAGCAAGATTGATGAACATATATTTATTCAATATTTCCGTTCGCATACGAGTGTTGTTTTAATTAGAGACATTAGATTGACCCAAGAACACTAAATAGATACGGTTTAGCTTTTCCACTTCTCAGTGTTTTGAAAAAAAATTAAAACGGTGAAAGACAACATCGTGAGGAAACCAGCATACCATAGCGATTTATAAGAATTTCTTTGGTGTGTAAATTCGCCAACTTGCACTAGGCCAGCGTGGTGGACTATATGATCTAACCACTCTCAATCGTACTCTCGATTGTAGAGAAGGCACGTGCCCTGCATTGGAACGTATATGGACTGATACAGAAAATATCATCTTGAGATACGATATTCAGTAATTTAAGTTGAAATTGATAAAAAGCAATACCTAATTAGAATTAACGAAAATATCACAATCAGAAAGGGAGTTGTAATATTACATAATTGTATGCCAATATTTTATATTTTAATGTCTTTTAAACCTGATAAAAAGCTAGCTATCTCATATGTCGATTCAATTGCTATAATGTTCTCCCGATGCCTTTCTTAGTCCAGTTCTAATTTTGCGCTGCGGTTGTGGTTAGTTTGAGCTCTGGAAACTACCGGCCTGTATAACACCAGTACGTTTCTCGTGACGTAATTACCCGAAGGACTCCTTTCAATAGCATAATCTTGTATCGTCATTTTGTCGATGACGTTAACATTTAGTGTAGTTTCACATCCGACCATCGCGTCATTCAAAATGGTTATGAAAAATTTAATTCAATTAATGCAATATTTCTTATCGTCAGATGCGTCATTACAGAAGCTGTTGCTTTGGTCACGCCTGCTCTTATTCACTATCAGCTTGCGTGCAAAACCACGCCAATAGTAATTTTGAATTTAATATAAGGACTTTTTCTGAGTGTATTATTTTGGTTCGTACATCTTGTACCAACCAATATATTATGTTCCATTTATAAAATGACAATATGGCGAAATTTAAGTATAACATATGTTGTGAATATTGACACATATTTATGCAAATAAATATAATTGAACTTGGCTGGTGTGTAGGAGTTTTGTAACTACTATATACCAATACTTAAACAATAGGAAATTGTTTCTTCTATACAATTGAATTGTGGCTAATTAAGTGGTTGTCTTCTGCGAAGGGAATTCAACGATTAAATTAATTTAAGACATAAATGCGGGTAAGTATTCAAATATGAAGACAGGAGTTAAGCAGACGGTTTCTTAGACATCACTAACAGCCGTTTAAGACACTCAACTGTGTACAGCAAAATACTGTATTTTATTTTGTCTAGACGAAGCTAATGTATTACATCTGGTGTCATTTGTCGTGTAGTTGATACCAGGTGTCGAAGTTGTTAAGTTTTTATGTGTTCTTTGTTCAAAGTTTAATAGTTTTAGATCGTGTTATGTCTGCATAGTTGGATAAAATATTTGTATTATCTTCTTAATTAGAGGAATTAGTATTATTTTGGTAAAATGTGGAAAAAACTGTTTATAGACTACAAGCCCGTGGCAAAAATCGATGGGTCAAATGAACCACCAGGAGACCTATTTGGTAGGATACAGGGGCATAAAATAATAATATTCAGCACTATGCCGTCACTTGTAAGCTGCCCGTCTCAGTGCAGATGAGACTTCAAAATCATCAAGGAGAGGGGTTCATTTTGGTCATTTATTTTTGTACGGCATTTCTACCATCGATAGGTCCATGAAAAATAATAGAAAGAACACGTAGTGCCGTACAAAAATAATGCGTCACAAAGTCGGAAGAACGTTAGATATTCCGGCAAATTTGTCGCTAAATTTGGTCATTTGATTTTAAACGGCATCGGTTCCATACAGTCGCAATACCTCTTCTAAACCATTATTCCGCAACGCCGTACAAAAACTATGCGACAAGGAAGAAAAATCAGCGGTTGCAACCCACTCCCTTTCAGTGGTCCGGGGGGTGATTTGACACAATATGGGATAACTTTATTTTGAAAGTATTTAATGCATAGATAACATTTTTTCACATGCCGTACATTTTTTTGTGATCCCCAAAGGTCTGTAGAGCGGAAAATATCTCTCGAATAATCCATGTAATAAAATATACTTTAGGGTGATATTTAGTATGATATTTACTGTACAGCATTTAGACAATTTATTTGTATCTAATGCAATCATCTATAAAAGTCAATTTCGTACATATCTGAAAGTTCACATTGATAAAAGGTAATAAACATAACAAAAACTAATTATTATTAATTCCTTTTTTTTTAACTTTATTTGTCCGCAAAATAAGATGACACATATTCATGTTTCAGAAGGTAATCGAGAAGAGGATACGGACGTCGATGAGGACCTTGATTCCGATACCGACTCAGTCACTAATTCAGATATTGACTTAAAATTTGAAAGACATACCTACCTATTTTTTCATTTCTGTATATATCATTTAGTATATTTAATAACACAATTCAAAAAAATATGTCCATGTTTGCAGTATATGACATCGAAAAGTTTACAAAAATATAAATACTGAGCTTAGCTATAGTTTTTCAATTTTTGGATATAATATACACTGTTTCACTTTAAAAGCCGGCATAATGATTTTTTATACATGTTATTAATTATTCTCTTCAAAAATATGTTAATGCCGTGTACTATCATACGACCATAAAGTACTCCTGAAATGGTAGTGCCATTTTAATCAGCCAAAAATTATGTTCTGCATTAAAATGTACGGCATAATTTTTCCTTCATTTGTTTACCTGAGAACTATTTAAAACAACAATAATATTTAGAAAGTTGCTGTATTTCACTAATCTACGATAATTTAAACTTTTGAAATGATTTGAGAAAACTCATATTTTATTTTCCTCTCCATTTCTTTTCGAACATTTTTATTGAATGGCAATACTAAATAACAATTGTATTTAGCAATATCATGTTAAAAAACAGGTTATCGTACAGGATCAAATGACCTTTCAGGTTTAAAAGTCAAATTTATAAGGAATTCATGTATACATTAAAATTAACAATAATTTAGTGACGGCTTTTTTTTAAATAGTAATTTTGAGTGCTACTTAATGTTATGAAACCGATGCCGTATTTTTTCAAATCACCCCCCGGACCACTGAAAGGGAGTGAGTTGCAACCGCTGATTTTTCGTCCTTGTCGCATATTTTTTGTACGGCGTTGCGGAATAATGGTTTAGAAGAGGTATTGCGACTGTATGGAACCGATGCCGTTTAAAATCAAATGACCAAATTTAGCGACAAATTTGCCGGAATATCTAACGTTCTTCCGACTTTGTGACGCACTATTTTTGTACGGCATTACGTGTTCTTTCTATTATTTTTCATGGACCTATCGATGGTAGAAATGCCGTACAAAAATAAATGACCAAAATGAACCCCTCTCCTTGATGATTTTGAAGTCTCATCTGCACTGAGACGGACAGCTTACAAGTGACGGCATAGTGCTGAATATTATTATTTTATGCCCTTGTATCCTACCAAATAGGTCTCCTGGTGGTTCATTTGACCCATCGATTTTTGCCACGGGCTTGTAGTCTATTAGAAATACCTAGCAGGTCTTGTGATGAAAGCATTGCTTTTGTTTTATAGCTTCTTCGTACGCTGTTATTGATAAAAGGTATGTCCCCGGCGCGGCGTGAATCTTTTCATTTCTACCGCGTTGTACGGTAGGCATATTATTATCAGAAGAGTTTTCCTGACACATATACAGCATAATATACGGACGTAGCTGTTTATGTGCAGCAACGGGTTTGTGGTCGCCGTGTGATTCACACCACTGTATATCATTTAATATTTCAACAGTGTCATAGCGGAGTGGACGTGTGTAGAATAAAGTGTTATCAATAATAATTTTGTGTGTTTCGGACATTTGATTAATACCCCTCTCAATAAACGGTAGTTGTCAAAAGTTGACAAAGATGACGCACGGAAGATCCTCCCAGATTTTGCAGAAGGTACGCTATTGGCAGATGCTGCCATTGTTTAATTAAAGTACGGACAAATAAGGAAACTTGAATTAAAACATTTATAAACGTACATAGGTATTTATAGAGCTAACGACTATTGTTTTGAAAATATTTAAGAAGCAGCAGATGCGAAGGTCGATGAATTTATAATTAAGGAAGTGCAAACTGGATAACAGGTTGGCAAAAGTAATAATTATGCAAATAATAAAATATTATTAGGTGTAATATGCTAGCTATATATATAATGACAACGAAAATGCATCTATTAATCGGATCAGCTCTTAATTTAGAAATGACATGAAATAAACAGTTTGAAATTCCAGTGGGGAAATATGATTAAAATTGAAAAGAAGCGTTATTAAATTATGCAACAGTAGGATTTAGTATATATGTTATGGGCCAAGTGATTAATTCGGCATTATTCATAATGCCCGGGCAATATGAATAATGCACAATAAGAGCGGGCAATGTGATTATAACCAATCAATTTATCACATTGCCCGGGCATTATGAATAATGCCAAGTGCCTATTGGGCAGAGTGATGTAAAGCGAATCAAAATCAAAACAATGAGCCGAAGTGGTAGAATTTAGAATAGGTCAGCACGAGGGGGTGGGCTGGGAGGAGTGGAGGGTAGGGGGAGTGTCGCACCTCCCCTGGTACCACTCCCATGAAAAGGTAACGCACTATTCCTGAGAAATATCTATTATAGCAACCTAAACCTTAAAACACTTGTTGTCAATACAAATTAGCTTCTGCATCGTCTCCGGCGCTACGGGAAGTTCAGCCCCTTCGCCCTTACGTAACAAAAGATAGACACCCATGCTCACCTCTGCAGCTTCGGCTTGCTGGTCGCCTCCGGCGACCAGCCTCAGCGGACGATTGTGAAAAGCAATCATAATCCCAATCTAAGAATCGATCCCAAAATTAAACCAACCGAAAAAGTCAATCGTGGACATATCGGTCTATTATCGATATGTAACTTTAGAACAGCAATCGAGATCGTCTATTAATTTTGGCCATAAAGCTATATTTGAAGTCTGGCTATTTAAATCGGTTTTTAAATTTGTACACTGTGCCGTTCGCTAATATTAAGTAATTTATTTATATATTAAACCAAACAATCATGCAGGAGCTACACCCAGTGCGATTATATTTACATGATTAATAGAGTTAACAAAGAATTTTCAACCGTATCAGTCAGTGACATTAAACCGATAGGTTTTTATTGTTCGTTCTCGAAAACTTTAGTAAACGATTTTAGTATTATGAAAGATGTTACAAGGCTTTATGAATATAAGACTTAATTTCAAGCATAATATGATTATTTGTCATTGTAATTTATTTAAAAATATGTGGTAACTATAATAAACGTAATAATAATACACTAATATTGAAACTATAGACATCAAAATAAGTTCGCCCACACAAGATATTGTGTTCAATCAAAGCGTCATCATCAGATCAGTTTAATGCCATTCAATCACGTTTGTTTTCATTACTTATTGGGAATATGCCTTACGTAATACACTTAATAGTTAATAGGCTCAAGTAATTAGCCGTCTGTTGTGGTTAACGTCTGAAGTCGTGATGTATTCGGGTCTTAATGCAAACAGTTGTTGATATATTGAAACGGAAATAAATACAGGCGTTGTTTGTAAGAATCAGAAACAACTAGATAATTTTTGGTTTCTAAAGTTCCGAAATATTAAACTCGTTTGCAACACAAAATTTGCTCTAGGCGCATGGCTCAAACCCGCGGATTTTCGTTTCATACCCGCTTCGTTTCCCTTCTGAACGAACAGCGACACGGAGACTGGTGAAATGGAACAAGAAGCTGCATTGAACAATCGAATCTTTTGGCAACAATGTTGGAAGAACATTCCTCGAGATAATTTCAAAACAACGTTTATTTGACAGCAGTTTTTGTCAATTAAGTTCCATTGTTCGTTCTGTCCAAGTCCAATTTCGCTCGTTCATGTCGGAACAGGAATGAATTAGGAGTAAAGTATTCGTCATACGGATATTGCAGCTAGCTAGAGACTATCGACCAATTAACCCAAGTCGTCTTGGTAGCACATGGTGTAATATAAATGTTAGCTGCGAATTTACATTATGCTGCGTAACACCAATCAGTCCTTCCATCTTTGGTAATTTTATTCTAACCCTTTCTTGCAAAGATTTGTGCATTGTGTGTGATTCATATTTTGGCAATATAACAGATCAAGCAGACCGTAGCAACTACATATAGGTAAAATTCGGGAAAGGGGAAAAGCAGGACGAAATTTTCCCTGACGGTCTTTTTTTTATAACAATGGGGTATCGATGTAATTGGTCCGGAGTAATTATTTAATACTTAAATAATTTTGTTTATTCAAAACTCTGACCACAATGTTAGGGAAAGAAGGCATCAAAACTACTGCTATGTGTTATTATTGTTCAAACCTGTCACTTCTTCACAGCGTGGTAGTTTAAGGTCTGAATCATTTGATGGTAAAGGCATGTGCATAAGCTGAAATTATTGTTATTTTATTTGCTGCTTGTGACATATCTCACAAATACCCAATGCCCAACAGTCAATATCACTACCATTCCTCGGTGTGTTTTACCGAGCGTTGTATAATATTTGATAATTGACATTTGCCACATTCCCCGTCAAGTGGTTTGACATTTTCACACCTGAGCTTTATTGAATAGCGTTCTTGCAGCAGACGCTACCCTACATTTCTGTTTTACGTTGCCGTGTAATGGGGTAGGTTTCTTTCAGGTCACTGGATATGAATGGCTTCTATTCCGCACCGGTTTTATTATTTATCATTTTGAATTTTTGTTCGTTGAGTTTTTCTGTACGGAAAATCGTCTAGTGCCAGCATTTTCTATGATACGTTTAATGTACCTACGGTATAACATTTTCAAATTGAGCAATTTGCTCTTATTTTTTTGACAAAAATGATGTTGAATGTTAAATAAGTTGTCTGCCACAAAGATATACCTAAATGATTCAACCTCACGTTAAAAGATATTCGTCATACTCACTAAAGTGAGGGAAGAAATTTAAAAAGGATATAAAATCAAGTGTTACAATACATTGATTATGTACCATAAAGTGTTATTATGTTCGATCCATAACCGTGGATACTATTTTAGATGGTTCCCCCGGGATTGTATAATATGCAAAATCAATCTATTAAAATATGTTTGGCGCGATAGGTACAGGTGCACTCAATGTTCACTTGTCCCATAGGGAATACGGACGCGAGTATGTTATGTCGTTAAGTTTATATCGGAAATCAATACAGGATGTATATTCTGATGAGGTGCAGCTTCAGTGTCGTGAACTAAGCAGATAACTTTAAATTGGGTTGTTTAAACTCGGGCAGTCAGTATGTGGTAGGGTGCTTGTCATATGTTCGCATAACATTGCATCCCAAGTAAATAATTTCGCCTGTTCATTGTTATTTATAAGGCTTAAAAGGGTGGATATAATAAAAATCTATGAAATCTGGGGAAAGAAAATTGATTATCCACATCTTACTCTAGAGTTTCTTGCCCGTTCTTCTCTGGCGAAAACAGCCTTGTGAACCGGGTGGTAGTGAAAAAAAAGTGACTGAATCTAAACAATGTATGATATTTTATGGATTCAATAAATATTTTCATTTCATTTCATTCATTTCATTCCTAGAGAGATTATACTAGAGGGGACATTGCAAATATGTATATATTTTGTAACAAGAATGAACGGAACTGTACTACTCTTCCTGTCTCTGTCACGGATACGCAGTAACATCATCTTCGCTCTCGTGTGCACGCATGCCGTATGCGGCGTACGGCAATCCTATGTCAGTGCAATGCGCAGATATTTTGTTCCCGATGACCGCTCTAGTATTTAATATTTAATATAGATTCTGTGATTTACTTGCTGCTTCAATCTGATTTCTTGTGTATGTCGTACACACGCAATATTCAATGTATTTTTTATAAATAATAATACTGATTGAACTAAAATTATATTCACTGTATCCTTAACTCAATTATCAACAGATACCAAACCAATTCTAATTACTTTTCTGCCATAAAGCCTTGTAACATACCTATGATTTATTTCCAGGAGTCGTGCCGTTTGGTGGGTGGTTCGAAGTTCTACGAGATGATGGAGGACCCCACATCAGTCAGCACCACTACACCCTCGCCCACAGAGAAGCATGATCACATGAAGCCCATTGAGAGCGACGATGAAGGTAAAAATTGTTAGTAGATTTCTCATTTATTTCGAAAATATAGTTTTAGTCTCTGCTAGTAGCTTACCACTGTACCAGACGTATCAGGGGTGTCACTCTATAATGCGAAACGAAGTTTGAATGTTTCGATGTGCTACGACCGAATTAAGATATAAGTTTTCCATTTCTACAAATATTACTCTCTATGATACTTATCATTTTCTACGGACTTAGTCTATAGTTACGACGCACGATAGAGGATTCGAACTTCGTTTGAATCACAGAGGAAACCCCCTTAAATACTGTTTAGTTCTACATTCTCTCTTACAATCTAGCCTACCATATGATAGATACTGCTGGTAGGTAATTCATATGTGAGAGGCCGCCTGGGTAGGTAATACCGGAATGTCTATGTCTTCCGTCAAACAGCAGTGTAAATATATTATTATGTTCTGGTTTGATATTATAGCCAGAGGAACTGCTGGACATATTAAGATTTAACATCTTATGTCACAGGATGGTGAGCGCAGTGGATTGCCATTTGAGCATTTTGTTACATAGTAGCCACGTTTCAGACTAATTAAAAAATCAATTTTAGTCTAATACAGTTATTGCATAGTCTTGGTATATTACTTTGTAGTGAACAGAAAAAAAATATCTTATATAATATAATAATGATTATCCCGCTTTCTTTTCATTACGCCTTTTAGTCTAATTAAAAATGGCTGGCACTGAAATGACGCCGAGGACTAAAGCTCCGTTAATCTCATAATTAAATTAATATGCCGCGCAAATTCTGCAAAATTAATTAACAAGTAAATAATTACACGCTTTCGTAAATAAATAGCCATTTTACTATCAATAATATTAAAAGATAGAAGAAGACATTATTATAAATCTTCAGGCATGAGAAATTCACAACTGCGTAATTATAGTCTAAGACATACATTTTACGTAAAGATTTCTAACATATTTGCGATTCCTAACAACAATGTTTGAAGGTACAGTAAGTTCCTTCTGCTTTGACCGGATGACCAATAAATACTTTTTTTAAAAATAACTTCTTAATTTATAAATATTAAATAAATAACGTGATGAAATTACTGCATCTGTATCAGCCCATATATATGTACATATGGACGTGGCACTGCAGGGTACGGGCCTCAACTATCAATAATACGATCGAGAGTGGTTAGACCGTATAGTCCATCACGCTGGCCTAATGTGGGTTGGCGGACTTTAACTCCCTAGAAATTTATACAAATTGCTATGGTATACATCTTCACGATGTTTTTCTTCGTCGTAATAGTGTGTGATGATTGACTATTAATACACACATGACTTCGAAAAGTCACAGGTGTGCTCTTGGATTCGAATCCGAGGCTACCGTGAACATGTTAGCAGTCACATCTGGTCTGTTACCAACAGGCCACGACGCACTATCCCGCAAAATCCCAGTAATTAATTTAATTTTAATTTGTAACAACGCGTTAACATATGACGCTATCATTTTAAGGATCTTTGCCCATCATTTTTAATAAACATCTAAATATCCGTGGTAGGAGCCATGCTGTTAGACATGACTCTGCATGAATGTGTAGGGTCGTCCTGGGCGGTACCACTGCCTCAGGAGATCGACGTGGAGCGATAGCTTTGTTGTCGCGTTTCGTTCGGTGAATGAGATTGCCGGATGCCCAATACTCGTCTTCTCATCCTGTTACTTTGTCGCTCCCAATCGGGATTTCATGGGCCAGCAACACATCTATGATCCAAGCGTTGTGGATTCTCATGGGCAGAATTTCATTACTTACCAATGAACCAAAATTTTATTGCAATGAATGGCGAGACGAGCATGCCGTTCGCCTAATGGTAAGCGATACGACCGCCCATAAACAGTAGCAAAACCGAACAACGCCTTGAATCACAAAGCAATATTACTAATAGGTACCTGCTTGCTCGTTAGCAATATTTTTTTTCTAAATACATATAATTTCTTCCCAGTGTCAGACGTGGATCAAGAGTGCACAGTGTTCAGTGGTGTGAGCTACCTGGGCGCGCAGAACATATCGGACCCAAAGTCTGAGAGCGACATCCAGCGGATCATGAAGGAACTCAGCTCCATGCCAGAGAGCAGGGATGGCATCGCCGTGTCTATATCCATTCCTGTGTGCTCGCAGGGACTTGTGGTGTAAGTACTTAATAATTTATTTACATTATTGTTAGGAATTATAAAGACTTTTTTTATTGCATTGAGCCGGCAAACGAGCAAACAGTTCACCTAATGATAAGTGATCACTGTCGCCCATGAGTGAGAGCTGGAAGATTTGCGTGCACTTCAAATCGGTACAGCAGTGAGAAGGATAAGGGATGGTAAGAGGGAAGGGGTATTGAGTAGCATGAGTATAATTATTTAACATACATACATACATAAACTCACGCCTTTTTTCCCAGAAGGGGTAGGCAGAGGTGCCAGGACACCCACATTTCGCCTTGTATGTTCCGTCCCACGATGTGATAGGTGGCGAGCCTATCGCCATATCGGGCACAAATTCCTGACTCTGGGCTGATAATGAATAGAAAAATCCAATATCACTTTGCCCAACCCGGGATTCGAACCCGAGACCTCAGCTTTGTAACCGTACCTTAGTACAACTACGCCACCGAGGCAGTCGAGATAATTATTTAAATTATACTTTTTTTTTCATGTTGCAGTCTATACCAAGCGGATTCGAACAGCGTGATGACTAGGTACGCAGTGAACCGCATATCGTTCTACGCGCGCGGCGCGGCTGGCTCGCCCGTGGCGTCGTGCTTCGCATTCACGTGGTCCCACGGCGAGACCAAGGAATCGGCTGTGTATAGGTGTCACGTATTCCGCTGCCACATAGCCGAGGCTGTTACGCAGGTTTCCAGTAAGTGTCTTTTTATACTGAGGTAAATAAATATAGATAAAAATTGATAATCCAGTCCTGCTTTCGCTTTTCGCTCACCGACAGTATTGAATTTAAAAAAAAATACACCCAAAATACATATGCAGTCCTGACTCCAGACTAACATCGAGTCTTGTGGCGTGGGTTTCAGGAACTACGAGAGACTTTTCGGTATCACAAACACCCAGACTCGACACAAACGGCCATTTATAAGGCTGCGTTGCCACCGAAATCGAGACCAATACATGTGTATGAAAATTGTCTAATCAAATAAATTACTTCTGTGACAACATATGTCCAATATGATTGTTCAAAGCCATAATCATTGGTTAAAGATTTGTTATATAATTATTGTTTCTACTAAATTGTATTTTTCAACTGTTTTTTGCCCCAATAACGCCACCTTCCCGTTTGTTGACCGTTGTCCGTTGATTTGCACGTCATACGCTACATCGATAGACATTATCAATAACAATAACGGCTGCCCTTCACCTATTTACGCACATTTCGACACAATGTGCGCATTCACAACTTTAAATTGAAATTGATGAGATGTTTGGACTTTCGATTGCTATGCGCCGTGACCGTCTCAATGAACTGTCCAAATAGATGGAATCAGTTTGTGATCATAACCGCTAGTATTGGACGTGTTTTATTGAGATTGTTGTGTTCATAATCTGAAAAGATAGGATTATTGTTGTAGTCAAAATATTGTTAACGATCTTTGCCCTAGAACCGTTTTTGCTTCAAATATTGTATTCCAGAGTATAGATTAAAACTTTTCTAAAGAAAAAGTATTATTTAGTTTATCAAAAATATTGTCCATCGTAAAGTGGTACTAAGGTGGCTTCGAATAAGGTATTTTTCTTTTACTTTACTAACTTATTGTCTCAATTAACGATCGTGACCGTGTGATATTGAAATCAAATAAGAAATTAGAATCGCTTTTATTAACATGCAAGTTTTATCGATATCGCCCATCCCTACTCAACATTGCGCGTACAGTCATCGAAAAACCCATGTGTTGCATATGCAGGCATCGTTCATATTAAATTAGTAATTATAATCATCGATATTGTAATGCAAGTTTTGTCGATATCCCTTACCTTACACAATAAACTTCTTTCCACGTTATAATAATATGCGCTATATCCGTATTCCCCTGTCCATATTGTCATTTGCATTGTGTATTATTGAAACAGTTCATTTCCACATTTTTTTTAAAATATTGAATTGAGGGAAACAAATACGTATTATATTTTTATCGATACCCTCCCTACAAGTAAACATTGTTGTACAATATGAGTTGAGTCAACATTGCGTACAGTTATCGACATAGCCGTGTATTGTGATAGCGCGGATATTGTGTCGCCACGCCGCGTCCGTATTCCCCGGAGTAATTTATTTATATCGTGTATTATTCGGACGGTTCACTGTCAAATATAATGCCATGAATTGAAGTGTGCTATAAATTGAAGTGAGCAAGTAAACAAATAGTTTCTGATTTGGTAATTTTTGCTTTGTGTCCCAACTTTATAAACGGCGCATTTCTGAAATTGTCATATTTTTTAAACATTCATTGGTCTTTACTTTGTTATAATTTTGATGACAGCTATGCATAGCGAGTTTTAAAATTAAATAGTTTTAAGTGCTCTCAAAATATGGATGCTAAATAACCAAGACCTTACTAAAATTTACATAATACGATATGGAAATGAAATCGCAGCGATATCGTGACAACATCGTATACACAAACAAGAATAATACAGTTCACGCCTTATCATTATGATTCTATTGCGGTGTGTTTTTTTCATTAGCACAAATGTGACAGTCGAGAGCTCTCGTGTGCGCGATAAAAAAAACAATTGTTAGTGTTTCTTTAACAATTAAATTGGATTAAAAAAGTGTTAAAAAATAGTAGAGACAAAGTTATTACTGTAAATTGGATATACGTTAATTAATAAATGTTTTTTTTTTAAGTTTACTTTGTTGTGTAAAGTGAGTTATAAGATTCTGTGCGTCTGTAAGGTCTAGTATCAGTAATATCATTTGCAAAACCATTTATTCTTGTATTTTTTAAGATATTAAATCAGTACTATTTTGCTCCACAGAACAATATAGAAAATTACTTATATAAATATTTTAACAAACTATTTTCATAAATAAACATATTTTTCCTTGTTTATTGTTGGAAGGATTATTTATAATGCCACAAAGTATTTGTTTAAAAATAAAAGTTCGCTCGGCTAACACTTATGGAATGATAGATTGTGTCACCGCCCACATTTAACATAATATTCTAACAATACGAAATGCGCATTATCAATACGCGGTACTAATTGTGAAAGATAATTTTAACCTGGTTAATTAATTATTGGGGTCGCTAAATTAAATAGGCGACTGTATCTTATTTATAAAATCTATTTTTTTTTATATGTTGTGCATTGTAAAAATATGAGATATAAGAACTTTGTAGCCAGGATATATACTGGACATATTGAGAATTTGAGACCTAACATCTTATGATAACGGATGGTGAGCGCATTGGAATGCCAACCATAACTTTTTCATTCATAGTGTTGTTTGATTTTGCTATTGTCCATGATTGGGCATATCGCTAACCTTCAGGTGAATGGCATTACCACGTCACCATTCATTGCAAAAAATATATATGAATGTAAAAGTGTGTTCCTTTATCAATTATTATTACAGGTAAAAAAAAAACAAGTTTAAAATGTTTATACATTATGAAGTTCTAAATTATTTACAATCTTAAAATGACCTTTTGGCAACTATGAATTTAAAATCTATTTAAAACATAAATTAGTTGATTTTTAACACTTAATTTTTGTGTAGTTCTTCTAGTATTGTGTTAGTCATGGACAGCGATGCGTAATTTTGATTAAATAGCCCAGCTGTGCGTTTCCTTCGTATTTCATTGAAAACTTCTACATTAACTTAGTTTTAATATCTTCCTAGACGAATTTAATATGTGTTGTAATAAAATATGATTGATATAGATGTTTACATTTAAGCAAAATTTAACACAAACATGTACTCACCAGATATGCAAGAATTTTATTCAAATTATGTTATCGTAATATTATCTTATCTCTTGACACAATATAAACAATGCAGAATGTTTTTTTTGTTCTGTATTTGCAATTAATGGCGAGACGAGCATGCAATAGGGAATATGCACTAGACTTCAAAATAAGTCAATTTTTTTTTTTTGTAATCTTTATTAATATAGAAATATACCTTAAAGATATTTTCTAAATTTATCAACTCTAAATCGGTAAAATAAATACTTAAAAAATGACATTTCCAATTTGCCGCGCATTTTTTTCCGAAACGCGATCTATTGCTTGAAAAGGAAAGTGACGACAATGGGCACGTTCTTATGAAGTTTTAGCTTGTTGAGTGTATTGTTTTACGTTTGTTTATGAGTTATTTTGTGCTTTCTTTATACTATTAAATAAAATGGATTATTTTGTCACAAAATACAGTTCTGTAGCAATTCATGAAAGAAACTTAATCCAAATACTACGTTGTTCATATCGTGCCCTCTGACGTCACAGCGAGTTCGCGCCAACATGGCGTTTAAATGCTTCGAAAGTGATAGCAGTTTTGATTATTTTTTTGTACTTTTTTGATTGATATTTTCAAAGACTTATATTTTTTTCCGATAATGTAATAACATACAGAATTGATTAAAAATATAAAAAAATGACATGCATATTCCCTATTGGCCTTGGTGGTAAGCGATTCAACCACTCATAGACTGTAGCAACACCAAACAACATGAATTTCAAAACAATGCTAAACAATAAACCACTGATTTCACATTTGACAAACTTCTTGTGAAGAAAAGTAACTTTATATCAAACTATTAATGTGAAATAGAGTTATTATTTGCTAGGCACACATAATGTTCTGCATTAAAATATACATGTTTCGTGTTTTATGACGCGTCGAGTAAGTTTCCGGTTGTAAATCCATCTATAACGTTTTCTTAGTAATGTATGACGAGCTCATTGAAACATTTGTAGTCTGCTTTTACGCGACTAATAAACTTGCATAGAGATATCTCCATAGAAATGTTTTGATACGCATTATAAACTTCAGTAGAATAGTCCAAAGTTTCAAGTTAAAGTATATTCAGAAATATAAAAATCTGACTGTTTGAAGGTATTCACCTAACAGTCTTTATAATAAGCTATCCCAGTTACAACTCAGAATGTAATTTAAATAATAAAAAATAGGTAATCAATATACACAAAATGCACAGAAACTACTATAATTTTTGGTATTATATTCATCATCATCATTTTCTGTCACACTAAGTCTACACTTAGTGACTCTAGACATACCCCATCTTCAAGAATTTCTACAACAGTCAACAACCTCCAACTCGAAAACAACTTAAAAGCCTTCTACATAATTTTTTTTTGTTTCTTTTCCCAGGTTGCTTCGCCAAAGCATTCGAGCGCGTGCCGCGGTCTATGGCTTCGTCCATAGTAGGTGACCTGAGCGCCGCGCCGTCCATGACTGGTTCCTTGATAGAAGGCACCGGGCCCGCCGCGCCGCCCATGCAACTCATGCATGTGTTGGAGTGCACTGTGGATATTAAGGAGACTGATGCTAAGGTTAGTTGGCTTGCTTTGGTACATCTAGATTCTAGAATCTAGACCATTCGGTCAAAATAATATCATATTTGAAAACCTAGAAATATAATTCTTATTTTTTATGTGGAACATTGTATATGATCGCAGCATGCGGACGAAAAATAAATTAGATTACAATTTCGAAGCATTTAAAAAAAATCTAGCACTGTATTCTCCGCATTAATATTTAAAAATACGGCAGGTTTGTAACTAAATGAAATCTTATTTATAGCATAAAACTCTAATAGAGAGATAGGTGTCATACGTCAAAACGTTATTGGCATAAACAGAACGGCAATTATCTGGTATTGCCAGCATTGTAGAAATTGTCAAATAGACTGATAAACAAAACTATTCTGTTCCACAGGGCACATTCAGCCACGTGCCCAAAGAGCGGCTCGGTTTCAAGCTGCGCGGAGGCATTGACAAACAAGTCACTATCAATGTGCAGCAAGTCACCAACAATGTGCAGGCGGAACTCGATGATGCACAGGTATTGATACTTGTATACTTACTATTGTATTTGTCTTCGATCAAATGTATACTAGATACAGGGTCCGGAACAAAATCACGCGCTAAAAGCAGCCGAGGTTGCTTAAACTTATACATTTGAATTTCGAACTACGAGACGTAGTAAAATGTCTTAAATTATAATCAACTTCAGGTAATAATAAACCTTATTCCTTTAAATTAAGATTTATAATGTTTTGGATTATACTAAAATGAAATAAGATTATTATTTGATTATTTGTGCTCTTATTTCTGTTGCCAATTTTTAGGCCGTTACTGACAATCTTGTATATATTTAATCGAAGGTATTTGTACGATGCTACATGTTTATTTTGCCTCCAAAATATTCTGTTGTTTTTGTTTGTGATTTTAGCCTAAAGTTGTGAATAATTTGGATCAGTTTTGAATATTATACAGAGCAGATGGGCATTAATATTCTTACGTTCTTTCCAGAATGGTTACACTGGGGGGCTGTACATCGAACGCTGCTTCGGTATTCTGCTAGCTCCTGGCAGGAATGTGAAGCATTCAGATATGAGGCTGCTTGAAATGGTAAGCGCATGATATTTTTTGTTCGGGCATATTTTTCAAAGCCTTCCAGTAGATGAAATATTCTTAGGAAGAATTCAATTATAATAATAATCTATCATTAAATTATTAAAGCGTAGCAATTTAATTTCTTAATTTAAGCAAGTTAATTTCTTTCCATTCGAAAGGAAAATTCCGCTTACGTTGTTACCTTACCTCTTTCGTGTTTGTCCGTATTTCACCGTGTGTTCATGACGTTTGACTAGTTACTGTCGACGGTTAGACAGGTTCGTGGAGATCTATGAGTAAGGGTGTGTTGGTATTCCATCACAATATTATGTCTCTGACAAAAAGGCGACTAGCATTAATCTTTTGAACAAAATGCAACAACCACAATAAGCTTTCAACGAAAGAGATCCCAAGGTAGTGGGTAATATTTGATAGCCTTCGTGGCGCAACTGGTTAGACGCCAGCTGTGAGACGAGATGCCGCGGGTTCGATCCACGCACCGTATAACAAATATTTGTGTGAACCACAGGTATTTGTTTTCTGGGTGTTTGTGAGACCGAAAAGTCTCTCGTACTTCTGATACCCACGACACAAGACTCGATCTTAGTTTAGGGTCAGGACTATTTATGTGATTGTTGGGTGTATGTATTTATTTATAATGTATGTGTGCGTGTGCGTGTGCGTGCGTGCGTGCGTGCGTGTATGTATGTATGAGTATGTCCGCGTGTTGCAGGTGAGCGGTTCGTCAGGCGGGTCGTGTTGCTCGGTGTGCGCGCTGTGGAACGCGGGCGAGTCCGCGCTGGCCGCCTTCAACGTGGCCAGCGGGGACGGCGCGCCCAACTACATGTCGCTAGCCTTGGATCTCGTCATACGGGGCATTCCGGACCCGCTCAGGTACTTATACTTACTCATCCACTGGTTCATCTTACTTGGTGCTTGTATCAGGTACAGAAGGTTTAAGGAATGAGGGATTCAAGAAATCGCTGGAGGCAGATATTTCTTCATTAGCTGAGGATCATGATAGTGATGATCTTGCGAGGCTTAAAACCTGCCAGAGTGGCTCATCCTGGCGGATCACAGCCGTCAATCAGTTGTATATTGCGCTTTAAAGTCCGATGTTAACATCACTCACTACTTAATACACTGCAGTTCCTATGAAGTGATAATAATTACGATTAATCGTGTGTGTTTCAGATTAGTGATAGAAACTCCAGTAAAAGTGTATCCGCCCACAGAACGGTTTTGGTATTACTCCAAGAGGCCGCTTGTTCAACAGTTTTACATCAATCTTAAAGAGGTAATATTAAATTTATTTTCTATTTAGTGTAACATGTTAAGTGAGTGGTGGCCTGTTGGTAAACGGACTAGACGCAACTGCCAACATGTTCGATGTCTAAGAGGATGAGAGGCGGCGGGTTCGATGCCCGCACCGGTACAAATATTTGTGTGAACCATAGGTATTTGGTTCAGGTCTGGGTATTTGTTAGACAGAAAAATCTCTTGTAGTTCCTGATACCTACGACACAAGAGTCAATATTAGTGTTTTTTTTTATGGCCTTGAATGGCGAAACGACCATGCCGTTTGCCTGATCTTAAGCGACTCGAACGCTCATGAACAGTAGCAAAACCAAACAACACCTTGAATTACAAAGCAATGCTTGGCATTCCACAGCGCTCGCTATCCTGAGATATAATATGTTAAATTTCAATATGCCCAGTAGTTAGTCTGTCTACAATGTTCTTATGTACTAATTTAAATTATATAATATATCTATTCTAACTAATGTTGGTTGTATCTATTTATGATTATGATTGTGTTTGCAGTGTGTGGACGCGGCGGGGCAGCTGCAGTACTCAGTGTCGAGCGTGGAGTCGGAGGGCGAGGTGGACCGGTCGCGGCTGAACCTGCCGCTGTCGCTGTCCAGCCTGCTGCCCTCGCCGCTGTCCGCCGCGCCCGCGCCGCCCTCGCCCTCCGACCCGGACTCCGGTAAATATACATAGGGCTACTGTCTACTGCCTGTACCCGCGACTTCGTCCGCGTGGAATTTAACAAATTTTTTTAGAAAAATAAAAGAATTTTTCTAAAGTAAATGTAGCCTAAGTTACTCCTTATTATATCAGCTACCTGACAATAAAAGTCCAGTCAAAATCGGTCCAGCCGTTTCAGAGATTAGCCGGAACAAACAAACAGACAGACAGACGGACAGACAGACAAAAAAATAATCTAAGATCATTTTCGTTATAGGTATATAACGAAATGTAGTTGGACATTTTTTTTATTTTCACTTTACAAACAGACACTTCAATTTTATTTACATGTATAGATTATATTAAATACAGCATGCAGGCTGCCTCCAACAGGTCACTGTGGAAATCATTGGAGGAGGCCTTTGTTCAGCAGTGGACTTCCTTTGGCTGATGGATGAATGGATGGATATTAAATATGTGACAGATTTGGTCACTTTAAACTTTCTCCTTCAGTAACTTCTTTTTTTATTGCCTTTATCAGCAAACGAGCTAGCGGCCCGCCTGATGGTAAGCGGCTACCGCTGCTCATGGCCCTCACACTCCTTTAAAAACTCCTTCCAGGCCGCTATGACTTTGTAGCGGTCCGTGGATAGTGTAATCAGATTGCACTGAACTCACTATCAATATTGTAGTCATTGTCGTGTTTGTAATAAAACAAAATATTTGTTTTCAAAAGTTTAACTTTATTAGTCAAATTAAGGTGTACGATCTCTTCCTCAGACGGCGACGAGCCTCTTCTCAGTGGAACGGGTGAAGTTTCCAAGGACTGCGGTGAAGACGTGCTCGTCAACTGGGCGCAGGTTCTGCGAAGGTAAGAATTTTGAAAGTAAATACTTTATAATTCGTAAAATTCGTAAAATAGAATTAACATAATAATATTTCTTAATTTCCAGTTGGACGGGACCGAGGCCGCGTGCACTGAATCATCTGGTCCGCGTGGGAGTGCCAGAAGCACTTCGCGGAGAAGTGTGGCTCAGACTCGCTGGCGTCGACCAGAACGACAAGCTGATGGAGACGTACAGGACACTTATTAGCAAGGTTAGTATTAAAACATTATTAATAAGATGTATGCGCTTGTGCGTGAGAGGAGTACGTGTGTGCTTGGACGTCTACGCGTGTGTATGCGTGTGTGCGTGGGTCCTTTGCGTATACGTTTCCGCGTGCATATGTGTGGTTTGCTTTCACGACCACATGCGACTCTTGAGAGTGATACACACATACGCACATGCACCTGCGTAAACACTGACACGCATACATGGGGACGACCAAGCTCCGTTGACCGAGTGAGTGCTTAGATGAGTGCGTGTGTATGTGTAGCCGGGTGAGGATGCATGCGTGTGTGTTGCGGCTTGCGTGTATGTATGAGGGTGCGCATGTGGTGCGTGTTTGTATGAATGTGTATGCGTGGCAAACCCTAATGCGGTCACGCATACGCACTCTTCGACGCACACGCATACATACGCAGATCCCCGTCACATGCACGAAAGCACTCGACACACACTCACACACTTTCACCCGGCCACGCATAACACGCATACAACTACACGCTTACTCGGCCAACGGAGTGTCGTCGTTTCCGTGTGTGCGTATCACCGTCCAAGGCACGCGCGCGTTTGTCTGGGAATACGTGGCCGTGTAAGGGCGTGTGCTTTTGCATGTTCCGGTGTTGGTCCTCGGAAGGTGAACGTGTGTGCATATTCGTGTGTTATGTGGCCATGTACGTGTGCGTGAAACGGTGTGTATGTGTATAGGTGGCCGTGTTAGCACACCCTCATTCGGCCACACAATATAAACGAATATGAACACCACCCCACGTATACTTACACATACACGCACACGATCACGCACCACACGCGCATCCGCATTCGAACAAGCTCCGTTGACCGACCGTTGACCGAGAGAGCGTGTAGGTGAATGCCTGTGCAAGCGTTGTGGGGTGTGTGTGCATGTGCGTGAGTGTGTGTGCCTGTGCGCGAGTGTGTGCATGTGGGTGAGTATATGTGCATGTCGGTAATTGTGCATGTGCGTGAGTGTGTGTGCATGTGCGTGTGAAGGTGCGTGCTGCATGTGCGTGTGTATTCGTGGCCGTGTGAGTACTCCCTCTTTCGGCTACACATACACACGATCACGCACGACACTTGCACCGTCATACAGGCACGCAGGCACAAGAAACGCACCCTCACACGACCACGCATAAACATGCAGCCTCATGCACAGTAACCGGACAGTGTGTGGTCATATCTATGTGTGCGCGTATATGCACGTGACTGTGTTAGGGGGTGCATGGTGGTGTGAGAGTGTTTGCTTGTGGTGTATGAGGGTGTGTGCGTGTTTATTCATCTGATGCGTGCGCGCATGTTCGTGTTCGTTGTGTATACGTGGCCGTGTGCGTGTGAGGGTGTATGCGTGGTCGTGTGAGTGGACCTTCTCGAGCACACATTACCACGCATTCTCACATTCACGCCCACACAAGCGCGCTCTTGTACACTGACATCTACACACAGGACACGGCGACAGTCCGTCTTGTAGTGCGTGCGCGTGTGAGCACACACCCAAACGGCCACGTTAACTCGCATATGCACGCATCTTCACGCCACGAAAACATACGCCCTTGCACACGCCCTCATAACGCCACGCATACACACGTATACAGCCTCAAACCACACATATGTACATATGCACTGGCTTACCTGCAAACGCACATCCGCACTCACCCTCACATACACACCCGAGACGGAGCATTGCCGTTTCTATGCCTGCCTTTCAGTGTGTGTAAGAGCGCGTGTGTGCGTGTGTAGACTAGCCATTTGAAACCACGCGTATGCGCGTTGTGTTTGTTTGTATGTTTCTGTCTGCGTGTGTGTGTGTGTGATCGTATATAATTGGGACATACCTTAACTGACCTATCTTATCGTTCCAGGACTGTCCTTTCGAGTCGGTGATCCAGCGAGATATCGCGCGTACGTTCCCGGCGCACGATTTCTTCCGCGAGGCGGGCGGGCTCGGCCAGGACTCGCTGCTACGTATGGCGCGTGCCTACGCCGTTTACGACCACGAGGTCGGCTACTGCCAGGGACTCAGCTTCCTCGCCGCCACGCTGCTGCTGCATGTACGTACCTACATATAAAATAATGCTAAAAATAATAAAAATAAAAGAATAATAAGTAAATAAATACACTTAACAGACACATACATAGTCCTGACCCCACATTAAGATCGAATCTTGTGTCGTGGGTATAAGGAACTACGAGACTTTTCGGTCTCACTAATACCCAGACCCGAAAGAAATATTTGTGGGCCGCACAAACATTTCTCTCGGTGCGGGGATCGAACCCGCGGCCTCTCGTATAACAGGCGGCGTCTAACCGACTGCGCCACGGGGGCCGTCTAATAAAAAGAACAAAGCAATTTGAAAAATCCTCAAGTCGCGCTAATACATGCACACCGGTCGCATCCTCGCGGGTCGAGTGTTATTGTTCTTCCCGCTGTCACCTCAGCCTGACCAGTGCCCAAGAGTGACTACGAGTATCCAAACTATAACTAACACCTAAAATAATTGGGAGATTGGGAAGTCGAAAAGTAGAAAATTTTAAAAGTATATGTACAAAAGTATGTTTAAGGTCGCTGTCGTTCCGTATGCGTACGTAATACACAGTTCGCTCACACAAACGCGCATATTCGTCACGTAATGACTACAATTTTCAATACAACTTATTTCTGTAATTTTCAGATGCCAGAAGAGCAAGCTTTTTGTCTTCTAGTACGTCTCATGTACGGGTACGGTCTGCGCGAATTATACAAAGATGGCTTCGAAGCACTCTACATGAGGTTGCATCAACTCGACAGATTGATGGAGGTAATGTTACTTAATGATTTGAACTATTTATGCGGTTATGAACTCAAATATTATGAACAAAGCTAAATAATGTAATATTATATATTAAACCATAATTAAATATTTCAATGGTTATCACCATTTTAAGGCCACATTTATCAACGGCTTAGTTTTCCTTAAAAATAATACGTGAATTACGGCGCACTCGCACTGATTTTTAGCTCATTGGGTACGAGGTTTTCACACGTCTGAATAGTCAATCCAATGTCCTAATGCCGTCTTATTTATTGCCGCCTTAGTCTGGCTAATAAAGTCATTCATTGTTTCTAGACTGCCTCGAAAAAAATGACCGCATTGACACCTATTCTATGTCTAATATGACCGTAAGAGAGTATAGACTGACAAGAATCATTAAGAATTTCTCACACCTATCTACAAAATTATGTCAGCCCATTATACACCCTATTTGAATAGCACTATGAGTTATTTTCGGTTACAGGAGCAGCTAACAGACCTGCGAGCGCATTTCCAAGAGCTAGGCGTGGAGCCGCACATGTTCGCGTCTCAGTGGTTCCTCACCGTTTTTACGGCGAGATTCCCACTGCCATTGGTAATGTACACTATTTTTATTCTGTAAATATATTTTTACGATTTCGAACTTATTATTGAAAATGTCAAAAAATGCAATATAAAAAATATTGAACACATATTTCTGGATTCATGTTTTTAGATAATAAAGATACTAGACTGCCGAGTGACACACTACCATTTATATTATAATGAAGCGTGCTAATTAACGACACTTTAAACTTTTCTCTTAATTGGAACTACAAGTTCGTACTGGCCTGTGGGTAAACGGATCAGACGTGGCTGGTGGCCGCGGGTTCGAATCCCAGGGCACACCACCGACTTTTAGGAGCCATGTGTGTTTTGATAGCCAATCACCACGCACTAAAACGGTGAAGGAAAACATCTTGAGGAAACCTTGCATACTATAGCGAATTTGTAGGAATTTCTATGGAATGTAAAGTCCGCCAACCCGCACCGGGCCAGCGTGGTAGACTATATAGCCTAACTACTCTCAATCGTATTCTCGTATACGAGCCGATACAGAATAATTGGCACTACGAATCATATTACAATAGAATATTGAAACCGCCGACACAAATAGTTATTAAATTCCAGGTGTACCACATTTTGGACGTGTTCCTGTTACAAGGCATCGACACGCTGTTCCAAGTCGCCCTAGCTCTACTGTCGCGCTCACGGAAAGATCTACTGACACACGACTTTGAAGGAGTACTCAAATATTTCAGGTATTTGCATGATAATTAAAATCCACAACCCCTTGTACCAAAATGTATTTTGATTTCAACTCGAGGTTTCACTACAGAATTTGTCTAGTCATTACTATTTGAAGCAGAATAGTAAGAAGAATTGTCAAGCGCACCTCATAACAAAGCTGTCAGCCCGGCGACACAGCCCGCCGACGCAACCCAGCGTCTTATAAAATATCCTTGTCGGCAATAAACGCCCGCACGTGTTTCCTGCCGACATGTTGACGACATGTGACACATCGGCGGCAAAAGCGCTTTGCTCGTCTTGATGTCAAAAACGTAATAAAAATATTTTTCTTGTAATGTCGAGCCGCGGTTATGTCAACAACAAAGTTTTCTTTATTGTAAAAAGTGAAGCCGCCAACTAGCTAGTCAACAAAAAGTTGCCATAAAGGATTCTGTTCTCCATATCAGAGAAAAAAGAAAAAACAAAAAGTTTTCGATAGAACAGCGAGTCGGCGACTTTGGTGTGTAGTACGCTTCAAATGCTACATTATGACAAGGTTTTGGTAAATATAACGTCACATATTTTCGGGCTCTCTTTTTTGAGTCTTGAATTTTGAGTCATTATGGACATTGATATAATTATGTTTATATTTTTACAGGGTCACTCTCCCCAAAAAATGTCGAGCCGAGGAAACATCACGTCAAATAGTCAAACTAGCGTGCAGCATTAAAGTTAAACGACTCAACAAATATCAACAGGAATACGAGAAGTTTATTAAAGGTTCTAACAATTCTAATACTAAATAATGTGTGCTTTATTGATATTAGCCAGCAAAGTGGCGGAGACACTCCCAGATAAAATATTTACTGACAAGAAGAGAGTTATCTCTCGTCAAGTAAAAACTACATCTACGTGAACCACTGCGTGTGATTTTACACCTTAGGTTAAAAATTGCTATACATACGGTTATGACCTATCACTACTAAAAGTTGTCGACATAACATAAAATACTAGTATTAAGATTGCAAATATGGACACATAATGATTTCATAAATGTTATAATAATGTTTTGATTTCAGAATCAGCAGAAAAAGAGAAAATAAACGTCGAGCTGGAAAGATTAAAAGTTATAAACACGCAACTGCAACAGGAAAAGGAAACGCTGGAATCACAACTTAATGAGGTACATAACTCTTCAATATCGATTTCCCTTAAATTGTACAGGCATAAAGCTTCAATAATTTGCCTTAGATATATACCCAGAGCCTTTTGTATTATTTTGTACAATATAAGTTTAAAAAAATGCTTTCAATTATACGCATTGTAAGTTGCAAATAATCGTGTGTACTTAATTTATTCATTACTTAAAATATTTTCAAAATTAAAATATCTAATAAATTACAATATCGATAATCGACTAATTCACTTGCTGGAATATTAATTGTCGGTGAACTCACAAACGTAAAGATCGAATATCGATATTCATTCCAAAATATTGATTAATTTGCCTATTATTCCATAATCGATATTTAGATCTAGTGCACAAACGAATATCGATATTCGGTATATCGATATTTATTAGTCGAAATATCGACTTCTTCGCGTGTTAATCGATATTTAGATTATCGATAAACTGCCGTGTATTTACCGTTAGTATAATATCGATAGTATGCTTGTAGCGTGCTTAGCCGAGGTATGCATTGTAGGCGCGCGCGCAGACGAGTGCGGCGCAGACGGACGCGGCGCACCACGCGGCCGTCGCGCGCGACTACCGCGACATCTGCGCGCGACTCGACAGACAGCTGCACCACATGCAGGTGCTACACTATTTGTTAATTTTTCGAATTTTAAAACGTTGATAGCCTCTGTGATGCAGTTGGTTGGACGCCGACTGTGAAACGAGAGGTGAACCACAGGTACTTGTTTCGGGTCTGGGTGTTTGTGAGACCGGAAAGTCTCTTGTAGTTCCTGATACCGATGAAACAATGTGCGTTCTTAGTGTGGGGTTAAGACTATGTATGTGACTGAATTGTGCTCCCTTTCTGCAAGTGCTAGGAGAGGGAGCAGGAAACGTATGTTGGGGTCACCGGCGGCAGATGTTAATGCCGAACAAGGTCCCTAACGCTAAAAAACCTACAGTATACTAAACCTGCTTCAAAACTGGGAAAAAGTGGCCAACTATTCTACACCTAACACACAAAATTGGATAAGTCTCTGCAAATTTAGTAAGATTAAAAAACTCAAGATGCTGTTGTTTGAGTTCCAAGAAATTAAAAGGTTTTACAATTGGGTCAATACATCGATGATATCTAATCTCATGACCGTTCTGTTATCGGTCAAACACGTTTAATACAGTATTTTTACCTGACACGTTCATTACACATTTATGGTATACTAACGTCTTGGTTAAATTCGTTAAGCAATAAACATGTAAGTATTGCCTTCGTAATAAATACGCAACTTAAATTTCAAGTATCATAAAAAATATTTCGTATAGTAGACATTTTTGCCCGCGAGCTTAAGCTTGTAGAACAAACATTAATGAATATTGAGTTCTCTAACCAGAACGGCATAATTTTATCGATTCCTGGGTCATTGTTCTCTTGCCAATCGATCACTACTATTACCAGCATAAAATAACCCTAGATATTTATTTTTTCAGGATTACATCAAAGACTGCGTTAATTGCAGTGTCAAACTAGCCCAGAAAGACAATAAAGAAGGTAGGAGTTTTTTTAACATGATCTTTAATAGTTCATGTTAATATTGTATGGATAAAGATACATCGATCATTGTCACTGAAATTACACAATCCAAACCACCATGAAAAAGCTCAATATCATCAAACGTAATTCTGACCAAAAATAAAACTCAACAGAAGCAGAACAGAAGGGCGGTGACAAAATGGAGGGTTCTAGTGACACAGAGGCGCGGCTGAGGCAACGAGTGAGAGACCTCGAGTTGGAGCTGGCACAAGTCAAACTGGCGCACGTACAAGCACAGTGCAGTAACCAGGTACCGTACAACATATCTTACCAAGCATTAGATAAAACACTATCGTGCCTTTTTCCCAGGTGGGGTAGGCAGAAGTGCTTTAGGACCTTTCAGCTTGTGTGTTCCGTCCCACATGTGATGAAGGGTGAATCTATCTACATACCGGGCACATAATTCATATTAATTTTGCCCGACCCGAGAGTTTCACGAGACCTTAGCTTTGCAATGATATTGTAGTAAATCTGCGCCACCGCGGTAGTCCTAATTTCGATCTAATATTTCATACCATATCACCTATCGAACTGCCTCACCTCAAGCCTTGTACAAATCATTAGCCGTTTAATATTTCGGTCTTACATGTTTATATGATTTAATTTTTTCAATACTGTAAATGTAAATAAAACCTAAAACAGAAATAAATATTTGTAAATTATATAACCATTTATCTTAGTACCAAGATTACTATGCTTACTTTTGACACTTTACCGCATTCGTCACAACAAATAATAATTTAATATCGATATGTTATCCCATAACACATTACATTGCACTATTTGTTTACAGGAACTCAGCCATCAGCTTAGTGCGGCCCTCAATGAAGTTCAATCAGCTATGAACAACCAGAAACAATCGGTAGCGCCCTGGCTCGTACGGACATTAGGTAACAACTGTTTTTAACACCTCACTGTCAAAGACATTCTTAAACACGTGCATGAGTGATTGATTTGCTAATCATAAACTGATCTATCAAAATGAAGCTTTGCATTGGAATTGGCAAGCACAGAATATAAAATCAATATTTATTTATATTGCAAGGAGACACTAAAATTATTATTAATTATGTAATGTTCAAAATCTATGATGAAAGTTTAAATAAGTATGTATAGTCTAAGATCCCGCCATACATCGACCTTCACCGAGATGTTTATTTGATGAAACCTATTTTATATGCAATTTAATATGTCAATAAATATATTGTATATGGGTTGCCTTGCAAATTTCAGTCCAGAATACGATTAATTAATTATTAAAATAAAAAAAAATTTTTTACACATTTCACCTGTTTGATTATTAAACAAATTCTATACCAATCGAAAGTATGAAACCCATAGAATATGTAAACGTTAGGTTGCCTATTTTTTTCCGGTCACAACCCTCAGGTTGCCAGGTATAAACAGGTAAATCGCTACTAGCATTTTGCGCCGGTCTGATTATTGAATGGAAATTAAATGAAAATAAAGATCATTTTATTATGAACACGGTGGTATAGGGTTGCCTGCGAAAAATCAGTCCCGAATTGCGGTTGTCGAATTTAGAAAAGTGAAATATTGCTCCGAGTGACACAGCATAGCAGCTGTTCGAAGTCCGCTCATAAAGAAAGAGGGTGCGCATGCTATTTATTCTTGAGAATGAAAAGGACAGCGATAGACTCGTATATGCTGTGTTCTGTGTTACCTGGCAACCTGAGGGTTGTGACCGGAAAAAAATAGGCAACCTAACGTTTACATATTCTATGGGTTTCATACTTTCGATTGGTATAGAATTTGTTTAATAATCAAACAGGTGAAATGTGTAAAAAATATTTTTTTTTTAATAATTAATTAATCGTATTCTGGACTGAAATTTGCAAGGCAACCCATATACAATATATTTATTGACATATTAAATTGCATATAAAATAGGTTTCATCAAATAAACATCTCGGTGAAGGTCGATGTATGGCGGGATCCTATACTAGTAGTTGTGGCATCAAAATATACCTCAGATTTTATTTTTCAATTGTTCTTTTTATATACAAAATAGTTTTTTTTTTTTCAATTATTATTATTATATTCAAATATATGGCCAAATAATATTTAAATTTTTCATTCAAACTATACGATTCAAAATTGATCAAGAATTTGAGCGCCTTCTTATCGTCAAACGCTTTGTGACTCCATCTACTCAATATCACGTTTTTTTTTCTGCTTTACCGACCTTTTTGTGGCGTATGATTTGACTGTAATGTTTAGTTGCATTGTTTATGGACACTCTGTTTGTCCGTAGGTCACTAACCAGAAGTGCCAACTCACACTCCTGAGGTGATTCTATATATGTGTATGTACCACGCTTGTGTAGTGTTCACGTTACTAACATTATGTGTAGACGTTGGAATGTGGGTTTGTTAGAATTTTTCTAGAGATTATATGTATTTTGTAAGATTTGTTGAATGAAATTTCGATAATAGTGAGGTCAGTTTTAATATAGATTTATTTATTATGTAAACGTTAGTAAGTATATAAAGGAACGGTGGAATTATCTTCTTTCTATATCAGTATTAATCGATAACTGTTTAAATCGAGCTATGTATTTTATTTCGAGACAAAATTATAATTTCAAATTGTATAAAATTTATTAATGCCCTTACAATGTTTTATTTTTTATTGGATCAAAAGATGTGCAAAGAAAATTCAGTTTGGCTTATGATTTTACGGCTAATTGGATTTTTACGCAATTATTTCAAAAATAATATTATATCCGGAGGAAATAATTGTCGAAATAAATTTAGGATCTCATCTCTTTTGACAGAACCGATTACCTGTCAGTATTAATACATATTATGAAGGTATCGTCTTGTTAACATTTTGTCTATTAGGCATTAGGCATTTTATTAACTTAGTGTTCTAATATTTCCGTAGATTTTGACTAATAAGCTAGTTTTATATGTTTTATGTGCTGTGATTTGTGCTATTTCGTTGTATATAACAATAGTTTTTGCGATTTATGTGGGATGATTTAGGCATATGACCGTTTTTAAATTGTCGGACGCTATTTTTAGTAATAATTAAGTATCGGATGTAGTAACTTAATCTTTGTTATTCTAATACCGAACTTTTTATTAAATTTGATATTAACATGAATGTTTTGTTTTACAGGATCGATCATGGAGGCAGCACAGAATCGACCATCATTCCAAACGTATCTTCCCAACTTGAACCAAGAGCCGCCGTCGACGCCGCTACACCGTCACGGCTCGTTCTCGGGAGGTCAAGGCCACAGTCAGGGCCACAGCCAGGCCAGTCTCGACCGGCGAGTCTCAGAGCCCTACAGCCCCGACGTGGTGCGTCGGAAGAAGGACCTCAACGCCAAGAGACATTCCATGCTCGTCGAGTCCAACCTCTCCAAGGAGGCCAAGGAACTCAACCGGCGGAGCCACGACGTCACCATGGTCAAGAACCTCTCGATGGGTTGACATAACCAAACCCTCCTAGAATTTTGGTTCATTTGACGTCGTGTTGGCTGTATAGACGCGCGAGTTTTCGACATTTCTGTTCATTCCTCGATAATCGTAGTTTACGGTACGCGATATAGTATTACGCTTGCTCCACACATCGCTCATATATGCGATCTTTATTTTTATCGTTGTTTACCGATGTGTGGACGAGGCTTCCGGCGGCCAACACTATGCCATAAATTGTCGATAAATTTATCATATAAATATCGTTCGAAATTTAGAGCTAAAGTATTCTAATACTGCCCGAAATTATTGTAAACTATAATAAGTGTGTTATGAAACATTTACATAGAGAAAATTATATAATGCGTGTCGCTTGTGGTGTAGTGTATGGAATCTAAGTGCACATAACCGTAACACTAGTCATAATGTAAATTATAGCACATTTATCATTCGGATAGTTTGAATTCAAAGGATATATTTAGCGAATGTGACCGCGAGGCGTGATTTAGTCGGTAGGGCGGGGAGTTGCGAGTTGATAGTCGGAATCAGTTAGAATCGTGTTACTGTCCATATTTCCAAGCATTTCGTTACCTATAATGCAAGTATGTATAAAAATACACTGTCAAATGGGGTGGATCAGAGAAGTGAATCGGGACATTTTTTCCAGGATTTAACTGTTACTCCTGCAATTAAGAAACATGACTGTAAATAAGATTCCCAGAAAGTTAACTTCATTTGACGGTATATTTATAAAAGCTACGTTAATGAATGTATTCGACAAAGCAATATTATTTCAAGACTGCGTTTGTGTTACGTCGCGTCTACAGCTTTTTATATAAGCTCAATTTTAAAGGAATCTCAGTGGGCTTTGCTTAGCATATATCATCACAATACGTAGGCCAAGCATTCCAATGTACGAAAAATATAAAAATGAGAGATGTTGGTATCATTTATGTTCGATGACAAATATATTAGAGTAATATTAATGTATTAAAACTTATTTATATAAAGCATGGACGGATAATGATAATTATTTATTGTACAGAAACGATATAGGTATTCTCAGCTAATTATGAGTGTGTTTGATCCAAAAGTTATTTAGAATTCATCGATATTGTAGATTTGAAATGAATATAGCCATGATTAGAAATATGTGGATTTATAAGAAAACGTAACCTGCTAAAATTGTACAAAAACCTATTACACATATTGCTTTATACAAAGTTTCAATTGAAGTGAAATATTTGAGGTTCACAAACAAAAAAAAAAGTCTAACATTTAGTGTGATGTTTTGTTCGAATCGATTGTAAACATTCCCATTGCTTTTGTTGTATAGAGTCACAGCATTAACAATTACGAACACTGCTAAATGATGTTGCGTGACTTAGAAAACACCCATCTCGAATGAGCGCCAGAAATATACAAAGAATCTAGAATTGTCCATAGAATATTTACTTATCAAGTTATAATCATGTGGTATTATATCAAAAGCTAATTGATACTCGGAAATTATCATCTACATCAAGTCCGAAGTTTATAACAGGAAAGAAAAAAAAATTAAGCTATATTTATTGCATCCCGCAATATGTGTTATGTTTTTTTTTTCGGCAATAAATTTAAGGCTCTCTTAAATTTTATGAATTTGTACTTTTTCTGTGATTATACGGCTGCCTGGACTTTTTTTACATTTATTGTTATGAACATGCTCCCTATATTTGGCCATGTAAAACTATGAGCGTCTAGCTTGTTGAAACCACACTATGTTAAATTGATCATAACATTTTTTGGAGTTTAATTAAACTTCTTTGTTATGTTTGTCGAATTGTGACGTAGGCTGCATGACATATTTAAAACAAAACATCAGTAAAAATGAGTATTATGAGTACTTTTTATTTTTTATTAAAAGCCACCTATTTCGTCTTATTTATTGATCTCTATTTAAAATTGTATTTATAAAAATTGGCGGTTTCTTAATAACAAAAAGACTTGATTGTAACGTGTTGCATATCTTATGAGAAAACTATTATCGAGTTTTGAGTTACGTTTGTAATTTAATCTATTACATTTTAGTACAACCTACGCGATCAAAATATCTAGACAATACACCTTCTTTATTATTATCCCACTTTATTCCATAATTTTATTAAAATAATCGAATGATTACTTAATTGAAAAAAGTATTGAACAACTGATTTTTAAGAGTGTAATTTGCTAACGGTACATGCCAGTGGCGCCATTTTGTGATAGTGTGGGTTGTACATGGTATTGCCATGTTGAAAAATGTTTTATGAGAATATAACTTTTTCGAGTCTTATGTGTTTTTTAACTTGGCGAATATATGTATAGATTTATTAATATAAGTAGCAATATATAAATTCCTTTTATTGAAGCGTGTTTAGAATGCACCCATTTTAATTTATATAGAAGCTTACGTCCGATATTACTAATGAAGGCTTCTGTATCAGCCTGTATTTAGCCATAAACTCACTCACCACGTAAATATCGCTTTAGCCATGTTAAAAATATGTTTAATGTAAAATATAACTGCTTTATAAATAGCGCTATTCATAGATAGTGATGCAATGTTAGAGTGATTTGTATCGCTGATGAAAATGTTGTTTTAGTAATGTCATTTATGAAAATAAAGATTTTACAGAGAATAATTATGTGGTTTTTTGTTTTATCACTATTAATAATCGGCATAAAAATAGTGGGCCGTTGGTAAACGGACCAGACGCGGCTTCCAATTTGTTCACGGTGGTCGAGGGTTACACTATTATTTTAGAAAATTTCTATGAATTTACCCCGCAAATACGTCGATAGGAAAAAATTGGTCGCTTGTTTGCAATTTTTTTTTGTTGCCTTGTGTCTGAAGTCACTAAAACTACCAACCGGCTTCGTTATCGGTAGAATTTTGATATTATACCCTGTATAAATCTCTGTGATTTTTCCAAACACAATAAAACGGCATACCCACAAATAGCGTCGTTTGTGTGTTGTGTATTTCACGTAGAAAAAGACATTATGTAGTCAGTATTAAAATATATGCATAACAATGCTGCAATAATCTGCTGTCCCACAATGGGTATTTTTAAACTAAACTATCCACATTCCAACATAAAACGTGGCCTGCTTAACACCGCGCCGCGCAGTGTAATCATAAAATATAAATGGAAACAAGATTAACGCCATCTATTGTCAAGTAGATAAGACAACCTTTATTGTGTTGTAGTATTGCCATCTGTTATCGAATAGATAAAACTTAACTTGCTGTTTTCAAAAAGAGATGTCACTACATATTGTTCAAAACAATGCCCAGTTAAAGGTATCAAAGTAACAGTCATTGATATAATTCGAATAAGAAATATAAATATTATATTCGTTCAAATATACTTAACGATGCTCAAACGACTTAATAGATAAATAAGATAAGTAGACATCTATTTGCGTAAAGACATTAGTTCTCAATAGTGATATCAGCAATTTAGGTATATGTAAACGAAAACGCCACACCGATAAAAATGCCAGTCATATTAATAAATACATATATGGCAAATTAATAAAAACAATTGAAAAATTCAACACACATTAATCTTGTGAGGAAAGCTACAAAGTCTGCTGACGTAGTACAATAAACAGTTTTTTGCATAAACGCCGAGCGTTAGGTACGCGAGCTCACGACAGCCAGCGTGTCGTGACGCAGACCAGCAGCTAATATACCGCTGATTATTTTCAGAACGGCCACTTTCGATCGACCATATAACATTAGAAATTAGACTCTACCATAATGGCATAGGAATTAATTTCAGTTGAGAGGCTATTAACGATGTGTGTACATTTTTCCACATCACAAAACTTGCGAAAATAATTACGTTAGCGAATAAATGGATTAGCCTGTTGCTTTGTTCGTGGGAAGGTGTGTGGTCAGATTGTACCAATAATGTTGTGTACCACCCATCATGCTTGCATTATAGCAAAACTGCATGCATTTATGTTCATTGATGTAATCCTTAATAGCTTAGTCATACAAAACTTAGTTACATTCTTTATGAACGTAGCCTCATGAACTTATTCGCATTGTATTTTTTTAGCATAATGCATATACTATAAGAGAAATCACGGGAAAAACAACGCAAGAATCCGTGAATATCTTTGCATTTACCCACATATATTCGAATAAAACGTTGTAACTTAGCTAGGTTTTCTGTGATTCTATGACTCCAATTCTATCGAGCAGATTCGCTTTAACCCAATACTTAGTTCAACTTAGTTCCAGCAACGACTCTATTGTGGAGATGCAAAGAAAATATAATATTTTTCTTTAACCTTGCATATTGTACTTTTTTTTTTTTTTTTTTAGTTTCTGAATATTGTATTTGTTTTTTATGTGTACAATAAAGATTTAAATAAAATAAATAAATAAATTTTACCTTAACCTCTAATTACCTCCATATTCCCTGACAAGCTCGTCTCTAAGTGAAAAGTGCACTTACAGCCAACTGCATCGAGTAAAAAACTCGAGGGCAGGTGTGTTTACAAAACCGGTGCGCAGATGTAGAAACTCGGCCTAGTTCGTGTGAACGGAAATCGTTCCGGTGCCGCCCGCGTCTACCGATGTGCTGGTGTTACCTCTGTTACCGTATCGAGTATGCTAATTGTGTGGGAACTGGTATTGTTCGTTAGCGTGGGTGTGAGATTTTTGTTTGCGCTTTTGAGTTTTTGCAACTGGGGTTAGTAGCGGGAGTTTGTAAGCGGCTTTTGTTTTTATCTCATGAGTAATAGGCTGTAAGGATGTTACTGTTTAGCAGGGGGATGTACATTGAAATAAAATATATTTTTTTATACAGGCTGACACTCCGCCCCGAGGATACAAACGCTTTAAAGTAATCAAAAGGTGTCGGAAAGTTAAAAAATAACCAAATTCTCGATGAGATCCATTAATAGTTTAGTTTAGATTTATTTAAATTCGCGTAACTCTAAGAAACCAATATAGAATAGATCATAAGTACATAATTTCCTTAAATAACAATGTGAAGCACATTTTTAATTTCTGTTCTTTCGTTTTATTTTATCTAATTACTTTATTCAATAGTATCTATTTTATAGTATCTAACTACTGAATCCGTGTTAGAAAGGTAACAGCTAAAACTGTTTACGTTCTAGTGTGAGAAGTTTATCAAACGACGTATCCTCCCATAAACACTTGACGCTCGTTATTTCCACAACGTATAATCTTGACTCATTGCAATATAATATAATAACAGTCCACGAACTCCGACCTGGCGATAATACCCTGTTACGAGAACAGTGAAAGGGCGCCTATCGTGAAATAACTTTCATTTGTTATCAAATCATATTTCACGACGCAATGTTTCATTAACTTTTTGTTTTAGCGGACTTTCATTATTAATTATGATTTCAATTTCTGAGGCCTTGATGACTTTTTCTAGGTAACTATGTGTCGCTACTCGAAGGGATTTCAGAAAATATTTACAGTCTCTAGAGTGTGAACAGCTGATGAATAAGATTAAATTAATGTATACTTTTGGATCCAAACAAAAGAATTTTTTGTATACCTACATCTTAAATAACGTTACTATGTACGCTTTGTAAATAAAATCTGAATTTAATTCCGTCCCATATTTTTTCTCAATATTCTTTTTTTCTATTGAGTTTTTTTTATCTACTTAATGCAACATAAATTAATTCTTTATTAATAATTATCATTATCTATCTATATATAATTATTAATTATCATTATCATAAATAATTTATGATAATAATAGTCATCAATAATAGAAATACAATAACAAAAGATTTATACATATAAGATGTCGGGACATTGTGTGTGAGAGTTATGTATGTATTTGAAGTTTCAGTGAGATCATTGTGAGTTGAAGTCAGTAGTAATACCGCATTACCCTTATTATCTAACGGAGAAACCCTATTTGTAGAAAATACTTATTATAACAGTTTTATAAGTTATGTAAAAACAAAAAATACATTTGCGGTTCTTACTCAATGGTATTACAATTACATGCTCGAGTGACACGACAAAAATGAAATTGAACGAAAAAAATTGTTACGCGACTTTTTTTATGGTAATCGTCGCGAGGAAATACGGAAAGTATAGTTTAAACTATTCCCATGCATTCTAAAGGAAGAGCTCACGTCTATTTTAATAGTTTTACTTGTCGGTACATAAGTATATTTATTTAGTTTATTGAAACTATGTACTTTTTTCTGCAAGAAATATTAGTTTAGTAATCGTATAATCATGTTCCAATTTCAAGGATTGCCACAGCTTTGGGAAAGCCCAGTAACCAACTTCCTTCGGCAATACAATCGAGAGTACGATTGAAAGAGGTTAGGCCATATAGTCCACCACGCTGGCCTAGTACCATAGAAATTCTTATAAATCGCTATGGTATGCAGGTTTACTCACGATGTTTTCCTTCACCGTTTTAATGCGTGGTGATTGACTATCAATACACACATGACTCCGAAAAGTCAGAGGTGTGCCCTGGGATTCGAACTCGCGACCACCGTGAACATGTTGGCAGCTGCGTCTAGTCCGTTTACCAACAGGCCACCACGCACTAGTTTTAATATTTATTTATTCAGGAGCCCTGTGCGTGTTTTCACTTGCAGTTCGCACGGCTCAGAGAAACCGCTGTCACATTGCCGTGTCGTTCATAATCGTGGGTACTTTCTCACGAGCACATCGCGTTGTCACATACCAACTAATTACTATGGGGAAAAACTTTACACCATTTTTGTTTTAAAGCTGAATTGATGAATGGGGACACGTCTGTATTTTGTGCCTTTAAATAATTTATTTCACACGACACACACTGTGAATAATTGAATAAAATGCATATGAAACTTTAAGAAAACGAAATGGAGATCCTTCCTAAGTGGGAACTTCAGTCGCCTGTGTGATTTGTTTCCGAATGAATTGTCGAAGATATTGACTGGATGCTACCACATTATTGAAAGGAAATGGTATTAGAAGTATTTTTAAAATTAAATTGTCAATGCCATGCAGTACTATGGATCTTCGTTAGCAATTCAACCTCAGAAAATTTCAAAATGCTCAGACTTCTAACAGTACATAATTTTAGCATAAATCCGTATTTAGCTAACTAATTAAGCCGAAAAGCGAGACGAGGGCCACCGAATTGGTCTGAAGCGTTTACTGGTCGCGCCGCAAACAAACAAACAAACATATCCCCCGTCTGGCGCTATTTGTAGATGTTACTGCGCTAATAATTAACGCAACCATCAAAACGTGGCGCATGCATTTTGTTTTCTTTTTGTCTGTACTGTGTACTGTTGCGGACTCTGTGAGATCATCGGGGGACACTGACCCTTGCGTAGCGGTCTCAGTTTTCAAGTAAAACTTTTCTACTTCCACGCTTCAATGCTCTAAAAGGTGCACTTTGGAATATGTTGTGAGTGAGGGTTTGAGTTTCAATTTACTGGTCAATTACTTAAAAAATCGTAATGGTAATGATCAATCAAATGTAATCATGATTGATGTTATTATAATTTTTTAGGATAGACTATCGACTTTTTAAAAGTTATGAAGTTCTCAATCTGATTGAGTTTGGGAACAAAATTATTGAATCTATCATCCTAAATTCCCTATTTATTTCTAGGATTTTCATCGATTTAGGTACTATATTTTAATCGTCTGCTTGTAAGTTGTATATTGTTTAGCGTCAGTGGGTTTTTAATAATATTCATTTGCGTATATAGCCACAGAAATAGCACCAACTACGCACCTGTCACAGATCGTGATTCATAATCCAATACGGTTGTTTCTAGTAAGCCTCGGCAATATTTCGCATCCTCCGCCACTCGCGACTCATAGAAACTAATATTTGTCTTACTTTACTGTCTACTATATTTGTAAGCGACACTTGAGTTATTTTGGAATTGGCACTTTCTATTTCTGAATATGATAATTTTATATGTTTTTGAAAGTAAAATAACAATGATGGTAAAGCTGAGAGGTCGCAAGATTATGTTGGAAGGCGTGAGAGAAATTATTTCGGAAAGTCTATATTCAGCTTGGGAGTTCTTGTGGCCAGGGGTAATGATGAAGATGGGGAGGTATTCGTAGTACTAAAAAACATTTTGGATATAGTATCGGCTTTTTTTCTACAGCCAAATATGTGTTTGCATAGTTAAATGACTTGCCAAGATGTGAAAAATCAAATATGATTTTAGATTTTCTGTAATAGTGGTACCAATATTATAGGAAACAACAGGAGTATGTCGCGCAATGTGTGCCTGAGCCTCAATATTCCCGGACCTCGACTGAAATGAAGACCAGAGAAGCGCAGGCTAGATGTCCCCAAGGAAGATATGAGGGTCAATGGCCTTACTATTGAGAAAGCCGAAGATCGGGTGAAATAGAGGAAAATTAGAAGAAGAAGAAGAAGCAGAGGTAAGATACCAACATTGAATTCTCTTAAAATCTGACGAAGCTTAGTTCTATAAGGAAGATACACTGGTTGATACAGATAATTGTACCAAAGAGATGCGTTTATTTCTTAAGTCTGGTTCTCATAAACTCAAATGGAACTCTACCGACTTGTCAATCGAGATTGCATTCTATCCTGCACAGGAATCCATTTACTCGCAGTAAAACTCACGGGTAAGCAATTAAATAACCGGCCCTCGTTCTAGTTAGTAACCGCAGGTTTTGCAAACTGTTTCGAACATCGTGTAATGGTTTTGCGGAACACGTTATGGCAAATACTACGAACGCGGATACTGACATCGATTAGCCTCAATTGCAAGGCAACCCACCTTGCTATGACCAGGCTGAACCTTCTATCTCTGTCAATCACTTAATATAACCTATGGGAGTGACGAGGATAGATGATAACACATTGGAATCGCCACTTATTCCATCAGTTACGCATTCCATTTCTTGCATGGGATGAAAGCGTAGGGAATAACAATAGCATTCAGGTTGAATGCTAGGGCAGAGAAAGCGGATTTATTGTGCATCTGTTATGTTCTTATGAGAATATAGGTCTGTATTTCCTTGAGTTATGCTACGGAGGGCAATTGTGAAATAACCATGGGTTCAATCAACTATGTGTTTACTTGACTGGGTTTGAAAATAATGAGTAAACGACACTTTTTTGTGCATGAATTTTCCTATTCCTGAACGATATGAAATTGTTACTATTGAGCCCCTGTACAAAAACAATCCATTTTATCTTAATCATTTCCATTTTTGGTTTTTTAAAACATAAGTTTCTTAATATTATACAACTTCGTTTTCATAATATTTTATGCGAATAGAATTGATTGAGCAAAACCGACCGTATGGTCGGAGCCGATTTATTCCTAGAATTTAAAATGGTCTACGTCACAATATTACAGGTGTGTAAAATTAATATAAGTCAATTAGACCAGATGAAACAAATTCGGACATCTTACCGCCTTATATTTAAGAGTGGTCAATTATCAATGGATCCGTGAAAAATCATTAATTTGTCACGACCGTAAATCTATCTACATAACACGAGACAAAGATGACTATTTCCTGCGATGACCCAAATATCGCCACTTAAAAGCCGAAATTTATTCATGTTTACAATGTATCTCTTTTGATACGCGTTTTGGGTTCAAAAGTACGAATGCGGAAGACTTTTAAAATAGCATTTCGTTCCATAAAGCCGTGGCGACGAATTTTATTGTTGGATTTCGTAACAGTGGCGATCATTGTTTATATGAAACAAATTGGATAGACGCGCCGCGGGCGGTGTTGCACGATCGACTGCGATTGCTTGACCGATAAATGAGTTATAGGAACAGTTAGTCTAAGATCCCGCCATACATCGACCTTCACCGAGATGTTTATTTGATGAAACCTATTTTATATGCAATTTAATATGTCAATAAATATATTGTATATGGGTTGCCTTGCAAATTTCAGTCCAGAATACGATTAATTAATTATATAAAAAAAATATATTTTTTTACACATTTCACCTGTTTGATTATTAAACAAATTCTATACCAATCGAAAGTATGAAACCCATAGAATATGTTAACGTTAGGTTGCCTATTTTTTTCCGGTCACAACCCTCAGGTTGCCAGGTATAAACAGGTAAATCGCTACTAGCATTTTGCGCCGGTCTGATTATTGAATGGAAATTAAATGAAAATAAAGATCATTTTATTATGAACACGGTGGTATAGGGTTGCCTGCGAAAAATCAGTCCCGAATTGCGGTTGTCGAATTTAGAAAAGTGAAATATTGCTCCGAGTGACACAGCATAGCAGCTGTTCGAAGTCCGCTCATAAAGAAAGAGGTTGCGCATGCTATTTATTCTTGAGAATGAAAAGGACAGCGATAGATTCGTATATGCTGTGTTCTGTGTTACCTGGCAACCTGAGGGTTGTGACCGGAAAAAAATAGGCAACCTAACGTTTACATATTCTATGGGTTTCATACTTTCGATTGGTATAGAATTTGTTTAATAATCAAACAGGTGAAATGTGTAAAAAATATTTTTTTTTTTAATAATTAATTAATCGTATTCTGGACTGAAATTTGCAAGGCAACCCATATACAATATATTTATTGACATATTAAATTGCATATAAAATAGGTTTCATCAAATAAACATCTCGGTGAAGGTCGATGTATGGCGGGATCCTATACTAAGTTTAAAGCGCGAAAATATTATGACAGTGAGCAAACTTGAATAATGAATTTTGTTTCTTCCTTTTGTTTCTTCCGCCTAACAAGGTCAAAATTTAAAAGAACATTGTAGCCAGAATAACTACACATACTCTATTCATAAATCGTCTTTAAAACTATTTCAGGTATCGAATGTTTTATTAAATTTGCTCAAAATAAATTCAAAAGTCATACGAAAGTCACAAAACATTCGGTAACTAAAGTTTAAAACTATCTATGAATGTGACGATTGTGTTTTACTGTTTTGGTTAAATTTGCTGCAAATACGTACAATATTGTTGCTTAGAGCCTTGTCAACGTCGGATTAAGAGAAAGGTAAAAAAATAACATTGTATTACGAGTGTGGTGCATAATTGTTTTTCTAACAACACGGCCAATTAAAAGTTTGTATCTACAAAAGAAGAGAGACAACATCTATGAATAAGATATATTGTCTTGCGCAACAATCTGCATTGACTTACTATGAATCTTCTAGAAGATTGATGGATACAGTTGGATATCTCCAAAGCCTCTGTGACGCTGTTGGTTTGACGCCGGCTGTGAAAGGTCGCGGGTTCGATCCCCGCACCGAAAAAAATATTGAACCACAGGTATTTGTTCCGGTTTTGGCTGTTTATGAGACCGAAGAGTCTCTCGTAGTTCCTGATACCCAAGACACAAGACTCGATATTAGTGTGCGCTCATCACTATGTGTATGACTGTTGGGTGTATTTATAACTATGCCTATAGTAGACTTAAGCAGGTACACAAACCAAAAATTAGGACCGCCATTACAAAAGCAATTAGACCACGTCGTGTTGAAACCGCTTAACAATCGTATCGAGAGCAACAATAATCGCAGATTAATTGAAACAATGAAGAAAAGTCTCGCGGCGCTCTGATTAGCTCCGAGCCATTGTTTGGTTGTTGGAGGAAATGTTAATGCCCCACCGAATGTTACGGAGAAATTTAAATCTGTGAAATTTAGTGTAGGTACTGTATGAGCCCATATTGTACATCCCACTGCAGGGCACGGGCCTCCTTTACAATCGAGAGTACTATTGAGAGTGGTTAGGCGATATAGTCCACACCACATACCATATAAATTTATTACATACCATATAAATTCTTACAAATCGCTATACTATGCAGGTTTCCTCGCGATGTTTTCCTTCACCGTTATAGCGCGGGGTGATTGACTATCAATACACACATGACTCCGAAAAGTCAGAGGTGAGCCCTGGGATTTGAACCCGCGCCCACCACGAATATGCTAGCAGTATCGTATGGTTAGTTTACCAACAGAACTGGTCAACACGCACTTTATAGAGAAATTTAGTGTGTTATACCATGATTCACGAACACATAACATCACATTATTGATAGCACTTGATTGAAAGCCATCTGAGAAATTAAATCCTGAAGGTTAGAGACCTGCACCGAGAGAAATTTTTGGGCAGCCTACAAATATTTGTTTCAGGTCTGGGTTTTATAAGAACGAAATTCTCTCGTATTTTTACATACCCATGAGTCCCATGACCCATGGCTTATACGTAGGATTACGAGACTTTTAGGTGTATTTGTGTATTTGAAACATGACATCAAGCGGCCATATGGAACATTTGAAGCGAAGTTATTCATGATTAAGAAAATGATATTGCAACCCATGGGCAACATATCAAAACGAATATACTACTGCTTCCCTCCCACAGGTCATAGCGTGATGATATAGCCTATAGCATTCCTCGATAAATGATCTATTCAACATAAAAATAAATTTAAATTTGAACCAGTAGTTCCTAAGATTATAGGTGACCAACAAACAAATTCTTCAGCTTTATATAATAGTATAGATGAGTTTACCTTCTTACCTATTAAACACTACTATAACAGTCTTACCCCAACGCACTTTATAACAATATGTAAATATTTTTTATATAGTGTGATATAATATGAGAGCACACGATGTGTCTTGATCGTGATCGGAGACATTAATCATCACTCACGCCCACCTCTTTATGGCTGCAGCGTGATGGTTTAATGGCGGGAAAAATTCACGCGCGAATATTTTACGACCACGATTTGAATTACGTTCGCATAGTTTATTATAATACGTTAATATCATGTACTTACTACATTCAACATAGTTGTTGATAAATTTTGTTCAACTTCTTTTTTCATTTTTTAATCTCTTGTTTGTCTCGAAGCCTAAACTTTTTATGTTCACGTTTTATCACCCTAAATTTTCATAGTTTTAAAATATGTGAATGCTTTATCAATCATTATAATAGTAACTCATGATTGCTTAAAAAAACAATCTTGTAACTGCTCAAAATGTCACTTTTACCAACAATAGGGTTGTGTCCAAGATTTTATTTGAGCAGTAAGTAATCATTCCTTAAAAGCATCGTTTATAAAAACAAACGAATTTGAAAACAGCATCAAAATGGAATGTAAAATGACTGAGATATTAATACATTTAATAGTACGGTGGGGACACTCGTTATCTCTTTCGCACGCGTGCACCTTATGGAAGATGACGTCACGCCGTGCATATTGCATCCTTTTCTATCACTCCTACCACCAACTTTCATATATTTGTAACTTGCTTATTACTTAACGGATTTTAAAAATTCTTTCTGATTATGATTATGCGTAACGTAACCTTTCGTTATACACAAAAATAAAAATGTATGAAACTAGCCTATTCCACGGTCACATAAAACCGCCCTATTACACCTCTTTAAATCCTTTTAAATCCTTACGATAACTTAAGAAAATCTTCCTGAGACTTTTTAGAAACTCATCTGAGTAATACCAAAACCTCTTTAAAACCCCAATATACTAACAAGAAAATCTGAGACTTTAGAAACCCATCATAGTATCAGCTGTATGTGTATCAGCCCATAAACGTCCCACTGCAGGGCACGGGCCTACTCTACAATCGAGAGTACGATTGAGAGTGGTCTTATAAATCGGTATGGTATGCAGGTTTCCTCACGATGTTTTCCTTCACCGTTTTAATGCGTGGTGATTGACTATCAATACACACATGACTCCGAAAAGTCGGAGGTGTGCCCTGGGATTTGAACCTGCGACCACCGTGAACATGTTGGCAGCCGCGTTTAGTCCGTTTACCAACAGGCCAGCACGCATTTTCATAGTAATAAACATCATAGTAATAAACATTATTTCACCGCACCACCAGTATTCTCAAGGTGTGTATAATGAGAGGCCGCATGCCTGCACGCGGCCCATTTCAAATCACTATAATCTCCTGCTCCTTTGATCTATCAATCAGCGATTAGCTATGCGCGTGCGCTGGAACGCGGTCGCACAACCACTCTGTACCGTTTTGTGTTGCCTGGGTTCATGTAAATGGAAAATACTTAGTGTTGCTTTAATGTTTTCAAGAAGATCAATTTGGATCTGTGTTTTTTATCTATAAAGTTTTTTTATTGCAATTAATGGTACGAAGACCATGCCGTTCACCTGATGGTAAGCGATGCGACAGCTCTTGTACAGTAGAAAAAACGCAACAAAAATTGAATTACAAAACAATGCTTGGCGTTCCACTGCACTCGCCATCCTCAGACGTAAGATGTTAGGTCTCAACATGTCCAGTAGTTACTCTGGCTACAACGTGCTTCAAACCCAAATACAACAGTGCATTTACACTGCTATTTGGGGGGTGGGTGGAGAAACAGAGATTACAGTGGTACCTACCCAGATAGCCTCTCACATATGAGAGAGATACCAGTTCAAAATAATGTTTTTTTTTCAATATCTTTTAATTTTTATAACATATAATGCTTCTTTCTTTTACAGGTACGTAAACTGCTTAGTACTCACGCCTCGGTATTGCAACAGTTATCTCCAAAGATCAACCTAACCGCTACTTATGACGCATTTGTGAAATAGTTTCTTAAATCGTAATACATCCGCTCAATGCGATAAAATAAGCCGATGTTGAAACTACAACCTGTGTTTACGGATTAATTGAACAGTCTAGCAAGGGTTGGCTGTGGTGTTGGCGAAAAAAATATTTTTAGAGTATCTACAGGGTATATCAAGACTGCTACCGAAAACGAAGCCGGGTGGTAGTTTAAGCGACTTCAGACACAATGCAACATACCACCTACCACAATGTGGGTGTTCCAGCGGTCTTATTCATAGACAGTTTTAAAATCTATTTCAGTTACCGACTAGCGAGCTCAAATTGAATCCAAAAGTCCTTCGAAAGGGACAAGGTATCCGATAGCTAATATAGGTTTTAAATCTGTCTATGAATAACGCTGATAGACTGATAATGTTGAAAGTCTTGTCTCAAATAGTACAGTCAGCAACATAAGTCGCTGAACACTTCACATTTTTTGATAATCTTTTTATGAATTAAAATTTGTACGTACTACTCTGTAGTCGTAAAATATAACCAAGTAAAGTCATCTATGCCGAGAAGTGCCCTACGATATTGAAATCAATTATTATTTTGGATGATAAGACAATTCCAAATCTCGTGAATGTGTAGCGACTTATGTTGCTGGTTTTACAAGCATTTAATATTTAAGATTCAGTTTATTTGCGACTTTAACCTCGATCATAATTATAATATACACATATATAAAGTTGAAGACTTTGTCCCCGCTAATCTCAGGAGCTACAGGGTCGATTTAAAAAAAATCTGTTTGTGTTGGATAGGTAATTTATCGAGGAATGATATGACTATATAACATCATTTTTATTTTCTAAGTATTTGGGCAACATACAAAATAAGTAAACATATGGGCAAGATTAGTAGTAAATCATTCAGTGAAGTTTCCACAATAATATGATTCGATGACTAAAATAGTTAATACAGTCTCGGCATAAGGCCGTATGTCTACATAGAAAACGCGTGTCAATTCGACGGTATATCAAAGCCAAGTCGCTGGCACTAAGACAATAGCGTCCCGTTGTGACACGTCGGGTGCATTGATCCCGATGCATCAGCCATTCGATACGATATGCTCAACTTACATTGTAAGGCGTTTGCCATACTGAATATTAATGTTGAATGCTATATACAGGGTATATCAAGACTGCTACCGAAAACGAAGCCGGGTGGTAGTGGTGGGTGGTAGCGGAAGCGACTTTAATCACAATGCGACAGAAAAAGTTGCAAAAAACGACAATTTTTTTTTGTTTTTTTTTTCCTATGGCCATTTTTGGGTGGTAAATACATTTTTTCCTAAAATAATAGTGTATACCCTTTTATTTATAAATACTCTAAGGTACAAAAGAGTTGAAATTAGCTTATTTTTGCAAAAACTGTGGATTTACTACCCAAAAATGACGATATTTAAAAAATCATAAAAAATAATTGTCGCGTTTCTTTGCGAAATTTTTATTTGCATTGTGTTTGTAGTCACTAATACTACCACCCGGCTTCGTTTTCGGTAGCAGTCTTGATATATCCGGTATATATTGTATAAAGTAATTACAAAATGCATGTTTTGTGAGTGTAGGGCATTATGTGGCTTTCTATTGTAGTACACCTAGATAAAACATTAATGTTTTTTGATTGCACAGACGTTTGGCTAAATCCAAAAACATGACTAAAAATTATAATAGACGCCAAACTAATTGCAAAACGTTATGGGAATCAATTAATGTATATTCAAATTAATTTGAAAGCCTCCATGACGCAGTTGGATATATGCCGGCTGTGAAACGAGAGGCCGCAGGTTCAATCCCCGAACCGAGACAAACGTGAGGCCCAAAAGTACTTTTCTCAAGTGTGTGGATGTTTGTGAGACCGAAGAGTTCCACGTAGTGTCTGGTGCCCACCACTGAAGACTTAATTAACCTTAAAGTGGGGTCAGGACTGTGTATGTGACTGAATATTTACCTAGTGTTTTAATTTATTAATTATTTGTAATTATTTCGATTGAGAAAACAATGCAATTAAGTATATCAGGTATAGAGCAATCAATTTATAGCACTGGCATAAAAAATGAACAAAAAATAAGCGTGGTATTACATCACTCCGTTTTTCTCAATGTTATGGATTGCAACAAATAATTCTTTGTTATAACTAAATAACCTTTTAACTCGCTAAATAATAATGAAAGAGTCTTGCAAAAAATATAATCGTACATAATACCGTTAAAATTTTAGTAATCGTTGAATCAAATCCATTTTATAATGTTTAACAATGTTTAGCTAACTTGTAATAAAATGTGCAAATTTAATATTTATTTTAATATCTACGAAACTGTTTCATAAGTGCAATCGATCTGTGAGGTAACATTTTCCATGGTCCAATGATTTGACGGAAATCTTTATTATCTTCAAACTACTTATTATTTATAATGCATTATGCAACCTCCTTTATTTTTCTAGGCACCGTTATTCCCCTTTAGGGTTCACAATGAACTAAAATTTAATGTTTTACTGATAGTTCTCGTATGTGAGAGGCTGCCTCGGTAGATACCACCGCAATGTCTATTTCTCCCGCCAAATAGCAGTGTAAATGCACTTTTTTGTTCCGGTTTGAAGGACATTGTAGCCAGAGTAACTACTGGACATAATGAGACTTAACATTTTATGTTTTTGGATGGAAAAGCAGTGGAATGCCAAGCATTACGTTGCAATTCATGATGTTTGGTTTTGATAATGTATATGAGCGGTTGTGTCGCTTACCATCAGGCAAGTAGCATGCTCGTCTCACCATTCATTGCAATACAAAAAAAAATAGGGCTTTGAGAGTCATGGTCAATGATGATAACTTAACCTACTAACTACTAAATCAACAAGCTAGTTAGGGTTTTGTTCGCACTACCTTATCAATATAAATCATTTGAAAACAACATCTCCATGTGCAAAAAGCTTAAGAAATCGTTTCTTGGTAGAGCGCGCACGTGGTTTACAACTCAGGTGAAGCCACCTTCTCAGAACATAACACGATACTATACCGGTAATTGTTCAAATTTCGTGCGGATTTTTTGATAAAATATATTGATCGCATGTTAAATATATAAAGTGCAATTTAAAACTGATTAGTGGCTATATTTACGGCCTCATTCTAACTTATTCAGTTTGAGCGAAAAAGACAAAATACTCAGTAACTAATTAATGTTTCAAAACAGTCAACGAAAATGGCCGATAGTACTTTGAAAAGTCTTAAAAAATCCAAATGGAAAAAAACATTCTATGTCCTATAGTAAATGGTGTACGATAAGAACGTAACTTGAATCTACAAGACTATCAAAGATATGATAAGTCTACCTACCACTATTAAATCAGTATAGTGAAATAGGGTGTATCCATTTTCCCGACAGCATTTAAATCGAAGTGGATGCCTATTGGAAGGATTGGTCATGTAAAGACCTTGACCGGGATGCATGGAAGGCGGAAAGAGAGGCTTTGGCCCTGCAGTGGGACGCTACAGGCTCATAATAATAAATAGCGTAATAATTTACATCAGTCAAATGCTAATTGTTTTATAAATCATTTTGTTACATGCATAAATAATGACACAGCGAGGTATAAGTTGGCAGCTTCTGTGGCGCAGTTGGTAAAACGCTAGTTGTGAAACGAAAGGCAACGGGTTCGATCCTCGAACCGAGACGAATGTTTGTAAGGCCCACAAACAATTGCGTCGCGTCTGGGTATTTGTGTGACTGAAAAATCTGGTATAGTTTCTGATACCTACGACAAAAGGCTTAATTGATTTTAATGTGGGTTAGGTCTATGTATGTGACTGTTGGGTGATTTCATTTATTTGTTGCTAGTCAATTGAATGAAGACTTATTTATTTCAAATATAGAACCAAATTGATCAAAATAATCCACTGAAATAATCGCATCACGAGTTTAAACAACCTTCCTGATATTCAGATGATCCGTTATTGATAATCTTATCTTTAAGAAATGGGAATAAAGATAGTCTTCTCAACAATAACATACAAAATATTATCGTAATATTTATTGTTTCCTTCAAATGAAAATTCTCAGTAAACAGATCAATGACTAATTCAAAGACGTGTCACTTTCAATGATAAGGTTACTTTTAGGAAATTACACTCTAAACGAGAAAAGCATGCCATTCGCTCGATGGTAAGCTATATAACCGCTCATGAACAGTAGCAAAACCAAACAACACTATGAATGCCAAAGCAATGCTTGTCATTCCACTGCGCTCGCCATCCTAAGATGGAACTTGTTTATTCTCAATATGTCCAGTAATTACTCTGGCTAAAATGTCCTGCAAAGCGGAACACAACAGAGTTCCTACCCAGGCGGCCTCTCACATAAGAGAGACCATCAGTAATATAATTATTTTCTATGAGACGAGTACGTGAAAAATTTCCGGGAAAAGAACCAATGACTACTGTTTTAGACGTGTGGCTTACAATTTAAGTAAAGTTACTTTTGTTCCAGCAAATAACAATATAAACACTTGCATGTTGTCTAACCTAATCTATACTAATATGATAAAGCTGAAGAGTTTGTTTGAACGTGCGAATCTCAGGAACCGCTGGTCTGATTTGAAAAATTATTTAAGTGTTGTATAGTACATTTATCGAGGAATGATATAGGCTATATATCATCACGCTATGGCCTATAGGAGGGATGCAGTAGTGTCATTTCAAGCAAATACGAGGAAATTTATTCGTATTTCATGGTCCCATTGGTCGATATTCTAAATTGATAGTCGGAATTAAATATTTTGATCGCCGTTTTGAAACTTGTATCTGCACCCGGGAGGAGCCGGGCCCAACAGCTAGTATAGCATATAAAGAGACTTAGCCCAGCCTAAAATTTACAATGATATCTAAGTTTTTAAATCATTATACCGGCACGCTACACCCGTCAATGAAATAACAACTGCAAAATTAGCCCATAATTATTAAATTCAAATGACAATGATTTTACAGAGAGGAGTCACGTAATACGAGACATTCCTCGGCTTCCTATGCGAATGCAGTAACAATGGCCATTGTACTACTGCCATTTCACCAATTACATATGCCACAGCCCGCAGCCCACTCTCTTTGCACACGTGTATTGTTCTGAGCTTGAGATACTGCGAGTTCAGGTACTTTCGAATATATTTTGGATTTTATTATAGTAGCTATTTATTTGTGGACGTCAAATTTCAGGGATGACATGTCGTTTAAATTAAATAGCATATATCAATCTGTATCTGTACCTATCTGTATCAGCTCATATATGTCCCACTTCAGGGCACGGGCCTCTTGTATAGTCGAGAGTACGATTGAGAGTGGTCAGGCCAAATAGTCCACCACGCTGGCCTAATGTGGGTTGGCGGACTTTTCATACCATAGAAATTCTAAAAATCGTTATGGTGTGCAGGTTTCCGCACGGTTTTATCCTTCATATTTATAGTGCGTGGTGATTGACTATCAATACACATATGACTCCGAGAAGTCAGGTGTGACGATTTGAGCCCGCGACCACTGTGAACATGCTGGCAGCTGCATCTGCTTTATTTGTCAACAGGCCGCCAAGCGCTTATTAAAATGTTTCATGCAATGTTTTAACAATAGGTGGAAGTTCTTTTGGAATATACTATATTCATTCTATATTCAAAATAGGATGCTTCTTTGTGTTTACCATGCTTAATGGAGCTTAACACCAACAATTAACTAAACTGTACATGATATTGTAAGACATTTCATTGGAAAACTAAACCGGATTAATGTATTCGAGCGGTGTGGCATGCTATGTCCGAATGCAATAAAATTACTTCGAATTCGTCACAGATACGATCTGAGCGCCTTTAAGTAACATAGTATGTGGAATTAGAAAAGCACCGGTTGATCACCGTATCGTCGGTACAGTGGTAGCGTATGAACAGTAAGTATAAGATCCGAGGTTCGATTCCGAGGTAGGTAAATTCATTTTGTGTGTGCAATAAAGGTACGGCTTGAACGCATATAGCATATATCTTTATGCAATATGTATTTTTGACATTATTTTGATTTACGAGACCAAAAAAGATAACTACGTTTATAAAAAGGAATTTTGAATATTTAAATTTAACGTTAAAGTAGAGCAAAAATAAAATAATGTTAGCTAACATTTACTAAGTAACTCAATTTTTATTACCCTGGTGATGAACGATAGAAAATAATTACAATTAAACGCAGCAGTTACTCTTAAACATTATCTATAACTTCAACAAATGCTAATCCAAAGAGTAGTTCATACTACATTACTACGTCATTCTAGAATGGTATTCATAGGTAAATCTCGCATGTAATAAGTATATGTACGTCTGTCATCTCAGCACCATTTTAAGGTGACTGGCAGAAAATAGCTATGGCATTAATTCCGCCTATATACACATACAGTGTCATATTGCATATGCGAATATATAAAAATATTGATAGACAATCACCACGCAATAAAACGGTGAAGGAAAACATCGCGAGGAAACCTGCATACCATAGCGATTTGTATGAATTTCTATGACATGTAAAGTCCGCGCACCTGCACTAGGCCAACATGATGGACAATATGGCCTAACCACTCTCAATCATACTGTCGATTGCAGAGGAGGCCAGTGCCTTGCCCTGACGTATATGGGCTGATACAGAGATGTACAATGTCTGTATATTAAGTTAATTAAAATAAAAATAGTAAAATTTAAAGAACCACCATTACATAAATCGAAAATGTTTACCTCAAACAAATTGCAACCAGTACCTCGTAGTAATGTTAGCCAACAGTTGTAGCAAACAGGTGGTTTCACAAGTCATGGGTTTGGCAGACGCGCGGTAAAATATTCAAACCTGTTCCGAGCCCTTCTACCATAAATATTGTAATGTGTAATAACTCAGCCCTCGGTCTGGATAATCGGTTCTTGTTTTGATAGATGAATTTATACATATTTTTAACCGTCTCTAAAAAGAGGTTCTCAATTCGACTGTATATTTTTTATCAATGTACAAATTACACCGATACTTTATCTCTCTCTCTCTCTCTCTCTCTCTCTCTCTCTCTCTCTCTCTCTCTCTCTCTCTCTCTCTCTCTCTCTCTCTCTCTCTCTCTCTCTCTCTCTCTCTCTCTCTCTCTCTCTCTCTCTCTCTCTACAGCTACAGAAAGTCCACTCCAGAACACAGATCTCCCCAAGGATCTCCACGTTGACCCGTTGGAAACGGCCAGGACTAGGTCCAGAGACCCTACTCTGTAAATCCGAAACGAAGTTCAAAACTTAAGACGATCGCAGTTTATATACGATACGAATGTACCTACATATGTTTATGGTCGTTATTGACTTATGGTCGTAACGGTAGACTTATGGTTACGATGTACGTTATACAAATTCGAACTTTTACAGAGTAGGTACATTCGTATCGTATATAAACTTCGATCGTCCGAAGTTTCGAACTTCGTTTCGGATTTACAGAGTAGGGCCTCTGTATCCAGCAAATTTAACCAGGTCTTTCATCCACCTTGTAGGCGGGCGTCCGACACTGCAATTGTTTATACGTGGCCTCCTCTCCAGAACTTTTCGGCCCCGACGGCCATCAGTTCTTCGCGCTGTGTGCGTATACAATACTTTATTTTATTCAAATAAAAGAAAAGTACCTATATATTGCTATAGAGTATAAAAGTGTGAGTAATCATAATTTTAAGACAATTTATTAATTTAAAAAAATATATGGAAATACACGGTGTATAATTGCGGAATAATAAATAAACCAACAGTTGCAATTTACATAGCCCATCCGTAAATACTCATGTGATCTTATCACTCCCACTCGTACTCTCGATTTTCGAGTATGTCCAAGCCCTGCAGTAGGCATGCATGGGCGTATACGAGTACAGATACGATTACATAGATATATACGAATTCAGAACCATTGTAAAATCAAATAAAAACTTAATTCGACCCACCCATCATTCCATCAAAGCAGACGAGGAAGGAAAGACACTACCAAAGCAGACCAATTGACTTTCTCTTATAAGCCCAATATACAGTAATTCTCAAAAGCAGGATGTACTCGGCTTCTGTGCCTCCCATTGTCCGAGCCAAATGACCCGAGTATTGAATCGATTCGGCAGCACTTCCTCGTTCACAATGATGCAATGTAAATCAGCGGATATTTTGCACGGACGTTGGATTACTTAAGCGTGAGTAATTTTATTTGGAATATTTGAGTTTTGGTGTTGATCTTGATATTGATTTGATTTGGAGATAAGTATGGGGCTTTTTATTTGTAGATTTACGCTCAGTATTTTCCAATAACAAAATGTTAAATGCACCAGCTTTACAATCCAGTAAATCAGATGAATCAAGCTAAAAATATAAAGTATTTGTCGCCCTTATCCGCAGATTCGGTACTAGAAGAGGAGCTTAATTTGTTTTTTCTTTTCGAAAAAAAAAGCTATGAGCCTTTGGGGGTAGCTGGTGAAAGTACCTAGACATATTACTATTTTTGGGCTTGGTCGCTTCTAATATAACTTTATTCTGGAGGTTGACCCTGTGACAATTACATGGTCAGTAATACACGAATCTGCGTGGCCTACCGCATCCGTATTAGTTTTATCACATAATAACCCGTGTATTCTGTAACCGCGATGTTTATTTATTGTTGACTTTCATTTTGCACCGGATGCCCGCCTTTCTTTTGTTGACTTTATTATACTCATAAAGCATTTTTATGTTCAGAGGTGTGCCGCGAATGCATTTTTTACTTGTAAGTTTGATTGTATAAATCATTTTCTCAAATCAGTTTAGATATAACAATGAAGATAATTGTTTTTGGTAGACTTTCTTTTTGTTTATATTATACGCAATTCGCTTTGTTAATAAAATAAGATAAATAAAAAGAAATTGATGACATAAAATTAATTTTACCATGAGTAGGTTTATACTATTAACTATACATACATATTAAGCATGTATAACTGAACGCATTTTTATGAAAGATAAAAATGTATCTCCAAAGCTGACAAACTTCTAGACGTAAAAAACGAACGCCAAGTGAGCAAGTGTAGTGCAACGCGATGAAGTAGGCAAGTCCCAGATCTTTATTAACCATATTTTAGATAGAAGTAATGAAAGTGCGTGGTGGCCTGTTGGTAATGGACCAGACGCCGCTACCAACATCCCAGGGCAACACCTCTGACTTTTCGGAGTCGTGTTTGTATTGATAGTCAATCACCACGCACTACAACGGTAGCGGAAAACATCGTGAGAAAAGCTGCACACTATAGCGCTTAGTAATATTTCTAAGGTGTATAAAATCCGTCAACGCGCTCTAGGCCAGTGTGTGTTAGTGGACTATATGGCCTAACCACAATCAGTCGAGTTCTCGATTATAGAACCCGTGTCCTGCAGTGGGACTTATATGGTCTGATTCAGTACATAGAAGTAACGTCTAACGATTGGATATTGTCTCCGGGTTTGACCAATAAAAGTCTCAGCAGCTTCAGTTAGTTTCCTATGTATAATAATATCAATTTTACAAAATGTATGGAATCAATTCGGCCATTCGTGAGAAACCAACTTGTAGCCAGCCCGGTCTTTGCAGTAGTGGGACAAATTAAAGGCAATTTAAAAAAAGAATCTATATTATAACTGATCGTACTTTTATAAAACTTATAAATCGAATTTCAAACCTTTAAAACTTCTAAACACATTACAAACGAACGCCAAAGACTTTCTAACAGACAAGGAGCGGCTTAGTAAGTGTTGTAATTAGCGAGCACAATGGGCCCAGTGCTTGGTTATAGAGAACATTGTGCTTCACTTGAGAAATGTGCCGTGTAGGCTGGCTGCCGTATTGTCCGCAATATGTTATTAACTTGATGCATGTTTGTTCATATTTGTTTTGTTAAGATGTAATTATAGCTTGTCTTATTGATGCGCATAACATGAGGTTTATTCACAAATTTCGAGCAATTGAGTAATTACACCTAACAGTCACATACATAGTCCGGACCCCACCCTAAGATCGAGTCTTGTGTAGTGGGTATCGGAAACTACGAAAGAGTTTTCGGTCTCACAAACATCCAGACCCGAAAATAATACTTCTAGTTCGCCCAAACGTTAGTCTCGGTGCGAGAGACGAAGCCTCGGCCTCTCGTTTCGCAGCCGGCATCCAAATAACTGCGCCAAGAGGCTGTCATATTTAGGGTAGGTAGGACAATTTACTAACCGACCTAATAGTATAATTTAAGTTGTGACTTTCAAAGGCTTATAGGTTTTGTTAAGATTATAATTTGTATAAATATAACATATGTACCTACCTACATACATATATTGTCCTATTGTTGCAAATACGAGTAAACCCTAGTAAAGCTGTATCACGGGATTGGGACTAATTAATTAGGGCAGGAAGATATTTATCAATATTTCTAAGTTTATGACCACCCAATGTGGCTTCTATACAATGTAATATAATTGTGGCTATGGGAACAACCTGACGGCTATAATCATCGCCTTGTTGCATGAGTTTTGCAGCGCGATTAAACCTAAATCACCTACTTTAAGCCTAGTTCTGTTCCTAGAAATTACAGACGAACGGTGCCGCACAAATCACGTACGCGCGCTAGATTGCCGGTACGCGGGCTATCCACCAAGATGGTTGGGAATGTTTTCTCCTAACACTGAAGATTATCACAATTGAAGGCAACCGGTGCTAATACATACAAGAACAATATTCAAAGAAAATCAATAAAAAGTTTTGAAGGCAACATATCAATGCTAATACACAATAATTAACAAACAATTTCAAATAACACAAAAAGTTATAAAGGTCAAGCCACTTACCCATGTCTCGATCATGAAGTTGAAAGGCCGGCGCCGACGAGATTATGGCACAGTTGCACCAAACACTATTATTTTCACCAAATAGACAAGCGGAATTAAGCGAAAATTCAACGCAACGCGCGGCACAGCAATGTGTTCGGAAGCGTGCACGATACTCTTGCTATTGCCATAGATACCGCGCGCAGGCAATGGCGACAAAAGTAGGACTACCCTCCTTTGAATTTTATTTTTAATAAAAAGGAACCGGCAGGAAATGACCTAAAACTATTTTAACAAACAAATGTATAATTCATACTCTAAAAATACGAATAAGATAAAAATAAAAATAATAATAAAATGTTTCTATTGTTTGTTTTATCAGTATCCTTGCATATAATATTTCTTGTCTAAAATATTTAAACAATATATTTTTTTCGTCAAAACACACTAGTTTTATAATATGAGGCTTTATACGTGTATGTCATATTTCTATGTTCAAGCCTGCCACAAAAATTAATTGAATTTATAAGCAGTTACAGAGACTTGAAATAGATTTAAAGAAATATTAAAATTTAGGTTGTCGCCAGTCCACATAAACATATAAAATTATTTATAGTGTGTACATATAGTGTACATTCTCTGTATATAATTCTAATCTATGGTGTATTATACATCTGTGCAATATCTTATACCATATTTCCGGATACAACCTACTGTCTAGGACTGAATTAGTGCCAAATGGTATGAACCTTATGGGTGAGTGTTTTCAAGACACTGATTGACTTCATATTCTCGCCTCCAAAGGTACCCAAAGATATAAATACTTGTAAATAAATAAATAACACCCGACGGTTACATACAAAGTCCCCACCCCAAACTAAGATAGACTTTTGTGTCGCGGATATCTATAATTACGAGAGACTTTTCGCTCTCACAAACATCCACACTAGAAAGAAATATTTGTGGTCCGCACAAATATTTCTCTTAGTGCGGGGATCGAACCCGCGGCCTCTCGTTTTACTGGCGGCGTCTGTGCCACGGAGGCTATCAAAAAATAATAAAATAACTAAAATAATGTTTCTAAATCATCGATATAAATAGAGTAGTATGAGCATAATGAAATGTTTCATAGTGTCACGACACCGAGACAATTGAGACGATAAGATACGGTAGACTTATTGTGCATGTAGTTTACAAATGAATGCTACAATATTACACCTGGTTCAATTAGCAAGAAACTGGATCTAAAGCATGAGTTTGTTAGTTCTTTCCTTGCAGTCAGACTCATGTTTGTGACATCATGTACAGCTGTAGGGATTTATTTATTTTATTCTCAACTGTACCCAAAGAGAAAAAACACAAAAAGATATTACTTTAAAAAGTAAAGATGGCGGTCTTATCGCTCTAGGCGATTTCTTACAGGCAACCCTTGGATGGATATGAGAAGAGGAAAATAAGAGAGGGCAGTCTAGAAACAAAGGACACAAGCTCGAGTAAAATGATAATTGATAGGCAAATTATTTATAATTTATATATATGTACACAACACAACACGTATGACATTATTTACGGTTATCTTTTGAATAAGTCTTTTATAAGAAGTTCTACAATGGATTGTTTCAAAGGCCTGCGTCTAGCGGCTTTCTGTGATCTATGTTAGGCGTTTCACCATATATGTAGACTAAATCTGATAATCTGAATGGCTTCTGAACATTTTAGAGCCAAAGTCAATTTAATCTGCTTTAGTGCTTCAATTTAGTGAAATAATTTAAAGACAATAGCGACTGATAGATCGAGGAATAAGCGATTTTTCTATATGTTATTCCAATCCGCCTTCTTATCATAGCAAATATTAAGAGTTTTCTTTTCAGTCATAAAATACTACGTTAATCATTTCGGGAAATGCGACTAAAACAAAAGTCGAGATGTAAAGAGCCTTATTGAATTCAAATGGTATCGTTTCGCATCACATTTCAGGCCACGAGTTTATCATGTTATCATGATGTATATGTTTCTGGCGTTGCATTGTTCTCGCGTATCTGATGACAGCTGTCACCTATGATACGATAAGGGGGGGTATTATAACGGATTCCCGCGCATTTTGACAAATCCTTTCTCTTTGCCGTACGTCATTTGTTTTCAGATTAGTGGGCCTTCGGGTGAAATGTTTTCGATAAAAAATTGAGTACGTTCCAATTTCATTTAATTTTACTTGTTGATATAATAATTTGATTGGCGTTTTTGTAATAAATATCTAGTGGTCTATTCTTAATTAATTCGAAGTATATAATTCAAACTAAATTGCTAACAAAATTTATTTATCCATACAAAATGCAATTCATTAACTATGATACTATATGCTAGGACCTAAAGTCTAGGTCATTAACAGTAGGTAGACGTCTTGATAGATTATCACATTAAATAGTCATCTGCATATACACCTCATAAATATCTCTTTTAACTATTTGTCTTTTTGTCGGTAATATAAGACTAATGGAGTATACTTTACTGATCAAATTGCTTCAAGCAATTTCACCCGACTTAGTTTTCGGTCTCAGTCTTGGTATATCTTGCATGGCGTTCTAGCTTTAAAAGTTAAAACTAATATGAAACAATATTCTTCTCAAAATTTCGCTTTCAATAGAACGCAGCATCATTTAGCAACTTTCTACCGCTGCCTTTTTGGTCATTGTCGATGTCACCCGTAGACAACTTGAGGGAAAGACAGACTGTATCTTGAACGTGAAAGCGTTCTGTTGTCATTAGTGTGTCGGATGTACGGTACTGTTTGGATCATATGTGTGACCAGTGACCAAAGTAAATGAATGATTCTGATGTGTTTGGGTTTTGGGTTTCTTAGGCATATTATCAGACGAATAGGTTTTGTTCTTAAATCCTTCATTTAGTCGGATCTTGATGGTAACAAAATATTTTTTCGTATGTCTAACTTTATACCTTTCTAATCAAAACAAAAGCCTCCGGATACGATAAAAATAGGATAAGATGGTTATAATTAAAAATCTTGAACAAAAGACTACTACGATGGCTTAATGCGGCTAATTATTTAGACAGTAGGGGTCAGGCCCGGTACAGCTTGGGTGCAATCTTTTTTGAAAATATTCTGTCGCCTATGATCATCAGGAATAATGTAGGATAGGTAGGATTCTAATGCTGAAACATTTTTTCTAATTAGCCTAGTAGTGTCAGTGCCTATTCAATGCAAACAATATTTTTCTTCCTCTTTATAATATTAGTTTATATTTAACTAGATTTCTGGTCAGTCTATTGTCGGAATAGTTTATCCAAAGAACAGCTTTGAGGAGAGGGTCAATGACTTACCATTGCTGAATGTTTTCTTTTTTATTTGCCACATAAACAAGGATGAAAACCTATGGCACTTAAACTCAGTACATCACATTATATTTCAACAACCGAATATAAATGTACATGTGCAATAAACATTACAAATTAATTTGTAAATACAGTAAAATCTATTTGCGTAATCAAATATAATGTATCCTTCATTAAGCAAGGTTTATTTACGATGTGTAAATATTACGAAACTACATTTGAATGAAGAAATGTACAATCGATTATTTACAGTATTGTGACTTCTATTTGAACACTTCCTCGTGATTTTATATTTGTTTATTTTATTACAATTCTTATTCTAAGCACTAAGAATATTTTTTGGTTTAGATGCGTAGGTGGACGTCCGATTTGGTGTCTCAATGCTTTTGGATAAACTAACTTGTCTTGCATCTGTTTCCCTTCCTGTCCAATCAAGGGCAGCAAATATCTTTGCATAACGAAAAAAACAAGTTACATCTTTACTTACAGTAGGAGAAAGCGTTTTATGTTTTTACTATTCTTTTTTTTCAGATCATTGACCTTAGAAAATCTTAACATACATTTGCCCGTCTTTTCAAAACTGCCTGTTATACGTGAAAAATTGCGAAAATATCTTTGCACACAAATATGCAAATTAAAATAAGGTCGCTCAAGCCTTTCTCAGCCAAGCAAAATAACTGAAAATCACAATCAATCATATATAAGTGTTAGAAACTATTAAAGAATGGACTGTCTCCCGCACCATTATGATTAACTGTTGCTTCACGTCATGTTTTATTTCTTTACTGTACGTCTCTCTCCATAAAACACTTTTAAGTATAAATTGTGAATGAAATTTCTATTTCCTCGACAAATGACTAATTAACCCGTTTTTTTTCCATGTTATTGTTAAAATGTTGTGGATTTTTCACATTAGACATTTTGGTGTAAGATGGCAGTTGTTGTACCTTTTTATAGATAAACTAGCGGCCCGGCCCGGCTTCGCCTGGGTGCAAATATAGATTCCAGTCCATATTTTTTTTTCAAATCAACATGACAGCCGTTGTCTAAACTGCTTATCCAATTCCAATCCCATCCTGTACCTATTCTTCTGTCCCATTTTATCCACCTTATATTCTATTCTATCCCATCTCTCCAGATTTAAATCATTATTTTGCTACGGAGATATTATAACACTGTTACTACTCCTACTACATTCATTGAAATCAATTAAAAGATACCATAGCTGACCCGACCACGCTAAGCTATGGCTTAGTTATTATATGATTAATATTATATTCAATTATTTAGCATAGCAAAAAAGCCCGACCCCCCTTTGCCTGGATGCAGATATTTTTTTATTTTACTTCACACCAAATACATGTTATTTTTCGTATAACCTCTTGTATACCTAAACATGACATAGCTATCGTACTGTCCTGCTCAATTTCGTCCCATCCCGTCTATTCCCCGTCACTTCCCGATACGTCCCGTCCTTTCTCTTCACTATCCATCCCGTCTTATACCGTGCATTTACATTTCGTCCTATCAAATCTGTCAGCTAACCCAGTCATCTCCCGTACGTCCCACTCTATTATATCCCGTTTCTCCATCGCCAAATAGTGTTCCTTATAATTTTTTGACATTAAACACTTTTAAAGCGATTTTGATTATCCATGCAATATTCCATCCCTTATTTCACCCCCACTATGCTGTTTTTTCCATAAATATTACGCCATTACTTCTGTTAGTAATAAAGAAATTAAATATTAATTTTCATACAAATAACTTCAGTGGTTTTGATTTTCTTCGACATAACATTTCAGAATGTATAATATTTCTATCAGTGAATTTTAGCGAAGGAAAAGACACTGTAAAAATTCGTGATAAAAGTAAACATAATAACACATAACACACACACAAACACAAACGTACACTATTAGCACTTTCTCACACTGACACCCATAATTAATGTAATTAAAATTATATTTAACTGGTTTCTCAAGACACAGGCAACGCCTAATTTGAAAACCCCTGCAATATTCTCCATATGTAAAATTGTTATTTTTATAAAGATTTTTCATTTTCAAGTGATATTCTATCTTGAAAAGAAGTAAATCTTCTTACTTGCGAATAGTATTTATTTAATTGTCCTATATTTATTTAACTTCATAATATATTCTCTTTTGGTTACACAAAATTAATTTCTGAACGCATGCATTAATATTTGACAACCAATTTAAATGTCAATACCTTTTCATTTAATTTACATCTTTAAAATCTAAAATACGCCATTAATCGAATATTGTGGATATATGTTGTCGATTCGAAACCTTTATTTAAATACGTTCTTTAATTTGAGAGAAGAGTTTACCGTATCGACGGGTTGAACATTAAATGTTTGACAGTTACGAACCCATGAACATTTTGTATGAGAAAATGTTAATAAGCTAATAGAAACTCGGGAAACCGGGAACGTGATAAAAAGTATCCTATGTCCTTCTCCTGGTTCTAAGCTACCTCCCCACCAATTTTCAGCCAAGTCAGTTCAGCCGTTCTTGAGTTATAAGTGGTGTAACTAACACGACTTTCTTTTATATATATAGATAAGAGTGAAGAGAGCATATATGCATTTCGATTGTTTAGGCATTTATTAAAGGGTTTATTTCTTTAAGCTACAGTATAATGAAACTTATTTGAATGACACAAAGAAAACTATTATTTTTTTCTCAAAAAACAGAATTCATTTAATATATTTTGTAACCGGCATCAAATATAATATATACATATGATTAAATAGAACTGCTTATGTACGTATATTTATTGCATTTATATTTTATGTTGTTACATATTATATTTATTTACACCATCTGCATCACCACAGTCGTTTTTCCGCCATTTGTACCTATTGTTGTCTGACATTCAAATATTTTTAGATTGCAAATATTTGCGTTATGATATTTTATCACGCTTTCGCTAATTATATTAGTTATAGTCATTGAGGTATTATACTAGAGCGGACATCGGGAACAAAATCTGTGCGTATGGTGCGTGCACACGGGTACACATTGAAGCGAGAGGGAAGATAGTGCTACTTCGTAGGCGTGACAGAGACAGAAATAGAATGGACCCTTCATTTAGTTACAAACATTTTGTTTGCAGTGTCCCCTCTAGTATATTTTCGCAATGGTTATAGTATACACATCGAAGAAACTTATCGGAAATTACAGAAGGAGGCTTCGAAAAATAATTTCATATTGGTAATATCCTGTCTGGTGCGGTGGAGCAATTGTGCTACTATATTTATTATTCCAAAACTTGAGGTCTTGAGTTGCAATCCATTGGGTTAAGTGATATTGGTTTTTTTTAATGTATTATCACTACGAAGTCAGGAATTCGTGCTTAATATGGCGTTAGGCTGGCCTATCACATCATGGGACGGAATACACAAGTCGAAACGTGGGTGTCGTGAGAACACCTCTGCCTACCCCTTCTGGGAAAATGACGTCATTTATGTATGTATGGTAATATCCAGTGGTAAGATAGAATATAATATAACTAATATAGATTGGTTTGTAAATACAATTTGGACTAATTAGTAGAACAAACACTACTTTTCTCTTGAGAAACTTGCCTCAGTCCAATAAATCTCATGGTCCATAAGAGACAGCTTGCTATTCACCTTCATAGCAAACTTCGCACATGGCATGTTGTAATGAAAGTGGTATAGTTTCCTCATTTTCCCGCAGTTTCTATGTTTTTTACACCGTTCGGAAACCTTACATCACTGCGTCGGCGGCCTATTCCGAATGTCACGGCTAATAGTGTAGGAAATTGGAGAGATAGATATAATACTTATAAAACTCACAGTATAGAATATAGAGGGAGCGTTGGTACTTGAATAATATAGATAAAATGATGGTGTTGGCTGCCAGACCAACTTTTCCGCTCTCCTATTGGTTGATATTTGATAGGTTGTCTAACATGAAAAAAATACCTGGATAATAAAAATAAATAGTTTAGTGCTATTTAATTTCACTCAAACTATTTTTAGACAAACAATAAAAAAATATTATTTCGATTAATAACGAAATTTATATATTTTTTTTAAATATATTTTTAAATTTTCACTAGTTTAGGAGCGCTACCAAAATTACGAACAAGAAAATATATTTGTTCTTGAAGACGCAAATGTATGAAAGCGTTCCCTCTTTATTATAAGTACACTAAAATAAAACTGTAAGTGTGAAGGTTAAAATAAAGGTATGTTTTTATTTATTTTTTATAAGTATAAGTGCGTGGTGGCCTGTTGGTAAATGGACTAGACGCGGCTGCCAACATGTTCACGGTGGTCGCGGGTTCAAATCCCAGGGCACACCTCTGACTTTTCGGAGTCATGTGTGTATTGACAGTCAATCACCATGCACTAAAACGGTGAAGGAAAACATCGTGAGGAAACCTGCATACCATAGCGATTTATAAGAATTTCTATGGTATGTAAGTCCGCCAACCCGCACTAGGCCAGCGTGGTGGACTATATGGCCTTACCACTCTCAATCGTACTTTCGATTGTAGAGTAAGTCCGTGCCCTGCAGTGGGACATATATGGGCTGATACTGATGGATGTATAATAGTGTTATGAAATGAATTGTATAATAAATATTAATTTAAGTGGGAGGATACTGTCATTGACCATCTGCAAAGAAGCAGGCAGTAGATAAACACCAAGACGTGAATTGGCGCCTTGGCCCTATGCTTAGGGTGTAAGATTTAATATGATATACCTTTCTTATTGTCAGAGGTGACTTATAGGGACTATGATGCCTGATGGAATGCTGAACAGTTGCAGAATTGGCGCGTCTACATTAAATGCGATTCTAAGATTGCTCCATGAAGCACGAGGTCTCGTAGATATCGTGGACGTCCTCAACACTTAAAAAGTGCGTCTAAATTCTTAACACACTTAAGACTGTCATTCCAATGTAAACATTATGTAAAATTTTTAATTTCGTTTGTATGTAGATTGAATTATAACAATAGATATTTTAGGTAATTATTTAATCAGGCTAAGCCTCAGATTATCACAATTCGGGTTGGTAGGACATAAATGTTGTTTCAGATTTAGTAATCTACAGTTACTGTGTCCCACTTAAATAGAAATGGCAGAAAGAAACAGCTTGCTACAAGTTCTACTTATCTTATTCGATTAAGTGCGTAACAGTAAGCAGAGATTACCTTTGTGTGTCATACTTAAGTACACATTATGCTAATGATAATACTTTCTATGAATAAATAAAACAATAAATAACTACCAAGAGTCACATTGTCCTGACCCCACATTAAGATCAAGTAAGTCTTGTTTCGAGGGTATCAGAAACTAGGAGAGACTCACAAACATCCAAACCCGAGACAAATATTTGAGGGCTCAACAAACATTCGTCTAGGTGCGGGGTCGAACTCGCGGTCTCCGTTTCAAAGTCGGCGTCTAATTGCGCCACGGCAGCTTTCACTATAAGTAAATAATAACCAATTAATAAGTCATAGGACATTGTCGGAAATGTATGCGTGACCCGCATGTATGTTCAAAATTTAAATTCTCATATTTGAACTTTATGCTCTAAAAACACTGATTTTATCCGAATCATTGTGATCCCATTTATGCTTGCGTAATATCTACTTACGAATTAGTAAAGCATCACGAAGAAAAATATTAAACAAAAATGACCCAGTTTTACAAATGGAAGAACTTCTTACTTTTGAAGTCCAATTGGGTTGCTTTGTATTATATCAGTATTAGACACAGCATTTTGAATAATAAACTAGATATAAAATGGTCCGAATGCTCAGTACCAAGTGGCAAACACCAATAATACGCAATTGTATAAAGCGTAATGGACAAAACCAAGTGTATTTCCTTTCTGTGGTCGAATACTATCAATTTCCGTAAACGATGGAAATTATTGCGGGACTTACATTACTTTGCTTTATTTCTTTCTCTTTCATTTTTACTGCAATAGACGTGTGCTTGATTCAAGAAAGTATATTTTTGTGTTTGCTAAATATTCGCTCTGTTCTGGTCTCTGGAAATTTAGGATTGAAACGTGAATCAAAATTTCGAATATGAAACAGGGCACGCACGCATTTCCTCCTACATTATGGATTACAATGTGCTTATTTAAATATTCGGTAGGGCTTTCCCTTTAGTAACTATATTTTGGGAATTGAGGGAGCAAAAAATACTCGTAGATTTTGATACCCAATATCAATACTTAAAGCCTGACCGCTTATTCATAAGGACTTAACTCAGTTTTTAAATGTCGTCAGTATGAGCTGACTCAAAAAACGTTATTCATAGACGTCGAAAATCTTATGAGCTATTTAACAGCTCCTTAAGATGGCCGAGACTTTTAGTTTAAATTATGCAGAAAAAACATTATGAACTGTAAAACTTAATTAAAGTTTATTCTCGTCTTAACATGATTTAACTAATGTGCGTTTATAGATGAGCGAATTTTTTATGAATAAGGCGTGAGTATATTTCTATCCTAAATACTTACCTCTTGTTTTCTAATCCTAACGTAAATACATGTAGTTCCATAGTTAAATCGTAAACTGTAGTCGTGCCAATAGATCGTGGCTTGTTTTTAAACCGCGCGTAAAATACTTTGTATCGCCTGGCGCTAAGCCAGTTTGCGTTGGCGCATACTATTGTTTGGTATTAATGCATCATTATAACGGTTTGTTTCAATAGCCTCTCAAATATAATATAATGTTTACTGTACAAATTATTGATTTGTATTGTTTCATTTTTAATGGGTTTTAAAAATTAATGAGATTTAATATTTCAATGGCGCCTGAGCGGTGTCTTGGAGCAGAAATATGCGAAGAAATGCGAAAATGTCTGTATTATAGCTAGATTGTGATCATAATTTGGAAGTTTATTTATTATTTATTTAATTAATCCTTTTTGCAATACATAGCAATTTGCAATTAATGGAATTAAATAAATTACGTAACCATAATAGTACAAGAGGCAACCTTGTCACACTAGGCAATTTCTTCCAGGCAAAAATGATGTTTTTAGTTGTAACTATTTTCTGTTACTATTCGGCAACATTGGCAACGATCGTGCAAAGTTATTTATTTATTAAATTATTACAGCTATACAAATTTTACTAATTAATGACAAACTTCTATATAAAGATTATAACAAAAGAACAAAAGTTGAAGTTAACATTTTATTTGCTAAGGTTTTTCGAAGTAACTCAAAAGTCAATGTATTATAAACTTATTGATAACATTATTTGTACTCATTACACATGACAACGTATCAATGCAAACTATAACTTTAATAATGATTATATTTTAATCAATTAAAGAAATGAAGAAAAGCAATTACGCTGTGAAAGTTTTAAGTGACTCAGAACCGCTGATAAAATCACTTCTTTAATCGTTTCATAAAAATCAAGATTACAAGTCTTGTGCAACAGAATAAAATTAAGATTAATCAAGGTAGGAAGTTTCGTTGAAATATACTTCAAAGGAACATGGAACCAGAGATCTGACATTTCATCAAAAGTCAAAGTTTATCAGCATCGTCTATTAGAATAGCCGGTCGGAAAATAAAAGTTTATTGCGAGCACGCAATACCAATTACTTTTACATTAAGTTTTATAACGTTATATCTAAGGACCCCGCCGCAATAACTCGTGCGTTATACTTATATTGAGGCAGAAATGAACGGATATTTTCAATGAGATTGATAAAAAACAAAAACATATTGCTACTTAAAGTTTTAATGAGTCGTATGTTCTGCCTCAAATATATCAAATATTATTAATCGTTATCGTCACAATTGAACCCACGATGAAGAGGTGTGCCGTTTACAATTCTCTGATTATACAGGAGTTGCAGCTTGGTTTCATTCAGAGCAGTTCAAAAACGATTAACAATTATCAATTGAATAACAATAATATTGGCTAAGTCAACTTGTACAGCTAAGTAAATTCACCCAGAACGCTGAAAATTGGTATACATTGAGCGGCACAGTAAGATCGACACTTAAAATTTTATTCGCATTCAAAAAGGTTCTAGTCAATGAGACAACCTGTTATACAAATAAGCAGGTGTGTCATAGCACAATAATTGTAGCGTCACAAGGCAAATATTATGCTATTATCATAGGTGTGAATCATTGAAAATCAACTATATATACATATTATATGTAGGTCGACCAAAATCAAATGTTTTGAAAATGGTAGATCGACTCTACCTTAATTATCTTTGAATACAGTGGAAATGGGCTAACTTAACAGTAGTACAACTGTGAAATAGAAAACAGTGAAAACTCTTGAGGGTAAATTCAAAATTAATACCACTTGACGGTAATTAAAAATGTAATAAATCAAAAATATATATTTATTTACCAAAAGAAAATACGAAGCATTATTGCTTCATACTAGAGTCTTATAATTAGTTACAGTATTTTTTTATTGCAATTAAGCGATACAAACATGCTGTTCGCCTGATGGTAAGCGATACGACTACTCTGGAACAGAGGCAAAACCAAACAACACCTGGAATTACAAAGCAATGCTTGGCATCCCACTGCACTCATTATCCCAAGACATAAGATGTTAAATCGCAATATGTCCAGTAGTTACTCTGGCTTGCTCTGGCTACAATATCCTTCAAACCGAAACACAACAGTGCATTTACACTGCGGTTTGGCGGGAGAAATAAACAGTGCGGTGTTATCTACCCCAGCGGCCTTTCACATATGAGAGAAAAAAAAATATATCGCCTGTGTATAGTACACCTTCAATCCTCTTTCGAAATCTGCAATATTGAAATAAAACTGCTATAAAGCTGGAAGTATTGAATGTGAGAATCGTAAACGGTTTGTTAATATTGTGCTAGTAAAGAAAACAATAAAATTTTATTGGAAATCTCTTCATATTCTTTGAATGGTGAAATGAATTCATGGTATACAACTTTAAGTAAATTACCTACATATATTAGAATTGTTTATAATACACACTTTCTGAACACATCGTTCCGCTTATGGAATAGGTTCTACTTTAATTTTGATAAAAAATCTTAATAAATAAAATTTAAAGGTAAGTATATCTATACTAATATATAAAGCTCTAAAGTTTATTTGTTTGTTACCTCTGATCTCAGGAACTACAGATACACAACACTTTACTGAACACCTCATAACATAAAATAAGAAAAAATAATAGAGAAACCTTACAAATAGTGAACAACCGGCGGTCTTATCGATAATAGCTATCTCTTCCAGACAACCATAGAACTGGTTCGAATTGAAAAAATATTTTTGTACTGATTAGGTCATTTATCGAGAAATGCTATAGGCTGTATATCATCACGCTATGATAATAATACGAGGATATTCGTTGTTCGAGGTCCGATTGATTTCAAAATCGGTATCTGAAGGATCCTTTGCTCCCATATTCTAAATTGATGAATTGAATGAAATTCCTGCTATGGAATTGAACATTTTGGCCGCCATTTTGAAAAGTGTATCTGCACTCGGGCGGAGCCTAACCGGACCGCTATAATTCATATATTAAATGGATGTAGAATTCGATTTGATCAATGTGAAGATAAAAAATGAAAAACCAAAAATTAAAAAACTACCGACTCTAGAAAATCGACCATAGATAACAGAACTCTGCTTATTTGAAGCCTCAAAATACAATGGACATTTCAGATATTTTTATGAGCCTAAGTAACATATCAAGATTATTTAATTAAATATTCGTATTCAGGTCGGTTTTTACTAGACAGCGCGTTGGAACTTTCTCCTAATTTGTACTTGGGTGTCGTAACCGCACGTAAGTAAGGTAATCGTGAGCCGGTTGACGATCAAACTAAAATATTAAAGCCTAATATGGAGAGAATGTTGAGGAGCGCGACGCTCTTTAGTTTATAATGTCTCTTTAATTTGTGTTTAGTAAATGGTCTATGAATAAAGCAATTCATAGACCGTTTATATTTATAATATATCGAACTTTTTGTCTTCTTCACTCATACTGAATTCAAAAGTCGTTCTAAAGGGACAAAATATTTGTTGGTATCGATGTGTTTATACATAGATGAAAAAAAAAGTCAAAATGAATATTTTTTATTTGCATTAAAAATATTCCTAAATGTAGAGTCGCTAGACTTAGATAATGTGTCACGGTTTTCCGTAAATATTGTGTTACTGAATGATGAATGACTAGATTTTTTCCAGAAAAAAATATAAAAAATTCTTATTAAATTGCATTGAAACACAAATGTATCCTTAATGGGGACGGCGAGCAACGCCTCTCGACCTTTCATGGCGCCAACAGCGAAAGAAAAACGAAATTGTAAGCATTCATAATACCGCTACAATAACGGCCTCGGCTCGTAAATTCCTCGTTTAATAAAGGCTACTAGCAAAATGATATCCAATGTGTTAAAATAAGCATTAAACCAAACATCGACGCGACGTGCAATCAATCAGAAGCCCCACTAATCCGTAGATCGCACCGGTAAGTTGCAATGCAGTGCGGGACCTCTTACGAGTTTGAGTCACGTATACAACTGGTTCGGAGCCCGTAAATCTAGTTTTGAGTGTCGAATAAATTTCCGCGGAGGGCAGCAGCCGGCGAAAGACTCGCGAGCTCAGCTGAGCCGACGCGATGGCGCGGCGCGGCGCAGCGTCTGGATTTTTTTGCAGCGATAGATATCGGAGAGAAGGCGGCGCGCGCGCCAATGCGGCCGGCGGGCCAGTCAGCCGCCGCTCCCCGCCGCGTGTGCGCGTCACAGTACCGCACCCGTCTTACACGACCGTTATCGCCCAAATGACCAACTAATGGACGAACGAAAAGGTAGTCCATGCATGCCCGTGATAGCTCAGTGTGAACTGTAGTGGAGTGCAGTGTTGTTTACATGTCGAAATGGAGGAGATCCGCATATCGGATTGGCCCGAACCACCTGGTTCCCATGCATGGCTGCCCGCTTATGGTTTCCAGCATGATATATTGGAAAAGGATGATTATTTCGGCACTAATGGTGAGTGCCGGCTGTGCGGTTTGTAGGCTGTGTTGTAGCCGAGCCAGGTTCGGCTTGGAGTGTTGGAAACCCGCTTGTTTGGAATGTAAACGGCTTTAGTTTGTGGATTTGTGGCACGTTCAGATGTCGCTTTTATTGCGGGGACAGCCGCAGGTGCTGTCAACTGGTGCGATTTGTTTGTTAGGGTGTTTGACGTGTACAAATATTTACAAATACATATAATATTACAATTTTACATACACAAAAATATCTTATAACTATAATTATTTCAATAATTATTTCAATAATTATTTCAATAGTATGTTTATATCGCCAGATGGCGCCGCGGGGTGCTCGATACCGGCAATTAATGACTCAAGTAATAATAGCATATGTAATATAAATGTAACAGAAGAGGCTGTATCCAAATTAATTCGTTCCCTGAATAAAAACAAAGGACCGGGCTGTGACGGGGTCCCCCCGATATTCCTTTCACTCTGTGCAGATAGCTTATCTTTTCCTATCACAATTTTGTTCCGTAGATCTCTTAAAGAATGTGTTTTTCCGACCATTTGGAAACAAGCACAAATTGTTCCAATTCACAAAAAAGGATCCAAATGTTTGATTAGTAATTATCGTCCTATCTCGATTCTAAATTCCATTAGTAAATTATTTGAATTGTTTATATATGAGCGTATTTATCCTGTTATTGCCCGGGGTATACCTGTAACGTAGCATGGCTTTCTCCGAGGTCGCTCCACTATTTCTAATTTAGCTTTATTTTCTAACTACGTGCTCTGTGAAATGGAGAACGGACACCAGGTTGACGTAATATATACCGATATAGAAAAAGCTTTCGATCGTGTAGACCATGACATCCTTCTTCGTAAGCTTCAATATCTTGGTATTCACGGGGATCTGCTACGATGGGTTTCTTCCTACCTAAAGAATCGCTCCCAGGCGGTGGTCCTAGGTGGATTTAGATCTAACTATATTCCAATCCCTTCTGGTGTTCCTCAGGGATCCCACTTGGGCCCTCTGTTTTACAACGCTTATCTCTTTGACATACATAATGTTTTCAAAAATGCAAAGTATATCTTGTACGCAGATGACAAGAAAATTTATATGAAAGTGTGCTCGTCTACTGACTGTATGCGGTTACAAAATGATCTTGATAATCTATATAATTATTACTCTCAAAATAGAATAACAGTCAGCATAGGCAAATGTCAGTGCATAAGCTTTACTCGAAAAAAGAAACCCATTCAATTTCCTTATCAGTTTAATGGTGTTGCAATTGAGAGAACTAATACAATACGTGACTTGGGGGTTTTCCTGGATGCTAGGATGTCGATGACCACACACATTGACACGATCATTGCCAAGGCCTACCGCAACTTAGGATTTTTAATAAGAACATGTCGGCCTTTCTCCGACCCCATAAGCTTCAAGATTGTATTTTACGCATATGTGCGCAGTGTGTTGGAGTATGCTAGTCCAATTTGGTCCCCTAGTTACAATACTCATATCACACGAATTGAAGGCATCCAAAAGAAATTTGTGCGCTATCTTAATTTTAAATTTAAATTAGTCAACCCGTCTATAGGATATATAAACACCTGTCATACCTACGGACTTTTAACGCTTGAAGAACGTCGACAGGTACTCGACATGGGTTTCCTGTACGATGTGATCTGCGGTCAATTGGATTGCCCTGAACTAGTCGAACTTATATATATCGCGGCACCTAAACGCCGTACTAGACACACACCACTATTTTTTGTACCGAGACATACTACAAATTACGGGAAAAATTCTATACTTACAAGACTACCAAATACATACAACAAATATTTTAGTAATGTTGATCCATTTATAGGATCTAAACAAATGTTTTTGCGTAAGGTGAGATGTTCTATATATGACCCGAGTGAGGATTTATCTTGACGTGTGCGATATATTGTTTATTCATCATTACCTATTTCTTAATTGTTTATTATTTTCAAATTGTTTTTTTTTTGTTTTTTGTACTTCATATATAACTAACTACATTACAACATAATATAAAACTTTGTAAATCTGTGTGCATTGAGTGTCTCAGCCGACCTCTATTTTTATATTTTTTGTATTTTTCTTGTTTTTTTTTGCATTTATATGTACAAAATTTATTTTAACCTTACATCAACTTAAACTTTAAATATGTATCCGTTTTGTAACTCCATAATTTGTGAATAGTTGTAATTGGCTAACAAATTGTAATAGCGTATTTTTAAGCACTTATTATATACAGCTGTAACTATTCCTTTCATAAATAAAATAAAAAAAATAAAATAATAATGCGAATGTTTAGCTATTTTTACTAGAAATTATAAACGGCTGACTCTTGATATGTAGAGTCTGGTTCAAAGTATGTTGGTCGAAGGAAAGTTTTAATCGTGAATGTTTTTTTAATATATGAAACATTTATTTAAATACAATCTAAAGCACCCAATCTAGTATAAAATCTGCATATTCTTGTAACATTAGTCATTGTATTGTTAGAAGCGGACAAAGAAACCCAAAATTAGTAGTTATAATGGTAAACGTCTCAGGGCATTGTAAAACACAAATTAAATTTGAATTTTTATTAAACATCGGGCTCTCGAGACAATACATTAGCGGTTAGGTAATTCATTGTTAGTACAATTGAAATAAGTATTGTTAGCGAAACTTATGATTTCTTAATAATACACCTGAAGTTAAGACAATGGACACTACCTTGCCTGAGCGAAAACTACCTAAATGTAAATTCAACAGTCTATTCAATAAATTACTTCCTAAATTGTGAAATGTCAAATTTCAATACCTGGCTAATTTGCTTCAGGCTATGGTTTTTGAGCTTAGAATAATTACTCTAAGGTTTTTGAGGACTAAACTCTGTCCTTATTACTTTAATTTGACAGACTAACTTAATTTGAACCCAGAATAAAGCAGTTTGTCAGTTTTATAAAAAGAATATTGTCTATGGTCAACTATAACTATTTCCCGCCAAACACTGTTTCGAAGATCATTCCATTTTCAAAAATAATTTGTGGTTGTCGTTACGGTAAACTCATTCAACTTGCTATTTTTTACGACTGTTGGAAACAAAGCTGTATTTTGCACGGTAAAAACCTAAATATTATTTTGAAATACATTGATTATACTAAGCTACAGGCATTACTAGATTATAAATAAAATGAGAAAGTGAAACGCATTTAACATGAATTATCATAAGGATGATAAAAATGTTAATGAATCCATTGAGGCTAATGTATGCATTTATCATATCGTAAAATGGCACAAATGGCACTCTAGAACCTTTTACGGCGTTTGTATTCTGATGCTATTACTATATAAACAAGGTTTAACATATGCTTGCTATTTATTTGTATACCCAAATAGTACTTATCACCAAATGCTATTGCCTTATTAGTTTATTTGCACTGTGATCTTTAGTTTCTGGGGTCAATTTCACAAATAATATATGCATTTTGTTAAGTTAAGTTTGCAATTGCACCCAGTTTATGAGCCAGCGTAGTGAGACGACATTGCCAATTTTTAAATACCACGTATATTTTAGACTTGCTCCTGCTTTATTTTATACTAGACTAAACTGAAATAGACAGTTCAAGCATTAGGTCAAGCCTTTGCTATTTCTTAACCCTGGAGTGATCCTAACGGTGCAAGGGCTCGTCTTTAAGGGTCAAACTCCTCCAACTCCTCGTAATATATTTGACATAATTAATCATAAGAGCATTAACACTCAATTTGCCATCACTGCAGTTTGTGTAGAGTGTAAATAAATAACCAATAAATGACTAAAGCAGTATTGATTACCCATCATAGGAAGAAACCTTCTGATGGTATTTTGTTTTGAAAACACTCCCAAGTTATTACCATTGATCCAGCGAAATACATCTGATTTCGTTTCTAATAACAATTAAAAATTATATTCTTAAAAACGACTGTCCTAAAAATCGTCTAATATTCTTTCTCTTAGTTATGTTAATCATTGTAGCTCTTACACTTAGTCTGCGTCGTGCAGGTCATTCAAGAGTTCATCCATCAGTATTTTTACGATAATACGTGAAGTGAAAAGCGGTGAAAGTATATAATAAAGTAACACTATATGCATGACGTATTAAATAATATTGACTTCTTCGGTAGAAATACTTTTACTTTCAGATATCGTGTTTCAGTACATTAATCGTCTTTCCTAACACTGTAAAATTATATGTTTATTATATAATTGATTTCTGCAATAAGAGTAAATTACATTTAAACAATTTGTATTTCTAGATGTAATGTTTTAATTCTTAACAATTGTGATTATATATTCGTAAATTTTTTGTTATATCATAAGAAAATAAACCAAATATTTAGCTATCTCAAAATCTAACAAAAACCAATGATAAGTAATATAAACACATTTAAAAATAATCTAAAGCCAATAAACTCAAATAATATTTGATATGAACTTAAATAAATTATTATTAACATGAAATTATAACTATATCAAACTGGCTGTTTACCAAATTAATAGCGTGCGATTACTCATATAGAATTTAAAAATGGAATAATAAACAAGCGCACAAATTTTATTTTTTAAATATTTATGGAAAACGGGCTCAACGACCTTATTACGTATGCGTGGTTTATCCATAGGCAATGAGATTAGTCTGTCGTCACCGCTGCTACACTTTCAAAACTATATTACACGTCATTACGGCCAACACGTACTAGACAGATTTATTGCTCTTTTTCACAAGTCTTAATTTTTAGTTTATGTTACAAAACTTTGCTTTTTCAGACGCTTATTATATTTGAAATGTTTCACTTTTGGTACCCTTTTTTGAGTGAGGGAAAATCTTCAAAGTTTATGTAATCAACCCTTAAGTTGCGTTTAAAAATGAAAATAAACGGCGGAAAAGAAGATTTTAAGATGTATAAATAATAGATATTTATTACAAAAAAATTACATTGGCGTCGAATAAACGTTCGGATGGATTCGTCTCAAGTTATATGTAGAGTTATACGTTTAACAAAGGAGATATAATTTTTTCATGAGATTTACCTTAAAAGTGGATATGGGAAAAACTCATTTTCATTCATCTTTGTCTAGGTTAAGGCTATTTTTTCCACATAATCTTTTAAAAACTGAAGTCCTTACGAGTTAATATCAAAGTCACTGGCTTTGAAACACTACCTAACCTCTGGACACAAGACTTTTTATTGTATTATAAAAATACTTAAACATTGTGTAATAGCCTTGCTCTGTTCCGCTTAAATGCATTTTCAAATAACAATATTTATCGCTCAATTAATGCTTGGGTTGGTGAATTGAAAATTCAAAGTCTTGTAAAGTACTTCTTATCTTGAATTCCCTTTCTGCAAAACTCAGTATTGAGTCAATACGAAACTGTTTACTTAAAACTATAAATTGGTTTAACCTTAAATCATTTAATAAAACGCCTACGCTTTGAGATTAAGAAATAATTACTTTGAAGCCAAATGCGTACAAAATTCTGCTTTATGTATTATGTTATGCTGTACAATAGTCTAAACCACTTTCTATTTTTTATTACATATTGAAAAATTCAAGTTCTTGCTAAAAAAAATGTCCGGTGTTTTTTTTTTTGTACTAATCCTTCCCGTTCAATCTTCAAATTCAAATTCAAAATGTTTTATTGTGGTACATAGGTAAATACATAGGTGTTCCATTGTTATCTGTTTCGCACAGCTATGACCCGCCACATTGGCATACAATAATTAAGGTTAGAAAATAAAATAAATTAAAAAAAATCAACCAAACAATTAAAATGTAAAAACAATCTTCTAAAACATCTTTTTCTGAACAGCTTTCAATTAAATAATGTAACTCAACCAGCATAGTCGCATTATTTTAAAATAGAACCCAATGATGAATGCATTTCCAAATATCAATATTCGCTCTAATTTCGTTTTAAAAAAGCGCACACTATCACCATATTTACTGTACTGAGGAAAACATCTTGACGAAACAATTTTAAGTTCAAGTGAATTTCCAGTCAAGGTGAGATCACGTCTGGTACCGAAATAGATCGTGAGTAATCCACATTAATGACAATAATAACGTTCATTAGAGTCTTGTCGCTGCTACCTTGAAGGTAAAGGGATATGTTGATCCGTATTTGATCTAATGCCGTATTCATAGGCAAAACGTCATAACAATACTAGCTTGAGTTGGATACAATTTTGATTTCATACACCTATCTGAGTTTAAATCGTATGCTCCAATAATGTCGTAGCTAATTATTTTTTGAATGATGAAGGTAATCTGTCACGAACCGTTGCACACAAAATATGTTATTGATAATTTAGTTTATACCAATGTTTATACCTCTTTTAATGCCTACATCAGGTTCGACTGGTTGAAAATACCTCAAGAATTAAGTCCACCTATATACAATGTCATAGTGTTGAAAATACATCAATAATTTCTTAATTTACTGACAATTCCTATTATTACCCATGTACGTGCATTAAAACGATTTTAAATATTCACCCGAGGCACCTGCAGTTGAAATAATTAAAGTACCTACAAAGAATTGAAACTTTTTGTCGGCCGGCCGCTGGCATGGCGTTATAAATTCCATCATATGCCCTGTGCTTCGAAGCATGCGGTCCGACCAGTCCCCTCGCCAGTAAAGGTCATTTCTTATCCGTAGGCGAATCGCGTGCCTCGGATTCGTCGGATGGGACGGGAATTTGAAATTTAAAAATGGAATTTTATTTTAATATTTTTAATTTTGTCCAATTCGTGGGTTTATGGATTTATTTTAAGCCAGTTTTTTTTTAAATTTAAAGGAGTTTCTGTTGAATGTTATACCCATTGCACTTATCTCAAAGTAAAAACCCACGTAAAATCTGAGGAATATTTTTTGTATGAATGTCGCAGAAATATTTAGGTTGTAATTTTACAACCCAATTGGAAATATTCGAACCTTGCCGAGCCGGTTTTTCAAATCGAATTGCATTTTTATGGGCTTAAGTTCTTACATGTTTAAAATTTTAAATCATCGGTTGAACAGGTATTGCAAAGCTTCAAAATTAACTTAACTAAATATAGTTTTTCGCGTATTATATTAGGAATATGAAATGATGATGAAAAATAGAATTGTTATTAATATAACTCATGGTTCTATCAAGAAAGTGCATAGTTCAAGAAAAATGTAGATTGCATAAAGTGGACGATTCATCTTTATCAACAAACAAGTTATTTGTCAGCCTTGTATGTTAACTAGTGACATCTATCAAAGTCAATTGAGGTCTCTGCGCAGATCTATTAACGCATAATGCATTCAATGTTAATGTTTTCAATATACATATTGTTATTTGTGCCCCGTATGGATTGCATGGTTATTACTTTACAGAAGTAATTGTAAACATTATTTTGAGGCTTTGATAAAAAAGTGATAAAAAAAAAACAAAATAGGCAATAGAATCGCAAACCATACAGCCATTAAAAAATATAAAAGGCTTATAAAAGATTTGTTGTAATAATAATCAGATTAAAATGTTAAATATATAAAGATTGAAATAAATAAAAAAGAGATGTTGACTGACAGCAGTGTATAATTGAAGTACTGAAAACTAAGGCTAGAAAGACAAAAGTATATAATTATCAAAATTAGAACATAATATTTTTTTCTACTATCCAGTGTTTAAATATAAAATAACCACAACGGAGGTTACATTTCTCCAACAAGATTTACCATGGAGTTCCACTACTTTTTAATTGAAATTAAATAAGAATAATTAGTCCCATGTCAACCGTATTAAGGTAACAAATGTATTTAAATTACATAATTTATCAGTTTCAAAGTCAGGGGCGCCGGAAAACATGATCAAACATCCTAATGACTACGAACACGATGTGTAAATATTAGCAAACGTCACACTTATTGCTTGATTTAGTTATCCAATGCCGAACACATATATTTGGTTTTATAGTGCACAAGTACTTGTTGGCACAGCACATTTGCATTGCCACACAAGTCAGGAAACTAATTTCAATGAAAATGAGTCGGCGTATCAAATAATTTGTATACTGAGAATACTAACGCTGCAGATTGTATGGTGGCCATTGTATTATGTTAAGTGGCATTGTTCGAATTGATGATCACGTATAATTTATTAAAAGCAAAATATACAATTATAATGAGACAAAATTAATTGTTTTTGGAACACTTGTTTCATATCACAGTTATAATTAGTAAGGGCAATATATTTGGATTAGTTTCTTGGCATGATGAATACGGGTAATGAGTAACAAATTATTAAAACTTCCTCATTTGGTTATAGATATAATCAAACAATTTAAAGGTGTAATCACTGCTTGCACTCCATTTTATATTGACGCAATAAAATGTCACAGAAATATGTGCGACCTTGATAAAATGGCGTGACGCAATGCAAAACTGAAGATAAGGCGTGGAAAATAAAACATTAATCTGCAAACACTATCCAAAGAAAATAGGTATTATTATACAGGTGATATTGACATAAATTAAGTAATTTGTGAATAAAGAGACGTAAAGGATCTAGATTTTAGGATTCCAAGCTAAATACCGAGGAGGGTGTACTTATTGGTTGTTTCAGTCAGCATTTTGGATTATAATTATTTATCTACAGCAGAAAATTTAACATAATATTACAATTCTTCTTCATTAGCCACAGGAAATTTATATGTATCTCCCATAGCAATTTCCATAGCGACTATTCCTATCGGATTAATATCGAAGTCCCTTTTTAAAATGAATATTACAACTTAAAAATTCCTCAGCTCAGCAAGGCCATAATTTTGGCATCATGTGGTTAAAACCATTGGGCAAACCAAACCAAACCTAGGGATTGTTATTGTAACATGCGATTTTGACTACACAAATGTCATCCTTATTAAGAATGTAAGGGTAAAGCAGTGAGTGGTAGTTGCAACATGTCTGCACGACAATAAAAACACAGCGAGGCGTGAGATTATTATCGCGGTTGTAACATTCCTTGACAGGGATGTAGCCGCTCTCCGGCGTGACCTTGTCTTCATTCCTTCGGCTTAACCATTCACATATTTAGCTGGTTATTTGATTAGCTATTTGAAGTATTTGATCGTCATCGAAGGTTATCGTAGCATAGGGCTCATCTACAAACGATAGTTCGATTTAGAATAGTTAGATTAAGAGAGCTTAGGCCATATTTCACAACGCTGCCCTAGTGCGGTTCATGTTCGAATAGTTCAGTCTTGGGTCAAATCAAAGAAGGTTGGTTTGGTAATCTTTAATATACTTATGTCTTCTTTATTTGGGTCTTCGATTTTGTCTTTATCCGTCGTCTTAAACATCTTTCATCGTCTACCATTCAGTTCTCTCTTATTCCTACCTTCCGTGCTTCTACATCTTAATCATTCATCCTCTAACTATTTCCATCTTTAGTATTTTCATTCGTCATCTCTTTCACATAAACTACGTTCCATATCAGGCATTCGTCTAACGTTTATTGTACTCATGTTTCATTAAAATATTCAAATTGTACATCATATGCAAAAACATGGTCATCCCACTGTTTAGAAATTTTCCCGTAACAATTTTTTTTTAAATTTCGGGTTAAAAAATGTCTTAAGCCTTTTTTGTTTGTTGACGTAGACAACTACAGAGTTGGTTAATGGTAGTAATCCGTAGTATCGTAGTGGCACCTAATAAAAAAAGGAAACACGATATTTTTCAATGGCTTTGGTAATGTCTTGTGTAACTTGAATTGAATCTTTAATTTTTAGACAAATATTATGGCGCCAGCAAGAAGATTTGGAGCAGTACCATGATTTTACCGAAACTGAGCAAGTCATGTAAGTGCTGTATTATAGCCCCTAAATAATGTATTTTTATTGTGTGGTCAAGGTAGTCCATTATTAATAATAAACAATCTTAGTTAAAACATTTAACTAAGGACTTTGGTAAAATTATAAAAGATGCTGCTAGTTTATCAAAAATGTCATAATAGTAAATCCTTCCACGGTTTGTCTAAACTTCAAGACACGTTTAAATTGATCTTACAACCACATTACGACCCAACGAGAATCTGACAAGGTTCCTTGTCATTTTCGCGCGATCTTGTCATCAGTACAAGTTTTTGTATGAGCCGTTGCCCTCACTCGGCCTTTCCGTCGCACCTGGCAGATGAGCATTTTATATTCTCCAGCCAACATTCACGTTTAAAAGGCATGCCAATACAAAGTCCTTGAGGTGTCGACTCGTCGTGACATTTGAGATAAACCGCGTTGCCAGATAACGCAGCTATCCAACTAAATTTGATATGTGTCGCACCGGTGGACATTAACCACAAGAGGGCAGCATTAAATTCGGCCGGGTTTTGTTTGACTGGACAGGTGAATGAGCTAAAAAGGAATTCCGGCTGTCGTCTAAAATTGTGAAATGCATACATGTTTTAAAGTTGTGTTTGATGTCAAACATTGTTTGGGGCCAGTTTATCGCATCTACATTTAAACTTGGAATCTTTTTTTTTATTGCCATGCTTGAAATATTTTCGGCCAGTTTTTATTGCAACTAGGAAGTTTATAAACGGCCTGCATTTTTATAGGGTAAACAAGCGTTAGTCAACGTGACGGTTTAAAAATAAGATTGTCCTATATAATTGGATCTATCGGCGAGTAAATCCACTTGGGGCCAATTAAGTTGTTTGATTTCTCCGTAGGTGTTTATGCCACCTTGTTTTGAATAAAAACTTGATCTTGACACTGTTGCACTTTCCACTGATTACAATATTAATTTGTTTTCGCTTTTCTCGTATCTTATCTACGACAGTTGACATAAAAATGGATACGACATCTACTATGATACTGTAACAGGCTTTTATCAGAGCCGATACTTGAGTCAGTCGATTAAAATAGAGTTTTTGCCCTTTGCTTTTATTGGATTTATCATTGGATAAATAAACAATGTTATTTGAGATTTGTATGGTAAAATATTGATAAAATACAAGTTAGGTACAATTTTCTTTAACTTAAGCGAATATTCACGTACTAATGAATTATACTAACCATAAAAATTAAGGATATTAAGTTGAACTTGCCTACTTATAAATATCTTTGGAGAAAAAAATATCTCTCAATAATTCGTGAACAGTGAAGTCGATTAGAACAATAACAATCCGTTTCGAATTCACGTACAAAAAATAAACTGACAAAAAACAAGGAACTAGTAGAAACACGATTAGATATAGTAATCATATTTAGCGTAATCTGTAACTAGACGTGAGTGATATTAAAAGCAACATTAGTCTACTTTATTGATCCGTTGATTTTTTAATCGTATTTAATGACTACTGGATTCTCTATATTATATTGACTTATCATAAAGTATATGAAGTCACATTGTCGTGCCAGATTAACAAAAAGTATGAAAAAAATACATTCGTGTATATAACCTCATGCCTTTTCCCCAGAAAGGGTAGGCAGTAATGCTACCAGGACACCTACGATTCGTCATATGTGCTCCGTTCCAGGATATGATAGAGGGCAAACCTAAAGCCATATCAGCCACAAACTCCTGACTATAGACTGATGATTTTAATCAATAAATCCAATATAATTTTTTCTCGGACAAAAATTCGAACACGAGACCTCAGCGTCGAAATCGTACCGTAGTACAACCACGCTACCGACGCAGTTACAAAATATAACAATTGACAATAACATTCAAACTAATGTGCAACACCAAACATTAAATTCAACAACTGTTATATTATCAAAAACAAAAACCTATTAAGTATTACATATCGTGATTAAAACAATTAACCCGGCAATATTAAAAATCATGAAATCACTACCAAGCAGGCCCTATAGCAATGACCTCCAACTTTATGGTATAACACTCGATACAAATTGAGTCGAAAACGGGAAAATGAACACGTGACTAATTGAACAAGTCGGTTTGCGTGCGAGACAATGCCGTGACAGTATCTAACTATGATTTAGGACACCCGGTCATATGGCTTAATGGCCAATTGATTGGCAAGCGACTTTGGAATTAATGACCTCTGGGTGTTTTGGACAATCGATATTTTTATTATAGCTAGAGCTGGGTCATGGGTGGTAAAGTTTTTATTGGATACAATAAATTGTGAAAGTAAATTAATAGTTTGGTTAAATGATGCTAAATGATCGAATGTGGCGAAGAAAACATCGTGGGAATGGTAGAGTTGCTACAAAATTTTATGTGCAATAAATAATTCCTTATTGCCATTTCATTCATTACAATTCGAAAATTAAAATATAGGAAAACAACCCAATAAAAACAAAACATTATTATAAGCCCCTATTCACGATAAATGCCAATAAACTCGTCGATAACGCGTTACGCGATTGCGTCAACAATGAATGTGCTTTAGATTAGCTTTATTATCTGTGCACAAATCAGGACATTAGTGGTAATTCGTTTGTTATTGCTGATCCGGACTAAGTTCAGAAAACTATCTTTTCTATGTTTTTTTTTATAGCAATGAATGGTGAGACGGGCAAGCCGTTCACCTGATGGTAAGCCAAACGACCGCTCATGGACAGTAGCAAAACCAGCACTGTGAATAATAAAGTAATGCTTGTCATTCCACTGCGCTCGCCATCCTGAGTTAAATGTCCAGTTGTTACTGCGACAAAAATGTCCTTCAAACCGGAACTCAACAGTGCATTTACACTGCAGTTTGACGGGAGAAATAAACATTGCAGTGGTACCTACCCAGATGGGCCACATATGAGAGACCTACCACCAGTTAACTTATTCTTTATTAGTATTGCTTGTGGCTCCAAGTTCCACGTTCGTACGCTCGTAAGTTTTTCCGGGATAAAAGTCAGGCTATATTCTATCCCGGAATAAAAACTATCCTATAGCATTCCATCATAAACTATTCAACCCCAAAATAATTTTGCGATTTGGAAAAGTAGTATCAAGTAAGCATTTTCAAAATCGTTACCAGGGACGACAATTTCGGTAACGCTACACTAGAGATGTATTGGAGCGCGCGCTTTCCCCCCTGTCCATATATTATGTTTATGGCATTATCAAATTATTTTGTTAGATTTTACATCACGCTACATGAGCCATAAGTCCACTATTGGTGACATCAGAATAAACACCTATTATCTACAGTGATTGTACTTTCTCTTTACAATTTAATAATTATTGAGTTGTCGATAATTTTGCGATAACGTGAAATAATTTTGGGAACATTGATAGAGGTGATTGAGTAATCTTGACTACATCGGATATATATCAATAAATGACGCGTATAAATCACGTGATCTATAAATCATTCGAGCTGATTAATGGACCTGTGGAAGAAAAATAAAAAAAAAATAGATCATCATGTAACAATTTCTGTCGTACTTTTTACTGGTTTCAATTATTCTGCGGTATTTTCGAAAGTTGATCATTAAAGATAAGACGGTGAAATGAAATCTCAAATTATATAATACTGACAGAAAAAAACAAAACTGAAATTGTTATAATATCAGCATTATTATCCGTTTCCCAATTAGATAATATAAAAAACGTAGTAACAGTAAAAACGTCAGACAGACAAATACAATATCATTTCTATTTTGTATAATAACTTTTTACATCACAGATAAAAAAACAAGATGGCGCTGATTGCGGTGACCAAGAAGCTTATACCCAAATGGAGATTGTATTCCGTATATAAAAGTGAAGCACAAAAATTTGACCTTAAATGACGTCGCTGTTATCTTCTATCCTTTTCTATCGAGTGACAATGAATGAACATAATGTCATTTTCATTCATTGTCACTCTAAAGAAAAGGATAGAAGATAACAGCGACGTCATTCAAGGTCAAATTTTTGTGCTTCAGTGTTTTATACGGAATGCAATCTCCATTTGGGTATAAGCTTCTTGGCGGTGACCTTTTACAGGCAGCTGGCCCACTTCCCGCCGAATTGCATCACTGATTATGTTCGAGGAGAAATACAAAAGAAAACTGCAATACAATTAAGTTCATATATCCAAGGATGCGTGTATTGTTTGGCCTTCTCTTTTTCGTCTTTGACCTGTGAATCTTTAATACATTAATTTTCATACTATTATTGCAAAGTATTGCGTCCATTTTAATTATGTGTTCATCGGCAGTAATTATTTTCGTGTGTTTGTTTGGTATGATTTAATTTCTGACATTTTATTTCAAATTAAATACTGTTTTCATCATTATTGTCAAATATTGATGTGATTGGAAAAAACGTATTTCTCCTTTTATTTGTATCCGCCTTGAGTCTTATTCTGATCGTATCCGGGTACGACTTAGATCAAGAGCCTTCAATTGGGTAATAGATAAATTTAAGATACGAAATAGCGTGATACTGTATGACTTACATAAAATTGACCGTTATTTTTATAGTACAAGTATTTATGAAATTTTAATCTGCATATAGCGAGTTCATTAACAAGCGAGCAACACACGCAAGACGCAATCACGCAAAAACAATACGCCGAAGAACCTTGACATTTCTACCACGCTTGAGGGAAAGTCTAATTGTTTACTACAGAAAAAGAATAATTTGCTTTTTACCTCCGCTTCGATTGTTTGAGAAACGGTTCGAAATGGACAAAAAGACTTGATTGCTCCATGTAAATAAGCGGAACTGAGCGACCGCTCGTGACGTATTGAGATTTGATTTTGATGATATAAGCGCTAAAGCCTGAGGTCTTCAACCTATTGTCTTCGTTTTTGTTTTTCATCAGCGATAATTTTAAAAATAATTTATTCTAACCTTGCTCGTTTCAATTGTTACACATTCATCTTCATTTATTTAATTAACTAAACTGACTACGTATAATTAATATTAACGATACAATATCCTGGAAAGTTTCACAATCGCAAGGTTTGCAGCAAAGGAAACAAAAAATAGTTAGCCGCCACTCCTAATTTATTTAAGTTGTTTGATTCTAATCATCTTTGGTTTTCATCTACCAGGTCTTAACAGTCTGAGTTATAGTTGGCGCTGTTGCAGAATTATTAAAATTCTAAAATTAAAAGGAAACCGTATTATTACTGGCACATGTCATACATATCTTGTAAACCCCTTACCTCACATTTTACACTATAGCGCTTAACTTTAACACTTAACCAACTTAGAGCTGTCATACATTTGCGTCTTCAAAAACGTAGATATTTTCTTGTGCGTAATGTTGGTAGCGCTCCTATATGAGCAGATATTGAAATAATTAATTAATATAAAATGGGTATAAATCCCTTGGATAGCCAAAAGTATTATTCTTATAAAATGAGTTCGAGTGAAATTAAATAGCCCTAAATTATTGTTAATTTTTTTTCGTATATGTTGTAATTCGTATATGTTGGACAACCTGTCAAATATTAAACAATAGAAGGGCCACCATCATTTTTTATCACGTTATTGAAGTACCAGCCCTCCAATTGCCGACGTCAATATACCTGTATTGACGCTGGTATAGCTGCAACGCGTATAAGCATCAAAATCAGTCACAGCTCACTTACTACAGGATGTGCATCGTGTGGTGATTTAGTTTCAAATTACACCGGTTTAATGAGTCACGCACAGATTCTTGACGTGAATTGCCTGTTCACTCAACTTCACACGACGTCCGAAGGTCTTGAACCGAGCATTGTAATTATTAGGTAACAAGTTTCGCTCGGGGTTTCAATTAAATCAAGTGTTTTTGGAAGTTGGTTTTGTAATTTTTATTGTTAGTTTTAAAGTATTTTAGCTCGTTAGTGGAAACACACATGGATTGTTGTGGATACATTTCTTAGATCTGGTAAGCCAAGTTAGGTTCAAATCGGAATATGTATTATGCGTAACATAACAGAAATATTGAAGACAGTCCTCGAACGAAAAATCAGTTCCATATTTAGTCATTTTGTTTTTAAATAATGGTAGGCTGATAACCATAGTGGTTTCATCATCGATTGAAACCGATTTACACGGTGGGACTTACTTCGAGAATCGTATGCCATTATCATGTTCTGACAAATGTTACTTTTTATATTCGTACGATAATTGTAACAAACACAAATTAAAAAAATAAATTCGTTATCAAGAAATACTGTGAATATATCTATGTTAAACATTTTTTGAAGTTTCTACAAGACTAACACACTACCGAAGTGTTAATGGGATTTAAACTTTAATACCGATAGCAAACGTTCCAAAGAGGCAAAGCCAATTAAGTGCTAATTGAGTATTACATTTCATCCGTAAACATTTCTTAATTTTTATTGAGGACTATTTAAGAACCAGGAAGTGTTAATCATGTAATAAACCATATAATATTTATATAAAGAACCACTATATAACAAAGTACTCTGTGGATCTTCGGTAATATTAAACCACTCAAAGGTAAAGAGAACAACATCAAAGTACTAATAACTACCTACATTTGTACGTACACCTGCGGAAGATTTCTTCATAAGTGATGCGTAAGTGTATTCATATTCAGCCAATGTTTCAATTACATGTTATCAAAATATAGAACCCATAAGCGAAGAACAAGTTCTAATCGTGAACATTTCTACATTCAAAATAAAGAAATACGTATAGTTTCATACGTTTCGAATTACAGTATTTGTTGATGCATATAGAGAAACTATTTATTGATGGTGAACCAATGGGCGAAGAAATCAGCCTGAGTGCTTGAAGTTCTACGAGCGACATGCTTAACCGAGTACTTTAATTTACAGTAATTAATGTAAATGGTCTTAACTGCAATAATTAACAAAATAAATAGACCTCAATAATTCCTCAAGCTTATATGTACCTATATACCTAACATCATGCACACATAGTGTTCTATAGGTGATCTTGCGGACGAAACGATTCAATTAAAAAAACATAAGACATTCAATTGTATAGAATTCAGATCACCTTCAGCATATTTCACTTTATTGGCCATAAAGTGAAATCAAACAAGCAATGCCAAATACGAAAGTAAACAACCATGAACGACCTTGTCGCAAGCCTTGGTTACTGCCATCAATAGCTTGCACAAGTGAGCAATCACAGAAGACAATGATCTTCAATAATATACAGGGAGCGCAAAAAAATGGCGCACTTGCTCAGTTGGGTACAAGGGCATAATATTAATATCGTAATAAAAAAATAATATTTGGAAAATACCTATCCGTTTTGAAGTTATGACCGTTTAAAGTTTTCAGTTTAATCACCACTTTTTCGCATAAAACCAGTTGGAATGGATGAAGAACAAGATTTAAACACATACGTATTTTTTCGTTTCGTCGTTAATTGAACGGTTAACGAAATATACCACGAAAACCATTTTTAACAGCATCAAAACTTTCTTAGACATCGCTTTAACCGTTGTTTACACATGGGTAAGGTCATGAACTCTTAGCTGTATAATTTATCCTTCTCTAACATCAAAAAAGGATATTTTTTGTTTCATTTCAAATAAATCAATCAGTTAAACAGGGACGTACTCAGATTTAAGCGTCAATAAATTAACAACATAATAACTTTAGGTGCAGTTGCATCGTGTATGGATTGACTATTATTTTATTTGTCATTATTTTCCTTAGTGTCACAAATCCAAACTGAAAGACACCAAGAAATCACATTGGTCATCGCTTAAATCATGTAAGATTGCGAATTTAATTATAATTAGAAAAGTTTTCGTAATACCTACATAACATTTAAATTATCTAAATTATTAATATTCATTGTAAAAATAATCTGATGACACTGATTAATAAAAAATAATATTTTTAAAATGATGGCCCAATTCGGCCCTATTAGTCAAAGGAAGCCGCCGGTCATAGTGTACTTCGTCGGATCCAACGCGGCTCGATTATTCTTCCTTTGAGGTTGCCGCCGCCCTTTGTGAGCGCGAGCCGAAAGGCGGCAATGTCTTTGTCGGTAACTTTTAGCATTTTGAAAAAGAAGACCGACATCTTGAGGTGTGTTCACACTACACACTTGATATAACTTAATTTGATTAAGTACCTATTCCGATATAAAAGTTACGTTAAAAAAAAGATCTTATTGGACTGATAGAATGGTCCTTACTTGCTCAAGAGCTTATAATATTATTTAAATATGTCATCAACCGATCCAGTCAGTTACAAATTGCCTATTTAATTTTGTTTATTATTGTATTTAACATTACTTTAATGTGTTTTGAAAATAATGTTACTTTAAAGTGATAAAATTTCTTCTAAATTCTTATACCTAGAGAAATGTCGTCTACCATTACAGCATAGAATTTGCATATGAGACTTCTGTGAGATAAAATTAGTGAAATCAATAAACACTAACCACTAATTTACTGCACTGGAGACCCCGTGCCCTGCAGTGGCACGTATATGAGCTGATACAGTACTAATACTAATTGTTTACATGAATTATTATGAACTCAAATAGGAAAGCTTTGTATCTAATGTGAACAGGCCTTTATCTTTCAAAAATCAAAATAATAATTTATTTTTTATTAGTTGGATTCGGATTGCGATCGCGTGTGCATGTATTAGTCGTGTGCATATTATTGTAAATTCGTTTTCAGTTATTTTGAGTAAATTTTATTAATTTCACTATGCTTTGAACATTACCCAATTTGATAGCTTTTGATGTAACTTGTGTTATGTGAAATGTAAAAGAAAAAGTGATTTGTGCTACCAAACTGTGACAGTGTTTTCGTGCGGGTTTTGGCGAATCCTGCGCTTCCATCCTTGCCTATCAAGGTCATTACGGTTTACATTACAAGGTCAGTTAACTATTTTAGTGGTAATTAATGACAACTAACCAGCCCATATGAGTCACCGACGGCCTCCGTGGCACAGTTGGTAAGAACTGCCTGTGAAATGAGAGACCGCGGGTTCGGTTTCTGCCCCGAGACAAATAATTTCCATGAACCATAATTATTTTTCTAATCCCCGCGACACAAGATTTGTATCTTAGTGTGGGGTTAGTACCCATGTATGTGACTGTTGACAGTATTAATTTAATATCCTTTTTATGTACCCTGAGCGTTATGTACACAATCGCACGACTTATAAGTAAATAATGAGCTATGCTTACATATTTATTGTTGAGTGTCCACCGTTCAGTTGTAAGGTTCAATCACTTTAGCGTAATGTGTTAAGGGTTAGCATATGTAAGGTTAGTTTTTTTTTCTCGGCATCTTTCTTAATATTCTCTAGCGCCATGCAAATCCGTATTAATTAAGATGCCTTCACCATATACTATAATGTATATTGGCAGGTGCGCCGTTTTCTTGTCCACCCTGTATGCATATAGGTATTAGTGTCATTGGCGTCATTAACTTTACCGCGAGTAAGGTATTAGTCAATGCAACAATACTGTCATTTATCTGCAAAAAATCATCAGTCATCACGATAAACCTTGCAAACGGTTCTGTATCTACATGATTGATTATGTTTGTATCATTTCTGAAGACTTTATTTATTTCCTGTAAAGTATTTTTAGTAAGATAAATCTAGTAATCTTTTCATTCTTTGAAGAAAGATCAATATTTAAAGTCAGTTTTATTGTGGCTGTATGTCTCGGATGTCTTTGCTAATACCTTAAAAAGACTCGGATTGTTTAATGTTTTGGTCTGACGACTGCCGCCTACAGCACTGAAATCTAAGTAAAACACTTTAATTAAACTGGTTTCTATTATTGTGAAACGTATTTAACTACGATGTCTTATTTGTTAGTGAGGTTATAAAAATATTTTTATGAATAATTTATTATATTATTACATTGAGATAGTATACTAGAGGGGACGCTTCAAACAAAATGTGTGTAACAAAATAAAGGGTACCATACCGCTCCATCTATTTCTGTCTCTATCACGGCTACGAAGTAGCATCATCTTTTCTCTCGCTTCACTGTGTACCCGTGTGCACACACAATACGCAGAGATTTTGTTCCCGATGTCCGCTCTAATATAATACCTCAATGTATTATTACTATATAATAACCATTTATCGGAACTATCCTTCCATGTGTACTTTTGATTTTATTTCAAAAACATCTACTATTTCTGTAATGGTAAACCCAAGAAGTGAATTCTGCTACTATATTAAGCACTATCAGCAATATGTATATCGCAGTTATTTATTCGATAATTTATTGGAATCGTCCCTTGAAATATTCTCTACGACCACAATTTCTCTAACGATAGGAAATAAACCCGAAATGGTAATAAATTCCATTACTTTAACACTATAGAAGGCGGAACTAATTGAACATAAATAACAAGCATTGGAATTTATAATTCGCACATGCTGGTTTCCTAATGACGTGATCGTTTACCGTAAGAAACATGAGTACTATACACCTTGTTATGAGACCTTGTTAGATCGCAATGTTTGAAATATGAGAGAGATTATTTATTTAATTTTTCTAGACTAATCCGGCTAAGACGTAACGTCTAGTCTAATATTGTGTAGTTGTAAGTTTTTTTAGTAATCTATTGCTAATTTGAAAGAAAGATTTATAGAAAAAAGTGAAAAAATACATACGAACTAAAACACACAATCTGGTAGAGTCTTGATATTAGAGCATTAACGAAAGTATCGCAATATTTTGTGATGACGATATTTAGTGGAATTATTATTAATTAACTGAAAAGATTTTTTTTCATCACGTAGTGCCACGCTTTTATCTGAGTTCCGTTAAATTAGTTAGTTTTCCGGATGTTCAAAAACCCTTCGCTTTTCCTATCTTTACCTTCCTGCTCCGCTCCTAATTTGATGGGCACATATCCATGATCCAAGCGTAATGGGGGGGTAGTAAACACTTACCATCAGGTGACCTACTTGTTCTTTTGCCATATCTAGAGAATAAAAAGTAATAACATTATAATCAATCAGTTAAAACCCTGTTTTAAGACCGTTTAATATATATAATTGAATGATCTTCTTGTGAATGGACTGATGACGCGGTACAATTTATAAGGTTTCAATTAATGGCGTCACAACTTCACCACACGATAATGCTATTTATTTCCTTACTAAGAAACTAACATCAGATTTTTTTATATCAATGAATAGCGAAACGAGCATGGCATTCTTCATTCATTGACTTGAATTACAAAGAATTTTACTGCGCTCGCCATCCTAAGACTTATGATAAGTCTCAATATGTTCAGAAGTTACTCTGGCTTTTCCTTCGAACCGGAACACAACATTGCATTTACACAATCGTTTTTTTTTAAATTATGGTTTTGACTTTAAAACCGATATTCCACCTCGTACAATTATCCTTAAGAAGGTTCAGTTAAGGCGTGCAGAGGTGAAGAACAGTCAAGCAATAAATTGTATCGTTGTAGGCTTCGTCCTACATTGTACCTACGCTGTCTAATTATGCATTACAATTCGGTCAATAGTTACAGATGTGAGTGGTCATGTAGGTGCTGGCCATAAATGGTGGTTAGAACTTCCTTTGAGATTAGAACCAGCTTGCTTAAGTTATGATGATGTTATTGCGTGAATAATGTAAAATGAAGAATTAATTGGTGTTATTCTGTATCAATTGATTTACGATGCCTAATATTTCCCAGTGTAGGGCTCGGGCTTTCTTTACATACGAGAGTACGATTGACAGGGGTTAGTTATGCACGCACTAAAACGGCGAAGGAAAACATCGTGAGTAAATCTGTATACCATAGGGATTTATTAAAATTTCTATGGTATGTAAGTTCGCCAACCCGCACTAGGCCAGCGTGGTGGACTATATGGCCTAACCACTCTCAATCGTAATGTCGATTGCAGAGGAGGCCCGTGCTCTGCAGTGAGACGTATATGGGCTGATACAGATACAGGTATGGGAAATCAATTAATGTGTATTTTGTTTTCAAATCTTTAACTTATTATAAAATATTATCAATAGACCTGCGGCTTCTTATTTCAAAGTCGGCGCCTAATCAACTGCCAGGGAGGATGTCACATTATAGCACATCAACATGCTTTTAAATATATTTATGAACAGTTGGACTGTATCCGAAGGCTGTACCTGCACTCCATACTTGCACATACAGCCTCAAAGTACAAAGCTATTGAGTCATGTACTGCGTCCTTGCCAGGTCACAGTTAAGACAAAGAAATACCTGTGCGAATGGCTTAGCAATTGTGCTCATATGAATAGCGATCGTGACAAGTTCTGCCCGTACACAGCTACCTTGAAAGTAGAGGTTTGTTACTTGAAATCTTACATAATGAACTGTAATTATTTGTTTTATGAACACTACTTGCCTGAGACTGCATCGGCAGCGTAGTTATACTACGATATGATTATAAAGCTAAGTTCTTGGGTTGGAATCAGGCAAGTGGTAACCGATTTTTCAATTCATTATCAGCCCAGAGTCGGGGATTTGTGCCCGAGACGAATGCGCTCGCCTCCTATCACATCTAGGGACGTAACACATAAGACGAAACGTGGGTGTCCTGGTGGAAAGTACCACCTCTGCCTACCCATTTTGTATGATCTTATGTATGAACGGCACTTATACTATGTGTGTGTATGTTGACCTACTGTCTAGTATTATAGATTCTGATGTGTCTGACGCTAGATTACCAATCTTACTGTAGGGTCAAGTTAAGGCTATGTATGTGCTTAAAGCATTTGTGGTTTAAAATATTACAAAAGGTTGTTTTTCAGCAAATTATGCAGTACCGATTGTTTTTATTGAAAATTGTAACATTTAATGTAAGTATCTAATAAACAAATAAATTGCGATAAAAAATATTTTAAATATGAATTTAGATCCAACAGAGAGTAATCCATATTATTTAATATTATCCCAATTAATTACGAATCTAGCTTTCGCAATTATTTAAAATTAATAAAACATATAAACACATGAAACATTATTTTCAATCAACACCAAGCAAGCTGTCTGAAATGACAATTTAATAATATACTATAACCGCTTCATCAACAATTTCCAACATGGTACACATCACGCATGCGCAAATACACCGCTTATTAAAATCTTTTGTACGGATGATGCACGCTCCACACAGAATGGAAAAACAATTGGGACCGTGAAAGTTGATGCCACGCGTATTATCCGACATCGTTCGGCGCTCCATAGTTAAATTATTTACGTGTAATTCGTGGTTGGTCTCGAAGTTTTGCTAGAAAATGTTCTGTTTATAATCGTTTTTGTAGTTAAATTTATGGCTTTTGTTTTTATGGCAAAAACTACGTAATATTTGATCTCTCGAATTTCGAAGCTGTATCAAGTCTTCTTACCATTAAACCTCAGACGAGATTGCTTAACTTTAATAATAATGTAATACAAAATAATTGTTATAGTAACATTGCGATTTTAGAAGGCATATCTATATTCCTCTCAATCCTTACACTACCACCCACATCCATTTAATTCTAACCGAAACAAAAAATACTGCGCGTACAAGTTTTCATTTTAGAACCGGTTTGTTTATACGCAAAATACTAGCAAAATCAATTACGCTAAACATAACATGAAAATATACAATATTTTATTTAACTTTTACTACAAAAATACCAGCCCGACCAGTTTTACGACCTACATGCTGAGTTTTACGAGTATTTTCTAAAGTAAACGGTGCGTGTAAAAAAATAAGGTGAGGCGCTAGGGCAAACGACCGTATTAGTGACATTCATAATTAGACGAAACATAAAAAATAATTGCGTATATCATGCTTATTATGTAGAAAGAATTATGAATATAATTATCGTACTATTTTTAGAAATTAATTAATGTTTTTGGATTGTTTATGTGTACTGTACTGTATCAGCTATTACTGCAGGTCACTGGCCTCCTTTAAAATCAAGATTACGAATGAGAGTGGTTAGGCCATATATATAGTCCACCACGCTGGACTTATGCGGGTTGTATAATGGTTATGTAAAACAATCGACATTTTAAATTTCATTAAAAAATTGGGACGAATTCAAGTGAAATTGGTGGTTGGCTATCCTTAGTCTGTATTCTCGACATTATCTAAAGCCTTTATACCAATGATATTCGAATGTTTACTCTTACTATACTACTCTCTACTTTATACGCTTTAATAACAGTTTATCTTATCTTCCACACGATTAATTTTAGATACTTGGAGTCATAAATGTGATCTAAATGATCATATGAAAATAAAGCCAAAGTATATTTTGATAAAATTTCTACTGAATATACTAACACCTCTATTTCCAGACATATTCAAACACACAAACACCCAGACACGCTTCATCAAAAACAATGGAAAATAAATAAGACGCCTCAGTGACAATAATAGGCAAGCTCACCCCACCAATGTCCTAGTTGCTAATAATTATATCGGAGATGTGGGCGTCCCTTTATTGTTCGTATAGACTAAGATCTAACTGAACCGTGGAATGAATGTAGAATCAACCGCTCATTAACATATTCTGAATAGAAAGCTGCATTAGCACAATTCGCATGTAGGTTTAGACTTTGAAATGTCTGTTATCTAATTAGAGGCTTTGTTGGAAATGTAAAAAGTATTTTTAGTGCGGCAATCGGGTCAATAGACAACTGTGGTATATTCCTGATAATAAAATGGTAAGATCAATCAGCATTTATTGACTAAAGACTAAAAAGTGCTGGCTTGGTATCGTCAAGGAAGATATGCCAATGGTCTAATAACTAGGTACTAATGATCCCACGAAAGTTATCATTGATACGAAAAGCAGCCGGACAACGGCCGGGATACTAAGCAGGAAGAAAGTCTAGATAGATCCTGCGGCCACAGCATGTTGTGAATTACGATTCTTTATCAAAGTATTTCAGTTGTTTCCAAGCATATCTATGGTAATTACTATTGACGTGCGTTTTTACGTAATAGACGAATACAATCAGTGAACCAGTTTGTTGGCAAGTAATTAATGTTATCACAAATTGCGTGGCTTGGAGTTTTGCGAAAGACTTATTTACTGCACTTTTTCGCTACAATTTTTATTATTTGTCACATATTGAGTTTATAATCTTAACGAAGCATTATTTTCCCTTATGATGCAATCATAGCCATATGATTTGTGCATAGTATTAATATAAAATAAATAAAATTATTTAAAACGTATAACATATTTCTAAATAGCAGGCTCTGCTGTGTAATAGAAAACAAGGAGGCTATAAATATTGATAATATAATAATAACATCCAACAGGATGAAGCGAAAGTAGTATGCCAGGATCGAGCAAAGTGGCGGTCTCTAGTCTCTGCCTACCCCTATGGGATACAGGCGTGACGATTATGCATGTATGTATGTAACATCCAACAGTCACATACGAAGTTTTGACCCCACACTAAGATCGAGTCTTGTGTCGTGGGTATCAGAAACTACTAGAGACTTTCGGTCTCACAAACACCCAGACTCGATACAAATACCTGGTATACTAATGGTTCATGTAAATATTTGTTGTATCAATGAATAATGTATGAATATTTCGAATCTGGGTATTACATGAAACTTATCTTTGAAACGCACAAGACAAGGACCTAATTATAAAATTTAAACTCGACATTCATCATTAAACAGCCTAACTATTATAGCTTCGACAAAAACCCGACCAGCTCATATCAATATTATTGCATAAACCCTTTCACATAGCGTTTGTGCTTTATAATTGACAGTTAATTAATTAAAACAATAGGAAGAAATTGCACAGCGGGCATCCGATCTGATGGCTTCCGTCATTGATCCACGTTCCCAGTGTAGGTTCCCATTATGTTCACTACATGCTTGAGTGAATATTCTCACGAAACTGCATACTTGCATACTGGTTACTATGCAATTGTTGTAATGTGATGATGAATTCCTAGCCGTTTTCAGCTTCGGCGACTGTGATATTGAACACAAGAATCTATAATTGGACATTGTTCTTTCATCCTCTGATGCGCTCTACCGTGGCTTACGTATCCAAGTTTGTTCGTAAAAGTACAAGCGCATTGGACACGTCAACACCTCGTTAACATCGTAATTAATAGCCACAGGTGGTCAGGTCTTTAGCACGTCATGCTTTTTGTTGATGCCTTTGTGACGTTCAGCTTCAAAGGTGTCTATCTGGACCTGAACTACACGTTTCCATTCAAGACGTTGTTCTGCTTTGGCCTCACCACATTCATGTGGATCTATTGCATCTCTTCAGAGTCTCTTCAGAATATCCTTATATATTAGGTACTGGCCACTGCCTACTGACGCAAACAAGCGTACTGCCCGCTTATAGTGTAGCCTATAGACGTTAGTATAATATAGACGTTTGTTATCAAATGTTTTGTTTTCCTCGCTCCAACCCAAGCTCCAACCGAATTCAAGTCGTTCGGAAGTTCGAACTATTCTCTATGATACTTATCATTTTCTCCCAACTCAGTCTATGGTTACGACGTACGATAGAGGATATGAACATTTTGTGGAGTGTTTAAACACATTAGTTGAGTTATACGTACGACGTCCGACGTCCCCTATAATAACCTCAGACTATGATTTTCACTCGACCCCCTGTATCTGACGACAAAAACACAAAACGTAAAAGAAATTCCTTTATCACGTGTTTTAATAATTGCGTTTTGTGAAAAACATCACTAAGCTATTAATATTTATTTATATGCAATGGATCGATCGTGTGATTAACACGTGGGTGAACATATTAACATAATGTATAAATATCGCATTCATTTAAATTTTTATAGGCAATAACAGACGGAAGTGGACAACATAAAAGCGGCCAGTTTAATTATTTATCACTTATTTAAATAACAATACCTATTTTATCTTATGCAAATTGTTTTCTTCATAATAATATGGAATTACTTGGCAACAGTTACATTATAAAAATTAAATACAAATTAAGATACGTCTCGCACAGAGTAAATGTTACACACTGATATAGAGAAGTAATTCAGGGTCAATAATATAGCGGGAAATATAATTACCGTAAAATGGAGAAATCCGTAAAACAAAAAGATTTTCCCGCCCTTTTGTTTTAAGTTAGTCAAACCGGTGATTATAATTCGCCATTGTTTGTTCTAAGTTAACCTACCATGCCGTTTCATCGTGAGTAACAGGAACTTCGAGACACTTTTGGGTCCCATTTGAGAGTGAAACTGAGGCACAAACTATAGCGCCTAGTTGTAGACAACTATGTATTATAATGTTTAGTACACACTGGCTAATGTACGACAATAGACACAACCTTCCTCTCTAATATTCCTCACTATTTTCTATAATTTTAAGAGAAAGAAAATTTGGTAATAAATACGTTGATTCGTATGTAACAAATCCGTTTTGTAAAATTTCAGGCCATCTGATCTGCACCAACTAGTCTCACTCCCATCCATAGTTTCTGTACTCAATATAACATTTTGCTTCACACTAATTTATTGGGTAGACTTTATACTGGAAAATCTGTAGTGCGCCTAAGTTCATGAAACTTTTAATGTATGTGCATATAAATTGTGTTACGTCGATGCGTGGGGTTGCCAGCACAGAATACATTAATTTAGCAAGCGAAAAAAACTTGGACCTTATTTGCCCTTTTATTAACATAATTCATAAGTACATCGTTTTTCTGATTTAATCGTGTTATTTATAGCTAAGATACTAACTTAAAAGGTTTAATTGCTTTAAATTTAAAAACAATTAAGTCACTAACTCTCAAATTAAAACGAGAACTAAATTGTAGATTCATGTAAAACATTGCCCATGTTTTTTCAGGCAAGTGAACGAACTCAATTGAGTACAGTTATTGGTCGTTCTCCAAAACCACCAGACTGAAAGCTACCGTTTGCTCTGACTAAATAATTTCTCCTTACTTGACCTCAGACTATTATCCTCAACATAGTACCATGACATACGCAAAATCACTGATGAAATAGAACCCAAACTGCATTTGAAAAGAAGAAGATGAGTACAGCTTATATTTAGAGTTATTAATGCCCGTATGATATTGTGATATGCAATGATCCATACGTCTTTTTTAGACGATCAGTAATCGATCGAAAATATCGATATTGACATATATCGATGCCTTCGAAGATATATGCCATCTATTTTCAATTCATCAAATAGTTCCCTTTAAATAACTGAAAGCGCATGTGCAAATAGGAAGCAAATTCACAAAATTATGTTTAATTAAAAGAGACAGTGACTTTCTCTCCTGTAAGTTAGTATAATATGTGAAACAATTACTGTCTATAATGAATACTGTGTAAACAAACAGGAATGTATAATCATCGAATAGTTTTTCTGCATCAATATTTCATACGAACTTGGTTATTGCTTTCGACATGATGGCTATTGTTGGTAATCAATCAATACAGTATTTATTCATGCGTAGACTGCTCATGATGCGTTACGCTTTTTGTTCCCCCTAATGTTATTGACGATCCCTATGCTCAGAACAACCAACCTTCCAACCGTTGGTCCAATCTAGTGTAAGGGTGTTTGACGTTGGCGTGTTTTGGAGCAAATGTATGTTATGAAAAAACTTAACTTTTAGTAGTTAATGACGGAAAAATTATAAATAAGAAGTGAAGCCGTAATATGAAGTAGGTTCATGTATGTTTGTACTAAAAAGAGGAAAAATTTCATTATTTGCATTGAATAGGTTCTGAAACTAATGAACTGATGCGAAAAATTCTTCCACCATTAAATTCCTGCACTATTACCGATGAACATAAGCTATAGAATATTTAAAAAAAAGTGGATATGCACCCAGACGGACCTGAGCCGGGCTTCTAGTAGTTCATAGAAGTTATAAGGTTTTTTTTCTCTTTATTTAATTGCAGTAAATATATTTATTTTTAGATCTGTAGCATTATTTCTTCTTCTTCTTCTTTATCAGCCCATATACGTCCCACTGCAGGGCACGGGCCTCCTCTACAATCGACAGTACGATTGAGAGCGGTTAGGCCATATAGTCCACCACGCTGGCCTAGTGCGGGTTGGCGGACTTACATACCATAGAAATTTTATAAATCGCTATGGTATGCAGGTTTCCTCACGATGTTTTCCTTCACCGTTTTAGTGCGTGGTGATTGACTATCAATACACACATGACTCCGAAAAGTCAGAGGTGTGCCCTGGGATTCGAACCCGCGACCACCGTGAACATGTTGGCAGTCGCGTCTAGTCCGTTTACCAACAGGCCACCACGCACTTCCATTATTTAAAGTTGACTAAATACTTATGAGGCTAATTTATGCAACCTCTTCCTGGACTTCTAACAATAAAATGAACGTAGTTTTTAGATGACTTTTTAGGCGGAACGTTCTGCTCCATTGACTTGTTAAATAGGTACGTAGTTTTCGATTTGGACGGTTGGACAATCGTCTGGAAGCCACATTAACGCCGCATACAGAATAAATACAAGAGAAAGTGCGTACAGAAATATAAGTGACGTCAGCTGTGTCATGGCGTAGTGTCGTAGCAGTCACGGAATATATTTTATAAAACATAACCCTTCGCCTTTCGCAGTCGGGAAAATATTAACAACTTCTGTCCCCTTAAGTATTTATATCATTGATGTAGATTTTGTGAAGGTTACTTAAGTCTATTTGGATTTGAAATATTTTTGGAAATATCAAAATGCAATAGAATTTTCCCATGGAGCTACAAGCTAGCATTAAGTAGTGCAAGGTCCGTGAATTTTACATTTTGTCGTATTGTTTTTCTTACCATTTTTCGCACAAAACAAATATCGATTCAATATCGAAACCTTACCGAACAAGAACAAGGTTCAAATTGTTAGACAAAAACAATAATTCCTTTTCAGCTGTTAAACATAACTAATAAATCGTCACATAATTAAAATATATTTTGTAATGCATTATTCGTGCCAGACACGGCACATACTTTGCAAATAATTAATTCCTACAGCATGTGATGATATTACTAACGATAATTTATATATGTAACCTTTAGTTTGAACTTTCAATGCAATCTGCAGGGACGTTAACAAGTAGTTACCGCGCAATACTCAGAGAACATGGCCATTTGTACACCAATTGTCTTCTTCAATGATATATTGGTAGAGGTATTTTCAATGTATTACAAAGTTATAATAGGGTGTCATGGTTGTTGTCAAAAATAAATTTCGAAAAATCCTAATGGAAATGTCTTAGGTCCTAATTCTCATAAAAGTCTTATTTTATTTTATTTATTTAAGGACATCCAATGGTAATTACATTGTTTCTTATATCTAATACACATACAATTTGGTAACATATTAAATGCACTACCTGCAGGCTTCACAACATGCATTGAATAACAAATAACTGCTAAGTAATACTGAAATCAAATTAAAATAAAAAAAAAACATAATGAAATCTACAATCATAAAATTAAAATTAAACAAATTGAAATATTAACAAAATTAGAAATCAAAAGAAATAACAAAGGAGTCAAAAAATAACAACAACATAAGTAAATACTCCGAAAATAATTAATATGTCTACAATTTATTATCACTTATTAGTTTCATAACTTCAGTCTTGAAAGTACTCAGTGAGTCATTAAACACATCAACGCTTTGGCCGAGAGTGTTGTAGAATCGACATAACCTGGCTATTGTAGAATTTTGTTTTAGATTGGTTCTCGATGAAGGTGGACACAATAATCCCATGGGTTTTCTTGGTAATCTACTAGGAACACGTATTTTTATTAAGTCTAACAATGGTGGACAATCTACTTGATTTCTTAAAATTTTGTAGAGAAAGTTCATATCTAGGAGTTTCCTTCTGTCACTCAGGCTGTTCATTTTAAAGCGTTTTAAACGTGTAGGGTAAGAATTTAATGTCTTTTGGGCTTTACTGTGGAAGGCAAGGTGTCTAGTGAATCTTTTTTGAATCCGTTCTATGCGTAGTTGATGAACTGTATAATGTGGTGCCCAGATAATACTGCAGTATTCTAAAATTGACCTAACGTATGAATTGTAAAGTATTATCTTAGTTCTGTGATTTTTAAATACTTTGCCATTTCTGATTACGAATCCAAGCATTTTAGACGCTTTGCTTATGATATTGTCGATATGAGGTAAAAAAGTGAGTTTGGTGTCTAATAGAATTCCTAGGTCTCTTACTTTATCGTGTTCCTGTAGGGGTGTACCGCCTATACTATAACCAGTAGGGAATATGTTGTGTTTACGTGTGAATTTTATGTGATGACATTTGGTCTTATTTAGTGTTAGGTTGTTGCTAGAACACCAGTTTGCAAGGTTATTTAGGTCTTTCTGAAGTTGTAAACTATCTTCTGGCGTTTTTATGACCTTACATAATTTAAAATCGTCTGCAAAAAGGTAAACATTGCTGTGTTCTATTTTAGAGACAACGTCATTTATTAGTAAATTGAATAACCAAGGTTCCAAGTGCGACCCCTGTGGAACTCCTGAACTGGCTATGTAATTTGTAGACTCAAAACCTTTAACAACTACATACTGTTCTCGATGTTTTAAGTATGATTTAAACCAATTTACTAGTTTACCATAAATACCATAGTTTTCTAACTTGAAGATTAATAAATTATGACAAACATGGTCAAATGCTTTGGAAAAATCTGTATATATTGAATCTACTTGGTGACCACAATCGACAGCATCTACTAAATAATTAGTATACGTTACTAAATTCGTATTGACTGACCGGGATTCAACGAAACCATGTTGTTCATTATATCATAAGTCATCTAATAGTTTGTTTTGCATTGCACTTATATGCTCAAAGGACGTAAGGATCCGGAAAGAAAGTTGCGTATAAAGATATTATAATAATTATAGAGAGATTTTGTAGTATTTGCATTGCAATGAAAATAAAGTATGCAATTAGAAAATATCTTCTAATCTATAGCGCGAAACAATATTTCTTAACCGACAATAATCTGTTTCGGTCTACTGCAGTCTGCAAGGCACAACTCCATGATTAAACAATATTATCTGTTCAATATAACTTTCATTCGTTTTTGAAAGCCTCCGTGGCGCAGTCGGTTAGACGCCGCCTGTGCAACGTGAGGCCGCTGGTTCGATCCCCGTATCGAGAAATGTTTGTGCGGCCCACAAATATTTCTTTCGGGTCTGAGTGTCTGTGAGACCGAAAAGTCTCTCGTAGTTTCTGATACAAGACTCGATCTTAGTTTGGGGTCAGGACTATTTATGTGACTGCTGGGTGTTATTAAGTCATGAACAGTCATAGTGTGCCGAGCTTATCTTTATGTCTAGCCGAGCTTATTTTCAAGTCAGCTTTAATAATATTTTTAAATCAAACTGATTAGTATAAAAGATTTGCCGAAACAAGAGCTTTGTGAATAAAATCGTAGGATAAATAAATTATAAGCCTACATTTACTTAAAACCTATTTAATACAATAAACTCATAAAACTATATCTGTAGCGAGTAGAGTGCCATTGCTGGCTCTCTTCTCACGCAATTTCTCCCCTATAATAAAGCAATATCAAGGATTGTGGGAGGGAGCCAGAAACTCTTCAACCATCAAACCATTTCACTATTCTCCGATCTATTTTACTTTTACTATTGCCAATTTTACATTACTATTGCTTGCATTTGCATTGCATTACTATTGCCAATAACAACTCAATCTTTGAAAAAACAAAATAGAAATCCAACCATCCACAACAGGATAACATGATTTGACGTAAAAAATGGCGGCAAATCTTTACAGCTCCGCCTGTCAGTGGTACGTGCCCGCAGCCGCCACAATTTTGCAACAACTAAACGTCTCGATACAGTTATTCCACAAACCGCGGCCGGGCCGTGTAACTGTTCATTATTGTTTAGATATTTTTTTATGTTACAACTTTACAAACCCTGTTTGAGAAAGTACGAAGGATATTTAGTAATTATCTACAACCTCATTCCTGCGTTTTCATAATTGCTGTCAGAATGCATTATTTTTGTTGCGTTTTACACACGTTGCAAAAACGCGCATTATTTACCGCGAATTTCGATTTAAATCATGATTCGCCAAAGGAATTCAGTAAATCATTGCAAGAAACGTTTGAATTATTTTAAATATGGAATATCTGCTATAGGTCTTCTTTATAACAATTATTATGTGCCCCTTGCTCTAAATAGCGACGATGATTGATTAACAGCCATTTAGAGATCTAATTTAATCGGGCCGTTTAGATTAACTCAAATCGCGTCATCTATCACAATCGGTGAGGCCCCTGTTGTGTTAGGTCAGTGACCCTATTGCGTGTAAGTTGAAGTGTAATGCGTCACTGATAACAATTTTCCTTTCATGGAAAACCTTCGTACAGTTTAATAAACAAATTGGGTGTTTTGAAGGTCTGTTTCACTTCAATATTATTAATAGAATTATATCAATGAATTAGTTCCACCTCTAGACAAGAGATGTCACCATACTCAGATTGCAAATATACTTATGTTTTGAAACCGAATATCTAAATATAACATAAAAATAACATAAATTAATTTACGTAAATAAATTAACATTTGTACACATTAGCGTTCTCGCACACAAACAAAATAATCTACTTTTACTCACAAACTTAGGCTTATGAGGAAAACCTCTACGTTCTACATATATGTATGTATTTTTTTTTTGTATTGTATCAACCCATATACGTCCCACTACGGCACGGGCCTACTCTACAATCGAAAATACGATTGAGAGTGGTTAGGCCATATAGTCCACCACGCTGGCCTAGTGCGGGTTGGCGGACTTACATACCATAGAAATTCTTATGAACCGCATGTATGTATATAATATATATATCCTTTATGAATTGTCAATAAAAATATGTATGTATTTTTAATAAAATTGACATTAATGTTTGAAATACATCGGGGATTAGACAGAGTAAAAATTCTCAAGTAATAGAGTCGACAGGTAGAGTCACATTGTAACAATAGACTAAGCTATAAAATTATTCGATTTTATTAATTTAATACAATTATCTTACAGATTGTTGGTATATCACTATATGTTCTATGGCGTTTTGAGTGGTGGAGTTTCAAAAACTTATGAAAACGTTAAAATGAATAGCGTTACTTGCAAAATCTCAATAACTACGAGGTCAATTAAGGAAAAGCAGATTTTTTTGCACTTATTGCGCCCTCTATTAACTATGTACGTAAAATGAAACAAAAGAAAGTTAATTAACGGTTCCAAATTCAAAAGTATAATTTCAAAACGTGTAGCAGGCTGCAGAGATAAGTAACAAGGTTATGTTAAACATAAGTATTTCGAAATCATAGTCCGGCTTTTCTAATCGTAATTGCATTTACATACAAAGCTCATGAAGAGGAAGCTCGAGCGATATAAGAATGTATTATTAAGATTTATATGGCGATAGCTTGGCTACTTACCGCATCCGGGATTAAAATAGAAGGCCTGTAGTTAGTGATCTCTAGGAATGAGTTACAACTATAATCCTACAAGATATAGTGCGAGGAAATCAGTGAGTAGAAAGTTTAATCGATAATCGATTATAATCGATAGTGATTGATGGACCAACTCGTTTTTTTTTGTTTGTATACATCGAGTGAGTGCAAATTGAGCGAAACGCAAATACGTCTGCGATTAAACGGGGTAGGAGACCTTCACCAACGTACAATGTAAGTGAGTTATTAAGAACTGGCTTTTACCCGCGACTTCACCAGCATAATAACACGCCCCAGATACCAAGGTATATCCAACAAGAATTGTGTTTTTCCCATAGTAAATAAAGGTGAGTGGGTGGATGATAGACAAATCGAACAAATTATTTTTCATTAAATTACTACCAAGTACACAAACATCTTATATCGCATCACATGGTTTACCTAGTGCATAAACTTTGCACGTAGGTCGATCGCAGGTGGGTAGATGATTTATAAATATTTTTTACATAGCATAGCATTCCAAAGCGAGCAGACAATTTACATAACAGCCCATTAGAGGCACAGTCGACGTATCAACAACGTACGTACGGTCGAGCCTTGCTCTTGACACTCGGTCACTCGCCACGCATATTAATAGACAAAAGTGATTCACTTCACTATAGTTCCACTTATGAGTCGAACACGAGATATGACTCGGTGTGATCGTCTTTTGTTAAGGATTATGCTCCAGTATTGTGGGAAACACTTCAAGTACAGAGTTATGTGACCAGTGCGATGTGACGTCATTGTGTTATAAATGTCGGGCCGGCGGCATCGATACGGCAAGTATTTAATCGATTATTCGTGAATAGTTTTAGTGTGTTTTTCATTCATGCTCGATGACGTAATTGTTCCTACTATTCTGCAAGATTTACAGTTTGGAAATAGAGTGGAATTTCGATTACGTATGCATTTGTTTTCATAGTTGGTACTATTTTTGTTTTATGTTTATCAACATTTAGTTTTATATATGTTTAAAAACCAGTTTGCAGATGTCCGTTCAATATAATATGTAGTGTTGTGTTATGTTTATTTGGCGCCGTTTTTTCTTTACCACATAACCTCACTTTTTGAAGTTCGAACTCTGTTTTCAGAACTTATAAAGGGAAAAATGTTAACGTATTAAACAATTATAAACTTTTCAACATTATGTGCAAATAAACGGTTATTGTGACAACGATCAAGGCTAAAATATTTTAATAAGTTAAATCCAACCGATCAAATCTTTCAACTTTAAATATGCCGAATTTTGTTAAGTAGTTTTCTTTCAAGTTTATGACAGTTTAATTCAAGTAATTTACTTGATCACATATTATAATAAAATATTACCGTACCTTTTACAGCTGGCACATAAATCATAATTATTTGTAAAATAAATTAGTTTCATTGTGGTTCATAACCATGTAAAGTATATTTTGAACTTTGAATAATACTCAACATTAACATGGCGCCATGAACTCAACGACTTCACTATAAATTATCTAAATCCCTATTACAAAACAGAATAATCGGAATTGAACGCTGACTTAACTCTTTAACACGATTAATAAGTTTTTATTAGACCATAAACAACCCTCGTCACGTTTAAATTGGCGCCAATTAGGAATCAGACGCTACAATCAAGTTTAAATGTTTCTCAAAGCATAAACGACTTCGCTGCGTTCATATTAATCAGGAGGAAGTCACAGTAATAAAAGCATTATGCCAAGGCGCAACGCATCGTGCCAAGTTATTGAACAAAATAAACTCTTTTTCTAATATTAATGGGATAATAATTTCTATTGTGTTTAGCTTTAGGCCTTGTGAGTTTTATTTATATTTTGTGATGTCATCTACAGGAGGTGTCACTACAGTTTAGGTAAGGTAATGAATAGAAAATTGAGTTGTTTTAATAATTTTGTTTTAGTTATTATATGGGTGGCATAGAAATTCGAGTACTTATATACCTTGTAAATAAGTATACCAAAGAATGTAACTCAGCGTTTATCACAAATAATCACGCATTTTTTTTAAATAGTTTTGTTTAGCTTGCTATTTTGCAAAACCACACTACACTTTCAGCCATATGCGCAATTAATGTACAAGAAATATGAGCATATTTATTGTAAACGTGAAATGATTTAACTCTATTGTCACCATAAAATGTATATGGAAACTTATTGTCGTGCGCAAATAGTGCCCCGCAGAGAACTTATGCTTTGCGTACAAATTATTGACATTTCAACGAAGCGACGAACGCGATTGCCATAGAATATTATATGATCAAGGTATTTACTTCTATGTAATCTGTATAATGATTGTATTGTGAATATTTATTGAAAACTGCAATTTTGGAGTTTCTTGTCAGTTTTCTCCGGAGAAACTATCTTACGAGTTTGGTGGTTTAGAAAAATTAAATCTAAATAATGTATAACATTTGATTCTTTTTTATTATTTTTCTTTGTGGATATAATACAGATATACAATAAATATTACAGTAAAATACAACACGAACACGGAAACCATTACATTGATTTCTGACTTCATATTATGCCTCTGTGAAGTTTGTTGGTCACTATAAAAACTGTACCAATGTACTAGATTATAGTGAGCTTATTTAGAAACATCATACTGGATACTAAACCTGTATATGAACTTAATAATAACTTAAAGCCCTTTCAAAAATATAGCAGTAAAATATTTTTAAATTCAAATTTTAAGTGTCACATAGGTTTTAATTCTTAAAGAATAACATTTAAAGTAAATGTTATCCAAATATACCAACTATTAATGCTCTAGATAAAACTTATAATTTAAATACTTGGCAACATTCCACACTTCCGGTATTACGTTTATCTCTGCGCTGTATTGCATATCCGGCTAAACGTGCTCCAAAAAGCGTTACAACATACGCCTGAACCACAAAATTAGTGACTTGAACTGCTTTGAAACTGTAGCACCTTAATAATATTTTTTGAAAGATATACACTTAATTATAATTTTTTATCTTAATTTGCTGTTAAAATGTGACGATATAATAGAACTACCATATTATTTGCATTTATAATTAGTTAAATATAAATTGTATTTTTATCCTTTTTAATTGCTGTAATTGGTTATTGGTAGCCAAAGCTCCACAAAACCTCCTTCGGATTCCTTTTTCAAACGCCAAATAAAAAAACTAAAAATAAAAGAAGGCGGCTTTATTATCTGTTCTAATGTCAAAAACGGCGGGAGGAGAGCGGGGGCGCGGCGGGCGGCATTCCATGCGCGCCCGCTCGCCATTACATCGCCGACCGGTTCCACATCCTTCCACTTATCTTGTGTTTATTTATTTTATGAACGCATAATAAGTTATAAAATGTCTGTCAACCCCTTAAGAACCGTTGCGTTGTGTGATTTCTACCTATAATATTAATTATTAAAGTGATAAGCATAGACATTACATATTGAAAAACATCTCACATGTCATTATAATCTCTCAAAATGAGTTTCTTGCCCGTTTTTCTCTGGCGTTTTTGTGAACCTGGTGGAAAAATGGAAAAAAGGGACTGAATCGAAATAATTTATGACATTTTATGGATTCAATAAATATTTTCATTTAAATCAATTTTATATGAAAAATACAAGCCGCTGATTTTTTTTTTCATACATTAGTGACAGCCCATAATTGACAGATGAATATGTATGGTGTAGGCTCTATGCTGCAAAAAAAAAATGTTTTAATAAAAAGCACTTTTTATAGACGATTAATAAAAATAAATGAAATCTGGGTAAATCAACTTTTTCTTGCTTTGGACAACCGTACCAGGTCCCGGATTTGTATTAATATAAATAATACCAAAACGTATTTTCTTTATACATAATCAATTAATACACACTTAAATCAATGTATTTAAGGCAAAAATATATTTTTTATTATATTGTGTCACCTTCATTTGAGAGTGGTCCGGGGGACATTTGGGTCATTTTTATGTCAAATTCTGTGTCCCCTTCACCATTTCTAAACTAGAAACTCATCTACACCGAAATAAATCCTCAGACGCAGTGAATATAAAATCATAGAACATATATTTATGGTTTTTATTTTTAGGAAAACATTTTAAATTAAAAAAAAAGTTTTTATTTAATCTATTTTTTTGTGAATTGTTCTTGTCCCACAAAGTTAGTGCATTGTACTGAGTCATTCGGACAACTAGTCTTTGATTACAAATCCAAAACGGAGATGGCGCTGTAGTATCTGAGATAACAAGTAAGTCTGTCTAGTAAACAATAGTTCAAGCCGCCAGGTTGAATTAACGTCAGCGAAGGCGGCAGGCGGCCGAACATCGTGACGCGGAGTGGGTGTGTTTATTGTTTGTCCCCTGGACCGGCGCGAAAATTGAGTAAGTAGATTAGTTACATTAATCAATTGCTATTGATCAGTTCACTTTAGTTCTGCACTTTATGTTAACAATGTAATCAAGCACAGTAAATAAATACTCTTTATGAAAAGACACATAATTTAAAAATGTCACTCGGACAACCAGTCTTTTGGACAACTAAATCAGTTGTCCGTGGGATTTTAAAAGTTGTCCTTGGGACAAATACATAATCTTTTAATTTCACTTTTTTACTTAGTCAGTGGCAAGTAATTTTCTGGTAATGTATTAAAAAACATTTTTATGTTTTCGTGACATTTTCTATGGTTGTTTATTACTTAGCTTATTTACCCAGTGATTTGTCTTCTTTCTAATGTTAAAGAAATTTTTAACGAAGAAAGCTGTAACTTAAGCAATACTTTCTTAATTTGACGTTTTTCAGAATGGGATTGTCTGAAAAAGAAAAATCGAGACGCTACAGAGAAAGGTTGAAAAATGATCCTGTAAAATATGAGGAGCGGAAAAGAAAAAAAAGAGAAAATTATCACAAGAATAAACGCCTGATTTCAGATTTACAACCAGAAGAAAAAAAGATATGTAGAACTATTTGGAAACTAAGAAAACAAAACCAAAGAAAGCGCATGGTAGCTATTGAAAACATAGTTGCAATGACACTACCCAGCTCACCGAGTATCCTGCAAGAAGAAATTCTCGTACACCGGGATGATGCCGAACCTACTCCGCGTGAACAAGAATCTACGCCTACAAATAAAGAAAGAGGAAGAAAGAAAATTCGCCGTGACAGAACTAAGATGTATAAACAGACTTTGCGACTACACGTGAAGTTGAAACTTTAAAAAAAATAGATGAAAAATATAAAAAAGGTCTCATCGCAAAGAAAAAGAAATGAACAAATTAAAAGAAAAGGAAGATAAGGAAAATGAAAGCAAACGCGAGAAAGAGAAGACATTAAGAAACGCTATTAAAGATCACTACAGGAAATTAAGAGTGCGAAAAGAAAAAAAATTGTAAAAAGCATTTTCGAAAATATAGACCAGAAGGAAAGACGTCAAATAATAGGACTCCAATGCAAAATTAGAACAAAACCGGTTTATTTGAAAAGTGGTACAGAACTGTCAAAAAAAATGAAAACTTCTTTCTTCGAGACGATGTGTCAAGAAATACGTCTGGTAAAAAAGAGACAATTTCGAAAGGCAAAGAAAAAGCACAAACGCGGTTTCTCTTAGAAACAATGAAAAATCTGTTCAAAGCATTCGAACTGGAAAATCCAGAAACAAAATGCTCTTATTTCTACTTTACGAAACATCGTCCATTCTACGTGGTCAAGCCTAGTGTAGGTGGAAGGGAGATGTGTCTTTGCAAAGTTCACACGAATATTGCAGCTAAAATTAAAGCATTGAAACAAAAACGGGCAATCAACGCAATAGATCTTAGTATGGCTATTGTAGAAACAGTTTGTGATAATAATAGAGAGGATTGCATGTATGGGAATTGTTCAGAATGCAAATATAAAAAAATGTACATAAATGAGAACCGTGTTCTAGGTAAAATTCAATGGTTTGAATGGGTTAGAGCAGAAGAAGTTTATTTAAAAGAAGATAAAAAAATGAAAGCTGTAAAAAATATTAAATTATATTGATTACAATAATTTCAGAGAATAAATAAGTCTGATTCAAAAACTGTATTTTAATGTTTTTTTATGTATGACCTTATGATTTTTTTTTTTGTATTTAATATCCATCCATCCATCCATCAGCCAAAGGGAGTCCACTGCTGAACATAGGCCTCCCCCAATGATTTCCACAGAGACCTGTTGGAGGCAGCCTGCATCCAGCGACATCCCGCGACCTTTACCAGGTCGTCGGACCATCTTGTGGGTGGACGTCCTACGTTGCACTTTCCGCTACGCGGCCTCCATTCGAGCACTTTCCGACCCCATCGGTCATCAGATCTCCGCGCTATGTGCCCTGCCCATTGCCACTTCAACTTGCTAATCCGGTGGGCTATGTCGGTTATTTTAGTTCTCCTACGGATCTCCTCATTTCTGATTCGATCTCGTAGGGAAACCCCGAGCATAGCCCTCTCCATAGCTCGTTGAGTGACTTTGAGCTTCCTAATAAGGCCCATAGTGAGAGGCCACGTCTCGTAAGTCATCACTGGCAACATACAACTATCGAAGACTTTCCATTTAAGGCACTGAGGTATTTTGGACGAGAAGACGTCGCGTAGTTCCTCGAACGCTGCCCAACCGAGTTGGATTCGACGATTGACCTCTCTCTCGAAGTTGGACCTGCCTAACCGGACCACTTATCCTAAATAGACTTATTCGTCAACAACGTCAAGAGTCGAGCCCCCGACACCGATGGGGGTGGGCACAACATGGACATTCGACATGATCTTCGTTTTGTCCATGTTCATTTTAAGACCCACCTGTTGGGAGACTCAATTGAGGTCTTCGAGCATAGTGCTAAGGTCTTCCAGCGATTCTGCCAAGACTACAATATCGTCGGCAAACCGAAGGTGAGTGATATACTCGTCGTTGATGTTGATGCCGAATCCTTTCCATTGCAAGAGCTTGAAGGCGTTTTCCAGCGCAGCAGTGAACAGTTTCGGAGATATGACATCTCCCTGTCTCACGCCTCTCTGTAGTGGAATAGCCTTCGTACTCTGATCTTGTACTCGGACTGACATGGTGGCGTTGTTGTATATACACTTCAACACTTCGATGTACCGATAGTCGATATGGCACCGCTGGAGAGACTGTAGCACAGCCCAAGTCTCGATCGAATCAAAGGCTTTCTCATAGTCCACAAACGCTAAACAAAGCGGCAAGTTATACTCCTCGGTTTTTTGTATAACCTGCCGTAGCGTATGAATATGGTCTATGGTACTAAAGCCTTTTCGGAAACCGGCTTGTTCGGGAGGCTGGAAGTCATCAAACCTGCCTTCGAGACGATTTGTGATGACCCTCGAAAACAACTTATATACATGGCTCAGGAGCGAGATGGGCCTGTAATTCTTCAGCAAAGTGTTATCACCTTTTTTGAAGAACAGTACCACCACGCTCCTGCTCCATGCCTCTGGCGTTGAGCCCTCGCGGAGAACGGAATTGAAGAGCCTCTGAAGGACTTTCAGCATCGGCATTCCGCCCGCTTTCAGAAGCTCTGAAGTTATTCCGTCCTCGCCCGGCGCCTTGTTGTTTTTAAGTTGCTTCAGGGCCATCTCAGACTCACACAGGCTGATGTCCGGGATATCATCGCTAAATATATCAAACCCCAATTTTCCTATGGACAACCGAAAGTCCATCGGACAACTATGATGTCCCCATATAAAAATGGAATCAAATCTCAAATAGTTTTATTTTAAACATTTTATTATGTAAATTTCATATATTGACGGGTAGCTAAGTATAAAAGCAACATAAATATATATATGTATTTAATATTTTCTGGTTTAATACTATGTAAATTAAACTTTTAACGTCATACAAAATTGATGGTTGTCCAAGAGACACTATTTCTTAAAATATCAGGAGTACTATGCGTAATATCTCAAATTGACTACTTTGAAATTTCGATATACACCCGACTTGATTTATATTTACAGTGTTAAATTACAGATAAAAAAATATTCACACAAAAAAAAATATTGAACTAGTTGTCCAGGTGACTGATTTTATAAGACTTCAGTGCGCTTACAAGCTAAAAATAGCCAATTCTAAAAGAAAAGTGCTCTGCTGTATGCAGATTCGTAAAGTAGAATATATTTTCTAACTTCTGAAACTATTGAATATTTAAAAAATCAATACTTGAAAAAATATGGCAAAATCATAACCTGTGCACTAAAAAGTTGATTGACCCATCTAATTACAATACCCTGAAAGAGAAACTAAAATCATTTCAACTAGAGATCATAATGCATACTTGCATCAACTTTGTAGAGTCGACTCAGCTAATCTTATCTCAATAATGGCTGTCAGTTAAAACCTTAAATATAAAACAATGTAAAATGAAGCGGCTTTCACTAGACGATAAATCATATGATTAAATATGGTACTTATTTACGGTACATTTAATCGACTGATGTTATGAGCACGCCACACTCAATTGCAGCCAGTTCCTGTACTTAATCTTATTTCTAACATTAATTATGCATTCTTTTCTATTTACATCTATAGGTTATGCTATGATTCTCATAATGTTTCCTTTTGTTTATAGTGGAGTTTATTGTGTTAACTTCCGATAGTGATAATGTTTATAGCGAAGATATTGCTTTCAACGTTTTATTTAAATGAGAACAATAAAATTTGATATAAGAAACTACATCATCTTATTCCAAAGGAAACATTATGTTAACCGATTTAGGTTTAGTATATTTTATAGCAATTTTCACAAAAATAAACACTGTATTTCAGTGGAAATCAGTATTCCACAACACATTTTTTATAATTGATTCGCTGTCATGATCATAAAAATAATTAAAATGAACGTAAGACAACATTTCGAAGATACTTGTCGTATTGTAACTCTTTAGACAGGTATTTATGGAATAGAAAAGATCCAAGAGAGATATACACATCACAATTCAATATTCTCAAGCAATAATGCTCAATATTATTCAAGCCGCGACGATTTCTCAACAAATTCCTGAACGCAGCTGCAATCGTCATCCTTGATTGGCCGCGACTAGCGTTCGATTTTCAAATCGTAACCGCCTTTTTTTTAGTAATCGATTGAAAAGGTCCATGCACTTTTATCGATTTCGCATTTGGTGGGTTGTTGATGCATACCAAAACTTTGTTAATTCGTGTTTGTAGTGAATTATATTATTTCAGCTATGCACGCATCTTTGTATTAGTATTGTAATTAATCTGTGCTGGATATTGCCATTCTAAGTTCAAGAGTTGTTGCTAAGTTGCTATGGGTTTTTTTGCCGTCTGCGAATACATTTGATAAATAAAATGCCACAAAAACTAGTAAGACTGTATAAAAAGTTTCATTCAAGAATTCCTCATAACCGTTTTGAGAGTATGTTTACTATAAATATTTAATATAAAAGACTATTGAAGTGTTTCACTGGAACGGTCATCGCGAATATAGCCTATGCGCAGCGCATTAACTGACAGCAAGAACCTTTAGAAGCGAGATGGAAGATTAGCACTGCGTAAGAGAGAGTGGGAAAGAAAAAGATTAGCGGTGCGGATGCCGCATGTCTCCTCTAAAATCTACACTAATAAATAAGACTGAGGTTTGATTGGTCGTTTTTTTTGTATGATAGCACTAATTTCAGAAACTACTAAATCGAATTGAAAAAATATTTTAGTGTTGGACATGACACATTTATGTCAAATATAAAGAGATTTTTTTTACGCGAGAAAAATATTTTCTGGTGGGGTAGCTGCAAGCAATACAATAAATAAATTTATCAAAGAAAGGGGCAGGGGCCTCCATTAATCTGTAATGGGTATTTTATTTTTCGACACATCATTTTGATTAAAATTCTACATAATATATTTTTCGTATGATTACACGATTCTTTTATTATGTCATGGTCCTTATTTTCAGAATAAAAAGGGATTATACTTTATACCCGTATTTAAAGATAATATTCGAATTTTTTTATTTATATGTACTAAAAATACACGTGATTTTGGATGGGGGGAGGGGAGTCTTAAATCTCACCACATATCACTAAAGGGGAGGGGGGTCAAAACTGCTAAATAAAAGGTCACGTGATTAATGGACGGCCCCAAAGGACAGGGCAACATGTCGCCAAGTTTTCGGTTCACAATACCAACGACTGGCAACTAGTAACTGCAAACACGGATGTAAGCCGACGCCAACACTGACATGGCGTTTATGAAATATGACCACAAACACAGATCAGGCAATCAATTATTTGATTACAAACGTACGCTTTTCTTGTAAATAAACGTTTTGTTAGTCATACTCGGCTATTTGTAATATTTATTGCAAGAGTTTGGAAACTGTAAATTGGTTGTGTTACTCCAACGGTTTTATGATTTATATTGCAAAGGAATAAGAGTTGCTACAGCTGCTCAGAATAATAAATAGAAAATTGAGTATTATTGTGATACCAGTTTTGACGTTTTTAACCTCGGAATAGAAAAAATAGTAGGTATGGTTAATATAAATTAAGTAAAAATAAAAATGCATATTTAAGAATATTAATTTAATTTACTTAAAATTTTCTTGACCATTATGCGTACAATTAGAAAAATATGCAAACAACTCGATAGTTTGATTTATGTTTTATTGTAAAGAAATTGATTGCGCCAATAGCATAAACAACCTACTTTAAAATTCAAAACATTTACATATTAAGAGCGTTTATACCCTGCACGCGCTTTTTGGCTTAAAAACAGGACTTTTCAAATGAGTTAATAGCCACCAATAAACAATTTAAAGGAAAAATAATTATTACTAATTTTAGAAAAGGTTGTCATCTAGGGATTTTGGTGGAAAACATTATAGATTGATGGATAATTTGCGAGTACTATACGGATTACTGAACACAAGTTTCGTTATTTAGGCTTTAAATGGCAATTTAGAAGCTTAAGATATCCGAAACCACTAAATATAAGGTGAAGATAAAAATATTATCAGACTAATAAGACCCTTATGGAGGGATTTTGCTGAGAAAAATAATCTTTTTGTGTTTAGTTCCTGAAAAATAAAAATTTAAACAATGCGAAATTATTCAGAAACTCTCGTCAAGAACATATTTTTTTTCACCAACTTATCGTACATAATTTTTTATAGCAATTGCATATTACAATAGAAGAACATCTTATCAATAAATTACCATTTTTATATTTCAACAAAATTAGTTGTCATGTTTTCTACAAATATTTTAAAAACCATTATAAAACACGCTGTCCGACGTGGATCAAATCAGACCGCCGCAAGGCCTTCTAGAGGGAGGACGTATCGCTCGTCGCTCCGGCCTGGCTGCAGTCGATTATGCCGCGCGTAGTAAAAATAGCCACGCGCGGAATGCGATTACCACATCTTAGTACTTTGGTAGTAAAATATTTAATTATTTTTATTACCTACAATGATTTTGTAGTGAGTATAAATTATGTTTCAGGTAATATAATGGGATGTAATTCCGAGGCTAAATTATGTTATGTATTGTAATATAAAATTAAATATATTTCGTAATTGTAAGGGGTTGTAAGGCCCCTAACACTATTTATGTGTTCGAACACGAAATGATTAATAAAACGTCCGTAGTGTATACTGATTGAACACTGATTTGAATGCAACTTAACAATGTAATAATAACGAAAATATGATTAGTATCCAAAATTTGTATTATTCTTTGCTTGCACAGTAATATTTGTCTACTTATAATGCAAATAAAATATTTTTATGATATTATATTACAGTTACATTTCAATTGAATATTTGAAGCGCACGGATCAAAGTTGTTTGAGCCGATTGTATAGCGAGCCGACGCGGCAGCTCTACGCACACAGCTTTGGTCGCTTATGTGTGCGTGAAATTAACGAAGAAATACCTATAGTTGACTTGGCGCGCAAGGTGTATACGCTCTTAATGGCAATTGCTAACGGATAATGGAATCGATAGTTATTATTGTGTGGCAGTTTCACACACGCAAATTCTCCAAAACACCATTGAAATTGTATTTCTTATACAGAAATATAACTAAAAATACTAAAAGGGTTATTATTATATGCAGTCACAAAAAAAAACATTAATTCTATGTAGACTCACAAATGATATTCCTTTGCCCACAAAGGCGGCCATATTGGATTATTTGAATACTTAAAAAGAACGTTTCCAGCCTGTACGTTTACCTAAAAAGGATCCGTATTTGCAAATATAGCAACCCGTTCAATTTAAAAGCATTGTATTATGAGCGGGACGAGTCTCGACCGTAACAGTTAAAATAAGCCAAGCTTCAAGGCTATCTTGGGGTCGCATCGTACACGATCGTATCGCATTTCCTACATGTAATACTTTGTATAGACTTTTAACGTGTTAAGTGCTGATCATTGAAAGCAGTGTTCATAATTGTAAAGAATCGATTAGTATTGCCATTGGTTAAATATACCTCTATTTTATGAGTTGTATAAAATAATAATTAACACCTACCAGTCACATACATAGACCTAAACCCAGACTAAGATCGAGTCTTGTATCGTGGGTATCAGGATCTACGAGAGACTTTTTATAAATAAATAAATAACACCCAACAGTCAAATACATAGCCCTGACCCCACACTAAGACCGAGTCTTGTGTCGTGGGTATCAGGAACTACGAGAGACTTTTCGGTCTCACAAACACCCAGAACCGGAAGAAATATTTGTGGGCCGCACAAACATTTCTCTCGGTGCGGGGATCGAACTCGCGGCCTCGCGTTTCACAGGCGGCGTCTAACCAACTGCGCCACGGAAGCTGTCATTTTGGTCTTACAAACACGCAGACCCGAAAGAATTAATATTATGTAGGCTTCACAAACATTTCGTGTTTCACAAGCGCGGCGGCGTCTAACCGACTGCACCACGTAGGCTGTGTAATGTGTTATGTTTAATAGTCGCCTGTTTAAATTTTTTCAATTATTATTACAATAAAATTGGTGCATGTGATAATTTGTTAAATTTCACGATCATTGTGAATATGGCAAGTAAAATTAACATAAATATGAACACTGTCTCAGCCTATGTATTAAATATGTACATTAAAATATTGCACACTATTCCGTTGTTATTCACTATATGGAAATAAATCAGATCAATTTGCATGACGATAACCAATAGTGTTGTATGACGCACTTTGTTGCCCACTTCGGTCGGATGATTGCACACTATGATTTTTCAATTACACAGATGCCTTGGGAAATATTGTACTGAACGTGTTGTGTCCTAGTTCCTTAAGTTTTTAAATTACTTATCAAACTATATAAAGGCGCAGTATACTGCAGTTTTCGCAAAAATGGTCTGGATATCTTTTGGGAAAGACTTACGTATGTTCGACAGTAGACCAAGAGGGATACTGATAGGATGATGTAGTATCTTCGTATACTCTACTGAATCCAATTTGGAGTCGGTTATGTTAATGAGGGTGAATGAACTTTACTAAGACTTGATACATTACATCAAAGAAATATTTTTAGTCACAGATAGTCCACTGTTAGACTAACAGTCGTTCTGTATGATCTATTTATCTTTAACAAGAGATTTCATTACATATTTCGATGCAATTTATGCTTCAGTTAACAAAGCTATAGTAGAGGTATAGATATGGTGCATATATTTATAGATAGCTAAATTACATCAATATATGTATACCTATAGCTTCTTTTGTTGAAGCGTAGAGTTGTATTATAGTCATGGTAGCTATTTTCACCCATTGTTAAAGATAGATACGATGGAGAGAAAGACTGATTGGCAATATAATAGAGGGTTGACGATAGCAGGGTGTAGCTTTTCGTGGTCATGGTGGTGCTGGGGAGTTACTCTATGATCCGATACGAAGTTCGAATGTTCGAACTCTGGACGTCTGAAGCAAGTCATAAGATTTCCACTTCAAAAGATTAATACTATTCGCTTTGACACTTATCATTCAGGCCGAACTTAGTCTAAAGTTACAACGTATGATAAAGGGTTCGCACACTTTGTCGAGTACTTAGGCATATGCGTACAATTTACGTATGACTTCCGAACATTTTTTAGATCATAGAGTAACCCCCTGGTCTTTCATTACTGTGTCATTAAACTACTCCACCTCTTTGAAGGTTATACTCGAACCTCATGCTTTGCTTGCAAAATGTAAGAAAATCTGTCCATTATCTTCGAGCGGCAAAGACATCTCATCATTGTTAATAATTTTTTATTGAATTGTTTTTGTTTTTTAAGTGAAATTTCGTTTAAAATTTAAAACTAAAATGGCAATTTACTTCTATATTTTAACCACACTCGTAATGGCTGAAAATTGAGTGCGGTACTACAATATTCTGGTCAAGTGGACAATTATCATTTTGAGTGCGTAACCATGAGATCTTATCGTGTTACCAGAAATTTTATTAAAAACACTTTGACCCGCCACTCTCAAAATAACAGAAAAATATCTTTATATTTTAATGTCTTTTTCTTATATAATATACATACATAATGCCAACCTCGGTGGCGCAGTTGGTTAGACGCTGGCTGTCAAACGAGAGCGCGGGTTCGAATCCCGTATCGTGATTAATGCTCATATGATTCACATGAATATTTGTTTTGGGTCTGGGTGTATGTAAGCGAAAATTCTCTTCTCTCTTCTCCTCTTCATAGTTTTTGATACCCACGAAACAAGACTCGAACTTATTGTGGGGTCAGGACTATGTATATGACTGTTGTGTGTATATATTTATTATTTTTAGCATATTCCATTTTAAAAGATTTTTTCCAAACTACGTTGTCGATTGCAACTGCTAAGTGCTACCCGAAAATGCATCGACGCGGTGATTGAGCCACAGAAGCATAGTTTAAAATGTCACCGACTTTTTATAAACTCTACCGATTTTTCCACCCTCAATAGCCATTGGGTAGCCTTTTTGAAATCGTAAATTCCATATAAGCTAACCAAACGAATAAGTACCGTTTAACGTTTCATACATTTCAATTTAAACTACTTTTTACAGGCATCGTGATTTGAAACAAAGTTGAAATGTTTGAAACGTCAAACTGTGCCTATTAGTTTAATTGGATTGTAGTTGTATACCCAGCAGGACCCACAAGGTGGTCAGACGACCTGGTAAAGGTCGCGGGACGTCGCTGGATGCAGGCTGCCTCCAACAGGTCACTGTGGAAATCATTGGGGGAGGACTATGTTCAGCAGTGGACTTCCGTTGCCTGATAGATGATGGAGGGATGGACCCAGCTTATCATTGCATACGTTGAGCTGTCCATGTTTATGAAATATGTTATACTGTACATTATATTTATATGTGTTAACATCGAGATACGTATGTCACGGTCCGCAATGTTACGCAGTGCGTGACGGGTTAGCGGTAGGCTGCACCGTTAAATCTCACTCATTACTTAAGATGTGTCTGACAGCTGTGGTGTTACAAACTTGAAACTACAGTGATTTTCCACTCTGTAGCGTCGTGTTGCAAAACCTGGGGTGATGTGGGTTTTAATCTTAGAAGATAGTCGGAAACACGAATCACGATACACACGTAGTGTAACAAAACCTAGATACGTACTGTATCAGCGCATATACGTCTTACTGCAGGGCACGGGCCTCCTTTACGATCAAAAGTATGATGGAGAGGGGTTTAGTTATACAGGCCATATAGTATATTATATATACATACTTCTAGAAAAAAGCAATTAAGTAATTCACCAGTCTATGCAATACAAAGCCGGGTATATCAAGACTGCTACCGAAAACGAAGCCGGGTGGTAATTTAAGTGACTTCAGACACAATCCTATGGCCATATTCGGGTGGTAAATAATTTTTTTTCCTAAAATAATAGTGTATGCCCTTTTATTTATAAATACTCTAAGGTATAAAAGAGTTTAAATAATTATTTTAGCAGAAACTATGGATTTAACACCCAAAAATGACGATATTTAAAAAATCATAAAAATAACTGTCGCGTTTCTTTGCGAAATTTTTAGTTGCATTGTGTTTGTAGTCACTAAAACTACCACCCGGCTTCGTTTTCGGTAGCAGTCTTGAGATACCCGGTATAGCCCTATATATTCTTATAGAAATACAATTAATATGTGATGTGGATGCAACATACATTCAGAAACATTTACTTTACATTGCTACAAGTAGCAGCCTGTCAGACTTTAATCAATCCGAAAATCTTTATATTAATTCGCGCATCATATTTTACAGATCAAATATTTTTTGCTATCCTTAAAATCGACTTTGAAAGCTCCCGTGCCAAATAAATACCACGTTGAAACAATGAGTAAATAGAATAAAATTCAACTTCTCCTTAACGCTTTCTATGAGCCAACAGTCGTTGATTTGGAACATTGTGGTGTTTTGATCGCTATTATACTTTCCATTTTCACGATAACTAATATGAACGCGATGACAATTTATGGGACCATTTTTATAAGTGATCTTTTTGTTTTATTAAGATAAGTAAGGATTACCTTAATAATTTTCCAATATAACAAAGTATTTAGTGCAATAATTATTATATATACTTCCGTGGTGAGTAGTTTCAAAAAATAAGCAACTTTTGCATGATAGAAAAATAGGAATATTTAAATGGATCAAATAGAAAATACGCTTGTCACCTAAAAAGAAATGATCTAGCTAGTAAATGAAATGAGGAACATACATTTATTAATTAGCCAGTATAGACCACGGGACTAATATGTCATAAACTTTTTTTGATAAGTATACTATTGCATTTTTCGTAAGCAGATATTGGAAGAAAAACAATGAGTTCGCAACTTTAAAAGTACGTTAACAAAAAAATACATTAATTATTTGAATTCAGAACGGATAAAATATATTTTAAAAATACAATGCGCAATTCAAATCCAAACACAACGTCATGAGGAATTCATAAACACAACTTGGAATATAGGTACCACAAAAAAATCATACACAAAAAGTTCAAACACGCAAGGAATGCGTTCAAATATTAGTCACAGATGAGAATACCACATCCTGTTGTTTGTTACTCAATAAAGAGTGAAAACATCGTTAGATTCCGGTTGGGAGGATGTCATAATACATCTTTCGGGCTCAATATAAAAATATATATGTATATATGTCTTATATGTAATTTTTTTTTTAAATTGTAAGTATGTTAATTAGTTATCATTTCGAATACGAATTACGAACGAAAGACGGTGAATATAGGACAATGTTATGAAAGAATGAAAAAAGTATATAAATAATATTCAAGTGAAGTTGGATTTATCGACTAGTTTCATTCAGATATAATTTTGTAGCTCAGGTGATGATATTTTCAACGGTTCTTTTGCGTCAACGATGTTTCCATCGCTGTATATTTTCGTTTTGTTGTTTTCGAAAAGAAAGACTAAAAATATCTGATCGTTGATTTTGTCGTGTTTATTAATATGTTTGTATGTCTATGGAAAATTGATAATTTCTAGACGTATAAAAATATTATTTTAAAATTGTACATAATGATATTATGATACAAGGAAATGTATGTATTTACAAAGTTCTAGGATATGTTAAAAAGTTGTAATTTATTTAGCATAACTTGCTGTAAATGTAAGTGATCGAAGTTTTGTATACTTTTACTAAGATTTTCAATCATTTTACCAAATGATAACAAAAAAAAACTTTCAAAAACTTCAATTATTCCGCAGTCTATTAAGACCAAATACTGATACTCTAAATGCATTCTTACCAATGACACCGATACAAAACAAACCCAGCAACGGAGACACTAATCCGTCGTAAATTCCAATAATAATTGCCCTCAATTTTTGTAATGCGTGGCTTTTGCATGATATCAAACTATACCTGCTGTGCGCACGCTTATCTGGGTCATTGCCTAGCCGAAAAGGTAAAAGGTTGACCGGCCAGATAAAATTATTCCACCTTGTACATTTTAAACGGAATTCTTGGGATTTTACTGCCAGTTATTAAATGTTAATAAATGTGTATTATTTTTATCTAGTTCTAGCGTTGTTGGTAGCTATTAATGTGTAATTTATTTTTGTAATGTAGCTGCATGCACATTTTAAATGATTTATTTACCGTATATTTGTAAATCTGTATTTGATGGCATTTATTATAAGTTATAACACAGTTTTTCGATGTTTAAAATTATATGTATTATTTGATAAATCTCACATATAAATCATACTCAAACAATAATGTAAATAATATGATGGCCATAGTGTAAAGTGCCGTGGCCTTAAATCAAGAACCACGACATTTGGTATCAACATTTTCGCATCCTAAGATGTGTTAGAAGCCGAACTTAGAAGCTTGTAAAACCTCGGTTCCGGTTGCTGACATTTGGCTATTGACAACAAATGTTTGGTCGTAAAAATGAAAACATTGAAGATATCAGGCACTTACCTTTGGAATACACAAGAACTGAAACAAAATGCAAATTATTACTTCATTTGTTTTAAAGAATTAGAAAAACAAAATACTAACACGACACGATACGGTGTTCGCGCATTCGGCATTTGTTAATTTCGCCACGAACAAAACGATTTATTGATTTCTTCAGATAATTGCTTATTATAAAATAGCGAACATTTTAATCCGTCATTGTTCCCAGTGAACTAATTAAGCAGAGCATGTACCGTAGCCAAGCTGGAATCAGCATGAATTAATTGCCATGCCAAGTTAGCCAATTATCGACGATGTGTTAGCTTTCATCGGGTTTCTACCAACGTATTACTAGAAATCATGACAAATATACCCCATAGTATTTACTGTCTAGCGGATATCGCCGACATAGTCTGGCTGTAATATTTGTTATACCTTAAAATACGGGTTTTTTTCGTTAGACATCCTTCACATGCTAGCAGTTACTATTTCCAATTGCATGTGCCATTTCAGTATTTACAAAAATACTTTTTATATTTTAATTAGAACCTGTTAATTCAGGTACAGACAATCTTGTATAAGTCATGCGAACGAACAATTCTTCAGCGATTCATCCACAACGAAGAAACCGTAGATTTGTCTATATTGATAAAAATGATATCTTGTAATATTGTGGGTTTTGCACAACAAAATATCTTTAGTTTTAACGTAAATGTGACCTTTAATTTTATTTAAATATACATAGAAGTAATATATAAACTATGAAATTGGAATTGGTTTTAAAGTGGGTGCAATTTATGAGTTATTTCTCTAATCATGTTTATTACACCGAGAAATGAAGTCGATTTATCTTATTATTCCATTAAATTAAGACATTAGCCAAAACATTTATTTACTTTTGTCAAGTTCTATCAAGAATATAATTTCAGCATTAACCACAAAACGAGCTTTATTAACCTCAAAACATTTCAATTCTTTTCTTATTACTTTATGTAAACTTAATGCAGTTATTAATTCGGTCATACGGTATATTTCAGACATTAATCTAAACACGTAAAGAATTATAATCCATTAAATAAACGAAACATGCAATTGTTTTCTCTTAAACATACATAATTACAGAGTAAAAAAGTATCTACATATTACCGATTTTAAGTATGATTCCCAAAAATTATACAGAGGAATGTACATCATGGTATAACGGTATTTGTTGATGCATTTGTACAAACAGTACTTTCACAATCAACAACTCAGAATTGTGAGCATACATTCTACCAGCAACTCTGCGGGTCTCTTTACACTATTGACAGATAACAGATTAACATATGCTATTCATATTTATTTATAAATTTCTTTATAAATGTATAGTTCTGCAGGTGACATAGATCTGCTCAAATGTAATTTATTTTGCACGGATTTCTCTTAATTGGTGATATAGAAGGTCATGCGGTTTTACATAGAAATAATACTTTTCCTTCTGCCTCGGTGGCGTAGTTGTACTACGGTACGATTGCAACGCTGGAGTCTCGGGTTCGAATCTCTCAAGTTGGGTAAAGTAGATGCTGGATTTTTTCTATTCATAACAAGTCCGGAATTTTCTGGGTCTTAAAGTCTGGAATTTATGCCCAATATGGCGATAGGCTCGCTCTCTATTACGTTGTGGAATACATTAGGCGAAATGTTTGTCCTGGTAGTACCTCTGGCTACCCCTTCAGGGAATAAGGTGTGAGTTTATGTATGTAAACGCATTTTTCTATTTAACATGAATGCATATATGTACATCATACATACATCCTATATCGATCAACAACCCAAATTAATTGCCAAAACTAACATTTATGCGATCAAAAGTAAGTCTAGTATAGATACGAATTGCAAACAGTGCACGTTGCAAAAATCCCCACGTGCTCTTACGCATGTCGATGTGCAGTAAATTCTCCAACTCCCACACACCACTCGAACTGTTACGCAACGATACTATTACCTATCAAAATAAACTGCAACAAGATTTATGACTGGATACAAGTGCTTGCGTTCACGTCTATAATCTTGTTAATGTTTAAACAGACCAATTTGTTTGACCACCTTGTCGTAGCGATCTTATTAGTGTTGTAAAAATGAGCGCTGAGAGTCGAGCGTCGAGCGCTGAGTCGACGCTTTGGAGCGTTTTAGACTCGAGCGTTAAACGCTTGAGCGTTTAAGGCTTGCGAGCGTTGAGAGTTTAGACTTTCATGCTCGAGTTATGCGCTCGAGCGTTCAAGCGTTGTAGTTTTTAAATACGGATAGATGAAAAAATTGTGATTAATAAAAATGTTAGGAGTTGTGGGGGGCGGTAGGTACGGTGAGTATTACTTATCTTTTGACTTTGGTCGTATAAGCTGGCCTTATCTATACATCTATACATATAAATAAAATTGAAGTGTCTGTTTGTAAAGTGAAAATAAATAAAAATATCCAAGTACATATCGTTGTATACACGATACCTATAACGAAAATGACCTTAGATTTTTTTGTCTGTCTGTCTGTCCGTCTGTCTGTCTGTCTGTTTGTTCCGGCTAATCTCTGAAATGGCTGGACCGATTTTGACGGGACTTTTTTTGTCAGGTAGCTGATATAATAAGGAGTAACTTAGGCTACATTTGTTGTAGAAAATTTCATTTTTTTAAAAAATAACTAAAAGACCTAATTAACTTTTTTGTTAAACTTCACGCGGACGAAGTCGCGGGCACAGCTAGTCATAACTAAAAGAAGGAACAGACTTAGTAACGAAAATATACAGGCCAGTATGTGACTTTTCTCATGGTTAAAAAAAATATAGTGTTGCAAAGGTGTGTGATGATTTTAGGTAGGTATTTAATTTAACTTAGTTGCTAAGAAAAATCAGTAGGTAGTCAGGAATTGTACAGAAACTTCAGCTATTTTTTTTTATTGCATTGAATGGCGAGATGAGCACGCCGTTCGCCTGATGGTAAGCGATGCGACCGCTCATGAACAGTAGCAAAACCAAACAACACCTTGATTTACAAAGCAATGCTTGGCATTCCACTGCGCTCGCCATCCTGAGACACAAGATGTTAAGTCTCAATATGTCCAGTAGTTACTCTGACTACAATGTCCTTTAATCCGAATCACAACAGTGCATTTAAACTGCTGTTTGACGGGAGAAATAGACATTGCGGTGGTACCCACCAAGACAGCCTCTCACATATTAGAGACTTACCACCAGTAAAACACAAAAACCAAAAACAAACAAAAAGCTAAACCACACTTGTAATGTAATTTGGGCCTTATGGCGTAGATCATATGGCATATTGTATACTAATAATAAATGAGTATTTTTCTACTATTATAATATAAATATCGTTAAAAATAAAATTGAAATTGTCTTATTTCAATTATACTATCTTTTTTACGGTGGTCGCGGGTTCGAATCCCAGGGCACACGTCTGACTTTTCGGAGTCATGTGTGTATTGATAGTCAATCACCATGCACTAAAACGGTGAAGGAAAACATCATGAGGAAACCTACATACCATAGCGATTTATAAAAAATTCTATGGTATGTAAGTCCGCCAACCCGCACTAGGCTAGTGTGGTGGACTATATGGCCTAAACACTCTCAATCGAACTCTCGATTGTAGAGTAGGCCCGTGCCTTGCAGTGGGACGTATATGGGCTGATACAGATACAGATCTTTTTTACAGTTTCTCTAACTATGTAAACTAAGCGCGCTCTCAAGCTCGAGCCGAGCGCTCAAGCCACTGCTCGAGCGTCGAGCGCTTCAGTCGAGTCCCGACTCGAGCACGAGCAATCTGCTTGAGCGTCGACTCGAGCGTTTAAGCGCCGACTCGAGCTTTTTTACAACACTAGATCTTATGCTGTAATTGAGATAAGTAGTAGTAAATTAAGTAGAATAAAATTCAGAATAAAAAAATATATTCTAGACTAAATGTAGGTCGGTTTTATCTGTCGAGGCAATCTCTGTACAACCTTAGTATAAAGCCAAATATGCAAATAATATACACGCGTGCAGATTCCTACGTGTAACACGATATCTTATTATTTTTTTTATTTATTAAAGAAAAAAAACCGTAACTAATAATAATAATAATAAACTAACTTTCTCAGTACAGTTGAAACCTAGGTTGATACAGCTAATTTTAATCATATTTACACTCGTAAGTCAAAACAATAGAGTCAAGTCCCGAAAAGAAACATATTTTGTTTATTTAATTTTTTGTATAGTCATTTGGAAAACCAATAGCTCAAATACAAAAAAAATGAACGAAAACTTAGTAACCTATGGCCATATTGTCTAAATTATTCAAAATTATTTAGTTTTGCACCAGTTACTTGATTTTAAAAGAGTACCAACCATAACGGTACTTAACAAATCTTAACAATAAATAATCTAAATACAGAACAAACTACTTGTTGAATTAATTTGAAGTTGCGAAGGTGCATTAACTTCTGATTACGATGTATCCTGCTTCGTACCATGCCTCGCCTGACCATTAATCTTATCTTTACCAAATGAACGCAGCCGAAATGAGACGCAACCTGTTTGGTATGATGGTCTGAACTGGGTACTTATAAATATTAAGTAATGACTAATGCAATTTAAAAAGGGCTGTATGGTTGAAATTCAATAGTTATAATTATTAACTATAGCTTTAAATTATTTTAACTATGGTGACTTTTTGTTAAACTTCTGAATGCGTCTGTGAAAAAAAATCTATGTAAAATTTCAATTATAATATTTTTAGTGTCCCCAAATATTGTATTGCGATGCAATATCTGTATGTAGTCAATGAAATATTGTTTCAGTAATTTTAATATGTTGATATTTAGAAACTTAAAGTCAATCGTAGCTATGTAAACAAATTAAAAACATTGTAAAAATGAAATAAATATATTTAATGTTGTTACTTGTAAAATATTCCATTCCATACCTCCTTTTCAACAATAACAATAGGCATACATATTCCATACTTCCGAAAACTAAACAATAAAATATTATTAGTGTGTATTTGTGTTAATACAGCTGCAGCTGCCCAAACCATTAATACAAATACATATTATTATAGTTTGGCAACATCGCGTCAACACCATGGACTAATGGCGTAACCAGTAGACCTTTGACTGCGTAACACTCTTACAACATTGAATACATATAGGAAGAGGCAAAAGGACTGCTGGTCATCAATAATAATGCATATAACACAAGCCGCCACTTATAGCAAGGTATACTTATAAGTATTTATAGGCTGTAGCCTATATTCTTCCTCGATAAATGGGCTATCCAACACCATTTTTTTATCGAACCAGTAGCTCCTCATATTTACGCTTTCAAACAATCAATCTCTTCAGATTTACTGCGCTAACGCATTGCATTGGTCATGCCTTCTCATGCATATGCCCAAGGAACCTATAGTAAGGCTCTATCACTTCTAAAGGAACCGCTTTCGATAAGTCCTTGTCACAATATTGACAGATTATTTTCAACCATGAGACTCGAATGCATCCAGATCGCGGGCAAATATCGTCACCCAATGGATACCTGGGGGGTTACTCTGTACTCCGTCACGACGACGAATGTTCGAACATCGCGCGTAAAACTGTACAAATATGCCTTAATAATTTACAAAATGTTCGAATCCTGTATCGTACGTCGTAATCTTAGACTAAGTTCAAAGTGAATGACAGGTTCCATAGAGAATAGTATTTATTTTCAGAGGTAGAAAACTTTTATCTTATATGTTGACGTTCAACTTCCGTACATTCCAACTTTGTATCGGAGTATACCTATACTGGGCATCTCAAAACTGCTACCGAAAACGAAGCCGGGTGGTAGTTTTAATGACTACAAACACAATACAATTAAAAATTTCGCAAAGAAACGCGACAATTATTTTTTATATAGTTATTTTTTTATTTCATACCTTAGAGTATTTAAAAATAAAAGGGTATACACTATTATTTTAGGAAAAAATGCATTTACCACCCATATATGATCATAGGAAAAAAATAACAAAATAAAATTGTCGCTTTTTTTTGTAACTTTTTCTGATGCATTGTGTCTGAAGTCGCTTAAACTACCACCCAGCTTCGTTTTCGGTAGCAGTATTGATATACTCTGTATAGTAGTCCTCCTCATGGTTGACGACGCAGCGGCAGACCTAAACAACGCTGGCGAGACAACCTGGATGCTTTCAAGCTCATTTGGCCTGAAGTTTCCTTAGAACGCAGATTGTGGAGAGACAGGGGAGAGAGTTTTTCCCAGCAGTGGGATGAAATAGGTTAAAAAAATGTTTAACAGTGGATGTATTATGGTCAATTATGATGAATTATACTTTCTTGTTAAAATAATAGGTTACAATTTAATATTTAAACAATTACTCCTAGATAAGCATTGTTTACGGCTTCAATTACGTGTTGTTAAGCAAAACTAAATGCCAAATAAAATTACGGCGTTTAAATTTCAATTTTCTTGTGATGTTTCATTATTAATATTTTATTACCACTATCAAAAATTGCGTAAGGGCAAAAACTATGTTTTTATATTACTATTTATCTACTGGTGGTGCATCTCTTATATGTCAGAGGCCGTCTGGGTATGTACCACCGCAATGTCTATTTCTCCCGCTAACCAACGCTAAGCTACATGCACTGATGTGTTCCGGTTTTCAAAAATTGTAGCCTGAGTAACTACAGGACATAATGAGACTTAACATCTTGTGTCTCGGGATGGCGAGCGCGGTGCAAAGCCAAGCATTGTAATTCACGATATTGTTTTTTTTCTACTGTCCATTAAGCATCGCTTACCACCAGGCGAATGATATACTCGTCTCGCCATTCATAGGAAAAAAACCATACGACTGCATCTCTTTTATTATTATCCTAGTAATACCAATAAAAATAAACAGTCCGAAATTCACACGCGTAGTCCCATCCCCAACGCAACACAAATGACATGTGAAATCGGATTTATAAATTACACCAAAGAATGCTTTGGGACATATTTATTTATCGCACGAACATTTACCTCAACGTGGGGATCGAACCCGTAGCCTCACATTGGCTCTTGTACCTTTTCATTCATAACGGCAAGTCGGATGTTTCCGAACATCTGTCTTTATACAAACAAAAGAAATAAAAACAGTAACAGTTATTCAGTTCTAATAATAAGAACGTGGTAACATACTGTTGGCACATAACCACAAATTCCCAGCGCGCGCGACGTGCCGAGAATCGAACCCGGGACGGACCGTTACATGTGTCGGACAGGTGCACGTGACGCCGCGCGAATTACTATTGTGATCGAGATATAGGTGAGATCCGGCTTACGGTTATCTTTGACTGGGAAATTGCGGTTTGATAGAACTTTGTCTTTGTTGTTTGTTGTCGCTAATAAGCCGCAACATACCTTCCTTACTGTTTTTTCCTTCTTTTTTTATATTACTAATACTCTTTTTGTTTTATTATTGTATTGTTGCACTATTATAATTTGTACTGTGTTGTATGCGACTAACTTGCGCGATAATAAAAACATTTCTCTTTCTTTCTGTTCTTTTTTTTGGAAAAGAAAGAAAGAAAGTTGGAGTTGGCTGAATAATCTTGGGGTTAGTTATTTGGGACGTATAAAAAGGACTAAACAAAATTTCATTTTATATTTATTGGGTAATATAGTTTTTTATTCGGTTAACAAATCCAGGTACCACGTGCGCCTTTATAAATATAACCACTCTTTTGTATTATTAATATATCATTTCCCACAATTGATTGGAATGTTCAATTATTTGACAATTTATCATTTTATTACGAACGATCTGTATATTTGTAGAGCTTGTACCATAATACGTTCATGGATGAATCGTTGCCTCAGAGTAGATCACACTAAAAACAGCTAGGTTAAATAGGTACTGTAATATTTTCTCGGTCAATGAAAAACAAAAAGATTACTTTCATTACTCCATAAAGTTAAGAATATGTCATTACTTCTCATGATTAAGTATGATCACTTTTCAACAAGTAAACCTGACCACATTCTAGTGATCGTAACTAACTACCACAAAAAACAGTAAATTGCAACAAACGCATTCTAATCACGAAATATAACACGGGCTAATCAAACATATATTACGTACAAATATAGTAACGAAACAGAAGTCACGCAGCGATAAGGCTAATGTGCATTTAATTGGAATAATCAATGCGGGGCACGCTTCGACACTTGCGTACGATAGGTCACTGGCGCATCACACGCGCGCGCGCACGTTTTTTTTCTTTGTTGTGGCACTATTAGGAAAGAATTACGTATTTGATGTATTTTGGCAGTGCTAGGATCAGGGGTTACTCTAAACTTTGAAAAACGTTGAACGACGACATATAAAAATTTTCCACTTCCAATACTTCGAACTTAGTCTAAAATTACGCTAATATACAAAATTTGAATATTTTGTAAAGAATTTAGGCATATTTGTACAGTTTTACATGCGATGTTCGAACATTCATCGTCGTGTCGGACTAAAAAGTAACCCCCCCTGTATATAACAAATAATAATTACCGTCAAAAATACTGTGAATCGGACGAAATTGGCTATGAAGTGCAGTAGTAATTTTGTCGTGATGGTATAAAAATGGACTTTTTTTTTTTTTTTTTTAATCTATATTTTTAAGGGACTTTTATACTTATAGAAAATACATGACAGTCTCATCGTACCTTATAAAGAGATATCTGCACAGCAAAGCAAGATAATTACAAAAACAGCATAACACAAATCTAAGATTCCTCAACAACCAATAATTAAATTAAAACAAACTAAATACTACAGAAGACAAAAAGGTACTATCGTAAAAAATCAGAATCGTGACATTATAAACTTAACATATTTAACACACTCACAGTGTGACTTAGGACAAAAATTTCAACAAGAATTGCAGAAAATTCGCAATTTTCCGACCTCTATCCATTATATAAACAAGCAAAAAGACTATTAATAATATCACCCTCTTTAAAATATGTTACAACAAACCGAATAAATTCTTCAAATACAAAACTGCAAAAATGGACTTAAATCTTGCTACGCCGATCAATACGACATGGTTTGATTACCATTTCTAATAAATTGACAATTAAAATTTGTCGCGAATAATTGTAGGTTACTATTATATTTACAAAGACAGAAGGTTGTTGAACGGCCAGTACCTTTTCTGTATGATTAATTAATTAAATTAATTCTTCCATTAAGCGTCTTTACGTACGCTTAATGGAAGAATTAATTTAATGTATACGCTAGGTAGAATTACTTAAATATTCAAAACAATCACTTATCCTATTCATTCTTTATGCCTTTATTTACTTTGGAGCTTAATATGACATGAATTTAAATGAAGAATTGATTAACCGGAATTCCATTTCTAACCGGAATAATTATACGCAGAATTAATTAAGTATAATGTTATCGCAATTTCTATAGAAACCTATCGCCTGTGCCCCTATTAAATGCTGAGAACTGTTCATACAAATTATTGAGATTGCTAGCAATACTACGAATGCGATCGGCATAGAATGCCTGTGCTCGGGCACTAATGTGTTACGTTTAGCGGTATAGTAGCATACAAATTCTACGATATTTTCTACATATTATTAATTGGATTTCAAATTTTAAATATATATTAATCCTTAAAAAAAACGGATAATCAAACCGATATTACTACACATAATAATCGAAAGAACAAAAAAAAAACATTATAAGCAGAAAATAAAAGTGATATTTTTTACCAAGTTATTCATTACAAAAACTCACATTTTTTCCGTATTTTGATATTTTCTCGTGATTTTGATAAGATTTGAATATTGTCGCAAAATAGTTCGGGTCAAAAATAAAACTAAACATATTTATAAATAAAATAATATGTTATACTACTAGCAATGGATTATATTCGATATTAGATAACACCAGACAGTGCGATGACCAAGATCATGCTCGGGCGAGCGCAGTTCCCGCGCAACTAACTGATTGACAGAGTACCACCTGGCCTCTATACATAGATAATATATAAATACACACATCTGTCGTACGGACAAGACTTTAGCATACAGTATATATTATATATATTATTATATTGTTTACTTTTTAGGAGACTTGCTCCACACGGGAGATTTTTGCTCCTCAATTTGCGGGAAGAAATTTGCGGCCTCTAATTTAACTGTCAAATTTTATGAATACACTCAAGATGTAGAAAAAAGCGAACCGTTTACATATTATTTTCTTTTTATGCATAATATGATATGTAATAATGTATATGTACTTAGGTATAATATTTCAAGTTGTGCCGATCAAACCCGCGTCCTCGGGCATAGCTGAATTTTAGCCATTTTTCCATGTTTTAAAAACAACAAAAACAATCTCAGAATTTTCTCACTATATCTCTTAATGTTCTAGTAAAAAAATAAATTGAAGGGTTATAAAATAGAGCCAGTTAATTTATAGGCGTGGTGAGACTAAATAATCTCCCAACATTAATGTGTGGTAACTTGTGTGAGTAATGTGCTGGTATTAAAATAATTACATCACCGTATGAGGCAACAGACGAGCAGAGAAAGTTTCTTTGTGTCGCCCTGACAATGCACTATGACTGTTTACTACGAATATTATGTTGATACCTTTTTGCATATAAATTATTATAAAATGCTCTAATGTAATGTTGATAGAGTTTTGTGTGACTGTTTTAAAGAATTTGAATATTTAAGCTATTTACAAAAGAGTATTTGCAATATCTTTAAACAGAAAAGACGAACAATAAAATCTCAATCAGGCAGTGAAGCGCCATCTGTTGATGAATAGTGTAAACAACAACAGGAAAGTAAGATGTTAATTTTCTGTTGACAGGTGATAATGGCAGCACTCACGCTTTGTACCTCGAAACAATAGTCGAGGAGACGAGCGATGATTTGCGATCCGAACGCTCTTCAGCCGCAACATGGTTGTCCGACTCAGACGCAGATTCTGTCATACATGTGCGGGCAGCAGCAGGTGAGATCACATTTTTAAGTATTTCAAGTTGAATTAATTTCATAATCAGATGAGAAAAACTAGGAATAAACGTCGTTACAACTATCTATAAAATGAATAATTTACGAATCTATTACAGCGCCATCTAGTAGCCAGTAGTAGAACTTGTTACAATTGTAGTTCTCTTGGTTACGATATGATTCAGTATAAAACTACTAGATGGCGCTATTTCTATTAAATACAAACGGGTAAGTAAATATTTCCATAAACATGGTATAAACTAAGCCAAAATGAATGATTACGCTAAATAAATATTCAGAACCTTTCACACAGAACAGATTTTGGCAACTGTATTTGTCCTATGTAATGTACGTATGTAAATTTATTGGCCTGAGTCCAAATACAACGAACATTCAGTCTTATTCGTTGTCATTGTCATTGTCGGCCTGCGAACGAAGCCACGCTCGCATCTCGTGGAGATTCGGTTTTTCTTGACAAGAGTTTTCACCTTCAGGGTCGGAGTGCGACAGCGAGTCAGAGCGCGAATGGGCGTGCCCGGCCAAGCGGCGGCGGTGCGAACGCGACTCTTCCCCCGGCAGCACCGGCTCCCTCTCCCGCACTTCCAGCCTCGCACAGTTCGAGTCCTTGGAGCGATCCTGCGCGGCGCCGGTGTCGCCCAGCCTCTCCCCGGACTCGCTCGAGTCGCCTCCTCCGTCGCCGCCGCCCGCACGCATTCCTGCACCTCGCACGCATCTCTCTGCCGAAAACCTGAGCGAGGACAGCGGCTACAGCGAGCGCTCGCGCCGCCCGCCTCCGCCCGCGCAGCGGCGTCCGCCCGAAATAGCGCACCGGCCGCCCGCCGCCGCCGGTAGCGCGCCGTGCCTCACCGCGTCACCCAGTGCCGAGCGGCGCCCGCCCCGCGCCGCGCGCGCTCTCTCGCTGCCCGCCGAGCTCGACGTGTGCGCCGAGCCGCGCCGCCACGCCGCCGCGCACCGAGCGCGCTTTCGACAGACCTTCCAAGTCAGCAACAACCTCACCGTCAGCGTGGCCGACCTCACCGCGCTCGACTACCGCGGCGGCCCGCGGCGCCCGCGCCTGCCGCCGCCGCCGCCGCCCCCGCCCCGCGCGAAACGACAACCACCTCCGCCCCCGCCAGTGGAAGTCGTCACGCACCGACCCACCGAGTCGCCAGCCAGAGAACCCAGCGTGGGAAGCGACTCTACTACGGAATCGGAACGTGCCTTCGCTCGTGAAATGGAAGACACGGCGAGACGTTTAGATGAAACCGCAAGAAGAGCGCTCGCCGAAAGCGGCGACTACGACCGAGAACTGTCAGTACTGACGGCGAAGCGAATGCGAGACTCGTGGGGCGCTTGGGATGACGTACTCGACGAGCTACGACGGCGCATGGAGCCCCCGTCCCCGACGCCCTCCCCGCCGCGCTCGCCCTCGCCCGACCCCATCAGGCAGCCCGCCTTCACATCCACGCCGCTCAGGCCGGGCGACGCGCGAGTCCGCTCGACGCCCGAGCTGCGGGCGAGAGCGACCCCGCACAGAGAAACGCCGGAAGAATTACGCGCGTCGCTGCAGCTGGTGGCGCCGCCGCCGCCCGGCTCCGCGCCTCCCGCGCGCTCCGTGTCCGCCGGCTCCAAGGGAGTGACGTTCTCGCCGGTCGTGGCAGAAGTGAGCTGGCGAGAGACGAGCGCGAGCTCCACCGAAAGCGACACGACCGCGAGCGACGACGCCGACGACGCGGAGGTAGTGGTGATCGTGGAGGGGGGAGGCGAGGAGGCGCGCGCGCCGGCCTCAGAGCGCGCAGCTGCCATGACGGAAGCGGGCGCGCGCGCGCCGCGCGGTCGCATAGCGGGCTTCCTCTCGCGGTTCGCGAACTTCCGATTTTCGGGACGCAAGGAGAAAAAAACGAGGAGCGCAGGCGCGAACGGACGGACCGGCGTCGCCGCGGCGTCGGCGGCAGACGCGGGGCAGGGACCGCGCGCGGCGGCCGCCGGGCCGCAGTATGTGCGCATCCCGCTGAAAGAGGAGGGTGTGTCGCGGGCGGCGGCACCCCCCGTGGCGGGCGGCGTGGCGCACAAGCCGCCGCGGCCGCGCCCGCCGCCCGCTCCGGCGCCCGGCGTGCTGGAGACCGACGTGGACACGCAGCGCACCGTGCTGCACGCGCGCTCGCTGCTGGCGCTGGCGCCGCCCGACCAGCGCGCGCCGCGCCCACATAAGTCCATGGAGTTCCTGCTCGACAAGGACAGCGCCCAGACAGTGCAGGTGAGTCTCTTTAAATCACTCCGTTATCGTACGATTCCTCATGACAGAGCGGCGAGCCGCAATGTTTACAAACAGGCCGCGCCGCCGCGCCACCCGGCGCGGCGAGGCGCCGCGTGCTACCTAATCGTTTGCGACATGACGCGTGATACATTCCGTTCATACATAATTGTGATAGATTGCGTCGTAACCCGTGCCTACACATCGTCGGTATTGTGTGTGTCCTCGCGAATATTCCTTATGAAGAACAAAAAGTCCCTCGGCGAGTAGTGTGGTCCACGGCGGCGCGTGGCTCAACACCGCAGGCCCACACGACACATTGCGACACAGTGCCGCGCGATCACACGCAATACATTTGAACAGGGCGGAGGTGAAAGTGTCATACAACACTATTGGCAGGCCATGTTGAGTGTTCAGTGCGTGTATCCATCGCGATCGCGGCCCGGCCGGGTGTCGGTGGGCGTGTTATCAATCTGTCAGGCGTCGGATCACGGCGGCGACATTCTGCCGTTAACGTATTCAGAACAATTCGCGATTAGTCTTGCTCAATCTATCACTCCCTTGGAGAAAGCCTTGCCAGATAATTAGTCGAGACATTGATTTATTGGATTTACAATTTACTCCGGGTGGAAAGCAAGTTCCAATAGATACCTAGATCACATAATTTCTACCAACGTTATAGAAAAAATAACACGATTACAACAAACCCAATACACGATTCAAAGAATGTAAAGAATGCCGTATTTCTATTCACAAAAGAAGACTATTAAAATAACCTTAAGGATAATTTACACGCACTAAATAGTTTTGCAGTAAAACTGTTTACGTAACGCACCCAAAAAGTCTAATAAACACCACGCTTCTTTAAAACATCACAAATCACAGCACAGCTTAAACAAACAGTCCGCTTTAAGAGTTCTTAAAGAGATTTACACACAAAAAATAGTACATCGTAATCCTTGCAACAAAAACTATGTCTCGTAGAAAAAGAACTATAAGTCGTAAAAACTGGAGTCATTGAACACGAGGTAAAAAAACATGTTACTACTGCACATCTGGTTTTGTACGCGGAGTTCGATGATTGTGCCGCTGTCATATGCTATCAAACTTATACGTAATGAATACTAAATTCTACACGTATTAAATACCAATTATAACAAGGCCAATGTTGAATAGTATGCTACTTCTTTTCTATAACAAATTATAAGATTTTAAACATTTCTAAACATTCATGGCCATTTTCTTATGACAGATTTTAAAATGAATTTCATTTATCGAATATTTTGTCACTTACAAAGACATTTTTATTTGCTTTATATACAATTATTATAAAGGCGGACTTAATGCGAGAAGCATTCTTCTACAGTCTACCTTTGGGTGAACCAGAAATGGAGCAAAGCAGGCTATTTCTCATTAAAATAGAAAAAAATACATTGGTAGTTTAAATACACTATACGTACATAAAAATATACATACATACACAACTAACTTAATCAGTCAAATTATTTTCTGTTCTCTGAAAACAATTCCCGGACTCTTCCATTTGAACGCAAACTTTTGAATTCAGTTTGAGCGAAGAAGACTCAACATTTCGATGGCTAAAATCGATTTTGAAACTATTTATGAATGTATGGACGTGGAACAGATATTGCAGTTGGCAAAAATACGGCAATAATGAACAAACATCAGCTTTATAATTGTTTGTTACGGAGCCAAAAAGCCTGTCCCAATTTATGTAACAGATCCTAATGCAACTATTCAATAGCGGCTTTGCATTTGCTTCCAAACGAAGACAATCTATCAATAATAAGTTATTTGAAACATACCATTACAAAATACATTATTTACAGCATATTTGAACAATACGTTTTAAATTAGTAACTGCCTCGGTGGCGTAGTTGTACGGTACGGTTATAAATCTGAGTTCTCGGATTCGAATCGCTGGTTTGGGGAAGTAATATTCGATTTTTCTATTCATTATCATCCCGGAGCCATACATTTTATCCCGATATGGCAATAGGCTTGCCTCCTATCACTCCATGGGGCATTTCCTACCGCCTCAGAGGAAAAGGCGTGTGTTTAAATGTACGTTTTAAAAATATAATGATTACTTAGGTTCTAGAGTATCCTTTCACTACATTTCTTTACCATGTTTACGGTAAAACCCACAAACTTAGCTCTACATTGTCTAATAATTGGTAAACGTGGGTTATTATTTAACCACTACGCTTTGCAGTTCACACGATGTAATTACTGCCCATGACACAGTGCAGCGTGATGTCACATCGTCTTGTCATTGTTGTGGCGAACACATTGTGTTGGTTTTCCTCTGACTTGGCGCTTACTAACCTCATATATTCTATTTTGATGGGCTTATATGGCGTGATTGGGTAGGAAAGGACTGGATTGAATATGAGTTTAATATTATGTTTATGACGAATAGCCTACAATTGAACTAAGATATTATAAAAGCTGAATATCAAGAAACTATCTTAATCCTTTCCAATAAATGTGAGGTCAAGATGGGCGTTTTGATAAATATTTAACCCCATTGGTGTATTTCAGGAGCGACTCTATAATAAATATCATGATCGTATAAAAGACGAAAAAAGTACAAAGGAAAATAATCACAAAAATTAAAAATCTTATTGTAAAACTTTGTCAGAATTACAATAAGAAATATCAGTGATTTCCACACTAAGCAATGCCTGTCACGTGGCCATCGAAAACAAGTAGTTGAGTCCACTAATATACATACGTATAATGGGAAATTGTACACTTAAGTACATATTTTTAGTATATTTGAAGAAATTGAATTAATTCGTACACTTTATGTACATAACTAAAATCTGAGTCTCCATTGCTTTATAATAATATTAGAGTAGGCTTACAGATTCCTTGAATCTAAATTGATTATTGATTTTCCCACGTCTTCGCCTACGTTGAATAGGTATCTTTAATGTAGGAGATCTTGAAATCGATAAAAGAATCGAATTCAATATTTTACATTTGTAAATGTTTATTCTTTAATATTGTACCGTTATCTTATTATATTAGAGAACGTGAAGATCACAAATCAATATTTTAATTATGTGTATTTTAACAGTTAGTAAGTATATTTATTGTTGACTACTTTTTAAATCAATGTATTTGACAGACTGCCTTGGTGGCGTAGTTGTACTAAGGTACGGTTACAAAGCTGAGGTCTCGGGTTCGAATCCCAGGTTGGGCAAAGTGATATTTCTATTCATTATCAGCCCAAAGTCAGGAATTTGTGCCCGATATGGCGATAGGCTCGCCACCTATCACATTGTGGGACGGAACATACAAGGCGAAATGTGGGTGTCCTGGCACCTCTGCCTACCCCTTTTGGGATATAGGCGTGACGTGAGTTTATGTATGTATGTATTTGATTGAGTTGTCGCAATCGCAAATGTTGTGGCAATAACATAATGTTTACACCACTTACATAGCAGATTTGTTCGTAACAATTTATATTTTATAGTAAACCTCAATCGCGTCACGATAAGACATTGCAAATTCTAGTTGATATTGCCATTCATAAGCATAGACAAGCGATGCCCTTGTGCCCATTCACCCCGACCTCGCCGAATCATAAACAGCTTTCAAAATTTTTATGTCAAGTTTTGCGCTTAGTTTTGGGTTAAAGATTGGAGATAAATTGCGACGATGACAATACAATTTTTAAATCTTTCCCATGACTACGGAGCTTAATTTAATTAATTATTATAACTAATTACCTGGGATGTACGTAACTTTCGTTTATCGCACTTATTTTATTTACAACCTAAGCCGGCAGTGGACAATCAAAGGCAGCGGTGTTAAAAAGACATCCTGAGCAATATTCTTAGTATAATCCAACTTGGTGCTTACTTTTTTATCAAGGTTTTCTGTACCTTCAGATGACAATTCAAGATTTTTACGTAATAACTTACCATCCATTGGACGACAAGGATACTTCATTAATGGTTTATAGTCTATTTAAAAGACGTATAAAGTATATTACACTTAAAATCAGCACAACTTCGTGGCGCAGTTGGTTAGACACTGCCTGTGAAACGAAAAGCCACGGAAGAGATCCTCGTTACAAATATTTGTTTTATCCAAAGCTATTTGTTTCGGGTCTGGGTGTTTCCGAGACCAAAAAGTGTCTCCTATTTTCTACTAGCACTTACCCACGACACAAGACTCTATTTATTTATTTATTTATTTAAATCTTTATTGTACACAAACTTAACAATACAAACAAACAGAAATAATAATAACAAAGAGTACAAATGGCGGTCTTATCGCTCAACAGCAATATCTTACAGACAACCATGGGATGGATTTAAATGAAGGAGAGGGAGAGAGGGCAGTGTAACAAATAAAGAATTACTTAAAGCTAAATAATACTAATTAAACATAACTACTAATATACATATACATATCCATAAAAATACATATATATATATATATATATATATATATATATTACTCTATCTTAATGTAGTGTAAATTAACCATACGTATGTAGTCCTGACCCCACATTAAAATAAATCCAACAGTTTGATGTATTTATTTTATTTTAATAGCGTAGTATCTACTTTATGGATACCATACATTGCCACAAAGAATAAAAATTCACAAAATATACAAACTCTTTTCGAAACCAATTTCAAAGTTATTTTTGCTTTGCTATTTTAGTAGATTCTGGTCCAATAATTTTAACAGTTACCTTTTACGGCCGACTGGGCATCGAACCCCTTGTTACGCAAGGGGAAGACCGAGAGCGCACGATATAGGTCACGTGTATTACTAACTGGATTATACAGTCTTACAGGGAATTGCAAACTATAGTCTATAACGAAAGAGGTTTTGTACCGATGACTTTTGTTTATTTTATTTACTTACGGCCGATGCCAATAATCAATCGAAAAAATTAGATTGAAGTCAATCTGGATTGTTTTCTACTTTTCGATTTGTCATTTACCATGTTGCCATAGTTTTTTCACTACTGAGATTGATTATTGGCAATATAGTATCAGAAAAACGATTGAGCTGTCAATCTCAAACCGCAAATTTTGGATTGAGATTGTTTATTGGCAGCGGCTGTTAATGGCTTTATCACCCAGTTAACCAAGTAATGCAAAGATGAGCTGAAGGAGGTGTACCAATACTTCATTAAAAGATAACGTGATTTTTTTTTATTATAGATACATACTCGAATTACAAAAAATAATTAATTACATACATGTAGGTAAATAAATAAATAAATATATACAAAAGAGTATTGAGAATATTTTGCAACTTCTTTATGCATCATTTCACGAACCATCATTTTAAAACTTTTCAGCATTTTCAGAATGATTTTGTGAATATCAACCTGCCTGACGTTACAGTTTTGGCAGTACACTTTTTCCACCTTGGCTTAATATGATTAATAGTTTTTATAGTTAAAAAATATCAAAGATACGCAGGTTTCTTAGCGAAGTTGCCCTTCACCGTTATAGCTATTTGGTCATAGTCTGCAAAGAATATAAATTCAATCTTTGAACCGAACGTTTCTCAAATGAATCGGTATCCACACAAAGCACATCGCGCGGTCTAGAAAATAAACCTGACACTTTATGAGTCACAGTAGGTATTTTAAGGCTGCTGCAAGAGCTATGTACGCACTAAATCTACATTTATTTAGTTCTACTTTATTGTACACTATATTTATAATATCCATATAAAAACGCAAATGGTTGTATTGATCTAGGCAATTTCTTGCACACAACCATGTATTAACACCAAAACACAATGATATTTAAAAAACTGCAAAAAATTGTTGTAGTGTCTCAATTCACTAAAACTACCACCCGATTTCGTTTTCATTCGTAGTCTCGAAATACCAAAAAAAAAACATTGCTCCATCAGTGATGATAATCTCAATTACGATTGTTTGCAATCTCAATGTTTACCTCAAAACTTGATCAAAAACGGCTCAGTATCTCACACGAGAGCCTGCATTTCACAAGCCAGTGGCTGGCATCCATTACAACCGGTTGTTCACGTCTCCGCGTTATTTCGCGACCTTCTTCAATCTATTGTATGAGTTGAGAGCTGCACTCTGTGTGTAGTACTCGTATGTACCAATTTGGACTGTTTGATGTGTGGCACACTGTTGTTTTATTTGTGAATGTCATACATTTGATGGCTTTAATGGTTCCTAATTTAAAATCTAATGGTGTGTTTTTTTACGTGAGAAATTAATATTAAGAATAATCTGGTAGAGCATTGAAGTAACGATACAAGCTAATTCTTTTGAAATTTTATTGGATGCAATTATTAATTACTTATTCTTATTTAGGAATTATACGATTTCGACGCCGAAATAATGATAACACACTCAAAGAAAGCTTTTAATACTGCTAATGCCTAATATTAGAATAGATAGATAGATAGTAATTAAACTCTGCAGGAGGCAAAATATTTACTAATAGTAAGTATAGACTTCACCAAATCGATATAACTCTCTGGAGTTATTATCCAAAAAATTGTCGCCTAAAATAGTATTATCCTAAACACGGATGCTAACTAAAAACATCTTAGATCAAACCCTGCAGGAGACAAAACAAACTAACAATATCGACATTGTTATCTCGGATATATTTTTAACAGAGGTGATATCTTCAAATAGCTTGGCCTATCTCGTCCAATTGCAGGTCGACCCTTAAGCATTACCGATAACCTTTGCCTAGGCCCTAGACGAATAGCCGGACCGAAAGGTCAGGTCAGATTCCTTTATTATGATTTTTTATTTGATCCTGTATTTGTTCCGGGTCACTGAGTTGTGTGAGCAATTAATTTGATTTGTTTTTCAAGCGAATTAATATATGTTTTCGTTTAAAAAATGTTTTGTTTGATGTATTTCTCTGTTTTATAAACCCTATTGTTGCTATAACTGCTTTGATATGAAGTCTGAAAGTTATTGCTTTTAATAAGCCCTTGTATAGTAGATTATTGGGTGAATAACTCTATTTCATAATTTTACTGCTTCTGGCTCACATTTGAAGCTAAATTTCATTTATTTGGTAATAGAATCAATAACTTGTCATTTTGGTGTCAGTGCGTGCATTCCACAGGTGCATTCGAACACTACAAAAGCGCACGATTTTAGTATATCTTAATTCTTATTTCATCGCCTCTAATGGAATTAAATTAAATCGAGGGTCAATAGCCAGTCAGCTGTTATTGATACAGGTATATCCGCTTAGGTGCCAGTGGTGGGGGAAGGGGGCCCAAAACTCAATTGTTATTATGTCCAGGGCAATAAATCAAATAACTTTTCAATCCGATACTATAAACGTATAATAATTTTATTTTTGCAAAATAAAAGTCTTATCGCAACTAACTTTATTATCAACTAACGTGTATACAATAGGAATTATAAAATTGACGCAACCCACCCACAACAAAATCTTCCATGCAAACGCTTGCGTGACGCATGCATATTCCTGACATGTGCATATGCGCGTATGTGCATGGAATAGTGTGCTAGCGGTCGCCGCGTATTGGTAACATGTGGCTATTCAGTTACAAGTTGCGTTATTCGGACACACTGGCCGTATTCGTTGCCTCGTGTCCTGGCACACTAATTCTTTAAATTCTTGCGTTGGGCTGTATTGGAATTCGTTGAAATTTAAATTAAGAATACGACATTGTAAATTGTGTAGTTGAAATTTAAATTGAGAAAACAACATTCTAATTTGTAACTACTATTTTTTGTGTCGTATTTTGGTGGCAGTAAAGATAATCTCGAATAATTGTATAGATAATCTTCCCCATATGTACAAATTGTAATCAGAATGTTGACGAAACTTTAAAAAACATTTTATTTGGAGGTGCTGCATTTATTTGACTCGCATGTTATTTATAAATAAGCTAATTAACATTTATGGTAAAACAAAACTCGTCCCGCGCTCTATTGAAAAAATTGATGAAGAAATCTGATACATATGATCCAATTTACGAATATCTAACACGGTTGTTGACCTTTACAATGAAAAGGGACACGATGGACAAGGCAAGTAATTTTGACTTTATTAGGATTTTTGTCAAAATGTTGAATAGACAAAAAATTAAAAATTACGACTAAGACTTATTTTTCACATTAAAATGAAAAATGATTTAAATCTATTACTAAGGCTTCGCTTCGGCCTATTTTATTTGGGAGAATATGTAAAGATTAGATACTGATTATAAAAAAAATAATGTCTAAAATGTCCATTGCTCATTATTTTTACATTAGAATCAATATTTTAAATGTATAATGCACACAAAAACATTTCAAATAATAGTTCTGTTATAAAATTAACATTTAATATTTCATTTATGTTTCAAGGTACAATAATTAATAACAGAATCTTTAAAACTGTACTCGTAGTCTATGGTTCAATGGGGTCTTATGTAACTATCGTAATTATAGTTAACTACTCTACATGGTAGGGGAGTTCTTATCGCTAATTTAAGGATAGGGGCTCCCGATAACAAAACAAGTTTAAACTGTTATGGCATCGATAATAACCCGTTTCTAATACTTAAAACTATAGCGGGTTTAAGTGCTTATTGTGTATTGTTTTCGATACAATTTAGATAAAATAATATCTATTTTACGTCTAATATTTGACGTTTATGATCTTGGTATTAAATTAATACCGTTTATTCTATAAAATATCCATTATTAATTATTATTCCTCCTCCTCATCATTGAGTCGATTTCCTCATTGCTGAGGGTCGTGACCCCCACCATTATTATTAAACGTATTTTTATAGTTAACAAACCGAAAATCTATAATTCTTGCAGAAGCTATAGTATTTGACTTCTTTGCTACATTTCACAAGTTCAATTGCAATCTTAGCTTGGCAAAAAGAGTCTGTTTTTAATGAGGACGCCAAGGTCGACTTTAATATTTATATGGAAACCCTATATAGTTACTACGGAAAAAGTTTGAATACTTGTTATTTTTATTTTTCAATGTTAATAGTCTCATTCTGTATCTGTATCAGCCCATATACGTCCCACTGCAGGGCACGGGCCTACTCTATAACCGAGAATACGATTGAGAGTGGTTAGGCCATATAGTCCACCACGCTGGCCTAATGCGGGTTGGTATTTATTTTAAATTACAAAACAAACAAAAATGACATGAAACTGTATAGAAGTATGTAAATATAAAATAAAATTATATTCAAAAAACACAATTTTAATAGTGTTGCCATAATTGATTTTCTTTATTGCCAAATTTCACCGCATCGTAATCTTTTTTGGCTTTTATACTTCTTTTATTGTGAACTGATTTCGCAATACATATATCATTTTCATACATGAAGGCCGAACTTTGCCCCTATATGTTTATACACTGGAACGGACGCCCCAAGTTACCTGCCCGGATGGACTGGACAAATTAAATTAGGCGCATCCTGTATTTCACGATCAATAACAGTGTCAGACGAATTAGTTAGGCCATCTATCAAGATGGGTTTACAATGCTGTATACATACAATATACATACATAAACTCACGCCTTTTCCTCAAGAAGCGGTAGGCAGAGATGCCAGTACAGCTACATTTCGCCTTGTATGTACCGTCCAACAATATGATAGGGGGCAAGCCTATCACCATATCCGGTACAAATTCTCACTCCTGGCTGATAATGAATAGAAAAATCCGATATCACTTTGCCCGACCCGGGATTCGAACCCGAGATCTCAGCTTTGTAACCGTATCCTAGTACAACTACGCCACCGAGGCAGTGAAAAGTCATAAAATCATAATAATGTTTTTTTTTTATCTAACCACTACTGAAAGACTTCAGTCCATCTGATCTTAAATATAGTATAGTTAATCCAAATACAGAGATAGATAGCCTATCGCTGGTGAGCTGCTATAGGCCTACCCGAATCGGCCAAATGTAGGCTGAATTGGCTAATGTTCGTGTGGGTCGCTATGATTATCGTCTAAAATATTTTTACAATCATATATGGCGATTGCGCTATAAGGGAATACTAATATTCTACAATCAACTATAAGGTCTCTTACTTTTTATTGATAAATATAAAATACAAGTGGTATTCGACCACGACTCACGACAAAACCACATGGGGTTTATCACGAAAAACGATATTCGATATATTGTGCGATTTCCCGAGCTAACACACATCTATTGATTTGATTTCAATTATTTCGACTGTTTAATGATCCAGCAATGACGACAATTGTCACACAAAGATATATAGTAAAAATGAAATCACTAGGACTAGATTTCAATACGAAGAATCGTCCCATATATCGAATATCGTGTTCGGTAGCAGCCCCTCTGGTATGGCAAAACTCTCGTAACGATCTGAGCTCAGAGTGAAGGTATGTCAAACGGGCAGTACTAATTAATTTCATTTGGCACTGGCACCAGACATTAAACCACATACATCTCGCAGATGACTTCGAAGTTCTGATTTTAGATTGAACATTAGACGTTCGTACCCGCATAAAGTTAGAGAAGTTAGATATACTAAGATTCAATTACTTCGATACCATCGCTTGAACTATGCGGGTCGAAATAACTTGTAAAGCAGATACATTTAGATATTATTAACTTTTGTTACTTTGGTCGTACAATTTGATAAGACAAATATTAGATAGATAGAAGATAGTACCAGGATGTTCACGGTGGTCGTGGGTTCGAATCACAGGCCACACCTCTGCCTTTTCGGAGTCATGTGTGTTTTGAGAATCAATCACCACGTACTTTAACGGTGAAGGATAACATCGTGTGGAAATCTACATACCGATAGGCCAGCGTGGTGGACTCTATGGCCTGACCACTATCAATCGTACTCTCGATTATGGAGGAGGCCCGTGGCCTGCAGTGGGACGTATATGGGCTGATACAAATACCGATACAAGATAGTACAGGATCAGACGAAATTTATTGTGTAGAAATACAGACCTTAGAACTGGCTTGATATCAGGTGGAGAAAGAAAAACAAATACTTAAATTAACGGATCCAAGTCCGACGTACAAACTCAATTTCAACTTTCCTCCTATCTCATTCACAAAGCCAGGTCAGGAACTCCATGAATAATTTAAATCTACAATTGTCCAGCCACAAAACGTCTGTAATAAAGTTAAATCACTTAACTCAGCCAAGTCGCAAGTCGCAAGCCGCAAGTCGCAACCCACACTTAACCTTTACTTAACATTCGCGTTTCTATGAATAAAGATGTCTGGACTCAATTTGCCTACATTTGCCTAACAACGCCATTAATTAAGACCACCTCTCACATCCTTTGCAACAAATTAAACTCAATTTCATTCATAAAAACATTGCGAGGAAGTGGCGAATATCCTAAGTCGCTCATTCACTTAGTTGATTCATAAGTTTCGCTATAAATGTTGTCAGAGGATTACTCACCAAATTCGCAATCTACAGGAATGCCAGTTTTCTCTGCCATTGTATGTTTTATACAATTATCCATTTTAGTTTGTATTTTCATGTTATCCTGAATTTGAATAAAACTAATGTGATGCAAGGATGTTATTTGAATTCATGGCAAAACTATGCTAATAATGATTGTTACGTCCCTTCAAACCAACAATACAAAATAAATACCAGTTAGAAGTTTGACTACTACAATTTTAATCAGTATATTATAAATGCAATCAGTATGTTTTTGAGGTAGATAGAAGTTTGATCAAAAGTTATCTGTAAATACATCAATACATCATTTGTAATTTATAAAGAATAACTATTAACAAAATCTTTATCTTTTTCTAAATTTTACACAGATCAGGATATAAAATCGTATGGCGTCGACCTCTGTTCATGACCTATACTATATATACTTTGACTACATTGTATCAATGATGCGATAGAAGAAAAAACACATTAAGCAATTACATATGACCTGAGCGATGTCAAAGTTATTAAAGTATTTCCATTATACTGTACATAATTATTTAGTCGTGTAACCATAATTTTCCCGCTTTTTGTTTATTGTTTGTTATCGTGTTTTTGTATTTGACATGTCAGTAATTATCCTGCATCATACATTAATAAGGACCTTATAATAAATACCTTTTACATATATAGTATATGCACCTATTGTAGCTATCAAATATTTAATCTTCTCCGCTAAAACTGAATTCAAAAGGTCGTAAATGTTTTAATCTTTCATGAACTGAAATTAACTTGGGTAGGTACAAAAAATGCCTTTTATTTTAGTACCATGGCATTGAATTCACGAAATGGTTGCTTCTTGCTGGTTACCGCAATTACGCCGGCTTGCTTGAAGCTAAATGTTACACTGATTTTGCAACCTGATATACCTACATGTGTGGGTCCTTCATAGGGAATAACAACTAACCTATGAGTTTGGGACGCTCTTTGGACGCGAATATTCGATGTTACGATTTAAATACTATTCAAAATAAGAACACTAGAAGCTAGTATTCTTATTAACCGTTTTAAATAAACTGTCCCATTTAAAATGATTCGAAATTTAAAAATCTATCTCTCAGAACATGGCATCCAATTAACCCGTTTCCTGCAAATTAAATAAAGTGTTGCAAAGCTAAGAGACGGGGGTCTATACGGCCTACTTCCAGATATAGAACGGGCTTGTCCGGCCCGCCCGGGACGCGCCGCAGATAACACTAACTCAGTTACATATCGGGGTCAATTCCCAACTTGAGGTAAAGTTAATCTATTGAGTTACGGCGTCTAAATCGTTTCAGCGTTTATCTAAACGATACTCAATTGAGTTTATTAATGCAATTTCGTCGTTCCGTTGCCAGCATTGCGGTGTGGTACGTTTTGTTAGTGTGGCAGCATTGTACTACATAAGACCATAATCCACCACGCTGTACATTGTGTTAGTGGCCTTCATATGCCATAAAAATTACTAAATATTGTATTGCTCGATAACATTTATTTTTTTTTCAAATCATTAGTATTCAAACAAAATATCAGCAATAGCGAAACGTAAATATTGTACTCATCCTATCCATTTACTAAGCAAATATTTTCCGTACATTTTTATATTCCCGTTACGAACAAACAGATACTACACCATTCAATACGGAATACCGCAAGTCTTTGAAGTATTACCGTATGCCTCTCAACAGCACTAGAATTCACACATGACGCGTTGACACGAGAGAATGCTGAGCGCAATTTACATTAGGGATGTGGGGATATGAAATGTCAGATGCGGATACTGATTTGTGATTTTTATGCTGATTGAGACGGATGCGAAATTATTTCTCATTATATTATGATCGTTACGGATACGCATTTAATTTTTTTAAAAAAAGGAAGTGAAAATAAGTGGTTAATTATTTGATTCTGGTTCTAATGAATTATATGGTATAATAGAAATAAAAAGAAAAGAGAATATCAAGCCTATGCATTTTTGAATGAAGGTGAAAACCTTACATATCTAATAAGAATGATTTAAACTTCGTCTCAAACCCTATTAATTATTCAAACATTATCGGGTTCGGTTACTTCAGATATCCGATAGATTCGGATACGCAACATCCCTGTTACATATCCGCAGTACTTAGGTCAAGCAACTATGTAGGTAGCTTGTAGGTGTGCTGTGGGTTCGGGACTGGTATCAAGGCGTGGGATGCAAGCCCTAGGCTATAAACTAAAATCATACGTTGATCTTTGATACTGTGATTGAGGAGGACACGTATTTAATGCTATTTTGTGTTTGTGGGCGTCTGTCGTTCTATGGAAGATAAATGTAGAATCTTATTATGATTTTGATATAGCATGTCTTTTGAAGTAAATCGCTATGGAAGTGTGGATTGGGGATTCATTAGATAATAGATAAATTATTTATATTAATATCAAGTATACAGAACAGTCACATACATAGCCTGACTCTACATTATAAGATCGAATCGTGTCGTAGGTATAACTACGAGAGACTTTTCGGTCTCACAAATACCCAGACCCGAAACAAATACCTTTGGATCACAAAATCATTTATTAATATTTTATATTACTTAGATTATTACCTTTCATAACCTATCATCCTTGTACGATAACTTTGAGCTAGTACGATAAAAATCCATGCGAATTTTTCGAAATTAAATAGCTTACATACATACGTCAACCCTTTAATTGATTAAATACTTTTAAGTTTATAAACTACACTATCCGCGTTATTTCTGATAGCCTTATTTAAAAGGCTTCTTGTAAAATCAGATAATAAGATATTTCAAGAAAAACATATAACGGTGAAGGAAACCATCGTGAGGAAACCTGCATACCATAGGGATTTGTAAGAATTTATATAAATAAATAAATAACACCCAACAGTCACATACATAGTCCTGACCCCACACTAAGATCGAGTCTTGTGTCGTGGGTATCAGGAACTACGAGAGACTTTTCGGTCTCACAAACACCCAGACCCGGAAGAAATATTTGTGGGCCGCACAAACATTTCTCTCGCTGCGGGGATCGAACCCGCGGCCTCTCGTTTCACAGGCGGCGTCTAACCAACTGCGCCACGGAGGCTGTCAAATATAGTATATAAAGTCCGCCAACCTGCTCTAGGCTAGTGTGGTGGACTGTATGGCCATTCTCAATCGCAGTCTCGATTGTAGAGGAGGCCCGTGCCCTGCAGTGGGATGTATATGGGTAGATACAGAAGAAAAACATGTATGAACAAAGCATTCGGAATTTCATCAGCAACTACATAAAACGATTCTCAATGTTGAGATTAACCGGATTACTCGATGCTTAAAACAAACAATACTGGAACAAATCCCACCGACGAACATCGGCGGAAATATTTTAAAATAAATATTTGAGTCATTTACGAACAACAGTAAGTAGTTGGTTGAGATTAAATTGAATTTTCAATCAAAATATTAATCTTTTTAAATATTAAGTTTGAATAGAAACAATAAATTAAATGATAAACGGGATGGTCATGAAATACGTGCCTTTGTTAACTGGGAAAGTGATTTTACTGGTGGTAGGTCTCTCATATATGAGAGGCTGTCTGGGTGGGTACCACCGCAATGTCTATTTCTCCCGTCAAACAGCAGCGTAAATGCGTTGTTGTGTTTCGGATTGAAGGACATTGTAGCCAGAGTAACTACTGGACATATTGAGACTTAACATCTTGTGTCTCAGGATGGCGAGCGCAGTGGAATTCCAAGCATTGCTTTGGAATTCAAGGTGTTGTTTGGTTTTGCTACTGTTCATGAGCGGTCGCATCGCTTACCATCAGGCGAACGGCATGCTCGTCTCGCCATTTATTGCAATAAAAAAAATGTTAAGTATTTTTTCGATTGTATGTCTAAGGAGGCTATGAACAAAAAGTAAACATTCTTTATTAAAAAACGTGTACCTAGATAACGCACATTATTGAATAATAACGCTTATATCGTTCAAAAATTACACAAATCCTATATTTCTAAGTCATGGCCCAATTCGATTCTTCACGAGACTTCATAAGTGGTGCTTGAGAAGGGAACTTTCGCGATAACCGAACTGCGAAGTCACAATCCGCCCAAGTTAATTCAAGAACTATTATTACGTACAAATTGCTAGCCATCATGCCACAACAGCGTCAAACACCATAAAACTCTCATAATTCGGGGTGTTTGTCCACTTATGCTGGCTCACCCTTGATCAATGTTGTGTTTCCAACATCTACGTTAAGCGATTTCCGACCTTATTTGCAGACGTCATAGTTCCTTTTAGCTTGCTTTAATACACATGACAGCTAGTTGTAATGGCGTCGGCCGGAATGTCACCTGTCAAGCTGTCATCGACCTAATTCGCCGCAACCTCTTCAGTGTAATTTACTATTTATGTTGGTTTTTACTCAATAATAGCTGTAAATAATGAATTTTCAGCGCTGTGGTGGTAATCAAAGGTAATCGAATCAATTATACGTAAAACAAAATTACTTTGCTTTTTATGTTGACTTCCGACTCTACCTTTAAGTGAATAAAGTGGAATAATATAATAAAATAGTCTTATAATCTACTATCTATTTTGCATTATTATAAATTTTGTTATATAGAGTTTAAATTTAAAATGAATTGATTATTGAATATCCTGAATCAAATTACATCAACAAATTAAGCAGAAGATACAACATTAAATTGTCATGGCTGTTTGATCATAGATTCCTTTGCTCAATTTTCAAAGCAAAAAAAAAGTTTAATTCCTGAATATCAGGCTTAAAAACTCAAATAAAACTACACACAGTAATTGCATCGACAAAACAGATAATTCTTGTTCTCTATTAGGCAACATTTGCCCGGCCCGGAAGCCCGGTGTGGAATAACATCGCATTCGAGACAGACGGTTGCCGAATGCTGATTCGATCGATATCTTTATATTCAGTACACGAGTGAAAGATAGTTTCCTAATGTTAAATGGAAGCTTCCATACACAGATACTGCATATTTTTAGATGTATGAGTGAGGGTTTTTGAATTAAATAATAATTAATTTTTCAAGGTAAATAAATGTTAATCATTTCGCAAGTCCTTTGTAAATATTTTGATGACATATTTGATTCGAAAAACAGCTTATAAACATGCCTATAAATCTTATTAAAATTTATGATTTATGATATTCATTTAACATTGTATTTATGTACAAAAATAAAATTCTGCTAATAAATGGATAACATTATTAGTAAAATTATTTTGTGTTTTCACGATAAAATGCTTTCAAATTAAGGATAATTTAGGTCTTGGTTTAACGCCAGCTTGATAAACGCAGACTGGAGAGTGGAGACTAGCATGTTTTATGTCTCAGAAAACTTTAAAAGGCAATATTTATTGTCTAGCCAAGACGCACATAAATGCAGTCATAGATTTGACAAGTGGATTACACGCCCATACTTAAATCATTATTAACTACAGTCTATAGAAAGCTGTGTTTGGTACTAAGTAAATCTACCCGTTGGGCACCATGGGCTGAAGAAGATCCAGCCCAGAATCGTAGCATGGGAGAGGCCTGTGTCCATTAGTGGAAGAGAAACGCCTGATGATGATCAAATCTACCCATATCCTATACATTCATCGATTATTTACAATACGAGAATCATAGGGCAAGCATTTCTCAAAAATATCTTTAACGAGCACTGGAGCAATCAGCAAACCACATTTTTTAATAAATTAAAAATCTTTTACTAATTAGATGGCATAATCTCAGTATAAAACCTACAATTTAACAATCACTTTCCGTCGACTAAAGAATCTACATAAAACTGCACAAAACTGAAAATTGGGCCAATTTCATAAAAGTTTCACAGCGACTCTCGAATGGCTCTGTTGTTCGTCAGCGGTGTTTTATGTCCAGCCTAAATCCCTTTACAGTGGCATTCGGGAGCCATTTTCCAATTTAACTCGCTCCTATTCATATTGCATTAATCCAGACGGACGCTTTGTCGACGGCTACTGACGGGACAGATTGTGTTACTCTCGTTAGGGACGATGAACGATGCTATGTCCAAAGTATTAACTTTATGTGGGCGGGATACCTCTTTATTAATATATCGTTTATTTTGTTTATATTGGCCAGAAGCGGGAACAAAAGTAAAATGAAGAATAACTGTCGTGAAGAAAGCAATGTAAAAAGTAATTTTGTCATAAGTATCAATTATGTAATTAAAATAATTTCGTTTAAATAGACTACAAAAGCTTATAAGCTCGCCTTTCGATCTCTAGAATACATAATAAATTTGTGGTAACTACAAAACAATTACTAGCTGCATACTCGTTGTGTGCCTCTCACAGCTTTTGCTTCAGTTTGAATTTAAGACAGCTCTGTCAATAGTGAATCCACCAGGCGTTCAGCCAAGTTATTAAATGTTCCGAATAAAAATCGCAAAAACGACGATGAATCCAAATTAAAATCATTTAAAATAATTAGATGCGTTCCAATTTCAAAATGTAGCTATTTTCATAATTTATTTATCCTGTACAGTGTACACTCTTAGCATTAAATTTTAATGTTTCCGAACGTGACAAAGCTGAAAATGGTGTCCCTAAAATTTAAATAAAATTATGAATTTATCACCCAGTCTGACATTGTCGAAGTGTTGTGCCAAAATTCAGGAGATTTTATCTCTGCCAAGCGCTGAGTCATGAGTCCCCGCTGTTGCCAGTCAGCTGTTCCGAAGATGGGTGATAAAAACTTAACGACCACTCTGAGTTTTATTATGTTAGGAGTTATTGTTAACTAGCCGTCCAGAAATCAGGATTTCGGGCTATTTTTAGGTTGGCATGATACTAAACTGGCAAAATATTGTACGTTAAAATCCTATTATTAACTAGGGTATTTTATTACATTTCCTATATAATAAAGTAAAACATAAAAAGAATTGTGACTGTAATTACATAAGCCCTCTATATTTTCCGAAAAAGTCAAAACATACGCCTATATTTTCAAATAAAAACTCTAAAAGCGACTTCTTTACGAGTATAATCATGATAACACGTATCATAACACCATTTCTTCAATAATAAAGAACATAATATTTCGATATTCAAATCACTCTTGGATATGAAGCGACGCAGACGATAACACTTCGAATAAACTTCAAACGCCCATCAATTTAACTTGTGTGAACGTAGTAACCTATTTCCATTGGAACTCGTTTGTACGAATGAATAAAATACCATGGAAAAGTAAAAGTTTCAAACAGAGAACTGAGTTTGCTGTTACGTCAATTGTTTTTACAAAGCCTCATTGTGTGAACAGAGTTCCGGTTATTTTGTTAAATAATTGTTTGGGAGCTACAAATAAATAAACAACAATGGTTAAATTTGCTCACAAAAATGCATGTTTTGCGTTGGAACAACACCGATAATAACGCCAAATGTTTTTGACCGTATAATATTGAAAGTCCTAAGCTTTAGCTTTACTATAAGTTTTGCTTTTGGTGTTAGTTTTAATATCAAATTAAATACTCAAATAAATCAAATTAAGTCTCTATTTTTAAACCAATAATAATACATTGGTTTTAAAATACTAAATTAGTTTGTGGAATCCTTTCATAGTTATCCTTCCGAAAATATTTCATCGTCGCTGCCAACTAGTTTAAATTATATTTATACAAATAACGGAAGTCTTAGTACGCAGCAGTTCAGCAAAAACAGATAAAGTGATAAATATAAATAAAAATTATCTCGCTTACCACAATTCCATATTCTCCTATGCATACAATACTTTCATAACTTCCCATATTGCGGCTTATACACATAACTGTTGAAGTTGAGGCTTACGTGCAAACTTCGCCATGTGCCGGGAATATAACAAGCTCATTAAACTAGCGAGGTAAAGGTGTGGAACTTTGGCAATTCACCAAATATAAAATTTGGAATCTGGTGCGAGTGCACTCAGATGCACTGAAGTCAAATTTTCCACTCGCTAGCGTCTCTCTAGCATAGAAATTGTAATACCGACGTTTTCGAAGATTTGGCAGTGAAATCCTATTTGAAAGTTCAAGAAATGCCTGATTACATTGAAGTCGATAATCTCATTGCTGCAACAGCCTTAGAGTATTAATAATATAGAGGGAACGCTATCATACATTTGCGTCGATTCACTCAGAAAGTTAGTGGCATCTATAGGTTCACTATTAGATTTTAGGACTGACAAAAGCTCGACTAACTCCATGTGCATTCCACAAGTCTGTAACTCTACTCTACATGTTCTTTGGGAGATTTCATAGATATTTCATACTAGACATATTAGAAAAGAATAACTTTACTTCTAAACATTTTAATGTAGTCCTCCACTAGGCATGCCTGTATCGGGGGATATTATTTCTATAGTTTTTTTGCAATAGCATTCGCGTTATTTAATTGCCTATCTTATAAATAAATTTATTTAATACTGCAACAACAATCATATATCCATCCCATGGCTGTCTGGTAGAAATTGCCTTAGAGCGATAAGACCGCCATTTGTACTTTGTTATTCTGTATTATCTCTAAACTGTTATTTCTTTTTATTGTGTACAATAAAGAATTAAATAATAAATAATAATAATAATAACAATGCTGACAAAAGCTTGTACTATATGTAAAATCATCTATGATTTTTTTTATTGCAATAAATGGCAAGACAATGGCATGCCATTCGCCTGAAGATACGCGATACGGCCGCTCATAGACAGTAGCAAACCAAAATACTTGAATTATAAATCAGTACTTGGCATTTCTGATTCCACTGCGCTCGTCATTCTGAGGTAAGATGTTAAGTCTCAATATTTCCCATTTTTCATCTGGCTACAACGTCCTTCAAACCGAAACAAAACAGTGCATTTACACTGCTGTTTGGATGGAGAATACCGCAATATCCATATATTGCGGTAATGGATAGTACCTACCCAGGCGGCTTCTCACATATGAGAGACCTTTCACCAGTAAATAATGGTATGGTAATGTACCGTAAAACCCGTCACTCTTGCACACCAGTTTTATATGTATATCAAAGAGCTAATTCCAGCTTACGTAATACATTTTATAAGTGTGGTTAATTAAAATTCAAGTGGCACGCGGTATAAGGATGCGACGTAGTTTAGACTACGCCGATTGTATTGAGAAACAGTTAGTCGCCGTTCATATCCTTATTGTGATGTCGTTGGAGTGTTACACAAGGCCTACTGGCACATTTGTTTTTTAATTTAACTTTTTTAAGAAAAAATGTTTTTATTTTTCCTAATATTTTTAGTTGCTAATTCATATTGTCTGAATGAGAATTATTTAAAATTGGTTTGCAAATTTCAAAATCAGAAGGATTTTTTCGTAATTTTTAATAGGTAAATATTATGTTGAAGCATTGTGTTCATGTTACATTTAATATTATTCTAGAATTTTTAATTTAAATGGTAATAGAGCAGTTATAGTAGATTACTACTTAAAGGCTTTTGCTCTATAATCATTAATCGTAGCGATAAACATTTCTTCGTTTTACATAGCCATTGATACAATTACATATTATATATATAGTTTCTCTTTGCTACAAATCTAAATCAAAGCAGGTAATATTGGCTCGCATCCAGAGAGAACAATATTCACTTACGTCAATATTTGAATCATCGCATTTGTCATTGATGGATACCTCGATGAATCCTTGGGGATTCAATAACACTGGATTTTCCTGGAATTTCAATGAGTAATACGGCGTCTGTCCTGTAACGTATATACGTTATTTGTTTTCGATAACAATAAGATTTCAGGCATTTTTTTGTTTGATTATGTGATCCACAATTAAATCATAGAGGTACTTTTTATGTTTGTTATTCAATACCGCCAATTTTTAACCGATTTTGATTGAATTTTGAAATACTAGAATTAATGTAATATGAGGTTTGTTACATAAAACAAAGAAGATCTGAACAAGATCTGTACTATAAAATAATGTAATACGAGACAAGTTAATATAAATTCACATAAAATTAAACATATGGCCAATAAGACGCTGTACATAAAGATAAAGTGGAATAAACATTAATTTATAAAGTCCTAAAAATCTTCAGTTACAAAATACTTATTACGTATTAAATTACTTTTAAAAAGCTATTTCCCACGGTCGCGTATATCGCACAATTCCTTGTTTAAAAGAAAGCAATTTTATAATCAATCGAAAATTATGAACTGTTAAAAGATATTAAAAAATTAATAGCCAATCAATGTTTTAATGGTGTGTGAAGTCAGTCTGGCGTTGGTCCAGCGGATATCGGTGTTACATCAGGCAAGGGTACAGAGCGCCACTGTTCATCATTACGGCTCGTTTAATTAATGAGGTCGGTTGTGGGTCTTGTGCCGACATTTTATGACATACTCATATTTAGACGATGCAGGCATAGAGTACATGAGTGATACGCTTTCAGCAGTGCATTAAAAACTGACGCGGAATTTCTTTATATATTTTTTACGAAAATATTAAAAATAGTACGATAGAATGCTCAAATTAAGCGTTGAATTTTTATTTATCCAGTATTTTTTCCCTAGTAACATAACCAGTATGCATACTCCTCGCAACTCTACAGGGAAAAGAGCATTAATTAATTACGTTTCATGTTAGGTAAATTTCACAGAGGGATTATTTAAATTATGCTGAAGCGTACACGGTACATATTATGTAATTCGCAATTCAACAATCCTCAACGCACTCGTCATGACAGACTGCCCGAGGCAGAAATCTCGAGACCCTTCATGCCACGCCGAGGACGTAACTCGTCGGTCCCGCTTGTTGTCAAGCAGTTTGTGTCAAGTCATGTCAGTAATACTGCACGTGAAATGGAATTTAAAAATATATAAGATATTCCATATTTTAATTTTTAATTTGAAAATGGAAAAGCCCGCCTGCTCACGTTTTCCCTTTTCTATGCATTTCTGTAAACGGAGCGTGAAAAAGCAATGAACATGCCAGATTATATTATGTTTCCACGGACTATCTGTCCTATAGTTGATGTTCAAAATACTATTGTGTTAATAATAGTGGCAACATGGTACGCTGAGAAATCTGTATGAATCCAGAACAGTGAACCGTAGTCAACGCATGTATTTATAATATTCCAGCTCATCGTGTCTAAACAAAGCCCGTTTCAAATTGCAGCAAAATGCAGCCCACTTACATAATATCAATGGCGGCATCCGTGCCCATTCAAAAACAAACAAACCGACTACACCATAGATTCCAGCCGTTCTCGTTCGCGCAGTTCCGTGTCTGTCCAGAAATAGTTTTAACGCTGGATCGCTCGCATTCCTTAACTATGCCATAATATGAGAACGGCATTTAGAATGGTTATAGATAGTCCTCTGAAATGGCAAATGCAATAGTTTATTTTGTGTAACTTGATCCGGCTGTTACCAGACCTGACATTCTTGACTTCGAAGTCACGGAGTTTCAGTATGACGCTGGCATATTATAAAATTAAAGAGAATGGGTTTCAGACACGAAACCTGAATGATGTGGTCTCACAACATGGGCCAGTCTTTAGAAATATACAAAACTGAGCTATCGAAACCGCGATACAAAAACTACCTTCTCTTACACGGACCTATTGCGACAGTTTGACAGCTGCGTAAGAAAGCTGAGTTCAAACCTTAAGTGAACCAAGCAATGAATCAAATAAAACGTTCCATTTTTAAACACAAAGGACTGCGTGCCTCATTTAAAGTACCTACACAACCTCTTTACTCAGGACCTCGTTGTAATTAAAAAGTGTATTTTAATTATGGAATCTATTTTGTTAAACCAACCATGGAAGAGTATTCTATATTCCATGAAACCATCTTGTTTTTAATTTTAAAAAATATTTTTTTATACTGCCAGTTCGACACGGTTTCGTCATTGGCTGACTGGGTATGTAGTTATGTTTGGCTGGTGCATTAACATCACTTCCGAACGTGAAACAAGTGTTAGATGGTAATGAATGAGTGGTTCCGCAATGACCCAGTAACTAACCGGCTCGTGGTGTATACTCGTCAATAACTGTTGGAAAGATGCCTTTGAAGTGAATAAAAACAACACTTAGTTACTTAATCGGTATTCTCTGGATTTGGTTGGTTGATGGTTTTTATTTTTAAGTATCTTTAAAAAACACAAGGGGCTGCCTCTGCCTAAAAACCCATGTGTACAAATACTTAGACATGATCCAATATCTTTTGGTAATGGAAAATATATTCATTTATGTACCAGAGGTAGCATTTATGCTGTCACTGGAAAACACATACAAAAATCTAAGGAAATGGCAATATAATATGTAAGTCATCATAATTAAATTATAAAACAGGCAAATTAGCAATCTTCATCAAAATAATCCATTTTCTAATGTAACTCTGGCCAAAATCTTGATCTTAAGTTAGTCTTATCAATTGTATTCACGATATTTAAATGAAAAACGTGACAATATTTTCTATAATTTAACTCATAAATAAAGTTAGACAAACAAAACCATTCATAGAATATGTCTGGAGAATTTGGACACTGCTGACATTGCAATCACATACATAAACTTAGCTTTATGTATTTTGGCAAACGCACAAGGACATTCCAAGGAACAATTTTTTGCTAAAGATACCTTTTATATATTTTTTTCTCTATTGTCGCCAAAATAGACTGATGTCATTCTTTCAAGATTAAGCGGAGGTGACGATATACAAAGGAAATGTCGGATGAAACGCTAAATTAAATGTCGTCTTAATTATGTCTCAGTAACTTATACTTTGTCGTATAACGTATACTGCGTGATTGACAATATATTATATTTGGATGAGTCACAAAATAAATTAAAATGATAAAATATTTGCTAATAAATTAGGTAAAATACATTACAATTTAATTCATATTTACGAGTATTTTAAGTATCAGCCTTAAGATATCAATAATATTCAACAGCAATTACATTAATTAAAAATAGTCACGCTTCAATGCAGCAAAAAGCTTTTACATTAATTTGCTGAACAAATTCTGTTTTTAAAATATCGCGAGGCCAATGCATAGTTGATAAAAGTCTTTGCTCTACTGTAATGCAAAATCTTTTAAAAGTGCGATCTGAGAACAATGGGAGCAAGTCCGTCCAAGTTATTTGCCAAATGGATAAAGAAATGCAATTATTAAAACCATCAGATTTTTCTTTTGTTCAAAAGACGTTTGATCTTGGCAACGTCCATAACTTTTTAGTTTCAATAATCGTTTTTTAACCGTATGAATTATTTTAACTATAAATATGTTGCATGTTATATACTAGTAGGTTCCCAATCTAAAATGCCTTTGAAGTCATATTCCTGAAAAATATTTCAACTGTCTTTACGGTAGTTCACAGTTATGTTTTAAACCCCACAGCTTTTCATAATTAATATAGTATATAACTGAATATATATTTAGCCGGGCTATCAAGAAAAACTAATGGATTTCCTAAAGCGACCACGTCGGCGAGTACACAGAAGGCCGGCAAAATTGTTCGCACATGCGTGAAGAGCTTTGAAGTCGACGCTGTGGGGTACGATGACGGGCGCGGGATCCTTGTGCAATGCGCACTCGTGTAGATAATGATTTAAATCTATAAATAAACTTATCAGCATTTGTGTCGTTCTGATTCAGATCCTTTTTTAAATTTAAAATTGGAATTATGATGAAATGAATTACTTGAAAATGCGTTTTATTAACGTAATGTGAACTTAATGTAAGAACATCATCAGCACAACCATCTGATTTTATTTTCATGAACACCTATCTACACCCAGTTACTCTAATCGATACAATAACTTATATTCTCTGAAAATCAAATTCACGAATTTATCAAAAAAAAGCAAACCGTGAGATTTATTGCTCTTTCTGACTAGCATAATTCATTCACTATAATAGTATAGTTGTATTAACTGGAAGAGATTATAGTAATACCGCATGACTCGAGAAAATCCACGTCACACTATAGATTAGTTATGCAAACGCGCACGTGTCTTGTTGTAGATACATATATGTATTACTCATAGCATAGCGGTGACCCTTCACTAAAATTACAATTATTTCTGAACACATTATGGCTCAGTATTGCTAGCCCAGTGGAATGCCAAGCATTGCTTTGTTATTTGTTGTGTTTGGTTTCGCTATTGTCCATTAACAGTCGTATCGCTTAGTATCAGGCGAATGGCATAGCAATCTCGCCATTTATCGCAAAAAAAGAAACCTCTACATTTAGTACACATGTTTCTTCCAAATACTTTTAAAAGCATGTACTAGAATCTTTCGAAATTACACAGAAGTTGCATTCCGATGTATTTCGAATGTTCTTATCACAACAGGTTAATAGCAGTTGAAGTGGAATTTAATTGCACTGATACGAAACGTTCAGCTAATATATTAAAATTCATTATAATTTAATACGAATACATCGGGTTAACATTATAAAACGTATATACGGTGATATTTGTAATGAATTCCATTAATTTGTAATATTTGTCCGGTTTGTTAACCTGTGTATACAGCCAATTAGAATTTCAGTTTTCGTCATTACATTTTTGCTTAATAAGCTCCTGTATTATGTTTCGTGAAAAAGAGGATAAATATTAACTTTTCCTTGTTGGCTTGTCCCAGATTACGCCTCAGGTGTATTTTTTAATTATAACGCTGGGATTTATCCTAGATTGTAGAATCGTAAACGTTTCAGCTATTAAGAATACAAGAGAAAATAGTAACAAAAGAACCGCAGGATAAAGTTTAGGAGTTATTGGGAGTTTAGTAAGCTCTATAAACAACCCATAACGCTACCGTAAAGATGGCATTATAAAAATCCCAAGCTCTACCAATTTTAATTATAATAAAATCAAAGAAAATTTATCAATCACATACATAGTCCTGACCCCACATTAAGATCAATTAAGTCTTGTGTTGTGGATATAAAAAACTATGAGAGACTTTTCGGTCTCACAAACCCCAGACTCGAGACAAATATTTATGAGCCTCACAAACATTTGTCTGAAAATGTTACATAATATGTAACATTCTTGCATCTACATTTTAATTAACAGAGATAGAGATTCTATGTTAAGTCGCCAGCGGCATTATTTAATTGATTTGTGTGTGATGCAGACGTGCGGGTCAATGCAACACGAAAGCCAGTGAAAGTTCAATTTACACTTGATTTGTTTTTAATAAGCAATATAAATAATTATTCTTCCGAATAGGCCCGTTATAAAGTAATAGAAACTTTCTCACGACCGCCTGTAGGTAATAACGTTATCTTCATGACTTATTTTACACACATTTGTTTGTGATAGATGGATATTATCATTATCACAGAAAATGTTCATGTATGTTATATTTCAATAAATACGTATTTATAATTTATACAATACATTATTTATTGTTTTGTGTTATCCGTATGCAAATTGCAAATGTAAATAATATTAGCAACGCAAATTGAAAAAAAAAAAATAATTTAATTCAGGTTCATTTTTTCTGTTTCAATAAAATAATTTTAATATAATTATATTTTTAACTTTTATGGAGTCAAAAAATTTAACAGCACTTAATTTCAATACACTTGAGAATTTTCTCATTGTGTCTAATTTTTGAAAAATATGTTGATACGAAACTAAAAGTAACTTAATACGCTTGAGAAGGCTGTATATACTATAGTTCCTTCGTCATTCCTTTACAAATACATCATAGGCACCTTTGAACTGAGCTTTCAACGAATGCCATTTCGAAGATGACACTACGAATAATATTACCATCTAATGACTTCCTTCCTTATAAAATATCATAGGCGGTATATTACCAGCTTTCGTTCTTTTTGTCCGCTGCATAATGATATAGCTTGATGTTTGCGTCACTAATATTACCTGCATTATGAAGATGGTTACCATTACAATAATATTACGTAGATATTGAATCCTATAGCCATAGTAATTTTGCGTTTATCTCTCAATAGAACTCTATTTTGTTAAAAGTTGTACGTTGTCCTACACCATTTGTGCCCTTTCTGAAAACACACATAAAATAGGTATTATAAATACCTTTGCCATACATTTCAACTATTTAATAAACGGACTCAAATCAATTAAGAATAAATAGAGCAATGTAAGTGAAATTTACACAACGCTCGAATAATTGAAGCAAGCATTAGCTCTCAATCTTAGTAAAGTTGCACAATATTCTTTTATTGCTGGGTTCTTTTGCCGGTAGCCAGACTGTAAACAAGAGAACAAATAACGCATCCATTGTACACACCACCAATTAGACGTTCCCGGTTGTTTTCACTTGAATAGTGAAAATTGTGTTTAATTCTGCTAACATTCGCTGTTATAAATCGCCCCTTTGATCGTTTGTTTTTCTGTGTAAAACGTTTTGATATTGCAAGCTCTTTGTTTTGCTATGATTTCACGGAAGAGGTTTTATTTTAAACAGAGTGCTTGCAACTATTTTCATATTGTTGGCAGTACACTTTAAAATACAGTGTTGCCAACCTTCGTTTTATTCATCGGGTATAGGCTGCGTTTAATAAAAAGATTATTTATTAATTATAATACTGTTAATTACTACTACGAAAATGCTTAAAGTCGCACTTGACGACACAAATAACTGAAATTATATTTTCCTTGTAATTAGTAACATATTTTATATAATGCATAGAAACTCTACCAAAAAATGTATGGCACACAGTTCCTGTAAACAAATGGATTAATTAGGACATTCACGAGAACAAGTTGCGTCAAAACAAACACCCATCAACTAACAATGTTTGGATAGCCACTGCCCAAGGTTTGACCTTGATACCGGCAGTACATTCGATAATATGTCTTACCATAGAAGCAAAATAACTTCTTTAAGTGGTACGATCTTATCATTATGGTGGAATGTCTATTATAATGATTTATGCAAGAGCATGGGCGTAGCCACGGTGGGGCAGAGTGGGGCGCTTGCCCCACCCTGGCTTGGACCTGTAAGGTACCTAACAAACTCTAAAAAAATAAATTATCTAGGTAAAGTACTAGGTAGGTGAGCAATAAGAAAGTGTTTCGGAAATATCGAATTATAAATACAGATACAGGGTGCTATAGGGTGTAATCTTTTTGTATGAAAAAAATAACCGGGGTAAGACCGTGGGTACAGTTTGCTAATTACATATTATTTTGGACTGATGCCCCACCCTGAGCCCATGGCTGGCTACGCTCATGTGCAAGAGTCTAACGACAGGGTTCATACTGAGTATATTCGATTTCGAGCCAAACGACATAATTGTGGTGATGGATATTTTTTGCCAAATCTGGTTAGCACTGATTTTACCATTAAGTACCTTATTATTTGTCGTACCAATAAAAAAGAAAAAAAATTATAAACAAGTAAAAATTGTGTACGTAAACTTGGGTATGTAAGTCACGGTATAGAGCGCATAAAGGCCGGCAACGCATCTCCATGCCTATGGTGTTGCATATGTGACCACTTACCATCAGGTGAACCGCATGCTCGTTTGCCCCCTATAACATAAAAAAACAAAGGACGGAAGAACAAAATTATTTATTTATTTATTTAAAGACTCTTATATCCAATATCACAGTCGCCAAAGACGAAAACGGCTAGGAATTCATCATCATCAAAATAAAAAATAATAATTGGACGCGAGTCTTTCGATACAGTGTAAGTAATATCAAAACATATAAAAAATCATGGCGTGCTGTTTTCAGATTAGTTGCGCTTTCTAGGGCTGGTAACATTTCATTCCCTTTACCGAAAATCGATTGGTTTTATTTCACTAATCGTTTTGTAAATGCCAATAAACTCTTTACTAAAGGTCATTAAACATACCCATGTAAATCCATATTATAAGACTTTTTCTTCATGCCCTTATACCACATAAAGATAAACTCGGCGCACTATGACTGTTAATGACTTAATAAATAAATAAAACCCAACAATCACGTACATAATCCTAAACCCACACTGAGATGGGTCTTGTGTCTTATTATTCCTGGGTATCAGGAATAGCGAGAGACCCACAAACACCAAGACCCGAAACAAATACCTTTGGATCAAACAAATATATGTCTCGGGGCAGGTATCGAACCCGCGGCCTCCCGTTTCACAGCCAGCGTCTTTTCAATTGCGCAACGGAGGCTGTTGAACTTTTCAAATTTAGAATCCAGAGACAGCTCTGGATTCCATGTCCTGTGGTCTAACATTCTTTCAAGAAAAGACTTTGGACTTAAGTTTGCTAATTTGGCTTAAGCAAGTTTAATAATTGGAAAAATATAGTGAAAATAAAATATGATACAAATATTGCATCTTACCTATTAGACTCTACAAGATAAGTTTTCGATCCTCAAATACTCAGACTCGAAAAATATAATTAAATAAATAACGGCCAACAGTCACACAGTTCTGACCCCACACCAAGATCGAGTCTTGAGTCGTAGGTATCAGGAACTACGAGAGACTTCGGTCTCACAAATATCTTCGTCTTAGAGTATTTATATATAGAGGGAGCGCTGTCATATATTTGCGTTTTAAAAAACGTAGATATTTTCTTGTTCGTAATGTTGGTAGCGCTCCTATATTAGTGAAAATTATATTAATTATTTAGCAATAAATTGCTATAAATTCCTTTGATAGCCGAAATTATATTTAGCTATTATGCTTTTAAAACGAGTTTGAGTAAAATTAAATATAACTAAACTATTTTTTTAAAATTTTCTTTTCAATTAATTTATGTATGTTGCACAACCTGTTCCAATATTAGCCAATAGGAAGGCAGAAAAAGGTGGCCCGGCACCACCATTTTTATCTACTTTTTTTAAGTACCAGCGCTCCCTCTATATATATATATATGCTCTAAGATCTTCGTTTACTATATATGTATCACATTTGTCTCGGTGGGCAATAATTTAATTCCAACTGCTTTAGGTTATACAGTACATCACTAATATAAATTAAAATTCTGAGCCTCTTTTGTACGAATAACTAGAAAGGGTAAAAATAGTATGAAGATCTATCTCGCTGAATTAAGAGGTTAAAATCTCTGTAGTGGTGAATCTATTTGCAGCCACACTCAATCGATTAATGGCTGAATTCGATTCGCCATCGGAATTTCAAATTGCCCACTCTAAAAAACTGCCGTGAATTATGAATAGATAAATTGTGTTTCTAGATAACTCTATTTTATATGACTGAACAAAAAAATCGACTGCTGTGAGTTATAAATGAAAAACATACTGAAATTGTTGTTGATCAAATTGTTTTTAGATAAATTTCTTGTTAAATAAGCAATCATGGAAATAGATTTAAAATACATATTAAACCAAATAAATAATTCTTTAACGTACTTCATGTAGCAACAAGTACTTTACGATAAAAACAAAGGTAAATAAAATAAGCTAAAAATCCTTCGGAACATACAAACCACCGAATCAATATTGTACTGTTCAATAACTTTATGAAATATTCATGTACTTTAAAGTATAGCATATAAAGGCACTACTACACAATAAGTTACTTCCTCACTCCGAAGCGTATAAAGGTACTTCTACATCAAAAGTTAGTTTCTCGCCACTAGGCGCATAAAGGCGCTACATAGTAAGTTACCTAAGCATAAACTGTATAAAGGTATTACTACATAGCAAGGGCACTGCATAAAAACTTTTTCAGTCAAGTTATCTCTGAAAATTGAACGGTTCTACAATAGTGAAGTGTAGCTGAAATATCCAGGCTGGTATACACGTGCGCGTATTATTTATAGCCACGCTAACTGATCTGCGGTTTCCGCCACGGGCTCCCACTCTCAAACGCTTCAAAATTTATGATTTAATACTTTCGACACGGTTATAAATTCAGATCACGCTTTTGTTACCTGTCAAGGGTATTTATTGAACGACTTATTTAATTATGTTGTTTTTGATTGCAATATTAAATTGTAAAATTACTTTTTCCATTTGTGCGCATTCGCCTTGTTGGTCTTTTGAAAATGTATATTAGACTGTAAAATAACAGATTAAATTACTGGGTTGAGAAATTCACTTAAAGTGAGTTTCCGCTTGGAAATTCTCACATGAGTTACTTAAACAATTTAACAACGACCACAATGTGAAGATAAAATTATATAAATAAATATAAATAATGTGAATTTGAAAGGCCGGTATATTTATTTTTCATGGTGTAAAACACCAGTATACAAATAATACCGATCAAAATATTTATAAAAATATGCTCCGTAAGAAATTGCACCAGGGCAGCCATGTTGTGACGTCAGCGCGTCTGCGGCGGCACCTAATCCAGTGGAATGCACTGATAACGACGTGGGGGGCTCGGGATTCCGGATTATTACTAAAGAGGTGCGTTGTAAGACGCCTTTAGAATGTGCAGCTTTATTCAATACCGATATGGAGGTGAGAATTTTATGGTAAATGCTAAGTTGAAGTGTTTTTGCGGGAATAGACGACGTTCTTTACGCCTTCGGGTAAACAGTCGAAGTAATGATTTTGTCGTTTTATTTTGAACATGTTCAATTACAATTTGTAAGCAACGCTATTTCGAAATATTTATTCCAATAAACATAATATAATTTCGACCACCGCACCGAGACAAATGTATGTGAGGCCCTCAAGTATTTGTCTCGGGTCTGGGTATTTATGACACCGAAAAGTCTCTCGTAGTTTCTAATTCTCACAAACTATGACGCGACACAAGATATTATTGATCTTAATGTTGGGTGTTTATTTATTATTTAATTATTAAATTAATTCTATTATACCTAATATAGAACATTGGCGTAAAAATAGGAAACTTAAATTTTACATATAAATATAGGTACCTAAAATAAGTCACAAAATCAAAAATCAAAATCAAAATATTCTTTATTCAAATAGTCTTTCACAAGATCTTTTGAATCGTCCTTTTCTGCTACCACCAAACTTCAGCCAAACATTATCAAACCATAACAGAAATGCAATCTCAATAATAGAAGTGCTCTATGCTTGACGCAATCAAGTAAGTATAACAATCTATTTTTATGTCAGCAACAGCCCCTTGCAGACAACAACAAACAAAAACAATCATTAAAAACCAATCTACGCCGTTTTCATCAGACTAGTTTCTTTTACATCCCACTTGCCAGCGCCATCTATCGCAGCACAAAGCAAACTGCCGCTTCCACTAACAAAACAAAAACGACAAACAAACTTGGAAGCTTTTTATTTGCGATGTCATAGACGACGCAGACGGTCGGCAAACACTTTCTTTTACTTTCAATACACTTAGAGCAACATATTTTATTACCCACTTTTATTAAAGTGGACCGCAGTAGGAATTATGTACAAGCAATTTTTATCAATTTTTCCAACCACACGTTAGGTAGTAGAGCCTAAGTTTGTCTGCAGATTTACCGTGTTACTGATGTAAACGTAAGTCATTTCCTATGCCAGGTTAGATCAATTTCCTTTCGCAGATGTCGCGGCAAACCTGTACAGATATTTTGAAATTCATATAGGCTTACGTACGCGGTCTAATGGAAATGCGGCCTAAAGAATAGAGCCTTTTGATATGGAGCGATATGTGAGTTTCCACATTCTGCATTGTTATGTCTATGAATATCCTTTTAAGTGCATGCAGTGTTATAAAACATTCTATTATTCCATATCTGTGTCGTAATAGACCTACGTGCCGTACCAGGCTGTTTAAAAATTAATGCTTGCGTGTCCCATTCTCGATAAAAAGACACGTGGCGTGAAGTTTTATGACATTGGTAAAATTACTTAGTTGATTGAAACCGTGTAAGTAAAGGTCATTTTTTTCTTGATAAGGTAACGAAATTCAATGTTATTCTACTTTTTTTGGCTATGTTTTTAATCAGTAACTTCAATCAAAGTGAGAAGGGCTTAAGAATTTTAATCGGACCATGGGTATAAGAAATAAAAACTCAACTTGACAATTAATTATTTTGACCAAATGGATTATTTGTAGGATTCAATTCAAAGTATGTTTTAAAATTAAAGCAGTCAGCGTTTCTAATATTGTATTTCATTAAATTGTGTTGAAGAAACGAGGCACATTTCTACCTCACCCCTTCCCTCTCTTCCGCTCCCCATTTAATAGTCGGAGATCCCCTGACCTCTACAATGTAGCTAGATTTAATATTCATTTTATTTATTCCCGTGATAAATAAGAAGAAAGTCAGAAGTTATTGAATAAAACTTTGTTATTGAAATCTCGTGGCTTCATTTGGTTACCAAAGTATCTACCAGGAACTCATGACGCAAAAGGAGTGCAGTTTATACAGCGGCCAAGCAAGGAAGTGTTCAATTACCATCCAGCGCTTTGACGCGCCGTATTGCCTTACCATTGAGATTCTTTATGAATTGTATCTGTATCTGTATCAGCCCATATACGTCCCACTGCAGGGCACGGGCCTACTCTACAATCGAGAATACGGTTGAGAGTGGTTAGGCCATATAATCCACCACGCTGGCCTAGTGCGGGTTGGCGGACTTACATACCATAGAAATTCTTATGAATCGCTATGGTATGCAGGTTTCCTCACGATGTTTTCCTTCACCGTTTTAGTGCGTGGTGATTGACTATCAATACACACATGACTCCGAAAAGTCAGAGGTGTGCCCTGGGATTCGAACCCACGACCACCGAGAACATGTTGGCAGCCGCGTCTAGTCCGTTTACCAACAGGCCACCACGCACTTCTTTCTTTCTTTCTGTCTTTATGAATTATTGATTTTTATTTTTAGAGTACTTATTATGTGTCGCCAGTGGTCTTTGACTGTTTAAATTATACGTTTAACTGTTCCGTCTAAAACTTTAAATCTTATAAATAAGACATGGTAGCGGTAATGCAGCTAGATAAAAAGAAGTAAGAATATTTTGCAAATCATTTATTTAAACCATAATAATCCACAAGAATCCCTGAATATCACGATTTTTTACATTAACCAGTGTTTAAATATCTCATCAAATCAGTCTGCAACCAATAACGAATAGTAACATTTAATTTTAAGCAATATATTTTGTCTGTAAATTGGAACATTTCAACAAAAATCATACTTCGCTGTCACCACGTAATGAACAAACTTATCTGAGCAAATGCCAAAAGAATATACCTTATTACCCATCTGAAGAACATTTTTTAAATAATCACACCTGTATACAATTTTCATATTAATAACCAATTTGTTCTTTGTTCCAGGTAATCATCAAAAAAATCTTCAATCAAAATAATCCGATTAAACGTTTCCAGCGAGTGAGTAGAATGATTTCCACTTGTTTTTCTAATTCATCCGCGCTTGTTTTGTGAAATTAATAATCAAATTAACGAGCCTCGGGCGGGTTTGTTTAATTATCAATCTGTTCTACATTGATAATTAACCTTTTTGTTTTGTATCGCTTCTGTATTGAAAGGGGAGCTAAAGGTCAGGGATTGAATATCGCTTCCATTCCCCCGACTGATTGTGCCTGTTATAAATGTAGCCTTTTACTGTTGCAACCTTTTGTATTACTATCTATATGGAAGTAATCTGATGTTTTGCGATGCGTTTTGAATATTTTTCTATAATTCATTCATAATATAATTCTGTATAATTGTGGTAGAGATGAAATGCGTGGTGGCTTATTGGTAATGGAGCAAACGCGGCTGCCTACACGTTCATTGCGGTCGCGAGCTCGAATCCCAGGGCTCAAAATCAGAGGCTTTTCAGCGTCATGATTATTGATAGGCGATCACCACGCACTATAACGGTGAAGGAAAATATCCTGAAGAAGCCTGCATACCATAGCGATTTGTACAAATGTCTATGGCATGCAATATCCGCCAACCCGCACTAGGCCAGTGTGGTGGACTATACAGATTACGATATGAATGTATCTACTCTGTAAAAGTTCGAATTTGTATAACGTACATCGTAACCATAAGTCTATGGTTACGAACATAAGTCAATAACGACCATAAGTATATGTAGGTGCATTCGTATCGTATATAAACTTCGATCATCCGAAGTTTCGAACTTCGTTTCGGATGAATATATGTAGTAGGGCCCCTGGGCTGATACATTAGTAGAGTCATGCTGTTGGTCGATAAAACTTCAGCACCTATACTCATAGGGTCAACACTCAACCCACTCGGGTTTGACTACTGTCTACTGTGTGTTCTAATGTCTCAAAAAAAACAACATGAAAAAATACATTTGCTGTTGCGATTACTAAACTCACTAGAGAACAGAAACTCTACTTTGCTAGAAAGATATTCGTATCCATCAGCACAGCGGTAGATGGTAAAGAAAAATACGTCATAACTAACGCAGTGCACATTTGGACGTCACATTTCCTGTGTATTCGATTTCGAACAGGCTATATGTACAGACAAGAGATAAGCATCACTCGCCAAGGATACTATTTGAATTGCTCGGTATAACCAACAGATGCAATCAAGTCACTTTGCCGTATCAAAAAAAGAAAAGGTTACTTTTACTCGGGGTAAAAAAAGATGCTACAAGGACACCCACGTTTCGCCTTGTATATTCCATCCCACGATGATAGGGGGCTCGCCCTATCGCCATATCGGGCACACATTCCTGACTCCGGATCGATAATAAATAGAAAAAACCCGGAATGCGAACCCGAGACCTCAGCTTTAAAACCGTACGATACAACTACACCACCGAGGCAGTTACTTCTTATTATTAAAACGTATTGTTCAAATATGTTGTAGATAGATACTTGCTGGATTTTGTAATGGTATATTTTTAAGATTATCATTGATAGATTGTCTTCGCTTGGAGTTCTCAGCTTTGCAATCATACCGAAGTCCAACTACGCCACCAAGGCAGTTTTTACCTCTTTAAATCGTCTACGCCTGAGGGAACAGTCGTGACAATTCGTACAATATATTATCATTTTATATAAGACAAAAGCTGCTTGAAGCTAAGTTCCCATAGAAATGTCTAGAGAATAAGATATAAATAACAGTCGTTATATCTGCATATGCATGCCAGATGATGTCAGTCGGGTATTAAAATGCACATACACGTTAAATGCGCAGTAATTATACTTAAGTACCACTATATACTACTAAACACATAGTAAACAGTGCAATTTGTAAAAGATTTAATAAAAAAAAGATTGTGAACAACTTATAATAAGATTCAAATACAAAACAAATATTTGACAAAGACAAATATTTGTCTTTCAGGAGTTTGGCTTAATATTCATAAATAAATTAAAATAAATAAGAAGTTTTGCAAGTGGTAAAGGCTATATTGCCAATCATGACTCAGCTTGAATGGGCAGGCTCGTTCGGGGCGGTACCACTGTCTTACAGAAATTGACGTAAATTGACAGCTTTGCTCCCGCGTTTTGATTGCTGCGTGTTTCCGGGTGCCCAATACATCTTTCTTCTTCCCATCTATTTCTTCCCGCTCTCCTATCGATTCGATGGCTTTACATCCATCATTACATCAGATGACCTATCTGCTAGTTTGCCGGACATTTGCAATAAAATATTTATTGTAATTATTTTAGTTATATGTACTTAAACGTTTTATAGGGCAATCTCTGTACAGCTCTTTGAGTGATTACGAAAAGTCGATTTCTTTATTAAAAAATATAAAAAGTAAAAGGGGCGCTCGTATCGGTCAAAGCAATCTCTTACAGACAGACGTCCATTGAAAGGAGATAAAAAGCAGAAAGATAGGGCGGCGCTTATAGGAAATTTATTTATTTTTGTTTTTTTAACTACTCTATTAACGGAAAATTATACTCATATATTTTTTCAAAGACAATCACAAAATCGAGCTACGGAAGTTATTGATACCCACGAGTCACGACTCAAGACTCGATCTTGTATGGAATCATGCGTAAGGGCTAAAAGAAGTGACTGTTGGGTGTAATTATTTAGTAATTATTTATTTAGATAACCAAAAATTAAAACATTAATTGTCAAAATGAAATCATTAACCTTAATTTGCGGTGTCAGTGTCTTTTATTAATTCCTTAATCTTTACTTTCTTTTAACAATATTAATCATATTTTAACTTAGATTTTTAATTAGGATTGACTTTAAATGAATGTTTTCGCGAACAAACTGAATCAAATCCCGTTATACCCGCAGCATTTAACTGAACAGAAATATCAGAGCGTTCCACCCCGCAAATTCCGCACCAAGTACCAACCCTGTTCAATGTAGGACATTAGCCATTCTGCTAGCGTTCACTCCGCTGCTTTCATTTCAAGCTTTTCAAAGGACACGCTTTCAATCCCCAGCCTTTGGCTACGAGCTTCTATGGAGAATATGCAACAAATGCACAATACCTATTGTTAATTCAAAGCTGATAGAGCTGTCTGGGATCAGTCTTAGTTAATCTTCTTTTGTGGCTGCTTTATGGGAAGCGATAATAAGCATACTAGGTTTAATCATAGACTGAACTTATTTTATTTATTTATTTAACTTTATATACAAATATGTACATAGGCGGACTTAATGCCAGAGGCATTCTCTACCAGTCTACCTTGAGATGGTGCTGAGATTACAGAGGTAGGGGTACATATGTTTATTTGATTATTGATGTTGGTTTATTTCTATATAAATACATAATATATATATAAACAAATATATGAATAAGTATATACTTACATACTATGTAAAACTATATGTTCAAATATACATAATTACTATAATATATATACACATAAATAAATATATAATATCAATATATACGATGACACACTACTGTGATGATTCAGCCACTCTATCCAGCAACAAATCCCGAACCTTCTTTTTAAACACAAAACGGTTCATGGACGTCCTGATTTGAACTTAATGCCGGATCTTTCAGCGATGTTAAAGGATTGATTAGGAGTTATCTTGATGGAATTTTGATTGGAATAGGATGTGTGTGTATGTTTTAATTCCATGGTTTTGTAATTTGTCTCGTTTTAAAATAGGAAATATTGAATAGTTTGTACATAAGAATGTTATAGTTTTCAGATTGCGAATTTAGATGGTCGTGTACAAAACAGTTTTCCTATTGATAGAATATATTTGCGTTCTTTATTTCTCAGACTTACAGTTCTGAAAAAAGCTTTTTTATATTGCAAAACAACATTATGTGGATTCACTTTGAAAAATAGAAAAAACATTTTTATAAAATTTCGCATCGGTAAACAATGCGTTGGTTTCGAAATGTTTCGTACCGCCTTTCACACATCCTAGATATTTTCTAAAGTCATTAAATATTACCCAACGTAAACTTTGCGTTTTACTTGCGCAACCAAAAAACGTGCCAAAGAATGCATTTTATCCGAAAATAATCGTGCCCTGCTTCATGCACGTTATGCCACTCCTGGTCTAAGTAACAACATTATAGCGAATAGTTTTTAAATATTAACAAATATCAAACGAATTTATATATTATATATAAATTATATAATTTATTTTATATTTTTATTTAAGTAGAGTCCTTTCAATTCTTTGACATGTAAAAGTGAACGCCAACCCGTATTAGGCCAGAATGGCATATAGTCCATATGGCATAACTCCTCTCAATCGTACTCTCGATTGCAGATGGCGCCTAAGCCCTGCAGTGGGACGTATTTTGACTGATGCACTGATACATAGAGTCCTTTGAAATAAATGCTTGATTGTAAAAGAATCTCATTTAGCATAAGCCAAATATCGAAGCCAGTATCGAAGTTATAAGTTTAAAAATAGTCTGAAAAATAAGAATAGTCTTTTTCTACATTACCTCGATAAACTTCATGTTGAAGGTTACGACATGGTTAGAACAGTGATGTCTACATATTAGCTATTTGAAATACATCAAAGCAAAGATATTATCTATAAATTACAAGTCTTAAATTTTAAAACATCAAAATTTCATTCACACAACCTATTGCCGTAAAAATACTTTTCGTTTCAATTATAACTATAATTTAAAATTAAACTTCCGCTTAATTACAAATACAAATAAGGAAGTGACTCATTTACACGGAAGCATTACCTCAAACGAGAACGCAACCGCGGAACAAGGGTTACCGCGCATCTGGCATTATTTATGACACCTCCCACAGTTTATGACACCTCCCAAAGTTTATGACCTACACCACTGTCTTATGACGTAGTAACTATTTCCAGCTTACATTCATCACACTCGAAGGGATGCTGTTTACGAACTGAAAGAACTTTATAAAGTGTCTTGTTGGTGATGGATGGGGTCATTAACGGATTACGTCCTGTGTAGTTAACAGCTAAGTTTGTAACTATTTTTGATTTTATGGGTTTAAGTTTCATCGTGTTGTTTTGAAGACAATATCGATATTATAGTTAATCCTTATTAGGTTGCGTGGTGGAGGCATATCCTCCTTAATCAAACGATATTGTAGACTTGTAGTTCGAAATTATTGGGTGATACATCGATATAAACGCGAATTAATTAATATAATCGATTAATCGAGATAATCTGGCGTTAAAAACTGTAAAAAGACTCACCGAATCAAATGTTGGTGTGATTAGCAATTGTTTCGGAATTGAGTTTCGTTTGACCGAACAGTTCCTCATAGTTTGATTTGATTTCGAATATCCTAATATAACATAGCGTAGAATTTGCAAACGCGGCCGCCTACTGTCTCGGGGATTAAAGGGTGCTGCAAATCATGCCTCGCATTCCAAAGTACTTAGCAGTGGCGTAACTACACCATCTGGGGCCCGTGGCAAAATCATCGGACGGGGGCCCCCCTTTTCATATGGAGAGGAAAACTGTTAAGCTTATTTTCCGATACCCCGGAGAAGACCGAAAGGAATATATAAGTGTCACTGGCCTGCCAGTAAATTGTGGTCGAAGCGGGTCCCTAATAAAAACTCTACGCTAGCATACCGAATAAAACCCTAACCTCCGCATTTCGGTCGGTACTACACATCTACTATTCGAGTGGGTCGAAATGTGTCCCTACAGTGGTTCTTAAGATGTCCGCCTCGGAGATAACCCCCGTACTCACGCGTCTTTTCTATTAAAACAACCCAGGCCCGGCTTCATGGAATATCGCCCATGTTCATCCAATCCCCAAGAAGCGTGACCGCTCGGCTCCTTCGAATCGCAGGCCAATTGTTGTCACATGCTGACTCTCCAAGGTTTTGGAGCGAGTTATAAATATGCAGCTCTTGACGTATCTTGAGGATCACCAACTGAGGGTCGTTCGGATGGTGATCTTCTCGTTTATCTCACTCACGATCAGGCATTGGATAGTGGGGGTGAGGTGATTTGGGTAGGCCTTGAAATTGTTATCTAGTGTGGCATGGCGTCGTTTTGGGGAAGCTACCTGCCTGGTATTTCAACCTGAGGAACTCTGAAAGTAAATCGCCAGCTTTCTGGATGACCGCAGCATAAAAGTCGTATTGGACGCTTTTGCATCGAAACCAAGACCATTAATTCTGGTGTTCCATAAGGCTCGGTGCTTTCGCCGACCCTATTTATCCTCCATATCAATGACATGTTGTCTATCACCAGCTGGCATTGCTATGCAGATGCTAGTGCAAGTAAGGCAAGACACATCTGACTACAGAATCTCTATCAGGGATCCGTTAAGGAAAGATGGTCTCAAATTTTGTCGGAAATTGAGACCTCTCTGGGGCAGGCCTCTCAATGGGGTAAATTGAATATAGCACAATTTAACCCCACGAAGATATAAGTTTGCTCGTTTACAAGCAAGAAGACCCCTTTTGTCATGGAGACACTCTCTCTAAGCATCCGAGAGTATTCATTGACCTGAATTACTGATAAAATTGCAGTTTGGGTGTCATTTGGAAGGCAAGGGCAAATTGGCCAGCAAAAGGTGAAGGATTCTCAACAGAGCCAAGCAGTACTTTTCGCCGGATCATCGGTTATTGCTCTATAAATGCGACGATCCGGCACGACGTGGATTTCTGCTCTCACCCATGCGTAGAAGCCCCAAAATACCAGCTCGACCCACTTGACTCATTACAGCGCCGAGCTCTTCGAATCATCGATAATCCCGATCTCACGGAGAATGTGGAGCCGTTGGGATTGTAGTGAGACTTTGGGTCTCTCTGTATAATCTACCAATTGTTCCATGGAAAATGTTCTGAGGAAGATGGTACCACTATCGCTATTCTCCCATGACACTTCCCGTCACCGCAGTAGAATTCATTCTTACTACCTGGAAAATATCCCTTCCCGGGAAGTGCGTTTCCAGTGTTCTTTTCTACCACGCACGTGCAAGCTTTAGAATGACCTCCCTGCTTCAGTATTCCCTGAGCACTATAACCTATAGTGCTCTCCTTATGCGGGCTGTATGCTCGTATACCTACAGGCCATAAAAAGAACTCCACAACGAGACCAATTAGTCGTCGTAATATCTTTACTACGTGGGCGGAGCCCAAACGCAGTAATGGTGATGGGGCCCCCTCAGAAGCCTAATATTGAAGTTTCGTTCTTTTTTAAACCAAATCCGCACTATAATCTGTACATAATAGTTAAAAAAACGTATCAAAAATAAACCTTGGTTTCTTTAATGGAAACTAAGAAAATAATTTTTGATTATCAATTTTGTTGGTAATAAATTGGCTAGGTTCTCTTCTTCTTACGGCCTTTCGGGCCTGAGAGGCCGGGCTGCCGGGGGCCCCTAAGGTCGGGGGCCCGTGGCATTTGGCGCACTATGCCACCCTATTGTTACGCCACTGGTACTTAGGTATTATATATTATTCAAAACTGTGACTGGGACTGTCGTCTGATGCCATTCGATAATCTTCCTGGACGGCAATTGCCCTTTCGATCGGGTGCAGTGCAGTCATTATATCGTGCAAGTGTAAAAAACAACGCATACAATACCTTTAAGTTAACCTGTAATTTTACCTCCAAATTCTTATGCATATGTCTTTTGTGTTATGAAATCATATCACCTATATTTGATATTTATAATGAAAAAACTGTGGGTTTCAGGTTTATCTATCTTCACATTGAGTAAAATATATAACAGTATAAAAATGCACTATTTCAACAATATAAGTCGGGAACGCAATTTTGCGCTGACCAATCCGCAAGTAAAATCTATGAAAAATAAACAAAATCGAGTCATAGCCTGTTAAACACACACAAATGATCGTAAAAACCAACATTTTACGAGGGTGTAAAAGTCTCGATCTCTGCAAGAATTGTTTGAAAGCAAATTGCAATGCTATTGGTGGATATAATGTAAATATTATTCCGAATGCGGTCTAAAATTAGAATCTTCTAAATATAACGCGTTCATTTCAGTAAATGTAAATTTTGCAGTAGAATTATTTCTGTCTTTTTAAATTTAGTTATAGATATTAATTTAATATAACATTTTAATAATATCTGTGTTTTTGTAGTCAATCTCGACGCACTATAACGTTGAAGAAAAATACAGGAAACCTGCGTACCATAGCGATTTATAAGTATTTCTACGGTATGCAAAAGTACGCCAACCCGCACTAAGCCAGCGCGGTGGACTATATGGCCTAATCACTCTGAATTTTTTTGTCGAGGAGATCCGTGCCCTGCCGTGTGACGTATATGGGCTGATACAAGAAGTTTTAAGAAAAATATTCTAAAATCTTATTTAATTTTGCCAAAAGCCCAATACACATTTTCACCTCCCGTTCTTTTTGTTTTCATTTCCGCTGCCATTTCGAGAGGTTGGCAACGCACTTATGTTCCAAGTGTCGTTAATTGGCATCGATAATCACTTTCCACCAGGTGAACCGTTTGCTCTTATCGCATATAATAATATACATATTACATATATCTTAAAATAGTTCACGTTTCTTTAAATAAATCGAAAATATCATCTAAGGTTTTTGTCACCAAAGATTCAATCTTTTTCAATTTCATAATTTTATGATCTTGATTCGTAACTATAAGGTACCTATGGTAAAACACTGGATTCGTTACTCTTTATTGGCGTATGACTTGAATCTCAGGAGTACATAATATAATGTTTACAAGGATTTATTACTGGTCATACAAATGAAATTATACACTGAGTAGTAACAGCCAATAAAAATCTAATTTGATTTATGCGATGCGGGTATCGCTTCCCCTTATAATGTCTATTACTTCATTATATTAACTTTATTTTACAAGATCAATTAATATTACACAAATGCATAAGATATCACGACAATGCTACCTGTAGAAAATGTTTACTGCCAACACTTAAAAAGGAGTGTGTCAGTGGATTTATTTTTAAATGGAAAAGTCCATTCCCGTGTCATCCTGTTGATCATATTATTTGAAAACAAAAAACATACAGTTGAATGGAGAACCTCCTCCTTTTTAAAAGTCGGTTAAAAATATAATTCATTACAATAGATCTCCGACATTATCGACTAAATGTGTCAGCAATTTTATTATTTCTAGTTGATATCTTATGGTATAAGGAGCACCGTTTCTGCTTTTGAATTCAATGTAGCAATATACGATGTGCCTAACTCAATATTTTTATTGACGTAAATTGCTGATGATCTCTGATGCAGTTGCCACTTACAAATCTCGCACAAGTAATGTGTGATTGTAATTTAAGTACATTTAATTTTTATTGTCTATATTTATTCTCTCTTGAATTTAATAAACACCAAGGTCTTTCGTAATAACTTGAGAATTTATCTGTCACGCCTTATTCCCCGACGTTCCTTCTGGGTTGATAAAAATAGCATCAAATTATCTCACTGTCATCAAAAATATCCTGGAAGTGCTCATCGAGGTGGGAAGCAACCGTTTAATATCCAAGGCAGAATAATAGATTTCCTTTAACATTTAAAAATACAACGTAACCCCTACATTATACTTATGGGAAATATATAAACGGTCGGCGCTGAGTGGTCAATTTGATCCAATTTAGCGGCTGGGCATGTAGCACCCACTTTAGCTAGATTGGCTCGACGGACAGATGGCAGGATATTGTGTGGATTAGTCGATGGTGGCGTTCCTGCACCCGCCGTCTCCGGTCCGACTCGGTAGATGCAGCCGAGGTGTTTGACGGGATGTTTGTTTAAAATAATAGGGTTATGGTCAGATACAATGTTGTGGTGTGTAAAATTTTGCACACGTTGGTAAAATGTTTGACCAAACCTAAATAAAATATGGTCGAAGGCACAGAGTACCTACGACCTCTGGGCTCTGTATGTAAAAACATACAGAGGTCGTGGGTTTGTAAATTATAGGTCTTATAGAGAGAGCTAGGTTTCTGAGTTCGATTTGATGGGTTAGGCATCTCATTTAAAACTTCAACTGAAATAGGTTAGCGTATGCGCTAAAGTTTACGCATGTGTATTTAAAGAGTGTAATACGTTGTCAGTTACATTAGTACGTACAGTCACAATAGTTTCCGGAACTTCGTGTTATGAAATAATTGACAGTTCACGTGCTCTACATAGAAACAATTAGCATTATAAGGCAAATATGCCAGTTATATTGACAATAAAAGAAAAATAACAGTGTAATTAGAATGTCCAAAGCATTATCAACATAAATTACTGGCAATTTATGACGTCATTTCGTATGGAGACAAAACAAAAATGTGTTGGTTATACCGACGTCAATATGCCAACTAATTAAATTAAAGCCTTCAAAATTAAATGGTACTAGTTTATAGCTAATAAATATTTTAAAAAAATATTCACTTATAATACCACAAGAGCTTCAAAATTATCGGGTATTTCCCGATAGGTTCGTTGCAAACAAATGAAGGAGTCAAAACTTGACGACTTTATTTGTTTGCAGGGAACCTTGAGGGAAATGCCAGATAATTTTGAAGCTCGTGTGGTATTCGGGGGATTATTTTTCCGTCCCAAATTTTAATTTCAAACTCATTTTCATGCAAAATCTCCAATTTTCACAATTGAATTCAACCTGTCAGTTTGACGTGTGGTTAATTTGACTGGATCATGTTTTGTTTTTTATATATAGCAACTACCAGAGAAAATTTTCAAAAAATTATCAGTATAATACCATGTAGGTTGTACCACGTGACGTCGAATGGTGCAATTCTATTGGTCGATATTTGGGTCGGAAAAATAATCTCTTGAATTGCAAACATTTGGTGGATCAATTTCATTTATTTAACAAACGAATTAAGAAATTCAAGTAAGTAGCACTGTTTTGTTTCTATAACACCGCTAATATTCAATTGAATAAAAACAGTTGCAAACCTGTATGTAGGTAGGATGTGTCAACCTGGTTTCGATATTTAAAACGCGCAATGAAGTTCCTGATCTGTCAAAACATAAAACCGTCGGCAAGCGCATCGGTCGGCAAGTTGGACCGACCGTTGGACCAACGCCAGGCAATACGAATGCACGAAAAATGGGAATCGCCAAAACGCCAGCTTTGATAACAATAAATATGTTTCATGTTTACATTTCGGTCTGCAAAGCTTTAGTGAACGAGTGTTTGATGCCACAGTGACGGTTCCGTTTTCATTACGCGTGACGTCAAAGCACACGTCAAAGCGAGCGCCCGGCCCTATCAAAGCGAATGACGCGTTTTCAATGTAATTGCATTTTTGCTCGTTTTAATTGAATTTTTCAATATCGACGCTTTTAGACAAAAGCGTTCTTTCTTTTGTTGGCATCGTTGACGGTATTTTAAGAATTGCTAGCCCTTGGATATTTATTCGTATTTTATTTTTTATTGCACTTCTATGTGGTATAAAAATAAGTAAAATTTCTAATGTTTGGAGTATTAAATAACTGGTACAAGAACCAACCACTAGGATAAAAAAGTTTAGATTTAAAAAAGTTCGGCAGAGCATATAGAACCTCTGTGCAATTTGATAATCAAAAAATGTACATAAAATAAATTGAAATAATATTTCACAAAACTAACTGATACGGAAGCTAATAACGATATCATCAATAATACGTTGTAACAGAATTCCAAGACTGTTGTACATAGATAAAGATAAAATGTACTTCGACGAAATTCGGGCGATCCCTTCAAAGGTCAGGCACGAAAAAGTTCATCGACTTTGATAAGAATCCCTAGTGGTTTCTTTTATGTTCTTTATATTTTTACGTATATTACCGTTTACATATGTGATCTATTGCACGTATTTCGATATTTTAATAAAACAAATAATATTTATAGTAGCTTAATGTGTTGCAAAGTCGTGTAACGCTAAATTTTAATTTCTTGTGGTTTATACCCTGGTTTTTCAATAGATAGCGTTAGGGTTGGTCAATAGATGGTGTTAATTTATCCCAGCATGACCTGTTATACAATATCCTTTACCAAATTTATTTGTAAATAGCATAAGCGCATGATTCAAGAAATTGACTCATAAACAATGTTAGATCGATCTTTAATAAGCAATGTATTCCTATTGACATCTTCTTTCTTGTTTCGTTTCTCTCTATATAGACTTGATAAGATTTCATAACTTCATTGAAAATTTGTCATAAACAAATGACAATACGTAAAATATACGCCTAGACTGCTGCTTCTAACTTATAACATTCGTAATTTTCTATATTAACATATTACATATTATATTTGAAACTTTAATATTACAATGTATCATTAATAACATTAACTGTGTACCCTGCATCAAGGTAAAATAAATCATAGCTTTATCTCCAATTATAAAGTCCAAAGGAATGCCCCACCAAATATATTCAGTTTTTTAACAAAACTAACCTGTATGTACAAGACCTTTTCTAGGATTTATATCAGACTAACTCCTACCAAGTTCGTTTATGGCTCCCGTATGTTACTTTCATGATTAGCGCGACACCTTTAAGGCAAATCCCAAAGCAATCTCGAAACGAACGTAAGAACACAGCAGGGACGTAGCTAGGCCACTGTTGTAGGGGCTGTGTAATGTAATAAAACCTTTTTCTTAGTGTTAATTTATTTTCATTATTTGGGAATATCCTAAATGCGACGGTACAAAAAATAGTTGTGCTAGTCACAATTTTATAGGGATACAAGATAGAAGTTTAATAGCTCTCAATATTGACTTTAACAAAGCCCAGGTTTAAAATATTTATATTTAAATTAAATCACTCTAAAGAATATAGTATAATTTAAAACAACTTTCCGAAACAATATTTTCCATTCACAATGTCACGACAATTGTATCCTAAGTTAGTTAATACGAAATCAATCACGTTGTGTCTACAATCTAAGATTTATAAAAAATAAATTCAATTAAATTACCAATGAGTACCCTCCCGACTGAATACAGGCCAACGTTTGACCCAATTTCACTAATCCCTGACATGAGAGAGCCACCCGAGCGCTAACACTACGTGAACGTGTGATAATTAGGAGAAGCGCGCCATCTATTATCGATATGTGCAAACTGCCTTCATTAACACTTGCAGTACCTACGAGCATTTGCATACAATAATAGAGTTATTTACATATCTCTGGGGCATTGAATTTATTATCTCTCTGATTAGCATTCCGTTTGTGAGGAGCTCTCAAGATTTTACGCTTCGCAATTGAAACAATGGGGTCGTGGTGGGATTCACGTAGGATGACGACAACCATTGATAAATGTTATATACTTACATATAATGTAATAGTATAGTATTAGTTAAATACATAGTTACATATTATGAGGTAATAAGTCTTTGGCGTATAGATGAAAGATAAACGACTCAGTAATGTGTATAGAAGATTCCAGTTTAGGGTTTCATTATTATTGGGTTTTTTTCTCAGGAAGTCAAGAGATAACGCCATACAGTAAGTTTACACGCATATCCAACAACACAAACAATATCCAACAAGCAGCAGAACCTCCAGATACTCTATTGTAACAATTATGTATCCTGTAAAGCGCCATCTATTATTTATGGTTCGAATTTTAATAATCTTGAAATGTAAAATGACCTTTAGAGTCGTCTGGAACAAAATATATTTTTACAGCTTTAATCGGATAAATCTTAGTAAAATTTTAAAAAAATATTAAGATTATATTTTCATATTGGATTCATGCCAATTTTATCTACAATAAATAAATATCAAATAGAAGCAGTAACTTTCCATACATATTCATAGCAATCAATATCGCATCATTTATATCCCGAAAATACACAAATGTTTGACATCGCGTGCTATACAAAAACGGTTCTTTTGTGTTATAATCCCTGACCTCTAGCATTTTAATACTTTAATTAATAAATTATAATCAGATTAACATTAAATTAAAAGAACTAAAATTAGTTAACTTTAAAGTTTCATTTATAGCAGCTGAAGCACGCACACTTTCTCGTGGTTTGCTTTAGTAATCAAATGTACGTGCCTTTTTACACGCTTTATATTAGCTTCACTTGTATGTTTGTATGTTTGTATGTTTGTATGTTTGTATGTTTGTATGTTTGTTTGTAACCGACTTCTTTGGGCGCGATTTTGACCCACTTTAAACGGCCAGATTTCGTTCAAATTTTGCACACCTGTCAAAGACCGATGACAATACAATAATTCGATTAAAATATATAATTATCCTGATTAGATTCGCCAGGATTAATTATTCTTATAATTGATGACCATTGCTACATTCATCGCTAGATGGCGTTAACATTGTATTCTTCCATATTCTTCAAGTGTCAAATGTTACTACTGGCCAACAGATGGCGTTATTGATTGGAAATACAGCCGTAGATGGATGTTTTTAGTCAAAACAATTATATAATAGTTAAAAAAAACTAAAATACACGCTTTAATAAGATATACAACTAAAAAAGTAAAAATAATTGATACTGAATTTAAGATAAGAAAATGGAGTAAAATACATATATTTTATTGTTACAAAGCGTGGGGTGCAGGAGGATAAGTAATTGTTGTAAACACCCCACGCTTTGTAACAATAAAATATATGTATTTTACTCCATTTTCTTATCTTAAATTCAGTATCAATTATTTTTACTTTTTTAGTTGTATATCTTATTATTTAGTTTAGCTATAAGAAAACACGTAACACTGGCAGAATAGTGATTGGTAATAAAAGGGTATACGGTTGTTATATTATAGAGTATATCCAAACTGCTATCGTTTACCGATTTGTTTTTATTTTCGTATCTGCGAAGTAAAACAAAAGATCAAAATCCATCGAATAGTTTTAACGATCTACCTATTCATTCATCTCTCTCTCTCTCTCTCTCTCTCTCTCTCTCTCTCTTGAATACTATGGAACCTTAAAATCGTTTACCCGTTATTGTATTCATCATCTGCACTCAGTTATTCAGTTGTCTTCTATTTTTACGAACAGTAATTTGTATCATTGTTTACGACACGCTTGTCGGACGGAAAATAAACTTGTCCAAACCGTTCAGTTACGTGACTGTTTTATTATGAGCTGCTTTTAATGCTTTACCGTTTATATGTGGTTAAAGGATTGTTTTAAATACTTGTATAATTACTCTTTTATTGTCCTCTTATTCCACAACTACGATTACTTCCGATCATAAGTCATAAGGCGACACCTGTCGGACGTGGTAATTGAAAACGATTTTATTATTTTTAGTTGTACTAACAATTTTCCCATGTAAAATATAATTGACTTTCCCATTCACTTCTTCGCCACTTCAATCCCTGGATAAAAGGAAAAGATTTGAATACGAAAAGTAAAACTATGCGAGCCCCAAAATGATTACCAATGATCAGACGAAATAAATAAAAAGCATGTAATAAAAACGTCCTTCATATCTCAAAAAACTACATAATTATGCTAATTTTCGATTATCATAAACCATATTTTATATCATACAGCCTAGAACCCTGGTCAATAACAATACACTACAGCGACATGTAATTTAATATACCTCTGTATCTAAATTGGAAGTAAATTGAGTCCAAATGGGAGGAATTCACGCACCTGTCCTGCTTATGAATGTCGCCGGCGCTCTTGCCTTCAGAAATAATTCAATACACACAAGTTTATGACTTTCGGATATTTGCAAATGGATTGTCATGGTTACTCATCATTTTGTGTATTTATTTCGGACGTGATTTTTATATTCGTATTTATCTGTCACTTCTTAAACAAACTGCGTTCTTGCAATTGAAAATTGATAAACGATTCCTCATAACAATACGTATACTTGTATAAAATGGATTGTCTCAATATGAAATATCTCCTATTGTAGAACCACATTTATGCCGCACTTCTCAAGTGCGGTCACTTGATTAAGAACTTCCTTACTGAAGATTATGGTTAAGTTATATTAAGGATAATCTGTTTACAATAGATTGGAAACATAAAAGAGATTTACCAGATTTTGTACGCTCAATATACCACCTCTATATCAAGAGGGGTGACAATAATATCCAACGAATACAAGTGGCATACAATGAAATACATTTCCTAATACGACTAATATTTCCTGTATAAACCTCATTAAAAGCCGTGGGAAACTCGGTCTTGTAAAAATAAATTTGGTTTATTATCAGGTTAGCGTTTATATTTTATCTTTACAAACCATAAACCTAAATAGGCTGTGCTTGTAACCCAGGGTTACACGGGGTCGGTCACGCAACCACACCCTCTTTTAACGCTAAGCCGTTTTTGCCCCAACAATATTATAAAATAATTAAACATTTAAAGGGAAGATATAGATATTACATCTAACATCCTCGAACTGCCGACATTCCGACAATTTGTAACTAAAGCGAATGCCTGTCTCTAATGTATATTATTTCTTTCGTTTAAAATATATTTTATTGAGTACCCCTTATAATATACTCCGCATTTATGTATAGTTGAAAGTATGAATATTATCCAGGAGTATTATTCCGTACAAAATCCCTTTACATAACCATCCAGAGCTCCCGAGTATCGACGTAACACAAAGCACGCACACAATCGGTTCGGCGAAATTGTCCAACGTGCAGCATGTGTGGAAATCGCCACAATCGATGTGGGACGAACATTAGCAGCATCCGAAGCAAACAAGAAATGTGTCATCGTGATAGAATTATTGTTAAAGGCACTAGAATGTAATAGTAAGGGTGTGTGAAAGTTGGAAGCCGCATGCGCTGTGGCCAAGGACACGCGGCGCGCCTCAGTCGGGCGGGAGGTAGCGCCGCGGCCGCCTGTCCCCACGGCCCTGCCCACGGAGCGGAGTGCCGCAGTGGCCGACTCGTGAGACCGATCCGCTCCCGCATGCCAGACCCAGCATCGACGACGGCACCCGCCCGCAGAGCGACCCTAAGCTCGGAAGCCCCGCGGTCGCTCCGATTCAGCCTCGTAATTGGATTTTATCGTTCAATAAGCAACGTTATTCTGATTTGATTGGCGAACGCTTTCCGCTTCGATATTGCAGCTTGCTTCTTCGACTTCCTCCTGGAGGCTCCGGCAGCTTTGTGTGTAGCCGCTTTATTTGTTTTCAAATTTATCATCGAGTTATCTTGACTTACGTAACCCGGTATTACGGAGTCAACGGTGCATCAAGATAATTCTATAAGTAGGCGAAGTAGCGTTCGGCGGACACTGTATGTGATTGTGCTGACTAGTAGTGAGGATGACTTGCTGGGAGAGCGTAGGACTGCTGGGCCCGTGCGCGCTTCTCACTTCATCCGATATCAGGGTGAGTTCTATACCCCATAGAATCATACCCCATCGCTCCTTCACTTCCGTGTCCGAAACATTGCGCGATATAAAGGCCTCGAACACTTTGAAGTGCGATAGCGATCGAAATCTTCACTCACCCTTGAAATTTTCTCAGCTGTCATTTTTCTATATCAGTATGAACCCAAGAAATCACGTAATCGCGTTTTATGTGACGGAGCTTTACGTACATTAATCAAAAAGATTTATTTTTACAAATAGTACTATATTTATTTACTTGTTGATCATTATCTTAATGGCTTGTCATATTTTCAAAACAACGTGTTGTGAAAGTAGTGTATTTGTTTCAAATATTTGTTCACTAATGAACATTAACGTAAATCTTATAAAAGGTTTATTCGTAAACAAATTATTCTCATTTTCGCCAGGAGATATTAACAGTGATGGTTTCGGTAGTGCTTTTAACAACTGAGGAAGTGCTTCAAAGAAATGGATTTTGGTACCGTTTGGACACGGTGTGGGTCACGGAAGAAATGGAACCGTTTGAAGAAATCAAACCGGAACATCTGTATGTAAAACCGCTGTCACGAGATATTTATTACGCAAAACACCCTGAAATACCAAGAAGTGAATCAGAAGATGAAAATTCGTTGAGCATAAGCGGCTTTAAAAACAAACATCGCGAGTGGAAATCAAAAATTCAAGTGAAAAAATTTGTGGCACAAAGGAAATATTTGTCAACATCCCAGATCACAGTGAGACTTTCAAACACAAATGGCTCGATCAATAATATTTCTAAAAGAGTGACTTCTCTTGTGGAAATGAACGAAAATGTAGATAATAACAGAAAAAGTATGCCCACAAATAATGACGATCGTGTCCGCGCATTTTTTAATCGATTAATAGAAAGTGCACCGCCACCGCCGATTGAAAACGTAGAAACTGTACTTCCAAATCAGTCAATTGTAACACCGCAGCAAAACTGTGATTTTGAAGATATCGACGTGCCAGATTACGCAGACTTTGAAAAGAATAAAATGGTGCAAACAAAACTTGATCGTGGAACAATAGCGACTACTTCCACATTAAAGAAATCCCTGCGTCGAGTCAGTTTCTATTTAGGCGCCATTAAAAATGATGTTGATGATGATGATCAGTGGAATGACTCTATATATGGCCTGTCCGAAATTAATGATAAATATTTAAATAGCAACCTTGAAGGTGTCAACACCAACATGCCTTCGGAGGAGGAATCTTGCCCATCGTGGTCTGAAATAGTAAACGAATGTGGGATAAACGACAGTATAGTGCAAAGCAAAGAGTCTTTATCTTCGAAAGAAGAGCTAATTGCCCAATCAAACGCTGAAGTTCAATCCATACGTTCCCTACAAGAAGACGATGGCGACGAAGAGGCCGTCTACGCCAGATTTGCGATATACAAGATCTATCAAAGCCTAAAATTTGACAGAAAGATGAAAGATTCATCATCGCTTAAAGACTTGAGGATAGAAAACAATGAAGAGAATAAGGCGATCAAAGCGGATAGAACATTTTACGAATCAACGTATAGCTTAGTTCCAAAAACGTATCACGATAGCCAAGAATCAATAAATAATGTAAATATAACTAACTAAAAAATCCGACTATTTATTGTTTATTTTGTAAATTTTAATAAATTATTTGTAGCAATAGCGAGTATTATTTGCGAGTTTGATTTGATAGAAGCCGTGTTAGTGAAATAGTTGCTGTGTAGGTAATAATATTTACGTAATTATTTATAAATTAAGGCTGGCATATGTTAAACTAATTGTTTCTTTTGTTGCAGCCTCCGGAGAACGAACTGCAGAAGAATTCGGATCGCGTTCTGTCTGAACACGAGTTGCGGGTCCAGAGATCATTGCAGAAGCTCAATGTGCCGGAATGGTGAGTATTTTCATCGCTATTTCTATATTTATATTCTAAAATTGTACTAAAATATGCCATTATTATGAATTCTTGCATTACAAACTCGTGGGGTTGTTTTAAAGCTTGCTTATTTGTTTATCTGACTACGAGGATAACATATTTCATACCGCAGTATTTTGCATATCGTTTCCAAATCTTGGATTTATAGATAAATTCTATCGTAAATCAACAGCTTTCTAAGTAATCTTATACAAAATTAATAATAAATCTATTCGCTTCACTTCATGCCGAATCGTGCCAAGGTTCCATTGACAGGTTATTGATACTGTAGACACGTAATTCTTGTTTCCTATACTGTCTTACTTAGTTCTTAAATATCATTTTTTGGATTCTAAATATTTTTCGTAATTAGGTATATCTTCCGTAAATAATAGACAATGTTAGCAATTTCTATGCCGTAAAAACAGGAACACACAGAATTTTTAAATCGGAATTAACATTATATTGCCGATTGATAACTGCAGTTATTTCTGAGCCAGGCGAAACGGTTTATTTTCCACATTAATAATTATTTTATTTTGCAACAAATTTATGTGTAAGTCTGGACGTTAGTATATGTATATCTTACAAAGTTAGTATTGTTGAAAAAAATGTTTTACATAATTTTAGTTTGCAAAACCTTCGAGTATCAATCACAAAAACTAATCATATAAACAAATCCCTAAATTCATAATCAATACACGCCTCTAACAAACAAGACTATTTCCCCACAATCTTCCCTTAGAGGGGGCAATTTCCTCATACTAAACCAGCGCAGTTAGATAACGCTTATTAAGCAAGCGTAATATGCTAATGCTCACGTCCCGATCTTCATAACAGTCCCACGATAATTAATGCCCGGCCTTTATTGCAATTAACCAAGTCCTAATTACTGTCTCTGGTGTACCAACACGTGATCCGTGCGTCGTGAATATTAAAACCTACATGGAATACTATTCTTGAGTTGTGCAAGATTGTTACAATATGAGGAAATTCAAATTTAGAACAATGCATTTGAATGCAACTGATCTGGAATAAATTGATTAGAGAACTTGATGAGATTATGAGAATTTAAATATGGAAGCACAATTAATGTCGATTTAATGAGATAGATTCGAAATTCAAAAACTTGCTTTGGACATTGACTACGTTTGTAAGGATCAACATTGGAACCTCATTGCCTTAAAAATGAGTTACAAGTGTAATTTCGAACAACCGTATGACTCCAACCAGATACTGGCTGGAAATGGAGCGACCGCTTTGCTGAGTACCGCCGATTACAGGTGCCGTTGTCGTAGCGCTTTGGAATTATTTCATAGAAATACATTCAGACCAGTAGTACAACTAATGCATAGTGTCGCTACACCTACATATTGCAGTTCCAATCACCAGCATGATTCGGAAATGTAACTTAAGCTATGGGTTCTAAATTTAGTAGAATAATATGGCAATAAAAAGCGTTACAAAGTCAATTTAGAATCCCCACTACCGGTATTTCTGAAAGTAAAATAAACATTACTCTAATTTACATTGCCAGAACAGTCAACTTAGTATTAAACCTCTCACATAATGTGGACAGTTTGGTTAAACCAGAAATCGACAGAGTAATAAGCGAGAGACATATACCGAATTAATTTACTTCTCTGAATACATACTTTTATTAATGGCACCGAATCGATAAATAGTGAAAATTAATTTGTAAATAATGGAATACGAATTGAATGGACATACATTTGTGTTTGAACAAAAAAAAATAATACAATACAAAAGTTATGTTATTGTTGTTTATAATGATGTCAAATTATCAGCGACTACGAGCATCATTATTGCTAATTGTTGGCGATGACTATGGATCAATATCTGTCAACACTTTAGCTGCGAATACCAAAGTGCTGACAGGTATTATCTATTATAGTAACATGCATTCATAGGAAATGTGAACTATAAACGAATACAATAATGAGATAAGGAAATAATATATAATTACCACATGCAGTTTACGTTTTATATTTTGTTAACCAATCAAAAACATCTGCTGTATAAGTAGAAGCAAAAGCAACAATACTTGAACTGAAGCTCGAAAGAAACATTTACGTTGAACGAAATTATTTAAGGAAATATTTTCGTCAAAGGACCGAACGGAGCTCGCAAGCCGCTCGACTTGGAGTTAAAATACTTTCTTTAAAACATTTCGTACGTTAACTAACAATAGATCTGGGGCACTGGAGAGAAGTTTCGTGACACTCGGAGAATTCTTTGCGTTATGTGATTTTAGCCAGACGCTGCAACAGGTCTGACGCCAGATGTAAGAACTAAGCTCACGTCAGAAACACGATAAAAAGGTTGTATATGAAAAGTTCTTGCTGAAAGTTACTTTTCGAGTATGTTAGGCAATGTAGGAACGTGTAAGCAGAAGTAACAAAACAACGAAGACGAGAATGATGACCATAGCGAAGTTCGAAAAGAGTGAAGAAGCAATTTAAATAATTGATTTCAGTATTGGCTTAAATTAAACAAAATGAAATAAAAATAACTCCATGGAGTGACGTGGATGAGGTGGTTCTAAATTCACTTGACATTAAAGAATTGTTAACGAAAACAATTAACAATAAATTCGACTAGGTTTACATTTTAAACACCTTGTAAACTATTTAATTTTTAAAAACATAGTCTGCTTTTACAATAACAAATAGACTTGAAACGTTTTAATAAAATTCAGCGCTTCAGATCAACGAACACTAACTGCAGTGAATGGCCATTAATAAAAGCGATCCGATATTATCCTTGATCCCGATCTTATTCCATCCAGATGGCTTGTACAAACAAATACCTCTTTCTTACGAGAAATGCTGAATTAACTTGAAACATTACATATACACATGCATTCATTTTGCTACACAAATGACTTAGATGACCTAAATTCTTCCTGAGGGATTAGAATAAATATATGTATCCGGTGTTTTTTTTGAAGCGAAGAATGAAGATATCCAATTGGTTTTGTATTGTAGATGATTTCTGTTCCCTATCACTCATTAACTTTGATGCTGCATGTAAAAATTTGCAAACACCAACTCTTCACTCTTCGTTTTTGATAAATCACAATTACTAACCGCCTCGTTAAGATCAACAGAAATATACAGCTCTTTATTATTCAATTAGTTTACTACCGCAATGTAGTTTACTGACCTTTTAAATCGTCAACAATAGTACCACCGCTTCGGATCGCATCTTTCATGATTGTCTTTTAATTAAACTACAGTTTCTTGCATATTCTGCTCTGATAAAATCTACTTTCGGAAACGTACGGTAAAAAAATAATATCAAAAATAAATATTATTATATATTTTTTTATTGCTATTATTGCCTGATGGTACACGATAACCGTTTATGAATAGAAGCAAAACCGATCAACACCATGAATTATAAAGCAATGCTTAGCGATTGGCTACAATGTCTTTCAAACCGGAACACAACAATACCTTTACATTGCTGTTTGGCGGAATCAGACATTGCGGTAATACAGGCCTCTCACATATGAGAGACCTACCACCAGTAAATAATCTACATACAGGGTATATCAAGACTGCTACCGAAAACGAAGCCGGGTGGTAGTTTAAGCGACTTCAGACACAATGCAACAGAAAAAGTTGCAAAAAAAAAAGCGACATTTTTTTTTATTATTTTTTTCCTATGGCCATATTTGGGTGGTAAATACATTTTTTCCGAAAATAATAGTGTATACCCTTTTATTTATAAATACTCGAAGGTATAAAAGAGTTAAAATAATTATTTTAGCAAAAACTATGGATTTACCACCCAAAAATGACAATATTTAAAAAATCATAAAAAATAATTGTCGCATTTCTAGGCGAAATTTTTAATTAAATTGTGTATATAGCCACTAGAACTACCACCCGGCTTCGTTTTCGGTAGCAGTCTTGAGATACCCGGTATAACAATTTATAAATTTTTCATGTTCAATATTGATATTAACAATGTCTATCTTTCTCCAGGTACAAAAACGCACCAGCCCCTCGCGAGGGTTTCCTCCTCCGCAAACGTTTGTCTGACGCGTCAGCATCCGCGGCGCGCTGGAGTGGGCTCAACTCGAAGACCACTTCGCTGGGCAGCCTCGGCGGTGCCAATGCGCAGCCGCCGCCGCCGCAGCTATCCCCGCATACCACTAGCTTCGGACGGTGGTCTACTAGCAGACTTAATTCCAACCAAGTAAGTAGAATGTAGAGCGCTGTTTAGATCGTATCAACCTTTGGAAGCTTCTTTTTACACGCTTTATATTAGCTTCACTTGTATGTTTGTATGTTTGTATATTTGTATGTTTGTTTGTAACCGACTTCTTCGGGCGCGATTTTGACCCACTTTAAACGGCCAGATTTCGTTCAAATTTTGCACACCTGTCAAAGACCGATGACAATACAATAATTCGATTAAAATATATAATTATCCTGATTAGATTCGCCAGGATTAATTATTCTTATAATTGATGACCATTGCTACATTCATCGCTAGATGGCGTTAACATTGTATTCTTCAAGTGTCAAATGTTACTACTGACCAACAGATGGCGTTATTGATTGGAAATACAGCCGTAGATGGATGTTTTTAGTTAAAACAATTATATAATAGTTAAAAAAAACTAAAATACACGCTTTAATAAGATATACAACTAAAAAAGTAAAAATAATTGATACTGAATTTAAGATAAGAAAATGGAGTAAAATACATATATTTTATTGTTACAAAGCGTGGGGTGCAGGAGGATAAGTAATTGTTGTAAACACCCCACGCTTTGTAACAATAAAATATATGTATTTTACTCCATTTTCTTATCTTAAATTCAGTATCAATTATTTTTACTTTTTTAGTTGTATATCTTATTAAAGCGTGTATTTTAGTTTTTTTTAACTATTATATAATTTTATTCAATACTAGCGGCCCGGCCCAGCTTCGCCCGGGTATAAATAGATTTCTGTACAATAATATGTACGTATTATACGTATAAACCTTACTCTTGAATCACTATCTATTAAAAAAACCGCATCAAAATCCATTGCGTGGTTTTAAAGATTTAAGCATACAAAAGGACATAGGGACATAGAGACAGAGAAAGCGACTTTGTTTTATACTATGTAGTGAAGTCCGGTTATGACGAAACGGATAATTTGATGCCTGTGACGGTAAGTTCACTATCGACCATGAACTTTCATAACACTTGAATTATTGATGTATATGATCTATTTGCAATTTTTTTCTGGTCTGACATAGTAATTGCACTTATGGTAAGCGCAAACACCGTTCAAACAAAGTATCGAATGACATCACACGGTGGTATCAAGCCCTTCCGATGCAATTATGCCGGCCTGCTAAAATCTACAATCTACGTTTTCCCGTTACTTGTGTTCCACATGTCCCTATATAATTGCCAATATCAAAGAGAAAGATTTAAGACAATATTATATATATTTTTTTATTGCAATGAATGACGAGATGAGCAAGCCGTTCGCCTGATGGTAAGCGATACGACCGCTCATAAACAGTAGCAACATTCCACTGCGCTCGCCATCCTGAGACATAAGATGTTAAGTCTCAATATGTCCAATAGTTACTCTGGCTACAATGTCCTTCAATCCGAAACACAACAGTGCATTTACGCAGTGTTGTTTCACGGGAGAAATAGACATTGCTGTGGTACCTACCCAGAATATATTAGGCAAAGCTAGGATACCTACACTAGAATCCATCTATATTTACTGTCATGTCATGCTAAATGATCACAGAAAAGAGAGGGCGAAAACCGTGCTCGATTATGTGCAATTGTAGAGAATTACATCTATTATTGCTGTCTTGTATGATTATTATGATTAAGTTGTAATTCAGTTTATTCGGTCTACGGAACGGTTGTGACACAATAGAATACTAGAAAACATTGGGAATAACCACATTTATGCAGTAAAACATCGGATGGAACGTTTACTCAAACTATAAGAATGACTGGAACATTGCACCGAGATAAAATATGAATGATGTAGCAAGGCTAGACGAGTAATATTGCTTACTCAGACTGTCTTATTTAATTTTGCCTCGGAAATTGAGGCTAGATCGCTGGGTGGGCAAAAAAATGTAAGCGTGGTTTGAACTATTTATGTCTTATTACGTACTACAAAAAGGTTATGTTTGTTAATTCGTAATTATATTGGAATAGTCATTAGAACTACTACTCTATTCGAATGATTCTTTCATCATTTGTAACGCACATAATTCCAGATTAACTTACACCTTTAAAAATCAGTAATAGGTATAGGTAATAACAATTTACTCTGACATACCTAAATGAGGAGCATTAGTGATAAATGAGTCAAATAACTAAAATTATTCTCAGCCGAAATAGGGCCAGCAATTAAAAATATTTAAAATTTGAAGTTTCGGTAACAACTTGAATAATTTGCGGAGTTCAACGTTCCGAGTTAAGTCTCCAGGCATATAGAACTGGGTAAAGTGAGTTAAGCCACTCCTTCACTTAATGCTCCTTCAGAACGATTACTGGCACTCACGAGGCTTCCTACCTTTCCGTATTCGTTCGTTCCCCTTTGACTGCGGAAACAAACGTATTATCCGCAAATATTGTGCAACCGTACTTATTCTTGCTTGATTTTTTCTTAACATATAGCTTTATTTATATAATCATACGATTTATCTAATTTATCTTTATTTATAGCTTCATTATAGTGGAATCCAAATATAATTGGACTGACATCGTCTAGAATATCACGTTATCTCTAAAACACCGAACTAGTGATTGACAGATTATTTCATCTTCTTCAATGTAACTATTATGTTAATATTGGCACAAATCAATGCAAATCAGCTACTATACTACTAATAATCTAATCTATACTAATAATCTTGGACTTCGATAATAAAGTTACCCATCTGAAAGATTGACAGTAAGATGAAATTATTCATAGTTATTTATTAAAGATCTAAAAGTGTAAATGGAATTAGTTTGATCCACCAATAACGCCGAAGAGGTCCTATCTGTATCAGCCCATATACGTCCCACTGCAGGGCACGGGCCTCCTCTACAATCGACTACCGCTTGAGAGTGGTTAGGCCATATAGTCCACCACGCTGGCCTAGTGGAGGTCCTATCATTTAGCAATAATTTTAAACAAATTCTTAATAAAAGCCTAATATTTTTTCTTCCCACAGACTTCTCCGTGCTCATCGACTCGCAGCAGCATCCGCGGCACGAGTCCCTTGTGCTCGCCCTCAGCCAGGTCCTCGTTCAGCGCGCGCCAGCCCTATCTGGGCTGGAGAAGTCAAGAACGACTCAACTCTACGCCGAGAACACCGCATGAGAGGTTAATATTTGATATTCTTTTATTTTTGACAGCCTCCGTGGTGCTATTGGTTAGGCACCGCCTGTGAAACCAAAGGCCGCGTGTTCAATCGCCTTACCGAGACAAGTATTAGTGTGATACAGAGATATTTGTTTCGGGTCTGGTGGTGTTTGTAAAACCGAAAAACGACTAGCCCAACTATGGCAATCTTTTTTTATATGTATGTGCACAAAAACTCTACAATGCGTTTGATGATAACAGCAGTACAATATCATCAACCGACGTGAGATGTTTTTCTCTCATTGGCCATCTCATCATTCGATAATCCTGAAATTTACACACTTATGTGTGTCTATACTGGTCCTTATCCTGATACAAATATCCAAACATCAGAAAAAACCTATATCAGTACATACATTCATACATAGATCTGTCAAACAAAAAATTGATGAACCATTAAGGTGCCTTTAAGGTAAGACCTGATGATAAGCATGCCGTCCATGAACATCTACAAAACATAGATCGGGAGTGTCGTCTTCTTGAAATGGGAGGGAAAAGGAAAGGAAAAACGACGAAAGGAGGCAAAGAGAATTAGGCCTCCGGCAATTTCAAGCATGAATGAAACAGGATGCGTCGCTTTACGTGGCTTTTCTATGTGGTATGGCGGTCGGATGAGCCAATCCATTCCTGCAGTAGTTTAAAGTTGTAACATTGTGACTTTACCACTTTTAGATTTACGTTTAAGTTAAGGGTATATTTATAACAGAGTTCTTGTATCCAAGAATCTGAATATGTTTGACATAAGACACTGTGTCTTTATAAGTGGAGACGCTTCATTGTATACATTGTAGATTTCATAATCAATGAATAGGCTGGACTGAAGTGAAAACCACCTTAACGCAACCTCCCTATTGTCTTTCATCATTTCATTGAGCAACTCAAAAGTATCTTTCATTCTTACGATTTCAGCTCATAAATTGTTTGCAAGCCTCCGTAGCGTAGTCGGTTAAACACCGTTTGTGAACAACTCTCGTACTATTAAAGAGTCTTTTTTGATTGCCGTTTCTTTAAGAATTAACAAAAATATGTTGATCTATGTAACATTATTGTATTAGTCATCATAATAAATGTCGAGGCCTACTAGATCGGATTAATAATACAATAATATTGGCATAGCAAATCGGACGTCAAGTTATGCATAATACAATCAATCCTTGGGCTTTACGAGTAGTAATTTAGTGACATATTTGTCCGATGAAGTCAGATAGTAAACATCATTATCATAAATTACCAATTTGATTAAAACAAAATCTTTTTTTAAGGTAGAGCTTTTAATATGGGCACATTTCATTGAAATATTATATAGAAATGTATATGCATATGGACAATTCTCAATTAACGATAATGAATATGTAGTCCTAATGTGTCGTGACCACGGAATTTGTAAAGCAATCGAAATTTTGGGAAGGAAAAAAACTGTAAAATTTAACCAAAAATCAGAAGCGACTCTTTGAGGACTGAAGACCTGTTTATAATTTAGAGTTAATTGATATGCATGTTTAAACAAACCTCAAATTTTCTTGAATCGATAAAACATAACAGTTTCCTTCAAATTGCCACTTAACTTTTCAGACTAGCATCGTCTCTGCTCCAACACTCAACAGCGCAATCTGCATCATCGAAGGCATCCGAGGAGATACAGACGTCGATAAAGGAAGTGACGTCAGCGATCGTACACTACGTGTCGGGACTCGAACCCGCTAACGGCGACATCGACCGCCAGCCGTCGCCGCGGTCAAGTCAGAAACTATACTGGCTCGAGAGTTCTTTTGTTGGTATGTAAGAGAATTTTAAGTTCTTCATAATCTGTATCAGCCCATATATGTCCCACTGCAGGGCACGGGCCTCCTCTACAATCGACAGTACGATTGAGAGTGAAGTTCTTCATAATACTTTAGTCAAATGCGTGGTGGTCTGGTTTTAATGCCAGGGCACATAATATTTCACCATTTATAACTACGTAGCTTATTAGTGTTTCTCATCATCTCGATACACATCAAAATTTAAAGTCATCCAAAACATTTCGTAAAAAGAAATTAGTTCATAAACTTATTTCTTTCCTTTTAGATCGGTGTTCTATTGTTTTTGCTATTTTTGATCATATCATCTAAGTCATTAAAATCCTACATTCCAGGTACTAAGCCCCTGGAGTCACCGCAGACCCCCCTGGTAGTATCGGAATCGTTACCTCCCCCCCACCCGCGGCCGCCGTCGTCGCTGCGGCTCGACCACCGCGCCGCGCCCGGTGAGCGAGCGTGACCACGCCACGCCACGCACTGCAGGTTTCGATGCTCCGACTAGCACATTCCTTTTTTAAATACATAAATACTTTTTAAAATCTGGGCAACACTCATTTAACGGCTCCCGACAAAACCAGCCAGTAACGCAACTCAAAAATTCGTTGCATGAATTCGACATTTAAATCTAGTGTTGCTCGCAGTAAATTATATTATCTTCTAGATAATTCATGCATTTAAGTAGTCTAAATCCAAACCTGCAGTGTATCTTGTTAATTTTATGTTATGTTTAATACTCTGTGCGTTATTTTTGTGCTGTTTTGTGTATTTCGTTTTTTGTTTGTGCAATTAAACCGTTCAGTTGGTACGGAATGGTTTAATTTCACAAAAAGAAAAATATCATATGTGTAATAGAGCTTTATAGACTGTGTGTAAGACTCAGGACCATTATGATAATCGATACGTATTATTATTATTTTTGTGACATATGCACTATTTTTGGACTCCCAATTTCTGTTCATTTTGTACAATTATTTTTAATTTTGCATTGTGGAGACAAAGCACTGGCTTGTAGACGCTTACATTTTTATTTATGTGTCTGTCACGAATCACAGCTTTGTTGTTTTATTTGGCGGATGTTTTCAATAATACTAGGAGAAAAATCTGTTGATAGAGAAAATTGGCAAATATCCTACCCGCCAATATAATGTTGTTAAAATAGATAAATAAATATCTAGATAAATATTGTTGAATGAATTTTTGAGAATTTAATGCAATAAAAAATGCATTTCTTGTAAGAGATTTAAACATTGTTAGGTAATGATAAACTCGACATATCACTGTTTCATTGGTAATTTAAACGTACCTAAAACGATTTCATTGTAACGATGGAATAGTCAATAGTTAAGTTTAATTGTTTTAGAATTATTGCCATATTGAAAACATTGCAAAAATCTGTCGTATATACCAGTTATATCAAATAGTTGATAATTACATACAATGTACAGATTAAATTATTTTTGTTTTGTGTGTTTATTTTAATGTAATACCTTAGCAGTTAGTTTAAAGCTAGCAAGATACATAGTTTTTTTTGTAAATACATTATTTTGCTATATTTTATTTTAGGTGCTAATATTTTTTTCTGTCTTCAAATTCAGTATCACAACCGAAGCTTTAAACAGGTCACAAACAGCTTCATATGGAGGAAATGCCTTTACATCGTATGTAATATTTTTACAAATGGCAACAGTTATCAGAACCATAAACAAAATGCGGTGGTGAGTGATATTTAAGTCTGAAGTTTAAATTACAATTTCCTTCTACTTAAATCACCTCGTAATTTATGTTGGGTCTTTGACTAGCCCCTAAGTAAATTATACAGGTTCTGATTAGGTTAGAAAAAGTGAAAATCTGCGTTCAAAATCCGCACCGCCTCGAAAAACCGCCGAATATGTCACGAGTTATCGTCGACTTAATGTCTAGGAGTTATAAAATATTTATATTGTCTATGATATGTTATGCCTTCGTGTAGAAAGATCGTATTGGAACACATTTCTTCTCCATAGCTCTCTTATGAACAGTACCTAAAAGAAAATGTAATTTCTAGTAGTTTAGACAATAATATATGTATGTTAATAGAATCTCGGTACCTTCACGTAATTAAGTATTGGAAGACTACAATTTTAAATCGTCTTCATACATTTCTATCATTGTACTTTTAGTTACGTTTTAATTATAATAATTATTGAATATATTCATTTTTATTTTATGCGTTTTGTTTCATTTTTATTTCTGTGTTGCTCTAAGCTTTTAAGAATATTTTGCGCGCCCACGCACAGTGACGCTTCTATCCATTTTACGTTCCTAAAGAAGCACTTAACATACAAATGTCTCACATCAACAAATGACTCGATAAGCAAAGCTTAATGCTACTAACCAAGGTGAGTTACCTCAACTATTTAACGCACAGTTTATTACATTAAGAAAAATCACAAATAGTGTAAAGTACCAGTTACTGCGTCATATAGGAGGTAAGTAATGAGAATTAGACACTACAGTTGGTTCGACGCATGTACTATTATGAAGAAAATAACCACTTTAAAAAGGTAAAGTGTGGTAGAAAATTACCGGTATTTAGGACAAGTGCTCTGTATTTCAAAGGTATTTTAGCATTTACGTACTCTAGGTACAGTACCTTTCGATTTTTCTACGCAGAGCTAGTTGATCGCAGAACTAATTACCCCCTACTCTCCATCTAAATACCTTTTACCTACTTCCAGACTGGCAGGATTCCCAACGGTCCTTGAATATCGGTATCGCCCGGCCTTCGCCCGGCTCCACCACATTAGAAGATGTGCTGGACTCTCTCCTCGGCTTGCCGTCGCAGCCGGCGAGGATCCCTACACCTCAGCCGAGCCCTAGGAAGTCGACAAGCCCTTATTACTTGATGGGCGGCAAGGTACAATAACCGACCAATAATAACTGTAGATTTTCCAAACTAACATATACTAGCAGTAAACTCGGAAATATCTCTAGGAAATCAATCAAGTAACTAATTTTCTAGCGTAGATCTAATGAGTAACAGTGATTTTGTTGGGGAGATTTTAATGTTTCCATTCACCCCATCCGCAACTGACTCCCTCGTTCCTGTCACTCCCAGAGTCCTCGGTACGAACAGTTGGCCAGCAGCGGCCACAGCAGCGCGTCTCCGGCTTCACGCTTTGTAAGCACTCCGAGCGAAGAGCCCAGCTCCTTCACCGACCCGAGCCCCGACCACGACCGAGCAGGTAGGAACGATATGTAAGTCCGAACCGTTCCAATTTTATATTTTATTTATTTCACTTGCACTTATTAGGTGTACATCGAGCACTTTCCGCACATGAAACGTTCACAGCGCAATGTATTGACTGCTCTCTACTCCTTCCAGTACCCCGCCGACGCAGCGACTACCAAAGCCAACTAGATGGTACCCTCAGCATGATTGTTCATATCATTTGATTATTTTTTTGTTTTGTGCAAATGGTTCTGAGTCGTTCAGCTACCTTCTGTGTTTGGCGCTTTGATGTGGTGTCTTTAAATATTGCAACGTGTGTAATATCTTAATGTTTTTCTAGGCAAGGATACAGTTGATAATCCTGCCGCGATGCAAGAGTCGAGGCGGCCGCGTTCGGCGCAGGGTGACCATTCTCGACGCAGAAGCGAACCTTTTGCCAAGCAGACTGTCTCCCTCGACCGACGCACCAGTCTCGACGCCGTAGTCCTGCGCCCCGCTGAAAGCAATTTAACCCACCACGACTCCAAAACTTCTCTCGCTTCGCTCCAAACAGACAACAGCACTGACGAAGCCTTCGTCAAGTGCAAGTATCCTAAATGCGCTTCACGAGCCCCCCTAGCAGACGCCAAAAGACATTATAAAACCTGCCACAATTGTACTACGACGTATTGTTCGAAAGAATGTAGGAGAGCTCACTGGGAGAAACATCGGAAAGTTTGTTTGCACACCAGAGCGAGTACGCTATGCAGACAGATAATATCAGCGGCCAAGGAGGACGCAGATTCATTGCATCAAATCAGCACTATGGCGCACAGAGGCTACTTAGCTCAAGGAAGAGGTGTCGTCAAAGTGTTCTTCACGAGCCCAGAGGCTGCAGAAAAGTTCACTACCCACGGTTTCCAGTACCTCACCGAACCAGAGTTCGTGAAATGGACTTCGCTCCAACCGAACGAGATGGGAGTGGAACTGTACACGGAGGTGGTGAAACTTTGCAAGAGTTACAACCCGGAGACGAGGGTGATATTGTACGTGGCTGTGTGCGTTATCAGTGAAGTGCCTACCAAAGGTGCTGTGAAATGGGAGCGGCAGATGGTGTCGCGATGCGCCAAACTACGCCTCAGCAAGACCGTCACCGCCGCCATTCAGGAACAGAACAGAAGACGACACAGGAGAGACAGCAAGAGCACGCCCGAAGACCGAGAAACACTGATACTCACTTCTAAGATGTGCAATGCAGGGGAGAAGAACGCTGCAACCGCGCACAAGTTCAGGGAAATCTGCTTCCAGAACATATCCCAAGAGTTGGAAAGCAGAGGAGTTAGTTTGAAGAAGCATTTCCCCGAAGTGTACTCGAGGCTGGCGGCGTACGTGGACGGCACGAGCGACAGGTTCATCCCTATGACCATATACCCTAAAGACGTGACGAGTGGTAGATCATTCATGTGTATCATCATGCCGGATAGCGAGGTAGAGAGTGGGACACCGGTAGATGGTAAAGTAACAACCGTAGACGTTGGCGTAGACCGATCTCGACACCAGCTGTCCACTCCCATGTGAGAATATTGTATTAACAAGACTTTATCTGTACTCGGTGTAACCGTATTTATTCATTATATCGATGGTGTGACGACGTGTTACTCCCCTTTGCCATTCCATGTTTATTGAAATCCTCAAATGTGAATCTCGTGTGTGGAACAATGTGTATGTTTTGTTAGCTAGTTAAATCTACTTAATATCGTTTGCTATATTAAATATATTTATAATTTTATATACTGAGGCTCATAATCGTGTCTAGTGTGCTTAATATAATTACATAAAGTTAAGCGCCTTTGAACCCTTTAGCCTGAACGCCAGTTCAACGACATTTAATCAATCTTTCGATGTACATATATTTGGCTTATTGTTCAAATATAAAGATCTGTAAGAATCAGATGATAAATATTGAAAAATATAACTCGAAATAAAGTTAAAAGAAAATATTTTTGAATTTGTAACGGTAGTTTCAAATTTCAAGCCCTAGGTCATTTATAGGTTCGTCTATAGTTATTTACGTTAGATAATGTTTGTTTGATAAAATAATTATACTATGTTGTACCAAGTTATACATTCTACATAAGCATTTATAAAATAATAGCTTGTTTGTGCGAAACGACAATAGTCTAAATATTTATCACTAAGCCAACAGTGGCCAGAGAATTTAAGAGTTAATAAGAAATGCTTTTCTTGTTTAAAGATATAATTTTTATAAAAGAATGCTTGGATATGCATGAAAATTTAGGAAAACTCAGTTAATAGTTTTAGTATTTTGTCTTAGATTGTTGCAAATAAAAAATAATCAAGTAAATTTAATCGATTGTGTATCGAGATTATCATCATGGAACAGGCAAGTAAGGGCTCCATATTTTATGTTTTATTAGGGACATTTAGTAATAAAAAATATCGTACAACTATACCATCACTGTTGCAATTTTAGTAAAGCTTCAATATAATTTGTATTAAGTCCATGAAAACAAGATTATCTTGTAATAATACGATGTATTAAGTGGAGTCCTGGAATCAACGGCCAATAAACTTGACCATTATGATAGAACGTTTATTTATTTTATATATAGGCTTGAATGTGAGGACGTGGAAGTGTAAAACCTACTTTTAAAATTACATTCCATTAAATTATAAAACGGCACAAATATGAGATAAGAATTTTTATAATCAATGATGGTGCCAATAAATTAATAAAATATCGTGCTTTGACATCGTTTGTATTAATGTCGTGATTAATATCACTTTAATGTTACAATGTGCATGTATATTATGACGTCACTCGTACCGCTTTACCAAGCATTTTTTTAAATAATTGTTATTTATCTATATGTACTTTGTAATGTCTAGATATTGTCATGAATTATTGAAATGTAATATTATTACATTTTGTTAAAACATAAATTGTAGATAAATTATGTAAAATAAAATCGTTTTGATCTCCAATATTATTGAATATAACCAGAGTTACAAAAGGTATGTGACTAAGAGTTAATATCCTTTGAATATAATTTATTTACAGAACATTAATGTATGGAAATTTTGGTACATATTTGAATTGAATTGCCTCGAAAGCTTTGTATTTTGATACAAAAAAAAAATCAAAAGAAATTAATGTAAGCATGTTTAAAACTAACGCTCACTTTTTTCTAGTAATCTGTAACGAAGCGTTATAATTTAAATGTTTTTGGACTAAACTATACCTATTCGTAATACCTACCAAAATTGAATACCTACATTTATTATAGTGTTGCCATATCAATTGTTTTATTATTCTGTACTCCAGATTTTTTATCTAGTTGTTCCTTATGTACCATTTCAAATAAATGGCCCAGCTATAATATCGTTTCCTTATTATAAAATAAACCTTTCTTAGCAATCCTTACCATTCCTACAACTGAACAATTTGTAATCAAACAAAAGTAACGCTTAAATTCTCGAGAATCTAAGTAATGAGACTCCGAGGACTTTGTGCAAGAAACTACGGCTCCTCTCCTATTTTTCCTGTATATTAAAAAAACGACAAAAATACCTACTCGTTTAATAAATAAGAATTTTCCCTAAAAATCACACATATACAATATCATTTGCTCACACTTGATACAAGCATTGTGTCAAGACTATGTAATCAAAACATCGAGATCTTTGTCCCTTTCACGTTATCCAAACCCAGAATAACATGTTATGCTAACATTGGTCTCGAAGCGGGAATCAAACCCGCGGCCTCTATATCATCGACATTCTTAACGATATGCACCACGGAGGCATATTCAAATTCATATAATATACTGTAATATTTAGTGTTTTGCTTCAAAACAATAAAATATATACAATGTACTCTATGCTCTTATGTAATTCCAGAAAATGATTTTAATTTACTTGATAAACATTGGATTTGGTCGCTTCATATTGTAACTCTAGGTGGCGTTGACGTCGATAAATTAACTCCATCTATTGAACAAGGTACGAAATACGAATTTATCGGTTCGATTAAATAGAATGTCAACCCGAATACATACACAATTGCTTCACTTTCAAGTGCGTTATTGATTTCCGAACGAATCATCCGTACTTTGATCCAGGCAATGACACTCATATGACATCAGCTGATGAAACGCGGGTCTCTTAGCTAATATATTTTATGCGTAAAAAAATAGTATAAATTGTGAAAGTGCTACAGTCGCATAATATATCAAAATGACCATACTCGCAACACCACATGCTATTTACGCAGCGGTACCCCTTTCGGTGCTAGTGGCAATCGGTTTAATAAGGAAGTGGAAATCTAGAAATTGGGCAAAGTGTACTAGTAATACTTGTTTGAGAGGCAAAACTTTTCTTATCACCGGCGCTAACAGTGGTATTGGCTTGGAGACAGCTAAAGCGCTGGTTAAGAGGAAAGCGCGCGTAATTTTCGCGTGCAGAGACATTGATAAGGCCAAAGCCGCTATTGCGGAAATAAGGAAGGAACAACCCAATGGAGGTGAATTGGTAAGAAATATATAAAATATTTCCATACATATTCTTTATTCAATAAAGTTACCGTGTATTGCACTATACTATCTACAGCAACATTAACGGAAGACAATATGAAGTGCTTTCATAGGTGTGTTTCTATATTTAGTGATAACGCAACTCATAACAGATAGATAATCTATATTAAACTACTCTCACTTATGTCAACAAACATTTACACTGGCTTGCATATGCTATTCAATAGATTCAGTGCTGAAGATTATAGTTTCATAAAATATTTTATTAATGTTATATTTGTTTAGTAAATAAATATACACAATATCCACATATATAGTCCTGACCCCACAATAAGATAGAGTCTTGTGTTGAGGATTTGATTGAAAGGTTATTTTAACACGTTCAATGCCAAGAAAAAATGTAAGGTTTTCACTGGTGGCCGACGCACAATATCTCGATATAAACCAATAAAACAGTGCCGGTTTTAACAAAACATATGTTTTTTTAATCATATCTGTTCATTAATAAAAAAAAAAACAAAACATGCAATTTGCCAAAATTTATGATTTTTCAAAGTATCAATTAAGATGATCTAGTGTCGGTCACCAATGACCGCCCTGGCGTTGAACATGTTAATACTTATAGCAAAATCAATTCATAATAAAGAAATAACTACATATACAAAAGAATTCTACAAGTAAATACTCTTTATGAAGGAGTATTGATAAAATAAAATAAAATATAATTATTTGCCACTGGTTATGCAGTTTATGATGGACTATTACATCTCATAAAGCTAACATTGCAACATAAAGTTATAAATTGTATAATAAAAAAAAATGTTTTTTATCATGCCAAACATGTGATAAAGATTGCATTCTTTATCTATGGCAATTGTAAGAAAGTGATAAAAATGAGGCCCCAATTTACATTTCAAAAATTGCATTGTTCTTTTAATTTCTTTAAACTAATAAATTTATTGTTTTAGTTTTGTAGTTGTCCATAACTATCCCTATGATAAATTGATACATAAAGTCATTTATTAATGCAGAAATATATGTAAAATGAATACCTGGGTAGCTGTTATAGGTACCTGCCAGATTGTAACTCATTGTAATACATTGTATTGTAACACAAGAGACAAAATCATACAGCATTCCTCTGTTACAGATCCCAATGCAATTAGATTTGGCATCATTTGAATCAATTGAAAACTTTGTGGAGTTGGTAAAAGCTGGCTTCCATAAAATTGATGTGCTTATCAACAATGCCGGAGTGGTGGTACCGTTGCAGCAGGATGAAAAGACTAAAGAAGGATTTGAGATTCATTTGGGAGTCAACCATTTGGGCCATTTCTACTTAACTAACTTATTAATGGAACATTTAAGAAGGGCGACACCAAGCAGGTTAGTTATTATTGATAGAAATTATGTACCGAGGTAGAAAATATTTACAAAGTCAAAATGATTGAACTTGCAAAAACAGGATAGTTTTTAATGCTGTTTTGTGAGCAAAACCTGTTTTTATTATTGTTTTACATCAACAAACATTCATATTATAACTTTGTTGAAACCTATCAGACGGAACAAATTAGTATGACCATGTGAAATCAAAAACTATTTCATCTTATCAAGCTAAACTCACCCATACTCCCTTGTGTTACGATTCAGAATAGCATGCACAAATAAAGTGTTAATTATGAAAGTAAAGATAGCTACTACACTTTACAATTAAGTGTTCTAATTAAATAAAATTAGCAGTAACTAGGACAATTACCATAATCATTGTATGCTTCTATAGAGAAAAAGTATTAGTAGTAGAATTTGACCTTTTTACAAAGTCGCTTACATTGTCTACACAGTTGAATATAAAAATAAAGAATTAGGTGCAATTATTCAGCTTGCCAAAAAATGTTATGAAACAATTCAGTATCTACAATGTTGAAATTGCTATTACTAGGAGGACGAACTCAAATGAGTTGTTTGCCCGATTTTGATAAATTCAAAAATAACCAAATGTAAAATATAAATGAATAAACTGCATGATAGGATATTGCTCGATTTTTAGTATTATTTTGTATACAAACATAACACATACTAGTGACATCATTAGTTTAGTTTTATACCCTTTTCCTTCATTCCCACTTCAAGCTTTAAAACATTTCTGTTTAATTCTGAATGTATATGCAAAATTCTTTGTTAGATTTCAGAGACAAATACCCTATTAATAATATATTTCAATAAAATAAACAAAAAAATATTATTGCAGAATAGTGATTGTGTCATCAACGCTGCATGAAAAAGGTAAAATTGACTTTGACGATTTGAACCTGAAGGCTCAGATAGAGCAGGCGAAGAGTGGTAAAATCAAGGGCCGACACAACCCGGGCTATTGCAACTCGAAGCTCATGAACATGTACTTCGCAAGGGCGCTGGCTGCTAAGCTCAGAGGATCGGGGATTGACGTGAATGCATGCTGTCCAGGATTTTGCTACACTAATCTATTCAGGTAAGATGAAGCTGGCATACCATGAATCAAATGCCGGCTGTACACTACTTAAATAAGTAATTTTTTTTTTTTTTTTTTATTGCAATGAATGGCGAGACGAGCATGCCGTTCGCCTGATGGTAAGCGATGCGACCGCTCATGAACAGTAGCAAAACCAAACAACACCTTGAATTACAAAGCGATGCTTGGCATTCCACTGCGCTCGCCATCCGAGACATATAGATGTTTAGTCTCAATATGTCCAGTAGTTACTCTGGCTACAATGTCCTTCAATCCGAAAGACAACAGTGCATTTAAACTGCTGTTTGACGGGAGAAATAGACATTGCGGTGGTACCCACCCAGGCAGCCTCTCACATATGAGAGACCTACCACCAGTAATTAATTAATTAATTTAAATAGTAATTTTTATAATTTATTTATTTATTTCATAAAACTTGAGGTACAGCATTTATACAAACGAAAGGCCTTAAGACTAATGTGACACAAGGTATATTTTGGGCGCCTCTGATTTAATAATACAACCAACAGTCAAATACATAGTCCTGACCTGACACTAAGATCGAGTCTTGTGTCGTGACTATAGATAGCTACGAGCGACTTGTAGGTCTCAAAAACACTCAGACTCGAAACAAATGCTTGTGATTAACACAAAGTAAAAACATTTGTCCCGATTTGTGTCGGGATGTGTGGATCGAACCCGCGACCTCTCGTTTCACAACCGGCGTCTAACTAACTGCGCCATGGAGGCTGTCAAGATTCGACAATATGCTTAATATGCCTATGGTTTTAGAGTCAATCTTATGTATAAATAGAATGCCCAATAAATCCAGGTAGGTATGATACAGATATCCTATGTTATGGAGACTAGAAACTATTATTATTACTTGGTAAAGAAATTTCATCTTCTCGATTCTTGTAATTATTATTTTTAAAGATCCACTGCTGGGCAAAGGTCTATCCTTAACTCTTGCACATCTCTCTATTCTCTTTTGTCGTCAAAAACACCTATCGACTCAAATGAGAATGGGCCAGCCAAAAAACCTTTATCTCGGATTTTCCTTCGGCGAGTGAGAGTTCGTCTACTGCAATTGCGATCAGGTCCTATGTAGCAAATTTTAATCGACTTAAAAAAAAACGAGTATGTTCTCAATTCGTCTGTGTCCTCTTTTTTGTCAAGTTAATATAACTAATTCTAACCCATGGTATTTCGTTTCAAACTCGGCTTCTAGGCCAATATGCAATAGTTACGATGGCCTATTAAAACCTAATCTGGCAGCGTACCTGTCAAGGTATACACACATACTAGTCATAGTATGTGTGTATGATAGTGAATGGCACACGTTTAAATCAATGACACACGACTAAGAAAGGTGTAAGGACCATTGGACACACGGGAGTTACTCCATGATGCGAAATGATGTTCAAATTATTTATATTATTGTTAGGATGCTCTCATTTGCTTAGTTAGACGACTGACAACAATAAACGGTGGTGAAATCAGTAATAACGGTCAAAGCAAGTGTGTCGCGTTTAGGAGTCAGCCATTGCACTTCCAATTTCCTATATGCCGACATTAAAATGAGGATGGATAAAATTATCCTCCGACTCTCCTCCGCAATCACCATCAAAAGTCGATTTAAGTTATGTAGTCTTTTTGTATTAAACATTATTACTATCAATTGATTATACAGTTAACAAAATCATTTGCTAGCTATCTTATCGTATTTATGCCTATACTTACATAAACTCGCACCGTTTTTCCCCAAAAAAGAATAGGCAGAGATGCTTCAAGTACACTTTGGTGAACCTACCGCCATATCGGGCACAAATTCCTGACCCCGGCCTTATAATGAATAGAAAAATCCAATATCAAATTGCCAAACCCGGGATTCAAACCCGAGACCTTTTCAATGATTCTATAGTACTTCTGCGCAAAAGAAAAGTAAAAAAAATGCATTCCATCGCGTCATTTGTTTTGAATAACCTAAAACTTCAAAACGTATTTTGCGTCAACAGAAAATATTTATTAGCTGTGTGAAATTGTATGAATGTATTTTGTCGCGCGTATTTGCATTGATGACGTCAAAATACGCAAGAAATAGCTCTTTGATAGAATACCACATTTTATATGGTTGTGATATCGTTGAGAAGCATCCGTCATTCTGCAATATAATCGAGGAATAATCCTCTTTATGACTAAGATATCCGGTATAGTTTCTCTATAAAATTGCTTTAACAATCAACTCTTATTTTTATTTATTTGTTTTCATTGCGTATTAATGCTTACATTGTACGTGGCATTGTTTTCAATGTCATAACAATACGATCTGTACACGACAGGAATTGAAAATGAGTTATTTCTCTTTATATAGTTTAACGATTACCATTGTGAAAAAATGTTACACAATCGATTAATTGAAATTAATTCGTATTGTTGTTTATTCATCGCCTCTGTGGCGTACGGCGTGATAAATTAGGTAATGACAGGCCCTGAGTTCAATCTTAGAACCGAAATCAGCGAGTCTGGGTGTTTGTGAGACCGAACAGTCTCGTAATTCCTGATACCCACGACACAAGACTCGATCTTAGTGAGGCGTCAGGACTATGTATTTGATTGTTGGTTTGGTGTTGGTTGCAATGGACGAATATAATGATTGTTTGGATTTTATGGGTCCAAAAAAGTCGTTTTAATTATAATTACTCCATATAATCCATTTATTCTCACTTTAGGATTGAATGTTTATGTGAAATTCTTGGGTATAATCATTAACTAAGTACCTATTTTTGCATTTCAGACATTCAGTAAGATGGTACCACTACATTCTTATGGCTCCAATATTTTTGTTATTCATGAGATCTGCAAAACAGGTAAGCTTTGTATGAATTAATAATAAGTCTAAATATTGTTAAGACATCAGAAAGAGCATAGTTATCATCATTCATGTACTGTTTTGGTGAATTTTACCGTTTAAAAGATTCGGTTGAAATAACAATGGAATTAGCAAGTAAACATCATACATAAATTCACGCTTTTTTCCGAGAAGGGATAGGGAGAGGCACTACCAGGACACCCATGTTTCGCTTTATGGATCAAATAATAAATAGAAAAATCCAATATCGTTTATATTCCAAATACAGTCCATATTTAGAATTTTAAGTAGATTTCCAAAATATTTGCTAAATCGCAAATACTTATCGTTGCGACATCAAATACCTTAGGCTCAGTTGCACCAAGTAACTTTGCCAATACCTTTGCCTATGAAAATGTCATCGCCATACATTTGAGATGTATTTGACCTTGCGAATGTATGGAATTAACAGTTTCAAGGGCAAAGGTATTGGCAAAGTTAGTTTGTGCAATTGAGCCTTATTGTATTTATGTAAATCACTTCAAATGCTAAATCTATATACAATAGATTCTTTATATCCATCCAATGTATATGTATTTAATTATTGTGTACTTATGTTGCAAAATTACAACAAAGTTTGAGTTAGAATTTATTAGCATTACCGTACGATTTTTAAACCACGAACAGTTACGTAATTGTAAATAGATCGTGACGTAAGTTTGAAATATATTAGCAATAAAAAACACGCAGTATAATAATAAAACGCTGCTTGACGTCAAACAACCGCGTTACGAGCTTATTACAAGATGCGTTTCGTTGTTCATTCAATCATGTTGATTTAGTGGCAAGTTTATAGTAGTAAAGTATTAGTTGGATATGGTATGATCATAATCCCGCCTCAATTATGACAATTTAATAAACAACATAAAAATATTTCATAAAAGTAGATGCGGCATATGAAAAAGCTTTCAGCAAAATGTAAAACTGTATGCCAGATTCGAGCTAAATGCATTCATTTATACATCGATTACGGAAAACGATCATCTGGATCATAAAACGGCACGGTCAGATGTTACTAAAAGTAAAGTAAAAAGAAATTTCTTCGTTATTGCTATGAATGGCGAGAAGAGTGTGCCATTTGCCTGATGATGATAAAAGATACAGTAGTCACAATATGTCAAATAGTTACTTTGGCTTCAATGTCTTTCCAACAGGAACAGAACAGTGCGTTTACACTACTGTTTGGCGAAAAACTTACCCAATTCGTATAAAAATAAATATGTGTATATTTTTCAGGGTGCGCAAACAATACTGTTCTGCGCGACAGACTATTCAATGGAGGGTAAATCGGGCAAACTCTATCGAGATTGCGCGGAGTACAACTCCTCATATCCGTTCGACAAAGCTGAAGAAACTAAGCTGTGGGATGTGAGCGAAGAACTCGTCAAGGCAAGGAAGCCTCTGTGAATCTCTATTTTGAAGGTCTCCAACTATTAAGTACCATACAATGACCGTACTATGAACGTATCAGACGTAATACAATTTCGCATGAAATATTGAATGTAACTGACCAGTTATGGAACGGTCTAGTACAGGGTTCGGCAACCTACGGTTCGCAAGCCACATGCGGATCTTTGGATATGAAATTGCGGCCCTTAAGGGCCTCTTCAGTGCGACGCGGACGTCCTACGCGGATGTCCGCGACGGACGGTAAAATGTATCAATCCTATACAACGCGTTCAGAGCGACGCGGAGCGCCCGCGCCGCGGAGAGCTGTCCGCGCGCGGATCGAAATCACTCCGCGTCGCTCGTCCGCGGCGCGGGCGTCTGCGCGCGGACGGTCATGCACTTGTACAGATTTGTTCAGTGCGCGACGGACGGTCGTGCGACGCGGATGAAAAGTACTATCGTCGTCATAGAAGATTCTAATTTCGCATGTTACTCCTCAAATGTCTTGATAGACACTTTAAAATACATGAAATATTTCATTTCGTCTTCTTGCAATTCCGAAAATAAAGTTACAAATTCTCCTTTAAAAAGCCTTTTCGCAACGATTGGATGCCCATTAAATCTTCTTATACCATGGCGACGATTTCTGCTATTTAATAAATAGGCAGCAACCACCAAATTAAATTTTATATCCATAGGCTTACTCCATAGGCTTTGTTGTCACTGTATCACTCTCAATCGCGCTCCGCGTCGAACTGAACGATGATGTGATCCGCGACGGACGCAAGCACTAATCCGTGCGCGGACCGTCCGCGTTGCACTGAATAAGGCCAAGTTCCCTACGCCAATATTATTTATAAAAAAAAACCTTTTGACTGGATTAACGAGGATTAAGGCAAGATTTATATCTTCTGCCACTTGTAGACGCTTTTTACCGCACCCCTCCCCGTGAGGCGCGCCTTTATTCTAGACAGAACAAAATGGCTGTTTAAAAACTTTCAACTATTGTAAACTGTAATTTTTGACACTTGCGATTCGAAAGATTGCCGACCCCTGGTCTAGAAGACCGCGTTCTATAGTAATTAATTACTACCAACACTTTTTCGTCTGAAATGTTTATAGCATGGTATGTTCTACTAGGCAGAGACCTTCACTTGGTATCTCGAATATTTTTCTGCCTATATTTTTTTAATGCCATAGTGTAGTCCTAGGTTGGACGGAAATTTTGGAAAATAAACGGGAGTTGTTAGTTGGTGTTTATGTGAATAATTCCAAATATATAGTAATAGAATGTACCCGTCATATGTATGCTGTCGGGTCGCGGGCGATCAATAGTGTAGCGTTAGTAAAGACATGTAAAGTTTTTATATTATTTATTAAATTTTTAAATGGGTTTTGTGTTTTATTTTTAGTTTGTTGTGTACGTAAAATCTGATTGTTTTTTAATTTAAGATTTGTACCATGTTAAGTTCAAATAATTGTGAAATATACAGTGCTCAGGAAAAGTGCAATTTGATTCGATGTATAATTTTAAATTGACCTGCTTTTCTAATTGCATATTCCCTGAAACTGCCTAACATAAACGACGTAAACGATCACAGTCAACCGGCTTTGCAAAGCTTTAAAATTACTAAAAATGATTACAATACTATGAATTATATGTTCATAAAAAAACTTACCTGCGGCTCTCTGTGAGTATATCTCTCATACTATGAGAACGGCTTCACAGTTCAAGAGTATCCTGTAAATATCAGAATGAATAAGTATAGAAATATGATATTCTAGCTTTTGTTGTGTTGTTGCTTATGTTCTAATGTTAGCCAGCAGTAATAACAAAAAGAAGGCTTTGGCTAAACATTGGGACACAACTAGCTAATAATAAATTATACTGGATTTTAAGAATAAGAAAAGCACCATTCAAGATACAAGTCAAAAAAATATAAATAAAAAACACGTAACAGTCACGTACATAGTCCTGACCCCACACTAAGATCGAATCTTGCGTCGTGGGTATCAGGAAATACAAGAGAATTTTGCAGTGGCGTAACTACACCATATGGGGCCCGTGGCAAAATCATCGGATGGGGCCCCCCTTGTTTGTATGGAGAGTAAAACTAATAAGCTTATTTTCCGATACCCCGGAAGAGACTGAAAGGAATATATTAGTGTCATTGGCCTGCCAGCAAACTGCGGCCGAGGCGGGTCCCTAACAAAAATCTGCGCTAACATACCGAATAAAACCGTGACTTCCGCATTTCGGACGGTACTAGATAGGGTAGACTGGGTACGGTTGATACAAAGGACGGTTGAAACAGAGTGAAAAACTCGTAAACGGTTACGCGAGGTGCGATGGGTGCAAGGGGAATACACAGTGGACACAGTGCCGCGATGCTTCCCGCGCTTTGTTGTTGTGTCCAGGACGTCATATTGTTTTTAAATACCCAAAAGTAAGTATTTTTCTTCTGACATTAACGCCTATATTATCTGTTCTTTTTTAATGAATGAGTTAAGTGTGTGTTTTTGATTAATATGAAGCTTGTAGAATAAGGCATGCTTATTATTTTTTATGTATTATCATTTTTGTCGTAACTATAAAGTATATTTTACAAAAAGAGGGGTTGGGGACGGTTGAAACATTTTTTGTAGGTACGGTTGAAACAGAAAATATATTTATTTTTATTATTTGTAGACGTCAAGAGTTCGGGTGAGGAAGACTTCTAGAGGTAAAATTGACATATTGAGCTATAGTCATGCATATGAGGAAGTAAAAGCTGGAGATCCACTACGAAAAGCAGCGGAAAAGCATGGTGTAAACCACTGTTCCCTGTTAAGATACATTCGAAAGCGAGATGCGATCGGTAAAGTCGACACAGATATAGGGTATAAAGCACATAAGAAGAAATACTAAGCCAGAATTTTCATCAGAAGAGGAAGAATGCTACTGTATTGTGTGCATAGAACCATATTCAGAGAGCAGATCAGGAGAAAAATGGATACAGTGTACTTCCTGCAAACAGTGGGCCCATGAAGAATGCACAGAAGGTGGTGTGACCTATGTTTGCCACAATTGCGATTCTACATCCGAGTAATAAAGTTTAGTTGTTTTTACAGAAGTTTTTGTTAAGTTTATTGTAATATTACCCATGTTTTTTTTATTTTTTATTATTTACTACTCCTTAAAGACTGATGATGAATTTAAGAAGTATTAAAATCTTGAAGACTGGTTAATGTTGTCATGTGATGCCATAATTATTTATAACATTAGTTTTTATGATAAATAAAACATGTTTCATTTGTATTTATTGTTTAAATTGCAAGTGTTTCAACTGACCCCACAGGCTGTTTCAACCGCCCCTGGCATGGGGACGATTGAAACAAATTATTGATTTTTTTAAATTTCATATATTTCTGAAAATAGTTATCCGAACACTAAAATGAAACTGTCATATCGTACCTAAAACTTCAAATTTGAATTTTACGCATCGTTATCGTCAGTTGGTTCGTAAACAACAAAATTATAAACGATAAAAGCTAAATTGTTTCAACCGTACCCAGTCTACCCCTATAATCTCAGGACGAGAAAACTCTGGTTCCTTCTCAGTGATTGCCCGGCGCAAAACCTGGGCGCAGGTTTCTCTCAGTGTGGATGAAAGTTGATCTCCGTTTATGTCTAGACCTGGACGCCCCTTTAAGATTTTGTGGGTATCCACGACAAACGCGAGGACACGTGCTCTGTTGTCCATCTCGGAATCACAGATAGTAAGAGTGCGCCCCAAAGCAGTTACTCCGACGGCCGCAATAGGTATTCTCGCAAAACTAGGGACTCTTGGCAATGGAAAAAATCACGGCCAACACTCACAGTTCGCTCATCACCTCAAGTCAAGCTTCTCGACGTCTACTAGTCGAGTGGGTCGGAATGTGTCCCCGCAGTAGTTCTTAAGACGTTCGCCCTTGAGATAACCCCCGTACTCACGCGCGTATATCGTATTTTCTATTAAAACAACCTAAGCCCGGCTTCATGGAATATAGCCCATGTTCGTCCAATCCCCAAAAAGGGTGACCGATGGGATCCTTCGAATCACAGGCCGATTGCTATCACATACTTACTTGATCTTCTCATTTATCCCACACACCATCAGGCGGAGGCATTGGATAGTGAGGACGAGGCGATTACGGTAGGCCTTGAAATTTTCATCGAGTGTGGCATGGCATCGTTCTGGTGAAGCTACCTCCCTGGTATTTCAACCAGAGGAACTCTGAAAGTACATCGCCAGCTTTCTGGATGATCGGAGCATAAAAGTAGTGTTGGACGGCTTTTGCATCGAGACCAAGACCATTAATTCTGGTGTTCCCCAAGGCTCGGTGCTTTCACCGACACTGTTTATCCTGCATATCAATGATATGTTGTCTATCACCAGCTGGCCATTGCTATGTAGATGCTAGTGCAAGTGACGTAAGATACATCAGACTACAGAATCTCTATCGAGGATCCGTTGAGGAAAGATGGTTTCAACTTTTGTCGGAAGTCGAGACTTCTTTGGGGCGCGCCTCCCAATGGAATAGATTGAACATAGCTCAGTTTAACCCCACAAAGACACAAGTTTGCTCCTTTACAACCAACAAGACCCCTTTTGCAGTGCTGTTTAGGTGTCATTTGGAAGACAAGGGCAAATTGGCCAGCAAAAAGTTAGAGATTCTCAACACAACCAAGCGGATCTTCTCGTCGGATCATCGGTTATTAACTTATTGCTCTATAAAAGCGATGATGTGCCACCACGTGGAGTACCTCTGGGTAGAAGCCCCAAAATACCAGCTCGACCCACTTGACTCCTTACAGCGCCGAGCTCTTCGAATCGTCGATAACTCCGACCTTACGAAGAATGTGGAGCCGTTACGATTGTGGTGAAACTTTGGGTCTCTCTGTGTAATCTATTGATTGTCCCACAGAAAGCAAACGTAGCAATGGGGATGGGGCCCCGTCAGAGGCCTAATATTGAAGTTAAATTCTTTTTAAAACCAAATCGGCGCTATAATCTATACATAATAGTTTTATTTCAATTAGGGAAATTCGCGTAAATCTAAAGAAACATTTTTTTTTATTTATCACAAAAATCAAAATTTATTTTCTTAGAAAAATAATGTTTGATTCGCAATTTAGTTAGTAATGTTGGTTGGTTTGGCCTTAGGAGTCGGGCCGCCGGGGGCCCCTAAGGTCGGGGGCCCGTGGCATTTTGCCCACTATGCCACCCTATTGTTACGCCACTGGAATTTTGGGCCTCACAAATCCAGACCCGAAAGAAATATTTATGGGCCGCACAAACATTTCTGTGCGGGGATCGAACCCGCGGCCTGTCGTTTCACCCATAGATAATACACTTATACTAGAGATATATTTCACGGCGGCGGCGTCTAACCGACGACGACGACCGGTATGTATGGCCCTTTCTTAGAGTATTTATATATAGAGGGAGCGCTGACATACATTTGCGACTTCAAAAACGTAGATATTTTCTTGTTCGTTATGTTGGTAGCACTGCTATATTAATGTTACCGATAAATTACTTTTCGACGAAAAATATATAAATAAATAAATAAACGGAAAGTAACATATTCACGTTACATTGTTTTAAGCTGTCATAATACAAAATATTAATAATAAATGAAAAATAAAACTCACCCTTGGCTTATTATAATTTATTTCGCTCCAAATTCAAATATTTTATATTTTTTACATAAAAATTATTCCGGAACTTTTTCGGAATTTCAACAATTTAATTACTTGCAACATTGAATAAAAAGGCGTTCGAAAATTCAAAAATATGAATGTTTTTCTGTAAAATTATTTAAATTATTTCTTGTTAATTAATAAGAAATTGGATTTATTGTCGATGATAAACGAATACAGTTAATAATTAACCCCTAAAATAAATTTGGATGGTATTCGATAGCGCTAAACTACATTTTTTGATTTTTCTTTTTCATGTAAATCATGCGTATTCCAAGCTGTCACAAATCACACTGGATGTAGGGAAGAAAAAAGGTGGCCCCGGCACCACCATTTTTATCTACGTTTTTGAAGTACCAGCGCTCCCTCTATATATATGTACTCTAAGGGCCCTTTATTGAAACAATGTTCTAAGCAGGCGCACAAATATTTTTCTCGGTGCGGGGATTGAACCCAAGGCCGCCCGTTTAACAGGTGGAGTCTAACCAACGACGACAACCGATATGTGTCGCCCTTTATTAGTCTAATGTTTTGGGGATCGAGCACGGCTTTAAAACTAATGATATACGTACCTAGGGGCACAGACTCCATAACTGATATTGACCAATTTCCACTAAAAACTAACAATAATGTTCATTAAAACACACCACATTTTAGTCACACTTTCAGTAACAAACTCAACATTTACAAAAAAGCGGACAAATAACACCACCGCGTATGCGCGCAGCGTAGGCGCTATTAAAATTATAAAATCCAAACTACCCTACAAAACTAGAATAAAAAATATTGTGATATTTTTATATTTTGAATATGTTCTGTACCCGTACCGATAGATGTCGTTGTATCATATATTTACAAAAAGGTTTTTGGAAAAGTACATAAACTCACGCCTTCTTCCCAGAAGGGGTAGGTAGAAGTGTCAAGTGCTACCAACACACCCACGTTTCGCCTTGTGTGTTCCGTCCCACGATGTGGTTAGGGGCGGGCCTATTGCCATATCGGGCACAAATTCCTGACTCCAGTCTGATATTGAATAGAAAAATGTGAAATCACTGTAGTAAAAATCAAACTTGATCACAGAACAGTTGAATATGGTATCTGCTCTGTGAACTTGATAGTAGTAGAACCTGGTCTGTCATGACTTAGCATGAATGGGCAGGTTCGTCCGGGGCGGTACCACAGACTCATAAGATACTTGACCTGAAGCGATAGCTTTGGTCACGTTTCGTCCTGTGAGTGAGATTGCCGGATGCCAAATACCCCTTTCCTCTTTGTATCATTTTTCTTTTCCCCTGATCTGCAAGGCTGGCACCCATTCATGATCTACTTATATCACAATAACCTACCATCAGGTGACCTGGTTGCTTTTTTGCCGGAACTATACTATCAAAAAACCTTTATTAAAAGGCCCTCGTCTTTCAGTTAACCTGTTGTTATACTCGTACTGACCGATGCAAGAACCCACCATTCAGCTAAACCTTCTGAAACAATACGCTTTAAGATACTGGTGGTATGAAATCAAAAACGGAATACAGTGCATCAATCAGTTTAATTTGACTAACAAGCAAAAACTTAACAATATTTGGGTCTCATACGATATGAGATTAGGCCTAAGATCGGGTGCATTAGCGAAATATAACGAGTATGGATTAATATCATGTAATTATTGCAATATGAATGGATAAGGAGGCAAGAGTATAGGTCCTATGGATTATTAATGTATTTAGCCATTAATTATACTGTATAAAAACCTAATTAAAGAAAAAAATATGACCTTATTATTTTTAATTTTACCTCAGAATTTCTGTTGAATTTATGTTACTAATTTTCCAATTTTAACTATTTATGGCGGCGCGGCGCAGCGTGCCCTTATTCCATATCTATTCCTATTTCGTCACTCACAATATCGTGATGAGCTACCAGTGAACTAAACTTTCCAGGTCCTCCATTCAATAAATATCTATAACTTTTCACAAATATTTCTAGCGAGTAGAAGTCGAGATATAGGAAACACTGATAAACATCCAGCACATAATAGGTACTCAAGTTATATTCTAACCTCGTTATTCTCGCTAATGCACTAACAAATAAGATCTGATTTTACAAAAAAAAATCCCGTATAAATATTTTCGAGCCATTGCGTAATAAAAGCACGTAAATAAATGCGAAAATAAAAAAAAATACCTAACAACATGGTAACCACACAAGCCAGGCACTTAGTGATACTTTACTACTAAATATATTACATTGATGCGTGTACACAAACATAGGATTTGTTAGCTCACAATTTCTCGTAAGTTCTTTTTTGTGGATTTTTTTATTGTGATTAATGGCGAGACGAGCATGACATTCGCTTGGTGACAAGGTATAGGACCGCTTATGGACGGTAGCAAAATAATACAAACACCATGAATTACAAAGCAAAGCAATGGTTGGCATTCCACTGCGCTCGCCATCCTGGGAAATAAGTTAAGATTTCCAATTGGGGGGTTTGGATCATAATAGTACGCTCCATCATAATTAAACAATAATAACCAGTTACTCCACTCCAAGGCATAATATGGAAAGACAGAAAACTCCCAAACCCGCAACAATTAATTGATTGAAACTCACAAACATTTCCGAATTCGTGAAAAAGAACCCATGGAATTCGTCTCACAGCCAGTTTCTTAACAAACTGTGCCACGGAGGCTGTTGTTTGCTACAAGTTTTCCTTTCAGGAAGGCAGGGCAGTTTACATTTCTCACAAGTCTTATGTTGACGTACACGCTTCTATCATTGAAGTTTTCTCTCTTTACTAATATCGTTTTCGAGCCAGATATCTTTAACATACAATCTTCAATCAACAATTTATGTAGGAATCCGGGATAATTTTCCTTAAGTCAATATCCGTAATCAAATATTTATTTCAAAATATTTTTCACTCAAGTCATGAACACATACTTAGCCCGAGTATAAGTATCAAATGCAATATTTACGAAATTATTAAACAGTCACCCTCTTATTAATAAACTCGAAATAGCGAGGATTTAACGAAAAGCCAAGGTTTTAAACAAATTTTGTATTAATAAACATGGCGTAACCTAATCTTTCTGTCTAAAGTTTATTCCGACGAGCTGTCACGTCTCAATATCGAAGCAAAATTTGTGTCAAATTGACTTTAACCCAAGGCTTACGCGTGGAATGTGCAAAACTGTATTAATAAACACGAAATAAGGAGGGGCTAAACCAATATAAGCCTAATTTTTGACTTAAAGTTATACCGCCGAGACACATGGTTTAAGGAATGAAATGAATTTACATTTTTAGAAGAATAGTCATTTTTAACTTAATTAGCATTATAAATGTTTGTCTGTACAGATTAAGGATTGTTTTGATTTGATACATAGCATGTTGTTTTACGAGTTCATCATTTTACTTTAACAAATTTTTACTCTTCTTTGTAAAAAACACGAAAAATATACAAATTCTTTATATTGAGGCAAATGGATATATCATTATCATCATCATATCAGCCACAGGAAGTCCACTGCTGTACATAGGCCAAGGACCTCCACAATTACCTGTTGGAAGCGGCCTACATCCAGCGACTTCCTGCAACTTTAGCCAGGTCGTCCGTCCACCTTGTTGGCGGGCGTCTGACATTTCGGTTGCCTGTACGTGGCCTCCACTCTAGAACCTTTCGGCCCCAACGGCCATTGGTTCTACGCGCCATATGCGGCCCACTGCCACTTCCACTTATTTAATGGATATATACTTATTAATATGTCGTTATATTTAAAAATCGTTTAATAAAGCAATTAAAAATTAATGCAATTTTCAGTAGAATATTTGCTTGTGAAATTATTCGTAAAATATATCAATTAGCCCCGTGATCTCTACTCGCCCCGTTTAACGGTGTATAAACTTTTTCTATGCGGGGCCATTGTACTTTCTGTTTCGTCGATCGCATACATTCATTCAATAGTGGTCACTGGTTTCATATGCAGTCGACGAGTTCCTATGTCATATTATTTTGAGAATAAAACTTGTGAATATTACAGAATTTTATTACTTTATTGACAGCCTCCGTGGCGCAGTTGGTTATATGCCGCCTGTAAAACGAGAGGCCACGGGTTCGATCCCCGCACCGAGAGAAATGTTTGTTCGGCCCACAAATATTTCTTCCGGGTCTGGGTGTTTGTGAGACCGAAAGTCTCTCGTAGTTCCTGATACCCACGACATAAGACTCGATCTTAGTGTGGGGTCTCAGGACTATGTATGTGACTGTTGGGTGTTATTTATTTACTTTACATTGACCTGTCTCGCTTTCCTTACATAAAATTGATGTTATTTTAAGATTGCACTTTCAAATTAGTAGTCTTGGATGGTCGCAGAAAAATTGTGTTCAGCTACTTGCTCGGTGCATACTCCTTCAGCACCGTGAGAAATAATTGTGGAAAAAATTAATAAAGAAATATTCAAATTTACTTTATAGCAACTGACGAATAAATAAAAAGGAAAGTAACAATATTTTCAGTAAAAATGTAAATGAAGTAACAAATAATATCTATTTAATTGTACTTGTACACATTGATTAATTTGCTTATAGAATTAACTACCTAACAAATCAAAAATATATTCATAAGAAGATTCAAGATAACAAGAGCCGAACATGTGGGTAGTAACATGTGGTGTAACTAATAAAATACCACACAAAGTTACGAAAAACTTTTCAACTTGTAAAATCGTGTTTGAAAATGTTTTGAAACCCAATCTTGATGGACGTCAAATTTATAAATAATGTATGACAAATGTCACATTTGATGTAACTGCAAGTACAACGCATCTACAATAAGTTAGCGTGTGGAGACATTAGGAACTACAAGTGAAAAGATAAAAATATCTGTTAAGTTATTGTTTGCCTTATCGTTTCGTGATATAACAACGAACATAAAAAAACTCGTAATCTATGATAATATGTCCCATGTTATATAATGTCAAAAGAGAAAAACTATTATTAGTTATTACTTTCCACAACAGCGCTCTCGGGCGACAGTGCTCCGTGACGATCTATACCAATCTTTAAAATCGACCGGTCATTTAGTTCATTCTTTTTACTTTTAAGATCAGTGAGTTGCCATAACACACACTATAACCTCGGCATAAGGTTGGTGTCTTTAGGCCGAAGTAATAACGCGTTTATTAATAACGTCTTCCTACCTCCTACTTCCTCGGCTTAACTATCCCAAGTCTTGTTTGAAGTAAGAGTGGAATAGGCATTTTTGACATGCGAAATACGATAAAGAAAGCTAAAACGGCAAAAAAACGTTTTTGATTCAAAAATTTTACACAAGTTATAAAATTACCGAAATCTTTTAAAATGTAGGCTTCATTTTAACATGTATTTTTACTCATTATAGATAAAAAATCAGTTAAGGATCTAGCTCATATATTCATTATTTGCTCATTATATGCCTACTACGCACAACTGTTCTCGACGACTTGCTTGCTACTGAGAAACATGCGAGTGTGGAGTTAATGCAAGTTCTCGCGTTCTTAGCTTCTTTGTCTCGAGACAAAAATCCGACACAAATCGGAGAACAAGGCGAGAACCAGCGAAAAATATGTAAAGACATGAAGCGTGTGTACATAATCTATTTAGTATTCTGTTATCAGACAATCGAGAGTACGATTGAGAGTAGTTAGGCCATATAGTTCACCACGCTGGCCTAATGCGGGTTGGCGGACTTTACATACCATTGAAATCGCTATGCTATGCAGGTTTCCTTACGATATTTTCCTTCACCGTTTTATTGCTTGGTGATTGACCATCAATACACACATGATCTGGAAGTCCTTGCGACACGATGTCCGTGCTCACAATACTGTGAGCATTAAGGAGACAATTGAGCGGAACGGAGGCTCCAAAGTGTTTGCAAGAGACTTGTCTATTGGGCAAAGCCAGTTGTCTAGGCTGAAGACGGAAGACGGCCGCGTGGTATCGACGAGGGCAGAGGTATTAAGGGAGATCGAGAGGTTCTACGGACAGCTTTACACCTCGGTTACCGAACCAACTGTTAGCTCGGCCGAAGACCCGAGAGCCGAGTTAATCCGACACTTTAGCGATGATATCCCGGACATCAGCCTGTTTGAGATTGAGATGGCCCTCAAACAAATTAAAAACAACAAGGCGCCGGGTGAGGACGGAATCACTTCAGAGCTTCTGAAAGCGGGCGGAACGCCGGTACTGAAAGTCCTTCAGAGGCTCTTCAATTCCGTTCTCCTCGAGGGCTCAACGCCGGAGGCATGGAGCAGGAGCGTGGTGGTACTGTTCTTCAAAAAAGGTGATAACACTTTGCTGAAGAACTACAGGCCCATCTCGCTCCTGAGCCATGTCTATAAGTTGTTTTCAAGGGTCATCACAAATCGTCTCGAAGGCAGGTTTGATGACTTCCAGCCTCCCGAACAAGCCGGTTTCCGAAAAGGCTTTAGTACCATAGACCATATTCATACGCTACGGCAGGTTATACAAAAAACCGAGGAGTATAACTTGCCGCTTTGTTTAGCGTTTGTGGACTATGAGAAAGCCTTTGATTCGATCGAGACCTGGGCTGTGCTACAGTCTCTTCAGCGGTGCCACATAGACTATCGGTACATCGAAGTGTTGAGGTGTATATACAACAACGCCACCATGTCGGTCCGAGTACAGGATCAGAGCACGAAGGCTATTCCACTACAGAGAGGCGTGAGACAGGGAGATGTCATATCTCCGAAACTGTTCACTGCCGCGCTGGAAAATGCCTTCAAGCTCTTGCAGTGGAAAGGATTCGGCATCAACATCAACGGCGAGTATATTACTCACCTTTGATTTGCCGACGATATTGTAGTCTTGGCAGAATCGCTGGAAGACCTTAGCACTATGCTCGAAGACCTTAATCGAGTTTCCCAACAGGTGGGTCTTAAAATGAACATGGATAAAACGAAGATCATGTCGAATATCCATGTTGTGCCCACCCCCATTGGAGTTGGGGGCTCGACTCTCGAAGTTGTTGACGAATATGTCTATTTAGGACAAGTGGTCCGGTTAGGCAGGTCCAACTTCGAGAGAAAGGTCAATCGGCGAATCCAACTCGGTTGGGCAGCGTTCGGGAAACTTCGCGACGTCTTCTCGTCCAAAATACCTCAGTGCCTAAAATCGAAAGTCTTCGATAGTTGTGTGTTACCAGTGATGACATACGGCACCGAGACGTGGCCTCTCACTGTGAGCCTCATTAAAAGGCTCAAAGTCACTCAACGAGCCATGGAGCGGGCTATGCTCGGTGTTTCCCTACGAGATCGAATCAGAAATGAGGAGATCCGTAGGAGAACCAAGGTTACCGACATAGCCCATAGGATTGGCAAGTTGAAGTGGCAGTGGGCCGGGCACATAGCTCGTAGAACTGATGGCCGTTGGGGCCGAAAGGTTCTCGAGTGGAGGCCACGTACAGGCAAGCGAAGTGTTGGACGCCCGCCTACAAGGTGGACGGACGATCTGACTAAGGTCGCAGGAAGTCGCTGGATGCAGGCCGCTTCCAACAGGTCATTGTGGAGATCATTGGGGGAGGCCTATGTTCAGCAGTGGACTTCCTGTGGCTGATATGATGATGATGATGACACACATGACTCCGAAAAGTCAGAAGTGAGCCCTGGGATTCGGACCCGCGACCACCGCGAATATGTTGGCAGTCACATCTAGTCCGTTTACCAACAGGCCACTACACACTTTTTTTCTATTTTATATTTGTTTTTTTCTATTTTATAATAATCTTCCATACGTGACTATTGTGTCTATTTGCATATTCATATACTGCATTTTTCATTATTCGTCACCTTGCATATACTGATATATAATAAATATCATAAGTGATGATAAGTATGTAAATAAAACATGCATAAATTACAAGAAATTGTATTTAATTGACCTTCCAAATAAACATATCATATTAAGATAAAAAAAATATAATTAAATGATCAAAAAAACAATAATATGTGAATTCTAGAAACAAACTAACAATTATTACTTTTTATCAATAATCTTAATGCATAATATGCAGATTTGTTCAAGTGAACTAGAATAGAATTAAAAACAAAAAAGGAAAAAAGGAAAGTAGTACAAGTGTATTTACTTTACTGGTAGTAGGTCTCTCATATTATGTGAAAGGTCGTCTGGGTAGGTACCACCACAATTTCTATTTCTTCCGCCAAGCAGGAGTGTAAATGCACTATTGTGTTTCGGTGGGACATTGTAGCCAGAGTAACTACTGGACATATTGAAACCTAACATCTTGTCTCTGGATGGCGAGCGCTGCGGAATGCCAAGCACTGCTTTGTAATTCAAGGTGTTGTTTGATTTTACCGCTGGTCATGAGCGGTCGTATCGCTTACTATCAGGTCAACGGCATGCCGATCTCGCCATTCATAGCAATAAAAAAACTGAAAATTTGGAGGAAATTGATAAGTTATTAAGAGCGTATACACCTTGCGCGCAAAGTCAACTATAGGTATTTCTTCGTTAATTTCACGCACACATAAGCGACCAAAGCTGTGTGCGTAGAGCTGCCGCGTCGGCTCGCTATACAATCGGCTCAAACAACTTTGATCCGTGCGCTTCAAATATTCAATTGAAATGTAACTGTAATATAATATCATAAAAATATTTTATTTGCATTATAAGTAGACAAATATTACTGTGCAAGCAAAGAATAATACAAATTTAGATACTAATTATATTTTCGTTCTTATTACATTGTTAAGTTGCATTCAAATCAGTGTTCAATCAGTAGACACTACGGACGTTTTATTAACCATTTTGTGTTCGAACACATAAATAGTGTTAGGGACCTTACAACCTCTTACAATTACGAAATATATTTAATTTTATATTACAATACATAACATAATTTAGCCTCGGAATTACATCCCATTATATTACCTGAAACATAATTTATACTCACTACAAAATCATTGTAGGTAATAAAAATAATTAAATATTTTACTACCAAAGTACTAAGATGTGGTAATCGCAGTCCGCGCGTGGCTATTTTTATTACGCACGGCAAAAATCGACTGCAGCTAGGCCGGAGCGACGAGCGATACGTCCTCCCTCTAGAAGGCCTTGCGGCGGTCTGATTTGAGCCACGTCGGACAGCGTGTTTTATAGTGGTTTTTAAAATATTTGTAGAAAACATGAAAACTAATTTTGTTGAAATATAAAAATGGTAATTTATTGATAAGATGTTTTTCTATTATAATATGCAATTGCTATAAAAAATTATGTACGATAAGTTGGTGAAAAAAAATATGTTCTTGACGAGAGTTTCTGAATAATTTCGCATTGTTTAAATTTTTATTTTTCAGGAACTAAACACAAAAAGATTATTTTTCTCAGCAAAATCCCTCCATAAGGGTCTTATTAGTCTGATAATATTTTTATTTTCATCTTATATTTAGTGGTTTCGGATATCTTAAGCTTCTAAATTGCCACTTAAAGCCTAAATAACGAAACTTGTGTTCAGTAATCCTTATAGTACTCACAAATTATCCATCAATCTATAATGTTTTCCACCAAAATCCCTAGATGACAACCTTTTCTAAAATAAGTACTAATTATTTTTCCTTTAAATTGTTTATTGGTGGCTATTAACTCATTTGAAAAGTCCTGTTTTTAAGCCAAAAAGCGCGCACAGGGTATAAACGCTCTTAAGATATAATGAATGACTTGGTAGTCATCTCTCGTGATTTTTTTAAATTCCAATATTTTTCTATCTAATATTGCACTTGTCTTTCTTGGATGGCCATACAAATTTTATACTCCGCTTGATCCATGATCTCCCTCCGTCTCTCATTTTCTTCAGCTTATAATTTTTTGCTATAGTTGGCCATGGTGTTTATACAGTCATTGCTCTGGAAGTATTAAATAGTGTCACCATTATGGTCATCATTTATTTCTAACCCTTCGTTTTAAATGCCTGTCTTTAGTAAGTTACATTCACAAAGCATTCTCCGTTGTGATTATTAATATATTTTTGAAGAAGTTTAATAGCGAAGAAAACATATGCCTCCATTACATCAAATGAATCATTAAAGATTGAATCCATTCTCAAATTACAGAATTCAACATCTTGTTATATTTTTTTTTTTAAATTTTCATGACAATATGACACATTCTAAAATTCTGCTGCATAAATGATAAATTGATGATTATTAAATTAATAAATTACTTTTCCAGATTTAGTATGAGTCCTTGATTATTTGTCTTTTTTATGTTCATCTGTAAAATTGAAATAAAAGGAGAATAATATGTATTTAGTCTTTGCAAAAGTAAATAAAAGATGTGAAATTTGTGCATACGTTTTTTGGTAACATTTCTCCCATATTTTATGTTACTGTGTTGATTTGTGAAGTCTGCAATTTAAAATTATATTAACTTATGGTAACAATATTTCACATGCAACGCTTTTTTGCTTCATCATCATCATCCACAGCCTGTAGGTTCCCACTGCTGGGTATAGGCCTCTCTCATATTCTGCCACTTTTCTTTGTTCCTGGCCAGTCGCATCCAGGTTCGGCCTGCGACTTTGACAATATCGTCGACCCACCTTGCCGCCGGACGGCCGACGCTGCGCTTACCCAGTTTTGGCCACCATTCTGTTAACGTCTTACTCCACCTGCCATCAGTGCGTCTAACCACATGCCCAGCCCAACTCCATTTGAGTCCCAAAACGCATTTTTCGACATCTCGAACTTTTGTTCGGCGTCGGATTTCGACATTCGGGACTCGATCTTGCAGTTTGATGCCGAGCATAGATCGCTCCATGGCTCTTTGTGCCACACCAATTTTGTGTAGAACATCGCGCCTGAGCGTCCATGTCTCGGCACCGTAGGTCATGGTGGGTAGGACACATTGGTCAAAGAGGCGAGTTTTTAAGTTTTGTGGGTATTGACGCGATTCTAATACGTCTTTTAGTCGACCGAAAGCTGCCCAGCCTAATTGTATTCGCCTGGAGATCTCCTTTGTCTGATGTTCCTTACCAAAAGATAGAATATGACCAAGATAAACATAGTCATTCACCATTTCCAGACTGATAAAAAAAATATGAAAGCAACTTACGCTTGCCTGCATAGTTCCCAAATCTAATAGTATGTTAATATTATATTTTGTTATTTTGGTATCCTGAAATGGAGAAGGAAGATAATAATAATATGTCATAAATATGCATTTGATACTCAAGAGATTTATATTATTTCAAATCATTAGCAATTCATCTGTAATTGAAATGGGGAAATCTCACTCACAGTTTCAACTGTACTTGTTGGTGGAGTAGCCATGTACATGTGCAAAGAAATGTATATTAGAAAAGTGTTTAATGTGCGTGTTTCTTACATGTGAACAAAATACAGTCATGAAAATTGTTGATGCTCCACGGCCATCAGTCTTGTTGAACTTTCTCCTAAATGCACTCATATTCTTCCGTGCATTCATTTTTAATAGTTTCCATTTTGCTTTTAATTGATTTACAGTTTGTGGGCGTGCATTTAATTGATTAAACCTGCATAATAATTATTATTTACTACTTACACGGCAAGTGATTGAAACGCTGAAAGAAACCAAGCAAGCTTTTACTTTTCATGCAAATCCTCCCAAGCTTTAGTTTTTGGTTTATACGAGTTAGTGTCCAAAGATTTATTTTCAATGATTGGCGCATACATATGTTTTAAGCAACAAACGAAAAAATAGCTGGAAGAATAATAAACATGCCATTAAGTACTAATATAGGAACTGACAAATAAAATACAAAATTATTGCAACATGTTGATTTGCTTACGTTTTCTTCTTAATTCCAGTTAATGGAACGAGTACGTTTTTTTCTATTTGAATCATTTCCAATGAAAGAAATTATAAAATCAGTAATCTTTGAAAATACGTACAAGATTGACAAATCCGCTTTTTATTTGTCAAATACATTTGTTTACGTTCAAGTCCAGTCTTTCAGATCTACTCGGTTATTTCGTTCATTCTTTTTACTTTTAAAATCAGAGGGTTGCCATAACAGGATTGTCATGTTAAGCCAAAGCTCATCCGTGTTTATTAATAAAGTCGTTATTACCTCGCTATCCATTGGGAATAACTAACCGAGTTTAAGGTTTGACGTAACCGTGGAAGACGCAATTTTTATTAATAAGGCGGTCAAAGTTTACGCAAATCTATCAAATGTGACTATTACATTTTTACATTATATAATTGATACTGTTAAGGCAGAATGTATGAACAACGAACATGAAACGTTCTATTTGAAGTGAAATTTCTAGACACAGGACATTTTATAATAAAAGATCAAACGAAAATGCAATAGTATACATTTTTAATCAAAAGTATTTACAACCAGTTGCTCAAGTATAAAAATTGCACTTCAAACATTTTCCCAATTAGATCTTTTATCCAGCATATATCAACATCGTTTAATACATTTGATAATACATGATATCAGATACGGAGGTAGAATAATTTGTCTTATTCTAATTACATTTTATTTCATAACACGATATTAATTGGTGCTGTTTAAGATTCAGAGGTCGCAAAAAAACTATAACTAATACACACCTGGCGTATTTAAGTGCATCACTACTATACAAATCGCTTTTCAAAAGCGACCATACATCAAAATTACCCTAAGAATATGAAATGGATTTTTGAGAATTTTAGCAGAGTTTAAGTAAGCCCCAATTTGACTGAACGCGTTTTGAATTTCTTATTGAAAACATATTCGGACGGTTATAAAATCCACCATATTGGTAGCATCCTACGGTATATTTAAAATAATTATTTAAGCATGCAATCTTAAAAAAAACCTAAAACTGCTTAAACATTTTCAAATTGTAACTCATCTTCCACCACATATACAATTCTTTGGTATTCTATATAACTGCTTTTAATACATAAAAATTGAATGGAATGTATACTTCAAAAAACATAAGATACATTCAAATGAAATACATAATCACAACCAATATGTCTTTAATTTTATAGAAATAAAATAGAATAAAGACCAATTTATTTTTTTATAATTAATCTCACAAATTGTGTATTAAATAAATCACTTTTTTGTCTTTTCATATACATCATACGAAAAGTCAATATTTCATAGCATATATTATAAAATTTTACAACAAAAACTCTTCTACACCCAAAGCTATTATTCTATTTCACCCCATATTAATCCAACTACATAGTGATACCTTTGGAAAAGTAACATTGCTATTATCAAAATATTATATGTAGTTCTGACAGCAGCAACATATTAAACAATATCAAGGCAGGAATGTATCCTTTCAAATGACTCAGAATGTATATTTTCTTCGTGATTTACCTATTTATATTTACTAAATATCTCTCTCATTATTTTAACATACCCACATACCTTAATGTTCAGTGCATTCTAATCTACTAAGTATAAATATGTAATCAACACATATTTACAAATACAACTATTTAGGCCCCTTAGCAAATATCTTAATAAGTTATTTCCATATTTACTGAAACATTGTTTCATTATCAAAACAATTGAAATATAAAAGTGATGGTAACAATTGCGATAAATTCATATTTTTATAAATTGTGCTTATTTTAAGAGCGTATACACCTTGCGCGCAAAGTCAACTATAGGTATTTCTTCGTTAATTTCACGCACACATAAGCGACCAAAGCTGTGTGCGTAGAGCTGCCGCGTCGGCTCGCTATACAATCGGCTCAAACAACTTTGATCCGTGCGCTTTAAATATTCAATTGAAATGTAACTGTAATATAATATCATAAAAATATTTTATTTGCATTATAAGTAGACAAATATTACTGTGCAAGCAAAGAATAATACAAATTTTGGATACTAATCATATTTTCGTTATTATTACATTGTTAAGTTGCATTCAAATCAATGTTCAATAAGTAGACACTACGAACGTTTTATTAATCATTTCGTGTTCGAACACATAAATAGTGTTAGGGGCCTTACAACCCCTTACAATTACGAAATATATTTAATTTTATATTACAATACAAAACATAATTTAGCCTCGGAATTACGTCCCATTATATTACCTGAAACATAATTTATACTCACTACAAAATCATTGTAGGTAATAAAAATAATTAAATATTTTACTACCAAAGTACTAAGATGTGGTAATCGCATTCCGCGCGTGGCTATTTTTACTACGCGCGGCATAATCGACTGCAGCCAGGCCGGAGCGACAAACGATAAGTCCTCCCTCTAGAAGGCCTTGCGGCGGTCTGATTTGATCCACGTTAGACAGCGTGTTTTATAGTGGTTTTTAAAATATTTGTAGAAAACATGAAAACTAATTTTGTTGAAATATAAAAATGGTAATTTATTGATAAGATGTTCTTCTATTATAATATGCAATTGTTATAAAAAAATATGTACGATAAGTTGGTGAAAAAAAATATGTTCTTGACGAGAGTTTCTGAATAATTTCGCATTGTTTACATTTTTATTTTTCAGGAACTAAACATAAAAAGATTATTTTTCTCAGCAAAATCCCTCCATAAGGGTCTTATTAGTCTGATAATATTTTTATTTTCATCTTATATTTAGTGGTTAAGGATATCTTAAGCTTCTAAATTGCCATTTAAAGCCAAAATAACGAAACTTGTGTTCAGTAATCCGTATAGTACTCACAAATTATCCATCAATCTATAATGTTTTCCACCAAAATCCCTAGATGACAACCTTTTCTAAAATTAGTAATAATTATTTTTCCTTCAAATTGTTTATTGGTGGCTATTAACTCATTTGAAAAGTCCTGTTTTTAAGCCAAAAAGCGCGTGCAGGGTATAAACGCTCTTAAGCCATAAAAACATAATTTACGATATTTTTTTATTGGTGTTCATCTTAGTAACATTGGAAATCTTCCTTTGTTTACATATTCACAACAACTTTTTAATCTTTACGAGATTTCAATTCACTCAAAGCTTATCAAAATATATTTTATGTTTATCGATATCATTAACGGTTACAATTCATATACGTAATGCGTATTTCGCATTTTTTCCATTTTAAATTTATCAGTTATTTTACATTTTAGCCTTTGGCTTAACAGTTCCACCGAACTTTTTTACATTGTGTTATGTATTTTTTGATTTCGATAAAAATTTTAGTATTACCTTATACATTTTTAGGCATAAAACCTTCATTTAGTAAAGATAAGATATCTCCTACTTTTAGCAAATCCTTCAATTCCACGCTGATTAATCATAACTTTTCAAACAATTTATCACTCGATGAAACACTAATCGATTATTTAATCGATATCGATAAACAACATCACTAACCTGCTCCTTCGTGAAGGATTGCAGCTATCGCTATAAATAGGTATAATGTTTGTCACAGCACCGAGTGTGGGTCACGTCTCATACGTCAGTGAATCTGGAACAGCAGGTCGCCCTGAACCCTGTGGCGGGGCCTCCTCGGCCATGGAGAGTCACTGTGTCCGGGTGGTGCAGGAGATTTAGCTCTTTCTCGGCTTTTTGTTCGAGTTCTACCCACCTGCGGAATAAATAAGTATGATGATGAACATAGATTGCGCTAGATGAAATGCTGTTAGAAAAGGTTTAGATATTTACAATTATAATTATTTCGATCACGTCACGTTTCGTTTATCGATTAAAAATGGTAATTCCGTGAATTCCGGACTTTTAGAACGTCGTTCACTAGAGGAAGATATTATATTATTTTATTTTTATTCTGTCAATGTGAGTTTTTTTATAAATACGCGATTAGAAAAATAAGTAGGTATAGGTAATTTATTTTCTTGAAATATACTTGCATTTCCAACACAAAATATCACCTTGAGGGATACTGTGAGTTGTATGAATAGTAGATTTAAAAGTTATGCATTGCGAAATGTTAATAATTAATGGTCACGTACATACATTATATTCACGGACAATAATGTACATCGGTATTGATTTCACCCAAAATACTTCATAAACAATTTATTAGCATAAACGGATTTATGGAAAGCAGTGATATTACAGGGAATAGACTACTAGTAATATACTAATAGCTAAGTTTAATTTATGGCTCGTTTACGACATTCCATAAACGTTTTACGATAAAGAGAGAAGTCGTATCATCTTTATGCACTTTGCAATCATTGCGAAAACCAGAAGCAAATGAATTTGCACTGTTAAATGAACCGTAATAATGGCAATACGTTCTGGCAGAGTAAGTACGTTCATAATTGGGTACCTGTACTAGTCATGTATCGCAACGATTTAATACATTTTTGTTCTATAGAATAGGAAAAAAAAAAATTTTACATCAAGATTGAAATTAAAAGTACTTCTTTCTCTCACTATATCTTATACCAAAACCAATATTTTTTTTAAACTTTGTCTCGAACCTGGAATAAAACAAGCGATCTCTTTTTTCTCAGTAATTTTATCCATTGCAGCATGGACACTGGCAGGTACAAATATAATAAACTTACGACTCATCATTAACAGAATAATAAAAATCTTAAGTAAACATAATAATTAAGTAACTTTATCAATTAAACCAACGCCATATTTTTGCAGGTGGAATGCTTTTAATATGAAGGCACCATTGATTTAAGAGATCAATACAACAATCACATCAACAACACAGCGCTGCAACAGACGGCTATGGAACAAGAAGAATACCGACTACATTCTTGTTTTTTAAACAATCGGTCCAGCAAACGAGCGAATAGGCCACTTAATGATAAATGATCTCTACTGCCCATTAAAATTGGCTTCAATCAACAACGCTTGGATCATGTATGTGCTGTCGACATATCAATTCGGGAAGGAAAAAGGATGGAAAGAGTAATAGGAGTGTTGAGCATCCGGCAATCTCACCCACCGAACGGAATGCGATGGCAAAACTGTCGATTTCCTGTGAGACAGTGGTACCACCCCGGACGAGCCTGCCCATGCTGAGACGTAACTGACAACGGCGTGGCTCTACCACTCGTAATTATTATGTTGCGTTTATTTAATTTGTTGAAAATATTGGCGTAATCTGCAACACTCCAGCTTTTCTAAACTATTATATTCTATAGTACAATATTTTCTAAGTTATAATAAGTTATAATGACTTTTGTGTATGTTTCAGTGTAGTGGGATCGAAAAATCCTTTCTAGATTTTCGCTGTTGGACATTTTTACCATTATACATAAGTTTCTTAATGTAAACTCATCGGCAAATTAGTAAAATGACTTCTTTATAATGGTCATTAAGTTTAGAAGTGCTCTTCAGAGCTGGTAATTGCAGTAGCCATGTCGAGTAACATTACGTAAGATGAAATTAAACTTGAGAGCAATGCGACAACGCAAGCATTGCATAACTCTGCGCCACGTCAAAACAGATTGTGTAAGATAACTGTCAAACCAGCTTGGAGTTCAATGTTTAAAACCTGATTGAATATTGATTTAAATTATATCGAACGTATGGTATGTAAAGACCGCGAATCCACACTAGGTGGTGGGATTATACGGCCAAATGTGGTCTCGATTGTAGAGAAAGCCCGTGCCCTGCCTGGACGTACATGGGCTGATACAGAATTTAAAACACATGCAAAACCAGTCGTAAATCGACGGGTTTGCTGGTGTGTTTCATTCAGTGAGTAAGAGCGGCTGACGTCCAATCCGACATTGCGACAACCAGTCAATTTTGGAAGGCCAATAACACATCTGAAGTTCAAGTGCTGATATTCATGGGCGACGATAAATACTGACCCTCATGTAATTCATTTCCTCGTTACCCAGACATGCGATATGACACTAAAAACATAAATGGAAAATCTAGGTGAGTGAGAAACAAACTATTGCGACGAAGGTCGAGAGTAAAATCACAGGAAAAACATCTGTGACAACTGACACAGTGTTTATGTAAATATTTACGGCTCAGTTATTACACGCTTTAAATGCAGAGGAAAAATCTGTAAGGCAAAATACTTGGGCGTCCTCTACAAGAATAATGAAGGTAAATTAAGGCTACCATACCATAGTAGCTTGATACGATTGACTATCTATCGCAAAAAGAGACATATCCAGGAATAAGGATATATTTTCCAAGGTTTGTATTGGTAATATTCAGATACATATTATTTATCATGCATACACATTTGTAGACCAAACAAATGTTTGCTCTCCAGACCAATTTTAGCAAAGTGATGAAACAATGTGTTAATAAAAATGTTTTGTTGGTATTAAAATTTTTGCTAGGCACAATGTTTAATTAAGCACTTAATTTGAAGGCTGATGTAACCAATGCTTCAGCAACTACTGTACGAATTAATGGGATCTGCTGCTCAATACCAAAGTAACGTATTTTTAATGTTCTTCAATTAAAAGAATGTCTATAAATAACAATTCTTACTTCTGGTATTAAGGCTTCAATTCCTTTAAACCTAAATGAACGACAATGCACACACAAACTTTCTGTGTTTTAAATACTATACAGATAAAATGATTACTTATAACGATCATGCATTTCTACATCCTCAAATTTTAAGAAATTGCCAACGTGAAATACTTGACCAATTCTGTTTTAGCCTGGTACAGTGAATTCTTCAATATATTTTTTATTGCTTTGAATGGTAAGACGAACAAGCTGTTCGCTTGATGGTATCCAATACGACCGCTCATAAACAGCGGCAAAACCAAACGATAACTTGAATTACAAAGCAAGGCTTGGCATTCCACTGCGCTCCCCATCCTCACACAGATGTTAAGTCTCAATATGTCCAGCAGTTACTCCGGCTACAATGTCCTTCAATCCGAAACACAACAGTGCATTTACACTGCTATTTGGCGTTAGAAATAGACATTGCAGTGGTACCTACCCGGGCGGCCTCTCATATACGAGAGACCCACCACCAGTAAAATTGTTAGTAAATATTCTTAACCCTAGTAAAATACTTATAAAATGAACTTTACCTCTGCACAGCCATGGAGAATGCTTCCACAACGTTGTTGTCGTTCTTGGCCGAAGTTTCTATGTAAGTGGCAATTTTATTGTCCTCGCACCATTGTTTCAGCTGGTCGTACGTGACCTCCCTGTCTTTCGACGATACGTCCGACTGCAAACATACAAACAAAGCCAATTTTCACATATGCTATATGCCACTGTGTGTAAAGCAATAGTGACCCAAGTATGCGAATACCAGCCTGTGTATTGTAATTGTGAAAAATAAAACACCTAAAATAAATACACGAATGAGTACTACTTCAGCCCATATACGTCTTACTGAATTCCTTCAATCGAAGTTGGGATTGAGAGTGCTAAGGCCATATAGCCCACTACGGTGACATAGTGCGGATTGACGGCCTTTACATGTCACAGAAATTCTTTAAAATCACTACATATGCAGGTTTCCTCACGATGTTTTCTTTCACCGTTATATTGAGTGATGATTGACTATCAATAGTCTGAGGTGTGCTCTGAGAGTCGAACTCCGCATTTGTTCCGTTACCAGCAGGATACCACTCACTTTTTTACATAGAACCGTCATAACTGTATTGACTAGTAAGAAATAATCGTAATCGTTTCTCACCTGTTATTATTATTTGGCCCGCAGTGCACTTACCATCACGTGTCAGTGCGGTCAGTTTTCCGTATACATAAAAAAAATATAAGAGTTCTTCTGATGCATAACCTTGGTCTAGATTTGTTTGGAGTAATAACACGTAATCCACCTCATCATTATCTGTGTCGTCACGTCATCTCGAGATAGAGCATCATAATTTATTCATTTCACAATAATGAATATGTAGTGGTGTACCCATCTATCCGTATACGTGTGTGTGTGTGAGTGTATATCATATTCAATCATATTGTTTGTAGCTCTAATTAGTCAGTAATAAATGTTTACTCAAGGAGAACAGATCTTTCCTTTACCTCCTAAACACCGAACCTTACATGGCGACCCTGCCACGTACGGCGGTCTGGCTCGGGTTCCGTCGTAATAATTTAAAGTAATTGGAAAAAAAAGGGAAGAGAAAAAAAAATGTGCCGATCAAACGTGGAAAAAGAGGACATCTTTATTAACCAGAATGCGCTGGGATCGAACACAGCTTCTGTTGAAGAAATAAAATACCATCTCTCAGCGATAAGCATTGTGCTCATTATTATATGCACAATATTAGGAGTTGCAATAATATACGCAGTCTATAGAATGTACAAAAAATGCCATATGGAGTGGATAAGAGAGGAAACAATTGTGCAGAATCTAAGGCGTTCCTTCAGGCGTGCAGAACCGGGAGTTCGAGTGTACTACGATGGACGGCGCGAAGAGTCAGCAGCCGATGGTCTAACAAAATGACGGAGTGACTTATAGTGCGAGTGAAGTGTAAGTGAAGGAAATATGGACAATAAGGATTATGTGGACTTTAGAATCTACTAATAAGGCAATTGAGGTATGAAGGCTGAAGTAATCATATTGTAAAAAAAAAAAAACATATTATTTTATTATGAAAACATGCGTAAAGTTCTCAATTTTGTCTATAAATTGTAATGGCTAGTGAACTTAAAGAAATATATGAAAAAATTAAACAAATTCAGAAAAGTTTAGTTAAATTAAGCTACTCTAGAAGAACAAAGAACGTTCTACAGCAAAAATTAAACGAAGCGCATGAATTACAACAAGCGTCTTATGTTTGTTCAAATCTTTTAAGTGGAAAAATTAAGGGTCAGGCATTATTAGACGTAAAATCATATTGCGATTCGATAAAGGATATATACTTGCAAATCGAAACATTCTGTTCCAGGGATTACGACACTTATTCATGTTCTGAGGTTCTAGGTGCGGAAAGCGAAGTCATGGAGAAATTTGATTTTAAAACAGCGGTGTCCATGCTTCCTGTGATGACGGGTGAGGAGCACGTTACCAGGAGCCTGATGGATGCAATTGAGTTATACGGTACCACGTTGGATGATCAAGGTAGGAGTATGCTTATAAAATTTGTATTAAAAACCCGTTTGACACAAAATGCAAAGTTGCGACTTTTGCAATCTTATGATTCGTGCGAGGAACTCTTAAGTGATATGCGAGAACATTTATTAACCAAGAAATCAGATACTGCTATACATAATGAACTTGTTCGAATGAAACAAAACGGTTCCTCAATAGATGATTATGGTAGTAAATTAGAACAATTATTTGTAGATTTGACGATTTCACAAGCTGATGGCGATCAAAATGCTTACAAAATTTTGCGCCCACTGAATGAAAAAATTGCTGTAAAAAGCTTTGTCAGTGGCTTGAGAAATCGCCAAATAAGTACTATCTTAAAGGCGCGGAACTACACAGCGTTAAAAGATGCCATAAGGGGAGCAAAGGATGAAGAGGCGTCCTGCGACCCCCAGAGTAAGGATGAGTTTGTTTATTTTGGCAATCGGAGTAATATAAGTGTAAACAGAAATGTTCGTGGTAGTAGTAGATATAGAGGTATTCGTACTAGACAATCGCAACCACATGGGCAGGTACACATTAATGATCGTTCAGGGGTGCCACGTTCTTCTTATGCACCAAGGAGACAAACACAATATACTCGGACGTACAGTAGAGGATATAACAGCCGTCGCGGTGGTAATTTTCAAAACAAAAACCACCAAATTCAATTTATGAATTCGAACCCTTCCACGTCCAGTACAGTCCAGTCTAATGACGTCACGCAAAATTTGGAGAGTCCTTTGAAACATAACAATACCACATCTTTAGAATTTTTTCGTGAATAATAATATTTTTAATTGTGAATTTAGTAATTCAATCGAGCTCGCAATAGGTAGCAACAAATATAGATGGCTAGTTGATACCGGAGCATCGCTGAGCGCTATAAAATATGAGATGCTGAGATATCTAAACATACCCATGACTAAGAATACACTTTACATAAAAGGCATTGGAGGTACATTACAAACCGAAGGCTATGTTTATATAACTATGTCCGTAAATGGAATGGAATTTAAGCATAGGTTTCATGTATTAAAACATTTACCGACGCCTACAGCCGGAATATTAGGCACAGATTTTTTGCGAAATTTTAATTGTAAAATAGATTTCGAAACTAATCATATAACTTTACGTAATGGAGAAAAGGACGTCACTTTACATTTAAACATGGGAAAATTAGGCAATAAGTTTTTAAACATACCTCCCAGATGTGAGAAAATATTTTATGTACATACAGAGATGAGGGGTGAATGTGTGATTTTTCCGAGAGAATTATGTGAAGGTGTGTTTTTATCAGGTGGTATAGTATATGCCAGTAACGGAAAAATACCTATACAAATTTTAAATACACGAGAGGAAGAGGTAAATCTAAGTTATTTTAGACCTGAATCAGATTATTTGTGCAATTACTCTATATGTTCTTTTGAGAAAAATATAATTAATCCGGACCGAATACATGAAATGTTTTCTCTATTAAATTTAAATCACTTGAATAAAGAGGAAAAAACCTCTATAATGCATATATGCGCGAAATTTTCAGATGTCTTTATGTTACCGGGTTCGACGTGTAATATGTATGAGCAGAATATACTGTTAAAGCCTAATAGTGAACCAGTTTATGTCAAACAATACCGTTTACCGTATTCTCAAAAGGGGGAGCTGGAAAAGCAGGTCCAAAAATTATTAAACGATGGCATTATTGAACCCGCGTGTAGTGAGTGGTCCAGCCCAGTTCTTTTAGTCCCAAAAGGCTCAGAAAACAGCGAATATAAAACCTGGCGATTAGTGATTGATTTTAGGAAACTAAACGAACGTGTGGTAGACGATAAGTTCCCTTTACCAAGTATCACTGATGTTTTAGATTCTTTATCCGGAGCTATGTATTTTTCACATTTAGATTTAAACCAAGCATTTTTTCAATTACCATTAAATACCACTAGTCGGAAATATACAGCATTTACTACACCCTCAGGACAATACCAAATGACGAGGATGCCGATGGGCCTTAAGACAAGTCCCAGTTCTTTCAGTCGTGCTATAACAATAGCAATGGCGGGATTATCGTATGACAAAGTATTAACATACGCAGATGATTTAGTGTGTGTAGGACGAAACTTAGACTCGCATAATAAAAATCTAATAGATATTTTATCGCGGTTGAGACAAGTGAATTTAAAATTAAGTCCCGCTAAATGTCAGTTTCTTAAGAAGGAACTCCTGTTCCTTGGCCATGTTGTTTCAGCGGAGGGTATCAAACCCGACCCTCGAAAAGTTACTGTCTTACAAAATTATAGCGTTCCTCAAAGTATCGCGGAGGTCAAGAGGTTTGTGGCTTTTGCCAATTATTATAGAAAGTTCATACCACGTTTTTCCGAAATAACCTTACCATTAAACAATCTTTGCCGCAAAAACGTATCTTTTCGGTGGGATGACAACTGCGAAAGATCATTTTCAACTCTAAAACAGGCTTTAATCAGTCCACCTATATTACAATATCCAAACTTTGACGAAAATCATAAATTTATTTTGAAAACAGATGCATCAGGATATGCTATCGGATCTGTACTTTGTAATGAAAACAACTTACCGGTAGCGTATGCTAGTCGTCCACTAAATAAAGCCGAAAAGAATTATCCCACTATCGAAAAAGAACTTTTATCGATAGTGTGGTCCGTTAAATATTTTCGACCTTATTTATATGGACGTGAGTCCATAATTGAAACCGACCATAAACCTCTAATTTATTTGTTTGGTTTGAACAATCCTTCAAGTCGCTTAATGAAATTCCGACTATTACTGGAGGAATACAATTTTCAGGTAAAATATATAAAAGGGAAAACCAACGTAGCAGATACTCTGTCGCGAATACAAGTATCGAGTGACGATTTGAAAGAGATGAATGCAAGTATTTCAATATTAACGAGAGCTCAGAGAAAGAAGATGAATGATAGAAGCGTGTATGGGAATAAGGACAACCCTGTGGCCGATAAGGTTACCACTAACAATTGGACTGATCACCCAAAAGTTGTGGGAATTCTTAAAAAACCAGAGGATTGTACCGAATTATTGTTTGTTAATGAGTTTAATTGAAAGAATATAAATGAATCTGAAGAGGGAAAGGCTAAGTTATTTATATATAGCCCTTCGAAAATGACATTATACGTCAATCCAACATTCCGATCACTATGTGCACGAGATGCCTTTGTGAGGGAGTTGAATTGCTTATGTAAAAAGTCAAAAATATATAGTCTCTATATTATAAAAAATAAAAGTAATACACAAATTGTAGAAGACTTAACGCGTATTATAAACGAGACACCTAATTGGTCCGGACCACGATTGTTTATATTAAAGGGTGTCCATAAGATAAGTGATAACGATACTAAGCGCATTATAATGAACGATTATCACATTTTGCCTACAAGTGGCCATGCCGGCATTAGAAGAATGATTAATAATATAAAGAAAAAATATTTTTGGCCGGGATTATACAAAGATGTGACAAATTATGTTAATCGATGTGCTAAATGCCTACGATATAAACACTTAAATAAATATATAAAGGAACCAATGGTTATTACAGATACCGGTATATGTGCGTTTAATAGGATATATTTAGATTTAGTGGGGCCCGTATATAAGGATAGTTGTAATTTTAGTTATATTCTTACATTACAGTGTGATTTAACTAAATTTGTAGAGGCTTATCCGCTGACTAATAAAGATACAGTGTCAGTTGCAAAAAGTTTAATAGATAATTTTATTTTACGTTATGGGGTTCCATCTCAAATAATATCAGACAGAGGTACGGAATTTGTGTCTAGTGTAATGAAACAAGTGTGTCATATTCTAGGTATCGAACAGGTAACATCAACAGCATATCACCACCAGTCTATTGGTTCGGTAGAAAATACACATAAAAATTTGATTTCCTTTCTTCGCATTCAAACAGATGGTCAGCCACACAATTGGAGCTCATGGTTACCATATTGGTGTTTTGCCTATAACACTACGGTACATACAGAAACTAAATATACACCTTACGAACTAGTGTTTGGAAAGCAATGTCGAATACCGAGTAATATAACATGTGACATAGACCCTTTGTACAATCATTACGATTATCCACAACAACTGCGGTATCGGTTACAACAAGCACATTCCGATGCAAGGAACAACTTAATTAATAGTAAACAAAGTAGAAAAGTGATGTACGATAAAAGTATGAACCCAATTAAGTATAAAATTGGTGAAATGATTTTACTTAAAAATGAGCAAATTACGAATAAATTCGATCCTTTGTATATTGGTCCATTTAAGATAATCGAGATTTCAGAACCAAATATAAAAATAGAATATAAAAATAAACATATGACAGTTCACAAAAATCGGACTAGACCCTATATAAAAGCGTAAAGTACTACATAGTACATAATGTTTTGTTTAGTATTTTTCAATAAGAATTAGTAGTTATAGAATCGATATTGTGCTAAAAAAAAAAGAAATAGAAGAAAAATAAATAAGTTGTATTATGTAAAAGTATTTTACCATGATATCCATATCAATTGTATACCATTAGTAGTTAATAATATTATATACTTATAGTTAAGTTTGATATTGTATGTGTAAAAAAAAAAAAAAAAGTACTACTTAATTTTTTTTTTATTTGGGGGATGGGCGTGTAGTGGTGTACCCATCTATCCGTATACGTGTGTGTGTGTGAGTGTATATCATATTCAATCATATTGTTTGTAGCTCTAATTAGTCAGTAATAAATGTTTACTCAAGGAGAACAGATCTTTCCTTTACCTCCTAAACACCGAACCTTACATTTAATTTCATCAACCCTAGCCAACATCAAAGCATAAGGGATATAAGATTTAAAAAAAAAACTACTTATTCAAACATTACAAAGGTTTTAACGAAATCCTGGAATGAATATAAAAAACAAACGTTCTTTTAATCGTTTGAAAATTGATCAAAAAGGTCAGTATTGCGGAATACACAGTAACATCTGCGGTCAATGCGGTCGGATAGGGTTTCTCTAATGACTCGTAAATGGACTCCTCAAAGCTGTAGTGTTTGAACGTACATAGATCTTCTGATTCATTCTATCTGTATCGGAAAAAATATGCCTACTTAAGACTGTGATTGATAAACGATCTTGAACTTTATGTCAAGGATTGATCATGAAAATAAATTAATTGGGTTAAATATTTAAATTTTAATTTATTTATTTAGTTTCGGGATCAATCCTTACACATCGATAGGGTTCATTTTATTCGTTTTGTTTAGTTTTGAGGGCATTCTATATTTTATAGTCTAATTATTATATACTATATGACTGTACAGAGTAATTGACATAAAATTTAGGGAGCGTGAGAATTTTCCACAATTTCATAGATATGAGAAGTCCATAAATAAGAATTAGACTAACGTGGTGGACAAAAGCCTAACTCCTATCAAGCGTTTATCCAACTGTTTAAAGATTACAGACTGTAGAACATCACATTGCAGGTCATAATCTACTAAACAATCAAAATTGCCACATTAACACAAAATGCCAATTGAAAAAACATCGTCTCGAATTTTTTTAACAAGCTAATACCATAAAATGGTTTGTATAACACCTAGTTCTATATAACAAAGTTACAACAGGCGTGTCTGTGATGGTCTGCCAACAAAGGAAATTGCTATGCGTATTTGACGACCCTGACCTTTTATGTATAATTTGCACGCAGCGAAAAGTTACGCAGAACTGATTCGTGCTAATAATGGAATTAAAGATTTCCTTTTTATACACGTGGAGCGTGTTATTAACAAAATTATCAACCAGTCTTGATCGTAAAAAGCGAATATATTTAAATATAATTGAGCATTGGAAAATTTCTAGTGAACTTTGATAGTAACATTTTTCAGGTGAACTCAAAGTATGTGACTACATTTTATAGTAACAAACGGTGTTGTTAGCACTATATTTAATGTTAAATCATCTATTTAATGCTTTCTCATTTACGGGTATGTATAAAACACAATAACGTTGAAATTAGTCGAGCAGCTATACATAATCTCTTTAATATACCAATGTATGTATCAATAGCCATTCAATTATACTATCATCATCATCATCATATCAGCCACAGGAAGTCCACTGCTGAACATAGGCCTCCCCCAATGATCTCCACAATGACCTGTTGGAAGCGGCCTGCATCCAGCGACTTCCTGCGACCTTAGTCAGATCGTCCGTCCACCTTGTAGGCGGGCGTCCGACACTTCGCTTGCCTGTACGTGGCCTCCACTCGAGAACCTTTCGGCCCCAACGGCCATCGGTTCTACGAGCTATGTGCCCGGCCCACTGCCACTTCAACTTGCCAATCCTATGGGCTATGTCGGTAACCTTGGTTCTCCTACGGATCTCCTCATTTCTGATTCGATCTCGTAGGGAAACACCGAGCATAGCCCGCTCCATGGCTCGTTGAGTGACTTTGAGCCTTTTAATGAGGCCCACAGTGAGAGGCCACGTCTCGGTGCCGTATGTCATCACTGGTAACACACAACTGTCGAAGACTTTCGATTTTAGGCACTGAGGTATTTTGGACGAGAAGACGTCGCGAAGTTTCCCGAACGCTGCCCAACCGAGTTGGATTCGCCGATTGACCTCTCTCTCGAAGTTGGACCTGCCTAACCGGACCACTTGTCCTAAGTAGACATATTCGTCTACAACTTCGAGAGTCGAGCCCCCAACTCCAATGGGGGTGGGCACAACATGGATATTCGACATGATCTTCGTTTTATCCATGTTCATTTTAAGACCCACCTGTTGGGAAACTCGATTAAGGTCTTCGAGCATAGTGCTAAGGTCTTCCAGCGATTCTGCCAAGACTACAATATCGTCGGCAAATCGAAGGTGAGTAATATACTCGCCGTTGATGTTGATGCCGAATCCTTTCCACTGCAAGAGCTTGAAGGCATTTTCCAGCGCGGCAGTGAACAGTTTCGGAGATATGACATCTCCCTGTCTCACGCCTCTCTGTAGTGGAATAGCCTTCGTGCTCTGATCCTGTACTCGGACCGACATGGTGGCGTTGTTGTATATACACCTCAACACTTCGATGTACCGATAGTCGATAAGGCACCGCTGGAGAGACTGTAGCACAGCCCAAGTCTCGATCGAATCAAAGGCTTTCTCATAGTCCACAAACGCTAAACAAAGCGGCAAGTTATATTCCTCGGTTTTTTGTATAACTTGCCGAAGCGTATGGACGTGGTCTATGGTACTAAAGCCTTTTCGGAAACCGGCTTGTTCGGGAGGCTGGAAGTCATCAAACCTGCGTTCGAGACGATTTGTGATGACCCTCGAAAACAACTTATAGACATGGCTCAGGAGCGAGATGGGCCTGTAATTCTTCAGCAAAGTGTTATCACCTTTTTTGAAGAACAGTACCACCACGCTCCTGCTCCATGCCTCCGGCGTTGAGCCCTCGAGGAGAACGGAATTGAAGAGCCTCTGAAGGACTTTCAGTACCGGCGTTCCGCCCGCTTTCAGAAGCTCTGAAGTGATTCCGTCCTCACCCGGCGCCTTGTTGTTTTTAAGTTGTTTGAGGGCCATCTCAATCTCAAACAGGCTGATGTCCGGGATATCATCGCTAAAGTGTCGGATTAACTCGGCTCTCGGGTCTTCGGCCGAGCTAACAGTAGGTTCGGCAACCGAGGTGTAAAGCTGTCCGTAGAACCTCTCGATCTCCCTTAATACCTCTGCCCTCGTCGATACCACGCGGCCGTCTTCCGTCTTCAGCCTAGACAACTGGCTTTGCCCAATAGACAAGTCTCTTGCAAACACTTTGGAGCCTCCGTTCCGCTCAATTGTCTCCTTAATGCTCACAGTATTGTGAGCACGGACATCGTGTCGCAAGGACTTCCAGATCCGTCTATTGAGCCGCCGATATGCTTCGGCGTCAACGGAAGACTGCAGCGTCAAAGATCGACGTTCGGCCATGAGGTCAAGAGTGTGGATCGAGAGTTTTTGTGGTCTATCTCTACGGCGAGGTCTAAAATACTTAGATCCCACCGTATGGACAGCTTCTACCAAACCGCTGTTTAACTCGTCCACTGCAAGGTTTTCTTTTAGACAATCAAAGCGATTTGTCAACTCGAGTTGAAAGCTCTCGGGGTTTTGGATATGGGCGCGAGTAGGTCGGAGCGTAGACTTCATCAAGCGGCGCCTTTCTAATTGGACGTTGATATTCAATGTGCCCCTAACCATTCGGTGATCACTACCGGTTTTCACCCTGTTGATCACAGAGACATCACTGAACATCCGTCTATTCGTCGTCAAGATGAAATCTATCTCATTTCTCGTAGAACCGTCAGGACTCAACCAGGTCCATTTCCTGTGAGGCGGCTTCTGGAAAAAAGAGTTCATCGCGAAGAGTCCCTCTTTTTCCAGAAAGTCGGCCAGCCTCTGACCCCTGAGGTTCCGTTGCCCATGTCCAAATTGCCCCACTTTCAACTCTGCATCGCTTCTCTTGCCCAACTTTGCGTTGAAGTCCCCCATAACAACATTGAAGTAGGTTTTGGAAGTATGTATGGCCCGACTAATGTCCTCATACATCTCCTCTACTTCTTCATCTGGGTGTGTCAAGGTCGGCGCGTATACCTGTATGACCTTCAACGAATATCTTTTGGATATTCTGAGTATAAGGTATACTACCCTGCTCGACACACTTTCGATGGATACGATGTTGTTGATGAGAGACCTGTGGACGAGAAATCCGACACCTCCTCGGGACTGTTGGTCGTCCCCCTGGTAGAAGAGCAGGTTACCAGACTTCAGGGTTATCGTATCCTCCCCGATTCTTCGGACTTCCGATAACCCCAGAATATCCCAGTGTAACCCGCTCAATTCTTCTTCCAGTTCGACAATCTTCTCGTCTGTCCTCAAAGTGCGTATGTTGTGTGTTACCAGGGCCAGTCGTCGTCGGGGGTGGAAGCCGGGGCCAACCCGGGGATTCTTAGCACCCCCTGCCCCACCGTAACCATGGCTGCTACCATCGCCAGGAATAGTGGGGCTGCCGGGGACTTGGGGCCTGGTCAATTTTTGTGTCGCCATTGAGGGGATTTGCCAATACTCGCCACGCTTGGCAGGCGGGTTGGCGAGCGCAGGAGGGGACTCGCGCTGACGACGCTGCTGCCCATCATCAGCGGGGGAAAGGAAATAGGGTTTGTGAGTAGAGGATATAATGGGAAAGGAGAGTATGGCCTGTAGGAGTGGATACTGCAGTCATGGAAGGGAATGTTTGTAGTGACTGCAGTAGCTCGGGGGGCCGAGGTCGCGTACTCGTAGCACCTATTCTAGGACAAGCCATGACCACTGGATAGGAGCACCCCTGACCGAACCATTCAATTATACTATACACTCAAATTACTTAGCTTAAAAGGATTCTAGGAAATAATACTAGACGAGCCCATATTAAAATCTAACTATTCTTCAAAAATGAAGTGTTTGGTGACCTCTTGGTTAACGGACCAGACCCGGCTGCCAACATGATCACCGTGGTCGCGGTTCAAATCCCAGGGCACACCATGATTTTTCATATTCATAAGTATATTGACCACGCACTATAACGGTGAAGGAAAACATCGTGAGGAAACCTTGCATACCATAAGAATTTGTAAGGTTTACTATGGTATGTAAAGACCACCAATCCGTACTAGGCCAACATGGTACACTATGTGGCCTAAACCCTCTCAATCGTACTCGCGATTGCAGAAAAGTCTCGTACCCTGAAGTTCATCGTATATGGCCTATACAGTATTCTTAACCAACAGCCAAATTTCTAAAGTATCAAGACTGCATCTTCCACTCACCTTATTCCCGACAACCATGAAGGGATACTTCTCAATGCCGTTCTTCACTCCGGCGTAATGCAAGAATTCATTCAACCACATCTTGATGTTGTTGAAGGAACTGCGGTCGTCGATTGCGTACGCCAGTATGCAGATATCGGAGCCTCGGTAGAACGGCGTCCGGAGGGACTTGAATCTCTCTTGTCCTGCTGTGTCCCATACCTGAAATGAGGATTGACTTTAGAACATCGGTTAAGAGGTTAGAAATCTGGCTTACTATAAATAATATACTTATTTAGCCTTTATAGTAATCGAACAAATATCGCTGGACAGAATATTATGGAGTTCCCTACAGTTCTTGTTTTTTTTTTTTCTATGTCTGTTTCAATGCATACACGTCCCACTGCAGAGTACGGGCCGCCGATACAACCGCAAGTACAGTTGAGAGTGATTAGCCTATATAGTGTATGTTCCGCCCAGTGGTCAAGGGGTGTCAGAATTCCACCACGGTATCCCCTGCCTGTCGTAAAAGGTGACTAAAAGGGGTCATCGGGGTCGCTAAGGACACACCGGTGGCTGTGCGCTCATGTCAGGAGTGACTCCGAGATGAGCGGCAGAACGTGTTGCCTTGTATCTCGCGGACGCTCAACTCACCATGGGCGTCCGAAGTAGGGAAAGTGGGGCATCTGCGCCCTCCCAAGCTGTGAGGAGCCATGTTTGACAGTGCGCCGGGTGGCACGGCGAATTAAATGGGCGCCATTCGCCCGTCCATATCGCCTGTCATCCATGAAGCGCGTGATGGCCACCGAGAGGTTTTAGTCAGTATGCCGGCAAAAGTTATCCTTAGATCTCGATAGGGACCCAGCCTGGATGCAACATCGGCGCAGTTCGGACTACTGGCCCCACGTCCTAGGCTGGAAGGCCGGAGACCACGACAAGCCCCTTCCGATCCCCCCTGATTATCGGAAGGAAGGCTAAAGGACCTTACTATCGTTAAAAAATATACACAGTGTATATCATGTAGTGTCCAATGAATATGGATTAGTATTTTGAAGAGGCAGTAATTAGGAATTACCATCAGAAACCAATAAAATTGACATGAATGTAGAAATATTGTTTTGACAAGATACAGAATACAAAAAAAAAGCTATATCAACCAGTTTAATTTCGACTTGTAAATTATAATGCAAATCGTATCCATTACCCCATAATCATAACATAGACTTCCATTAATCAACAATCAATCCGAAAGAAACCTTCGTCGACTAAAGCGAAGCAAATAACTTAAATAGAGGAATCTTAAACAACATTGAGATACATACAGCCTACCATATTTATTTAAATCTTGCGAGTTTAATTTTTGCTGAAGGAATTATCAAAAGATCGTGAGAATATGCGCAATACGGTAACTGTGCGGACGCGCTCCGAGGCCGATGCAACAGGATAATGAAGCGCTTTGGATTAAATAATTGTACTATAATGATATAGCTGTGTATTGGTGTTTTTTTGCATTCGCAAACGACAATCTCATTTAAGTGGTCACTGCCGAGTATTAACACCCACGACGCGACGCGACGTCTAGAACAGTTTGTGAGATGGTAAATTTATGAGGGAAATATAAATATAAATAATATAAATAAATAACACCCAACAGTCACATACATAGTCCTGACCCCACATTAAGATCGAGTCTTGTGTCGTGGGTATCAGGAACTACGAGAGACTTTTCGGTCTCACAAACACCCAGACCCGGAAGAAATATTTGTGGGCCGCACAAACATTTCTCTCGGTGCGGGGATCGAACCCGCGGCCTCGCGTTTCACAGGCGGCGTCTAACCAACTGCGCCACGAAGGATGTCACAAAACAACAAAATAAAAAAGGGAGGAGAGTAACAAAACGTAACTAATAAAAATATGGTACAATCGGCATTTTATTTTGCATAAGATGGCAAACAGGTCACCTGATGATAACTGATCACTGCATGAACATCCATACCGCTTGGATCGTGGATGTGTTGCCGGCTTATCAAATCAGGAGGAGTGAGAAGGAAAAAGGGTATAAAGAGGGATGAGGTATTGGCCATCCGGCAATCTAGCTCACCGAACGAAACGCGACAGCAAACTTGTCGCTTTACCTCGATCTCCTATAACACTCCTAAAGCGACCCGGACGATGCCTGCCCATCTATGCTGAGTAATGAGTATAAAGGCTTGGCTTTACCATTTGATCTCTGCCTTTCAGATTACTAATAATAATTTTCTTGTATCTGCCCTTATGCCACCCTGATATATAGTGTCGGCGTACGACGTTTTTATGGAGGTTTCAGGGCAATTTATCTCATAGTTCTACGACCGACCGCCTGTGGGTCATTAAATACTTAGCGGAAAGGTAGTTCAGTTTATCAATTTGGCGTGTTTTCAATGCATTATAGAGGGAAATTATCCAGTGATCGGGGGTAATAACTATCTGAAACATTGTTCAGGTGTATCCTAATTAGAACATGTAATTTATGTTTTCATAGGTAATGTTTAAATGCATTGTTGTCAATTTTAATAACTTAATGATGACTGTTGTTTGTCGCTAAGGGGCTTTAGCTCAATTGATACCACTTAAGACATCAATAAACAGAAGGAAATTGAATGAAACTTGGAATGATAAAGTAGCTGTAATCATTCTAAAAATGTTCTGTATGATGGAAACCACGAACCTCCATAAACTACGCTTATGAATATTCCTACAAAACTATATAATTAAAATTATTTTGCGATGCTTTATAGCAACAAAAACAAATGTGATACTCATCCTGTATTGCATAGAGAGTAGGTTAAAATTAGAAAGCTGACACAGGAACTACCAAATAAACTAAATCACATGAAAAATATACGCGATAACAGATGCAAATTTTAAATCCGTATTCGCTTACAAATACTAAAGAATGTGTCGTCCAAGTTGGCATTGTTAAGGATAACGCAATAATTTGTATTGATACAATCTTTAAACTGCATCACGACCTTACATAAATAAATAAGGACACCTAACTGTCATATAACAGCCTCCGTGGCGCAGTTGATTAGACGCCGCCCGTGAAACGTGAGGCGGCCGGTTCGATCTTCGCACCGAGAGAAATGTTTGTGCAACCCACGAATATATCTTTCGGGTCTGGGTGTTTTTTGGAGACCGAAAAGTCTCTCGTAGTTCCTGATACCCACGACACAAGACTCGATCTCAGTCTGGGGCCAGGACACACTTTAATTTAATTACTGGTGTAATTACAATGCGTGGTGGCCTGTTGGTAAACGGACTAGACGCGACTGCCAACATGTTCACGGTGGTCGCGAGTTCGAATCCTAGGGCACACCTCTGACTTTTCGGAGTCATGTGTGTATTGATAGTCAATCACCACGCACTAAAACGGTGAAGGAAAACATCGTGAGGAAACCTGCATACCATAGCGATTTATAAGAATTTCTATGGTTTGTAAGTCTGCCAACCCGCACTAGGCCAGCGTGGTGGACTATATGGCCTAACCACTCTCAATCGTACTCTCGATTGTAGAGTAGGCCCGTGCCCTGCAGTGGGACATATATGGGCTGATACAATACAGTAATTACAATGTAGATTGTAGGCGCTGTAATACTTTCTACAATGGGTCTTATCTAAGAATTTATTTACTTCCACAGAACGTTATTTTACATTTCTTTTATTTTTGCTAGGAGAAATTATTGTCAACATTTTTGTCCGAATTGGGTCACAAAACTGGTATTTTTTGTTTTAATTACCGTTAGAATTAACACTGCTTCGGTGGCATAGTATGCTGCTGCAGGATGCATGGTCCGCCATGATTGTGCAACAGTGGTCGTGTTATTTGTGATGTATCTTTACTAACATTATATTATAAGTTTTTATTTGTTATACTAACACTACTGAGTCTCTGTAACTTGAATTTTCAATAATAAAAAAAACTGGTTGTACTTCGGTACGGTTACAAAATTGGGGTCTTGGGTTCGAATCTTGGGTCGGACAAAGTGATATGGGATTTTTCTATTAATTATCAGCCCGGAGTCAGGAATTTGTGCCCGATTTGTGAGACAGGCTCGCCCGTTATCACATCGTGGGACGGAACATACAAGGCGAAATGGGGGTGTCCTGGCACCTTTGCGTATGCCTTCTGGGAAAAAGACGTGAGTTTATGTATGTATGTATGTAGAATTAATAAACTCAAGTTTTAGCTTTATGCTTCATTTGCTTTGTATATCGATTGCCTGCATATTCTTCAAAACATCTAATACAATGACGACACTACTCACCATAATTTTAGATTTTGCATATGATATTTTTTTATTGCTATGAATTACGAGACGATTATCGCCTGATGGTAAATGATACGAGTTCATGGACAGTAGCAAAACCAAACAACACCATGATTAAAAAGCAATGGTTAAACAAAACCACTTATTCCAATGTTTATGTTCCAATATTTAAACAAAAACACTTTGGCATTCAAATATACAAGGATAGTCATTACAGCTATCATTTAAATGCTAACTGCATGCAAATAAAATCTGAAGTCGCTAATGGGCCATTTGCATTCTACGATTATTTTTATAGTGCATGCTTCGTGGATGTAAACTTGACCTGTTTTCTAAAGAATAGCTGTTATACATAAAACGATTTGTACTGCATCAGCTGGGCTGTAGCGTCTTTAAAAATACACTACTGATCGGAATGAAACTATAAGAATCAGCTAATCATATTGGACCTCTGTCTTCCAGTAAAAATAGTGTGGAACCCTTTTGATTTGGCAATTCCCGAATGTCCTCAGGTGGTAAATTTTATCATGTAGGTCTACTATAATTTACCATAGGAATCACAAGACAAGAAAATACCATGTACTAGACGGTTCCGTCACCGACCGGTCATATCCTTGGGATTTCATATAAATAATACTTTTTGGTCTGGTAAATTCATAGCACGCTAATGGTATGCAATACTTGTTAATTGTTACCACTATATTTAACGATTCAAAAATAATATAATATACTATTTATAATTTATTTTGTCTTAATCGATTTTATATTATTCCGTTATATTAATCACTTATCACTACACGAGCGACTACTTCTGTGACGTCTGGAGGCTTTCAAACAAATATTACGTATGTTTGCGTATGGGATTTTTTTCAAATAAAATATCAGACGTATTATTTAGCGTATAAACTTGGTAATGGTTTCTTAGATTTACGCGAATGTTACACATTGAAGTAAGACTATTATTTACGGATTTTATCGCGGATTTAGTCCGCCCCGTGACCACGAAAGCTGTAAAGTGATCGAAACGTCGGGAATTCAAAAATTTTAAAAATTAAACTAAATCCGCGATAAAATCCGTAAATAATAGTCTTATTTCAATGTATAAACTTGAGTTTAATGATACCAATTAAAATATGATTTACTTTTTGTTCCAAGCTAAATCCAGGTACACATAAATCAGCACTGATTGTTATTAAAATATGTATAATTATGATGGACAAAAACACTGAGAACTGTGAAGACGGATGTCGAGTATATTTCCAAGGCGCATGCTTCTGAATTATCGAAGTTATAAAATGGTCATTCGTAGCTATTTACTTATTCGGTAAAAGACATCGAGTGAGGAATCTTGCGTACCTAAAGATACATCCAAATAAAGGTGTAAAGCACGTAAAGTTGAGTTTAAAAGCGCAATCAGTCAGCTAGGTGCTATAGGTGTGACCAGCCTTATTATTAAAAGGGTGTACATGCACGGGTACATGTGACACCTAATACACCCAAATGATGAAAAAAATCAACGGCGCCGACCTACGTCACAATGACATGCATGTAGAAAATACCGGTAAAGAAAAAACTTAATAATTATGTCTCGAGCATTCCATATTTTCTAATCCGTACTATAAAATGCGATAATTAAAATTTTCTCTAAGACCTGTAGCCATGCAAAACGAGGTGTTGAGAGAAAACTAACTTGTGCACTATGTAAGAACTAAGTAATAGTAGACCGTTCACATCCGCCATCGCACGATAAGATGGCGAATAAACGTGTTCTCTGCATAGCTCGCGTCGACCCCGGCGTCGTTAACTCGAGTTATACGGCTTATTAGTAGTTCAAGCCGGCAAAAAAATGTATCATCGTGTTTCATAGACTTTTGTTTTAAGCAATGATTCACGATTGTGGTAAGCCATAAAAGACATCACACATAGACTGCTGTAAGTAGTCATAAGACTTACGCCCGAATACTGGAACGCCATTCAAATAATAAGCTACTCTTAACAGCGCACGGTCCACTTAGCCAGTACATTTAATCGGGATTAACGTAGTTAAGCGCCATTTATAGTTAAGTTGCGTTCCAGTATTTGGGCGTTAGCTTCTTAATTCTTATGTCCAGGCTACTTATAGCCTAGCCATAAAATATCACACATAGTTGGCTAAAACTTACGAAATATGAGCCTGACTGGCATGTTGGGGGTTTCATTATTTTTTTAAATGACAACCTGCATTTGTATAGATACAGGTGATAGGTCTCCTATACCAATTAGGGGATACTTTAAAGGCTTCATGGAGGGTTAAAAATAGAATGAAGTTGGATTTTTTAAAATGTGGATGACTAAAACGCATCGTACCTCTTTCTTTAGCACATTTGGTTAATATGACGGCTGTAAACGAGAGGTGTCGGTTTGGATCCTTGCACCAAAGCAATTTATTTTGTTTTTTCGAGCCAAGTGTAATCATCATCATCATCATTATATCAGCCACAGGAAGTCCACTGCTGAACATAGGCCTCCCCCAATGATCTCCACAATGACCTGTTGGAAGCGGCCTGCATCCAGCGACTTCCTGCGACCTTGAAATGAAATGAAATGAAATGAAATGTATTTATTGATCACGTAGGCAATTAAGGAGCTCTTATGACAAGTCAATACACATAGAACTTAATCTCTATTTACAATATATTTCCTATACTTATTATTACTTATTTTAATTTCTTGCTTTTATCAATTTATTTATTAATTTTATTTATTTTTAAATTAATTTTTTTATTTATAATTAGTTTTATTTATTTATTTAGTTTTATTTCATATTTTATTTAAAGTATTAGTTTTTACTTTATAGTAATTTATTTGTCAAAGAAATACATTATTTACGTTAGTCAAAGTAAATTATATTATTTGTGGACCATAAATATTACAACGGTGCGTAGCGGTTTATAGTTACCACCGGATCTAACGCGGCCCTTCCTGAGAAGACCCGGCGAAACAAACTCAGTGGGCTTACACTACCACTGGAACTACGCGACGCGACCCAGTCCTGAGTATATCCAGCGACTAAGACTCAGTGGGCTTGTTTTGGGTCCAACTTAAGACAACGACCATAAGTATTTCCGATACGTCTCGTATGTTTAGGCTGGCTTACTGCCGGATCCAACGCGGCCCTGACTGAGAAGACCCGGCGAACAAACTCAGCGGGCTTTACTTTACCACTGGATACTACGCGGCGCGACCCGTTTCTGAGTAGATCCAGCGAGTCAAACTCAGTGGGCTTGGTTTTGGTCAATTTACTAAAATAAGTATTTGTGACTTGTCTTACAAAGATTTGCCATATTAATTATTATTTTTATATGATTTTTTTTTTCGATCGGTCGTCATATAATTTAATTGATTTATTTGATTGTATATAGCTTAATTTTTGAGTTTACAATTTTAGATATTTTTAATTATTTAAATTAGGTGGTAATAAGCGAATAGTTCCGGGCCCCAGGAGGTCGCAATGTGCAAGAGAACACCTAATCCCAGGCTTTTTTATCCTCAATATATTCCTTAATATTATAATAACCCCTAGTCATAAGTTTGTTTTTAATATGGGCCCTAAATAGTTTGTCCGGTAGCTGCGTTATGCTATTGGGAAGTTTATTATAAAATTTAATACAACTACCCAAGAAAGATTTTTTTGACTTTTCTAGTCTAAACGAGGGTATTGCTAGTTTATTTTTATTCCGCGTATTAATGGTGTGGGTGTCACTGACCTTATAAAACTTATTAATATTTTTACGAACGTGCATTATATTCTGAAAGATGTATTCAGATGACACGGTTAGTATATTGCTTTCTTTAAAAACAGATCGCAAAGAATCGCGGCTTCCTAGATTATAAATAGCACGGACTGCTCTTTTTTGTAAGATGAATATGGATTCGATATCAGCCGCTGATCCCCATAAAATAATGCCGTATGACATTATACTATGAAAATAAGCAAAATATACCAATCTAGCCGTTGCAACGTCAGTTAGTTGTCTTATTTTTCGGACCGCGAACGCTGCGCTGCTAAGTTTAGCTGATAATCTCTCAATTTGTGGACCCCATTGTAATTTTTTATCTAGAGTGATCCCTAAAAAAATTGTGGAATCAGCTAAATTTAGAATTTCTGAATTTAATTCGATACGCGTGTTTACGCTTGCCACGTTCGGTAAAGCAAAACGGACGCATTTAGTCTTACTAGCATTTAATAGTAGATTATTAGCAGAAAACCAATCCGAAATTAAATAAAGAATATTGTTAGGTGTATCTAGATTATCGTCTTTCCGATTAACTTTAAATATTATAGAGGTGTCGTCAGCGAATAAAACTATGTCTGACCACTTCTGAACCATGCAAGGAAGATCATTTATGTAGACTAAGAATAAAAAGGGGCCCAGAATGGACCCCTGCGGAACCCCAATTTTAACTTTTGATCCTACCGAAGTGAGCCCGTCCAAAGAAACCTTTTGTTCACGACCCGACAAGTAAGACATTACGAGATCAAGTGACGTATCACTGATTCCGTAGTACCTTAGCTTCATAATAAGTGTTTGGTGGTCAACACAGTCGAAAGCCTTGGAGAGATCACAAAAAACTCCTAGAGCATCTTGAGATGCCTCCCAGGCTTCTAAAACCGACGTGATTAGTGATGTCCCGGCATCTTGAGTTGAGCGACCCTTTGTGAAACCAAATTGATTCCTATGTATTAACTTATTTTCATCAAAATGTGCTAGCATTTGATTAAGCAAAAGCTTTTCGAAGATTTTGCTAAGAGCCGGTAGTACAGAAATGGGTCTATAATTCGACGGATTGTTCGAACATCCTGACTTAAAAATGGGTACGACTTTACTAATTTTCATTAAGTCGGGAAAGATACCGTCACTTAGGCAGGAATTAAAAATAGTAGCTAATAACGGTGCAATGTTAACAATAATAGCTTCTATAGCTTTAACAGACAGTCCCCATATATCTTCTGTAGTTTTTATTTTAATTTGCTTGAAAGCCTTTATTATTTGACAACTGGTTACCTTTTGAAAGTTAAACTTAGGCATATTTCCAGTAACATTTTCCTTTAAAAAAGATTCCGCTAGATCTACTGATGAATCTAAATGTTTAGTTAAGTCCAATGGTATGTTAGTGAAAAAATTATCAAGATAATTGGCAATAGTAGATTTATCTGAAATAAGGTCGTCATTTATGCGGAGAGCAATTTTGTTGTCATTTTTTTTATTTTTCCCAGTTTCAGTATTAATAATTTGCCAGGTAGTTTTTATTTTATTATCTGACAATCTAAGCTTTTCACTTATATAATTAGATTTAGCCTGCATACATACTTTTTTAAATAATTTTGAATATAATCCGACATATTTTTTAAAGTTGACATCAGGTGTATAGGACCTTTTGTCATATAACTCATACAAAATTTCCCTACTACGTCTAATGCCTTTAGTGGCCCAAGCACTAAATTTTATTTTAGAGTTAATTTTAATAGTTTTAATTTTACATACTTGGTCAAACTCTTTACGTATAATTTTAAATAATGATGAGTACATGTCGTTTGGACTGCCATCAAGTGTAAAAGTATCTATTTTTGATTGTACATTATTGTTAAATTGACCTAGGATTTTCTTGGATAACGGCCTAAAAGTTATTAATCTACTGGTTTTGTCTACAGCATGTTCTAATTTCACTAATTGGCATTTATGGTCAGATCTAACCCCTATCTTTATACCTTTTTCAAGTACTTCGAAGTTTGTTATGATATTGTCAATACAACTCGAAGTTTCAGACGTAATTCTAGTAGGCTCCGAGAACAAACATGTAAAATTAAATGAGCCGAATAAAGACACAAACCTACACTTATCAACCGAATCAACTAGTAAATTAATATTAAAGTCCCCACAGACTAGAACTTTTTTATTATTTTTAATTTTATTTAAAATATCCTCCATAGTTGATAAAAATAGCGAAATATTTGATGAAGGAGGTCTATAGACACACAATATGACATAGGAATTTGTTTCCGCACATGCGACCTCACACACTCGTTCAGCAGAGAGGCAAGAGATATCCTTTCTTTCCCTAAATGTGATATGATCACGAACTAGAATTAAGGAACCTCCACCTTCCGCCGAAATCCTGTTAAACGAGCTGGCGACCCTGAAACCATTCACATTGAAATTCATAAGGTGCGCCTTCAACCAGGTCTCTGTGAAACATAATATACTAATGTTAAAAGTGTCAATAAAAAGTTCAATCTCTAAAATTTTGCCAGAGAAGCGGTTTATATTCTGATGAGATAATACTATATAATTTTCACCACTTCCTTTTGTCAAAGTTAAAAGTTTAAATTATTATTTACCACATTTATTTTAGTAACATTACTAAAAGTGGTAGTGCCTGTGGTCTTCGTCATATTACTTATGACTGTGTTTAAAAAATTAGCTACAGGTGTAGCAAGTAAATGTAAATATTTATTTGGTAGATACAATGTATCCCTAGTCTGTTTAAAATATTTACCAATAAATATATTGGTGTCAAAAAATAAAAATTTGTCACTATAGTGACTTATTAAAAATTGCATGTGCCTATTTAACACATGAGTGTGGTTATTTACATTATCTGACACATTATTTAAATATGGGAAGGCACACAATATGATTTTGGGACATTTGAGTTTTAATAATATTTCAAAACTCTCAGTAATGTCCCGCTTTTTTAGACCTTAGTCAGATCGTCCGTCCACCTTGTAGGCGGGCGTCCAACACTTCGCTTGCCTGTACGTGGCCTCCACTCGAGAACCTTTCGGCCCCAACGGCCATCGGTTCTACGAGCTATGTGCCCGGCCCACTGCCACTTCAACTTGCCAATCCTATGGGCTATGTCGGTAACCTTGGTTCTCCTACGGATCTCCTCATTTCTGATTCGATCTCGTAGGGAAACACCGAGCATAGCCCGCTCCATGGCTCGTTGAGTGACTTTGAGCCTTTTAATGAGGCCCACAGTGAGAGGCCACGCCACGTGGCAAGTATAATGTAGTCATAAAATTTTCTATATATTCTGAAACCACACCAGACTTAAAGCAGGGAGAGAAATGTATATGTATATATTGAAAAAAATTTTTTTTATTTAAATAGCTGATACATATCTATCACATGCCATGATCAAGCACAACATTTCTAAATTAACTGAAATGTTATCTATTCAAATATGAGTCTGAATATAATTATAATCATAATTTGCGTTTTAGTCATAGATTCACATCATAATAAAAAGTGGTTATTCCGGATTATTAATATTACATGTTAAATTAACCAACACTTTGATCAGAATATATGGGGGACAAGAACTTGTTTTCGAACATAATTCTACATAAATTAAATAGAATTAAATTGAACATGGCACATAATTTGTCAGTAAGTCAACAGCCAAGTTACATGCCATTACACAAAATATTTCTTCTTACTTTACTAGTATGAGATTTTTGGAAAAAGTACTTTATTATTTCTAAATAGGATTCCTGAACGGGTCTTTGAGAATTAAGAAATGTCAGTGATTTTTATAATATGCAATAATGTATATTCTATTGAGAAAGAGATTTCAAATCATACTAGTAGTTATTTATATCCAACAATTTCATCAGTTATCTAGAGCAGTATCATGTTAACTATGAAATATTTAACAAACAAATAAATACACTCAATAGTTACATTGACATTCCTTCCTTCCTTCTGTACTAAGATCAAATCTTATGTCCTGGTTATCTGATAACTATGTTTTGGTCATACAGACTCCCAAACTCAAAACAAATATAGAGGTTGTCAATTGAAGTTCAACATCTTTTGAAACAACATATTTTCGTATAATTTAAATTCCTTGACATCAAAACATATAGGCATTTAATCTTATCGAAATAATCACCTTGAAAAAACAGTCAATTTGAATTATGCAAGTTGAATAGTATTGGACAAAATTACCAATAAACTGATATTCGCCTTTTAATTACATCTTGTCATATGAAACACAAGCAATAGTGTTCTTAAAGGGATATTGTAAAAAACATACCACAGTAAAGCCCTTGATGGGTTACAGGCAGAGCAAAAGCAGGATTAATATAACAGTATAGGATTTAATATATAAAGAATACACATACATTGACATCGAAAAGAATATGACAAGTGCAGACAGAACAAACTACATTTGAATTAATTGTTATGTTTATATACAATAGTAACCAGTCCTAACAGTTCTATTTATTTCTAAGACAACAAACATCTTTTATGAGTTCTTCAAGGCATGTCAGACCATTCCAATAGAAAGCAAGTAGAATATTCTAAAATTATTCAAATCCACCCACCCTAGCTAGGCTGAAGTTATGAACTAAGACTTAAAACCTCCCTATCACACAGAAAGTCCATACCCAAGTTCGGAAGTATACGGGCTGATACTTTAAAAATTAAACCAATCTAAACAAGGTTAAGTTTATTAATCCAGGCAAATTCATTATATCAAATGCTTGTGAAATTACATCATATCCTTTAATCCTAATTCAAGCAAATAATGAAACTGACAATATAAATACTGACAGCTCAGATGGTATATATTTTTTTTTTTTTTTTATTTATGGATGTTTGGTACCTACCAACTAGTTCTTTATTTAATTATAATTCCTGTTATAGCATTTGCTTTCCGTGTCTGTTACGAAATTTATTTAATGACCAAGTAATATAATTAATTATTTCTCTCAATTTAAGCTGTATTTCTAAACACAAATATCTATTGATAAAATTCAACAAACAAAGTTTTACTTTTAAGCAATACCAGTTGTAAAATCAACCAAAAACAACAAAGTAACAAGAAAATTTTTCCTTCGCCATTTAAACATTAATAAGAACATAGCAATCATTACAATTACATTGGTATAAACTATAAACCAATATAATAAAAATGTAAATAATATTTTTATAAGTGTACATTTTGATAACATTTAAGCAAATGATGTATTTGTATGTGAACAGTTCATATTATCATGTTTCCTAAATATATAACCGAAATTCAATGAGACATGCCATCAGTTTGAAATACCAATCTGCTATCTAATATTATGTACATAACAAATTAGCTGATACATTTCGATTTAATTTTGGGTAGCTACCCGGTTGTATCTAGTCTGTGTATAATTAGTGTATTCAAACTCAGCCAATGTAAATATTGTAACCATAATAAAAAAAAACTTACTTGCAAAGTATACGGCTTATCGTTGACCTCTATAGTTTTGTTCATAAACTCCACGCCTATAGTGTGGAAGCTGTGGTCATCGAAGTGGTTGGATATGAATCTGCTCATCAAGCAGGACTTGCCCACGCCGCCATCGCCCAGTATCACGATCTTCAACAAAGTGTTTTTGCTCTGGTTCCTCCGATCACATTCATCCACCATTATGATAAATCACACATTATCCGCCACTAAAACGATTCTTTATGAGCACAGCCTTGAAACTCGCAACAAAATGTTTAATTAATGACTCATTTCCTCAACGCTTTGATTGAACCACGACTCTTTTGCTAATTGACTTCGATCGATGTTACATAATAACCGTTGATAATGAAACGAAAATTATATTAATTATTGTTTTACCATATATTTATCGCGACGCACAGCTGTTTCTACGATTACGGATACGCTAAAGCAAACGTCCAAAATGAAAACATCCTCCGAAACGTCCGAAAGCGAAACAATATGTCAAATAGTGTTGGTCCGTGACTATTTTACTAATCGACTTTATAAAATCGATATTTCATGAAATATTAAATAGGCTAAAAACATCATATCATATGTATTCTTAAAGTAAGTATAGAATAGATACCTTAATATTATCAACAATAATATATTAAAAAATATACTTTTGTCTGATTGTTCTCCGACAGGATATCTGGAGGAAACCTTTCATCCTATAATCTAATTTGAGTCAATCGAAAATTCTGACCGCCATTTTGAACTTTAGATTACGATTGTCATTAAATTTGATTTAAACAGGAATCTTTCTTTTGACATTTCAAATTGATAGTGACAATTTAACAATTTGGCCGCCATTAAGAACATTTTTGATTGATATAGAAAAAGAGAGAGGAGACAATATTTATAGGACATACCGTTTATTTGTATTATGTCTCATTCTTTCGAAGACAAAAGGTGAAATCCAACTATAGTATACCGTCTAACGCGTAAAGTAAATAAGAGGCTATAAATACTAGATGCGACTAACGGGCCAATCAGGACAATGGAACATACAAGGTCACTACATAAGCGTAAGACTGATAATGCACTAAAATGTGCACACAACAAAAGAATCAATTGTTCAAAAGTTTTAAGTTTCTTATTGGTCTGTGATAAATAGGTTTGTCACTATTTGGTGCCGCTTCTTTAAAATCTATATTATTATTTTTAATACTTTCTTGTAGGTTGCATTTCTGAAGTTTAATTGTTAAATGTTTTCAGCATTTTAAACTATTTCATATTATTATTGGTAAATAGAAAATTGCTTGCTTTTATTGGGTAGTAAACTGTTATATAAAGTGGTATTTTAAACTGTGTTTTAAACGAAAGTTACACTTGAAAGTAGTGCAGCGACAGTTAAAATTAATCGACTAAAATATTTAAAAAAATCATGAACAGAGCCCTCTGTCGTTAAATAAGGCACAATAATTAATATACTAGAAGCGTAAATAATTTAGAGGCGTTATCAGCCTTTCCGCTAGGTGTCGACCGCAGACCGATTACCTTTGTTTTGGCAGCCGTGAGTCGCGAGATGTCATGTTCATTCGTTGGAGCGGCACAACACAACTTAATACTTATTCCGCTTTGTTTTGCGGAGGTGAGAGGACGCTGTGTGACGATCGCTCGCGTTTGTGCATTGTGTTCAATGTTTTACTTGATATAAGGATTTTTCAGTGAACTGACTATACAATAATTAGAGAAAAGTGTGTTCTAATTGCAACGAAGACATTGGATGTGTTGAAACGAACGAAAGCTAGTTATATTTGCGCAATCGTTGGTGAGACTCGATGTCAATAAACTTGTCGGTTGTATTTTATGGGAAAGGTGTGCCGCATCGTGGTGGTACCTGTTCGCGGCGGGCGGGTGCTGGAGCCTCGGAGAGTGGTGCCGGCTACTGAGAGCGATGGCGCGTCGTTGGAGTTAGGATCGTGGTGAGTGGTTTTGATATTGTTTGGGGCAGCAGGATAGCGAGGTGCGCTAGGGGCGCGCGGGGCGGCGGGTGCGGGGCGCGGGCGCGTGCATTCACCTCTGACCCGCGCGCGGGGCGAGCGGCGCTCAAGGTCGGTGCGCCGGCTGAAGGTCGCTGGTCACGTGACGCGAAGGGTGCTCACCCCCGCCCCTCGCGCTCGCGCCTTCTGCTCTACACCACCGTTTGTTTGTACACACAATCGAGCACAAAAGTGGTTTTACACGAATCCTTCATTGTATTCCAATAGGGAAAAAAATGATGCGCTACTTCTTTGAAAAAACAATAAGACTAAAGTAATTTTTACGTGTACATTTTGAATTTAAATAAACATCGCATTAGTGAAGGAATAAATAACAGAGTTGATTATAGGAATTTAGAAACGTGCGGATCAAGGTCTGAATTTAAATCAAGGTGAGCAATCGCATATAACTATTATGTGTTATAACTGAACGACAAAAACAGCAATAAAAAGTGGCATGTGATATTATGGCATTTTGAATTATCACGCTATTAATATATCTGGTACAAATAAAAGAATTAATAGGTATGCTGAATATTATAAAGCATTATCTTGTAGTATGATCCGGGTATCGGAATGTACTTATGAAAGCGTTCTTTGTTTGTCATTTTTTAATATATTATAAACTCATGATGTCATCAAAGATGTATAATGTTAACTTTCTTTATACACTTTTTACCAGTGTCTACACATTGACATTTCTATTATGCTATACATGAATCAATAATAATATAATATGTAATCTACACATAAAAACATGCATAGGTACTTTTAAACAAAAAGCTTAGTAGAGTCCATTATAAAATATGACCCATTCACTTGACTGTCGTGTTAGCCCTATGGTATCTTAATAATCTCAAGTAAATTTTTAGTTTAAAGTATTTTGTGAACTTGTTTGGTGCATTTGTTACTTTCAGTGACACCGTCATTCCAATAAAATGTAGATATTTTATCTTCCTATACTGTTCATATTACTGATCGTCATAACAGCTATTTATCATTGATATCATCACATATTGTTACCTACGAAAGGATGTGATTATCTCTCGTCGAGATATACCCCTATAATATACCCTTTTCGGCTACCCGCTACTGTTTCATGTATTTTGCTACCTAACCCACCACAAATGGAGTCGGTGAACTAATAACTGCAGCCACCAATATGTTATTTAATAATTATAAACGTCTTAAAAATGTATATAATATATCAAGAATCAAAAATAACTTATTGCAAATTTAAGTAATATTTTTTTTTATACTGATATAGTTCTTATTCTACATAGCGACTCAACATGGCGTATCTACCAGTATCTATTTTGAAATCACATTGTCTCATGCGCCGTCGTTGCCACGTAACGGTTTACTCTGCATATATATATATGTCGATATATATCTTGTTGCTATTTGGTATGCGATTATCATAATTCACGAATGAATATGGTAGCTTTTATTAATAGACTTCCCTAGCTTAGAATGATTTAATGTACGAACTTAAGAGTATAATTAAAGACCTAAGAATGACCACATAAATAAATATTCCAATTACAGTTGGTGTCCGTTTTTTAATTCAAGCTTTGTAAAATAATATTAATTTACAAGCCTATTGATCCGAACTTTGTAATAAAATCAATTTAAATAAATTGACAATAATGAACAAGTCTACCCGTTACTTTTACGGAGCTTTAAATGTTAATATTTGGTAACTGGATTTTAAACTTCGGCAAATATAACCGAGTATTGTTTTCAATGTGTAATATTTGTCACATCTTTACCGTAGTTAATGTGTATTATGTTACAGAAAGAATTTTATTGAATTAATACTAAAATAAACAACATATTATAATACGACGAAATATTTGTGTCTAATTACCTGCCTTTTGTTTATTTTAAGGTGTCTTAAAATTCTTGCTTTATTAGTTTTCTTGTCAGTCTACGTAGTCTTCTTTGATTTCATCTCTTTTTATACAATCTCATAATAATCCTCTATTTTATCTGTGGCAGCAATATCCAAATGAACTTAAAAAAAATGTTAGCCTTGTCAAGAAGCCGATTCGCTGAATCCCTTCCTAATATCATGTTGTACAATTGACTGAGAAAATAATCTCTTTCTTCTTTTCAAGAACTTAGTACAGCTAACCAACACCCAGATTGCTCTCCAATGGGTTTTAATCAAAGCCTTTTACCTACTTTCCTCTAAGATACCCGTTAATTTGTTTCTTTGAGGATTCAAAAGTTTACACTGGCCTGTATTTCACGGTTACATACAAATTTAAAATGTAATTTGTAGCATTTTGCGAATGTCGTATGAAATATTTATCTTATCAATTCGATCATACAATAATTGCACAATGATTCATTGTATCATTACGAAATTTCCAATACCTAACATTCGTGGTTTTATTTCAATGTTCAAATTCTTACAAGATATTAAATTGAACATTATTTTAATAACGTTCAAGTAGACTTTGGTATATCGCACCCCCGGTGCAACAATGTCACTTATGCAAAAATGCAACTTTTCAAGAGAAGCATTTGAAACTTTGACATCATATAAAATAGTGATATTTCAAGACATAGACAAGATGAATAGCTCCATAGGTCATATTGCAATATCAAGTTTTAACATACTGTTAAAATAATGACGCCATATTATTGTAAAAATATACTGTAAGATTATTTTTAACCATCCAACCATTGCAATTTTTGCAGAAGTGACATTGTTGCACCGGGGGTGCGTTATTTGTACTTGTTGATTACATTTTTATTGATTTTTGTCTGAACTTTTATGTCTGATTGCGTTATTGCCAAATGTTTATTATTTTGGGTGTGTCGTGAATCGTGATATATTTGTTCTTCAAATTACTGTTGGCTTGCCCCGGGAGGTAATAGGCTCGCCTCTTTTCAGAAATTGAGACGGAAACTAGCATGACGGAGTGTGAGTGGCACTAATGACATCTCTGTTTACCTCTTGTAAGATACAGGCAAAAACTTAAAATATGTGTCACATTTATTTCTGTAATATGGAAAGGACGACCATCTTTATATGTACGTTTAATAAGATTAATATAAACAAGAATAAAATTAATATGTATTTGAAATATCAAAGATAATTGATTTAATAATATACCGAGATAAACATTGGCGTTCCTATTTACGATCTCTTTGTCGAAAGCCGGTTGGCGCCCAGTCTGCGGAGAATGATAGAAGTACTATTTCGTAAATCCTTCGTCTCGACAGACATTGAAAGATTTTATTGAAACGCCAAGATTTTCCGTCGTCTGGCGCTAATAAAAATCTTAAAATGACGAATTTTATAGCGCATTCCGCGTGTTTTAACATGCATCTTTTCAGGATACGCAGTCTTTTTATCGTTGTTTCGTCTACGAAACGAGAGCGACTTTTTATTAACACGACGATGGCCTTGTGGACACGTATAAATTGCTATCAAAATAACTGCACTGCATTGTGTACCATCTGTATCCACAGGCGACCTCGTGTTATGATTCGTGATCTGCGAAAGCCACTTAACATTGGGGCCTCGCGATATACACGAATACATACTAGTGACGAAAACTTTGCATATATTAATATAGCACATTATCGACACCAACCGGCTAGCCGGCCAACATGTTAATGAGGTTGTGTTTTAAAATTATACGCCAAAGTCTGAGGATATTTTACGGGAACAACAACTTCTGGTCGTGTGGGAGCGCCAGATTAATTAGTGAAATATTAGTTTGTTTCCGCGTTGTAGTAAATATTTTCACAATTTTAATTTGTGTCTTAAAATTAAATCCTTCGTTAGTTATCTAATATGTCAATATGCAGTTTGTTTAATCTAAATAGAATTAAATCAATTTGACTATTGATCGTTATTTTGTTCTTTATTTTTGAAACTATTTGACATTATAGAAAAGGTTGGAAGTGAGACTGCGATACGATCGACAGCGTTAACTTTTACGCCAGGAAATGCCACATGGTCTGTTTCAAAAGTGGTTCCACCTTGAGTGCAGACACGCCTTCAGCGCTTTCGTCACACAAATGTCTGTGGGTGGTAATTGTATCGGTGTCATGTTTAAAGTAAATATATGTGCTGTTAGATTTACACTTCATTAAAATAACTTCGCAACTGCTATACATTTCAATGGAAGTGGTTTCACAACTTTGAGACAAATTATAATACAGCTTGCAAATGTTTTGCTCTCGAATTAATTCGTTCATGCGTCATAGACTGCTCGTAAATCACGGATTTGTTCGTGTTGAAGAATATTTCGAGATTTTACTGTTGTGATGTTTCGTAAGTCATTTTAACTTGAATAGTTTTCTGTTTAGAGAAATATTGTAAAGTTTTATCTGTGAAATGTATCGGTTGGGATTTATCGAGCAGTCGGAGTCTAAGCCGCTTGATTTATGATACGAATAACAAATAATGGGATTATCTATTCAGTTCTCCGACATTCGTAGTTTAATTGCAAAATGAGTGACGAAATAGGAACATGGCTGGTATTGTTTGCTGTTAGTGGAATGGAATTGATTAATAGTTGAACTGCTGTAATTAGCCATTAACTTTACAGTTAGGTTGAAATGTTATTGACTTTGTGCCAAGTTGTCGACCTGGTTCATAAATTTTTGTTCTGTAAACGAAGCAATTGGCAACTGTTACATTGAAAAGTAGGAAATCAAACATCAATTGTGTGGCGCCAAAGATTCTAATTGGAAAAACTTATGTTGACGTTTTTAGTCGCTATATTTGTTTTTCTTCAAAAGTCGTCCGATATGAAGGAATCGTGACCGACCTCAATTGATTTCACCAATTACTATAGGTGCTAGACGCCAGCTTTGGTAAATATATTGCATTAAACATGACTGGTTTCGTTGGCTCGTATAATTTGTACAATACTGTGGAATGATGTGCTATAAATAATTTATTTCGGAGCTATTGTGTTGTCGTGTTTCATTTTAATAGTGACGTTGGTGATATTATTACGATTAGGTTTTCGCATCTATTGTAGTATTATAAACTTCACTATTGAATAATAAGTAAAACAAGGCTCTTATTTCATTAAGTTAATAAATTATGGAGTTGGTAAAGAGAAGACAATTAAACACGTGCTAATCATTTTTTAGAGGTATACAAATTTAAAAATTGTTTATTAAGTTTAAATATAAACATGCAAAAACAATAATTATTCAAAACATAATCCATGACAGTGTATAATCAAGCAATGCATTAAAGTTCACTCCAACAGTTTGTAAAGTGCATTTAACTTTACTGTTTGTTAACGAAATGCCATTTATCGGCGGGCAAAGGTCGGGTTCAGCATAAACTGTTCAAACAAACGTTGGACGCGACTATACTCTCACTACTTTCACGTGAGCCTGTGTGTGTGCGGCGCGGCGCGGGGCGGGGGCGCGCAGCTGTGTGCGTCGCGACTCGCGGCCGGTGACCTTGCTATCAGGCGGAAGCGTGCGGCCGAGTGAGTCAGCGCGCGTCTGCCGAGGGAGCATGGACCTTCGCCTGCCGTCTATACTGCTGTACACTACGCCAACCATTCTCATTTACCACCTTATCTACGGAATGGGATTAGACACGCCTTTGTGTCGTTCGATATTTGAAATTTGTGATGCGTTCCAATTTTGATTGTTGCGTTATACTTTTTAAATTTTTGTTCTTTTTTGAACTGGTACGTCATTAAAATCGTTAAAAACAACTTCGAATATTGTATTACTTATATTGGAATATTTTTATTAAGTTTGGTAAGTCCTGTACTTTCATATTATTCGCATTTAAATATCAAATAGAGGTCGAGGTCGGTTTCGTCTTATAATTGAATTTCGAATATAGACGCCATGTTCCACAGTAGTGACGTCATTGAGGTTAAAAATCCTTTGTTTAAAGAGTTCTCGCAAGTGCGTATTGCATTAACTTGCGTACAGCCCAGAACGGAGCTATGTATGAAATTCTTTTGCGTAGTATACATTATATGAAGGATCTGCGGGCGACTGTACGCATAAATAGCCTTGATAGGTGGCGGCATGACGCGCTATATGGAAATTAAGATGTAATAACCTCGCACTCGCCTTTGTAAAAATACTTATTGTAGTACGCGCGACACGAGGTGCTCAAAATGTACTTGTGAAATTCAACAGCAATTTTTTTTAAAGAATTCCTATAGTTTTAAATATAGGATAACTCTTATAAGGTATTTTGTACAGATAAAGACATTTACAAACTTTCACATACCCATTTCATGAACACTGAATCACTCGAATAAACAAAATCGTGGGCCAAACAAATATTAATTTATGAGCATGAATGGGTGCAGGCTTTTTCAATAAATAATTGTAAAAAAACATTTGAGGAAGCCTATTTCGGCAATTCAATTCCTTTTAGATTATGTTTAAGCCACTTTGGACGCAAAAAGCTAATAACCAACGCAAGAAGCCTATACTGCATTTTCCTTGGTGCAATCCAAATAGTGATGGTATAAAATGACGACAGACAATTACCAACCATTCGACACAATCATATAAGTTTGGAAATTTGACTCAAATTTATGTTCTTTAACGTGTACATCGATCATTCGTAGTTACTTGATGATATTGCAGTAAATTGTCTATCTAATAGTTACGAAATAATTTACTTTGTTCATACTGCTGAGTATTATTTGACTGCACAATGTTTATGGACCTAAGTTTTGTGAGTTATTACAAAATGACGAATGATATTACAAAATGAAGCCAAATGAATGTACAAAGTGTAGTATTTTTTTCCTATTCTACATTTTGAAAAACATAATATCTTCATGTCTGATTGTTTGTATTTTTATAATTATTGATTTTGAGAATATTTTATCGGCTATGTTTATCTATACATATAAATAAAATTGAAGTGTCTGTTTGTAAATTGAAAATTAAAGAAAATGTCCAACTAGATATCGTTATATACACGATACCTATAACGAAAATGATCTTAGTTTTTTTTTGTCTGTCTGTCTGTCTGTCTGTCTGTTTGTTCCGGCTAATCTCTGAAATGGCTGGACCGATTTTGACGGGACTTTTATTGTCAGGTAGCTGATATAATAAGGAGTAACTTAGGCTATATTTATATTAGAAAAATAAAGTAATGTTGCAATGCCCAAGTACTGTCCAGTACCGCGCGCAGCTCACGCGCATGTCACCACTGGGACGTCATGTTGGGCGCCTCCAACCACTTCTCCCACCAACGAATCAATAATTAAAATAAAAATGCAAAAACAAAAAACTAAATAAACTAATTAACTTTTTGTTAAATTTCACGCGGACGAAGTTGCGGGCACAGCTAGTCAGGAATAATGTAGGATTCAAATGGTGAAATATTTTTTTTAAGCAGTCCAGTAGTTTCAGATCCTATTCCACGCAAACATACAATAAAATATTTTCTTTATTATAGACAACTTATTTGTGAACTGTGGCAGAGCGCCATTATGTTCGACCGATCAAATAAAAGCTGAACCTATCGGTCCCGTGCATATGAGTGTATAAGGAAAGCGTCAGTGAGAGAGTAATAGCGACTGATAGTAAAGCTAGCCGCCACCTGAGAAGATGACCACGACCACTTTGCCAAGAGTGTTAACGACTGAGAAGGAAGGGAAGACAACTGATGGTCAAAACGTGATTATTTTTCAGCATGGTTATAGATTTTCCGTGCAGATTGTAGTATACATATCTACAATAGGACCTTTGAATAGCTATGCATTAACTATCATAGTTTTACAACAGAAACTTTCAAGTCAACTTTACTAAAGGCTTTAACGAAGCCATAAATACACATGAATACATAAATTACACCTCATTACGCGTATTATATAATACCTAGTTAGTATAAATAACGCAAATCGCACATTGCAAGTAAATTGTTCGAATTACCATATAGTTGAGCTGATCGCGGAAGCACCGTGTACATAAACACCAGTATTTAATGTGAAAAACAAGTTTGTAACGTAAGTACCTGTTGGGGCTTAGAAAGCTGGCTTTGTTTCATACTAGTCTCTGGGATTTATATCAAACTTATAACTTGGCAAGAAGAGTACGATGCGGTGACAATTGGCATTATAGAAAAACAATTACGGCAACTCTATTAAAAATGTCATTGTGTCTGTCGAATTTTATATAGGTATTTCTATACATTTTCGTACTTTTTTTGTTTGTTTTGTGATTTTAAATAAATAATGAGATAAGTAACAACACGAATAAAATATTATATTTTTTTTACTGATGACTGGCCAAGGCATTAAGTTTTAAAACTCTAAAAAGCTTGTGTTACTACGTGCCAGCCTACTACGTGATAGGACTTGCTTATCACCTTATTTAACACAAATTGCTGACTAACAGATTACTAACTTTCCAAAGTCAATAACCAATATAATGCCTAAAGATCCATTCGTATTGTTCATTTGTTTTGTATTGCTTTTATTGTAGTAATAATTAAATAAATTATTGTAATATACTTATAACTTGTAATTATCAATTCGTCAACGTTGGAAAACAATAGGCGATCGTTGTTTATTGGTTAATAACAGTATTATTTACGCCCAATGTTACTGGCAAATTTGAGTGTTAGGACAATGTTTTCCTTGACGAGTCGATTGTTGTACAAATATACCATTATCCTAATAATATAATATTTGTATATCTAGGTTAATAACAAACAGCACGTTATCTTTTTCAGGGTATTTTTCATGCTATCTACTTCGGTTGATAACTACCATCGAAGCTGTGTGGGGAATCCTGTGTTTGCAATATTTTAAGCCAGTCACCACTTCCGATAACATATATGAAAAAGTACTTGAAATAGAATGGTATTGCTACGATTCAAAGGATTTTAGTCAACTATAATAATTTGTTACAAACTGGTTTAATCACATACCTTTTAATTCCTCTGCAAACTTTCAGATAGGGTTTCCTCAAGATGATTTCCTTAAACTTCAGAGTCCCACGCATAATTCTGAAACCGCATACTTGTGTGCCCTAAACTCGATCTTTTGGTTTCTATATCTTCCTTCAAACATGTTTTATAATTCTTATAAACAATACCGTTTAATTATTTAATCGTTTGACAACTAAGCTTATCGGCGTAGCCTGTATTTGGAGTCACGAATGTTCCGGAAACTAGCGACTGCTCAGTTTAAAAGCGGTCGCCGAACATTATTGAACTGCACGATCGCAGATGTGACGAGATACACCATAGAAATATGGCAATAACCCTTTGCTTTATAGTCTGCCCTACCGATAATAAGGGACTGCTTGGCTTTATAGAGCTTTGTCTTACCAAGTAATATTAACATTACGTTTTGTTTTTGTTTTGTCTTGTTTGTTTATGTTGCATCATGACTGTGCCCTGGATGTATTTAAAACGAAATTGAAATGAAATAGTTAGTTATACGTATACCATATTTTTGTTCCATCTACTGATGATTGGTTTATTAGCAATTTTTGATAAAATATAAAAAAAAAATACTCGTATCTCCCTAATAGAAACAGGAACTTCACGTAATATGAAATAAAACATGAATACAATCCAATATGTATCATGCTTTCCTCATAGCTATTGTAATATTTGCTAACATAAAACATCCTTCCTTATTTACGTATTTAGATTATTGAATGTTTTCTATCTTTCGGAACAATTTTGAATTCAGTTTGAGCGAAGAAGACAAAACTTTCAATAAATAAAATATTCTTTACAATTATCTGAATAAGGTCTTACTACCAACCTAACTAAAATTGGAGGCGACTGCACAGCTTATATTGTAACTTGTAATACAAAGTTCCCGTCAGCAGATAGAAAGTCGATATCACGTATGAGAGATAATCTCCATCGGATGTGTCTCACGCTTGGGTCCCATGTGCGTAGTGGAGCATCGCGACCCCGGCGTGACACGGTTCCCGTCCACGCTGCGTCACGCGACACCACTTCCCTGTTATTGATACCTGATGAATGACATCCACACCATGGTGAACTTGCTGTTTAACCTGAAAAGTAACAGGTACTTTAACTATGAAGGAAATATTTTGAGGAATCATCCCGTTGAGATTAACAATTATTGTGGTAGAAGATAGAAAATCACTATGAACTATGATGGTGAAAGAAAACATTATGAGGTAACCTGCACAAAATAGTAATTTGTAAGAATTTCTATAATATTTTAAGTCCGCCAACCCGGACTAAGCCAGCGTGGTGGATTATATGCTCTGACTACTTTTAATCGTACTCTCTATTGTAGAGGAGACTCGTGTCTTACAGTGTGAAGTATATGGGCTCATGCAGTGGTAGATGAATTCAATTTGCACAAGGTTAGCGTGGTGGAATGTCATAGTGAAGCTATGCTTTGCAGTGGGACGTGCAACACTGGATTATCATTGATATTATCTGCCATTAAACCATGGACTAAAATCACTAAAAATTCGTTAATTCAGGGAATTCCTATATTTCGACGATCTCTACTCCGACTTAAAAAAAAGCATACCTATACTGGGTGCTGTGAGTGAAAATATTACATTTTTTTTTTTCTAAATCTATGACAAATAATGTATTTGTTTCAGAAAACTCTACTTCACTTCTTGAAAATATAATGAAGCAATTCTTGAACACTAAAGCTAGAATTGCTAGGTGCGACTTAATTACTCAATCTCATTATGAAATTTTAATGATACTAACCCGAGATTTTAATGAAAAACATTGCGTTACGTGAACAAGCATGAACTTCCTCATTATACCCGCGGCAGACTACTTGTGACTCTCATGCGTATTGAATTGTCCAATTAAATTAATTGTGACATACATGCATACTTCTATTTGTATTATTTGTGTATAAGAAGGGACTTATCGGTGTGACAAAATGAGACCCAAAGCAAATGTTTGTGGATCACACAATCATTGCCAATTACAATATTATAGAAGCAAACAAAAACACATTGCTGAAAATTCAAACTGCTTCCCGATTACAGAACCGCACAGTTTATAAAGACAAAAATATGTAAATTTTAGAACCTTTGCACAAACGATTATTACTCGTTTCGCCTCGCTTTGCTTTGCCTCCAAACTTCACTAAAGTGTTTTAAATACCAAGGAGACAAAACTACAGCACTAAATTACTCAGTTATCTGACACATATCAGCGAAATACGAGTTTATTATTGTTTCCAACATTTCCGAGGTACGGCTCGGCGGTGCAAGGCTAAATCGCGACTGTACGCGACTTTTCCCGGATTTAGTTCATAGCAACGCCGGCATCCGGTTGAATTACAAAATAATTTTAATAGGCGAGGCGCATCGTACGCAAAGGTGAGGCAACTGAGTGTCGACTTGTTGCGGCAAACGCCTCAGATCCTGATTGCCTTGGCGAACATGCCATCGTTTGCCAGAGAGCGCAGATCCGCGTCTTTAGGCTCGGAATTTTGTGGCAATAGTAATGCTTATAGTACAAAATATTAACGATGCGATTATAAATTGTGATTTGAGCGACAACCAGCTGAAACATTCATTGAAAAGGATAATCTCAAGGCATTTGCGAGAACAATATTACTGTCTTATTATAGAGCAGGAGTTAAAATAAAATTTAAAGAGTTTTTTAATCTCTTATTCCAGGATCGCTATTATTTGCACCTCATGAAATGAGTCTTCAGTTGTATTACTTTGTATATAGAAAAGCTCAAAATAGAAAGAAAAGAAAGTAGAAAAGATTTTTTTGTAATAATTAGAAGTTTACAGCTATAATAAGTAAAATATAACAGTGCTTTTCACAAAACAGCTCATAATCAGCATGTGCTGGTAATAAAACCAGCGCTGGTCTTCCAAATACAAGTGGCAAAGAGCGCTGCTTTCAAGCATTTTCACAGTATCCCACTTACGCCACACGGCGCCCACAAAATATAATTATTATAAATAATTAGAATAATTTCCAAATGCCGATTTCCACAGGTTGGGTGAACGTGTAATCGCGTTACATTACGAATTTCATCCGCTTGCGGTGCGGCATGACCCCGTACGTAATGTGTGCAGTTGCGACACGAAGTAAAAGGCAAAAAGGCTCGGATGCATGGCCGAGCCGGAGCGATAACCGTTTGGCCTTTACAATTATGTTTTAGTTAATTTTATTGAAGATGCTATGTGGACAGTTTTTTAGTTGTGTAAGGAAATGCTGCGATTGCTCATTTTTTTATTTCTTAACTTTATTTTATACCAGGAAAAACAGAAACTAGAACAAGATATAAAATAAGTACAGTCTTATTGCACTAGCCAATCTCTACCAGGCAACCTTTGCATGGTCATAAGAGAAAGGAGAAAGAAAGGGCAGTCTAGGGTGCATAGTGAGGAAAGTATATATCAACAAATAACAATATTACAAAATAATAAAGGAAAAATATTAGGCATTCTTAAAATGCTTTTTTGTTTTAGCCAGGAACTAGCTTAAGTTTTTCAATTTAAAAGAAGAATGAACTTGAGTATATTTAAAAATAAATTGGAGATAATCCTCTATATTTTTCATTAGGGTGACCAATTAGTGAGTGTATCATTACGAATAAGAAAAACCTTTCAGATAGACAATATCAAAAATAAGCCACTATCGTTATGAAATTCGATATTGTCAGTCGATCCCTATAGGAACCGGACGTGATAAAAATCGACGCGATTATTTTTTATCAGAAAATCACCATATTAAATATATCTGGGTATAATAAACAGCGAAGTCAATGAGAAAGTAAGCTACAGGCGTTTTAAGATATTAATACAAATAATGGTGGTATTTATATTCTGAAAACGTGCAGGCATTTAACGGTTTTTATCTTCGCTGTGGCACAAAAAGCAATGTGCAGTTCTCGTTCAGTTTTATATACCTATAACATATATGTAATTCGTATGTATAATATCAACGGAGTATATCATTAAATAAATACTTTGCTGAACATTTTCAAATCATCTTTTCCTTATAAAAGCTAAGCGTAAAGCTTATGTAAAAAAATGGTTGCCTGTAAAGTCGGTTTTACGGGCGAAGATTTTACGTGACAACGTCTTTTTCTCGGTAGAATATTTATTGATATGAATATAATTAAATTGCACAATAGGAACAAGGAATTGAATGAAAATAAGAATTGCACAAATTTTAGCTATAGAAATATATTTTGTTTACTAAAACACTATCAACATTTATCAATAGTATGACATAACCTATAAACTCAGTTTCTCAACTTTTGTGTCAATCTAACAATTAATCAATCAATCATAGTTTACGATAATGAAATATCAGTGTACAATTATTTACCTTTATTGTTGTAGTTGTTGTAAATGATAAATGACGAATCTAAGCACTCCATATTTTCACTACAGACACAGCTGACGATACTTTAACCACACGTGTGAACTTGTATTGTGACGCTTTCTTGTTTTTCCAACGCCAAGAACGTTCGAGAAAGACAAAGACAGAGACACAAGCATGCGCCGATTCAATGCGCCTAATTCTCTAGTGCTGCGCGCGCGGCAGACCGATCATAGTTGAGTGGGAGAGAGACGCAAGGCATTCGGCGGGCCTCTCTCTCGTTCGGTGACTCATCGTAACGTTACCGGGCGTTACACTTTTTCATAAGTGACTCCCAGCCGCAACCTAATTTAAGACGTTGTCACGTCAAAAGGAAATTGGCAATTTATTTGCTGCTTAATACTGCTATCCTTAATATTTTACCAGCGATCTGTTATAAATATTTAAACTCAATATTATTACCATACTATAAACTTCCCATCCCATTTCTCATTTCTATGCACATCCCGCGGGAACACTACGTTTTGATGGGATAAAAGTTAGCCTATCTGTCAATCAAGTATCTCCATGCCAAATTTCATTAAAATTGGTCTAGTCGTTTGAGCGTAAATAGCAAACAAACACACAAACTTTCGCATTTATAATATTAGTACGATGATGCAGCTTTTACCCCGTATTGCTGCGATAGACCTATGAACCAGAGGCGGCTCGTGAATTTTTTTGATGGGGGTTCACAAAAAAATAATTGAAAAACTAGAGCTTACTATTTATTATATGTGTATACAAAATCCATTCGCCGGTCTTCTTGGCGTGCGAAGATATCTATTACTTGTGAAAATCATAAATGAAATTAATTAATCATACAAACTATTTTTTAATACTTATTTAAAAAAAAACTGCGAATTGAGTGACGCGTGAGCGGCGCTCCAGATTACGCTAATTTGTCATACGATATCTTTTGTTTCACGCGTCAGCGCGAGTCGTAGCTCTCTTTCGCACTCATTGAATACAGTACTAGAAGTCGTACTAAACTTCGTTCATAGGAGCGCAATCGCGGGCGCTCCAGTCGTTACAAATTGATGCTACATGTACCTATATAGGTAATATAATAGACTTTTTATAGGCATAGTAAAATATAAAGAATGTAATGTAAGGATCTTATGTATTATAAATATATATAAATTATTAAATTAGCTAAATATGTCATTTTCGTGGGAGTGCACTGCACCAGCGCTCTTTTGGATGAGCCGCCTCTGCTATGAACTCTACGAATGTTCCATAATAATTTACCTCACAATTTCACAGCCAGCCAGCATGATTTCGACACTATGAAAAACGTTTCTTTGGGACTTCAAATTTAATAAAATCTTGTTCATGACTAATAATAGTGAATTATATTTTTCGTACACGTCCACTACTAATAAAGGAAACTAAACATAGCTACGTGATGATAATACAAATAAAAAAAACTGCAAACTATTCGTCATCAGCGCCAAGGACACCTCGGATCAAACTGGTGAATCATTTTAATGTAATGTCGCTGTTGCGCGTTAATATAGAAAATCATTTTTCTCTTTAGGTATAAACTAGAATAGAAATCACGTGACTCTTGGGGCCCTACTATATTCATCCGAAACGAAGTTCAAAACTTCGGACGAACGAAGTTTGTGACGATACGAATGTACCTACTCTGTAAATGTTCGGATTGCCGATATATTCGAATCATTCGTTCTTCGATCCGAAGATTCCAATTTCGTGTTTCAGAGTAGGTTTCGAAACGAAAAACGTCACGACGATTCGAATTTCGGATTTATATAGTAGGGCCCTTGTATGGGCTACGTGTGTGGTAGAGATATAGAATGATAGCCCCTTTATAAGATGGGCCATCGCGATGGACCACTATGATGGCCCATCATGTAGAGGACGTAGTGGCGCCATTATAAGGCCAATAAACGGGACTATACATATTGCCTCTTCATCACCGTGTTTTGTTTTACTTCTCGTTCATAAAAACGAGTCCTACGGTTGAGATTCTTGTATATTCCTCATTCTTCGACGAAAATTAACAAAAGTGTTTTGATCATTTTCCGGAAACTCATTAAAGTTAATCTATTTATATTATTTATAATCCAGTATGTGTGAATGACGTAAATCATTAATGAATACCTACAATTCAATGTGGAAGTAATACTACAAAAGACGTACTGTCGATTACATAACATCTGACTTAAACTCAAAAAGTACAAAAATTCAGCAAAAACATAATAATTAAGTTTTATTTACGACCTGTACTTTATAAATAACGGCTGTATAAAGCCAATTTATTTCAAAGTCACTCACGCAACTGCATTCAGAATATTTTTTTATTCAAAAATCACATTAAAATAAACATATCCTTAACGATTAACTTTCTTGCGTACAAACAAAGGTCTGTAAATTGCACCTTCCGATACTTTCACCAATTAGGCCTGTTCCCACGAGCGAAGTTCGAGAGCCAAAATCATGAGACATCCTTGACGATGTTTCGCAACACTGTCGACTTGGGCTCGCGTTCGACTTCTATGAATCCATTATGGAGTGACTCACAGGGCTGCCTCTGGAACAGGTCTTGGTAAGGTAGGTACGTTTTGACTCACCGAACGGCCGAACTGTTTTTGCAGTGTCTGGCGATTGAAAGCTATAGGTATGTGGGCTGAGTATCGTGTTTTAGGCATTGGCGTGTCGAGTCCCGCCGGTGGATTGTAGCGTTTCAAGTGGTCGCGATCATGTTCAATAATAATTTACAATCATTTGACGCACAATCGGTTGGAGTGGAGTTATCTTTTACACGTAAAACGCCATTTTAAATAAACAAACAGCTTTGGAAACGGACGACGTGTGTCCAACGATTGTAATATTAAGTTTATTTATGTTGTTAAGTATCAAAACCATATGAAAAAGCATATCAGTTATATGAATAAAGTTATTTTACAGTATTGTCCATTATAAAATCCTATTTTTCTTAAGAATGCAACATTACAAGGGATAACAACCTAAAAGTCTATTGTTATCCTCGGGTTCGCAACGGCCATGACTCATCAAAAGGGGAGAATGTTTTCATCTCTAAATGATAAAAAATACCTATTCATTGCCACTTACTACCGAACTAACGCTATTATTCATTTGGTTCTACCCTGTGCAGGTATAATCGTGTTTTATGAAGTTACCATGTAACACGTTTTTTGATATACCTATACTACGATTCTTCGTATTGGAATGTACTCCTAATGACTTTGTTTCTACCATATTATGTCGATGAATATTCTCTATGTGACACTTTTCAACACTGTTGAACCGTTCAACAATTGATATGAGTGAAAACGAAGTCACTAGGAGTAGATTTCGATCCCACGAATCGCACGATATATCGAATATCGTGTTACGTAGTAACCCCTCAGAGCAGTCACAGCGGATAATAATAATATTGCATGTTAAATAGCGCCACTATATTATACACAACATTAAAATGTTTGTAGTCTTACTAGATTTTATGAGTCATCATTATTACCGCTTTTATCAACTATTATTATAGCTTTGGAAAATAAGCAAGACTAAACAACTCAGCAACACTCTGCTATAAAATGATTAAATTAGACCAATTTAACTCTTAGCAATCTCATCAGATATGTTGAAAGGGATAGGCAGACTTTATTGCAGCAGTACGATTACTGTTTATAAATGCTAACCAAGCTTTCTAACCCGGCTAACGACTGCATCAGTCACTTTCCCATAAATTGACAAAACCACTTTCGGATTTAAATATTTTTTTAAATATCCCCTCGATTATAAACAATTATCACTGTCCTGGTTATAAAAACGCAGACGTGACCACACAACATAGCGATTTCCGGACATTTTTTTCTATCTTTGGGTGCCAATTAAGTTGCCTTAATTTAGGCTGCGGAAAACTCAGTCATAGTGACGGTTGGACCGGTTTGACTCGACGTACAATGGCGTCGATAATGTTTGCCCGCCAAATTGATAATTGATCAAACGGATGCGGGTGAAAAAATGCTTGGGAATATACGTTATCAGAACTTTACACGAAGACCAATGTTTTTGCAGTTGAAGATACTAATAGAATTGTAGTTGAAACGTATGCTCATGTTAATGCTAGTGAATATTTAATTTGGAGACTGAATAAAATCAATATAAATTAAATATTGATTATTACACATTTTTTATTAATTCATCATCATCATCATCATATCAACCACAGGAAGTCCACTACTGAACATAGGCCTCCCCCAATGATCTCCACAATGACCTGTTGGAAGCGGCCTGCATCCAGCGACTTCCTGCGACCTTAGTCAGATCGTCCGTCCACCTTGTATTAATTGTTCTAACTAAAATTATGACTATTTTAAATTCCGCAAAACACTCGAGGCAAGTCGATTGTCTAGCGTTATTGTATGAATAAAAAAATATTAATTAAATCTGCCTCTTTAATAAGCCCGTATCAACGCATTGCGCTGAGTATACATACATAAATGTCTCCTCTCGATCACGCCATTCATTCTGGCTCCGCCTCGTCTACTGCTTGCCATACTACCTAATACCTATCTTGGGATGTTATCTGACCATCAACTGGTTTTGTCTCTTGTGCTTTTACTTTCAGGGTGCTATTTTGTGTCTCCCTCAGATCACCTGTTGTAATTTTAAGGTTAAATATCCCAACTCTCCAGCTTGATGATGCATTATGAACTATTTGATTCATAGTAGAATTGTGATTATTTTACATTCGACCGTGACTCTCCAAGCTGGGGTATGTGGCAAACATTAGTCGAGCGCCAGTGTACTAGTCGAAGGATATTTTTTACGTTCACAAGCGTCGCGGCCTTCTTTGGAGAATGGTACCGAAAGTGGCCGCTACAGGTGAATATTACTAATATTGGACGTTACGACTTCGATGTTTCTAATTAATTTACTTATGTGTCGTTTTAAGCCGCTTATATTAAAGTGCAATTGAGGTATAAGAACTATAGTTGAAAAAATATATATTAGTGAAAAATGCTAGATTTACAATGATTCTCGTATCCCTACCGGCTACTATATTTTTATTTAAGTATAAATTCGCATCATTTGGGATCTTGTATTTGAAAAAAATAACAATAGAATAAGAAAAAAATAAATGAAATATTTTTATATCGTATAGAAAAGGGCATTGAGTTTGAATTGAACGCTAGGAACCAATTCTAATAAGGATCAAAAGTAGCGAACAAGGTGCTTATGCTATCAGATATCCGTGACAAAGGACTTGTCACGTTTAAATTATAAAAGAAAAATATAAAGGGTTCATGGAATACCGCATATATTGTGTAATGATTCATGATTTGTGAAAAAAATACCAAATATTAAATTCTCTTGAAGGATCGGGTTCTTCGAAACTTGTACACGCCAAAAGTGAAGCACGATCTAAAGGAAAATTGAAGCAATCTTTTTTAAAATATTTTTGTCTTATTTACTTTTTTTCTACGAATGGCGAGATGACCAAGGAAACAACACCATACGCCAACCAAACAACACTATAAATTACAAAGCAATGAAATTAGGGAGCCGGAAATTTTCTTTTTAAATCCTAAACCATATAATAAACAATAAACTTAAAAAGAGACACACAAGCTTCAAGTAGGCAATCAAATAATTTTAGAATAATAGTCTACAAGTTAATTTAGAATAAGGAAAATCTATTGTAAAACCTGAGGATGCTATGAATAGAATTTTACAATATCGACAAAAAATTAAAAAAAGAAAAATAAGACGACCTTTATTTGCAGGTTTTAGAAGTAATCATTTTTGGTCGTTTGTTTTTATTTGAACAAACGTCAGTCGGTTGTTTTGTCGAGAATGTCAACCGCGTCGGAATGCGGCTGCGGCGACCCATTTACAACGTCCCCCCGCACCCTTGGCCCTCGACGCCCCCCTCGCGAACCCAATGGTGTGTGGCCAACGGTCCTGCGTGCCCTCGATGCGTTGATTCCGCGTTGCGAAATTACAAATAAGATAATAATTGTTACAGAAATATAACAAAACTTTCAGTACAAACAAAATTAAGTTCTAATTTTGAGTTTTTTTTGTGCCGTGGCTGTATCCCGAAGTTACCCTTGCCTGATGTTGCTAGTTAATATTTCGATTTTAGCCATTTATTTAATCCTTAGTTTTTAAATCTGAAAACTGAAAGCTGTACATTATTAGAGAATCTAAAAGATGATGATGAAAATGGCCCTGAAGTTCATATTAAATAAACTTTCTGTCATATTACAAGCAAGCTGTTTAAAAACCTTTGTGAGCAACGACTAATTTCAGTAACGCTTCACTTTAGGTGAAATGAAGCGTAACCACTTACGTTAGAACGAAGAAGCTCTCAGAACACTACCCGCTCTTCGTCCTGTCCATATGTTTATGTCGATGATTTCAGTTAAACAAATACGCAACTGCTGGTTATCTTTTATTATACCATTTACAAAATAAAACATATTGACGTTTGTATCCGCTTAGAAAAAAGTATAAAATCTCTTAAAGTGTAAAAAAATATGATTTCTTAATGATATTATATTCTACATAATACCATTCATAGCGTCTATACGCTAGAACGTAAATAATACTAAATTATCAGTTCTACCTGTTGATCGAAATAAAAAAAAAACCCTCATATTCATTATCAATTATAATTATTGGCATTTATTGCTAAGCCGAATCAGAAAGTACCTGTTTTGGTTCCAAATTCTAGCTTCTAATCTAATCGGAGGACGGAGTTGCACTCATATCTAAATATCGCAAGTACGTGTGAAGGTCAGTCGTCAGATTCTACTTAGTTTTACTTAATCCTTACTAATATTATAAAGGTGAAAGTTTGTATGTATGTTTGTTACTCTTTCATGAAAAAACGGCTCAACAGATTTTGATGAAATTTGGTATAGTGATAGCTGACACCCTGGATTAACACATAGGCTACTTTTTATCCCGAAAAATGTAGTGTTCCCGTGGGATGAGTCAGGAAACCAAATATACATATTTTCTACTCTTTCAAATTCAAATTGTTGGCACGGGATGTCCTCTCCTACGGAAGGGAAATATAGTCGACGGCACGCGGGAAATATAGTTAGTAGACACGCGAAATAATATGTTCTTGATGTGGATTGGACTCAAAAACTATCTGCACCCGGGCGAAGCCGGGCCCGACAGCTAGTAAACAATATTTTAAAAAGTATTGTGGTAGGTATAAGACTTTTGGAGGTGTTTCATATTTTTGATTTAGTATACGCTGTTATGTTTACGTATTTGAATATTATAATCCAATATGATTGATTTTGTAAATTCTCTAAAAGGTAATAAACACATTAACGACAATTTGTGGTGTATAAATACGAAGTATTAACTACGCAATAGGTCAAACATCATTTGACTATCGATTTTCAACACATTCCAATGTACGAAGTTGGTTATTTCGCTAATGTTACACTAAAATAACTAATAACCTATACAATTTCCATTCTCCGATATTTATACTGATTGCAATATATTCACAAGGTTGTTGTCGCTTAACGTAACACCAACATAAAATGATTCATTATCTCGTGATTAATTAATATAATATTTTGACCCAGTATTTATCTCATTGCAATCGCTGCGGTTATGCCGTCCACGGGACTACATTCCGCTATGGCAGTGGTTTCCAACATGACTCGCCCGCTAATAGACGATAAATCATTGTTCGGGGGCTTCGGTCATCTGAAGCTATTCCTGAGAATCGTGATTTATCTTAGACGATATTGAGTAATATCTATATTATCTTGATGTCACAATATTCAGAGCATTGGAATGAACTTATAGTTCCATTCATTTCGTAGGCATTAATTTGTCTGATTTTGGCTCGGTGGATTGATATTAACCATGTTTTAATGATTGTACCACTGTTAAAATATTCTAAATTTCTTTTGTCAATTCCTAATGAAATAATTTTATTTTTTAAAACATTTTCATGTATAATGTCTCTAATCCCATAGAAACCTTTAATGGAAAATATTCCTACACAGGTATATTGGGTCTTAAACTCATACAAAAAAATATTGAGAACCTACAGTAGTTTGTTTCAATCCGGATTTAGAGTAAAAAAACAGACACGTGTCATCGGTTTTCATGTACAACTTGATATCTTCCTGGTGTTTTTGTGAACCAATGTCATTGAAAGCAGTTTGTATGTTAATTTGAAACTCGATAAGGTGGTACACATTTGATACGAATTGCAAATAATTTGTGGTTAAACATGTTTTTTATTAAATAATTTCTAAAAATAAACAATGCATGATTCATGGTATTATTTACCTGCGTGTTGCGACTTGAAAATATAACTAATTTGACTACACCTGTAGCCCCGAAATATTTAAATCTCATTGGAAAGACATTTATATTGACAATGATGCTACATTGTCAAGTTAAGTTCTACTTGTGGACATATTTAAATCAATATTTAAGTAGTTTCATTAAATTCCCGACAAATGAGTACGTGATTAAGTGGCCGTGTGAAGATTAAATAATATGAAACGCATCGACTCCCCATAACGGCACAATAGTACCAACTATCAACCATATACAACAAGCTCGTATCAACTGCCGAAGTAAATGTTTAACGCGTGCCTCCATTCTATTCACGACACTCGCATGCTCGAAATAACCGCCGTATACCGTATACGGATATATTGAATAGTTCAATAATAAAACGAAGGTAAAGTACCGTAACAGGCGCATAACTAAGTTAACGCCCTTAGGTAAAGCTGGCACGATATCATTACGTATTTTGTTTATTTATTTGGAAATCTTATTAGTTATTTTTTTATTGAAATGGTATATTAAAAGTTTGGGGGTTATAAGTGTAGGTATTAGAATAAGCACTCACTTCCAGGAACTATATAACTATTGTATATTTATAAATGAACACTTAATACATTCACAGAGTAAAATTATAACTATGCGACTCGACCCGAGATGTGCTCGTGACGAGAGATGTCAGACTGTCTTTTCATCCAAATAAACCGACCCTTTTATAGGACTACCCGAATGAGGATCGGTGGGGATAAATCTTACAGAAAATACGTTTAAGCCATAAAATAGGGTCTATCCTTTCAACTAAAAATTAAGGTCTGCCCAACATCTGGGCTATTGTCCAAACCGAAAGGTTTACAAAACATGTGTACTATTGTCTAAAAAACATAAATTTGTTGCAAAGGATTGCCGCCACTAAAGAACTTAACTATAATAATACAGTTTTATTGCCCCGGCATGAACGGGCCATTACATTACAATTAGGAAACAATAATTTAGAACAGCAGCTTTTTAACGAATATTATACAATAAGGTACACAAAAATTTTTACTGTAATAAAACGACTCGCAGATGTTTTATGGTTAAACATCTGCAGTCATATCTTAAAATGAAATGCATGTTTAAATAAAGTTAAAATTACAAATAATAAGCGTGTTAATTTAAAAGCTAAATCTAAGTTGGCGTATTGCAACCGCCACAAAAGTTAGGCTGCCTTGGGATTAAGTTTGGTTTGACTACAATTTAGACCAGTTGGTTTAGGAGGTTACTTCAACAGTTCGAATATTCGAATGTCGTACGTAAATCTGTACAAATATACCTAGATATAATACAAAATGTTCAAATCATCTATCGTCTTAATCACAGAGTAATTTTGGAATGAATAATAAGTATCATAGATAATAGTATTGATTTTTAAAAGTGGAATTATTATTACTTACATAATTCAGAAGTGGAACGTTTGAACAATCGAACCTCCTTTCGGATTATAGAGTAACCACCGAGCTTAACTCCATGAGGTACTATTATCTCATAGGATATAGACGTTAAGTGGTTGAGGCTATTACTTTCGTGAATCTACTATCTAATAATTGAGCCTTGAAATAAAATATTCAACTGTTTACCGAGATATCTGAGATGAGAGTACTCTCCTCGAGGTAGGCAGCGACTTTGTTGTGCTGGTCCCCTGGCACTATGGAGGTCCATAAGCAGCAGTAGCCGCTTACCATCAGGCGGGCCGCTAGCTCGTCTGCGTACAAGGCAATAAAAAAAATAAAAAATATCGAGACTTTGCAGCAGACTGTACTGTACTGTATCAGCCCATATACGTCCCACTGCAGGGCACGGGCCTCCTCTACAATCGAAAGTACGATTGAGAGTGGTTAGGCCATATAGTCCACCACGCTGGCCTAATGCGGGTTGGCGGACTTACACACCATAGAAATTTTATAAATCGCTATGGTATGCAGGTTTCCTCACGATGTTTTCCTTCACCGTTTTAGTGCGTGGTGATTGACTATCAATACACACATGACTCCGAAAAGTCAGAGGTGTGCCCTGGGATTCGAACCCGCGACCACCGTGAACATGTTGGCAGTCGCGTCTAGGCCGTTTACCAACAGGCCACCACGCACTTAACTTGCAGCAGACTATAAAGAAATAATCATAACGTTTTTTTGCCAAGTCTACGCATTATAGGGACGGAGCACCTGTCGTTCGATGTAAATGAAATCGCAAATGTATCGAGTGTATCAAAGTATCGAGGTTGGTCGGTTTAACAGTCGTTTTAATAGAATGTCGAGGTCGCACTCGATGTAGACTTGATGTTATTTTACTTGGCCGTTATAAATGCGAAGATATGTGTAATTATTTAGTGGCACAAGACGAACGCATTAATCTCTGATTTAAAACATTTATTGCCTTTAAAACGATATGTAGCCACAAATTATGGATACAATTTTGACTTATATCTAAGTATTTAAGATTAATACAAACGTAGAAGCAACGTCGTTTCTTTTGTTATGAGTAATAAGATTAGCAGAAGTCAAATAATCTCAAAAACCCGTTCTAATATCTCAATATATCATTACCAAAGACACATGTTGCCTCTAATATTGTAATTTGTAGGTCTTCTTTTATATGGTAAGCTATTTAGTGAGACGGTCATGTCATATGATAAAAATTATCTTAAAAGTTCTCTATATACTTAGGCGATTAAATGGTTCATGGTTTAACCGAACTTTTCTTGAAGTCTTAATGATACTTTGTATGTATGAACGAAACTAAATAAGGAATAAGTAAATATACCTCTCATTTGGAGTTAAATAATATCATAATAAAAAAATACTCATTTTTTTTATTTGTTTTAGTATGCAGATAAAATAAAATACAGCTTCTGTCTTAGAAGTTTATTAGATTTTGATGTTTAAAAATGAATTTATAGTGTAAAAAAATCTAGTTCTGATATTTAATAAAATGTGCTCATAATGTAGTAGCTAAGAAAAATATATAATTAAAGGTCAGGCCACACACATTTAATAGCTAAAGCACGACACCCAGACTCGTCAATAGTTACAAATTGGCGACAATTGCGCGTGTTTTTTAAACGAAAATAGCAACCCGGATGCGAATTAACCTGAATAATGTCAAGGGGACGAAAGTTCGTAACAGATATTTGAAAATAGCACAAATACAATCACAAAAATTTTAGAGCTGAAGCCAGTTGGAGCTTCACGAGGCATAATAGATGTCGAATGCTCGCGGTCAATAGAGTACATTTTACATCATCAGTGTAATTAATAATATTCGATTGATTAGAATTAGATTGTCCGCGTGTACTCGAAATGAAACGTATATATTTTAATAAATTAAAACTGTATACTTATAGTTTATGTTAAAATGATTATACTCCGAAAATGGACTCATTTATGAATTGTGACAATAAACTTCAAATACGTTTTATTTTTATGGAATTTTATTGGCAGCGAAATGAATCCATCGTGCGTATTTCCTCATTTCAATTAGAGTGTCTAAACTTTAGGAAACTCTAAAATGCTGCATTTAACCAGCGATAAAGAGATCCATTTCCGAGACCTTAATTTTGGCATTAGTCATGCAAATTGAAAAACATTCAATCGACAGACAGAAGTGCAATAGGAATCCACTGACAGGATTTAAAGGAAAATAATTAAAATATGCTAATGGTAAGCTAGCAGTCGCAAGCCAAGGTGTTCAACGTTCAAAAGCTGCGCCCGCTGCACTGCCTACATTACTAACGCATTACTAATTGACCAGTTGCAAACTATCTGATGACCGGATTCGGCCGATACACCGCGCATACTTCGCGGAATTTTGTGTAATAATATTCTATAAGGTAATTTAATATGAGTATATGATTTATCGATTCTGTTTAGTGGACTTTAGAAACCATTTTTGGATTATTATGGCTCTAGAATCGTGACCCATGAAGTCGGGTAATAACTGCCTAATTAAGCTAAATTTTGAGAAAGTACAATAATCTAAGCCCTAAGGCGAATGTTTGTTAAAAATGATTTTTGTTTTGTATTTAGGTCAAGTAAAATTGAATTACAATCAGAAAAGAGTTCTTTTGTACATTTTGGATTTCAAAAATTACTCAAAAAGCTTTAAAGAATCTATTCATTTTATATAATTGGGTTGAGATCTACTAACCTATAGCATCAGTATTTGTAAAATCATAGAGCTAAATGTTGTAATGTGGTATAATTATATTTTAATACATTGAATATATACTGGCGGTTTGGAGTCCATTCACATGAATTCCAATGCAATGATTCACGGTGAATGTATCGAGTCAATGAGGAATCATCCTTAGGACTTTAAGGAATTAAATTATATGCCTGCGCATGGCATAATTATAGAAACATTATTTCAAATAATAAACATGTCAGCGATTCATTTAAAATCCGAAATATAATCCATGCATAAAGATTTTGTTGGACTTTATTCCCGCTATTGCCAAATATTATAACAAAGTAATAACTTGAGACTCAAGACTTTTGCTTTAAAAGGGTCTCTTTCATTATGAACGAGTTCTAAGTAATTATACCACGCAAATATATTCTGCCATCTTTTCCGTTGAAAAATAGCTACCTCTATGATGTAATTGTAGGTATGCATGTCTCTGGGGATTTGGATATAGCGCAGGCTGTGAAAAAGAGGCTCTGAACCAAAAGTTTTAAATATTCAGATGTATGGTTACTGATCATATGGGGACAGGATTGCGTGTGTGACTTTCAGACTATATGGCCTCACCTCTCTCAATCGTAGTCTGGGTTGTAGGGGAGGCCCATGTCCTGCAATAGGGTGCAGATACATACTATATATGGTCGAATAGTAGTACTTATTAGACAAATAGTAATATAGTAGTACTTATTTATCATTAACATCGAAAATATCCATATACTTACGTGTCTGTGGAATGTTTCAAAACCCTTCTATTCCACTCAGCTAATAGTTTACCTAAATTAGTAATAGGAATAGCTATAAAACTGGATTAGTGTAGCCAAATTAAATCACAGTCCATGTTGTCCAACCATAAATTTGCTGACACCAATCGAATATGTAAATTCAAAATTGAATTAAGATTAATTTCATGGTCGACCTCCGTTGCATTCATCGCTTGTTATCTCTCGCCATTTACGTCCAACATATTACCTTAGCCCATTTAAGGCGCGAAAATTAATACACAATGAAATAAATAATTTATCTGCCGCATAAGTATTGCGTTACAATCGCCTCGTTAGCTAACAAGAGACAATAGATAGGTTGTCTTTGCTTTTGTTATTTATGGCACAACCCGCTCCATTATACGGTAACTTGTCTATGACACAACTTTGCTAATTTTGCGGTTTACTAAATCAATGTGGGTTAAGCTAATTTGGTCTATAAATATTGTGGAATGTACCTATTAATTTGTGGTTATTTCGTCGTAAAATAGTTATATTTACTAGAATGCATTTTCGAACACGTATCAAACTAAGCAGGGTTTAAATTTAAATCTTTTCGTGCCAAAAATATTTTAGGAACCTTGTGCTTCTGTCATATAAAGGTTATAGAAAACTTGTTCAAGGATAAAAGCTTTTATCAACCTAACAAAACATTTCAATTGTTTGCAAAACTTATAAAGACGGCACGAGAATAATATTTTCATTTTGTTTTATATTTGAAAAACAAATGTTCTTTACTTACGTGGAAAGGTCGGCCATTGATACTATACCTTGACAGTATTTATGTACATTATAATGTCTATGTAACTTCCAAAATAAGTAGTGTCTTAAAAAGATTTCTTAAGCAGCTTCGGTTAAAACCAGACTGTTACAAGTTTGTGAGTGTTTTAATCAGAAATTATAATACATAATAGACATTATGTTAATTTAATGCATAGTATATTACTTTACGCAATCATAGGTAATATGAATGAAATAGTGTTTTGCCAATGCATCATTAGAAATGTCGATAGTTTTATCACTCAAAGTATAATAAGTGTTTGCGCACACACAGTTCCGTTTCTTTTCCTCAAGAAACTTCTTTATAAGTGGCATTCTTTGTTATGTTTCCTTACAGATTTTGTTAATATGACATGCAATAACATGCAAAAAGTGCGTGGTGGCCTGTTGGTAAACGGACTAGACGCGACTGCCAACATGTTCACGGTGGTCGCGGGTTCGAATCCCAGGGCACACCTCTGACTTTTCGGAGTCATGTGTGTATTGATAGTCAATCACCACGCACTAAAACGGTGAAGGAAAACATCGTGAGGAAACCTGCATACCATAGCGATTTATAAAATTTCTATGGTATGTAAGTCTGCCAACCCGCACTAGGCCAGCGTGGTGGACTATATGGCCTAACCACTCCACTCTCAATCGTACTCTTGATTGTAGAGGAGGCCCGTGCCCTGCAGTGGGACGTATATGGGCTGATACAGATACAGATACAGACATGCAATAGTTAAAATATAGTTATTCGTGTTGACTTAAGTATTTTTACTAAACTTAACGATTAAGTAATATAGTATTATCGTAGTATTACGTATTTTCTCGAATATATCTACTTCAAAATCCAAAAACACCTTCACAACCATCTGTATCTGTATCTGTATCAGCCCATATACGTCCCACTGCAGGGCACAGGCCTACTCTACAATCGAGAGAACGATTGAGAGTGGTTAGGCCATATAGTCCACCACGCTGGCCTAGTGCGGGTTGGCGGACTTACATAGCATAGAAATTCTTATAAATCGCTATGGTATGCAGGTTTCCTCACGATGTTTTCCTTCACCGTTTTAGTGCGTGGTGATTGACTTTCAATACACACATGACTCCGAAAAGTCAGAGGTGTGTCCTGGGATTCGAACCCGCGACCACCGTGAACATGTTGGCAGCCGCGTCTAGTCCGTTTACCAACAGGCCACAACGCACTCATAACATAACTTCACAACCATACCTACATAAATGCAAAGATAATATTGCGAAATGCGGAAACAACAATTGTCTCGTCCATTGCAAGCCAAGTAAGCCACGTGCTCGACGCGAGAATATAACAAACACACGGCCTAGAACATAACATTTCTCTCGCGAGTCATTCACCTTTACACCATGACTAAGATGCGCACCAGTTACTCACAATACAAGGCTGAGGACACATTACTAATTAAATAATGAAGAGCCTCTTCAAATATCACTCTACCTTCTATTGTTACAACCATTCTTAGAATTGGCTGTTTGATACCACTTTTGCACAAAGGTCTTTTGTATTGCGAATAGTTGATTAGTGATATAAAATTATACTTAAAAGATAAATAAAACTTAAACTTACAACCTATTTTAACATGAAATTATTTTAATTAGGATTAGTGACGTCCAATCATTATAGCATGTCGATGAACTGAACAGTTCTAAAAATAAAAGCCGTATGGTTCGGATTAGTGGAGATTTCGTCATTAGTTACGTTATTTCCATTGGCATTAAAGTGGTCAATGAAACTGAGTTCTTTGTTCTCAAGTTCATGGGTTTGTTACGCGGGGTGTAACAACCTTGTCTATTTTAGTTGCGGCGTGGGTGACAGGGTGCGTCGACATCGGGATTCACGAACTAACTACCCATCGGGGTCAAGGATGTCGGAAATTGAATGAACTTTTCCTCCAACGGTACTTGAGGGAAACCGTTGAGTGAAATTTTATCTTTTTGGGTTTGGCTTTTAGTCACGCAGAACTGGAAATTCTTTTATAAAGTATATGTAGTTTCGAGTATGTTGTGTGTTTTTAAAACTATGTTATCTTATTTTCTATGAACTATGAAGGAAAATACCTGTGTTTACCTGTGTTCGTACTATAAGAACAGTTAAGCAAAAATAGTACAATTTAGAGACATTTTTCCTATTATCATTTCTCTCTCATTGCTAAATTAAATTATTCGTCCGCTATATTTCTAAATACTTGCTTAGTTATCCTTACACTAATATTGGCAAATATTTTAACGAATGTCATTTTTTATGCTTCGTATTGCCGTAGAACATTTCAAATATCAATACGAAACAAAACATAATACCAGGAACTGAAACACCCGACTCCACAAAATTAGCAACTAAATAAATAATCGTGTGCGAAGTATCAAATGCATTGTTGAAATAAAGTTGCACCTGTATCCAAGTAGGTACCTCCGCTATCACAATAAATAGCGATACGTTTACGTCACACATAGTGCTGCGACCTTAAGATAATTATCGGTCGACGCCTCGTCTCACGCAGCCCCTTATCGAAACTCACTGGAATAACAAGGCAAGGACATCACTGTCGTGCCGATTGATACAACTCAAACTATGTTGTAAACTCAATCCGCTTTCCTGTTTATTTATGCATTTGAGCAACGCTTCCTTTCTAGTCGAATTGATGGCGGTTATCGCTCTGATAAACGACCGGCTATTTCTGTCAAGGTGGTATCATATCTTTGAATGATACGTTTTGATAATTACCCACATGTAGCTTGGTTCGGAATCATTGTTTAAAATTCCAGTATATATTTATATTTTAAGTGTAACTTTAGTCGCTTGAATACTGTATTAAAAAAGTTGTGAAGTGCAAAAGAAGATGTTTTCTAAATGTACATATGTCCGGAATATAAATGATGTATTTGAAGTAAATTGCAAAAACTTTCCATATTGTTATAAATAACCATAAATAAAACACAGACAAAGCAGCTCGTCTGGCGTATCGTACAAATGACCGCTCGGCCTTGTCTAGGCCACGATGACGCCATCTTGCGTGCGAATGAACTCCTTTTATTAGGACACAAAATTTACATCCGTCTTACTCTTTGACGTTATAAACATCGTAAAGAGAGACAGAGAAAAAACATATTTGATCGCAACCACTCGATTTAATTATAGAACAAGACAAGGTAGACGTCACAGTCGCTTTAAGTTTAAAGATGTTTTTTTTTATATTTCCTTGTTGTACTTATGTTTAATAAGGTTTATTTCTATTGGTATTAAATTTCTGCAAATTATTGAAATGCATTTATATGCTTATTGAGCACGAGCCTGCATAAGTAGAGGTTTGTTAAGCGGACACACGTTGTGTAATTGCCAGCTAATGGCGTTGCCAAGGCGACTGCAGTAGCTGTCTCTGCATTTGATAGCGATAACTGAGAAATGTCTGGGGGCAAGGGACTTTATTCAACGCTAATTGGTCTCCCAGACAGACGTTTGAAACTGATATCCCCACTATTATGCTTATTCAATCTGCGAGGAGCTCTCACTGCGGAAGAAACACTTTAGAAACAATAATGATTTAGATTTGAATTGAAATGTTTCTTGGTTAGGTCCTATTACAGTATATGCTTGTCAAAATGCCAAACAATAGTTTAAAACTGTGGTAGATTGTTAGTGCATTATACACGCATCAGTATTACACACATCGTCGAATGTATCGCTGCGAGTCGGTTGTATTGGGAGCGGCGGCGGACCAGTCCTGCGCGCGAAAGGCGAAATGCTGGCGGCCGGCCGCTACAACCGGCTCCGTGAAGGCCGCACAACGCCCCTCCCCCACTCCCGGCTCCCTGACGTGTTAGTGAGTGTGTAATATCGATAGACGACAGCGTATACATTCACAATTATAAATAATGTTATATATTAAAAATGTTACAATTAAGACTTAATTAAATACAACGTTGCAGTAGCCTTAATAGTATTAATAGTTATAATGCAAAGGAAAAACAAAACGTACACGAAAACGGCAACTCATTGAGTAAGTGCGTGTGACGCATTGAGTACGTTATCTCGCGCGAGCTTCGCCCTCGTAAACAGAATGCCAATGACACGAGGGGTCGGCGCGTTCGTATCGATAATAATATCGGTGCGGTATCGCGCAGCACTGGGCGCACTGGCAAGGCCGCGACGCGTCGCCTCCGCGCCCCGCGGCCGCCTGCGCTGCGTCGACAACACAACACAACACTCGACACGACACACACGCGTCCGAACAACACGCACACCACGCAGTCACTAACTAATGCGAATTTATTTGGACACACTCATTTTTTTGCTGTTAATAAATAGTTTTTTCTATAATTGTGCTGTAGCCTATATTCAACTTTTTCTTATGTTATCTTGGTATGTAACTATTTATTTCGACAAAAGTTTTTTATGAAAACTTTGATTAATAAAAAATTGTTTTTGTTCACAGATTACCCAAGATGCTGGTTTCATCACTGGGATGTAATCGTACGACTGTGCTGACGAAAGATATTTCTTGCCAAGTAAACGATAACGTATCAGGAATATGTGAGCAACACGACACAGCAAGACTGAATTCAACCGATGCCTTAAAAATGAACAAATGCGCGAGGTGATTGAAGACACAACGTAGATAAATATTTTTATATAAAATAATGCCGAAGAGACATAGTTTTTGAAGATTTACCAACGTACGGTATTTTTATATAATTTTATAGACTATACGTGCATGGTGCTCTAGTGTAGTGAGTAGTGAAGTGTAGTTATCGATGTAAAGTGTCGATAGTGGTGATGTGATGAGCAGCGAGATGAGCAGTGAGGGAAACGCTGTGAAGGTGGAAGGGGGACACGTTTCTGTCACCACGATCAGCATGTCGGGCTCAGAGACCAGTAATGGTAAGGATACTATATTATACTATATTCATTTTATATAAGATATTAATAAAAACAAGAGTTAAAATTAATAAGATCGGATTTTTTCAATGCGTATGTGCTATGAAAATATTTTTTTATCCGATAACAAATTATCAAAATAAAAGTAGACGTAATATTTCTGAATGTTTTTAGATTTCAAGTAGGCAGGTACTTTTTATTCCTTATTATCTTCGTTGCAAGAATTATAGATTGAAATGTTGACGCAATTCGAAAAGGACATAAAAATAATATTAAACTAATATTGATTGGCTCGGTGGTGCAGTTGTACTACGGTATGATTGATTAGCTGAAGTCTCGAATTCGAATCCAGGGTCGGGCAAAGTAATATTTGCATTTTTTCTTATCATTATCAGCCTGGAGGCAGGAATTTGTGCACTATATGGCGATAGGCTCGCTCCCTAGCACATCGTGGGACTGAAAATAAAAGGCAAACAGTGGGGGTCCTGGTTACAGGGGTATAGGCAGAGGCTTACCCCTTCTAGGAAAAAGGCGTGAGTTCAGGGATCTATGGAAAAAAAATTCGTAAAATTCAAAAAAGATAGGGCGCTAACGTAAATCTAAACCCATATCTAAAACAAATCTGGTTAAACTTTCTCAATTTCCAGTTCCTTGATCTTTCTTACATAGTTAGGCGCCATCTGTTGGTGAGTTCAGGCATATTCGATATAGTCAAAACCTACGCCTAATAGGGGATTTGTTTTGAACACACGGTATACGCCATCCGGTCGCGCAAGGCTCTTGAATAACAAGCAGGTAGATCCAGTGATATGGAAGTTTTGGGACCTCGCTATGCTTATCGCCTGATTGAAATGCAGCGTAAAGCCTTCAAATCAACTTGTTAGTTTATTCAATGACACGAATACACGAGTAAATCGACGTGTTTTTCAATTGTGTGTTGTTTATTCGGGAAAAATAAAAAGGACTAACTTTAAATTCAGCTAATCATACGCCTCATTGTTAACAACTTTGATTAAGTCTCAATGTAATAAAACTATGATTAACGGTAGTATTAGTAACGGAAATTTCGATCTGGGAATGTAAAAATGTAACCGAATATATGTAGTTTTATTTCAATGTGTAACATTTGCGTAAATCCAAGAAACCATTAGGTCTTGCTGTAAATGTATCAGCCTATATTCGTCCCACTGCAGGGTACGGGCCTCCTCTACAACCTAGAGTACGATTGAGAGTGGTTTGGCAATATGTATAGTCCACCATGCTGGCCTAGTGCAGGTTGGCATACTTTTATATACCATAGAAATTCATACAAATTACTGTGGTATGGTTTTAGGTTTCCTCACGATGTTTTCCTTCTTCATTAAATTTCATTTAATCTTTTAGTACCTATACTAAAATAATAAATAGTGTAATAGTTATTTCGGGGTTGAGTCTTGTGAGAGGAAAAATTCTCTCGATTTTTCTTTTACCATCGATAAGACTTTTACCACAGAATACTAACAGAAGTCAAGCTTGTGTATGTACTTCACTTTTGTTGCCACACTCACAAGTCACACTACGCTCGGCGTTCGGGCAAAGGTTGAAACTCGCTCTCGCAGTGGTCTCGACTGGTTTCGAATATCGTGTCGGTGAACGCTGTCTATGTGTGCGTTGATTTAGCGCGCTTTGTATGAAGCTTGACTTCTGTTAGTTTAGTATTCTGTGCTTTTACTATAGGATTACTGGGCTATGAGTTTTATCAATGGGTGTTTTTATTATTAAGTATTAGTATAATGATTACGACTAAAGTTAAAACAAGAGGCGACAAAAAGGTACTCAAAATGTGCCTATGCTTTTAAAATCTCACCTGCACTCAGTTGGACAGCTTACTTATGACTGAATAGTGTTGAATGTTATTATTAAAATTAATAATAAATACCTGGTCACACTAATTATTTCATTTCAAAAGTACTATAAAATGTTTAACCAAGAGCCCTTAAAGTTAATTAAAAATGTATCATATTATTAACAAAATATATGGCTCAAATATGAATAATTAACAAAATATCGCGAATGATTAACATAGTTTTGATAGAAACCTCGAACATTTTAATAAATATTTAATTTTTATGATTAATTCTTTAACGTATATTGATAAAAAATATATAAACAAAAGTGGCGTGTGTGATTTCATATTTTTCCACACTTCTTACAATTTATTCGTATGATGTAAAGACGATAAGTCATAAGACCCATAAGGCGAAAATCCCCCCAAATTTATTCCGAAGGGTCACAGGGTTGTAGAAAGGACATGAGACGCAACGACCTTAAATCGACCTTCTGTTCATGTTAACTATGGCGGCATGTGTGGAACGCCGTATTGTAAAATACTTACGATTTCAATTTTCATTTGGTTTAGTGGTAATTTTTATGTAAATTTGTAAGTAATGTGTAGGAATCGGGGATATCTAACTATCCTCGGAGGTCAGGCAAAGCCGTATTTCTGATAAATAGCATACCAGTTTGGTTTTTTCCTGTGTTTTCTCGTGGGGAGTGATTAGTATCATTGCTGAGTGTTGTGAGATTCATTTCAGAGTATAAGCTACTAGTGTCATAAAATTCCGTCAATAAGGCTCAGACGAATTTAGTAGTCAAAATCGTAAATTTTACATAACATGGAATGTGTAAACTACCAGGCGATGAGACATTTAGGTGCTGAATTATAAGTACCAAATTATGATATTACATTTGTAAACTATTATTTAACAGACACGTCAGTAAACTTAATGTCTTCTATAGAGACACAACATTACTGCAACAGATAATACCCCGTGTAATAAAATTATAATAAAAAGTGGTGATAGCGCGGTCGACGAACCAGCGTGATGGGGGAACTCGACTCTTGTTTATGTTTATACTTTGTAACTAATACGCACTGTTTACCGAGACTGTCCACCGCAGAACAAGTTTCATGTTATTACCGTAATATTTACTTTAATATTTTTGCATGCAATAATGCAGACGAGAAAGTTGTTCGTATGAAAACAGTAAATATATTAATTTTATGTTGCTGGATGCAAGCTACATTTCAGAGATGCTATAGAATATAGATATTTCGAGGAGCATTTTTTTATTGCTATTGGCGAGACGAGCATGCCGTTCGCCTAAAGGTAATACGGCGGCTCATGAACAGTTGTAAAACCAAACGACACCTTGTACAGAGCAATGCTTGGCATTCCACACCGTTCGCCATCCTGAGACATAAAATGTTAAGTCTCAATATGTCCAGTTGTTACTCTGGCTACAATGTCCTTCAATCCGAAACACAACAGTGCATTCACAATGTTTGCTGTTTGGCGGGAGAAATAGACATTGCGGTGGTACATACCTAGGTGGTCTCTCACATAAGAGAGACCTCGTAATAGTAAAGGTGTAAGTCTGATGTGTAAAGGATTTCTTATAGCTGAAAATGATGAAAAATATTGCTTGGACCTGAGTTTCCACAAAATTACTAGAATATGCATAATATTCTGAATTATTAATTAATAGGGTTTGGCAAATGAATGGTTGTTTAATATTCTAGAATTAGTTGAGCGAATAGTTCGTTTCAAACATGTACTAAAATATTTATTAACGAGGGAAGGTCTGTCTTACATATTGATGTTGTTTAAGATTTTACAATATTGATTGCGGGGTAAAATAAACAGTACTAGCAATCTAACTAAACGTCTAATTTAAATCAAAATTAATTGGTATGTAATAACTATGTACGTATTTATTTTGAGACGAATGATTTATAAAACAACTCATTATATCAAAGCGCTACTTTTTTTTTTAACAAATATTATAAAATGCAAATAACAAAAGCACTGAAATTGCTTCTTTATAATAAATACATAATAACCTCTTCGTTTTGATCTATTATGAATCATTTTTGGCATTGGACTAGTCTTTAGCTTAGCGGTCAGCTTTCACCTCCTTTCATAGCTATTCCATCATTATTCATTCATCAGCTCCACATTCATCATTTTAAAGGTTTTCCTCCTTTCTATCCATGTATGTTTGGTGAATGCCCATAGTTAGGGCCTAGGGGTATCTAGTAGGACATTATTCACCCGAATAGCGACAGACAACGGATAGTGATAAACCGTCATAATGACCCAACAATGTCGCTTTTTGGTTTACTGGTTCTCTCTGATATGTGAGAGGTCGCCTGGGTAGGTGCCACCGAAATGTCTATTGCTCCCGCCAAACAGCTGTATATATGCACTGTTATTTCTCGGTTTGAAGGACATTGTAGCTAGGGTAACTACTGGACATAATGAGACTTAACATTTTATGTCTCAGGATGGCGAGCGCATTGGAATACCAAGCATTGCTTTGTAATTCAAGGCGTTGTTTGGTTTTGGTTTTGTTACTGTTCATGACTGGTCGTATCGCTTACCATCAGGCGAACGACATGCTTATCTCGCCATTCATTGCAATAAAAAACATATGTATATACATACTTAAACTCACGCCTTTTTTCTCAAAGGGATAGGCTGAGGTTCTCCTGATAGCAACCAGGACAGACACGTTTCAATCATCATGTGATAGGTGGCGCGCCTGTCGTCATATTGGGCACAAATTCCTGACTCCCGGCGGATAATGAATGGAAAAAGCCAGTATAACATTGCCCGATCCCGGATTCGAACCCGACACCTTGGCTTCATAATCGTATATAATTTGGTTTCAAACGAACCGATACTGTGTGACTATAATTTTTAGGTGGTTTACTATTAGAATTTGACTTCACTTGGGCTCAGTTGCACAAACTAACTTTGCTAATACCATAACCTTGAAAACGTTAACCTCATACATTGGCAAGGTCAAATACGTCTCAAATGTATGGCGATGACATTTTCAAAGGCAAAGGTATTGGCAAAGTTAGTTTGTGCAACAGCCCTAGAATCAGGTGAATTTTCGTGCGGACAGAAAAAGTATATTTATTATATCACCATACGTCACGCCTTGATTCTTTCTACTTTTCTGATAGTGAATATAATCTGATAAGGCGACAGTAAATGGTTTTTCTATAAGCGTCATATTATATTGTATAACATTTGTGTGAACGTACATTACTCGCAGTGGCGTAACTACACCATCTGGGGCCCGTGGCAAAATCATCAGATGGGGGCCCCCCTTTTTTGTATGGAGAGGAAAACTGTTAAGCTTACTTTCCGGTCCCCGAAGAAGACCAAAAGGAATATATTAGTGTCACTGGCCTGCCAGTAAAATGCGGCTGAGGCGGGTCCCAAAAAAAATCTGCACTAGCATACCGAATAAAACCCTGACCTCCGCATTTCGGGCGGCACTGCGCATCTACTAGTCGAGTGGGTCGGAATGTGTCCCTGCAGTGGTTCTTAAGATATTCGCCCCTGAGATAACCCCCGTACTCACGCGTCTTTTCTATTAAAACAACCTAGACCCGGCTTCAATATCGCCCATGTTCATCCAATCCCCAAGAATGGTGACCGGTCGATCCTTTCAATCGCAGGCCGACTGCTGTCACATGCTGACTCTCCAAGGTCTTTGCGCGAGTTATAAATATGCAGCTCTTGACGTATCTCGAGGATCACCATCTGAGGGTCATTCGGATGGTGATCTTTTCGTTTATCTCACCCTCCCATCAGGTTACGGTAGGTCATCGAGTGTGGCATGGCGTCGGTTTGGGGAAGCTACCTGCCTGGTATTTCAACCTGGGAAACTCTGAAAGTACATAACCAGCTTTCTGCATTTTGCATCGAAACCAAAACCATTAATTCTGGTGTTCCATTAGGCTCGTTGCTTTCGCCGATCCTGTTTATCCTGCATATCAATGACATGTTGTCTATCACCAGCTGGTATTGCTATGCAGATGCTAGTGTAAGTGAGGCAAGATACATCTGACTACAAAATCTTTATCGGGGATCCATTAAGGAAAGATGATCTCAAATTTTATCGGAAATCGAGACCTCTCTAGGGCAAGCCTCTCAATGGGGTAAATTGAAAATAGTACAATTTAACCCCATGAAGTTTTGCTCGTTTACAAGCAAGAAGACAACTTTTCTTTGGAGACACTTTCTATAAGCATCCGAGAGTATTCATTGATCGGAGTTATTGATAAAATTGCATTTTAGGTGTCATTTGGAAGGCAAGGGCAAATTAGCTAGCAAAAAGTTAAGAATTCTCGACAGAGCCAAGCGGTACTTTTCGTCGGATCATCGGTTATTGCTCTATAAATGCGACGATCCGGCACGACGTGGAGTTCTACTCTCACCTCTGGGTAGAAGCCCCAAAATACCAGCTCGACCCACTTAACTCATTACAGCGCCGAGCTCTTCGAATCGTCGATAATTCCGATCTCATGGAGAATGTGGAGCCTTTGGGATTGCAGTGAAACTTAGGGTCTCTCTGAGTAATCTATCAATTGTGCCACGGAAAGTGCTCTGAGGAAGATGGTGCCACTATCGCTATTCTCCCATAACACTTCCCGTCACCGCAGTGGAATTCATTCTTACCACCTGGGAACTATTCCTTCCCGGAAAGTAAGCAAGCTCTGGAATGACCTCCCTGCTTCGGTATTCCCTAAGCGCTATAACCTATCCTTCTTTAAACTAGGCTTTAAGAAAGTGCTCTCCTTACGGTAGGAAGCGACTTCATTTTGCTGGATCCCTAGATCTGCAAAAGTGTATGAGCGGCGGTGACCGCTGACCGTGAGGCGGGCTGTATGCTTGTATGCCTGCAGACCATAAAAAGAACTCCACAACGAGACCAATTAGTCGTCGTAATATCTTTACTATGTGGCCGGAGCCCAAACGCAGCAATGGTGATGGGGCCCCCTCAGAAGTCTAATATTGAAGTTTAATTATTTTTAAAACCAAATCCGCGCTATTATCATTATCATATATGTATACATAATAGTTTTATTTCAATGAGTAAAATTCGCGTAACTCTAAAGAACCATTTTTATTTTTATGGAGGGTATCACAAATAAACCTTGATATCTTTAATAATAACTACGAAAATAGTTTTTGATTATCAATTTTGTTGGTAATAAATTAGCTAGGTTCTTTCTCTGCTTACGGCCTCTCGGGCCTGAAGGGCCGGGCTGCCGGGGGCCCCTAAGGTCGGGGGCCCGTGGCATTTTGCGCACTATGCCACCCTATTGTTACGCCACTGATTACTCGTGACGACAGAGCAATGATCTCTACAAGATTGCCGGTAGAACTAACAACTGAAGGAGATTAGATCTTGGTGGTGAAACGCGCACATGTCTTAAGAATTAGACTTTTATTCATTATCAAATAAAATATGATAGTATAAATTAATATTAAGTTTTAAATAGGGACTTGAAAAGAGGTTTATGTAGGAACGACGGTCGACATTCGTTGGCTGGTAGTTCTTAGCAGGAAATTCGCACCTACAATCATAATATCACCATCATAATTTAAGAGGGCGGAAAACCTGTCATAGTGATATTAGAGGCCAAGGTAACTGTATTACGTTACGGGATCAACCTTAGTTTATCCAAATTTAATGCAACCGGCATTGGATATGTCTAATTATTTGTCTTATAAAGACAAGTCTGCCTAGTTGACGAAATAAACTAATCTATAAATTATATATATTTAATTATAAGAGATATTTCTTTGGTATGTTAGTTGACTAATCCGCATTAGGCCTGCGTGGTGGATTATATGGCCTAACTACCCTTAACTGTACTCTCGATTGTAGAGGAGGCCCGTGCCCTGTAATAGGACGTATATGGTCTGACAAAGAAAGAAGAGATATTTTATTGACATAATATTAACTTATAAAATCATGTTTACTTTTTTCAGGCCAGTTCTCGTATAGTTCGAGCGGAGTGCGCATCAGTGTCTCTTCGGAGCCACATGACGAAGACTCCACTGATGCGGAGATCTCCAAGATCGACTTCACACAGCACCAATACGAGGTGAGAGACCCATTACATTTTACAATACATCGTTGTACTCGAAGTTTTATTAAGGATTTTAATTTGAAAAAATACAAAAGTTTATTCATGAGTTTAATGTCTACTAGTTAATCAATAATATTGTGTATCTACTAGGTAATTAATCTAAAATAACATTGGAGAATTGAATTACTTTTTCATTTTACTTTGTTATTGAATCGAATCATGTTTATTCAATAGGTATTTTTCAAAATTGTACGATTTGGAGTACGTACTGCAACTTGTATTTATAAAACGATGATGGGTATGCCATCTGTAATAGCTCTTGTAACACTACAGCTCTAGTAATTTGTTCACGTTACTGTAGATGGCGGCTTGTAGTTTTATTTCAAGTGTGTTCGTTATATTTTTACCTAGGGTTAATTCAGTCGAAAAAAGTATTTTTCCCGTAATTATTCGGTATCCCGATGGAATCTTCAATTATTAAAGGCACATTTTCAGAGATTTTACTCTTTCCATTTCGCTTATCCCCTCATTTTATAAATGCGAAGGATTGTTTATACATTTATTTACGAGTATTTGCTTTATTTCCTTAACTTGCTAAATGTAGAATTGCTCAATTGCTAGTCAATATTTTTTAAATGTATATGTAATTTCAAAAGTAACTAGTAAATTCCGCTTGCATTACTGTTCCTTTCTCGCACTACTACAAAAGTGGTACCTATAATGTTTTATTCTCGGTTTAAAGGTAAACATGAGGAACAAGAAGAAGCGTTCATCCAGCGGCGCCCATTGCGACTTGCAGAACAACGACCGAGAGCGGCCCATGTCGTGGGAGGGAGAGCTCTCAGACTCAGAGATGGTCATCGACACTAGTGTTAACAACGGTGAGATATACTGCTAGTAGTAGCTTATTGTTGTATGAACTTGCAACTTAATTATATCCATCTAGAGTCCATAAATAGACACCTCAACAAGGAATTATATCTTTCTATGGCACGAAATTGCCAGGTAAATCTTTCTCTTGTACGAAATATCCTCATCGGTGCTTAAAATTCGTTAATGACAAAATACCCAATTTTCTAATAGGTGAGTCGCTTGGTTACTCATAAAAAAATTGCCAAGATGATTTGTCAATAGCTGTATTAGTATTATTTTGGACCACTTAGAAAAGTTTGTAGAATGCACCGCTGATTCACCATGGGTTGTTTTGGTGTATTTAATCAGGTTGTCTAGCTATCTATATCTATATCAGCCCATAGACCTCCCACTGCAGGGCACGGGCCTCCTCCACAATCGAGAGTACGCTTGAGAATGATTAGGCCATATAGTCCACTACGCTGGCCTAACGAGGGTTGGTGGATTTCCATATCATAGAAATTCTTATAAATCGCTAAGGTATGCAGGTTTCCTCAAAACGTTTTTCTTCGCCATTTTAGTGCGTGGTGATTGACTATCAATATACACATGACTCCGAAAAGACAGAGGTGTGCCCTGGGATTCGAACCCGCGACCACCGTGAATATGTTGGCAGCCGCGTCTGGTCCGTTTACCAACAGGCCACCACGCACTTCTATCTTAGGTCGCAGGTTGTCTAACGCAGGATGAAATATCTCAAAGCCCATATATCTGACGTTATTCCCAGACGAGAACAGCAGTTCGCTAGACCTGCAGTCATCCCGCGACTCGATCGACACGCTTCGCAACGTGAGTATCAAGACGGAGCCGAAGGGCGAGGCGTTCCCCGCGCTCGACCCGCAGCGCGCGCTCGACCTCAAGTACGCGCCGCTGCAGCCGCACCAACGCAGCCTTAGTATGAACAGGGTATGTATCTACCTTTACAATATACATGGTATATTTTTTTATTTGATTATAATACACAAATCAACGCTTATACAATAAGAGATCGTACAGTTAGATTAGGTTTAGTGGTTTTAGACGGATATACCATTTTTTACCGTTGGATAGATTGGTCATATAAAGCCTTTTACCGGGATGAATGGAAAACGGAAAGAGAGGCCTTTGCCCTGCTCAGGCTCATTATTATTATTTTATATACCAATCGCCTGATGGTAAGCGATACGATCGCTTATGGACAGTAGCAAAACTAAACACTATAAATTACAAAGCAATGCTTATCATTCCCCTGCTCCCACTATTTTGAAACATATACGTTATTATTTAGACTTTAAACGAACAAGTCTAAAAAAGCATTTTAATCAGGAAATAAAATGTAAGCTAAGCTAAAAAGTTGTAGAGTCGCGCTGTAGTTACTTTAAATTACTCTGAGAAAGAGTCGCCTTGATCGGATTGGTACTTCTTTTTTTACAGAAAACCAATGTGACGGGACGACTGTATAAAATTTCTGGAAGCAAATTAATCTCAATTACATATTCAGTAAAGTAGAGTTTATTTCAAGCAAATTCAAAGCAGGCTACTCATCATAATGTTTATCCTTTCAGATATCAGTGCTAACAGACACGAGTTCTCTCTCATTGGCGCGGAGGCCGGCGTCTCCCACCAACAGCGCCAAGTCACTTGCACTGTCGGACCAGGGTTCAGTGCCCGTTATGCAGCAAACCAACGTAGGCGAGGTCCAAAACCTTACTATCAAGAAGGAGACGCAGCTATCAGGTAATTAGGATTTATATGTCGTGGGATTAATGTCGTTCTTGTATTTTTTCAATTAATATTTAGTATTTACTCGTGCAATCGGCGCCAACTACGTGAGCATTTTCGTAGCGAGACGACCATTCCGTTCGCCTGATGGTATACGACTCCTCAACTCATGAACAGTAGCAAAACCAAACAACAACTTGAATAACAGATATAGGAGAAATTGACATTGCGGTGGTACCTACCCAGGCGGTCTCACACATGTAAGAGACCTACCACCAGCAAAATCATTACCATCGGTAGGGAACCGATTATTTTACTACAGCAAAATTTTGTGATAATATTCGCTCTTAATATCTGAACTCAATTGTTTTACGATAGAACATTTTCTACCGGGCAAGAGCACTTTATTTGGCTCAAGCCCATTTTTATATTGTACAAGACTTTTATGTATCAATATTGATTTCCAGAATTGAAATGCGAACCATCAGCGGGCATGGACAAGTTGATAGGAGCGTTACACGGGTCGCCGCTGCTGGGCAGACTGCCGCGCGTGCAGTCCAGCGCGAGTACTGACTCCGCCGTGCACTCTATGTACACGCACAGGTATGGTACATTATATTAGGCTCAAAAGGGAGTAGCGAGACATGAAGCTAGCCCCACCCATATTGTGTCAACCTATCGGTGCAAAGTCTGAAAGAGTTCCGGCGTAATTCCATTTCAAGATGTAATTCATGGTCCATTTTTGACCTATATTCAGGATCGATTCGATTCAGTGATCTGTTGGGCTAGATCACGTGTCATATACATAACGTGTCGTATGTTTTGTAGGAATTTAAAATGTTTTTTCAAAATATGTATTGTTTTTTTTTTTTTCACCGAGAGGATGCCGATACTATCAAAACCAAACAATGTTCTTCAAATCGGAACACAACAGTGCATTTACCCTGCTGATTAACAGAAGAAATAGACATTGCAGTGGCATCAACCCAGCCTGTATAGCCTAGCGCAGGGCTCTGTAAAGATTATTTAGCATTACTATATATTATTAGTATCATAATATTTTCTCTGGAAGTCTTGGATATAGGAAGCCCACCTATTTGGCTCAACGATGTTTCTATCGCAACCTACCTACCCTTAAAATATAAACTGTATATTATTCGGCATGTGACGATGCACAGCATCTGTGAGAGAGCGTCTTACTTCCTTTTCCGTTTTTACTCAATTTATTCCCTTTTTTCTATTACTTCCGCTTTGTTCCGACCAATGAACGTTGAGCAGGTGTCACGTGGTCTCAGGAGATCGCCTGTGGTGGGACAGCGCGATGTTGGATCATAGCGTCGTTCTTCCTTCGAAGAGCAACATCGTTTATAATAAAGTAAATTAAGTAAATTAAATTATAAGTGAATAAATATCAAAATTTATATTGTAGTAGTTACAATGAGTGAAAGTGATTCTGGTGTTCCGGGGCGCTTGAATGTCGATCAGGCAGACTTGCCGGTTGATGTTCGTGCCGCGTCTTCTGCCGAGGATCGCGCCGGTCGTTCAGAGCACGATACTACACCTTCAAACCATCGCAAGCGCCGGTCTTTAGCGTCAAGCGAATCGAGCGATTCAAGCTCGGAGATCTCCGACTACCCTCAGGTAAAACGGAGCCGCCAGGGTAAGTCAATTCAAGCCTTATCTGACCAAGTGAGCGCCTTAACGAATCTTTTATGGCATAAATACGTTTCGGAGTCTTCGGTAAGGCACAACACGCCACCCTCACAAGTGCCGGGTGCGATTTTATTACCGGTAGAGGGTACCGCCTCCAACGAGTTTTTGTCATTACCAGTAGTGCATGAATCTGAAATAGAACCAACGCCGGGCCCTAGCACACGTCCTGTTGGTTTTACCTTAAATCGGCCCGTTGCAGCGGGAACTATTTGTCCAGGTGGTTCATTTAAGCTAAATTTGAGTGGAGTAAAAACGACAATAAAAGAACCTAAAATACCTATGGCAAATCCTAGTCGGGTAAAGCAACTCGAGGTGCTCCAACGTTTTGGTAATCCGGACTGGAAAAATGTGCGGTACGCGGATGCCTTAAAATCTCATATTGCAACGCCGGGGTTTATGGAGGTAGAAATTAACGACGAATTGAGACAATTTGTCAAAGGAAAGGATTACGCTGCTAGTTCAGAGAGGATTGTAGCGTCCTTGACCAACGCTTTACTTGCACAACAAGAATTATTGAATAATAACCTACAGCAAATTATTGACTGGGCAGCATCTTCGGACACAGTTTTATCGCCTTCCGCCGTATTTGATAAAATTTCGGAGCTATTTCAACCAACGTCCAAATTTCATAAAAATAATGAAGAAATTATGCAACTAGTGTGCGGAAAAAGAGCAAAGTGCATAGAAACTCGCCGGGATCGTATTTTGAATCAATTACCTAATAAGATCTTGCGAGGGTCTGAGTAAAATACCTCCGAGTTCAAAATATCTTTTTGACGAGTCTCGGCTGCAGACATATATACATAATACCGGTGGTATTGAGAAATGGATTCGTCCTTGGTACACTCGAGAAAAAGAGGGACAGAAACCCAACACTAAAACAGTGACAGTACCAAACAATCCATATGACATTAAGCGTCGAGGCCATTCCTTTCGAGACAGTGGACATCAACACTATAAAAAAGGAACATCCGGCGTCAATAATACCAAGCGAACCTTTACCACAATACCCAAGCAATCCTTCAAGAAAGACGGCCCAGCGGTCAAAAGAAACTCCGATCAATGACGTAAGGCCCCTGTCGCACATCAACGGATTTTACGGAGGCTGTCTGCGAGCGCATCGCAGGCAGTGGTTGACGCTTCGGGCTCCGGAGGCCCTTCTCGATCTGATTACGGGAATGCGTCTTCCATTCACCTCCAAGCCTCTGCTGGTCTATCCATCACAGAGGTTGCTTCAACGGTTCGAAACAAAACAATCAGCCGCAATGTCGCAACAAATCAAAACACTACTCCATCAGGGCGTGCTGGAGATTCCAGACCAAAATCGACTGGGTCCCAGCTTTTTGTCAACAATGTTTTTGACAAAGAAGAGCGACGGAAGCTGCAGGCCTATATTCAACCTCAAAAGATTGAACAGATACATAGTGCCAAAGCCTTTCAAACTAATATCACACTTCCAAATACCTCACTTTCTGCAAGAGATGGATTGGATGATAAAAATCGACCTATCATCAGCGTACTTTCACGTCAATGTCTCAGAATGCGATCGAAAATTTCTAAGAGTGGTTTACAACCAGCAAGTACTTCAGGTGACGAGCTTGCCCTTCGGACTATCTTGCGCACCCAAAATTTTTTTCATCCCTGACAAATTGGGTTGCGCAGTATCTTCGGTCTCGAGGAATACGAGTCATCGTATATTTAGACGATTTCCTCATAGCATGCCAATCCGAGAAACTTCTACAATCACAGGCACAATTGGCTCTGCATACGCTCCAGTGGCTGGGTTGGACCATCAATTACGAGAAATCGGTGATCCGGCCTACTCAAAAAATAGAATATCTGGGATTAGTCTGGAACACGAAACAGAACTTCAAAGCACTTCCAGAGAGAAAAACACAAGCAACACTGTACAGCTTAAGGCGAATCGTTATCAAGAGAACAATGTCCTTGAGAGAGTCTCAGGTATTATTGGGCACTCTGAACTTCGCCAATTTTGTAGTAAAAAGGGGTCGGTTACACTGTCGTCACGTCCAACGATTTTCAAGAGATATTTCCAAACTAACATCACGGAAACAAGTAATGCTACCAGAGTCCACATTGATCGACCTGAAGTGGTGGATTACAACCCTGGAATCGGGCCAAGTGAAAAACAACTTATTCCTGAAATCAACTCGGCATTTTCTGACGACAGATGCGTCCGACTACGGATGGGGAGCACAGCTAGACGACCTCACGATATCGGGCAAATGGAAACCCAACCAGCGAACCTGGCACTGCAACAGGAAAGAGTTATTTGCCATTCTAGCGGCAGTGACGCATTTCAGTTCCCTATTGCAGAACCATCATGTGACACTACAGTCCGACAATCGGACAGTCGTATCGTACGTACAGAAAGAAGGTGGGACACGATCCATAACACTATTGGAAATGACTCATCAGCTCATGACTCTATTGGACAAATGGGATATTTCCATTTCCGCGGAATACATTCCGGGGAAATTCAACAACATAGCGGACAGACTATCACGGGGAAAGTATCCGACCGAATGGCACCTCCTTCAGCCAGCGGTGACAAACATATTTCGCCGGATGGGTACACCTCAAATAGACCTGTTTGCCAGCAGAGAGACGACAGTAGTGCAAAAATATGTAACAAGGGACAGCTTGGACAAATCAGCCCAATTCTGCAATGCCTTCAGCTGGCAATGGCATTTCCAACTAGCATGGATATTTCCACCACCAAGTCTAGTTCCTCGCGTTCTACACCATCTGAACTCGGCAGAAGGAGTCTATATACTTGTAGCTCCAATGTGGAAGAGGGCGTTTTGGCTACCGGATCTACATCGACGAGCACTCTGCAAGCCAATGAAAATTCATCAATTAGACCAGGTACTGATAGATCAGACAACCGGCCTCCCACCACCACGGGTTCAAGATATAGAACTATATGTCTGGAAAATTGGGGCTGGGACGATGTTACCAAGGAATGGTCAGAAGCAGAGAAGTCCTTACTTAAGTCCAGTTGGAGAGAATCTACATTAAGAACTTATCAGCCAGCATGGAATCGATGGATTAAATGGTGTATGGCAAATTCATTTGATTTTAAACACCCAAATGGTGCAAGTTTGTCAAAATTTTTAGCCCATTTATTTCTCGTGGAAAAACTAGCATTCCCTACTATTTTATTGCACAAATCAGTAGTTTTAACATTTGGTCAAGTTAATAACAACGAGAATCTAAATTCAAATTTTTTAGTTAAGCATATTCTGAAAGCCATCTCGCTTCAAAAGCCCAAAGTAGAAAAACGTCCCATTTGGGACCCAAGCGATTTAGTGCTCTGGTTGCAAGTGAACTCGCCAAATTATGTATCATTATTTGAAGCTTCCCGAAGATTAGCATGTATACTTCTCCTTGCTTCGGGAAGGCGTGTGCACGATCTCACACTCTTAAAAATTTCCCCTGAATATTATGTGAATAGCAATGACTATTGTATTTTTTACCCCTCATTTGGCTCCAAGACAGATACGAGTACTTATAGACAATCAGGTTGGAAGCTTTTAAAGCATAATAATCCTAATGTGTGTCCTATTTACTGGATTCAAAAAGTTATTGCCTTAGGAGTTGAAAGACGCACTGCTGATTGTAATAATGCCTTGTTTATCTCTATACGAGGACCTAGTCGTGGTGCATCGCGAGCAATAATTGGAAACTGGATAAAGTCGGTCCTTAGAGATGCAGGTATTTCTGCTTCACCAGGCAGTGTACGATCAGCAGTAGCGTCCTTAAATTGGTACGAAAACTTCTCTGTAGAAGAAATCCTTGCGCGAGGTAATTGGCGCCGACCAAATACATTTGCAAAATTTTACCAAAAGCAAATAATTGGCAAATCAATGCCATCAGAATTAAATCTTGCAGTTAATTTTGAGCCTATTGAATAGATATGTTTATTATTAAGCCCAATAAGTTGTTTATATACAATATAATCCAAGCATATTTAATTTTCAGTGTTTCATTGTCTTAACCTGAACCTTATCACATAGCGTCGTTACGTGGTCACCAGGAGCTATAAACACATCTCTCACAGATGCTGTGCATCGTCACATGCCGAATAATAGTGCAAGTTTTACATAAAAATAAAACTTGTATTATTGAGCAGAGACGATGCACAGCATCCCATTAAGACCTCCTGGTGAGAGACTTCTATGATCCAACATCGCGCTGTCCCACCACAGGCGATCTCCTGAGACCACGTGACACCTGCTCAACGTTCATTGGTCGGAACAAAGCGGAAGTAATAGAAAAAAGGGAATAAATTGAGTAAAAACGGAAAAGGAAGTAAGACGCTCTCTCACAGATGCTGTGCATCGTCTCTGCTCAATAATACAAGTTTTATTTTTATGTAAAACTTGCACTATTTAACTAATAATGTATGTTATCTGTGTAGCGTATATAGCAGTCCGTCGGCTAGTCCGCGTGCGTCTCGTCACTACACGCCGTCTCTCTCGCGGAACAACAGCGACGCGTCGCACTCATCATGCTACTCTTACTCCTCGGAGTTCTCGCCAACGCAGTCGCCGGTGCAGGTATAATGCTTTAATTACTGTGAAATCTACAATATTGTAATATGTACAGGGGCGGATCCAGCTTTTAAGCCAGGGGGTTATATAGTTCTTTTCAGAACACTGGGTCCAATTTCAATATCTATCTCTAATTCGTTATACTGATTTTTTTAAAGTTTGTTATAGCCGTGATTTATGAACGCACAAATCCTTTTTTACTTTTTTATCGACAAACAAAGAATTTATTGTGCTTATAAATATTATCAAGATAATAAATAAATTCTATTAATCGTAAACTAGTTCAGGGGGGCGTCATAACCCCCATGACCTTCATATCATATCATATCATCGCCCACACAGCCTAATAAAACTCACACTTTGTCCAGGGCCGGCATCCGCACGTGGTGTACCGGGAGCCCGGCGGCGTGTTGTCCCCCGCGCACGACGACGACGCCGAACCTACTGACGAGAGACTGCATCATCATCAGGGCATCAGCAGGCAACAACTCATCAACAGGTATGCTTCATAGTGTCTTATCCACGTTATATTTACGCCAATATTGTAGATTAAATAAATCGCTTATTTATTTAACAAAATGAATTTATAGCATGTTACTAAAAAAATTTTTTATTATTTTACTTCTATTTATCGAAATCCATCGGGGTTAACCGAGACAATCATTTCGTCATTTGTTATCAAAACCAAGCATTACTGTCAGTTCATATCACTTCTGATGAACGACATCACCGAATACAATAGCTTCTACCACCTAGTCTATTAAACACACCTACAATATAAAATAAAAATAAATAAAATGATGTCCAGTCCATGTCCGATCTGCGGCGACAAGATCAGCGGGTTCCACTACGGCATCTTCTCGTGCGAGTCGTGTAAGGGTTTCTTCAAGCGCACGGTGCAGAATCGTAAGAACTACATGTGTCTGCGCGGTGGAAATTGCCCTGTCACTGTCGCCACGCGCAAGAAATGCCCTGCGTGTAGATTCGACAAGTGTCTAGGATGCGGCATGAAGCTTGAAGGTAATATTTTTTTTATTTTATAAATCCGATTAACGAATTTGTTCACTAAATTGGCACGATCTTCGACCCGAAAAATGTAGGGCTGTCCATTAATCACGTGATGCCTTTTTAGCATTTTAACCCTTCTATTGGTGAACTTTGCATACCATAGAAATTCTTACAAATAATGCTATGGTATACAACACACATAATTCTTGAAATGCTTGCTAGTTCAAGCCCCAGAGCACACATCTGACTTTTAATTTTATTGCATGAATGGCAATGGAGACGTGCAAGGTGGAAAGCGAGCCGACCGCTCATAAACAGTAGCGAAACTAAACAACACCTTGAATTACAAACCGATGCTTAGCATTCCACTGTGCTCACCATACTGAGACAGTTCAATCTTAATTTGTATAGTAGTTACACTGGCTACAATGTTCTTAAATCCGAAACGAAAAAGTGCATTTAAACTGCTGTTTGGGGGGGGGGGGGAAATACATACATAACATACATAATACATACATAACACCCAACAGTCACATACATAACATACATAATACATACATAACACCCAACAGTCACATACATAGTCCTGAGCCCACACTAAGATCGAGTCTTGTGTCGTGGGTATCAGGAACTACGAGAGACTTTTCGGTCTCACAAACACCCAGACCCGGAAGAAATATTTGTGGGCTGCATAAACCTTTCTGTCGGTGCGAGGATCGAACCCGGGGCCTCTCGTTTCACAGGCGGCGTCTAACCACCTGCGCCACGAAGCCTGTATGTGTGACAGACCACTATTAAAAACATACTGGCTTTTCGCAGTCATATATATTGATGATTTAATGTTGATTAATATCGTGTTATTCCAGCGATCCGCGAGGACCGCACTCGCGGCGGGCGCTCCACGTACCAGTGCTCGTACAGCCTGTCCGGCGCCGCGTCCACCGGCTCGCTGCTGTCCGCGCACGCGCCCACCACGCTGCGACACGCATCCAGTCTCACATGCGTGTGTATTCATTAGTTATACCATGGAGGTATTATACTAGAGCGGACATCAGGAACTAAATCTGTGCGTATGGTGCGTGCACAAGGGTACACAGTGAAGCGAGAGGGAAGATAATGTTACTTCGTAGGCGTGACAGAGACAGAAATAGAATGTACCCTTCATTTCGTTACAAATATTTTTTTTGCAGTGTCACCTCTAGTATATTATCTCAATCATTTATACATTCTTTATTGAACACCACATACAATATAAGACAAAAAATAATAATAACACAACTCGTTCAAATTAATTTTATATTGTATTGTATCAGCCCATATACGTCCCACTGCAGGGCACGGGCCTTCTCTACAATCGAGAGTACGATTGAGAGTGGTTAGGCCATATAGTCCACCACGCTGGCCTAGTGCGGGTTGGCGGACTTACATACCATAGAAATTTTATAAATCGCTATGGTATGCAGGTTTCCTCACGATGTTTTCCTTCACCGTTTTAGTGCGTGGTGATTGACTATCAATACACACATGACTCCGAAAAGTCAGAGGTGTGCCCTGGGATTCGAACCCGCGACCACCGTGAACATGTTGGCAGTCGCGTCTAGTCCGTTTACCAACAGGCCACCACGCACTTTGAATTTATTTATTTACACTTTATTGCACATAAAGAGACAAAAACAGAGAGAAATCTCATACACAAAAAGTACAATTGGCGGTCTTATCGCCGAGAGGCAATGTCTAACAGACAACCGTGGGATGGATTTAAGAATACGATAAACAGAGGGCAATCTAAAGTGTAAAGGACAAAATCTATCTAGAAAGGAAAAATATTTGCAAATACAAGTAATTTAATAAAATTACAAAAGTGACAATGGTGTTATCGCTTATAGTATTTTTTTAAATACTAGCCCGGCATGATGACTACACTAATCGCAAATGCCGTCCAGGCAGTGTATCGAATGGCACACGGTGGTCCCATATCATTCGATATAATTATACCGGCCTGCTAAGATGATTTATTCCAGACAACCATTAGATGAACTGAATTGAAAATAATACTGTTGATATCACAGTTTTTCTTCAAACAATTTAATGGCATAAAGGAGCATGAAAATATTGATGTCTATTTATAACTAGTATTAAAATTAAAACTCATGAATTTACCACGAGAAAACATAATCACAGAATTACTTCTAAAACTTCATTATAATAAAAGATGAAATACCAATAAATTATTTTTGATTTTAGGTAAATGGCCCAGGATCATACAACAGTCGGGGAGAGCCTAGCAACAGTAGATTAACGCCAGACATACCGCCTTTATTGCAAGTACGTATAATCTATTTTACTTCAGCTTCCTGGAGTAAGCGCAATACAATTATTATACGAGTTGTATTGCAATTCATATTGAGTATCCATGGTATATATAGCCATCGTCTTGAATCCTGATTTACCGATTAAGCGATTTATAACCTAGTAGCGGCCGGGTCTGGCTTCGCTCGGGTGCAGATTTATTTTTTGAGTCTAGTCCACATCAATAACATAATATTTCGCGTACCTACTAACTATATTTCCCGCGCGCCGTCGACTATATTTTCCGTCCCGTTATATCCCGTTTTGTCCCGTCTCATTTAGTCTAATGACGTAAAGCATTCAATCTTGTACTCTCCTATCCTGTGCCAACTATTCGAATTTGAAAGTGTAGAATATGTATATTTGGTTTCCTGACTTATCCCACGGGAACAATACAATTTTTCGGGTTAAAAAGTAGCCTATGTGTTAATCCAGATTGTCAGTTATTAATTAACCAAACTACATCAAAATTTGTTGAGCCATTTTTGCGTGAAAGTGTAACAAACATCTATACATCAATATTCAGAAATTTTCAACTTTATAATATTAGTAAAATTGAACTATGGCGAACGTGTGAGATAAAAAAGCTTATGATTTAATATTCCAGGAGATAATGGACGTGGAGCACCTGTGGCAGTACAACGAGTCGGAGCTGAACCGCCTGGGCAAGTCCCCGGGCAGCCCCTCCGCCAACCCGCTGCTGGCGGCCAGCGGCATCACCGCGCAGAACTCCAGCCCAGACTTCCTGGCCGACCTGTGCAACATCGCAGACCACAGACTCTACAAAATTGTCAAGTGGTGCAAGAGCTTGCCGCTTTTTAAGAATATTTCTGTGAGTTTTTATACAATACAATACTCTTTATTGTGAACCAAATACAAGAACATACACAAAATCGGGCAAAATAAATATAAGACTTATGGTATTACAATGGGCGGCCTTATCGCTTAGAGATGTCTTCCAGCAACTTTTATATGGATAGTATCAGATGATCACAATAAAGAAAATGTATAGACTACAGGCCCGTGGCAAAAAGTGATGGGTCATATGAACCACAAGGAGACCTATTTAGTAAGATACAGGGGCTTAAAACAATAACATTCAATATGCCGTCACTTGTAAGCTGCATATATCAACGCTATCGAACGAAATAGAACAACAACATTTTCAAAAAAATATAATTTGAATGTATTGTTTCAGATCGACGACCAGATCTGCCTGCTGATCAACAGTTGGTGCGAGCTGCTGGTACTCTCGTGTTGCTACCGGGGGGTGAGCACGCCCGGGGAAGTGAGGGTGGGGGGCGGCCGGGGCATCACGCTACATCAAAGTGCCAAGTATGTACTCTGATGAAAATATATCCAACAGTTATATAGAGAGTCTTGATTTCAAGCTAAAATAAGAAACTACGAACTACTTCAGATTCATGAACACCCAGACTGGAGATAAATACTTGTAGTTCATACAAATATTAGTGTTGAACAATACATGTCTTATTCAATAATAATATTTACCTAGGCCGTATGTTTTTCTCCATGCGAAACCTATTTTCCACTCCTCGCTCATTACTTTAATCATCTCTAAACAAGTGTCTCATTTTAAATTTACCAAAATAATTAAATAGTACTAAATATGAAATTTGTTTGCAGATTGGGATTGACGCCGTGTATAGAGCGAATGTTGAGCTTCACCGACCATTTGAGAAGACTGCGAGTGGACCGCTACGAGTACGTCGCGTTGAAAGTCATCGTACTGCTTACTTCAGGTAAATTCATACGATTCTTACAAGTTTAATACAAGACAGTGTTGGGAAAATTAGAAAATTGCCTCATATTAATATTTTAAGATAAAAGTGTTAAGTCGGGTATTCTATGTACTGACATTTCTATGTATTTTTGTTAACTTATACAGGAACCTATTTTGGCAGAGTTTATAATATACATTTCAATCGTCTTATGAATGAAGACTTTAGTTCGAATGTAAGTTAAGAATGTATAATAAAGGTATACACAATTTTGCCAAAGCTTAAAATATACATTTTATTCGTCTCATGAATGTAGACTGTAGTGTACGAGCTACACTACAGTATATACATACGGGACAATCTTATTTTGCCAAAGTGTAGGCTCATGAGTGCAGACTGTAGTAAGAATGTAACTAAATATTGTGTATGTGGTACAGACGCGCCGGAACTGCGCGAGTCTGAGAAGGTGCGCGCGTCGCAGGAGAAGGCCCTGGCGGCGCTGCAGGCCTACACCGCCGCGCACTCGCCCGCCACGCCCGCCAAGTTCGGAGAACTGCTGCTGCGCATACCCGAGCTGCAGCGAACATGCCAGGTACGCACGCACGCACGCACGCACATGCATGCATGCGTATATACGCAAGCACGTGCACGCATGCATGCATATATACGCACGCACGCACATGCATACATACACACATGCAAGTATACGCGCGCACGCATACACATAAGCATATACGTGCACACACATGCATGCATATATACGCATGCACACACACATATTTCATTTTATTTTATTTATTTAATAAGCACACCAAGTACATTATGCATACAATAACTTAGACTTTTAGTACTTCTTGTAATACTTTATTGTGATTTTGATGTTTAATCTTGTTGTGTATGTATAATACACTTGATGTATTTTAAGTTACGGATGTTTTGGTGTCTTCTGTCATAATCATTTCAAAATTAAAAGGTACCCCCAATCCCTTTTTTCAATAATTGTATACTTTTAAAAAGATGACACATTTCACAGCATAACGTATTTAATGGGTATGCATAAAATTATAATGTATTTATTAAACGATTAAAACAGTAGAAGATACATAAAAACAGATAGAAATTAACTAGAGGCGCTATAACTTAAAATTAATAAATATGTACACACTATAAATAAATTAAAATACTATAATTTACACAAAAGAACAAACTCTAATATAAGACTTTCACACACATGCATATAATATACATCGCACAAGCATGTATGCGCACGCACTCACGCACGAGTGCGCACTCCTACCTACGAACACGAAACACGGAAATCATTCACCTCAACAAGAACTTTAAGACCAATACTCGTTTGTTCTGACATTTTTATACATGACCTAATGGAAATTCCCATGAAAATACATTTATTTCTTTTACAGTTTTTCATGCAAGTAGGCAAGGAAATGCTGAACCCTGCGAACAAAAGCAAGGATGGAGACGGACCAAGCTTCAACCTCCTCATGGAACTACTGAGAGGCGATCACTAGCCTTACTGAACATTCAGTAATATACACTACTTGAAAGTATTGAACAAGTAACTAGCCAGTCTTATTTGGGTCAATATTGTTTGAAGAAAAAAATAAAACATGAAAGTCTGTACTGTATTGTCGATAAAAATCGATTTGATTCAGATCTTGTACAGACAACGTGGTTTTTCTGACGTCTATTAATCAAAAACGCTTTGGATATACATAGGTAAAAAATTACGGCAGCAATATAACAATTTAAGGGGCGTCGAGAAATGTGAACCGATATCTAAATGATACGTTTCTATTATCACTAGTAAAATCAAAACCGAATTACATGGCGGAGAGGATGTAATAAAACTGACTTTTGTTCATGTGACATTTGATAGTACCTAAAAATTTAATTTCAATTAATGAAATAATATATTTTTAGGGTAGCTAATGCTGTTCGGTTAAGTTCCATTCATACTTCAGTCGTTCATTCAATTATGAACTGAAATATTCATCATTAAAATGCTCAATATGACATATAAATCATCTTAAGAATTTGTAATATGTCTATAAAATAATTATTTGTTTTGGCCTTATACCTGTTCCAAAAATCTATTCTTATTACCTCTCATGGTAATAACCGACTAATATTTTTTAGCTCAAAAAATCAATAATAAAATAGAATGTCGAGTCTAATGCCGTAACAAAAATTCCTACAAGCAGTGCCAATTAATATGCATAACAAATTTTTAAAATGGATCTAGCTATTAATCTTAGCCTTTTCGCTTATTTTACATTTCTTATTGCCAAATGCTTTCAAATCGTACTGATAACTTGTTCACGAGGCCAAGGGAACAATTATTGAATTAAATACGTATATTGTTAACTACGCAGATAAAGTATTTTTTAATACGAGAAATAGAGAAGAATTTTACTTTCAGTATCTTAAAACTCAAGTTCCGAAACATTCGTTAATTTCATTCTTATTTTGTTTAAATATCTAAAATTACAACGGCGATGAATATAATTATATTGAAAGCGAATATTTGATTTACATAATTTTACAAATGTGTTCATTTTATGATCAAAAGAACACAATATATTTTTTATTCAATACTGAGTACATGGCATATAAACTCAGCAGTCAATATAACTTATTATTTTATTCGTAATGAATAAATGAACATATGAATAAATTACATTCAAACATCACAATAAAATTCCAACAACTTTCGCTTTGGGTCCTAATTACGTGCCGTGTATCTTAATATGTATGTATATAACTCGTACGTAGATATTTCTATAATCGCCTTTGATTCTTATGATCGATTATTCAAATAAGTATCGATTGATATATTTTTTATAAAGAATCGATCATTATTTTATAAAATTTAATATTATTTATTATAAATATTAGGATTTTTTCTACGTGGGCCACATTTGTAATCATTGCCATTTCGTGTAAGTTACTTAACATTGTAATGTATATGTTGTTAATATTTGTGCAGCTTAGTATAATTAGATGTAGTAGAGGGTGAAACCTTCGGATAGTTTTTGTCTTAAACGGTTTTTATAAAAAACTTTTTGTGCGTTTTGTAAATCACTTTTTCATTCATTGATTCACTTATTTTGTGTTGATAAAAAACTAATCACTGGATCGAACTCTTCTTAAAATTGATTTATCTGAAATGTATTATGTCTACACGCATTGGATTTATTGCAATTATTATATATATTTTCGGTGGCGTAGTTGTACTACGATACGTTTACAAAGCTGAGGTCTCGGGTTCGAATCCCGGGTTGGGTAAAGTGATATTGGATTTTTCTATTTAGTATCAGCCCAGAGTCAGGAATTTGTGCCCGATATGGCGATAGGCTCGCCACCTATCACATTATGGGACGGAACATACAAGGCGAAATGTTGGTGCTCTGGCACCTCTGCCTACCCCTTCTGGGAACAAGGCGTGAGTTTATGAATGTGTGTATCTATTTTTATTTATTTCATAATATTTAATTAGCTAAAGAGCTGTGTATTTGTTTTTTATCAACACATTTTCCATTACTATTTTATGTGAAGGCAACAGTGCAATACTTAGCATAAAGTGTCGATATTTTTGAATACTTATTCTATTTTAATTTTCTTTATGCTACGTTGTGCACAATTTATTTTGTCGTATATGTAAGCTGTGTATCAGCTATGGGAACCAGTAATTCACTGCCGTTGTTAAGAAATTGCTATGAGCAAATTGTATCTTTGTTGCAATACTTATTATTTTTATAATCAAAAAAATATTCTCATTTAAGAAAATTTTAGTTTTAGAATAATTTAGAGTATTCTTATGAACTGCCTTATAATGTTGATAAGCGAAGACAGCTTGATTCAATAAAAAAGGTGTCGGCCACAGGTGAAATGATTGCATAAGTTATTTTTAGATATTGTAGAACGCCTTATAAAATTAATGTTAAGTTCTGAAAGAAATACGGAAAACATATTTTTATTTTATTGCTCACTAGTACCGTTAATAACGATCGGTAAATATCGAACCATTTCAGGAGAAACATCGTAACAGACCATTTTCATTTTAAAAAAGTTTACTTTGTTTTTGAAATTATTTATATATTTCTGAAGATGACTTCAAAATTAAATGTGTTCACTCGAAATAATACTTCTGAGTGGCGTGATTAGGTGGGAACTCATTGAAATAAAACTATTATTTACGGATTTTATCACGGATTTGGTTTAATTTGTACATTTTTTGAGTTCCCGACGTTTCGATTACTTTACAGCTTTCGTGGTCACGGGGCGGACTGAGGTATTAGACGTCCGCTCTGTAAAATGTAAAAATTAATTAAATAATAGTTTTATTTCAATGTGTAACATTCGCGTAAATCTAAGAAACCATTAGGTGGGAACTTGTCAGCTTGATAGGTTGCGATCAAGATAATATTTTTAATATTTAGCGGTTATGATGTTTTCTAGAATGGGCTCGTTATGTATTAATTACAGCTTCAAGTGGAACGTGACCACACGCACACGCATTGTTTTATTATGACGTCAATCTTTTAAATATATTATATTGTGTATAAAATATTTTTCAATGTGTGTTGGTTTTTTGAAACATTTGTTCAAATTAGATTCAACAACACGTATACACTTTTATATCAAACAATATTTTGCTAGTAATATAACACAGAGGACAACCTAAAAATACCTACATAGATTCGGTTACCGGGTAGGGCTCTATGCTTTTGGGATTTTAAAATTCCAAAGAATTGCCAGGATTGATTCTGCGAAGTTATATAATCGAGGTATATAAGAACATACGTAAAAAATCCTGACATATAAAAACATAATATGTATTTCATATCAATACATTACTCGTATTATATTTTTAAACTGATACGTCGATATCAATTCAAATGAATCTAGATATTTTTGATACTGAAAAATTGTTTGTAACAAATAAGATTTTGCATCATCATGTTTCAATAGTTATAGTATATAATTTTGTAGCTTAATAAGGTATCATACCATGTTTATTATGTTTCAGTAAGAATAAAACTGAATTTTAGTTATATCGATTAGGACAACGAATATATCGCACAAATATTCGATTACTCATTGTTTTGTTTTATTTTTATGGGATATCAATGCGTGTGTGTTGATCTGCGGACCACTACTTTGTATCACGGGCACAAGTACTTCATATTTAGTTTTAATATCGGAGCTCATTTAAGTTAATTATATGAATGTTTATAAAACGATGTGCCACGCAATATGTATAAATTTGTCATGAGATTTTTCGTATGTGATTATATTTCGCGTATAAATTGCCAATAACATTGTATTAAACTTAGCTATATATCCGATAGCGTAGACTACTGAACTGATAGAATAAGATATTTGATGTAAGACTATATTTTTATATGAAGCAAAACAACCGCGGGTGTGCTAAGGAGACGGCGTGGTTGAGAAGTCCTGATAATTTTTATATTAAAAATTAAAAGGAAAGTAAGAATGGTATGACGTCCACGATTTTTGTACTTTTTACGTATTTGTTATTATTTTATACATAAGTATTATAGTGATATGGTATTCATCTTTACTTTCTAGAATTATGAAAAGATTTTTTATATATAGAGCAAAAAAATAAATACAATTTTGATTTATAAGGAAGTTTTATTATCGCCGCATCTTCTCAAGCAATCGCGTACTCATTATTATTTTTCTTTTGTAGGGTAGAAATGCTACACCGTACACGTCTCCATACTTATGAAAATCCACTAGTTAAAAGATTAGTCAAGGAAATTTTAAATAATAAATGAATACACCCCACAGTCACATACATAGTCCTGTCTTTACATCATTTCTAAGTTCCTTGTGCACAACCGCACAGACAAACTAGAAACTAGAACTAGAAATCTAGGATACTACGAAAATGCAGAAAGCCATTTTAAAAATCCCATATCGATCTGCGTGAAAACATGAAGCTCCTCATTGTCTTTTTGATCAAACGCTGAGATTAATTCTCCATGGAGATCTGAAATTTCAACCATAAAACCTGTTAAAAAACAACATTACCCACACCCAGCCGATTTGATGGCACAAAAGCGTGCGCGTGATGCTTTGCGTTGCGTCCTAATTTTTTTGGCAATACCAATTGTTGGGACAATTAACTCCTGGATGACCTAAAAATACAATATTTTATATTAAAATGGAAATCTATTGCCGATATTAAAATGGAAATCCTGTATAAAATAGCCCAATTTTGGCCCGATTGCGATTCTAATTAAACTAAATTCCATTATTTCTAATATGAAAGAAGGGAGTTTCCGCGCGGTATCCTGTTTAGGGGCAATTTTAACCTGTGTCTTTGCAGCGCACGTTCGTAAAGATCTTCGCGATCGCGATCGAGCGAGTAATGCCTTTGCATAACAAAAACCATTGGAATCTTTTAGTAAAAATAATAAATCCCTTATAAACTGTTTTCTATTTTTTTAACATTTTAAAATGTTTTCTTTTTATAAATATGGCTCCTTTAGGGCCAATTTGATTCTGATAGCCTATCTGGCATCAATCTGTCAGATAAAATGAAATTCCCAATTCGGTACTTTATCATCCGCGTTCACATAGTCCGTATCGTTTGGACTATAACCCCAGGATCGGTACCGTTTTTACGGACCGCAAGGATAGGCCACAATCGATAAGGCTTTCGCCTAGGAATTGTAGCCACAGCGTGGTACCTCCGCAATCACGGAGGTCCCATGTTCGTGAAGTCCCCTGGTACTTTATCAACCTATTCAAGTGGCTATTAAAGTCGTTATCAGGCAGATTAAACAAGTTTTGTCTAGAAAAATATTAAAGAATTTCAATTTTCGAACGCCTTTTTATTCCGAGTTGTATGAAATTAAAACTCAAAATTATTCGAGATTATTTTTATGCAGAATTATAGAAAGTATCAGATTTGTGTATTTCGATCGAGTTTTACTTAATATATATTATTCATAACTATCAATTAATTTAGTAATAAATAAATTGATAAATGGCACCAGACTTCAGTCATTAATTCATGAAAGCTGAAAGTTCGTCTGCCTCTGACATAGTCATCACACGATCAGCTATTATGAAGTTCCAGCCGTGGTGGTTTTGGTGGTGGTGTAATATTGTTATTGTACTAATAAGCTGGTTTAGGTAGTTAAATATGTATGTTTGTTTAATCGTATTTATTACCGGATTTCTACAATAGTTCTTTGTGTTTGCTCTAGATTTGACATGTTATGACTTATAGTTTATTATGTAAACTGTGCGTGTTATGTCATATTTTCTAATAATGCAATAACCATTTCAATGATATAGAGTACAGGCAATAATACAACTGTGAAAGACATAAATATATTTCTTATGACGACTTATTTGTAAATTTAAAATTATTTTAATAGCTAGTGTGCGCTAGCATCGTTCGGCACCCATTTTTTCTCTGTTAATCTTTCATATTCACCATTAAATTTGTAAAACGAATCCCAGAATGCCATTCTGCTAGGCAAAGGTTCAATACCACTGGTGATGTTGGTATCAATATTGTAATAGAAAAGTGAATCTTTTGTTACTGGTTTCCATTCAAGAGGCAGAAGCTTTGATGGTTTGGGGTTTGGATTACTGAAACAGAAAATGTAACGGTAAGTGAAAGTGGTGGACCATCAATTGTTTTATCAACTTTACACAATTTTGCGTTATTTGACAAATGTCGAAATATGCTCCATCTAGTTAATTTCATATTACGTAGGTGCATGCATAAACTCACGGCTGTGTCGCTACGAAAATGCAGTGAATACCTCTGGAGCGCTAATGCTTTCGCTGCATTAGCTATTATGAATCACATGTAATGTGCAATTCAAAACTACTATAGAATTTAATTTTCTATTTAAATATATTTTATGTACCGACATAAATAGGTATTCAGGATATTTTTTATTGCGCATGTCCGACAAATGAGAAACTGACGATTATCTGTGATACAGTGGTTCCAAAGACGAACCTTCCCATTCTTGCTGGGTCATAACTCATAACTGACAATAGCACAGCTCTACCACATAACGTGACTACTACTATAATGTATTTTTATAAACCAAGGTATATTCTATTCCTGGACACGAGCCTCCTTATCGACCGAGAATAATTATTAGCCCTTAGTCTACATGGTGGCCCAATGCGATTAGTAGGCTTCTTCTAATTATGATGTGCAAAATGCAAATGTCTGTTACCTACCCATATTTAACGAAGTTTGCGAACAATTCAGCTAATCGATCTATTATAAGCTGGTCGTTTTTTGAATGTTTGTCCTTAAAAAATGATACATCAAATAAATATCCAATATCGTCGTTGTGTGCAGCTCCTTTGTGTGAATCTTCCACGCCATATAGCTTTCGTATTAAATTCCTTTCACCAAAGTATGAAAAAACTGCGTAGTATATTTTATTTATTTTATTATTAAGTAACCTACGGATATTTCTCCGTGTCGGATGGCTATGCACTATATCTGAGATAAAATCAATAATATTTTGTTTCACGTTGTTACTGATTGGTTGGTCACCTATGTAAAAATGTCTCACTTGTTCTTCCATCATTTCAAGTCTGTCTTTGTCAAAGTCAAAAATAAAGTACAATACTTCTTTAAAAATATTTTTGTTACTTTTGTCAAAATCTATTGGCCCGTACTTATATAGTAGTTCGTTATTAGCTTCTGTTATTAGCATAGCCATGTTCCTGACACTCGGTATATCCACAATATTTGACATGAATCTTGTAATAAAATTATCAACATTATCAAATTCTTTCTCTACGCATGGTTTAATGTGAATATTTAATCTATACGCTGACAATATAACTGCTAGAGGATCTTTTGATGCCAGATATTTAAGAGCTTCACTAGTTTTATTTGTTTTCAATCCAAGATCATTAGCTATTCTTAAAGGTACAGTTATATCAGATTGGTCCATTGTAAGAGGATTTGACTTAAAGCCACTTCTGAAAATGACTTGTTGAAATAGCGGTTTATTTGTGCGCATATAATGCAACGCTGCATGAGTTCCACTGCTGCTAATTCCAGCTAGCGTAATTTTTTGCGAGTCACCACCAAAAGCATCTATATTTTCGTTAATCCATTTTAATGCGTGTAGTTCATCTTTAAGGCCCTGGTTGCCTGGTACTTCAGTCGTGTCAAGGCACATAAACCCATATGGACCTAATCGATAATTCATCATTACCAATATAATATCTTGTTTCATTAGAAATGCCGGTCCATACAAAAAACGTACCGAGAAACCCACCTCATCCCTTCCTCCATGAATATAAGCCAAAACAGGCAAACGATTTTTTTCAGAAGCTGAATCAGGAACATAAATGTTTAAGTGAAGACAATCAAGTGTTCCGGAAATAGTCTGGTTGAATTCTTCTAATTGAGGACATATCGCTGAATCGTCATATGCATTAAATACATTTTCAAATACAGGAAACGGAATTGATGGCTGTAAAATTAAAAAAATCTATATTAGTCTACAATAATATTATTATTTAAGAGAAATCATATGTATTTTTAACCGACTTCAAAAAAGGAGGAGGTTCTCAATTCGACTGTATGTTGCTTTTTTAAATTTTTTGTTTGTTACCTCGTTTCTCTGTACTGTGTGAACCGATTTCGACCATTCTTTCTTTGATTGAAAGCTGGTGCTTGTCATTTGGTCAGATAAAAATATGGTGAAAATCTGAGGAATATCTTCGGACCTGGAGAGAGGAACTCCTTAAAATTAAGTAGAATTCCAATGGTTCTTTTTGCATTAGGTTAATTATAAAAGTTAAGTTACAGTGAGAGAGGGAAAAAGGGGTGGGAGTGAGGGGGGGGGGGGGTAGGTGATAAAATTAAAATACACGTAAATTATAATATCTTCGGCAGCTTTTAACCGATTTTAGTGATTTCTTTTTCATTGAAAAGAACGCATTTACAGGTTGATCCCAGGAACACAACATGAAGATTTGATGATCATGTTCGAACCTGGAGTGTAGAACTCTTCAAAATTTTGTAGGATTCCAATGGTTCTTTTTGCATTGGGTTCAGTATAAAAGATAAGCTACAGTGGTGGAGGGAAAAGGAAGTGGGGGGGGGAGAAAAAAATAATAAACATATGAATACTCCAATATCTTCGGCAGCTTTTAGCCGATTTTAGCGATTTCATTATCGTCGGTAAGAACATATTCCTTGTGGGAACCAAATCTTCTTCATTTAAAATGCTATCAACACTAAAAAGATAAAAATAACTAAAATTTATAATAAAAAAATAAAAACCGTTTTCAAAACAAAAAACCACAAAAAAACAAAAAATAAAAAATAATAAGTACCACTGCAAAGCAAAAATACAATATTTACTTCATGGAACTTGTGCTTGTTGATTAATTAGCTTAATGACTTGACTAGCCAACAAATCAAAATATATGCATAACATATTGAAGGCGGACCGCCAAGTACCAAACATGTAGGACCTATGCCTTATATTAATTTAAATATCTATACATACATGCACATACATACAAGAGAAAGCTGCCTTACTGGCAAATCTCTTTGCGGCTAATTCCCGCCTCGAAGATCGTGGTTCTCAGACGCTGTCTACACTGCCTGAATGCGGTTTCTCAATGGCGGATATTCGCATCAGGCAGTGTGATGTGCGGCGTGAGTTGCGGTCTCTCGATGTGCGGACAGCCAGTGGTCCGGATGGGATACCAGCGGTGGTATTAAGGTCTTGTGCAGCCGAGTTGTCTCCTGCACTACCGAGCGTCCTATCGCACAGGTGTTGTGCCGGAATCTTGGAGAGAGGCCAATGTGCAACCAATCCCCAAAAAGGGTGATCAGTCGGACCCTACTAATTACCGCCCTATGTGGGCCCACTAATTTTGGTGGTCATCTCTGGTACTATCGGTAGTCGGTGCTATCGCTGACATTCTTTGTTCTGTGTTTTTGTCTATTAAGAGTATGCATTGTAATGCAGATGGTAGTGCGATTCATAATCGATAAAGTATCAGCCAACAGAATCTCCCTCGGGGTTCCATTGAGGAAAGACGGTCTCGACTTAGTTAAATTTAACCCTTTGATGTAGTGATGGCAATTACTGCTATTTCATATTAACTTCACCTTGTTATTTTTGAAGCCGTTGCATGCTCTATATTTTTCCTATTGCTAATTGCTCCCCACAGAATATGTAAACAAAAAATAGTTTATCGCATCTAAAATTACACTCACAAAATTGACTCTTTTAGTTTCTTTTTTAACTGGGTTTGTAGAAAAAACTCACCTCTTCATTGATTATACGAGATCGCAAAAGAATTTTAGCCGATCGGCTTTGTCAATCACAATCGAAAATTGCAAAATATAGCTTACTTATATAATTGCTATTGATTTTTATTCTAGCACTACTTACTAGGTTGTCTTCTAACGAAATGTTCCGTCCAATCCCAATCCAAAATTTACCGTTTTAGATTGACAGCTCAATCTTTTTTCTGATACTATATTGCCAATAATCAATCTCAGTAGTGAAAAAACGATGGCAATATGACAAGAGACCAATCGAAAAGTAAAAAACAATCCAGATTGACTTCAATCTAATTTTTTCGATTGATTATTGGCATCGGCCGTAAGTGATAAACGCGGTGTAGTGTAGTGCCATGCCAGGCTTAGTAAAAAGCTCTACTGTTTATGGGCAAGCGTGACATTTACCACGAGACGAGTAACCTCCTCATTTTCTTGCACTAACAAACTGTGTCTAAAGTGATGCATTTGCGATTTGTACTTACTCCAAATGGATTTTTCTTGTCCACTACTGCGTAGGGTACGCCTAAGTACATGGAATAATTGCCGTCGGTCGCTCGTAAGCCTCTTATTCTACCTAACTTGGTTTTCACCACGGGTTCACTTGATGTCCATCTAGAAACACTGTATACGGTCAATCCAATAAAAGCTCCAAACAATATTACTGTCGTTAATAAAAGGTATACATATTTATTGATATTCATGCACGTCATATTGAAGTGAAATAAAAAAAGTGGCCCTCTTAATACAATTATATACTTACATCAGTTATGACAGGTGCAATCGAATTTACCTACTGTTCAAATAACTCAAATATCGTTGTATACAGGTCAAAGTATGTTTTAGTTTAATATTTAAAAGGTGTTAATTAAGAAAAATATTAACATAACAATGACAATGGACCTTGGTTTTGTAAATGGCAGAGGTAATAAATTTATAGTTTTGCGTCTATTTGACAATTTCTCTTGTAAGTCCGACTGTTATAGTACTCAGTACTCTATCAGTTTTGCTAAAAGCTTATCTTCTGTGAGATTTTTTTTTGGAAAAGGAGAGCGGAACTTTTGTCTGCTGACATCAAAATATAAGGGAGACGAACAGTAGTGACGTATCAATAAAATCATACATCGACAAGATCTTTATGGCGCTTCGCTACAAAGTTCCTTGAGCTATCTTCCCAGTAACTTATGTAATGTAGATATTACACCATTTTAAAGTGCATGTTTCTATAAAAATATTATAAATATTCCATTTTAAGGGATTTAATATTCCAGCTACTCGGCATATAGGTACGCGGCATTCGTTACCCCCTCCCTCGCGACCGGTCGCAGCAGGATGAGCGTACGGCTTGGTTGTCTATTCTTTGGTACGGCTTATTCGTGAGTCAGTGTTCGAATGCTTAAGCGGGAATGCGATTACGTAGTGTAAAAACGACACAGCATTTTCTTGTTTAATGTTAGATTTCAATAGACTGGTACCTTTAAATTTTTTTCTTATTGCATTTAAGATAATTATGGGTTCCTTCCCATATTGGTTTGTGGGGCAATGAGGTAGCTGACCGTTTGGCTAATTTGGCAGCTACGAAGAGAGAGACATACCAATTGTTCCACATTATTCGGAAATTTTACATTTATTCAAAAGGGAAATTTTTAAAACGTGGAGGGAATATTTTGAATTAAAATCTCAAGATAAGGGAATTTGGTACAGGGCCATACAAAGTCAGCCACCCCAGGTGCCATAGTTTTATAATAATATTAAAATGAGTCGCTTGTTGATTGTAACAGCACACAGGCTTCGGACAGGGCATTATCCCACAAACATGTTTGGACATCTCATGAGAAAAACAGATAGCCCTAATTGTGATCAATGTAACACCGTTGATGATGTTCAACACCGATTGATGGAGTGTTCCATAAATAGTGCTTTGTATTGTATTGTATTGTATTAGCCCATATACGTCCCACTGCAGGGCGCGGGCCTGCTCTACAATCGAGGATACGATTGTAGAGTAGTTTATATATATTAGTGCTTTACGGGAGACAATTGTAAATAAATTAGGTTTAAATAAATTAGATATAGGCTTGGTACAAAGTATTTTGGCAGTACCTAACTCTGAGCAGGCCAGAATGTTTTATAGTTTAATATTAGCTAAGTAAAAGTAAAAAGGCTTATTATTATTATATATTATTATTATTATTAGCTAAGTAGGGTTATATAATTGTTTTAAGTGAACATTGTGTATTAGGGTACGATGGAACTGGCATGTCTATTGGACCAAAAGTTCCTAAATAAATAAAGAGAAAAAAAAAATTAAGATAATTTAAAAATGCCAGTCTACAAAGGAATTATTCAATAAGCATATGCCATATTGCAAATATAACTTGGCATTTTAAGAATAGCCAATTTTTTTTATTATTTCTTTTTCATCCAAACGAAGTCCACTGCTGAACATAGGCCTCCCCCAATGATTTCCACATTGACCTGTTGAAGGTTGGAGGCAGCCTGCATCCAGGGACGTCCTGCAACCTTTATCAGGTCGTCCGACCACCTTCTGGGTGGACATCTTACACTGCGCGTTCTGCTATGGCCTCCATGTGCGCTATGTGCCCCGCCCATTGCCACTTCAACTTACTAATCCGCTGGGCTATGTCGGTTACTTTAGTTCTCCTACGGATCTCCTCATTCCTGATTTGATATCGTAGGCAAACCCCGAGCATAGCCCAGTCCATAGCTCGTTGAGTGACTTTGAGCCTCTTTATGAGGCCCATAGTTAGAGGCCACGTTGCGGTGTCGTGCCACTGGCAACACATAACTGTCGACAATTTTAGATTTAAGGCACTGAGGTATTTTGGACGAGAAGACGTCGTGTAGTTTCCCGAACGCTACCCAACCGAGTTGGATTCGGCGGTTGACCTCTCTCTCGAAGTTGGACCTTCCTAACCACGTGTCATACAACTTCGAGAGTCGAGTCCCAATTTCCGATGGGGGTGGGACTTAATTAATTAAGTCCGAAGAACTTAAGTTCTTTGAGCGTCGGTCGGTCGTCGTCGTCAGTCGGTTTTACAGCGATTTTGCCAAGACTACAATATCGTCGACAAATCGAAGGTGGGTGACATACTTGCCGTTGATATTGATGCCGAATCCGTTTCACTGCAAGGGCCAAAGAGCTTGAAGGTCTTTTCCAACGCGGCGGCAATGAACAGTTTTAGAGATATGATACCTGTCTCACGCCTCTCTGTAGTGGAATAGCCTTCGTGCTCAGATCTTGTACTCAGACCGACATGGTGGCATTGTTATATATACACTTCAACATTTCGAAATTTCAATGCACAGCCCAGGTCTCGATCGAATGAAACGCTTTTTCACAGACCGCAAACGGCAAGTTATAATATATTCCTCAGTTTTTTGTAGAAATGTGGTTTATGGCACTAACTCCTTTTCGGAAACCGGTTTGTTCGGGAGGCTGGTAGTCATCAAACCTGCGTTCGAGATTTATTGTGATGACCCTCGAAAACAGCTAATAGACATGGCTTAGGAGCAAGATAGGCGTGTCGTTCTTCAGAAATATTATTTAGAATAGGAAAGTAGTGATAATTACGCCTTTGGTACCTAATAACCTAACCGAGCAAAATATTCAATCACAGAGGTATGAGTAGAGAGTAAAGATTATTTATACGCTTTCAGTAAAAAATTACCCACACAGTCGTAGAACATATATTTTTGTAAAAACATTTCATTCTAACCGATAGTTTGGTCACTAAAATATACACAAATCCTTACGTAATTACGTATACCTCATTGTGCGATCATAACAAAGTGATAACAAAACAGTATCAATCTAAAAAATGATTAATTGAAATAATTAATTTAATCAGAAAATTAATGTAATCTGGCGCATATAGCAACCTCCAGTATTATAGGATCGTATATAAAGCGTGAAATTATTTCATACTGAAACTGCCGAAAATTATGAAGATAGTGGTTGCGTTGTGTATGGTGGGCTGGGCCGTTGGAGGGCCTCCTCTCATAAGGTCTAGAGAAGAGATCCAGAAGTTTAAGAATTTCTTGGAGAGCACAAGAACTAGTGAGTAATTTAATTATAATAGGTGCATGCGTGGAAAAGTGCGTGGTGGCGTGTTGGTAATTCGACCAGACGCGTCTGCCAACATGTTCACGGTGTTCGCGGGTTCAAATCCCAGGGGACACCTCTGACTTTTCATAATGTGTGTATTGACAGTCAATCACCACGCACTATAGTGATTACTGCATACCATAGTGATTTGTGAAATTTCTATGGTGTGTAAAATCCACCAACCTCCACTATGTCAGCGTGGTGGACTATATGGCCTAACTACTCTCAATCGAAGTCTCGATTGTAGAGTAAGCCCGTGCTCTGCAGTGGGACATATGTATATGGGATGATAAAGGTGCATGGAACCAGAGTTACCATTTCCTAATATACGTACTTATAAACATATAAATTATGATGTTCGTTATGTTTTACATTGCCTTACTCAGGGCTGAGAGTTTTGTCTCCTGCTTATTTACACTTTTATATACGTTGTGATTCATTTATCTGTTATTAATATTTAAATTAATATCTTAAACTTTAGCTGTGGGTAATAAGATTAGATATTATATTAATGACGTACGGAACGTGTATACCTACACATAAAACTAAATGGTATTTTTTGTGTTGTCTCATTGTAATCAGGCGGATTTTGTTACAATTCCTAAAGATTTTTAATAACATTCCTCGTGTCCGACGTTCCAACACTCAATTCCACTGATTCATTGATTAGTTGTAAGAGATCATTTTTATGTTCCAGCCTGTACTAATCATTATTAATGTCTATTTTTCAGGCGATGGAGTGGTTTTGGAGGAACGCATGGCTCTCTACCCAAACGCAAGTGTATGGGAGAGCAGTGGCAAGTACCAGGGCGATATCTTGCTAGATGAATGGCAGGTCGAGGCTCTGGTACAGCAGTACTCGTCAGGGAGAAACGCGTACATCTGGCCCAACACTAGGTGGCCTGGCAACACTGTCATATACGAATTCGCTGCCGGTGTATTCAGTAAGTTGTTAATAATGTTATACATAAAGAAAATAACGCCAGGTAGTATTTCCAGTGACTTAAGATACAATGCAACTAAAAATTATGCATAAAAAGCGACTATTTTTGTATTTTTTTCCAAACGCCGTATTCAGAGGGTAAATACGTAGTTTTTCTTAAATAAACGTACACCCTTTTATTTTTAAAGTCCCTGTGGTACATAAGGGTTTAAACTTTTATTCTTGCAATTAAATTTACCTCTTATGGATGGCAACTATGGATTTACCACCCAAACACAATGTTATTTAACATATCACAAAAAATTTGTCCTGATTTTTTTGCATAAATTTTCGTTGCACTGTCTGCAGTCACTAAAATTACTTACCACCCGACTTTATTTCGGTCGCAGCGAGGATACATTCTGTATAATTGAAACGAATTATTGTAAATTTCATTTGAATATGTTTATTTTTTAGCAAAAACATTTAATGCACGGATTGCGCGTTGTTGCATTGAGATAGAGATAGAGATATCATTGCGCTTAATAGGGAATATGCATGTCATTTTTTTATATTTTTAATCAATTCTGTATGTTATTACATTATCGGAAAAAAATATAAGTCTTTGAAAATATCAATCAAAAAAGTACAAAAAAATAATCAAAACTGCTATCAGTTTCGAAGCATTCAAACGCCATGTTGGCGCGAACTCGCTGTGACGTCAAAGGTCACGATATGAACAACGTAGTATTTGGATTAAGTTTCTTTCATGAATTGCTACAGAACTGTATTTCGTGACAAAATAATCCATTTTATTTAATAGTATAAAGAAAGCACAAAATAACTCATAAACAAACGTAAAACAACAAGTTAAAACTTCATAAGAACGTGACCATTGTCGTCACTTTCCTTTTCAAGCAATAGATCGCGTTTCGGAAAAATACGCGGCAAATTTGAATGTCATTTTTTAAGTAATTTATTTTACCGATTTAGAGTTGATAAATTTAAAAAATATCTTTAAGGTATATTTCTATATTAATAAAGATTACAAAAAAAATACTTTGACTTATTTTAAAATCTGGTGCATGTTCCCTATTGTTGATAAAATGCTGCGAGAAAACCTAGTAGTTTTTCAATAAGATAAATGGCCAGGTCAAGAAGATAAATAGTGTTTTAATGGTTTTGATAATAACTTATTTCAGATTTGGCGCAACGTAACTTCATTCTACAAACTATGAGGGAGATTGAGAGACACACATGCATTAGATTCCGTGAAAGACGCGGTGAATTCAACTACGTCAGAATAACGGTAATCAATAATCATATTTTATTTTTAACTATTAAAAGACATAATCATTCTACGAGTATATTTTACGATTCTGTATCAGCCCATATACGTCCCACTGCAGGGCACGGGCCTACTCTACAATCGAGAATACGATTGAGAGTGGTTAGGCCATATAGTCCACCACGCTGGCCTAGTGCGGGTTGGCGGACTTACATACCATAGAAATTCTTATGAATCTCTATGGTATGCAGGTTTCCTCACGATGTTTTCCTTCACCGTTTTAGTGCGTGGTGATTGACTATCAATACACACATGACTCCGAAAAGTCAGAGGTGTGCCCTGGGATTCGAACCCGCGACCACCGTGAACATGTTGGCAGTCGCGTCGAGTCCGTTTACCAACAGGCCACCACGCACTTTTTACGATTACCCATTGGTAATTGCGTGGTGCGTGGTGGCCTGTTGGTAAACGGACCAGACGAGGGTGCCTATATGTGGTGGTCGCGGGCTCGAAACCCAGGGCACACACCTGACTTTTCGGAGTAGTGTGTATTGATAGTCAATCAGCACGGACTAAAACGGTGAAGGAAACTTCGTAAGGAAACCCGCATACCATAGCGATTTACAATAATTTTTATGGTATGTATAGTCCGCCAACCCGCATTAGGCCAGCGTGGTGGACTATAGGCCAAACCTCTCTCAATCGTACTCTCGATTGTAGAGTAGGCCCGTGCCCTGCAGTGGGACGTATATGGGTTGATACAGATTGGTAATTAAATTAATATTGTGGCGGCAACGTAACAACACGAAACTTTTCTAAGGTTTTACTTATTTCGAATTTATTCTGCAGAATTTTGAACCAACTGAATAGCCTGCTGTGTTTCAATCTGTATGCTTCATTAGGACGAGCCTATCATTTTAAAATATTGGTGAATCGTGAGGATAATTTTATAGTCTAATGTTTACTGCTTTTGGCTGGTGCTTAGTTTGTTTATTACTTTTTAACCTTCTTCAAGTATTTAAAAATCGTGCCAAGTTTTAGATATTAGTAGGTATTCATTAGATATGTAAAAGCTGAATTACCTGTGGAGACTGTCCCGCCCTCACACCCGCCACTGCAACTCCTGTAAGCCAGGATCAACAGTGGCACGCAATGTAATGACACCGAGCAGTAAAGCTCGGCGAGTCTCCGGGAATATCAAACTTGTCTTTAACCCGGAACGATATTAATCAAAAAGTTACATTAATAGGAACAGTCGGAACTGAATTACCTATGATAATGTATAAGATTGTATGGTGGACATCAGTTCTTATAGAATAATTTGTAATACCTTACAGGGTAACGCAGATGGTTGTTACGCCCACGTAGGGTATTGGGCCGGTCGAGGCATTCACATCCTGAACCTTGCTCTTGCTAACCCCGGCACTGGCTGCCTTCACCGAGTCGTCATTATCCACGAGTTCCTGCACACCATCGGCTTCTTTCACATGCAATCCACATATAACAGATACGATTACGTCCGAATCCACTGGGAGAATATCGACAGAGGTAACCGTACACAAAATATTTTGTCCACTTGTAATTATTAATACTAATCAGGATGATTATACAAAAATCCAACTGATATTCATTTGTTGGTTTTGGGTTTGGATTTATATAATTTTTACTGCATTGCACGGCCCGTTTCTACAATCGAAATTACGATTGCGAGGGGTTAAGGATATAGTCCATCGCGCTGGCCTAGGGCGGGTTTGCGGACTTAAGATACCCTATAAATTATTACAAAACGCTTTGGTATTCCGGTTTCTTCACGATATTTTCCTTCACTGTTATATGACATTAACATAACTAAGTTTCAAAAATGTGAATTTAACTGAATTATTTCTACTCATTAATTTCTTCTGCACAGACATGGCGTACAACTTCGACAGATACGGTCCGGAATTAGTGAGCAACCTCGGCTTCCCGTATGAGTACACTAGCTGCATGCACTACGGACCTTTCGCCTTCAGCATCAACGGCAGACCATCTATGACGGCAATTCATGTATGTATCTTGCACCGCTCTATCAATGTTATTATTATCATCTTATGCTACTACTACTGAAGCTTTTTTTAATGGCAAGACGAGCATGCCGTTCGCCTGATTGTAAGCGACACGACCGCTCTTAGACAGTAGCAAAACAAAACAACATCCTAAATTACATAGCAATGCTGAACATTCCACTGCGCTTGCCATCCTGAGACATAAGAGGTTAAGTCACGATATTATGTCCAGTAGTTACTTTGGGCTTTAGCTACAATGTTCTTCAAACCCGATCACTAACCATTTAAATACAGCCGTTTGGGAAAAAATAGACATTGCGGAGATGCCAACCCAGACGACCCGCTACAAACAAATTATTCTACATGCATGTCCCACACACACATAGTGTCACGTTTAGATATGTATAAAAATATCAGGTATATATTTCGAGTATATCCTATTACAAAGTGCGTGGTGGCCTGTTGGTAAATGGACTAGACGCGACTGCCAACATGTTCACGGTGGTCGCGGGTTTGAATCCTAGGTCACACCTCTGACTTTTCGGAGTCATGTGTGTATTGATAGTCAATCACCACGCACTAAAACAGTGAAGGAAAACATCGTGAGGAAACCTGCATACCATAGTGATTCATAAGAAGTTCTATGGTATGTAAGTCCGCCAACCCGCACTAGGCCAGCGTGGTGGACTATATGGCCTAACCACTCTCAATCGTATTCTCGATTGTAGAGTAGGTCCGTGCCCTGCAGTGGGACGTATATGGGCTGATACAGATCCTATTACAGTGAAATCATCTGATGGCAGAGTTCAAGAAGTCGCGAGTAAATTTTATAGAACCCAAAATTTTGATACATAGTTTCCTATTTCCACGAAATAGAATATAATATTTTTATTAATATTAATCGAAAAATATTTAATTTCAGCCACATTCAGGTACAATGGGACAGTTGGATTACGTTACCAATTTTGATTGGCTGAGGGTATCAAAACACTACCGCTGTATATGAACAAAGGAAAACAAAAAGATCCATAAATTCATTTCAAAAAATAAAAGTTGTTTATCATAAATATGTTAGTTTTCTTCCATCTCTTCCCAGAAGTCATACTAATTCAAGAAATTTGAAATTCTTTACGTGTAGCTTATGAAAAATTTTACGATCGTCATCTTCAGTCGCCGAAAACATTGTTATTAAAATATTATGGTACTTTTTTTGCATTTTATTATATTTAAGGGCAGGGCTCAATTCTTGGACCCTTTCTCTTTTTGATTTATATTAATGACTTGCCTTATTTTATAAGGGATAAATGTGAGGTAGTGTTGTTTGCTGATGATACTTCATTGATATTTAAAATTAAACGACATCAATCAATTCTTGACGAAGTAAACCACACACTCTCAAAAATAGTACATTGGTTTGGCGTTAACAATTTACTGTAAAATAGCCAAAAAATTAAATGTATTCGGTTTGTAACACCTAATGTAAAAAAAGTGAATGCCAACATTTTTATAAACGGGGATGTGTTGAGCCTTGTGGAGACTACTAAGTTTTTGGGAATCACATTGGATCCTAAACTTCAATGGGGTCCCCACATAACAGCGTTAGCTAAAAAGCTGAGTGCTGCAGTTTTTGCAGTGGGCAAGATTCGCCAATTGACTGACATTGATACGGCTCGATTGGTCTATTTTGCTTACTTTCATAGCCTAATGAGTTAAATCTAATATTAAACGACAGTTGTGTAATAAAGCATATTATAAAATTTCAGAATACTTAGAAGATAGTAAGGCGTGGGAATAAAACATAATATAAGTCCCCGAACCGGGTGTGTGTACTCTGTTTAATATAATTGAAATAATTATCCCACTTGATTCACCATAGTTGTAGGCAATTTGAGTACGTCATGCTCGCTTAAAGGTCTGTGCTTGCGGCGGCGTCGTGTGCCGGGTCGGTCACTTCCCTATAACACGGTTGAGGAGACCGATGGCTGGCACATGGGTCATACTCGTGAACGGGTGCTGCTTGTGTAGACTGGTCTGCTCAATTTGCTTATAATGATAATATTAAATTACATTGTTTTTTTTTTTAATTGTCTTTCATTGCTTTTGCTGAACAGTGTATACCGATTCCGCGGTCTGGGCGACCACACTTAATTCAGCCGTATAATATAATTATTATTATGAATAATTTATGAACTGCTCTGAATTTCAACTCATGTATGATCACTGTATTGTAAACTTATTTTGAAAAGAGCAACGCTAGACTTTCTTGCCCGTTCTTCTCTGGCGAAAACAGCCTTGTGAACTGGGTGGTAGTGGAAAAAAAAGTAACTGAATCTAAATAGTGTATGACATTTTATGGATTGAATAAATATTTTCATTTCATTTCATTTCATTTCATTGGACATGCTAATACTTATTATATGAAGAATATCAACGCTTGTTGTACATATTTTGAAAAAGTGCGTTAAGTAAATATTTTATTTTATTTTATTTGTAGTTCCAAATTTAGTGACGCGCCAACAGATTTCCTTAAATCTGTTAGCCTCACCCTTGTGTCTACTTGGAAATCATTGGAAACGGTATTCAATTATTGAAAATTTCGGCGTGACGCTATCAAATATGGTTGGCGTCATGTTAGCGCACTCAGTACTGTCATGCGTGCCGGAGAAACAAAATCTTATGGTCCGAATGATAGTAAATAACAATGGGAATCCTTTTTTCCATAAATGGGCAATTTTTAAAACCTCATTGTCATATTTGCTTATATAAAGAGAACAATACAACCAAATTGGTACAATCGCATGGCTACAAAAATAAGCTCAAAATGGCATAAGTAAATTACAAACAATTGATCGAATTTGTCCTTATGATATGATATGATACAGTTCAATGTGCAATGTGTTCTATAGACTACATTAGATTATGATCATTGGAACAGGTTTAAGTATTCAAAGTCATCGAGACGAAGTAAAAGATTATATGATTGATTTGTAGATAATTACCAATTTATCGTAGAAAAGAGCGAAATTGATTAATAACACGATTATATTTATGAAAATCCGATATTTAATTACTGGTTTCACATCTTTGTTTTTTAGATTTAAAGCATGATTAAAGATATAGTGCGTCATAAACTGATAATGCATTTAATTAGTTATTTCGTGTCAAAAGCCGACATGGAGCCACCATGCCATGAACTTATTCCAGCCACGAGCAACTTATTACTCAAATGAGCTGAAATGAATTTGAAATGCCCGACCTGTATTTCTAACGTATGATAAAGTCAAAGTTTGTACGATAATTAATGTTAATAAAATATGACTTTACTCAGATTTCCTTGTACCTAGGCATTTTTTTTTTGTTTTTTTATCAGCCCATATACGTCCCACTGCAGGGCACGGGCCTACTCTACAATCGAAAGTACGATTGAGAGTGGTTAGGCCATATAGTCCACCACGCTGGCCTAGTGCGGGTTGGCGGACTTACATACCATAGAAATTCTTATAAATCGCTATGGTATGCAGGTTTCCTCACGATGTTTTCCTTCACCGTTTTAGTGCGTGGTGATTGACTGTCAATACACACATGACTCCGAAAAGTCAGAGGTGTGCCCTGGGATTTGAACCCTCGACCACCGTGAACATGTTGGCAGCCGCGTCTAGTCCGTTTACCAACAGGCCACCACGCACTTCCTAGGCATTTAATACTCATTTATTTTTCTTATAATTAAATTCCCAAGAGAACACAAGTAGGATATGGCAAATTTTGCAAGTGATACAATGTGCGATTGATCACATTTATTTGAATTATGCCATTAAAAATACTTATAGAGAATTTACAAAACACGAATTTGAACATTTTTCAAAATTTACACATAAAAGCAGATAGGCAGCTGCAAGGTTATAAAGTTAATATTGCGCAGGTCATCAGTTCTTTTACTGGTGGAATTATACAGCCTCCGTGGCGAAGTTGGTTAGACGACGACGTAACGCAGCATACTTAACCTGCGGCCCGCGGCTTTTGTGATAGTTTTGAGTCTGGGATTTTGGAATAATGAAAAGTGTCTTGTAGTGCACGAGACTCTCATCATCTAATTGTAGGCTCATGACGTCTTTGTTTAGGTGAATTTAAGTATTAAAATAAAGCATCGTTTAAACGATTCTGAATTATTCTTACCAGGGAATGGAGACGGCCAGATAGGCGAAATTGCCTCTTACTTTATTTCGAACCGGTCACTGGGAAATTATGCCAGGCTTACACAAGACACGTCCGTTCATTAAACATAAAACTATAATAATGAGAATTGAGTGGAAGTGGAGTTTGAAACAAAAAAAAAATGCTCTTGGGATAAACCAAAACATGTAGTTAACAAATATAAATACGTAACTTTAACAGCCAGTAATGTTTGACTTGGGCTCATAAGTCAGTTCTATTATTAATTTTGCTATCTATAGTATAATTATATTATCGGGTAGAAATCCCCAGCCATCGTGAAAAGTAATAAATTTCAATTGAAATTATCCCGAAACTGTAGATAAATATTAAACAATGTAGTAATATTCATTGAGTATCAAGTGCCTACTTAATTATTAACAGATAAAGCTATCTCGACTCCTAGATAATTGGTTGAATATAAAGTAATGTTGTGTTTCGCGCTCGACATTGTGGGATTCAGGATGTTGCGCTTTGTTGTGGTACTCGCTTTTGTGGGATTGGCGGCGGGGACGCCTGCTATAGTCCGCAGCAGGGAAGAGATTCAGGCTTTCAGAAGCTTCTTGGAGGGCACAAAGTCTGGTGAGCAATTAATAATTTCAAGTAGATACATAATTACATAAGATTGGACAGATAAATAATCTTATATATTACCCATATTTCTAAGTAATATATTAATTGACGACTATTTAGTTGAACAATAGAGGCAAAATCGTGGTCGAAACCATTGACGTAAAATATATGGACGGGGCGGAGAGCGAGAAAAGTGTTGTCACGAAACTGGTCTACAGACCAGTGCAGCGGTTGTGACGTCACAGCGCACCGGTCTGTAATTCGTCGTAAAAATGCCCAATTGTATCGTGCGTGGGTGCAATAAACATGACCGAAAGTTCACAAAAAAAAGATAACATTTCTTATCACCGCTAAGTAAAAATTATATAACTTTAAGTCAATAAACATTTATTTTAGCATTATTGAAAAACGATTTCATGGCCGCCATTGACGTAAAAATCCAACAGATGGCGCGATTTACACAGCCATCTTTTTGACGTACCCAATGTACTGAAGGGCCTATCCTTAGTTTTTAAATCAATGGTCGAAACGTAGAAACTTTATTATAATTAATACTAAAATAATTATTATTATGAAATATTGCGTCATGTTGTCTTTAAACTGCGTAATTTTTGTATATAATTCATATTCAAAATATCTCTATTTTGTATCAAGCGTTTACGTTGAGTAAAGTGCGCTAATATTATTCTTATCGAGAATGCAAAAATGACATCATCAAAAACAAACTTATATGTTAACAATTGTCTTTATTTTTGTTTATTATTTAAATATTTTCAGACAATGGCGACCAATACCTCATGCGCAGCCAAGCGTCTCCCCTGGCCAACCCTGAGGAGAACAGCGGCAAATACGAAGGAGATATCGTGCTTGATGACTTCATCATTGAGAGCATGATCCAGGAGTATGCGATGGGCCGCAATGCCTACACCTGGCCTGACACCAAATGGCCCAATGACACTGTTGTGTGGGAATTCGGAGAAGACGAGTTCGGTGAGTACAAATTAATAGTGTTTTTTTTATTGCAATGAATGGCGAGACAAGCAGGCCGTTCGCGTGATGGTAAGCAATACGACCACATACACAGTAAACTAAACAACATCTTGAATTACAAAGCAATGCTTGGCATTTCACTGCGCTCGCTATGCTGAGACATAAGATGTTAAGTTTGAATAATTCCAGTGATTACTCTGGTAACAATGTTCTTCAATCCACCAGTAATTGTAAAAGTATTGTACAATATATCAGTCCATATAAGACTCATTGCAGGGTAAGAGCATTCTCTACAATCAAAAGTACGATTGAGAATTTGGCTGCTTGGAATTCCAGTTGCGATGCATAAAAATCACTAATGGTGATGATTCTCAATTATTATAGTACCAATTAATTAAACATATATTAAATATACATATATGTATTTCTATAGAAATGTCTGGCTTTCATAATTTAAGCACACACAATTTTCACACGAACATCAATCCAAGTAGATCCTAGAAAGATTTTTCCTACGTGATATGGAGAAATGAATTTGCGCGATTTGTCAACTTATAAAATTAATGCAATATAAATAAATAAGTAGTTGAGTTATGCGAATTCATAGACATTTTATAAAACTATTTTAGCTATCGAATGTTTTGTCGTTTTCGCTCAAACTGAATCCAAAAGTAAATAAAATAGGTTTATAAACTGTTTATTACTAAGTCCGTTATAGTATCCATTATCTACGCTAAATGTGTACTAATATTCTAGGAAGGATTTGATTTTTTGCATTGAATAGGCTCTGAAACTACTCGACCGATTTGAAAAATTGTTTCACCATTACAATCCTACATTATCCTTGATGAACATAGACGACAGAATATTTAAAAAAAAATCGGCGTCCGGGCATTTCCCGGGATGGTCGCTATTCTTACAATAATTTGGTATTTTTGTTAGAAATCGTGCTGTTTGTTTATATGAATACAGTAATCAACATTTTCATATTGTTTGTTTAAAATCAATATCAAAATACAAATGACTCAAACGTACGTACAAATTCTGTTAAATTGTATATACAAAAATCCGGACAGAACTGGGTTAGCCGACTAGATATTCAATCTGTGTTAATCCGTTGATAAGTATGATAAGTAGCAATAAGTCGTAAACCGATCATTAAATAATAATAACAAAGATGATAATATAATATGTAGAAATTCCATTATGATAATTACAATTATCATATATTATGTTACTTATCTTTTTATCTACTGAAGGATGTAATTAGGAGATTAATTGTAAGGATTTTACACACGTGCCTACTAGAAACGTAAATGTATATTAATATCGTAAAAAGTTTATAAACCCTGAAAGGCATTTTTTCTAAAAACAGTAGACTTTTGATCATTCAAATCTCTCTATAATTTTAAGGAACTGTTAGATACTAGCAAAATTCGATAAATCTAATACATTTAATGTTTTTTTTTACACTCCGTAATACGCAGACAAAAAAAATCGAATATAAATAAAAGACGCGGTAATTTATAAATTCTTTGATGCAAACACTCAATTAATCGGCATTTTTAAACATACTGGGTATCTCAAGACTGCTACCGAAAACGAAGCCGGGTGGTAGTTTTAGTCACTTCAAATACTAAAAATTTCGCAAAGAAACGCGACACTTATTTTTTATATTTTATAAATATCGTCAGTTTTGGGTGGTAAATTTATAGTTTTTGCTAAAATAATAATTTAAACTTTTTTTATACCTTAGAGTATTTATAAATAAAAGGGTATACACTATTATTTTAAGGAAAAAATATTTACCACCCAAATATGGCAATAGGAAAAAAAAAATACGCTTTTTTTTGCAACTTTTTCTGTTGCATTGTGTCTGAAGTCGCTTAAACTACCACCCGGCTTCGTTTTCGGTAGCAGTCTTGATATACCCTGTATGTATATCCACAGGAACGATTATGTAAACCTATGCTCCTATATACAAACAGACCATACAAGCCTCTCAACATTTTGAACTCTTAGTAATTCGAAATACAGGTCTCTTCATTTCAAACTATCGGGTGTTGGCTGTATTATAAAAAACTCTACATATAAAATACAATTTCTGTAAAAAAATGAATTTAGCGCACATCTAGATTATTTAAGAAATAATCTACTTATTGTCAAAGACGACTACATTTGTGTGAATGCTTTGATGAAATTATATTTAGTACCTATATGGAGACATAGGAGAACATTAATGACTTCGATTGTCTTCTAATCCCAGGCCCGCTTCAGAGGGCAGCCATTGAAGATGCTATCAAAGACATTGAGGAACACACCTGTGTGAAGTTCCGTTACCGCGAACCTGAAGACACCGTGTACGTACGCCTTACTGTAAGTAAATTGGTTACCTTATATAAAGTGCTGAAAGTAAAGCTAAATAAATATTAGAAAAGATTTCTACTTCATGCCTTCGAAAAGTAAAAATGTCTCGAATTTTAAAATGTTGATATAAAATTAGAGATAAATTATGAACTAAGATCAACAATGCCAAATAACATAAAATTTTATATCACGATTTTTCAAATATTCCTTGCCTACTTTATTAATTTATTCATACGTCATCACTGCTCCATAAGTTGCACGAAACAGTTGTCGTCTCTGTATTACCCATCCTATGGTTGGTTGTCTTGAAGAGATCGCCTCGAGCGATAAGATCGCCATTGTACTCTTTTATTTTTTGTAATTTATTTTTTTGATTTTGTCATACATACATACATATATGTAATAAAGATTTTAAATAAATAAATTAGTCTTTTCTTTTTTGTAAATTTTTCTTTTGTTATTAATTTTTGTCACTGGTGTACAGGAAATAAATATATAAATTAGAGAATGAAACTGTTTAACCATGGTTACTTATGGTTCCAGGGTGGTGCCGGTGGTTGCTATGCCCACGTTGGTTACTGGGCTGACCGCGGCGTTCACACCATGAACCTGGCGCGCAACACTCCTGGAGTGGGCTGCTTCCGCCACGCCACCATTGTCCATGAGTGGATGCACATCCTGGGCTTCCTCCACATGCAGTCCACTTACAACAGGGACAACTACGTCAGGATCGTTGAAGAGAACCTCATGCCTGGTGGGTTTTGTTTTTTTACAGCCTTATACAATCTGAACTCGCAAGCACAGAAAAACATTTATTGAGTTTTATATGACTTTTTAGCTTTGTATGGCACTGTACCTGAAAGTAATGCTGTCCAGGCAAAATGATTTCAAGTAACCTAAATAAAATGTAGTTTAGCTATGTTCATGAAATAAAATTTGTATTTGTGTGTAATGGTTTATTTCAAAACAATGCAAGCGGGTATTGTAGATGCAAAAGAGTAATAGGTATAATGACATTCGAATTCTGAACATCAGGCTAGAATTTTAAAGTACAATATTTTTACATAAAAGTAAACCTTACTTGCACAACACTCACACGCTACATTTGTGTTGGTGACCATTTCGGACCCACTGCGCTTCATAAATATTGGTTACCTTCTATTAGACATTAGTTACTCCTTTTTTCTGCTTCCTATAATCCTGGGTCTGTTGCGAGTCGATACTCTGCCTGGACGGCATTTAGGCTTACTTCATCGGGTGCAGTACAGTCATCATGCCGCGCCGTGCCAGTGCAAAAAATACAAACAAATGATTCTTCCAGGAACCGAACACAACTTCGCCATCTACACATCGGATTTGGTCAGCAACTTGGATATCGAGTATGACTACGTCAGCTGCTTGCACTACGGTCCCTACGCCTTCTCCGTCAACGGCGAGAAGACCATCGTCGCCCTTCAGGTATTTTTTTCTATTTAAAAAAAATAACGAAACAACGTGCAGTTATATTGGTACCAGCGAGAGTTATTCATGTCTATAAATCGATACAATTACGCAATATTTCCTTGAATAAGATTTTTTTCTTTAATAAATTCTTTTCATTTCATTTAACGACACATTTAAATCCAGACGCACAGGATTTGTATAAAATACTTAAATGACAGTTATGTGGGTCACAATGACTGGTCCTAAAGCAATAACGGAGGTAAATATATGGGTAGATACTTAAATTACACCCCCAGATCAAACTATTTAAGACCATCACATACATTTATTTTCACGATTATAATACAATTGCTACACCAAAACTACTACTTTTGCTCAAAGTAATGCTCTTTGTTTTCAGGAGCACGAAGGTACTATGGGTCAACGCGTATACGTCACTGACAAGGATTGGCTCCGAATCAACAGGCATTACGACTGCCCTGCCGCTTGGGACTGAATACTCTGATTGCAATTTTTTTACCGACAATTACAAACACATAAATTATTTCATAGTTATGTATTTTACTACTTTACCTTCTTTGATACAAAACTGAGCAAGTGACAGGATAATTGAAAATCTTGTCTACGCACTTCTCACACAAAAAATAGCTAGGTTTGAAGAGAAATGTTACAATATAAAAATTAAATCATGTCAATATAAAACCATTGATTCGGTAATATTAGCTTCGTAGCCCAAGGGACCTTCTGTTGCTATTTTACTCTTCTGTTTATGTCATAAAACTAAAAACTTCAAATTGTTTGATTTGATGGAGCGACAAAGATTTAAGATAGTAATCATTGTTTATCATCATTTCAATGTCATTAACGAATGACGAAGTTACATTTTAGAACGAATTAATATTGCCTGCATATTTTCGCCAACTTACGGCCGATGCCAGTAAAATCGAAAAATTTAGATTGAAGTAAATCTGGATTGTTTTCTACTTTTCGATTTGTCATTTACCATGTTGCCAAAGTTTTTTCACTACTGAGATTGATTATAATTGGCAATATTGTATCAGAAAAAAGATTGAGCTTTCAATCTCAAAAGGCAAATTTTGGATTGGGATTGTTTATTGGCAGCGGCATTCAGGTTGCAACAGAAAATCCCACTTAATCTTCGCTCCAACCTTAAGTAGTCGATAGGAAAGTGCAGGTACGGTATAATTTATAATACAACTGACTTTCGTTTTGAGTTAATGTTAACATTATAACAACAGGTACAAAACACGAGACTTTATTCATTTCATTTACCACAGACTAATAACCACTTTGCAGAAAGAATATATTGAACAAAACATAGTTTAGCACAAAGTAATCAACACTTATTTAAGAAAATATTCGGAATTTTTTTGAAGATCAAGATAAGATAAAAACATATCCTAACATATACACTTATCTTACTAAACACACTTCAGTTTAAAAGTATCACATTCCTGCACATTGCACAATATTGACATCTTGCAATTTTAATCAAAACACTGTTTTCACTGTGTTATTGAAACAACAGTACCTAACAGAGTATGCTTAGTGCTTACATCTTTGTTACAATATTATTGCTATCTAATATAAATAGCATAGTTGAATTCGTAATAAAAGCAATAGTTATTGTAAACTTAACGACATAAAATTATTGCTAAATCTTTAATTACCCATATCCAAATAAGAGAGATGTTGAATACATTGAAAAATATAGTTAAATAAATATTACTGTTTGCATAACACAGTAGAACTAAACCGCAAGAGGAGTCATACAAAAAGTGATTCGTCGGCTCGTTCTAACGAGAGCTAATAAAATATTATTTACAAAACATACATGGTTAGTTTTTTTAAGTGCTCCCGAGGGGCTGCGCGACCTACATGTACGGAACACATGACGACGAGCGACGCTTTGAAGTCGGCGCGGCACGGCGTGCGCAAGCGCCGCTCCCGAGACTCGTAAATATTGTCACGACAAATTTGAACTCTTTGAAATCGTCGAGATTTAAACGCAACGGGCGTTGATTTAATCAGATTTATTACTATTTAACAATATGTATGAATGAATGGCGAACATGACGGTAAACTTGCGCTTTTGATAGCAAAGGAAATCGCTGGCGACGGCTTCGCGTTCTTGATATTCAGTCGCTGATTTCAAAGTGAAAATTTACTGCCATGAAAATATTTTGAAGTGAGTAAATGAGTCATTTAATACAGCTGTATCTGTATCTGTATCAGCCCATTTACGTCCCACTGCAGGGCACGGGCCTACTCTACAATCGAGAATACGATTGAGAGTGAATGTTTGTAAATTCGTTTGTTCATTAGTTGCATTTAGTTTTGGTGTTTTACTTAAAAATAGTATGTAAGTAGGTATGTATATTCTTTAAAATTTGGAAAGTTTGATTTGTGAAAAAAAAAAACGTACAATGTTAATAGGTATTTATTTATGTGGCAGAAATATTAGTAGATATTAAATTTTAATTGCAATTTATACCAAAAAAATATAAGTCTACTAACAAAAGGACACAAATCTACAAAATAAACTACTGAAGCTTTCTGAAATAACCAGCGACACTTCTAAGGACATGTATGTACTTTGATGCTGTGACATGGCACGGTCCAGTGACACGGTTGTTGACAGGCGCGCCGCTCACTGTCGGGTAGTCAGATCGAGCGCAAGGGCGTAACCGATACCCCGGGAAGGAGCCAGCTATTTGTGATACTTCGCCGAAACCACCAACATAGAGTATTGAGTTACTAGTTACTCAAAAGTGGATACAAAAACCCTCCGACGTAATGTGTAATGAATATATTTGTTTCACTGCCTCGGTGGCGTAGTTGTACTAAGGTACGGTTACAAAGCTGAGGCCTCGGGTTCGAATCCCGGGTTGGGCAAAGTGATATTGGATTTTTCTATTCATTATCAGCCCAGAGTCAGGAATTTGTGCCCGATATGGCGATAGGCCCGCCACCTATCACATCGTGGGACGGAACATACAAGGCGAAATGTGGGTGTCCTGGCACCTCTGCCTACCCCTTCTGGGATATAGGCGTGAGTTTATGTATGTATGTATGTATATTTCTTTGTTGCGATTTTTGTGTGAGTTGTAGTCAGAGATATTTGTAGTTCAGTTGTTTCGTCATGAAACCAATGCATTTAATATACTGTATTTGAATTTAATTTAATTTATTAATTGGTTTCCAACTAAGACTACACATAACACAGTACATACATTCAAGATATGACATAATTTTAAGAATGAACACTGTGCATCTTACATTACCGGACGATACATCTTGTGGGAAATGCAATCAAGTAGAAATACAATAAAAAAGAGAATAGAATCAATAATAAAGACGATAAATCATTTGACAATATTATGATCATTAAAAAAATGTGAAAAAAGATAAGTTGGAAAATCGATTGGTGTTCCTCAGTGATCGGACACACAAGTTAAATCACTGCTCGTATCTACAAGCCATTTGGCCATACATCTGTAGTAATGGCTAAATGGCAGGTCACGGATTGGTGTATGGTAGATAGTAGTCTTTGGCAATATGGGTTAAAGACTGAAGTAACAGCTCTTCATATTTCAGATATTAATATTACCTATAACACGCAAGATAAAGTACAGAATTATTTTAATGTTATGTTTATATTTTATTTACTGCGTTTAGAAACCAAAACTATTTATAATTACTATTATACAAAAATATTGATTGAATCTAATGGTAAATCTAGGGGCATTACAAATTGCTTGATAAAAACACTCACATTAGTTTCTCAAGTGGATACTTATAAAATACACAGAAGCAGTTTGTATTTTTTGTGCAAACAATTTTTACACCACGTTTTCGTCTTATCTAAAGTAGGCCTAAATGTAAAAGGTCTTTTATACAAAAAGGGCATGTCAAAGATACATCAGTATCCCCCAGAGAGAACCGACACTTCACTAGCGTACTTAAACGGCGAGAACTAACATTGACACGCACTTAGCGAAACTAAAAAAAAAAAAACAGTAAAAAAGTGTCAAAAGCTAACGACAGTTCGGACGATAAAAAAGTAAAAGCGACGGAACTACCAAAATCTATATTTGAAACGACTGTTTCCAATTAAACGATAGTTAAAAATGTACAAATTGAATATTTCCTGAGGATATATCTGATTATGAATTATTTTTATCTAGGGAGTGTAGTTTATGAGTCGAGATAAAATTGAGTGTTTTGTCAGATTTTTCACGAAAGTTTTTTTTAATGAGTGACTTATTACTTTGAAGTATTTTAATACCGCTGGACAGTAGATACTGTTTTTATTTTTAATATCTATATAACGAGATGGTATATTCATAAAATTTAAGACATCAGATACAGTGCACAATTACAATATAATGAAATTCCGACAAAGAACTTCCAAGCATGAAATATCATTTCATAAACTAATAAACAATATATTTTAAGAGCCAATGTCTACTTTCAAGTGTTGTACTTTAAAATTAAAAAAAGGAAACCACGGGTTAAAGCTTAATTAAATAGTTATAGAGGAACATATTTTTTTGGGATAAATCATTATGTTTGCGGTGGCGCCCGCACACCGGTGGCATTTGTCCGGAAATGCTCGCGTTGCAAATTGCACGACCCGTTTGCCGCGCCCTCAATTAATTTGCCACAAACGTCAACACTGAAGTGCTCACCAATGAGCCAGAACCGGTTGAAGATTAATGGTAACATAGGACACAATTAACTGCTTAACTTGCGGCTTAAGACTTAAGACGGACCAAGAAAAAGCGATTCTACCGTTTTAGATTTTCGTGCTCTTTAAAATCACAGAATAATTTATGTATATAGTTATTAAATAAACATTTTATATTTTCTTATATTATGAAGATTAAGTTATGTAAGTAAAGAATTTGTAAGTAAGAAATTGGCAATCATACAAAAAGCTCAAAATCGTACCTATGTCAATTAGTGCATTATTGTATACCTACTCGTATATTTTTGAAATCACAATTTTTCTTTACATGTCTAACTTGTATTTATTGAAAATGAGTGACAAAAGTCTTGAAATTAATTCATAAATAAACTTAACAGCTGATTATTAATCTAGAACAACTCGAATTCCAAGGGTTTGTTTTTCGATCAGCGCGGGGACAGCGCAGACTAAACTCGTAATCCATACATCACCAATTATCGCAGGCTATTTTCGTAGGAATGATTGTTCAGTATATTTTTCGAGCTAAGCGCTAAAATTAAAACTGTTAATTAATCGTTTGTGTGAACCGCTGCGTGAATGCGACGTGACTGATGGCTGCAGTGAGTTGAGGTAATTGTCAAGCGAGCACAATTAAGCACCCGTAACTTTCGGATGAGAATTTTTTTGATGCAAAAATACTTGATTTTATTTTTTTACTTCCTTTGTAATAGAATGGCAATGTTTTACACGATTTCATTGTAATCTCTTATTTTGCTTTTTTCACATTAAACCCCAAGTATAATGATGACAAAACCAGTCTAAAAAGTCCTAAATTAAGAGTTAGCTGTTTGTCTATTTAAAAATTAACAAGCATTAACATAAATTACCATCTGCTAAACAGTAAATGAAGTGAAATTGAACCACAAAAAATGATTTTGGTTATATCTTAAAGAAAGAAGAAGAAAGAAAACAGATTTAGTTGTCACCACAATACAACACACACACTCACACTACATACATTAATACAGAACAAATGAAAACCATAAATATATAAGTAACACATGGGACCACTCAGCTTAGAGTCGCCCTGCGGCGTGAGCTACAGCACAACGTTGATTTTCAGTGGTCACCTAGAGTGACATGCGAACGCTGGCCAACATACAATAAATCGTCATCTTACATGATAGTTCGTACATACTAATTAAAGATGAAGATTAAGATCGAAATAGTTCTTAACTCGTTTTCAAACAACAATATTATGTTCGACAGATTCCTGGGGTTGTTATTAAGTTACTCATTGATATAACAAGTACTGCTTTAACGGGTAGGAGCAATAACGGCCGTATTTATAGATAGTTAAAAACCTATTTTAACTATCGAATGCTTTGTCTTCTTCGCCCAAATTGAATTAAAACGTCTTTTGCAAGGGACAAACATACAATACCTAACTAAATTAAGTTCATAAATTGTCTATGTCACTGTTTAAAGATAAGCAAACCATTATGTTGGTTTTGGGATTTTCTACAGTCTTTCAATCATAATGGTTACCGTACCGGATGATATCCTGACAAATGGTTATGTTCACGCGTTATTGAGACGGCATCCCATCAGAATGAACACGTAGCCGTCGCGCGGACCACACCGTGGCGAAATTCATTAAAACCCGCTTCATTAGGACAACAAGCGAAAACGGTGTCTCTTATGATTTATTACCCATCCATTCAAAAAATAAATGTATTGCTTTTTCTTCATGGCCTCAGCAAATGGATATTTGGAATTATTTCAGTCGGTAAAATTGAGACGCTGCACTGGTTTCTAAATATAATTTTATGGTTGAGATTATAAAGTGCACAGTCGATTGTTTATAAGATGAAAGACAAAAACTTTTAAAAATGTTCCTTTAAGTGTATATCATCATCATCATCATGTCAGCCACAGGAAGTCCACTGCTGAACATAGGCCTCCCCCAAGGTTCTCCACATCGACCTGTTGAAAGCGGCCTGCGTCCAGCGATTTCCTGCAACTTTAGCCAGGTCGCCCGTTCACCATGTAGTCGGGCGACCGACATTTCGCATTTACGTGTATATACTGAAAATTATTTTTAAGTAACAATTACTAATTGATTAATTTACTCGTACCTACCCAGTTTTGAATCAAGACAATACTACTCACTAGTCATGAATAGCAATAAAATTATACCATGGTATGATGTGCATCCGTCTAGACTTTAAGACAACAACCAGCTCATTGTTACCCCCGCATAATACAAGTTTTACCCCGCGGGGGTAATTACCCCCAGGATAGGAACTACGGACTTAGAGCGACCACCCTAACGATAAAAACCCTGTAATAGTGAACTGTGCCGGCGTCGCTCTTCGGATTCAGCATGTGAATATTCGGTTTTGAGCACGACTCTGCAATCGAAATGGTAAGTTGTTTTATATCTTACCGGTTGATGCTCTGAATGTACTAACCATCAGAAGTATTGTGGTTAGCTTTATTGGCTAACAGCATTTGTTATAAACAATGTATTTTTAAACAGTTGTCTCTCTCTACAAAGTAAAGGGTCTACGAGAGGTTACGAGACATTGCCGTTGGGTGAATAAGTTTTTCCGACAGGTTTACGAAATATATTCAGATGATTAACTTAAATATGAATAACTAAATTGCGTAGGAAAACATTTAATAATTTAATGAATCAGATAACATTAAGCACGCATATGAACCTATAATTATCAGTCAAATTTATTTAGCTATCTTGCCAGCTAACATCAACAATTTTATAACCAAACGGAAACAATAAACAGTATTAATGAAATTATGTTCATCTTATAATGAAAGAGCAATATGAAATGAGTACGGTCTCGTTATGCGGTCTCGCAAACGAGATGCGCGTGCGCAGCTCGCTGTCAACTGTCACCACCAATTACGGACGCCGAGACACTTACGCGCGCTTGCAGGCCAATATAGAATGTTTGGATGGAATCTAACGCTTTTTATTTCATATTTCCTGTATATGTTCCAATACTGCTATGATATGGGCGGACCAAAGATGATGATTGAGAATTCTAGACTAGTCCCGGAAATTTCAAAAAAATGAATACAAGATTACTTTAGGCGTGCGTTTAGCGCTGTAGTTTTCATCAAATGCAATAATTTAGTCACTTCGAGTGGGTACGAAACAAATATAGAAAAATAGACTGTATCAATTTCATTACTGAATAGTATTTACCTTGTTTTTGGTATTTGTATTTTATTTTGGGCTAACGTACTGAAAAACAATGTAACGGAGTTAATTGCATCTGAAGGAATGAGCAGTACTTGCCTGTTGCGACAAGAAACTATTATTCCTCACAGAAAAAAATGATTATTAAATAAATTAAAAATATAGTGTTGTATTTTACTCATATAATATACGGTAGACAGGCGAGTCTGGCACCGCCGCGCCAGTCGCCACGCTACACGGCTACAGGCGTTTTTCAACATTTTACACTAATTCGAAGCGACAGGCCGCCCGCTCTATTCCCGGCGCGATACGCGGGATACTTGGCCTCACCGCCGGATGCCTCATCACACATATATCTACAATACACATTTAAATATTTTGTTAGTAACTAATTTAAATACGGTTTCGATGCAAGACTTTTATGTCATTTTAATTTGAATTACGAAGTTTGACTTTTAATAACGTAGATGTAGTAGTGTTATGGTGCGAATGGACTTATCTTCAAGAAATAGTTCAGACTTTAATTTACAAAATTATGTTATGCAGTGAAATATTTTTTATTGGCCAAGCTATCTGGAACAATCTGTGTTGGTGTGTAACTTGTATTGGGATAATAGGTCACTAAATTATAAATTTGATTGATTGATTGATTCACTAAACATTGTTCAGTCACAAAAAGCTTAGATTCTAATAAAAGGTGATAGCATTAGACATTGTACTACAAATAACCCCATAATAATGTAAATTGAAAAAGTTCAGTGAGATTAGAAATAGATTTGATCGTGATAAAGATCTTTTTCTCTTTCTGTTGTTTATTAATTATATTTAGGACTCTCAGCCAGCCGCATCTACGTTCTCTAAGCTGAGAACTTGTGCCTTTTAAATATTATAAAATAAACGTATTTTCCTAATGATTTATTTTCATTATTGAATGATGCTCACCTTATCATGACTCCAAGATTTTCATGTCAATACAGTGAATTGTCACTCTTATCTTTTGAAAGTTTTAATTGGATCAGACTTTTGGCAACGAAACCGACATTTCAACATTTGCTCTACCAGTCACACAAATTACTTAATTAAATTATTTAATTATAATTTCAGTTCTTTAATGTTGTTCTTAATAATAAACGTGCCTAGTAAAAATTATCATCAGGTGCGATAGTGTCATTGTCATACCAGTAGAAATAGAAATGTTCTTGTTCTTTAATCTGCCTGCTCTCATATTTCAATAGTGTTACGACGATAAAAAAATATAATAATGATTATTATACGATCAGTCGCTTGTAGCCTCGGTCGATGCAACCCGAGCGACGCACAAGAGGGAAGTAAATTATAATGGTTTCTCATGAATTCGCAAAATTATCAGATAGAAGGCTTTTTCGTGTCGAGAGCGCCCTGAATCCTTCCCTCTTACCACACGGCGCAGGTTCATTAATAGACCTTCTAATTGTGGTAAATAGTAGTCCCTTATTTATACGTGCTTTACACAGCAGATACCCTGCCGTTCATCTCGGAACCGCAGCTATGAGATTTTGCACACTCTGCTACCCTATTGTTAGGCCACTGCTCGGCGGAGGATGATAGGAATCAAACACCAGTCCAACGTGCACGGATCACTATTTGCCATTGCTTTTTTAATATTCGATTGCTTCATGTCGGCTTTCTATGTGATGGTGATAACATCCTGGTCCAGCTGACCCGGTACTGTAATCATAGTAGCAACGTGGCTGTACCAATTTTCAGTGCCAAATATATTAGAGATTATACATAGACTCTTCTTTTTGCCAGAAGGGTAAGGCAGAGAAGCCTCTCTGCCTTACCAAGGTGGTGGCCTTATGGTAGCCACCAAGACACCCATTTTTTGCCTTTTGTGTTCTATCTCACGATAGGATGAGCCTATTTTTGAATCCGGGCTGATAATAAATAAAAAATCTAGTATTAATTTTCCCGATCTGAGATTCAAACCAGAGATTTCAGCTTTGCGATCATCCTGTAGTCCGGGAAAATTACCAATCTCATAATAATGTATCTGCCTGGCGAGTAAAACGATTCTAGCACACACTATCTGGACGAGCATCAGTATTAGTCATGATATAATCTGTTCAGACATCCGATAGGCATATCGATATTGTCATATTAACTTTTTAGCCTCCAAGATACAACTCGGAGAGATCTGTGGGCTAATCCGTAAGCATAGCGTGGATTTAGCACGTAACTTAAAAATGAAAGCTATGGGTTTAACATCCCTGCTAGATGCCGATCTAATATAGTTTTGATGTGCTTTCAATTACCATCATATTGGGCCCACATCAACACTCTTTGCTATGAAAGTTGGTTGGTACTTTGGTAGGTGATACGATGCACTCATTCGTAGCCGATTTTTAGGGACAACTAGGAAGGCCGACTTTAGTGCAACAGGCTCGTGCATTCTTTGGCGTTCAATAAATTACACTCTAAGGTAGAAGTCCGACAAACGAACAAACGGCTTACCCGAGGGTAAGTGGATACGTCATAATCTACAACTGCACATGGACTTAATGCCAAGCTGGACTCTCAAAATGTGAGGGAGAAACGTAGGTAAAAGAACGAAAGAAGGAAAGAGTCATTAGGCCTCCGTCAATTTCATTCCACGAATGCAACGTTCAAAGCATTCAACCAAAGCCGTCGGTTTTTTGTAGATAACACAGTGTAAACGGCCATTCCTACTGTAGTTCAAACCACCTGTAGCTACCATATTTAATTGTGGTCTAATAAATATCTAAACGTTTTACTTAGAGAAAAGTATTTCCCGCAAAGAGTGACGCCTAATCTTTTTCTAATTCCTTGTCATCTAGTATCTATGTACTATTTGTATCCTATTGTATACGAGAGTTGTATTAACAAGAAATCTAGAGTTCATATTCTAAGCTTACAGAAACCTCAATAGCGCACGTTGCTTTTAATTTAGACATTCATAAAAACGAAATTTCACATCCGCGTTGCGACGTTCCGACCACATAAACTTATCACAATCAATTACTTAAAAACTTTATGTTAATTTCCAACTCCGCTATAAATAATACATGTTGACGTGTCAATTATTACTCCAAATCGTTTCCCCCTTAACATTTTTTTTTAATTCGGAGGCGGGAATGAAATAACCACGCCTTACGGTCTTTGGTTTCAAAATAGAATATTATAGAACACCCCTCTGCTAACATTCTAGAGACAAAATGTGTTTTAAAAACAAACATTAAGGTCTATTTTCCAGCAAAAAGCATCATTAATCATTTCTTTACAATCCTATTCAATATTAAACTTTAACATAAGGTAGTAGGAATAATAATTATGTTTGTTTATCGTAAGTGGGTGTGTTGGGAGGCGATGTTTACAGGATTTTTTAGCAACCACACATGTTAAGATTGCGTCTGGATGCAGCCAGATCACGGCACATACTCCATTAGTTCGCACATTAGTATGAGTTAGTCGAATTATTTAATTAAATAAAGTAATTCAATAAGAGAGTGAATTAATAACAATTATTCGGCTCGGCCGCTCGCGATCGGCGTTGCTTCGGACATCGGACGCGATTTCTAAACGAATGCGACAGTAAGGGATGTATTAGAAAATACATTTGTTAGTTTTTCATCTGTGATTGCTGAATTATTTGTCTACTCGATGGATCAAAATAAAGGTAAGTGGTATTATAATTTATTCCTGGTATTGCTTTGACACAAATTGGTGGCGGCACGTATTGTTTCTATTTTTTTTTCTCTCAAACTCAGTAAATAGAAAGACTAGTGTCATTTGATTCTGATATTTATTTAGATATTTTGTAAGTGTTGTACCTGTTTGTTATGAATTACTGTAACGATTTGCAATTTAAAACAATAATTTGTCTCTGAAAAATCATAAAAACAAAGGCAGTAATGCTGTATATTTTGGTATGCTAATTCTTTGCTATAGGGGAGAGCGGGGCTACAAGTTCCGTTTTTTATTTAACTTCGAAAAATGTTATGAAAACTTGATTTTAGAATTAATATAATGCGATCAAAATCAACATACATATCTTACTTTGGTATTAAGACAGTTATTTAAGGCATTTTTTGTGAGATTTTTTTGTTATTAATTTTTTAATGCCTAAAGTCGGAAAGCAACAACTAACCCCGACTTGGGGTAAGTTGTTAACAAGCCGGGGTAAATTGTTACCGTACTTGTTGAAGCTGTTATTAATGAAATAAAAACCAATAAACGACAAAACTGAGCCTGTTTATTTAAGCACTAATCAACAGTATCGTATGAATCATCGGTTTAACATTTATATGTAATATAACAAGTAACCAAACTTTGTACTTAAACAATTATAAATCTTTTAAAAATTAACAGCTTATCAAATAACTTGCAGCTAATCAGCCTTGATAATTAGTTCAGTCTTCAACCAAATTGCCTTACATTAGGCTAAAAACAAAAACAATGATATTGCCGCCATAGGTAGAGAACATATATACCTACTTATAATTAGTCATCAGAAGATATATCAGAATCACAGTTTGGGCACAGGTAGGTTAAGTTTTGATTTTTCCTACATCTGGAATGGGCCCAGTTCTTACATTCTTGACGCTGAACCCATTTTTCTCCAGAACGTGAATTGGAGTAACTGTCACAGCACACTAGACCAAAATACTCCAAACTGTCCTCTTCACTTTCTTTCACTACTCGTTTGTAAAACCTGTCGTTTCCCCTGTAATTTCCCCTTTCCTTTTCCCTTTCCACTTCCTTGCTTTGTTTTACTCTTCCCTTTTTCATGGTTTTTTTCTCAATTTTTCATTGCCGATGCTCACTTTCCTTTTCTTGCTTTGCTCTTCTGCTAATGCTAGTTTTTCTGGAGTAGACGTCTCTTGTTTGTTCCAATCCTTGGCGGTGCCTTCGGAAGAGGACGAACTGTTTCTGGGCAGAAAGGGCCTCGATCTTCTTCAGTAAAGACCAGTCTTACTTTATTGTAGCCAGTAGTGATATTTTCTACTCCAGACTTTAACTTTTTAATAAATATATAATCCATCCATCAGCCAAAGGAAGCCCACTGCTGAACAAAGCCCCCCCCCCCCCCAATGATTTCCACAGAAACCTGTTGGAGGCAGCCTGCGTCCAGCGACGTCCCGCGACCTTTACCAGGTCGTCTGACCACCTTGTGGGTGGACGTCCTACGCTGCGCTTTCCGCTACGTGGCCTCCATTCGAGCACTTTCCGACTCCATCGGTCATCAGCTCTCCGCGCTATGTGCCCTGACCATTGCCACTTCAACTTGCTAATCCGGTGGGCTATGTCGGTTATTTTAGTTCTCCTATGGATCTCCTCATTTCTGATTCGATCTCGTAGGGAAACCCCGAGCATAGCCCTCTCAATAGCTCGTTGAGTGACTTTGAGCTTCCTAATAAGGCCCATAGTGAGAGGCCACGTCTCAGTGCCGTAAGTCATCACTGGCAACACACAACAATCAAAGACTTTCGATTTAAGGCACTGAGGTAACGTCGCGTAATATATAATGTCATATGACAAATATCTAATTCTCTGGCAGCAGTTTTTATCTTCCTGCCATCCTTGATAACTGCATCCGCTGCTCTTTGCATCAACTCCTGTGATACAGAACCTCGTGTTGATTTTCGCGTATAAGTCAGCATGCTACAAAAGAAAAATAACAATATTTATATTCCATTGTTGATATAAATCAACTGGGGCAAGTTGTTCCGAGGTCACAACGTGCCCCGAAAAAAAGGAACATCTAGCCCCAAAGACACGTGTTGAAAAAATGCAAAATGTAGGATAGATTACGAAACATACGTAATTTAAACATAGTGAACTGATACAGTAGACAAATGATTTAATTAAAATACTAAAATACGAGAGGCTTATCATTAAAATTCGCGAGAAAGACCAAAAATACCAAATACGAAAATATTTACTTACGTGAACCAGTGACGCACGTGCTGTTATACTGATATTTCGGATGCCACTGGCCTGCTTAAGATGGCAGCCGACTGTGCGCTGTTGCGTTACTTTTTACGCCGTGTTTAATAAATATTGTTATCTCTTTTCTTCGCAAAGTTATTTCAATCGGAACAACTTACCTCGGTAACTTTTAACCCCGCTCTCCCCTACATTAAAATATCCGTAAAATCATGTTTCCAGGCACCTATATGAATATTCCAAAATAAGACACTAGTCCTGTCACCAAATTAAAACGTACTTACCTTAAATTCTTGTTTTGTGGACATCGGATACTACTAGAGATTTTTCAGTTTCACAATACCAAGTTTCCATTGACGAGTATATTATATACAGAAGCATATTTCTCTGTGCGTTTAATTATTTCTTTTTCTTTTTCTTACAACCGCGATAAATCATAGCATAACAGTTAATTTCAGTAACGCATCACTAGAGATTTATACCTACAGGAGCGCGCGCACCACTTACGTCCAAATACACGCTTTCCGTCCTGTTCATTTACTATTTACATAATAAATAAATAAATTTGGTCATAAACATAAATATATATTTACCTATATCAATCACCAAATTAATGTTAAGGTATTAATACTCTAAAGTAGTATATCTATAACCTTTTTAAGCTATCAATTAGTAAATACTAACAATTTTATTGTCTTTAGGAAATATAAGCTATTTTGTTAAACCATACTTAATAATATGCTTTATCTAGACATCGTACATCAGAAACTAACGAAAATTCCACTGAGGCCTAAATTTAATATCCACCTACCTGTTCTACTGCTGGTTAGTTACCTGTAAAATTGTTTTTTGAAAGTTCATAATATATTTAGACATAAAATCTGTAGATCACTAATATATTTTAACCAACACTTACATTCACGGCTGTATTGTGAAAATAATAACTCACACAACACATATAATTAGATATTCTTTTACTAGTTCAAATTAATAAAGTATTGGTATAGTTTTCATTTAATATAAGTATTTAAAAACAATGGTACTCTATAAACACAACTAAGTACTTGAATTAACGAAATGGTGATGATGGTGATCAGATAGGAAATAGGAATAATTAATCACTAACTTTTCCCGCCAAATCCCATTTTTCATTTTTTTTTCATAGGCTTAGAAACGGAATCTATTCCGAACAGTCTACGACAATTTGTAGTATAAGTACTGGTTGTTAGAGCAAAGCGTTTGAAGAATTGAATAAAAATCTCAGTAAAAATAAACAATCGATGTAACGCCTGGTAGCTGGTGAATTATCATATAAAAATATAAAGTTGAAATAAATATTTAAGAACTTTGAAAATATTTGCATTATTTTTTTTGATAATTTCTAGAACATGGATTAGTACAAGTTCTAATCACTAATTTATTGACAAGAAAATAAGTTTTTCCGACGGCATCAAATAATTATAAGGTAACGATTGTCTCTTTACTCAAGCTGTTCGTAATTTAATAATTAAACAGATTGAAAAAAATTTGAACAGTAATTTGTTTTTAAAAACATCTTTACTTGTCAAATACAAAATTAAGTTACCTTCAGTTATGATAGAAAATAACACTAAGTATAAATAAACCTGTAATAACAACAGATTTCAGTCTACAATGAGATAGAAGAGAGTTAAACTAAGACATTAGAGAATTTAATAGACTAAAAAAAAAACTTTTCTACGGTTACCCAAACTAGGCTAAGCCTGTTTCTTGGGATATGTGATTGTAAGATTATAATATATCTTGGATTTCTAGATCTTTAGACAAAACTGTACATTTAAGCATCTTACAATCGTTCAATGTGTATGGAATTATTTTTCAAGTATTATTTTTGTTTCAATTGATAACTTGATTATTTACAAATATTAGATTGAGTGATTAAACTACTAAAATCGCTCTTCAAAAAAGCAATGATATGTTTCTATACTTGTTTGCCACCTTAATGGTATAGAAAATATAACAGAACATTTATATTTGCCATCTATATAAACAGACCTTCATCATATTATACATATGAACGGTCTTGTGTGTTGAAATCGATACTCCTATAGTATCTTACCACCCGCAAGTCCGCCCAACAATGCGGCACAGAGACGAGCCGCCAGGCCGTGAGCGATCCCACCGCTCAACGGATCATTGTTCACTATCTGCCATCTTCACATGGAGTCTTGCAAATCTATGTTACTCCTTTTGATATTTTATTTTATCTAGTTCTACTTAGGTATTGACATCTAAGGGTTTATGTTCACTACTCCTTATGCTATGAACATTAATATGGGATTTTTTTCTTCAGTTATTATTTATTGTAGAACACGTAATAGTATTTATACTTTATGGAGTATTTAAACTAGAGATGTCTTGCTTCTCTGCTTATGTATGAGTATTGTCCATATAAAAATATATCATCAAATGAACGCCGCCTTATTCTCAACTTTAAAATTTCTTATAGACTCTCTTAATTTGATCACAGACACATCGAACGCAAGATTGAATCCAACGAAAACCTACGAAGCAAAAGCCCAAACTGCACTCAATTACAGCGTGAATACTAGCAACTACAACGAAAACAATCATAATCTTTTCCAAATGATCAAATGCCATGAAGACAGCCTTCTACGTCTCCACCACTTGACCGCAGGACGACAAATGAATGGAGCATACGAACCTACATACCAAAATGATCTGACCTGGTATCCGAAAGACTTACAACGACAGTACATCAAACCAGTGGAATATCTTTCTTATGATGATATGAGAAGAAAGTTTGACGACGGAAAGGCTACGAAAGATAGAGAAGTTCAAAAGGAATCGGAAGAAGAACGAGAAGGGAAATCAGACGAAAGGAAAAAGCCCAGAAGAAATAGAACAACGTTTACTAGTCAACAGTTAGCTGCATTGGAAAAGGTGTTCGAGAAAACTCACTATCCCGACGCGTTTGTAAGGGAAGATTTAGCTGCCAGGGTAAATTTGACTGAAGCTAGAGTACAAGTAAGCAAATGATTAATTAGATAATATTGATTAGGATCGACTTCTAAGTATGAGCTTATGCAAGAATTGAATATTTACTCGTAATTTATTTAGAAAAATATAAATAATTATCTCATGGTACAAAACTATGAAATCAATTAAAAATGATTTTAAATTGATGCTCATGTCGTTTTAGTTTTATTCTAAAACTAGCTGTCGGGCCCGGCTTCGCCCGGGTGCAGATAGTTTTTGAGTCCAATCCACATCAAGAACATATTATTTCGCGTGTCTACTAACTATATTTCCCGCGTGCCGTCGACTATATTTCCCTTCCGTAGGAGAGGACATCCCGTGCCAACAATTTGAATTTGAAAGAGTAGAAAATATGTATATTTGGTTTCCTGACTCATCCCACGGGAACACTACATTTTTCGGGATAAAAAGTAGCCTATGTGTTAATCCAGGGTGTCAGCTATCACTATACCAAATTTCATCAAAATCTGATGAGCCGTTTTTTCATGAAAGAGTAACAAACATCCATACATCCATACATCCATACATCCATACTTACAAACTTTCACCTTTATAATATTAGTAAGGATGAAGTTACAATTTTATGGATAACCAATAACATATTTTTTGTAAGTAAACTAACGTAATTTTGTTTATGTACCACAGGTATGGTTTCAAAATCGACGTGCCAAGTTCAGAAGGAACGAAAGATCAGCATTATCCAACCACAGAGGGTCCGCTAACCAGACGTCTCCGGAACCAATAGCCGTGCCAATCGGCATCCCACATCAAACTGACCACAGACAAGAATTTGCACGGACCAACAAGGAGCCATGGCTTCATCATTTCCAGACAAACAATTTAAATCTAAATCTCGGAATTCCTCTAGCTAATTCCAGTTTATACCAAAATGATTATTCATTGATGATGCAAAATGTTAGCAATAGACAGTATGTGCCGAATTCTAATAGTTTGATGGGACAAGGTATGGTTGGCTACAGCGGAAGTAGTGAAAATTACGGCTCTTGCGCTTTAATCGGTGGTTATAATGGAGCCTTGCCATCAGCCCATCACAGTTCATACAATCTAAATTTAAGATTACGACCGCACGACTTTAGTATAAATAACATAACATTGTGAACTAAGAGTTTATGTATTATGTATATTAACAATTGTATTGTAATGATGGTTTGAAAATAAGTAAATAAAAACATTAATGGGATTAATATATTTTTCATTTCGTTATACAAGAATAATTGGAAGCTTATTAGAGTGGTCTGTGATTGATACACTCCGGCGCGGCGGTGAGAACCGGTCTGAAAAGCAGAAGCTCCCAAGTTCGATTCTCATATTGCAATAAATGTCTACGTGATCCCAAAAACCATTGCATATTTTATAAACATAGTCTTAATTGTGTATTCTTGTACTATCATAATCCTATATAGATAATGTAGGCAAACTAAGCGGTATGTACCGGGTATATACAAGAGTGCTACCGAAAACGAAGCCGGGTGGTAGTTTTAGTGACTACCAGTGGCGTAACTACACCATCTGGAGCCCGTGGCAAAATCATCGGATGGGGGCCCTCCTTTTTGTATGGAGAGGAAAACTGTTAAGCTTATTTTCCGGTACCCCGGAGAAGACCGAAAGGAATATATAAGTGTCACTGACCTGCCAGTAAATTAATGCCGAAGCGGATCCCTAACAAAAAATCTTCGCTAGCATACCGAATAAAACCCTAACCTCCGCATTTCGGTCGGTACTACACATCTACTAGTCGAGTGGGTCGGAATGTGTCCCTGCAGTGGTTCTTAAGATCGGAAAAAAACCCCGTACTCACGCTTCTTTTCTATTAAAACAACCTAGGCCCGGCTTCATGGAATATCGCCCATGTTCATCCAATCCCCAAGAAGGGTGAATTGGCCGCTCGGATCCTTCGAATCGCAGGCCAATTGCTGTCACATGCTGACTCTCCAAGGTCTTGGAGCGGGTTATAAACATGCAACTCTTGACGTATCTTGAGGATCACCAACTGAGGGTCGTTCGGATGGTGATCTTCTCGTTTATCTTACTCACCATCAGGTGGAGACATTGATAGTGGGGGTGAGGCGATTTCGGTAGACCTTGAAATTGTCATCTAGTGTGGCATGGCGTCAGTTTGGGGAAGCTACCTACCTGGTATTTCAACCTGAGGAACTCTGAAAGTAAATCGCCAGCTTTCTGGATGATCGCAGCATAAAAGTCGTATTGGACGCTTTTGCATCGAAGCCAAGACCATTAATTCTGGTGTCCCATAAGGCTCGGTGCTTTCGCCGACCCTATTTATCCTCCATATCAATGACATGTTGTCGATCACCAGCTGTCATTGCTATTAAGATGCTAGTGCAAGTTAGGCAAGATACATCTGACTACAGAATCTCTATCAGGGATCCGTTAAGGAAAGATGGTCTCAAATTTTGTCGGAAATTGAGACCTCTCTGAGGCAGTCAGAGAGCAGTTTGGGTGTCATTTGGAAGGCATTTGGAAGGCATTTGGAAGCAAATTGGCCAACAAAAAGTTAAGGAATCTCGACAGAGTCAAGCAGTACTTTTCCCCGGATCATCGGTTATTGCTCTATAAATGCGACAATCCGGCACGACGTGGAGTTCTACTCTCACCCCTGCGTAGAAGCCCCAAAATACCAGCTCGACCCACTTGACTCATTACAGCGCCGAGCTCTTCGAATCATCGATAATCCCGATCTCACGGAGAATGTGGAGCCGTTGGGATTGCAGTGAGACTTTGGGTCTCTCTGTATAATCTATCAATTGTTCCATGGAAAGTGTTCTGAGGAAGATGGTGCCACTATCGTTATTCTCCCATCACACTTCCCGTCACCGCAGTAGAATTCATTCTTACTACCTTATTGACAGCCTCCGTGGCGCAGTTGGTTAGACGCCGCCTGTGAAACGAGAGGCCGCGGGTTCGATCCCCGCACCGAGAGAAATGTTTGTGCGGCCCACAAATATTTCTTCCGGGTCTGGGTGTTTGTGAGACCGAAAAAGTCTCTCGTAGTTTCTGATACCCACGACACAAGACTTGATCTTAGTGTGGGGTCAGGACTATGTATGTGACTGTTGGGTGTTACTTATCATTTATCATTTACCTGGAAACTATCCCTTCCCAGGAAGTACGTTTCCAGTGTTCTTTTCTACCATGCACGTGCAAGCTCTAGACCTCCCTGCTTCGGTATTCCCTGAGCACTATAACCTTAACTTCTTTTAGCGAGCCTTTAAGAGAGTGCTCTGCTTACGGTAGGAAGCGACTCATTTAATTTAATTTCAACTTACTCATTCATGAGTGGTGGTGAACGCTGACCGTCATGCGAGTAGTATGCTCGTATGTCTACAGGCCATAAAAACAGCTTCACAACGAGACCAAGTAATCGTCGTAATATCTTTACTACGTGGGCGGAGCCCAAACGCAGCAATGGTGATGGGGCCCCCTCAGAAGCCTAATATTGAAGTTTCGTTCTTTTTTAAACCAAATCCGCACTATAATCTGTTAAAAAAAAGTTTGTAAAATTCGCGTAAATCTAAAGAACCATTATTATTATTTTTATGTATCAAAAATAAACTTTGGTTTCTTTAATGGAAACTAAGAAAATAATTTTTGATTATCAATTTTGTTGGTAATAAATTGGTTAGGTTCTTCTCTTCTTACGGCCTCTCGGGCCTGAGAGGCCGGGCCGCCGGGGGCCTTTAAGGTCGGGGGCCCGTGGCATTTTGCGCACTATGCCACCCTATTGTTACGCCACTGGTGACTACAAATATAATACAACTAAAAATTTCGCTAAGAAACGCAGCAATTTTTTTAAATTATTTTTTAAATATCGTCGAGTTTAGGTGGTAAATCCATAGTTTTTGCTAAAATGATAATTTAAAGTCTTGCATACCATATCGTATTTAAAAAGAAAAAGGTGTACACTATTATTTAAGGAAAAAATATGTATTTACCATCCTAATACGACGTTAGAAAAAAAATACAAAAAAAACATCACAAGTTTTTGCACAAAATTAAGTTGCATTGTGTCTGAAGTCACTAAAACTGCCCCCAGCTTCGTTTTCCGTAGCAGTCTTGATATACCCTGTATACATTTATGATAATCCTCATTGAAACTAATGGTTCTCCGGCCAAGTTATGCCAAAATTATACATTTAATTGGTGTAAAATTGATATCGTTGATACATAATATATGATATACTTGGAGATATGTAATATTTACGAAAAATTCCATTTTTCTGAAAAAAAAACACACAATTGAAGAATAATAGAAAAAATCTATTTTTGAGCTTTATTGGAGCATGAAAATTGTAAAACTGATTTTATCCTTGTATATTCTTGAATAATTTGTTAATAAAGTAAACTTTCGCACTGTAGAGTCCAAATTCTTGGTGGGAATCAAATCTGATGGCTGCTTTTTGAACAAATAGAGTCTATAATCAATAACCCCTTAGCCTAGCCCCTTAACCTCAATTATAATAAAAGTTAATCGAATTGATTTTTAAACAATAGACTAGAATTTCTCCGTAAATCACTAAAATTTCGATTTTCGATTGGAAAAATTTTCGGAAAAGTTTCCATTACCTAAAATAAAAAAAATCCAATGAAGGAAGGGTGAATGGAAAGATGGATGGAACGTGCAGGAAAACATTGTGAGGAAGCCTGCATGCCATGGCGAATTCGAAGAATTCTTATAGTATGCAAAGTCCGCCAACCCGCACTAGGCTAGCGCGGCGTAGTGGTTAGGGCCTAACCCCTCTCAGTCATATTCTCGATTATAGAGGAAGCCCGTGCTTTACAGTGGGCTGTGGGATGTACATAATATGGTGTATATAGGTTGATACAGTATACCAACATATATTTTTTTGACGATATTTAAATTTGGTTTCCAATATTTTGCCCTAATTAGATTTAGGTAAGCTATTCATTTGACGTACTTATAGAACTTTCGGAACATTTGTTTTGTAAATTATTTTACATAATTTTAAAATATACTCTAATTAAAGAAATATGCAACTTGGCTGAATGGCTCTATCTCCTTTCGTTGAAAAACATAATGAAGTGTCAGCCCGCCAAAATATTTATTTTTGCTGATTGAACAATGTTGGTGAATGAAAAAATAATTGTTAAGTGCTTATTTAGCTTCATTTCGTCATCGGTAGCATAACTATCTTTGTTAAATATAGTGGAGCAATTGTTTATAACTATTCAAAGATAGAATTTTAGGAGAAATGTCTCTTAAAACTTACAGCAAAGCTGTAGTCTATCTCATATCAATTGCTTTTGTATCTCATGCTGCATTTAAATATTTTAAACGACAGAAGAAAAAAGAAGAAGTGAAAGAAATCAACGAGGTTATAATGTTCTCGCATGGGACAGGAGAGCTGAAGAGAAGTAAATATTCAAAATGTGTGATTACTCAAAGTATGGACAGACTTCTTTACTTCCTGAACTTGCCGCGGCACTCTCTAGATATATGCATGTACGTATTCACAAACTCAGATATGACTAACGCGGTGCTAAAGTTGCATTTTAGAGGTGTGAGAATTCGGCTAATTGTCGACGCCGATATGGCATTTACGTCAGGATCGAGCATTAGGCGTGTGGAGAAACAAGGTATCCCGATCCGATGGATGAAGTCCACAAACATCATGCACCACAAATTCTGTCTTGTAGATGTAGTGGAAGGCAGTAAAACAACACCTTTTGTGATGTCTGGGTCTTTGAACTGGACGAGCCAGGCTTTGTCTGGCAACTGGGAAAATGTGATGGTCACTTCACAGAAAGACTTGGTTGCACAATATAAAGCAGAGTTTGAACGGCTTTGGGTGCTGTTCAAACCTATTGTTGGTTATGTTTAAATGTTTATTAAAACATTTTTTATAGAGTCAAACAATGTGATATATATGCTGACTCTGTAGTCAGAGCCAGATACATGAATGGTTCTTGTCTGGTTTTTGGTCAATTTTTATGGTATTTTATTCCCTCATAATCAGTATTTTATGATTAATAAAAGTTATAATGGTTTGTGAACAATTAAAAGAGCACTGCAATATTCAGTCCAAGTAAAACTGGCATATTTTTGTGCCAAGTATAGGAATATCTTGTGGGATGAACATTAGATAATGCTTAGCAATAATTATTATAAGAAAACCGTAACATGTTACCTGAAGGTGTCACACACATGGTGTGTAATTGCCATACATAATACATGAGCGCTGCAGCCAACATGTTGGTTGTAGTTGACTTATCAAGAATTTTTCCCATAGGTTTTCTTGTAACTATAATATACTCTAACTATGAATGACTATTTTCACTTTGTGGCTTGTCACTAGGTTAAATATCCTAGCTTTTTATAAAGTATACACACCCAGTGTGTATTTAACATTGTTGCAACATTGTGATTTGAGCTCTTAGTTTGTGTTTTAATTTTATTATTATTAGTAATGCTAGTGTATTACTTGACAATTTATTGTTATTTTATAATGCTATTGACCATTTTGACTATAAAGTTCTTTCTCTCTTTTAACTATATTTCTTTTCTTTTTAAACAGTAATTGAGAAGTAATATTTGTCGTCGTATCTCAGTGTTATGTTGAACATTGACTTGAAGATATCTTAATGTGACACACAGTGTTGCAGTTTTGTGTGTTTATACTGTTTATGATATAAATTTATATCAATTTTGTATGAATATAAATTCATAAAAATTTACTGGAAGCATTGTGAAAGTAAATATGTGTTTAAATGTGATAATACTAGTTTGGTTGAATAGAGGCAGAGCGAATGTTATTTTTGTACTTTTCTTTATGCCCTATTTCATTTTCATCACTTAAAAATATTTGGGAAAATATGCTAATGCTCTTAGAAACATCTAGTACCCCATTTTGGTAAATATTACAGTATATTTTAACTTACACTTATTGTTAGTTAAAGATGTATAGAATAGAATTTCATTTTTCTCAACTTGTTTAATTTATATATTGGCTTTTGATGCGATAATATTGTTTTATTTTATCATTTGCAGTTTAGAATATGTATAATTTTTTTACTTTTGTAATATTAAGTAACTAAAAAAACTATTATTTGGTAATATTTAAGATCTCTTGATTGTTAAAATAGTTTTAATAAATTAATAATAATTGTAACATTTACGATTTGAAATAATCCTAATTAAGATTGATTTTCTATAATGTTAAGCACTTAATTGGAGGTGAAGAATTTTATAAAATATTTTTGTACGATATAAGCATCGCAATTCGAAAACATGGCTTATATAAAAAATATATATTTAACTTGTGATAAAGGATTTCGTTTTATTTTGTATCCTATCTATATTTACAAATTCAATAATAGTATGAATATATTATGAACACTATTTAGGCTTTAAACACGTTATTTGTCCGTTTTTATTAATTAACTTTACTTTACGCACGTAACTCTTAAGTTTTTCCAATTTCTGAACGAAATTTGAAACGCCATAGTGACAACTCAATTGATAACGATTGTCGTGCTGATAAGAAAGTTCAAACTTCAAAGTCAAAAAGTTTATGAAACAGGTCGTTCCTGTTTTTCTATTACTAAACGCTGAAACATAAATAAAAATGGTGTCAGGAATAGTCGCGGGGAAACTGGCTTTAGTCACAGGTGAGATATTGAGTGCAAAAATGTTATATATAAATTATATTCCAGTTTTGTTAGCAGTCTCGTTATATTGGCTTTATTTCAAGCCTACTGAAGCATCAAAAGGTACACTGATTACAAAACATTATGTAAACAATCATTGATACATTATTTGGTTAGTTATTAAACGATTTTTTCACTTTGTGTCGAATTTAAAGTGGCTTTATTTATCTATAATCCATGTCATAATTTATTCTGTCTGTCAGGTAAGTATCACAGACTTTCCTATCAAAGCAATAAACAGTGAGCTGTGAGGTAATAAAAGTGTTCAGTGTTATTACATTCACAAAATATAATGTTGTCTTACAAAACAATAGACTAATTTATGGATCTTTAGTTTATGGATTATTAAATAGCTTCTTTTAATTATCAATAGGTCTCTAATTTACACTAGTATTAATTTTTCATCAGATTCACATGGCATCTATACATTTTTAAATACAGGGATTTGATGTGTACTGTAGTCTTTAGTCTTTACACTGGACAATGTTGACATTGGTTGGAAACAAAAATCGCTCATTGAAAGTAAATATAGGTTATAGTTACAGGATATTTTACTATCTAGTACTTATGAAATGAAATCAATCTGTACCTATGATAAAGTAATGCTTGATTGTAATAGTACAGGTGCTGGATCTGGTATTGGTCGTGCTGCCTGCCAAGTGTTGTCAAGAGAAGGTGCCACTGTCATAGCAGCCGACAGAAACTATGAAGCGGCTCAGCAAACAATCAAAACATACACTGCATTGGCATCCGGTTCAAATGGTGGGTTCATGTCTGATTGATTGTAGACATTCGTTTGCAGGTTTCTAAAATCCTGTAAATGTATATATTAACACTTGCTCCCAAAAATACTGCATGAAAACAAAGTTATATACCTATTCCATTTTTAAAACTTTCTTCCCTTTCTCTTCCAACTGCTAGGTATCTTTTGTACAGCATATAATTATTAATTTGCACTTTTTCTTTCGAGGTAAATCAATTTCAGTGTTTACGTAATGAGATAACCACATCATGGAACATGGAACCACTAGCATATCTATTACAATTAATCATCATTTGCTATCTAAACTGATTTAATCAATAATTAAGCCTATCATCATATTTTATCTGCCTATGTAAAATAGCACTAAGTCAGCTTTCTATAATGTGCTAAATTGGGTTTTAGGACAACCAAACTCTAGCCAGTTACAACCACAACATGAATTGGCTGATCAAATTGGTATGTCATACAAATGGTCACTAACAATTTCCAATTGAAAAATGCGGGGAGAAAACCAAATGTGCTGTGACGTTTTAGTGAGATTGCTACAAACTCCTTTGTTTGTCTTTCCCAATTTTCTTCAAAATCCTTTAATTGCTCCCCGGGTGTTGAATGTTTTCATGGGCAGTGGAAATCACATTTTATTTGTTTAAGTGCTTGTTTGTGTAACTGTTTTATGCTATAATAAACTTGGTAAATTCCAGCTTTCCTACCATTGGATATAAAAATAATAAAGATAATGTATATTTTCAGATGTTGGGGACCACAGTGCAGTGGAATTGGATGTATCAAATGCCAAAGCAGTCCAGGGTTTGTTAAAAATGATGATTGAGCAGTACAAAACGCCACCATCTATTGTGGTCAATTCTGCTGGCATCACTAGGGATAATTGGATGCTAAAGTTGTCTGAAGAGGATTATGATAGTGTGCTTAATGTTAATTTGAAGGTTGGTTATGATTTCCACTGGCACATCTATTATTTTTAACTCATTATCATGCTATTATTATAAAGCTTTTGCAAAGTACTTAGTTGCATTTGAGGCAAATGGCAATATTTATTTTTGTGATCAAAATACAGGGTATATCAAGACAGCAGCCGAAAACGAAGTCGAGTGGTAGTTTTAATGACTACCAACGCAATACAATTAAAATTTTGGCAAAAGATGCGACAATTATTTTTGTAATGCTTTAAATATCATCGTGTTTGGGTGGTAAATCAATGGTTGGCTATAATAAAAATTTAAAACATTGCGCCTCATAGCGTCTTTTTAAAAATAAAAGGGTGTACATTATTATTTTAGGAAAAACTAGGTATATACCATCGAAATAAAATGGTATGAAGAAAATTACAAAAAATAGCCTAACTTTGTTGTATTTAAATGTAGTTTTTATTGTAAAATTTGCTATGGAGGTAATAATTTTAATATTTTTCAGGGTACATTTCTAGTCATGCAAGCTTTTGCCAAAGCCATGACGGAGGCGCAGATACCCGGGTCTATTATTAACATATCAAGTATTGTGGGAAAATATGGAAATATGGGTAATTATTATTTTTATTAATTATTTTGTAACATTTTATACATGTGCACTGTAATACATTTAAATACAATTATTCCGAGAGCTGACGGTACTTTTGGAGTATTTGTTTGAGGCATTTTGAAAATGTATTAATCTTTTACAAAAAGTAATAGGTATTTAAATACATTTAATTGTATTTGACCATAGATGGCGCTACTTAAGAGCGTATACACCTTGCGCGCAAAGTCAACTATAGGTATTTCTTCGTTAATTTCACGCACACATAAGCGACCAAAGCTGTGTGCGTAGAGCTGCCGCGTCGGCTCGCTATACAATCGGCTCAAACAACTTTGATCCGTGCGCTTCAAATATTCAATTGAAATGTAACTGTAATATAATATCATAAAAATATTTTATTTGCATTATAAGTAGACAAATATTACTGTGCAAGCAAAGAATAATACAAATTTTAGATACTAATCATATTTTCGTTACTATTACATTGTTAAGTTGCATTCAAATCAGTGTTCAATCAGTAGACACTACAGACGTTCTATTAATCATTTCGTGTTCGAACACATAAATAGAGTTAGGGGCCTTACAACCCCTACAATTACGAAATATATTTAATTTTATATTACAATACATAACATAATTTAGCCTCGGAATTACATCCCATTATATTACCTGAAACATTATTTATACTCACTACAAAATCATTGTAGGTAATAAAAATAATTAAATATTTTACTACCAAAGTACTAAGATGTGGTAATCGCATTCCGCGCGTGGCTATTTTTACTACGCGCGGCATAATCGACAGCAGCCAGGCCGGAACGACGAGCGATACGTCCTCCCTCTAGAAGGCCTTGCGGCGGTCTGATTTGATCCACGTCGGACAGCGTGTTTTATAATGGTTTTTAAAATATTTGTAAAAAACATGAAAACTAATTTTGTTGAAATATAAAAATGGTAATTTATTGATAAGATGTTCTTCTATTATAATATGCAATTGCTATAAAAAATTATGTACGATAAGTTGGTGAAAAAAAATATGTTCTTGACGAGAATTTCTGAATAATTTCGCATTGTTTAAATTTTTATTTTTCAGGAACTAAACACAAAAATATTATTTTTCTTAGCCAAATCCCTCCATAAGGGTCTTATTAGTCTGATAATATTTTTATTTTCATCTGATATTTAGTGGTTTCGGATATCTTAAGCTTCTAAATTACCATTTAAAGCCTAAATAATGAAACTTGTGTTCAGTAATCCGTATAGTACTCACAAATTATCCATCAATCTATAATGTTTTCCACCAAAATCCCTAGATGACAACATTTTCTAAAATTAATAATAATTATTTTTCCTTTAAATTGTTTATTGGTGGCTATTAACTCATTTGAAAAGTCCTGTTTTTAAGCCAAAAAGCGCGTGCAGGGTATAAACGCTCTTAAAACGCTTACGCGCTCAAATACTCTTGAGCACTTGTCATTATTCCCATAGTAAATCCCACCAATATGACCTATTTTTTTTGCTATATAATGCCCCCCTTAAAATTTCAATGTACTGTTACTAACAAACAAAACAATTTTAGGGTTGTTAAATGCCGCTATCCTCCAGCAAAGGGCCCTACTATATAAATCCGAAACGAAGTTCGAAACTTCGTGACGTTTTTTGTTTCGAAACCTACTCTGTAACACGAAATTCGAATCTTCGGATCGAAGAATGAATGATTCCAATATATCGGCAATACAAACATTTACAGAGTAGGTACATTCGTACCGTCACAAACTTCGTTCGTCCGAAGTTTCGAACTTCGTTTCGGATGAATATAGTAAATAAAAATGTAAATGTTCGGATTGCCGATATATTTGAATTTTGAATCATTCATTCTTCGATCCGAAGTTTCGAATTTCGCGTTACAGAGTAGGTTTCGAAACGAAAAACGTCACGAAGATTCGAACTTCGGATTTATATAGTAGGGCCCCAGGGGCCCTACTATATTCATCCGAACGAACGAACGAACGAAGTTCGAAACTTCGGACAAACGAAGTTTTTTATATGATACGAATGTATATATATGTCGGATCGGATTAATTACTATTTCATTATTTTTTTTATTACTTGGCCACACTTAGTATTTTTATTAACTAGCAACACTTAAATGATATGTCAGATGATGAGAAAAAGATTTGTAAGAAGGAAGTTACGATTTTAAAATTACGATTAAAGAATTGTGTTAAAGTTTTTGTTTCCATCCCACAACTATTTTGGGGGCTCGTCCGGGATCGGAGACAAGTGCGAGGTCTGGATACAAGTGTTAGAGCGAAGAGTATTAAAGATTGAAGACGTATATTGAAGAAGATTCTAGATCACAACCAAAAACTTTATATGCACCTTTTATTTGGATTATCGGAAGAGCAAGTCAATTTTGTTAACCAAGTTGTGTCATTAAGGAAGAAAACACCGTTTCAAACAATAATTCAACAAACTTTTTGTCGAAGTTTATTTCACCGTAGTTATTTTCCCGTGCACCCGCAACGGTAAATGGAAGATTATTTTATCAAATTTAGATACCATCTGGAAGAATATCGTTCTACACATCTACTTTAAGAAGATCTGTTCGAAATTATAAGACTTACAAACAAACTGAATACCAACATGCCACCAAAGAAAGAAGATCAAGTACTAGGAGATGAAGAACGGGAATGTGAAGTACAAATTTCTTTTAAAGACTTAGAAAAGTCTATGAACATTTTCACTGGAGATGATACTTACCCAATAGAGACTTTTTTAGAGGAATTTGAAGATACTGCACAACTTATGAATTGGACAAAAATAGAAAAGTTAATTTATGCGAAGAGGTTACTAGATGGAACTGCAAAACTGTTTTTACGGTCTGTAGGTAAAGTTAAAGACTATGCAAATTTAAAAAAGGCACTTATAGAAGAATTTGGGCCTAAGATGAATAGTGCTGTAGTTCATAAGAAACTTGCATCTCGGAAAATGACCAACGATGAAACTTATCAACAATATTTTTTATCCATGAAGGAGTTAGCATTACATGGCAAAGTTGAAGATGCTGCTCTTATAGAGTATATAATTGATGGCATTCGTGACCTTGAGACAAACAAAGCTATGCTTTATGGTGCATCAGACTTAAGAGATTTTCGAAAGAAATTGGATATTTATAGTGACTTCAGAAAAAAGATATCTAACAAAGCAATGCATTCTAGTCATTCATCTACTGGACATTTAACTCGCAAGACAAACCAAATGAAGAGATGTTACAACTGCGGAGACTTAGATCATCAATCACCTGCCTGCCCCAAGGGAATTAAATGCTTTAAATGTAATGAATATGGGCACAAATCGACACAGTGCACGAATAACAAATCTAAGAAGACTTTAAATATTCAAAGCAAACATGACTTGGAAAAGATTCCCTACAAGAATATAAAAATCAACAATATAGACTTATTATGTTTAATTGACACAGGAAGTGACGTCAATCTAATAACAAAGTCTAAATTTGAGAACATACAGGATTGTATTCATGACTATGACGCAAGTTCCAAAATATGCCTGACAGGACTAGCAGATAACAAGGTTTGCACTGAAGGAACATTTGCTGTTAATGTCCAGATAGACTCTTATTTTGCTGATATGAAGTTTCATATTGTCAATGATGATGCTTTACCCGTACAAGTAATCATTGGAAACCCAATATTTCAAGATTTTCAAGTCAATTTCACTCCTGATGGGATCCATGTGGAAAAGATAGCACATCTTACTCTGTTAATTGAAGACAATGAAAATGGTAGAGTGTATGATGTTGATTCCTCTGATTACAAAAACAAGATTTATGAACTTTGTGAACAATATAATCCTAACGAGAAGAAGAAAGAAAGTAATGTTGATTTAAAAATAATACTTATGGATGAAAAGCCTGTTTTTCAAAATCCTAGACGGTTGTCGCCTCTGGAGATGAATATAGTAGATAACCAGATTAAGGAATGGTTGGCCAAAGGTATTATCCAACCTAGTAGATCAGATTTCGCCTGTTCCGTGGTTTTAGCAGACAAAAAAGATGGGTCACGCCGAATGTGTATGGACTATCGCCGATTAAACAAGAAAGTTATTAAGGAACGGTTCCCATTACCTATTATAGAGGACCAGATTGACAAGCTAAAAGATGCTAAAATATTCACATCTTTAGATTTAAAAAATGGCTTCATGCATGTGAATGTTCATAAAGACAGCTGAAAGTACACCTCCTTCGTGACACCACAGGGCCAATACGAATTTCTGAAAATGCCATTTGGGCTATGTACAGCACCATCAGTTTTCCAAAGATTTATAAATGACATATTCAATGATCTTATAGTGAATGGATATGTTTTGACTTATTTAGATGATTTAATCATTCCATCCAAAAATGAAGAAGAAGGGATAAGGAACTTGGAAAAAGTACTTGAACGTGCCAGAGAATTTGGTTTAGAATTTAACTGGAAGAAATGCCATTTTTTGAAGAAAGAAATCCAATATTTGGGTTACATTATTTGTGACAACCAAATACGCCCATCAGAACAAAAAATTGCTGCTGTTGCAAAATTTAAGAAGCCGATTAATGTAAAAGCAGTTCAATCTTTCCTCGGATTGACCGGATACTTTAGAAAATTTATCAAAAACTACTCTTTGATTGCGAAGCCACTGACAGACATGTTGAGGAAAGATGCTGTATTTAAATTTGATGACAATTGTGAAAAGGCATTTATTGAGCTGAAGAAAATTTTATGTTGTTCGCCAGTCCTCCGGATTTATAACCCTGAATTACAAACAGAATTACACACAGATGCTAGTGCTGATGGCTATGGAGCGATACTATTGCAAAGGAGTCCTAAAGATGATAAGTTACACCCTGTTTATTATATGAGTAAGAAGACGACTTCATCAGAAAGACAGTATCATAGTTACTATTTAGAAATTTTGGCTATTGTTGCTGCTTTAAAGAAATTTCGAGTATATCTTCTGGGCATTCATTTCAAGATAGTAACCGATTGTTCCGCTTTAACTATGACGCTACAAAAAAAGGATCTACCACCGAGGGTTGCACGCTGGGCACTGCTCTTAGAAGAATACGACTATGAAATTGAGCATAGACCTGGAACAAGGATGAAACACGCCGACGCATTAAGTAGATATCCAGCCTGCTTCATACTTACTGAAACTGCTGCACGTTTGAAAAAAGCTCAAGATGAAGACAGTCAAATAAAATTATTGAAGAAGATTTTGGAGAAAGAACAGTATCAGGATTACATTATACAAAAAGATATAGTCTACAAAGAAAAGGATGGCAATAGATTAATTGTTGTACCTAAAAAAATGCAATATGAGATAATTAGAAAGAATCATGAGAAAGGACATTTTGGACTTACAAAAACAGAAGAGCTAATAAAACGAGAATATCACATTGATAATCTTCATGAAAAGATAAGAAAAGTAATAAATAATTGTGTCGAATGTATTCTCATATCACACAAGAGAGGTAAAAAAGAAGGGCTGTTACATCCTATAGATAAGGGAGATGTACCACTATCGACATACCATATAGACCACCTTGGACCAATGACATCCACCAATAAAAATTACAAGTATATTCTTACAGTTGTAGATGCCTATACTAAATTTACATGGATTTACCCCGTGAAGACCTTGACTACTGCAGAAACATTAGATAAACTAAAAACACAACAGCAGATTTTTGGCTCGCCTGAAAGAATTATAACAGATCGGAATGCAGCATTCACGTCTAACGACTTCCAAGATTTCTGTAAAGATGAGAATATTACCCATTATTGCATCACTACTGGACAACCACGAGGTAACGGCCAGGTCGAGAGAATTCATCAAATTATTATCGCCGTTCTGAGTAAACTTTGCATTGATGATCCGACTAAGTGGTATCGCCGAGTATCGCAACTACAACGTTTTCTAAACGGAACTTATCAACGGAGCATAGGGATGACTCCGTTTGAATTGCTTTTTGGAATAAAAATTAGAGACAAAGACGACGAACTCAAGAAACTGATAGAACAAGAAGATATAGACGCGTTTAATGAACACAGAAAAGAACTCAGAGAAAAAGCAAAACAATCTATACAGAAGATACAAGAAGAAAATGTAAAGAATTTTAATAGAAGAAGAAAACCAGCTGATACTTACAATATTGGCGATCTAGTGGCTATTAAAAAGACACAATTTTCACAGGGAAGCAAATTATTACCTAAATATTTCGGACCTTACGAGGTGTTAAAGAATAAGGGAAATGACAGATACATAGTGAAAAGAGTTGGGAATGGCGAAGGCCCAAATAATACAACAAGTTCGGCAGATATGATGAAGCATTGGATATGTACCGAAGATGATTCATCTGAGCCAGATGAATGATCAGGATGGCCGTGTCGGATCGGATTAATTACTATTTCATTATTTTTTTTATTACTTGGCCACACTTAGTATTTTTATTAACTAGCAACACTTAAATGATATGTCAGATGATGAGAAAAAGATTTGTAAGAAGGAAGTTACGATTTTAAAATTACGATTAAAGAATTGTGTTAAAGTTTTTGTTTCCATCCCACATATATAACGTACACCGTAACTATAAGTCTATGGTTACGACCATAAATCAATAACGACCATAAGTTTTATGTAGGTACATTCGTATCGTATATAAACTTTGATCATCCGAAGTTTCGAACTTCGTTTCGTTGAATATAGTAGGGCCCCAGGCCTACATTTTCGTGTTAGGGATACATGGGAGAGCTAAATAACAAATACTGAAAATGCCTCAAACATTCAATCCAAAATTACTCTCAGCATTCGGAATAATAACTGTTCCAACTTAGGTACTTTATAAATTTTAATAATATGGCATGACTCTGATGATTTTCTATTTTTAAGTTTTTGTAGTTTGTATGTTTTGTTTAATAATCCATAATGATTCAATTCTTGCGATGTTGCCATAATGAGGTTTAATTTCTAATTTATTAAATTCTGTATAGTACACAATAAATTGAATAGAATAGAAAGGTAATAGGACGAGAACAAAGTACAAATGGTGGTCTTATCGCGTCTTCGTCCAATAATAAAATTTCCTAATTAATTATTTGCAGGACAAACAAATTACGCTAGTAGTAAAGCTGGTGTTGTGGCAATGACGCAATCCGCAGCTAAAGAATTGGGAAAGTTTAAAATCAGGTAAAGATTAAGAGGATTTTTAACTTAAATGTTCAGATAGTAGAGACCATGAAGTCCTATTGATAATTCCCTATTAATGTTAGGACAAACATTGGATAATTTTTTGGAGTATGAATTGAGTAGCTGATATACATTACAGTATACATTGGTAATGAAAACCTTTTACAAATCTATAAGGTTAATATTTGTATTCAGCCTCAGTGGCGCAGTTGGTTAGACTTATAAGCCCGCTATGAAACGTGAGGTTCAATCTCCGCGATGAGTCAAACATTTGTCCGATCCACAGGCATTTCTGTCGGGTCTGAGTGTTTGTGACACTGAAATGTCACTCACATTTTCTGAAACCCACGACGTAAGACCTGGCCTCAGTACGTGGTCACACATATTATGTACGTGACGTATTGATTTCTTTATTATTATATTATATGTTTCAGAGTGAATGCAATACTTCCCGGTTTTATAGACACACCAATTATTAAAACTGTACCAGATAAAGTGAAGGAGCAATTGTTGAGGCTAATCCCCTTAGGACGTCTGGGTGATCCTATGGGTAAGATTTTAATCATTTTTTTTTAGTAAAATATACTGCTATTTTCTGGACAATTCATACACTAATTATTAACAAACAAAAGTCTTATTTTGAAATCACTTAATATTTTGTTTTTGTTTGTTTACGACTCAAAACTAACCCCTTACTATTACGTCATAATATTCCTCCTTATAACTCTTACATAAATATATTTATAAGTGCAAAAACTTGAATTATAAAAACATTGTACCGTTAAAAATATTTTTGTTATTAATTTAAATTGTTATTGTAAATAAATTTAAAATATTGTACCTGTAATAGTCACTATTTACGGTTATGTAACATTGTAGTAGAATACAATTATTAATATTTATACGACAGATGCTAAGAGTATGAATTTATCAATACACTACAGTACCGAAATAATAAAATTAGAAAATATACAAATGGCGGTCTTATCGCTCTACAGCTATGTTTTACAGACAACTATGAGATGGATATAAAGGAATAAATAGGTAGAATATAAGTCAATGAATAAATATTTAATCTTTTATTTTTCTGATTACAGAGGTTGCAGAAGTCATCACATTTCTGAGTTCTGAGAAGAGTTCGTTTATAACGGGCGCAGCTATCGACGTTAGTGGCGGATATTAAGATTCAAATGTACTTATTGATGTGAATTGTTAGATAGAAATTGTTTTACTATGGGAAATGTCAGGATTTATATAGTATAGACTTCCTTATATTTTTGTACATTTTTCTATATCTATACGAGGTTTTGAACACGAAGTCACATGCAATAGATTGTAAAAATAATTGTTTAAATAATTTAATGACTTGTATAATCAATGTTTTTTTGTACTGTTTCTTGTGCTGTACAATATATGTATAAACCGCGTCTTCCAACACCTGTGATATTTGATTGTTGTCGAATATTTTTGTACAAGTGATATTTCTAATAAACACTTTTCCAAATCATTTGTTTAGTTAATTCCCCACTTAGGTGTTTAGCAAACGAGTAACCAGGATAATAGCAGTTTTCTGCACATAATAAAAATATCTTAAAGTAACTCACCAAGCTAGCATTAAACTTTTAAATTGGAAAGTTACAGCATTGATAAAACAATAAAAAATGCATTTAGCTTTGTTGTACTTTAGCTTTATTTTACATCAAAATGTATTTACACATATTTATGTGACTAATATTTGTTTAAGATCAATTTACCATAAAAAAAATGTCATAAGTAGGTATAGAGCCACAAAGTTATTTGACCCGGTGAGAGAGTCGCTGTAATCGAATTTGGTGTTGCCATTAAAATAGATATAGCAATAAAGTGGGTAAAGTAAGATTTTTCAATCCGATCAATAGTGTCGTGAAAATTAGTGGACCAGTTTCATATGCATGTTTTTTTCCTTCACAAGATTTCTAACCAATTGCTCCCCCTTAAAGAAGTCAAAACCCTTAAAAAAGTTACCTGTATCCAGCCCATACACGTCCCATTGGAGGGTACGGGCCTCCTCTGCAATCGAGAGTACGATTGAGGGTAGTTAGGCCATATCACAGGCCATATAGTCCGCCGCGCTGGCCTAATGCGGGTTGGTGGACTTACACAGGTACCTACCATATAAATTCTTATAAATCGCTTTGGTATGCAGGTTTCTTCACGATGTTTTCCTTCAACGTTTTAGTGTGTGTTTATTGACTATCAATACACGCATGACTCCGAAAAGTCAGAGGGGTGCTTTGAGATACGAACCCGCGGCCACCGTCACATGTGGTTTTGGTCATTGGTGGTCCACTTACCAAAAGGCCACCACGCACGTAACGATAAATTTTAGTTTATGATAAGAACTTACATCTATTGTCCTAGTACGTACAAAGTTCTGTTTTCCTGGAATTTATTTTGAAAAGCTGACAACACAAACTTGTGGCGGCAGTTACACGATGATACAATTTTTCGAAGGGTATTATTGGTATCTGAAGCCGCTTTTCTTCCTAAGTAAAATTTAATACCTGAAGTTTAACATTCCTAGCATCACTTTTTAAAGTTTTCGGCAATTTTCACTAGTTTTAAATAATGCAGGAAAAATAAATACATTGAGTAAACAACTAATGGCCGATATGTCAGCGACTGGCAGATAGACTGCTACCGGGCCAGATAACTTTGTGGCTCTATACATGAAAAGGTAGGCCATAGACAAACAGCTGATTCATAGACTTTTAAAAAGTAGTTTAGTAAATGGTAATATAAAACAGATCGCTTGTAACTAGGGGAAGGTTATTAAAATCCGATACATATTCAAGATTAGATCTTTGCTTCAATATGTTCTGTTCCACAATGAGAATTATTTTTTACCAATCTAAAATTATTGTATCAAAATACAGAGTAAATATTCGCATTATACCCCAACATATTTCTGAGAACTACATCTATAATTAGCATAAAATTTAAATACACAAAAAACTAAGTATTGCATACAGTTGCAAAATAGTTGACATGCAATAGATAAATTTAATTCATTGAAACACTACATAATTTAATACTTAGAATAGAAAAATAATAATAATTGAAATTGCATAACAACATTTGACTACAATATTTTAAACACCAGCTTTTACTTTTTTTTTATTGTTTAAGTATAATGAAACAGCCTATGCTGTCTGCCAAAGTGGTGGATTATATTATGACCTTATCCCTTTCAATCATACTCTAGGAAGCCCCTTCACTGCAGTATGACATACATGGGTTGATATTGATACACATATCAGTAGTTTTCAATTTCACCCGTTAGATGTCCTTAAATTGTTATGGTCATGCCTACTGGCAATAAATGAAGTATATTCCAAACAATTTTATATTTATTAAGTTAGGCTTTGCTCTTCTTTATTTTCATTTTATTCTTTTTAAGTTCAGCTTTGTTTTTGAGTCTCTTGTCCTTCATGAATGTTTTGTATTCTGTCTTCCGTTTGGTATCAATGATTTCCTTGTATTTCTTCTTGTTGTATTTATTGAATTCAGCATCAGCTAAGAGTTCGTCCACCATAGTCCTTTTCCTTTGTTTCTTTGTCAATCGTTCATTGACATGGTCTAATGGGGAGTCCATGATTCTGCCAACCTATAGGAGAAAATATAATGTAGTGATATTTTTGCTAAGCAATTTTCTTACATATTCAATATCGTCATAAATTTTATATTCAGTCTTAAGTTAAGGATTACTTCAACAAACTGAAAGTGAAAAGTCCAACATACAATTACAACAAGGTGGCTAACTTCATCCTTGTATAGATTGGGGGTTGATTTAGATTCTAGATTAACCCACTAACACTAAATAATTTAACACATCTGATTATACATTTAACCTTATTTACAAGTTTTACTAAATTTTATGAATAAAAAATTCATTAATTTTAATTTTATACATACTTGGAAATATTTGGGAAGAACTTCCATATCATTCTTTTTGTAGAAGTGTTTGGGGTCCAATGCCGATCTCATCTTCAATACTTGAAGATCATTCTTAAGTTCTTCAGTGACTTCAGGAGCAGGTAAATTGAACCATTTCGGGCCCTTGGTCTTCTCTCTTTCTTTCTGCGAACACAATAGTAATGGTTTAATTTATGTAATTAATTAAAATCATACACTATTAAACCTTGTTTATTTAACTGAGATACAGTGCCAGAAAATAACAATTATAGTATGTATAATTTGAATAAATCAACATTTAGTTATTAGTAATATTTTTTGCCATACCTTTCTCAAAGCTCTCAATTTTCTTTGATTAACATGATATGCTGGTAGACTGTGTCCCTTTTCCAAGCCGGGCTGCAAAACTGATTTCTTCATTTCTTTTTCTACATCAACTGAACCCAAATTAGACTTCAATTTTCCTGTCTCAAGGTCTAATTGTTCAAAGTGGAATAGTGGTGGTTTTGGTTTCTTCTTAATAATTGAATTTGTCCAACCCATTTCGTCGAAAAAATCATCGAATATATTGTCCACTTTTAATGTTTTCAACTTCTTTTGTATTTCATCTTCAGCTTCGAATTTTGCGTCCAGTTCTTTCTTTTTTTCGTCAAATAAGGCAAGAAGAGCTTGTATTTTGTCATCTTCTGCAAGTTTTAATACATTTTGGTATTTATTTCTTGGAACGTAAATAACAAAAGTTTATTTCAATACAATTAAACATTATTATTTTCTAGAATTCCAATTGAACTAAATAAGAATCTCACATCATAAAATAATTTGGACCATGCCATACGTTTTATTGAATTTGAACTAAAATATTATGAACATGCATAACTAACCTGTAGAATAATTGTTGTCGTTTTCAAATAATTCCGGTCTCACCTGTAAATGGTGATCACCTACGGTGTCAATTATGAAGTCCATGTTGGCACAGCTTAACGCACTTCATTCACTAATATTATTCACGTTTAGTGTAAATATTTTAATGTCCGCCTCGCGGTTTTATTCACAGACTATTAAACAAGATAATGATCGGAGAAAATCTGGTTGTGGCAATTGACATGTGTTGGACATGTGTCACTGTCACATCACGTCATTTTTAAATGTCAAACCTACTTTTATTGCTGATGTTAGCGAAGGAACTGTAGCCCTTACAGTCTCAGTCATTTATTTTACTTTTTACACGCTTTTTATTAGCTTCACCTGTATGTTTGTATGTTTGTTTGTAACCGACTTCTTTGGGCGCGATTTTGACCCACTTTAAACGGCCAGATTTCGTTCAAACTTTGTAGATTTATTGAGGACCGATGACAATACACTAATTTGATAAAATTATTCCATTTTTCAATTTGCAAAATATGATTTTTGTTAGTTTATATAATTTTCATGATATTCTTTTGCACTATTCCTCGCTAGATGGCGTTAACATTGTATTCTTCAAGTGTCAAATGTTACTACTGACCAACAGATGGCGTTATTGATTGGAAATACAGCCGTAGACGGATGTTTTTAGTCAAAACAATTAAATAATAGTTAAAAAAAACTAAAATACACGCTTTAATAAGATATACAACTAAAAAAGTAAAAATAATTGATACTGAATTTAAGATAAGAAAATGGAGTAAAATACATATATTTTATTGTTACAAAGCGTGGGGTGTTTACAACAATTACTTATCCTCCTGCACCCCACGCTTTGTAACAATAAAATATATGTATTTTACTCCATTTTCTTATCTTAAATTCAGTATCAATTATTTTTACTTTTTTAGTTGTATATCTTATTAAAGCGTGTATTTTAGTTTTTTTTAACTATTATTTATATTATTTATTTTCAATAATTAGTTACCGCTTTAGAAATAAGGCAAATCTTGCATTATACTTTCAATTTTTTATTACCTTTTTAGGCAGACGAGCTAACGGCCCGCCTGATGGTAAGCGGCTACCGCTGCTCATGGACCTCTGCAGTGGCAGGAGGCCAGCACTATAAAGTCGCTGCCTAGCTTAAGGACAGTACTCTCTTTAAACTTCGTTTGAAGAAGGACAGGTAATAGCGCTCAGGAAACACCGATGCAGGGAGTTCATTCCTGAGCTTACACATGCGTGATAGGAAAGAACGCTGGAAACGGACTGTTCGGGAACGGAATGCTTCCAGGTGTTGGGAATGAACTTTACTGCGGTGAAGCGTGGTGCGATGGTAAAAGGGCGACGATGGTACCATCGCAAACAATTCCTCGGAGCTCTCCCCGTGGAACAGACGATAGAAAATGCAGATATAAGTCTCTCTGCAGTCATAACGGTTCCAATTTGTCTGTTTATCTATTTGACATTATATGACACTATATTATATGACAGCCTCCGTGGCGCAGTTGGTTAGACGCCGCCTGTGAAACGAGAGGCCGCGGGTTCGATCCCCGCACCGAGAGAAATGTTTATGCGGCCCACAAATATTTCTTTCGGGTCTGGGTGTTTGTGAGACCGAAAAGTCTCTCGTAGTTCCTGATACCCACGACACAAGACTCGATGTTAGTGTGGGGTCAGAACTATGTATGTAACTGTTGGGTGTTATTTATTTATTTAATTAAGTACCAAATATTGCAAAATTGTCAGTGATATTCGACATAAACTCACGACGATGAAGAGGTGCTACCGGAGCATCCACGTTTCACATTGCGTATTCCATCCAACTAGGTGATTGGGTGCAAAGCGAAGTATTATCAGACACAATTTCTTGACTCCAGCTGATAATGAATATACATATACCTATCCGATATCACTTTGCCCGAGACGAGATTCCAACACGCGACCTTAGCGTTGCAATCGTAACATAGTATATCTGCGTCACCGAGGCAGGAAGTAAAATGAATTAGAATTATTATAGCTGGTATTATGCGCCGTCCTGATTTATTGAGCATGAGAGGTGACAAGGGGAAGATTATGAAGAGACCAAAAATAAAACGCTTAGAAGACATATTTTTGTAATAGTGATTGACGGAAAACAATGGAAAACAATGACCTTGATCTCCTTAGATTTAAATTTATTCAAGGTCAACGTAAGGGTCTTATGTAACTTTGAGGATGTCGGGCACTCATTATTGTGGCGGAAGCGCCAGTAAGGGCTCTTTAGAGGCGCGGGTGGAACTTGAAAAGATCCTTTCGGGGTTTCGGTGAGGTACTTAAATGAACCGTAGTCTTTATATATGTATGAGAAACATTACTTAGTTTCTAAGGTTTAAAATACTAAGAGTTTTTGAAAATAGGCCAAACGGTATTAATTTTCGAAGCGTTACCGGTTCCTTTCGTGATTGTTTTCGATAAGCACGGCATTACAGTCAAGTTACTGTAGATATTTCGTATTCATCGGCATCAAATGCATGAGAATCAATTTTTCATCGGTCTACGAAATTTATCCGGTCTTGAAATCGCATCTATACAGGCTGAAATCGAAACCTAACATCTTGTGTGAGTATTTTGTCACAAGCAGAAATAAATACGTGTTTATATAATACGATTTCAATGAAATTAAATATGGTTTTGCGCGTAAGCAATGCCCCACACGATGCGAATATTATCTGGATAGGTCCTTAATAACTTAAAGCCGTATAAAGGTATTGTGATATATTTGTTTCAGTGCCCCAGGGGCTTACTGAAATATTAGCACGTTGGTTATTCATGGAGAAATAACTATAAGAATATTATCGCTGGTTTAGTAATTATCTATCACAAGTTATTATCCGGCGCTTCTCTCGCTTAGGTCGAAAATCTGCACTGTTTTGCCTTTTACTCAAATGATAATAATTAGTAACTCGTTGGTCGGTAAATTAACACTGTATAAAAAGACATACCATGAAATACACTCGCGTATTTAGAAAGTACATATAATGTTAGTAGATATATTTTTTGGTACTATGTAATGTATTGATGATTTAACAAATAGCCCTGCGTTATACCGGCATGGCTAGGGGGATTAATACTTTTGATCTCTTTGAAGTTATAAAAAGAATTCATGCCTCTGTATAGACTGGATCCTATTGTCGATATACGTGAGCGCTATAGCAATTTCAGGATAGCAAGTTGTGTTGTCAATTGGTTTATGGAATTGATTGGCCATCGTTTGGCCATTAATCAAATGAAATCCATTCTGTGATGATAACGATTTCCGTCGCTGTGGATTAAGATAAGCTTACAAGGGAATTCTAAAGGGCTAAAGATTAGATAAACAGACTTTCTCACAAATTGTTGGACGAAGTTTCTGTCTAGTGGTACAAGCCATTAGCTTTTAACTTAACGGTGTTCTTTGCTTTATAATAGCTTATAACTAAAAAAAAAAACTAGAGTTCAGACTTCATGTTTTTGACGGCTTCTTACACAGTTAGCCTACACCCTCATATCTGCAAGATAAATAAATAAATACACCCAACATTCACACACATAGTCCTAACCCCACAGTCCTTACCACCCAACATCTTCAGTCATCTTCGAAGGATAGAATTAGGAATGCGGTTATCCGACAAAGAACCAAGGTGACCGACATAGCCCAGCGGATCAGCAAGTAGAAGTGGCAGTGGGCTGGTCACATTTGTCGGAGAACCGACAACCGTTGGGCTAGACGTGTTCTCGAGTGGAGACCGCGCCTCGGCAAGCGTAGTGTAGGACGCCCTCCAATGAGGTGGAGTGATGATATCCGAAAGACGGCTGGTAGCGGTTGGAGACCTTGGGCTGAAGATTGAGCCCAGTGGCGTGCCATAGGAGAGGCCTATGTTCAGTAGTGAACGCAAATAGGCTGATGATGATGATTATGGCGAAATAAAAAAATAAAAGAAAAAGGAAGAAAACAGAAGACAGTTCGTGTTGCTGAGAGAGTTTCTTGCGCCGCTTCTTCTTCACAGCTACAACACGTTCCGAAGCGGTGGTAGCAAAAAAGAACGATTCAAAAGATCTTGTGAAAGACTATTTGAATAAAGAATATTTCGATTTTGATTTTGACAGTAAGATCAAGTCTTGTGTCGTGAGTATCAGGAACTGCGAGAGGCTTTCCGGTCCCACCAACACCCAGACCCGAAACAAATACCTGTGGTTCACACAAATATTTGTTTCGGCGCGGGGATCGAACCCGCGGCCTCTTGTTTTACAGCCGACTTCCAACCAACTACGGAGGCTGTAGAAAGATTTTTGATAATTGAAACTATGGCTTTAATCTCTTTTTCATCATGTTCAATATGCAATACAATAAAGATTTCTATTATTTCAAAGTGGACTATATACGGTCGATGCCAATAATCAACCGAAAAAATTAGTTTGAAGTCAATCTGGATTATTTTCTACTTTTTGATTTGTCATTTACCATGTTGCCATAGATTTTTCACTAAGAGATTGATTATTGGCAATATAGTATCAGAAAAAAGATTGAGCTGTCAAACTTAAACGGCAAATTTTGGATTGGGATTGTTTATTGGCAGTGGCTGTTAGACAGTACCAACTTATCTATTCATGTATTTTTTTTTTTTTTTTTTCTATTTATTTAAAGAGTTTATTCGCTTAGCGAATATGCCACCCTTATACAAAATTAATCACTATATAACGTAATATCTAATTCTATCACTAAATTAATATTAATTACAAATTTCTAGATTTTATACCATGTTTTATCATGCATAGAAGGGGCGAGATCGCGTCAGATAAAGGAGAAGCCAAAATAGAATTGCAGGCCCCAATTCCTAACAGTTTAATTTTACTTCTCATACTTTCTGTCAAAGTGCACTCCATAAGTATATGATAAACGTCTTCTGGAACTTTGCATATGTTACAATCAGGTGTATTAGATTTACCCATTAGGAATGCAAACTTATTGAGAGGAATGTGTCCAGTTCGGAGACGCATAATGAGTACAATATCTTCTCTGGATAGAAGACAATTACTAAACCAAGAAATATTCAGGGGATGTGGTTGGATCGTTCTGTACCAAATACCCTTTTCTCGGGACCTTAAATCAAAATATTCTTTCCACATATTTATACAAGAATGTTTGATAAGAGGGAAACAATCTGTGTAGTAAGGGTTCACAAGATATATAATGCCATCATTAATTGCTTCTCTAGCTAACGCATCTGCTTTTTCATTGCCTCGAATACCCACGTGAGAAGGTATCCACTGCAACTTAACAGTTTTATTTTTGGTTTTGAGGTTTAGAATTGATTTTATGATACTGTAGGCTATCGGCGTACCTCGAACACTCGAGGTGCAGCGAGCCAAGTGTAAAAGAGAACTCTTGGAATCAGTAAAGATTACAAACTTATCTGCATCAACAGAATCAATATATGCTAATGCTTCCGAAATCGCAATCAGTTCTGCATACATAATAGAAATTCGTGATGTAATTTTGAATTTTACGTGGATATCTAGTCTATCATCATAAAAAGCGGCGCCAATATTTTCTTCCTCTAATTTAAAACCATCAGTATATATTGTGTAAAAGTTAGAATTTATATAATTATTTATTGTTAGTGAACATTCCAAGAGGTCATGAGAGTTAAAAACTCTTTTAGGTTTATCAATTGAATCAATTCTAAACCTCAGATTATTATCCAAATTAATATTTGAGACCCATGTGTTTAAAGAAAACATTTCCATCGTGGCTGAGGTATGCATTTTAATACCTTTTAAAGTATCATGGGACAAAACAAGTAGTGGTCGTTTTTTGTTGGACCAATATTGTGTGCTGTGACATAGGTTGTAAAGATGTTCCAGTACATTCATAATATATAAGTCAAGAGATTTAGCTTTTAACCAAAATTTACCGGCTAAAAAACATCTGCGAATATCTAGAGGTGGAAGGGCTAATTCAGATTCCATAGTGTGAATTGGTGTTGTTTTTATAAAACCGCCAATGACTCGCATGCATTGGTTTTGAATTTTGCTTAACTTGGATAGGTGTGTCTTAGCACTATTATCAAAAAGGAAACTGCCATAATCTAATCGACTGCGTATTATTGAAATATACAGGCGTCTTAGATGTTTGGGATGAACACCCCAGCCAGGACCTGATAAAACTTTAAAAATATTTATATACTTTAATACCTTATCATGTGTATTATTAATATGTTTTTTCCAATTTAAGGAACGATCCAACCACATCCCTAAATACTTATAACTATCGACTAATTGTAAAGGAGTAGAATAAATTTGAAGTTCAAATGGAGAATTGAATATTTTCCTACATTTAGAGAATATGCACACTTTACTCTTAACTGGTGACAGTTCAAGGCCAAGTTCACTTAGTAAATTGGTTAAAATATTCAAAGCAGATTGAAGTTTCAAACAGATATTACTGATATTATTTGATGTACCAAAGATCACAAAATCATCAGCGTACTGCGAAATGTACACATCTTGGCTAATCCTTTTACATATATCCATGGTTACAACATTGAAAAGTAATGGAGATAACGGATCTCCTTGAGCTAATCCTGTTCCAGTTCTTCTATACATATTAATATTTTGATAATTTATAATTAAATGTCTGTCGTGTAAAAAGTTGTATATATAATTACAAATTTTTGACCCTAAACCTAATTGATCTAACTTTCTGGCTAATACATGAATGTCCACATTATTGTAGGCGTTGTTAATGTCAACGAAGCAGCAAACTGTATGAAGGCGATTAGCGAATCCAGTCTGCACTTTAGACACTAAATAAGTTAGATTTTCTAAACAAGATCTTGATTTCCTAAACCCTATAGTGTATTGTGAAAATAACATTTTTTTCTCAACATACCATTCTAAACGTTTGTTTATAATAGAATGCAGAATTTTGCAAACGCAAGATAATAATGATATAGGTCTAAGTGATGGAGTCGAACTTGCATCATGATTTGCCTTAGGTATGGGGATAATAAGAATTTTTCGCCATTGCTGTGGAACAAAACCAGAAGTCAAGATTTGGTTATATAACCAGACCAATATATTTATTCCACTCTTGGGAAGGTTTTTTAACATCGAAAAGGAAATCTTATCATTACCCGGTGCAGTGTCTGTGTTTTTCAAACATTTAATAATTTCTTGTTCTGAAATAGATGTATCCAATAAAAAATTAGAAGAACTGAAAACAGGATAATTATTTGTAACATACATAGGCGCGAGGTTTTTTATTAAATTTTCACAATTTGCAATGTCTATACAAGGTTTCGGGGATCTTACTTGTTTTATCCATCTCATCTGCCTCCACATTTCACTAGAAGAAGTGACATTGTCTATTCCAGAACAAAATTTTTGCCATGAATCTCTTTTGGCTCTACGAAGAAGCCTTTGGGAATTACTTATCTCTTTCTTTAACACATTTAAATTATCTGGTGTCGGATTGCGTCTAAATATGCCCAAAGCCCGTCTTCGTTTAGCTACAGCCTGGGATAATTCAGGATTCCAATACTGTTTAGGAACAAACTTGTTTGAAGGATTATGATCCAGTTTGATATACGGAATGTATTTGTTAGCGGCATTATTTATCACGGATTCAAAATTATTATACACTGCTTGTATGTCATTTTCTGACTTAATGAAATTATTAAATATATTCTCTAAGTATTGTCGATATAAGTCCCATTTCGCCTTTTTAAAGTTTCTCTTGTTTATAGCTATATCGAAAGAACATGATGCTGTAGTGATTTTGATCATAACATGGTCACTACCAAAAGATTCGTTTATTATACTCCACTTATATTTTATTGCAATATCAGAAGTACATATAGCTACATCTGGAGAAGATGTTTGCAGAACACTATTTACCATCTTAATTCTTGTAGGATCACCAGTGTTAAGAGTAATTAAATTATAATTCAGTAGCGAATCAAATATTTGGTTTCCCCTCATATCACTTTTGTGTGACCAGCTAGGATGATGTCCATTAAGGTCACCTAGAATTAGAGTTTTAGAATCTACTAAACTAAAAATATCATCCCAGTCTTGTTGAGAAGTTCTTGTAGAAGGAGGACAATATATGCATATGACTTTCTCCAAACTGCTACAGTTGGCAATGTTCACTTTTATAATCTCGATTCCAGTATTACGACTCTGAATGGGATATCTTTGAGTTCTAAGCGAGGTATGTGTTAAGATTGCTACTCCTCCATATCCATCCTCTCGGTCTTGACGATAAATATTATACCCAGTAATTCTTAAATCAGTACTTTTATTGAGCCAAGTTTCAGCCAAAGCAGCAATGTGTACTTTTTCTATATTTAATAGATTTTCAAATAAAGATAACTTATTATTAATGCTTTGAGAATTCCATTGTATGATATTTATATTAATCTGCTTTTTATTATGATCCATAATGGAGTGTTAACAAAGATTTAAGCCATGGTAACTCTGAAATGTATTTGACGATCCAAGATGATATATGGTCAGTGACTATTTTCCAAATATTTTTAATTATATCTATTATCGATGTCGATTCTTTTTTCTCACTGATTACACTTATAATTTTTTCTAATAGTTTAGTGAATTCATTACCTTTTTTATCCCTCTTTGTAAATTGTCTCGTGTTTTCATCAGGAATTTCCTCCATTTTGTTCGAATCTCCTTCTGTATCTGAACAATAACATTCCCAGTCAAATTCAACATTATCGTTAATTTTAGTTTTATGTTTCTTCTTTCTTCTCTTCCTATTTCTTGTATTTGTGTTTTCTTCATTGTTCGCATGTTCTGTTGGCTTTTCTTTGGATACTGATATATCTGCTATTGAATGTAATGAGGCACTCTGTGACATACCACGATCATTATTTTTAAGTGGAGTAGAAAAATTTTGCGGCGCTAATGTAGCTGTCCATTCCGGGGCTTCACTTGTAGGGGATATACGTGGAACATACATGGTAGTCGCTTTCCTATAAGTACAGTTAAATTCAGACATTAATTGTCTGATTCTTTTTTCTTTTAGGTACACCGAACATGTTTTATTCAATGCTGTGTGATTACCCCCACAGTTGATGCATTTATACGCTGTAGTATCACAATTTTCATGTTTCTGCCCGCATTTAAGACATTTAATTTTTGTAGAAGGACATGTCTTCTTAGTGTGCCCAAATTTCCAGCATCTGGAACATTGGGTGACAGGAAAGGTGTAGGCGTCAACTTTCACTCGAATTCCATGAAGGTATATGTAGGGAGGTAAATGTGACCCTTTGAAACAGAGCCGTATCGTCTCACTCTCTGTCCAACCGGATCCATCATGATTTCTTCTATTTAATCGTTTTATAGAAAGCAAATCAGTCTCGCAAGTAATACTTTTTAACAAATCTTCCTCCGTGCAGTCAAGCTCAACATTTTTAATAATTCCATATGATATTCCAACCTCATAAGTTCGCTGTATATTCCAACCTTTATTTTTAAACTCTTTACATGATTCCAATTCATCGATAGTTGATTCTTTTTCCAAATCAATATGAATTTTATATGGATTAATGTATTTAATTTTCAAAATTCCCGTTATTTTATTAGATGCCAGTAATTTTGCCATTGTAAATTGTTTTGGTAGTGCTTCCTTGGATGACACACTGACCTGTATTTTATCCTCAGCTTCGCTTCTCTGACTTCGTGCTACACGCTTTCCTGACCTAGAAACTAACGTCCATACCTCATTTTGATCTCGTTCTCTTCGTCGTTTATAGCTTGTTCTAGGAGTATCTATATCCATATTTATTGGGGTTTGTGTACCGTCCTCTTGTGTTGTAAAATCCTCCATGCTTGTATTTATTACATCTGATATTTCTCGGTTTCTTAACATTGTGTACGCAGGTAGCCGGGCGCGGCGACCCACGCACACATGTTCACTCGTAAACAAAAGATGTTATCGCAATTGAACTGATCGGTTAATGAACACAGTAAAAAACACGTCTTACTCGGTCCGCTTCCGATTAGAACTGGTATTCATGTATTTGAAACCAAACAACGACAGTCAATTACTTATTCCATTTTGTTCGCTGAATATGAGAGGGGTTAATATTTCTCCTTTCACAAAGCACTAATATTATTGTTCGATATTATCTGTTCAAGTTGAAGTGAGGAATAACTTTGTACCAGGGTATATCTTCAAATATCATTCCATTATTTGGATAGAAGTTCATGATATCGAGACTAAATAGAACCGATACTCTTCAATGTTCATGAGAACAAAGGTATTATAGTCTGAAATTGAATTCCAATTGCTCTATTGAATTAATATTTCTCGTATAATCTATTTCTAAAATACACAGATAGACAGAGTATTTATTGATCTATCGACACTTAATAACAATTGTTTTTTTAATATTCACAGTTATTGGAATTATATTATCATGATCGTCTGTCATAAAAAACAATTCCTGATAGACCTCACCGAAGGCCGTTACAGCGACCTGTTGGAACGATCTGCATATTCGTACAGTGATTTAATGTAGTTGTTATTAGTTCCTATGTTTGCATCATAAATGATAGGAGAATTAAATAATTATAAGGGGAGAGACACAACAAAAAATATTTGTTTTACTTTTCCGGAAAATTTCTACGTACGCAAGTTCTAGGCAAGGTGATTGTTTGCAAAATTTAAGAAAAAAATTCTTTTGGATTTTACGCCTTGAACGTCTGCCGTCAACTTTTTCATTATACCAATAAGCGTACTAATTCCCCTCTTTGACATCAAAGATTCAACCGCAAGAACAGAAAATTTACCACCCTCAATTCGGCACGTACGTATGCATGAGTTGTACCGCATTCAAAGGCAACAATTCACAATGATGGCTGCAATATAATGGTACAACCAGCGGCCTTGAACAGCTATCGACCAGGCCGTACCATTGACCTACTTCGCCATGGACGTGACAGCGAGTGCACCGCGGGCGGTCACAGCGCTATTCTTTCAGGATTATATAGGAATTTGTTTCCTTTTGTATTGTTTTGGTTTGAAGAAATAGGTATACTTTATTTAAGTTATGAATGTTGAAAAAATAAAGATCACCCCAGTTTTAAATAGTTTATTTACCTACGTTAATTTTTTTCGTATCTTATCAATTGTATAATTCCGTTAGAAGTGTTATTTGTTAAATGTTCTGAGTGTTACACGGCTGAGGCTCCCTTATTACCAGTTGTGGTGGATAATATAATGAAACACAGGCATAGCTTGCAAGTGAAGAATTAGAGAAATAATAGTTATTACTTGTTATTCAAACGGAAGCTTCTAGCGTTCTGTGTAGCATTCTGTGTCGGTACAATTGGTAATAATTCGTAGCGTTTACGTAGTAGCAGTGTAACGCTACGTAGCGTGCACTGTAGCAGTTTTAGCGCAATTCCTTTATCACGAATTTACGTTAAAAAAAAATTACTAATCGAATTACCTCCTCTTTTGAAGCTGGTCAAAAACAAAACATAGCGCTTTAGTAGCTATGAAATGGTATAAACTAGAACTATTCTTGCACGTAGGTTTTGTTAGGGACTCGGCCGCAACAATCGCAGCGTGCCGGGTTGGAAGGCCAGTACATCGACATACATTTCGGCCTCCCCAGGGTACAGGGAAGTTACTAACATTTCCTGGCACAAAAAAGTTATTAAAACTGGAGTACCAATACGTCCGTACAGACGGTATGGTACTACAATATCTCAGAAAATCTACGTGAAATAATAATGCTGCCGTAAAGTTTCGTGCTCTAACTATTTCTAGGATGAACAAAGAGTGTTTGTTTGGTCGCTACATTTTAAGTTTCTCTTCTTTGGGACAACAGTTTATAGTATTGTTTTATTTCCATAATTTCCTTGAAGTTTTAGTAAAACTTATTTGTTTAAACATTTTGTACAAATGACTAGTACTGGTGGACTTAATGCCTTAGGACATTTTCTACCAGCCAACTTTAAGGTAGTGCAGAGAGACAGAAGCAGGTGCTTATTAATGATGAAGAAAATAAATGAAAAGAGAATATACATATATATGAAATATAAATAAAACTTCTCTAATAAATAATTAAAATAATTACTTAAACGAGTTTCACTCGGCTACATATTTGTAAAAATGAAAACACTATTATAATTATATTAATTGATGCATATTCTAGGAATATTTCCAAAATTACGCTATTTTTCGAAATATATAATATTGACTGTGGAAATCCGGCGTCTAATCAACTACGACACGAAGGCTGTTATTTACAGCCTCAGAAATTACAATTAGATTTGGGTCTTGGTACATTTCTGAATGGCATGAAAGCTGTAATTTAAAGCTAATATCGAATATAATTTGAGACACTGAATATCTTGTAACGATAATATCAAATGTACTAATTAATAGCAAGGCAGTTGCCGAGTAATGGTTAAGTCAGGAGCGCCAATTATGCGGTATACCACACAATCAGCGCTCGGATTACACACAAGTCCTCTGATATTCAGAAAATATTATATTACGGTAATTTTGAATGAATATGGAAAATATGTGAATTTTATCAAACACTAGTGATGCGATCCAAGTGGAAGTGTACCTCTACGTATACACTTATTAAGTCTTAAAAGCAAGGTTTATTTATTTCTCCAGTTAACCCTCCTTTTCTTCGAAATTGGAATAATTGTTATAAAGCCATAATAAAAAGAACCTGATTTGGATATCCAAGTACTCGTCTACTTTTCTACCAATTCTCCGAATGATTAATTCAGTGAAATTGCCGTACCGATTTTACGAAGAGAATCTTTACTAAGAAACTTTTTAATTGACATTAAACGTCTCTGAGCGCAGTTTTAAGTCGGGAAAATACGTAGGTATATGATATAGCTTGGCAAAAAGGGTATGCGGTGACAATTGCCATTAAATAAAAACATTTATGACAACACCATTAAAACATCATTGTGTTCGTTGAATCATTTTATACGTAGGTATTTGTATACATTTTCGTATATTTTTTGTTTATTTTGTGATTTAAATTAAACAAAAAGACTATTAATAATAATAAATTAAAATAACAAGTATCTAAAAAATTTCCTTTGTAGTATATCGGGTTGCCATATTAATATTAAACTCGATCTTAGCGCCATCATTAAAAATTCTTTGTTGCCAAGCTATAGATACCTAATAATAACTTAAATAAGCATCTAGCAGAATAATAGTTAATCTGTATAGTTGTTTATGTTTACAATTAACAAAAGTTACCGGACCTCTCTCTGATAACAAACTAACGCTTTGTACTCCACATCTGTTATAGTTGTTACCAAATTATATTTGAAAACTTTATCAACACTAAAGAGCAACTTTTGCAACTAGTTTTTGCATCTACTTTGTGGCTTTGTGAATTTATTTATAATATTTACACATTTTATTTTTACTTATATGTTAGGATAAAGTGCGTGGTGACCTGTTGGTAAACGGACCAGACGCGGCTGGCAATATGTTCACGGTGGTTGCGGGTTCGAATCCCAGAGCACACCTCTGACTTTTCGAAGTCATGTGTGTATTGATAGTCAATCACCACGCAAGTTTAACGGTGAAGGAAAACATCGTGAGGAAACCTGCATACCATAGCGATTTGTAAGAATTTCTATGGTATGTAAAGTCTGCCAACCCATATTAGGCGAGCGTGGTGAACTATATGGCCTAAACGCTCAATCGTACTCTCGATTGTAGAAGAGGCCCGTGCCCCGCAGTGGGACGTATATGGGCTGATTCAGATAGGATAAAAAAGGGGCAGTAAATCATTGGGCACCATTTTATCAGTTTATTATAATAATATTTCGTGCTATATTTTGATTATTCAATATATTTGTAATGGTATCGTGTATCTTTCTCATTTTGTAAAGAAACCAAGGCGAAAAGTGTTAAGCAATTAATTATACGAATGGGTTTTCAAGTCACGCTCTCTTTACTGGATAAAGAAATAATTACTGAAATCTGCTGACCGTATCTCCACACATGTCGCAAAAAATCTAAACTAATGTTTCGCTTTAAAATGACGTCATTTAATATCTCACATGGATAGAATATAGTTTTTTTTGCCCAATGACTTCTCTTTTATGAGTCTCTATTTTCTGCCGGCATTTTATTTATAATTGCCACACAGAATAATATAGCAGAAATATTATAACATTATATGAACCACGCTTTAAAAAGGATTAAAAACATAATTATTTTAGTTTTGCTCTGTTTGTATACGGGTTCGCTGAAGATTTTTAATAAATAATATCTACTTATGTACATATCTATTGATAATTTGATATATTATGATCAAATATTGAATAGAAATTGTTTCACAATCATAGTGCAGTACATTATCAATCCATATATGTGACACTGCAGAGCATGGCCCTCGTCTACAATTGAGATTACGATTGAAAGAGGTTAGGCCATTCACAATGACACAGAATTGCAAATCAAGACTCAGAGTTGGATTTAATATTTAATTAGTCAATTTAAAATAATCCGTTGAACGCTTTAAGCCAATTATTGTAAATACTAAATATTAATATTTTCCTACACGTATGTCATAAGAGAAAATATGGATAATATCCATTGCAATATTAAGTGTATTTAATATAGTCGTATGAAGCCGTAGAGACAATATGACGTTGGATACAAAGCGTATGACCCAGTTATAACTTCGCAGGTTCTAAAACAAATCCGCGAAAGCTGTGACACCGTACACACTTGGTTACTAGCTAAGTTATACCAAGAAATTTAGAATGTGTTTATTTATTTACACTTCATACAAATGATATGAAACTCAACGATATTTAAAAAATAATAATAAAAAATTGTCCCGTTTCTTAGCGAAATTTTTAGTTGCATTGTGTTTGTAGTCACTAAAACTACCACCCTGCTCCGTTTTCGGTAGCAGTCTTGATATACCCAGTATACACAGTATATACAGTAGCAACTTCGGCCACTTTTGGCGTGTGATTTTGTTCCAGACCCTGTATCTAGTATATATTTGATCGAAGGTCTAATGCAAAGCGATACGATTGCTCATGAAGAGTAGTAAAACCAAACAGCACCTTGAATTACAAAGCAATGCTTGGCCTTCCACTGCGCTCGCCATCCTGAAACATAAGATGATAAGTCTCAATATGTCCAATAGTTACTCTGGCTACAATATCCTTCAAACCGATATATGATAGTTAATGTTATCAATTCCAAATAAAATAGGTTTATATACAAAAGCTACGAGAACACATTCATTTGGCCAATATGTGAAGGTAGCGAGTTTAATGACACCTTGGTTATGACTACAAACTCAGAAAACCAAGTTCTCAAACTTTGTTTAAGTAGATTGCCAGACGTAATAAATTATTCATTTGCAGTATGCATATTTAACTTATAGTACTCCCAGCTCCCTTATAGCAACGGATTCAGAGTATGATCATATTTTTTAAACTTTTTTTATACTTTACTTTGATCCCCGCACCGAGACAAATGTATGTGTCATCACCAGGTATTTTTTTAGGTCTGGGTGTTTGTGAAAGTCTCTCGTAGTTCCTGATACCCACATACAAGAATCGATCTTAGTTTGGGGCGAGGAGTATGTAAGTGACTGTTGGCTGTATTTATTAATTATATCGTTTTTGTTACTTGATCATACTTTTACATCCTTTTCTTTTTTTTTTATTGCGAAGAATTGTGAGACGAGCATTCCATTCGCCTGATGGTAAGCGATACGACCGCTCATGAACAGTAGCAAAACCTACAATATCCTTCCTACCGAAATACAACAGTGCATTTACACTTTTGTTTGACGGGAGAAAGAAATAAACATATATTGCAGTGGTACCCAGGTGGCCTCTAACATATGAGAGACCACACAGCAAAATGTTGCCAATGCAAGATAAAACAAATGCACTACACGAAACTAATTAACTCCTTTTAACTAGTTGGCTTTATCGCACGGTTTTCAGTAAGTTGGGCGCATGGCTTCTCCAGCGAGATATTTCGCGCCTTGACTTGAAACTTTCCACCACTTCGCAAAGACTAATAATTATGATCACTCCGGAACTTGGCGACACTATTGGAAAACTACCAAGTTCTCGAGATGTGTATGGGACCGATGGTATGGGAGAACAGTAGGGTATATGATTTAATCCTCCTCTAGAAGGTTTATGAGAGTTGCTGTGGTAAAATTACAAAATATTTAAAGTGTACTGTATTAGCCCATCAGCTTATATACGTCTCACTGCAGGGCATGAGCTTCCTCTACAACTGAGAATATGATTGAGAGTGGTTAGGCCATATAGTCCACCGCGCTGGCCTAGTGCGGCTTGGCAGACTTTACACACCATAGAAATTATTACAAATCGCTATGGTATGCAGGTTTCCTCACGATGTTTTCCTTTACCGTTATAGTGCGTGGCGATTGACTATTAATACACACGTGACTCCGAAAAGTCTGAGATGTGCCCTGGGATTGGTAGCTGCTACCGCCGTGAACATGTTGGCAGCTGCATCTGGTCCGTTTACTAACAGGCCACCACGCACTTTTTACGAACATATAGGCATATATGTAAATTTTAAATAGTGAAACCGCCTCGGTAGCGAAGTTGTACTATAGTACGATAACAAAGCTGAGGTCTTGGGTTCGAGCCAGATTGGACAAAGTGATATTAGATTTTTAAATTCACTGTCAGCCAGCAGTCAGGAATTTATGCCGGATGTGGAGATTGGCTTGCCCCCACACATATCACAGCGTGGAACCCTGTGGTGGGATTGAACTAACAAGGCGAATCGTGGTTCTGAAAGCGTCTGGGGAAAGGCGTAATATTATGTATGTATGCAAATTGTATGTGGAGGAGCGAATAAATTACAAATAAGTATCTAACAATCATTAAGCTTTAGTTTTTTTCTTCATTCTCATTTTAACTACAAGAACTTAGATTCTGATTAAAGAAATCTTTACCGCTGTAAAATATCACAGTAGACTGAGTTTTCAAAGAGCAGTACTGTTTCCACATACTCGTGCGACAGGGCAATGTGCCGTCGTTATAATAATGCATGCTGTTTGCTTTCATGTGTCACGTTTAGTACTTCAACACAGTCGAAGTTAGGTTGGGCACGAGTAAAACTTTTGATACAGCGCATTCTTTCCCCACATGCCTGCCTTGTTTCGAGTTATGAGAAGTTACATTGCTTTTCGGAAGTTATGATGACGGTTTGCGATGAAATATTATTTTAAACCGACTTCAAAAAAAGAGGTTCTCAATTTTACTGTATTATTGTTTTTAAACTATATATGTATATGATATGAGATCTATTGAGATATAATATTGGTGGTAGGTTTCGCATGTGCGAGGCCGCCTGGTTAGGTACCAACGCAATGTCTATTTTTCCCGCCAAACAGCAGTGTAAATGATGTGTTACGTTTCTGTTGGAAGGATATTGTAGCCAGAATAACTATTGGACTTATTGAGACTTAACATCTTATATCTCAGAGTGGCGAGCGCAGTTGAATGCTAAGCATTGCTTTGTAATTCAAGATATTTTGCTACTGTTCATGAGCAGTTATAACAATTCATAGCAATAAAATATTTATATTTTATGTTCATAGTAATTCTCAGTTAATTCTTGATATTTATAATATAGAAATTGTACTTTTAGGTGATTTACTGAACTTGTACTTTACAGAATTTACGTTTCAATGTTGATTCCTAAAACACATGACAGTATTGTGCTTAAAGTAAAAAGTTTGAATTTTAATTCCAGCTAAAGAGTAAACAGGCTGATTAAGAATTTTTTTGTAACCTGAACACATATTTTTAGTACCTACACGTACTTGAGTGAGTAATTGAGTTGCTCGGTTTTATAATGTTACAAATGAAAAATAATGCTCAACCATATTAATTTTTAAAAAAAGTGTGGAATTTTGGATACCGTAATAATTCATCCGAATCACTACGGTATGCAGGTTTCCGGTGTTTTCCTTCATCTTTATAGTGTATGTTCTATTGTATGCGTAAACAAAATTCTTTCACTCAGGCTTAATAGACCAACTAAACGAGCCCTTTATAAAAAAAGATAAACAAAATACGTAATCTAAAAAGTTCGGAATAAGCGGAGAGTCGGAAAGTTTTTTATAAGCTAATCCTTCTTGAAGAAGGCAAGACGACTGGGCAAAATATTGCCTTGTTGGAGCGTTGTAAAGTATTAAAACTTACTTAAGGACGGTTTAAGTGTACACTGTGGGCTGTAAGTGGCTTAATGGTTGCCTATTGTGTGGATATCGGACAAGGACTTGTAAACTCCGCTCAGGTTTGCGTCGGATATTTTTGGTCGTAAGAATCGTGGAGTTGTCTTAAGCCCGCTTGTATAAAATGTTTTTTAAGTTTCTTTTAATTAGTTTGCGTGGGCTGATCTATATTTAATGGAAATACTTAATTTGTTTTTTATTAAATGTCTGTGAAGTAATCATAAACTGAATTTGAGAAGATATTCATTATTAATTATGTTACATCAATTTTGTTTTATTTATTCATAACTGCGATTCGAGATTGATTCCAATACAATCTGAAAGTCTACAAAACGAATGGTAATTTTCTTTATATTTAGAAAAATATGCCAATATTTATTCGATAAAAAAAATTACCTACTTGCCAGAAAAACGAAAAGTGGGAAAATAAACAAATGTTCTTCGAGCCAGATTCATAATTTACATCACCAAACAAAGTACCAACGTAGTGCAACAACAGACGAAACTAAACGTAACAAAAGAATGAAAGGATCAAAAGAAAGCTAGAAAAGCATCCACTCGGGGTTGAAGCGCTTGCATTTAGTGCGAGGGTTTGTGTCCTTTACGACTCTTCTCAGATTGTTTGCGCTTTGCTTGGTAATGACCGCTTTAGGAATAAATCCAGTAGTATTCAAAGTGCATAAAGCTGGCTTTGAATCTAGTTTTATTTCAAACTAAAATGCACATAGTATGATAGCATTTTTTTCGAAGGTTTTTAGAATTAATAGATAACTTTTTAGAATTTAATGACATCGGTCAAGCAGACTGCTAACGGGTCACGTGATGGTCAGTATTTACCTTCATCGATGAACATCTACGGCATTTGAATCGTAGGTGAGTTATCTCTGCTAATGGAAGAGATATGAGGAAATAGGATGAAACAGGGTTACAACTATCGCACTTATAGAAAAGATAGCAACACCGTAGTTTCACATCCTTTTTATTTTGGAGCATATTATAATTATTAAACCTAATGCTAAAAATATAGTCAACTTGAGTGTATCTTTCAAGTTTGTCATAAAAGCAACAAGATACTTGTCACATAGTCAAACCATAGTTTAACAATCTTTTTCTTTTGGAGCATATTATAATTATTATACCTAATGTAAAAATAGTCAACATGAGTGTATCTCTCAAGTTTGTCGTAAAAGCTGCAAGATACTTGTCACTCTAGAAGGACGAAGCATTGAGTTGGATCCAACTCGTTTCATTCAATTACTGACTTTCCGAAGGTCGTCGCTCGATGTAGCCGGGACTTTTCCACACTACGCAATATGCATGCTAATGTGAGAGCATTGTATCTCTAAGGACAACATATTGTTGATTTATTTTGCCTTTAAGTAGATTGGTGACGCGCGGTAGATTAGTCTTTTTTCACTCGGTTTTCGAGCAAGCTGAAATGCAATATAGATACAGTGATCCTATTATGATTGTTCAAGTTGTTTCTTGGAAATATTTTTTCACTTTTGGTCAATGTCTTTAGGATACATTATATGCTGCAGATTTTGATTAATAATAATGGGCCTATAAGTAATTTCACCAAAATTATGCATTACAAAATACAAAAGAGAGAACCCTCGAATTGATTTTATTTCATATCGGATAAAAATAAAGATTTTTAAAATTTATTAGTTAACAATGTAAATGTTGTTTCAAAAATAAATATCCTTTGTATTGTCTTTTTATTTACAATAAAAAGTGCAATCCATTCCGCCTTTGATTAAAGATTTAGGATGATGTTATGATAGCAGTAAATTCTTTTAAACATGACAAGTTGCTGATCCAGTTAATAGGACATAGATTCTAAATATCTTGTAAGAAGTTTGAGAGTAAATTTTAATGTGGAATATAAATTCGGGTTGTAGGTAAGGGGTCAATACCGTGCTCCCTGTTGTTCCCGGATCAACCCGAGGCCGGATTTGGGAGAATCGATTTCACGATAAAGCTCCCCTTCCGAACGGGTGTGTTTAAATATAACTCTAATATTTGGTTCCGTAACAGGATATGTCGGTTACTGATAAAATAATTGCTGAGGCTTTTGATCTGATAATTATTTTTCTCCTATTTATGTACATTAATTTTTTTTATTGTAAAGAGTGACAAGACTGGCATGTCGTTCGTCTGACGGTAAGCGATACGACCGCCCATGAAAAAAAAAACAAAACAAAACCTAACAAAACCTAGAATTATAAAGCAATTGTATTCCACTGCGTTTGCCATTCTGATGCATAAGATATCAAGTCACAATATGTCTAGTAGTTACTCTGGGTACAATGTTCTTCAAACCGAAACACAACAGTGCATTTACACTGCTTTTTGGTAGGAGAAATAGACATTGCGGTTGGTACCCAGGCGGCCTCTCAAATATGAGAAATCAAATCAGTCAAACTATATGGAGATAGTTATACATCCAAAGCGATAAGTTTGTTATTTGGTACATTACCTTAATCATAATACAAAAGTTGCTACACAACAGAGCGACAAAGTTTCTGATTATTTTGTATTACCGTCCGAATGACACAGTTCTATTCATCCGGGCAATGGGGCCAAATGTCCGGAACTTAACGTCTAATCTACGATCTGACCAACTTTGTCCACAACTCTGTCTGTGCCGTAATCAAAATGGTACAGGTTTGTTGCTCTGTATCATCACATTGAGCAACGAACATGGTATGTATGTTATGGAAACGTACGTGTATAATAATAATTTAGCAACAAACGTACAAACATACATACCCGTATCCTACGTGTATAATAAAATAATCAGGAGTAAAACATGTAGTGTTATTTGATTGATATTTTTGTTCACGTTGTAAAATAATCCAAGACACAGAAACATAAATATAAGTTATTTAAGTTTAAAGTTAAATTAATAGTTTTGTAATTTTAAGTATATAGACAGTACACGTCACCAAAGAACATGGATCATTTTTTATCTTAAGGCATAATGCTTTAATTTTAGGCAGATTATTTTCTGATAGTTTCAACACTACAGCCCGTCTATTATTTTAATTGATAAGCATAGCGCGTACTTATTTATATTTATTGCTTTCTCTGATAAATAAGTAGAAATAATAGAAACTCGTTTTGTAAAGCAATTCTCAGACAAAGGAACAACAAGCTGCTACATTTTGTTATTTATACGTTCAGTGAGAGTTTTGATTTATTTTTGTAACGGAACTTGCGTGCTCGGGGTTTGTCTTCAAAATATATTTTACAGGAAATCTTTGAACGAGGTACTTCATTCATGGTTATTTGTTGTTTTAAGATAAGACTCAAATGGGTATAGCTGTATACTAAATTTAAACAGTATTTGATAAAGTAAATTGGCTAAAAACAACATCAATTATTTTTAAGTTTTGCAGTACTCGAGGTCGAAGCATAACTAAGGATTGCATTATATTTGTAATTCTGTATCAGCCCATATACGTCCCACTGCAGGGCACGGGCCTATTCTACAATCGAGAATACGATTGAGAGTGGTTAGGCCATATAGTCCACCACGCTGGCCTAGTGCGGGTTGGCGGACTTACATACCATAGAAATTCTTATAAATCGCTACGGTATGCAGGTTTCCTCACGATGTTTTCCTTCACTGTTTTAGTGCGTGGTGATTGATTATCAATACACACATGACTCCGAAAAGCCAGAGGTGTGCCCTGGGATTCGAACCCGCGACCACCGTGAACATGTGGGCAGCCGCCTCTAGTCCGTTTACCAACAGGCCACCACGCACGCATATTTGTAATTAAAATAACAAAAATATTCCGAAGCTGTCACATTTTTTAAAAATCGTCTTTATTTTAAAATACATATTTAAAAGCGTTGTTGAAAATAACTAGTTCTTAGAACGCTCCGTAAATGCATATTAATTATTGTCGACGTTGCTTTGTATCCAGCTGTTGAAGGAGTAGACTCTGGTGTAGACGTCAGGGTAGCCGCGCGCGCAGGGCATGCCCCACGACACCACGCCCACCAGCTTGTTCTCCTCCACCAGTGGGCCTCCAGAATCACCCTGGAACATATACAGTCGTCAAGGCCAAAACAACCATTTGGCTATTTCTCTCTGTCTTCAGGTGACACAAGAAGTCAGGAAAGGAACTTTTTTTATTTTTTATTCAAGAAATAAAATTGGGGGTTTTTCTCCATATAGACATGCCAACCCCATTATAACTTTTTACCATATTTATTTTTAATATTTGTACTAAACAATTCAAAGTCGCGGATCACTGCTGAAAGGTTGTGATTAAGCGACAGAAATTTAGTGCCAGTTCCGATGTAGGTCTTGACTAAATGTTTTGTATCAGGAAAGGAACTTAACATGTACTGTAACCACGTAATTCTTTCATATTGGTTAATTTGGTAAATGATACTCAACTCTTAAGCCCTATTTAATATTCAGTCTGAATACCAATAATTCTTCCTTATACAACCGTCTACTGGCGTATTCAATATTTTGGGATTTAGGCTTTAGATAGTCTTGACATATTTTTTTTTAATTATAGGAGGCAAACGGCCATACTTTTCACCTGATGGTGCGCGATCACCGCCCATGAACACCACCATACCCACCACCACCATAAGCTATAAATATGAGTTGCTGACCTTTAAGATGGAAATATGCTCGTTTTTTGAAGGTCTTATGTCGTAGTGGTCCGGAAATATCTAATTAATAGTTAATTCTTTTGGTAGACCTACGAATTACCAATGTGGGGTACTTACATGACAGGCGCCTTCGCCAGCCTTAGTCAGGGAGCAGATCTGCGAGGGGAACACCTGGTTGATGTTCTCGTAGATGGACTGGCAGCGTTCCACGCTCAGCGCCGTCAAGTTGATCATTTGCAGCTGGGTCGGGTATATTCCTGGAAACTGGACAAAAATATGGGTTTTTCACTAAAAACTGCAAAAATCAATGAAATTTAAATTTAAATGTTGATACTTTTGATTTTGTGGAATTAATATTTTTTGGTTCAATTTTAAATATTCCTCAAAAATATGTAATTCATTATTAATTAAAATAAAGTGAAATTAGATCATTCATAATTATATGAGCACAATTTTAACTGGGTTTTGTAAACAGCGCCTTTCGTAGCATATTGATAAAACTATACAATCACATTTACGTATAAGTATACATTAAAGTTAATGAAGCCATAAAACAAATAATTGTGAATATCCATGCAAGTATCCATTGTAGAAACAAGTAGAACACAAATAAACTTATTGATACTTACTATACTAATATGACTTACCGAGAGTCTTCCCCATCCACTCAACAGCACATCAGCTCCTTCCTCAGTATTACTGTCAGGCAGTTGGATCGGCTGGACCCTGGCATTAAAGACGATGTCGCTGGCAACTTTGAGAAGGCTGAGGTCATTGCTGATCTTTGCGCTGTTGTAGTTTTCATGGATGATGATTTTGTCGACGGAGTAGCGATCACCACCGGCGAGGAGATTGTTGGACCCAACCACCACTATTACGGAGTTCTTGTTTTGCCTGATAAAATGGCGGAGATAATTATGATGATAATCTTGCATGAAAAAATATTATATTCAATGGTAGAAGAATGTAAACTGATGAAAGTGAATTTAGCGCAGGTAAAAATATAATAAAAGAGGAACGTTATTAGTATAAAAGGGAATATGGAAAAAAGGAAAGAAATTCAGAGGACAATGGTAGTTGCTGACAGATTACCGCGGGGTTTTTTCTTCACAACAACAGTATTCTCGAAGCGGTGATAGAATTTCTAAAACCTTCAAAAATTACTGTAAGGGACTATTTTTTCCCTGTATGAAGGACTATTGAAATAATAATTTTCGAAAGTTGAAAGTAAAATATGATGAACATCATTTACATACCCAACAGAACAATGAGCGGCTGTCAAAATCCATCTGTTGTTTAGAATGGATCCTCCGCAGAAATGCGAGTTGAAAACATTCCTGAGGGATGCTTGGTATGGGACTCGACCGTTTGGCGCCACTACACCACCTACCACGCGCGATGCTGGTAACTCGTCGAACAAATTTGGTAGTATGAATGCTGAAACAAAATAAAAAAAGAATGTATTTTGAGAGGTAATTAAATAAGAGTAAAATATTGGCCGTTTAAAGTTATATTCACATGGTGAATAAAAATGTTTAGCGATTAAGAAGTAAGGGAGTGCTAAATCACTTTTTTAACATTGATGGTGACCATTTCCATTTTTGTATGAAAATTATGTAATATTAAATCATTCAATGAATACTGCTTTTAATGGATTTTTATAAGTGCGTGGTGGCCTGTATGTAAATGTACCAGGCGCGGTTGCCAACATGTTCACGCTGGTCGCGGGTTCGAATCCCAGGGCACACCTGTGGCTTGTCGTAGTCATGTCTATATTGAAAGTCGATTACCATGCACAATAACGGTGAAGGAAAACAATGTGACGAAACCCATGGCAACTTGTGAAAATTAATATGATATGTAAAGTCCTCCAACCCGCACTAGGCCAGCGTGGTGGAATATATGACCTACCCACTCTCAATCGTACTCTCTATTGTAGAGAAGGCCAGTGTCCTGCAGTGGGACATAATAAATGGGCTGATACAGTACAATATTTTTTTCAATTAAATCAAAACCAGATTATCGTGTTTTTACAAAATGTGAGATGCTGATGATGAGGAATGTGAGACTTGACAATAAATAGTATAACACAATTAAAAATTTCTACTCTTATAAACCGTTAGTAACATAAAGCCAAAATTAACTCACCTCCATTTTGCGCAACTAAAATAGAAACTAAAATAACGATGTGTCTAAACATGGCTGCACTTATCTAGTTGGTAATAAATGTAAAGTCCCTGACGATTTAACAATTCGGTGCAGAAATGGATCCTTTTATACCATTCCAGTATTATCTAGCTCCTTTAGATATGCGATTGAAGATATAACACTCTCCAGTGAAATGAACTCGAGTGGAAGGAACTTCGTGTCGATTTAAGGTCTTGTTCACATTGTATTTGATGAAAATATATTAATGCATTTGATTTGATTTATCGTCATCCAAAGGTATGTACCGTATTCGCTCTTAATCGCAAACTACTATGCACTGTACTTCTGTATTACTGAGAATTTGATAGAGATCGTTTAGTCATAGGGCCTTATTAATAAACTCGGATGAGCGAGGGATTAAACTGTAGCCCAAAGCTTTAAAATTGACTAATTTATTTTGACCATTCTTTTTATTTTTAAAATCAGTGAATTGTCATAACAGGATTATAATGTTAGGCTGAAGAACATAGATTTTTACTAATATAGTCATTACTATCTAGCTATTCATAATAATAGAGTGAATTGTCAAGTCCAAGGCCTAAAGTTAATCTTTCGCTCATCCGAGTTTATTAATAAGGCCCAGAGAGAGTAGAGAGTAGAGTTTAAGAGTGGAAGAGCCACGCTGTTGTCGTAACTCAGCATGAATGGGCAGACTCGTCCTGGGCGGTACCACTATCTCACAGTAGATGGCATTGGTGTCACGTGTCGTTCCGTAACCAATATTGCTGGATACCCAATAGCCCTTTCTTCTTCCCATCCTTTTTCTTTCCCGTTCACCGCCCAATTTGTTGAACCGCCAACACATCCATGATGAATAATCCAACGTTATTGATATTTATAGGCGGTAGTGATCACTTACCAGGTGTTTGCTCGTTTGTCAAAAGTATGCAATAAAAAAATCTCCATGCATACAGGTTTCCTCACTATGTTTTCCTTCAACGTTAAATTCCACATATAAACTGTTTAAACATAATCAACTATAGGTATACTCGTATTACCGGCTTAGCATTCGGTTATCTATCTATAACAATAATGTAATAATGTGTGTCTCATTATGAATTTGTCCACGGCAAAACTGGAACTTTTCTCAATTGAAAAGGGTTAGATATGTTACATGTACGTGACTTCGGAAAGTTAAAGGTGTGTGACCTGGGATAACAACCGAACGGCAATCGATTTCTCTCACTACTTAGCTTTCCTTGAGTCTACTTTAGTAAAATAGAGATTGTTTTATTAATCAATCAATTAATAATAATTGAGCGGTCTAGTCCTACCTGACTCATTTAATGATAATAATAATAATTCAAATGTGGGTGGCCTGGCACCTCTGCCTACCTCTTCTGGGAAAAATGAGTGAGTTATTGTAAGTATCTATGTAATAATAATTCAGATCTACAAACATAAAGTTCAAAATGGCTGCTGCAATATTTTTTTAAGCTTTAAATATTGAAAGATAGAAAGAAGAAAGAAAGCATTTATTTGTCATATTAAGCTGTAACCGTAATATAAAGAATATTAATTTTTAAGTTATTGAGATTTACAGAGCAGTTTATAATATATCTGTTTTTGCGCACAAAATTTTGCTGTCAATAAAAGTGCCAATGTGTAACCAACCTTACTTATTGTTAGGTATTAAATCTGTTCAGACACTGCAGAATTAATTTTAGTAAAGTAATAAACTTAGGTTATGAAAGGAAATAAAATATGCGATTTTCTTTGTTGGAATGGAATGCTTTATCGGGAATAAAATACGAGTGCATTTTATGACCAACAGTAGAGCATTGCTTAAAATATATGTCTTGCATAGTAGAGGGTTGCCGGTTGAACATAACTTCGATTTTCTTTGAACTTAAATAAATAAATAACACCCAACAGTAACATACATAGTCCTGACCCCACACTAAGATCGAGTCTTGTGTCGTGGGTATCAGGAACTACGAGAGACTTTTCGGTCTCACAAACACCCAGACCCGAAAGAAATATTTGTGGGCCGCACAAACATTACTCTCGGTGCGGCCTCTCGTTTCACAGGCAGCGTCTAACCACCTGCGCTACTGAGGCTGTTTTTACTTTAAATCGTGATTGAGGTTTTATGTTAAAAAATAATGATTTCGATATCTCACACCAATAAATAATAGAACAGTCTACATACATAAACACGCCTCTTTCCCAGAAGGGGTAGGTAGATGTGCAACCAGGACACCCACGTTTCGCCTTGTATTTTCCATCCCACGATGTGATACGGGGCGAGCCTATCCCCACATCGGGCACGAATTCTGATGGGCTGATAATGAATAGAAAAATCGGCACCGGTGGTCATATTGAGTTTAATTATAAAAAAAAGTTTGTACGCGAAATAATAATATGTAGTTGATCTGGACTGGACTTAAAAACTACCAGCATCTGGACGAAGTCGGGCTCGATCTAAAGTTAAAATATTTTTAAAAAAGTTTTAGGTGTATATACAGGTTAAATTTTATCGAATTTTACCAAAATAAATACATTGTAATAAGTTAGTTATAAGAATAAGTTAGAACCCCTCATAATAATATGTCAATCACCTCCAACGCCTAGAGCGTGAGTTGTTATTCAAATAACAGCTTAATACGATTAACGCCATTTCTTCATATTTAAATATGTACAGAATTTAACTCTTATAGGCGAATTTCATATCGTATTCAAATATTATACTATACAAGCTTACTTTCAGACAATACAGTGTCGACGACCGAATGAAAGGACAAAATGTTTTGTAATAAAACGAGGCGACAACTTTAGCATTGGGCGTCGAAGGTTGGGCGAGAGTTTTATATAAAAAAGACAGGCTTTAAATGTGAAAGTGCTATCGATTCTGAGATTTTTTTATATCATCTATATTCTATTGGCGTGTGGCGAAAATTGGAACTGCAAATAACATTTTAAACATATTTTGTGAACGCATTGTTTCAGATATGTTTCATAATAACAACAAGTATTTATACTCGTAATCTAATAGTATTAACATATCTAATATAAGAAATTGTGTACAAAACTTTTTTTTATTTCTATGAATGGCGAGACGAGCCAGCCATTCGCCTCATGGTAAGCGGCTGCTAATGAATAGTAGCAAAACCAAAAAGTACTTTGAATTACAAAGCAATGCTTGCCATTCCACTGCGCCATCCTGAGGCATAAGATGTTAAGTCTCCATATAAAACTTCTTAGCATTTTGACAACAAAGCATTCGGTCCATGAAACATTGTATCCAAAAATGTGTTTTTGTTCTGTCTCGTAAAAGTGCCCTGTTCTTAATTAAATCATATTTGCAAAGCAGTCAGATCAGATAATGTGATAAATATTGCAATATTTATCTCCTACTTTTTGTCATAAAGCCAGTTTGTACTGTGGACTGGCAACGTTTTCAATAATTTAATAAAACGGCATAATAAAATTTGCGACTCTCGTAGTTCAGGCTGAAGGATCAACGGACCGAAGGTTCTGAAATGTGAATGACCTGTTAAGTTGTATTTTCAGGTTGAATGTCGTGTTTGCAGAGTACACGGACGATTAGGCAGGCTTATCGCATGTGTTGGATATCGGAGTAGGCGGAGCTTTAAGTTAGCTTCTACTTTTATCACGTGTCAAAGAAGCCTTAAGATAGTATTCGTTTAACCTGACGCATGTGACGAATTAGAGTAGTGGGAGCACAAAGAAATGCATTTAACTATTATTATTATTATTTTATTGCCTTTATAGGCATACGAGCTAGCGGCCCGCCTGATGGTAAGCGGCTACCGCTGCTCACCTCCTCCTCTGAAGTGCCAGAGGGCCAGCACAACAAAGTCGCTGCCTCGTTTGAAGAAGGACTCTCAGGAAACACTGATGCTGGAAGTACATTACAGAGCTTACACAGCATATTTATTAGCAGTAAATGAAATAATTTATTATATAGTTAGCCATGAAAATCAAAATAAAACCATTAAACTGGTTTGTTTAGAGCTCCGCTGTATTTCTATAGTTAAAATAAGTCTAAAAGTCGTAGAACCACGCTGTTGTCAGTCATAACTCAGCATGAATGGGCAGGCTCGTCCGGAGCGGTACCACTGTCTCACAGGTGATCGACGTGAAGCAACAGCTTTCAATACCCCTTTCCTCTTCTCGTATCATCGATGATCCAAGTGTTGTGGTTCACTATCATCAGGTGACCTGCTTGCTCGTAAGCCGGATTTATGCAACAACAATAAAAAAAACGATTTAACAAATGTAAAAGTGCCTTCGAAGAGTCAGAGGTGTGTGTTCTAAGGTCGCACCAGCTAATATCCATACATATGAAATTGCCAAGTAATTTTATAAACACTAGGTACATTCTGATACGAGCACTTATTGCTTATCCAGAACAGAACAAGTAGCGCAAGGTCAGGCTCGATTAAAACCTTGCTTCAAGTTGCCTTATCAAACTAATCATCATAATAGCTTCGACCTTAAATCCCCATTTAGCATTTATACTTTTTAATATATTTTGTTTTTATCGGCCAGTGGTCGCGGGCAATGCCTTTGTCTGATATAAAACAATCCAATATCAATTATAAGCAAACAGTTATGAAGTGTTCCAACTACCTGTGACATTTTATGGATCACAAAACCTAATAAAACCTATCTCAAAGGAATAAAGTGGAATTCGCCCCACACGTGCAATTTGCGTGGCCATAAAGTGACTCTTGAAATGTGTGCTAATATTGAAGTTTCTCTTTTATAATTAAACTTACTATAGATAATTTAATATCTCTTAACTCTTAAAGTATATTAATCTCGCTGTATTTGTAACTGATAATGCTTTGTTTCTTTTATTACTGATCTATGAATTTATATTTCTGAAACATTAGTTAGTTTAATTTGCTTATTGCATCTTTGGTTTCGCAAGACAAAACGAATTATCGGTAATTTCTTGTCTCTGAGTAGGGTGCAGCAGTGATGTTGGACTCACTGCTCCTACAACTCAACGTTAAGCCACAGGGAAAGATGTTGCCTGCCTGATAACCACTGGATCAAGTCACTGATAAAATCCTACACCGAATATTCGAGCAAAAATATTTGTTGTGCCAGGACAAGATCCTTCTAAGCATTACCAGAGAGCGCCTGGGCTGGTTACAAACAGAAAAGGATGATCGATATATCATGCGATACAGCGTGTTAAAACCATCTCCTAGTGCATGTTTTCAGTGATTGTTGTACGATCCAACATTATTAAAAAGTATTGCATAGATAATATTCATCGATCATCGCCATTCATTGCAATAAAAAAAAAAGATATCATAGTAACAAGGATGTCTCTAGGAGTAGATTCCAATACAAAAAATCGCACGATATGTCAGATATTGTTTTTCGTCGTAGTCCCCTAGTATGTAGTAGTGTCACTGACTTAATTATTAAACCTGGAGGCCATATCCATTATCCAACCCAAAAAAGAATATTGCCGGCAAACAACCAATGAATAATATCTGTAATATTATATTCACGGGCTCGTTCCTGCTTATTGAAGTATAACTACCGAACTTTTAAAGTTCTAATAGCTAGTTATTAACTACAGGGACGACGCGACGTACTAAAGATTGCAGAATGTCGCTGGATGCAGGACGCTTCTAACAGATTGATGTGGAAATCTTAGTGGAGGCTCATATTCAGCAGTGGATGTCCTGTGGCTGCACACACACACACACACACACACACACACACACCACACACACACACACACACACACACACACACACACACACACACACACACACACACACACACACACACACACACACACACACACACACACACAGAGACAGAGAGTTATCAAATTGTAAACGAAGTAATTGATGTCTTGACAGATAAGTAAAATGCTAACCGTTTTCACGTTATCTCAAGAGGCGGCTTGTGGATAATTGAAATCATTTCAGTAATTGCATTGTGTTATAAGTGGGTATTGTAAAGGTGATTAAGTCAATGACTTGAAAGATTTGTGAAAATCATAGCGTTTGCGTCATTCCCATTTAAGTATTTATTTATTTTGTTTATTCCGCTTAAATCGACATCAACTTATCCGTAAAATCCGTTAAGTAATAGTGGCTAGCAGTCCAAAGTTGATACTAAATAGTTATTATTATTTCATTATAATATATTAATCAATAAAATCCCATCGCAGGGCAAAGTCCTCCCGTAAGCACCATATTTACCCGCCTTGACACCCATATCCCTCTATAAGCACCCTTACATTTCTATTTTTTTTAATTTTTGTTATGGGAACCGATACGAACGTCATGGACAGTAGTAAAACCAAACGACACCATAATTTACAATGCAATGATTGGCATTTCGCTGCGCTCGGCATTTTTTGAAGAGGAGCTGATAACTTAACAATTATTAACATAAACAAAAGTAAATATGATTGAGAATTAAGTCGTTTCCAAAGGTTTATAGGCAATTACACTGATTAATAAAGCAGTGCGGCACAAACCAGTGAAGTGTGAAAGAATGAAAGCAATATTGCCTCGGTATTAGATCTTCCGAATGGCTGATTTGCTGACGACGGCGGATGATAAAATTATAACTTTATCGATATGTTGGCTGCGTATTAAATTGTAGTAGACTTTGCAATGGCATTTGATGTGTGGATCAATTTAATATATGAGCGCCGCGGTGTATTTTTTGAAGTGGATCGGAATCAGACGGAGCTGGCAGGCACAAGTTCAAGATCTGCATCTGCATCAGCCCATATACGTCCCACTGCAGGGCACGGGCCTACTCTACAATCGTAAGTACGATTGAGAGTGGTTAGGCCATATAGTCCACCACGCTGGCCTAGTGCGGGTTGGCAGACTTACATACCATAGAAATTTATATAAATCGCTATGGTGTGCAGGTTTCCTCACGATTTTTTCCTTCACCGTTTTAGCGCGTGGTGATTGACTATCAATACATACATGACTCCGAAAAGTCAGAGGTTTGCCCTGGGATTCGAACCCGAATCGAAAGTTCAAGATACCTCTGGCTTTTTGAAGCAACGTGCATAGGTACACAGAACGATTATGTTTTTTTAAATAAATAATTGTGCCTGGGTAGGTATCATTGTAATGTTTATTACTCCCGCCAAACAACAGTGCATGTTGTGTTCTGGATTGAAGGATATTGCCCGCTTAATTACTGGACACATTGAGACAACATCTTATGTCTCAGGATGGTCAGCGCAGTGCATTGCTTTATAATTCATGGTGTTATTTGATTTTGCTATTGTCCATGAGCGGTCGTATCACTTACCATTAGCCGAATTGTATATTTGTCTCAAGATGCAAAGCAAAAAATAATAATTGTGAACGCACGAATAAATAAGAAATATAAAAAAAATCTTAGTAGAGGTAAACAAAAATTGAGCAAAAATTTTTCATTCTAGCGCACGCACTGTTTTTACATATTATATTTAGTGAGAAAAGTGTATTATAAGATGTTAAAATATTTTTTCTGTATCTTTCTACAGCTCTTATAAGGCACAGGTGCATTATACGTGGTGCATTATAACAGGTTCTTTAACTTCACGGCAACGGTATTTTCAAAGCGCTATTTTTAGCACTCAGGTATTCGGAGGGTGCGAATTTTCTGACACAAACTTTTCGAGTGACTGATTACGGGGCGGGATATCGAAGGTTTGAAGGTTACACAGTGACACAATAGGGTGTACCTGCGAGTCAGCACGTTTTAAAGTCTTCTGCCTTGTCACCCTTGAATTTGGAGGTTAAGTGGTTATGGACAAAGAACTTTTTGGACCTGTTCACAGTTAGAAAATTAAAATAGGAGTCTAATGTAATGTATAAAGTAAAAATATTCTGCAGAAGAATATAATATGTCATAAAAATATATTTTTATGACTTAGTTTGCACTTATTTGTTTTAGTCAGTTTGTACCATAGCTCATTTCTGCGCGCTCTAAACATCCATTCTGTGCGAGAATGGGGCCAGCGCTTTTTTCTCAGACTTCTCGACTGAAGGCTTTTATATAAACATTCTCAAATATTTTGCAAGATGTTTCCAAGTGAAGAAATAAAACTGGAGCAGTATAACGGTCCGGTTGTACGGTTAATAAACACGTTATAGCAATATTTGTAGAGGACCAGACTCCATTAGCCGGCAAGAAAATGGCGGCCAACATGGCGCATATTTCCCGCCTTCGTGGAAAATAAAAACGAAAGAATAAAGGCCTCATATTAACTGTCTGCATTAAGCATTTAATGTGGCAGTTATAAAAGATTAAAATTGCCTTCAAACTTAAATTATATAATAATTTTTTGGAATTTTCAGAATCTGCCATAGGAATTTTATGTTTTTTCAAGTTTATTTTGAATTTAAGGAACTAGAATTTCATTTCATCTTATTATAATCCTATTTAGGGATTACAAATAGGTAATTTAAGTATCATATACTACGAACAAAAATACATTTTGCTTCTAAATATCTATAGATTGTAGATCACTAAATCCTTATAATAATAATCAAAGTAATATGGATTCACTGCATAATTAGTTTAATCTGTTTATTTTTATTCTAATGTAACAGAATTGCGTTTATCTGGCAGGGTTACCGTTATTATTCAAATTGCTTCTTTTCCAATTGAGTTTAAACTGTCCATTAGAAGATTACAATCTAAAAACAAGTATATTAAATTAGGAGATACAAATTATGCAATAGTACCTACATTTGATCAGATATGGCGCTACGTACATTGAACAAACACAACAGGAGCAAAGGACTCCAGGTTAAAACAAATAACATCGAATATATGAGATGGCACCCTCCACAACGAACAGGTTAAAAGTACCCTGCACCGACGTGACATGCATTCAAAAGAGATTACAAGAGATTAATGAAAGTGCACGAAGCGAAAGTAGTACGTCAGTATCGAGCAAAGTGGTGATCCATAGTCTCTACCTACCCCTATGGGATACAGGGGTGACGTTTATGTATGTATGTACATTGAATACTTATTCAATTTATTCTTTATAACATTTTCTTTTCACTCGTGAATACGATGCAATTTTTATTATAAATTGAACTTTATGCATGTAAGTTAGGGTTGATTTTTAGGTTAACCTTTTAAAATAAGCGTTGCTAGAACTTCCTGGAACATTCCTATGAATACGCCGAAGAGCTAATTGGGAACGTTTTGAATAGAGTAATGTATTGAGTCTTGGGTTTCAGTCGTACTCGCACTAGTCTGTTATAAGGCGTAGTTTGTTATAAGGTGTGACACGTGTTCATAACATTATTTGTGCCCGGATATAGCGGAGACTGTATTCGGAAATTAATTGAACGATTTTATAATCCTTGGAAAGGTTTTAATCACCATAGTGATTTAAAATAGAGTGTGCTAAATTTAGGTTTGTTTTTCTTACAAAAATATAGCAACCAGATAGATCGGTATATTATGTAGGTAAGTAGGTATGGGTATATTGTAAGTGTGGTCTTAAATATTGGTGTTTTTAATAAATACGCAAACAGGTAATTAGTACGCCCAACTTCAATAAGGCTCATGGAATGCACCCTACATAAAATCATTCATGTCTTGTAATGGGTGTTTTTCGTTAATCAACATCTTTTAGGGGTTTTTAGACAAAAGAGTATGTCAGCCCCATCATAGCCTTAAATTACGTTAGGAATAACTATAACCACACCTCGACTGTTAACTTATGGGAAGAAACTTCAACACACATTTTTGGTGCTCATTACACATATCCTTGGCAAATAGTTATGAAACTTACAAAAATTTATCTCATTCTGTTTATCGAACCTGCTACCTTTCTTTCTCAACTTTGTTTCAGCGACAGAACCTATCATACAACCATTTTATTAAATTGTATCCCTCAATTTCCTATTCTATTTAATGCTTCACAGAACAACATATACGTACTTTTTGTATATAACAGAAAACGCCTACATGTTTTCAGTATTTCATTTCAATCCATTTGTGCCTAAAACAGTATTCGTGTTTCAAAGCTTTTGTCGATACGATATGTCAATATAAGCCTTTTAGCATTTTGTGCTTTGTGCAACGCCAGCTTAGTCTGATATTGATAATTATTTCGTTCCGATAATTATACAAGCAATATGAATATTGCGAAGATTACCATGTGGGATGTTAATTAATAGTTTCTCTATTTCGTCGAATTTATATTTCATCTGTAGAGCTGGTTTATAGTTAATTTAATTTAGACCATAGACTATTTAGGACTACTGAGGCTAAAAGGTCTGTTATTTAGAGTAATGGCCTGAGGGCGACAGCCTTATTGTTACGATTACAAGGTACGATGGTTGAAAACCCATTTTAGTTTTCTGCGTTTCAGTACTATTCTTATATTGTATATTTTCCTGTCTTATCCCGTTATATCCCCCCCCCTGTCTATCCCATGACTCAAGGCATGTAATGTTTTTCTTTCCTGTAACTCCTATACCTTTGATATAAAAAAAGCCGCAGCAATACATTTTTTTCTCATAGCTGATTTTTTTCGCTTTTTTCGGGTTGGCTCCATACTAAAAGTTGTTCACAAGATGAGTGTAGCAACCCCATATCGGTTTTAAATTCCCTGTATGACTATCCTTGTATATTTTCCCGGCAAATACCCCAATAGCCTTCATTGATAAATGAACTATCAAATACTAAAATAATTGATAAGTCCAATAGTAGTTCTTGAGCTTGGAGCGTTCTAGCAAACAAACTCTTCAGCTGTATATATTAAGTATGGATATAGATACAAACTTAAACATTAATTCCCAATACTAAGTCACAATAACTTAGCTAGCGAGAGGCGCTGGCTCATAAAGGCATCTCGGCAATAGTTGTGAGTGCGAAGTGGTGTACGCCCTCGGAGAGTATGTAAACACTAACTCAAGACTCCGCGGGGGGTCGCCTATCAGGGTCACTGCGGCGCAAGTGCCGGCTAATGCACACTGTGATAACCAGATGGATACGTGAACGGGTGCTGCTTGCAAAAAAAGAACGAAGAAAAAAGAAAAAGAAAAACGATTTATAGACACCAGAAATAGAAAAAAAGAAAAAATATATATATTATATTTAAACAGTAGCAATAATAATAAACAAACATAGTACATAACACACAGCACCGTGGGTCATAATTAACAAACCAAACCATGGACCACATTATAACTATTATTTTTTAATGATTAATAATAATTGAAATTGTGTCTAATTGAATTTATGTTTTTGTTGTATTATTTTTGATTCTATTTTAATTTTGTAGTTTTGTTATTGGTTATGTTTTTACATTTTAATTGTTTGGTTGATTTTTTTTAAATTTATTTTATTTTCTAACCTTAATTATTGTATGCCAATGTGGCGGGTCATAGCTGTACGAAGCAGATACCAATGTAACACCTATGTATTTACCTATGTACCACAATAAAACATTTTGAATTTGAATTTGAATTTGAACATCTATAAAAAAAAGAAGTCAAAACATATAACCCACTCACATTGTGCCAATTAGGTGACCATCTCAGCAAAAAGCTGTGTAGTGAAGCTACTATTTATAAGTATATAGGCTTTCACAAGAAGCAGAGGAAACTGATTCTTTGTTCGTTCGACTTCGCTTCACTCAGCCATATTAAATATAACTTAGACATGTTCGTATTTAAAATCTTGTAACAAATCATTAATGAACTGCACTGATTTAAACCCCTTGTAACTTTCGTAATAATAACTAAATTGCAAATTGGGTTTGATAAGAGCAACTCTAAAGTTTCTTGCCCGTTCTTCACTAGTGAAATTCGCTTTCCGAACCGGGTGGTAGATAAAAAAAACTCAATATAAATGGTGTAGAACATCTTAATGGATTCAATAAATTATTTTCATTTCATTTCATGTCGTTGCATGTTGATTATTAATAAATACTATACACGCTTTGCATGGAGGGAAGTGGACAATATTTTTTCCAACTCCTCGTATAAATTTAACTTTCTGATTGATTTCATTGCGGGTTCAACACAAGTTAGACATTCCCGGAGATTGTGATTTTAAATGACTGATTGTTTTTCTGACGTCAAGTTATGTGATATTGAGCGGTTTAATCGACTACAAGCGCCTAACGCGAACGACTAACGCGTGTTCCCTCCATCATATAATCCTGGGTCCTTCGCCGTAGTGTGAAGAAACATCGTAGCAGGCCGGCATAATCGTATCGATTGGCATGGGACTGCCGTCTGATGCCATTCGAAACTCTGCCTGGACGGCATTTGCGCTTACCCTCTGGTGCAGTGCAGTAATTATGCTGTGCCAGTGCAAAAAAAAAACTAGTCTAATACTGGTTGCCAGACTCCACACGCTCGCGAAAATCTTTTAGGTAATCAGGAATGCAAGGTTTTTACGATGTTTTCTTAAGCGATAATGCATGCGAATATCATATTGTACGAACAAATATATAACTCCGAAAAGTGTGTGCTTTAGGCTTGGAATTGTGAAATCGGGCTAACCAGTATTTTATTTCCTAAGCTGGTACAATTCGTTTAAAAAAAAAACAAATTAAAATGTTGCTGTATAAAAACTACAATAAAAACTTTGAGGCCTTCAGACCTTTGCAGTTGCTGGCGATTTAACCCCAAGCGTTGATTAAATTGTTTTCAGTGTAAGAACATCTAAGAAAGGAACAAAAAATTTTACTCGTCTTAAAAACAATGCGTTTTCTACTGGAAAGGAAATGAAAGTCACACAATTTTCATTTAAAATGAGCTTTTACGTAGCACCTTATTGTTTTATTACCTAGAATGTTTTAGCGAAGAAAAATGTTGAGTTCTGTTCGGATTAAATAGTGTACGTGTGAAATTATAAATCTGCGATTCGAGAAGTATTATTGGTTTTTGTTGACTGAAAAGAGCGAGTAGTTCGTTTTTAATTACCATGGCAAGACAAGCATACCATTCGCCTGATGGTAAACTATATGACCGCTCATGGACAGAAGTAACACCAAACATCACCATGAATTACAAAGAAATGCTTCACATCCCACTGCGCTCGGCATCCTGACATAAGGTGTTAAGTCTGAATATATGCAGTAGTTAATCTGGCTGCAATGTCCTTCAAACGGGAACACAATTGACTGTGCATTTACACTGCCATTTGGCGGAAAAAAAGTTTAATTGTTATTTAGGCCACATCTCAAAAGAGACCACTTACAAAAAATCAAAATTAACAAACAAATACAGTTTGTGAAATATAAAGTGGCCCAGTACATAAATGTATGCCGAAATATTAACACAACACAGACCTTGTTGAGTGGATCCTACATAATTCTACGATCTTCAACTCTTAATAAATTCACTAAATATACCTTATATTTCAAAGCTAAAATGTAGTGTAATTTCGGCTCTGGTCAGTATTACTGTTTTATATGTCGAGAACTATTTATATACAGATATACAGAGGCATAAAATGGGGCATAAAAATACGGTCTTAATGTTTCCTTGGGTTGGTTATTAAGGTAAGAAGGTATTTACATGTTTATGTCTTCATACAGTTGTAGAAGAAAGTTGTTCTCACATTTTTATATAATTCCTATAACAATTGAAGAAATATAATTCGCTTTTTTGTAAAAACTGATTGAAGGAGTCGTATAGTAACGTTGTTGTCAGTGTCATGACTGGACATGAATGGACAGGCTCGTCAGGGCGGTACCACTGTCTCACAGAATTGAAGTGAAGCGATAGTTTTATTCGGTTCGTTCTGTGAGTGAGATTGCCGGATACCCAATTCCTCTTCCTTCTCCCCATCCTTTATCCTTTCCGCTCCCCACCCAGTATATTACATGAATAAATAACGTAAACATTACTACATAAGAAAAGGAATCCCTAGCACTTTGGACTGAAATCCGATATTTAGAAAGGAACTGTTTTCGAGTTATCCTTGCCAAGTGGGCGAAGTAGTGGGCAGAAACTAGTATTCTATAAATAATTGGTGTTCTGTTAAAGTACAAGCAGCAGAACATATTCTACTGTACATAGTGTGCCGACATTATAGAGCTACGTTATTGGGCCAAGGATATGGCGCAATTCCATTACTATTCTTGCTTTATGGATAACCTTATTATGCAAGTTACTACTACTACGTTTGACATATTCTTAATGTATGGAAAAATATATAAAGTATTTGTAGTATTAATACTAAGTATATGCAGGGTATATCAGACTGCTACCAAAACTGCCAGTGGTAGTTTTAGTGACTTCAGACACCATGCAACAAAATTTTGTGCAAAAAATTGCGACGAATTTTTTTGTTATTTTTTTTTCTATCGTCATATTAGGGTGGTAAATGCGTAGTTTTTTCTTAAATAATAGTGTACACCCTTTTATTTTTAAACACGCTATTGTACGCAAGGCTTTAAATTACTTTGTTAGCAAAAACTGTGGATTTACCACCCTAACTCGACGATATTTAAAAAATAATAAAAAAAATTGTCGCGTTTCTTTGCGAATTTTTTAATTACATTGCGTTTGTAGTCACTTTAACTACCACCCGGCTTCGTTTTATTTATTTATTTATTTATGCTTTATATACATAGTTGTATACAGGCGGACTTAATGCCCGAGGCATTCTCTACCAGTCGACCTTTGGATGGTGCAGAGAGTGAAATAGTAGGCGCATAAATTCAAGTATATAGCATTTTGAAAATGAACGATAGAATAATATATATAATAAATAAATAAATAAATAAATATATATATACATGCAAAATACATAGAAATATAATACAAATACATATTATATAATACATATTATATAAAGTCTAAACAGGAAAAGTATATTAAAAGTGACTTTGCCAATTTATTGAATAAGTGTTGGCGAACCTTCATCTTGAATGCCAAACGTGTACCGGACGCCCTAATATCTAGGGGGAGTGCGTTCCAAAGAAGAATAGATTGTATAGAGAAGGAAGAGTAGATAAAGTCTGCTGCTGCTATGAATAGGACAATGAAGTAGGAGATTGTTGTTTGAACGAAGATTCTTACTATGGGTCCTGCCTAAGTATTGAAATTGAGATGTTAAATAAGAGGGAGAAGTAGGGGATGTTGAAATCGTTGATGATGAAAAAAGTTTAGTAAGTACATGCAAAGAACGACGCTGGCGAATTGGTAACCATTTTAGTTGGGAACGAACGAATCGAATGCAGTTATTGAGAAGTCGGTCGAGTTTGTTGAGGTGTTCTGCATCCAGGTCAAAATAACACACGTCACCATAGTCAATTAAAGGGAATATTAAGGTCTGCACAAGCATTGTTTTAGTCTTAGTTTTCGGTAGCACTCTTGATATACCCGGTATAGATATGATTGTTTAATACAAAAGAACCAAGCAAAGCAAAGCCTGGTATTGCACTGCGCTCGCCTTCCTGTGACATAAGCTGCAATAACCAAAATAGGAATACAACTATCATTTACGGATTGAATCGCGAATTTAGTTTAAATTGTAAATGTTTTGACTTCCCTACGATTCAATCACTTTACAGCTTATGTGTGTACGGGGCAGACTCATACGCGTAAATCTAAGAAACCAAAAAACTAAATTAGGTTTATAAACTTTCTATTCAAAACGGTCGTTGAATCTTAGCAAGTTGCCTAATGTTCAAGGTGTTATAATGTTCTTGTACTGACAACAATAAATATTTGTATCACAAAAGATTGCTTATAAAGTTTTCGTTTTTATAAAATTTTATTTTTCCAAGTACACTTTACTTCGGTCTGTTGATTTTTTCATTGTGTTTTTTCTAGGGTTGAGTAGTAAAGATAATCTGGAATATTATTGGTGGTCTATACGTATTTGATTGCACTGAGAAAAATGATTGTCAGATAAAAGTCACTTTTATCACTTTTGGCTTTTTTACCATGGCCTATCCTTCCCCACAATTATTTTAATCACATACACACATGTACATATATTTATGAATAAATATTTAAAAATAAAATGACTATATAACAAACATTAACCACAATTTATAAATGAATTCGGCTCGCATCGCCCTACCACACGTCTTTTCGTAGCGCTCTCGTCATGTATTCATCAGCTTCATGATCGTAGCCAGCCGTGAGATCAGGGTGGGGCAGCAGTCTAAAATCATATGTAATTAACAAACTGTACCCACGGTCTGACCCGGTATTTTTTTTTTCCTTTAAAAAGATTGCACCCTATAACACCCTGTATCTGAATTTATAATTCGAATACTTTACCTAGATTTTTTTTAAGTTGGTTAGGTACCTTACAGGTCAAAGTCAGGGTGGGGCAAACGCCCCACTCTGCCCCACCTTGGCTACGCCCATGATCAGCTTACCCCCCCAAGTTAAGCGTGCGTAAAGAAATTTAACTTCAAACACATTTTAGGCTAAACGCATCATGTAATGCTAATGAAGCTAGAAATGCCAATTCCTTGATGCATATTTATGCAGAAACCGTTTTCCAGTTACAAGCTCGTTTGACAACATGATTATAAAGTTGTGGAAGAACATGCGTTGTAAGTTTCATTAGCTTCACGTCTTTTAGTTGATAATGTTACTATTTCATATCGAAATGTCAAATTATTCTAAGTTATAGTAAATAGACATAATTTTAGTAGTTTTTATGAAATCGAATTTATATTTTATTTTACACACACACAGCTGTTATTACATGTATATGTTATGGGCCAAGTGATTAATCAGGCATTATTCATAATGCCCAGGCAATATGAATAATGCCCAATAAGAGCGGGCAATGTGATTATAATCAATCAATTTATCACATTGCCCGGGCATTATGAATAATGCCAAGTGCCTATTGGGCAGAGTGATGTAAAGCGAATCAAAATCAAAACAATGAGCCGAAGTGGTAGAATTTAGAATAGGGCAGCACGAGGGGGTGGGATGGGAGGAGTGGAGGGGGAGGGGGAGTGTCGCACCTCCCCCGGTACCACTCCCATGAAAAGGTAACGCACTATTCCTGAGAAATATCTGTTATAGCAACCTAAGCCTTAAAACACTTGTTGTCAATACAAATTAGCTTCTGCATCGTCTCCGGCTCTACGGGAAGTTCAGCCCCTTCGCCCTTGCGTAACAAAAGATAGGCACCCATGCTCACCTCCGCAGCTTCGGCTTGCTGGTCGCCTGGGGCGACCAGCCTCAGCCGCTACGGCTCGCACGGTTACTTATCCTTCGTTACAGCGGGCGGGGGCTGCTCTCCCTCCGCGCCTCCGGCTTTTCATATACACTCTAGGGTCGGTAGCCAAAAGACTACGTGAAATCGGGGTGTTCCGAGTCGGTTTTGGGGCACAGTCGACCTAACTGATCCATAAAGTGGGTACACTAATTTTCTTCTGAAGATAATGTTTCGGACGTTAAAAAACAACTAAACATAAGCAGATCAATTCAACCTTTCTAATTTATGGGTCTATTGCAGATGCGACCACAGATGCGACAATGCGGCAGCGCGACACCTAAAAAATCACCTATTAATCACATTGCCCGATCATCATGTAGCCATATTCATAATGCCCGGGCAATGTGATAAATAGGTGAGTTTAGATTGTAATTAATCACTTGGCCAGATATGGCTCGGCAATATTCATACTGCCCGGGCATTATGAATACTGCTCGCATTAATCACTTGGCCCATAACATATATACCCAATTCGAACTGGCGGGACTTTACACAAATCTTAACAAAAAAATACAACTAAAATATACTACAACTACGTATAATATAAAATAAAATAAATAATTAAATTAAACTACACATAACAAATCTCAAAAAATAAAAGTATTGCGTTTTCATTCCGATCACAACAACCGGTCAAAACAGATGTTTTGACATGCACCAATGACCAAAGTATTATTATTATTCAACAAAGTACAAGTTACGTTGGGCTGGGAGTTGATATCGGAATATGATAGGTCCCATCAGTTTACTTCTCATAGAAGTCGTTCCTAATAGCTCTCATTTTCATTGTTATATGAATTTAATAACCTTTGCCCGCATATTCGGTTGTGTGATTAGGTTTTTCGTTCTTGTTCTGATGTATTAACCATTACTTATACCGTAAAGTTTGAATGAGGTGCACTCAGTAGTTTTTGCGAGAAAGAGTAACAACCGTTCATAAATTCTCCAAGAGTTTTGCATATTTTATAATGGATTTCAAAGAGTTTTGCATATTTTATAAAAGGATTATTTTATACCGCAGCTGGGTTGATATTTACTTGTACAATGTTACAAAATTACACAACCGTGGTTTTTGAAATCTAAATCGATATCAGCTAATGTTTTCTTAGATTTTATTTTACTTGTTTTTTTTTATTTCAATACCTAGCACTAGCAGTTATTTGAGTAATTAGAATTCGGTTGGGTAATGACTAATGAGATGACATTCATACATTTATGAATACTATGGTTTTACTGTCGATTTTTATACATTTGTTTCTTTTATGTACAAGATCACACAGACCTAATTTTGTTTTAAAATAAGATAGTTGAATAATCCCTAGGACAGACATGTGTTCGGCAGTATACTTTTAGTGGTTGAAGAAAGAGAGAGAAGCAAATAGCATAGCTAAATGAAAACTATAAATAAAAGTCATTTTAATCCTCTACAAAATGCAAACTATACCCTGTAGGTACGTCACAGTCTAGACATTACGCTAAGCTGTCGAAACACCAAGTCTTGGAATTTGCATGTAGCCCGACTCGAGTATCGCTGACACAGCTAATTAGCTGCTGCGCCGTTTGTAATCAGCGTCTGAACAAATGCTGCTTCTGCTGGCGCTTCTTGTCGAAGGTTTTTACAATATACGTATTTTGTAACTGGCGTATTCTATGCTAAATATTTGTTGTTAACTGCCTTGTTTGTTGACTGCCTCGGTGGCGTAGTTGTACTAAAGTACGGTTACAAAGCTGAGGTCTCGGGTTCGAATCCCGGGTTGGGCAAAGTGATATTGGATTTTTCTATTCATTATCAGCCCAGAGTCAGGAATTTGTGCCCGATATGGCGATAGGCTCGCCACCTATCACATTGTGGGACGAAACCACGACGAAACATACAAGGCGAAATGTGGGTGTCCTGGCACCTCTGCCTACCCCTTCTGGGATATAGGCGTGAGTTTATGTATGTATGTATGTATATTTGTTGTTTTTTGTTATTAGGTAATGAAGGTTAGTGTAAACTGACAGCTCCAGTGGCGCAATTGGTTAGCGCACGGTACTTATAAGGAGCATACTTATACACATTGTTTCTTTGATTATTAAGGTTATGTGTGTATTCTCAGGAATTCTTTGCTTGTCTGCTAAAAGAAAATATTGCGACAAAACCTGCAACCTACCCAGGCGACCTATCACATATGACCTACCACCAGTAAAGTGGGTACTGGTGCTTACTGCACAGGGTTATCCTAGTGTAAGCAACAGCCGTTCCTCACTATTGCCATATCTTAGCCTAAGCACCTCTAAATTTAGTAAAAATCTTTTGTTTGTTACCTAGGTTAAGGAAAGATTCAATAAAGTATTTTATGATTTATTTAAAATAAAGTGTGTTCCGGCTTGAAGGAGCATTGTAGCCAGCGTAACTATTGGACATATTGTGACTCTTTTGTCCCAGGATGGCGAGCACCTCAGCGAGCACAGTGGAATGCTAAGCATTGCTTTGTATTTCATGGTATTATTTGGCTTTGCTACTGTCCATGAACGGTATTATAGCTTTCTATTCGTATTGCTATCGGGCGAATGCCATGCTCGTCTCGCCATTCATTGCAAAAAAAAACCTAACCATTAGTTATAACATAGTCATGCGGTCCATAAAGTGGTAATATAACTTCGCTATGAGATATTCTCGCGAAGATTAAATATGGAGTTAGTATCGTACATTACCTACAAACTTGATATTGCGGTAACATTAGAGCTCTAACTTAAATATTGCTATTAGATCTTTCTAGGCGCTGTATGTTAGATGTTTTCTGTGCAAGGGATGAGAGATGAGCGAATTTCTATATTAGATTTATAGATTCTACGGCATTACCTATGGCTATAAGGCTTAATCTGGCTTATTAATATTCTCGTTATAATCGACTTCAATTAGTAGGTTTCCTGCCTTGATATGTTTGATCAGTATAATACATTTTAACTAATTATTTTAGAGTTCCACCCAATATTTTCAGTCATTACGCAACCCCATGTAAAACACAATAAGAGGCAGAGAAGGTCGAATGGCTAAGATAAGTTGAAATAAAGTATTCACTACTTACAGTACTTCCGTCGCTTAATTCACTCTCTTCAGTACAAGGAAATCTTCAAATTGGAAAGAAAGAAGACAGTTTTAGTCGTGAACACTGGAAACAGCGTACGTACTAAAACAGGTGTGAAAAAAAGAAGTTTACACGTGGCTGTGACAAGCAGGTAATCATTTAGCGAAGGTGAGCTTGATGGTGGGAGCTGTGGGCTTTCCTTCACTCAAGGTCTTCCATAGCGGCCTATAAAAAGCAGGCAACAGCCAGCAATATGTAACCTTTGTTAGGTCGTAATTCCTTGTATGGTAACTTCAGAGGCATTAATTATAAATATAATATATTTTTCAGTATTATTTAAGACACTTCTACTACACTAAAGAACCAAAGATCTGAAAAGATAATGTAACCAAAACTAGGGCTGGCAATGAAGAGGACGGCAAACATTGTAAATGCTCCCGCGGTGCCAGTAGTTCTCTTTGAGTCTATTTGAGTTCCTTTGGTCGACGGGAACTTTTGCAGTTGTGGATTCTGCGAAATGTAAAGTTATTTATTCCAACAACTGTTTAATTTAACACGTTTTCTGTGTTGGTGGTCTTATTTTACCAGACATCCTACAAGCGACGTCAAAAAGTCTGGAGTTGAAGACAGTTTTGACTTATTTTTTTATGTTTTTTTCCTAGCGCCCTGGCACAGCTTCGCTTAAATGCAAATACGATTTGACTCCGCTTCACACCAGAAACATCTTATTTTGTGTTGGAACTTTTATATTCTTGAATATTTTTAAAATCTTTAAATATTTCCTCTAAGCTGTAAGTGTTTCCATATCAGCCCATATACATTCCACTGCAGGGCACAGGCCTCCTCCACTCCCAGTCCACCACGCTGGTGTAGTGCGGGTTGGCTGTAAGTGTTTATGAACTACACTTACAGGAATTCTAGCTTAAGGAAATATTTTAATGAAAAGAGAAAACTGATTTAATTGTAACTGTAATAGTTTAAATACCCAGAAGATTCGAAGATTCATTCTTACGTGAAAAGTAGAGATGTTACGAAACGCGGCTAAATCTGTATCTGTACCAGCCCATATACAGGGTATATCAAGACTGCTACCGAAAACGAAGCCGGGTGGTAGTTTAAGCGACTTCAGACACAATGCAACAGAAAAAGTTGCAAAAAAAAGCGACCATTTTTTTTTTGTTATTTCTTTCCTATGGCCATATTTGGGTGGTAAATTAATTTTTTCCTAAAATAATAGTTTATACCCTTTTATTTATAAATACTCTAAGGTATAAAAGAGTTTAAATTATTATTTTAGCAAAAACTATGGATCTACCACCCAAAAATGACGATATTTAAAAAATCATAAAAAATAATTGTCGCGTTTCTATGCGAAATTTTTAATTGCATTGTGTTTGTAGCCACTAAAACTACCACCCGGCTTCGTTTTCGGTAGCAGTCTTGAGATACCCAGTATGTACGTCCTACTGCAGAGCACGGGCGTTGTCTACAATTGAGAGTACTATTGAGAGTGGTTAGGCCAAATAATCCATCACGCTGGCCTAGTGCGGGTTGGTGGAATTGTCATACAACAGAAATTCTTAAAAATCGCTATGATTTCCTCACTCTCCATTACCGTTATAGTACATGGTGATTGAATATCAATATACACATGAATTCGAAGTCAGAAGTTTGCCTTGCGATTTGAACTCGCGATCACCGTAAACATATTGGCAGCTGCATCTGGTCCGTTTACCAACAGGCCACCACACACTTCTCAATATGAAAAACTAAACTTAATTATAAAAAATAAAACCACTTGCTATTGGAACTTGCATTTTCGATAAAATATTATCTAGTGGAGGGTAGTTATTGTAATCACATTGTGCCGGTAGCTGGACTAATAGTTCAGTTTCTCGCGTTCGCTTGAAAAAGCATGATTCGTGTTCCGTTTGTCGCGCTAGAGTTGTTTACTAATTTAGATAGTTTGTGTACAATATTCTTAGTGCATATTGTGATGTTGAGTGCTACAACGATGATCGTTTTTGTTGGCGTCCTCCAGTCAGCTTCAGGATCGAGATTCCGGTAAGTGATAGATGTACTATATTATGGTTATCATGTATCAATTGTTACTGTATCCGGTACCCTGTGCGCCAAATAGTTGTATAGTCAAACTGATTTTATGTGTACAATACAATGCAATATTTTTTTATTGAAAACCAAATTACAGTATTCAGTTTAATGATAAGTTATGTTTGGTAATACAATAGACGGTCTTATCGCTTACAGCAATTTTATTAAGTATATGATTAAGTGTTTCTCTCATTCTAATTAATAAAATAAACATCTAATCTAAATATAACAATGTAATTTGAGTAATAGCTTTAGATGGTGAGTCAGTGTATCTAATTACCGATCAAACTAGAAGTATACACTATACACAAAAGTATCGCTTTGTTCAAGGCAGAACTGTCTTTATTTGTTAAATTATTGTTGGAACAATTTGTAAAGCGTCTTCCTCCACTTGGATATCAAAGCCGGTTTATAATCCAACGAAAAAAATGTATTTTTTATTGCAATGAATGGCGATACGAGCATGCTGTTCGCCTGATGGTAAGCAATCCGACCGCTCATGAACAGCAGTAAAACCAAACAACACCTTTAAGTACAAAGCAATGCGTGACATTCCACTGCGCTCGTCATCATGAGACCTAATATGTTAAATTTCAATTTGTTCAGTAGTTTCTCTGGCTAAGATAACTTTCAAACCGAAACACAACAGTGCATTTACACTGCTGTTTGGCAGAAGAAATAGCCATTGCGGTGGTACCAAGCCAAGCGGCCTCTCACATATGAGAGTTACCACCAGTGAAAACAGAATATCACAAAAACAAACTCGCAATACTTATTTTCTTCGGGAATTTAGTAAGCTACGATGCCCATAACGCGTAGGAAGATATCGGTTATTGCGAATGATAGAACATTCTCCAGTGAAAATGTTTTTGACATTCACTTTTTATTACAATGTTTGTGTTTACATACGAGTGGTTGACAACGTAAAAGTTTGCTTATTTTTCAGTTAGTTATTTTTCTGAGTTTTTCAGCATGTTTAATGACAGATAAATATTTGTATGCGCAATGAAAAAGTGTTTTTAATAAGATTAATTATCACATCTAGTTTATATATTTTTATCTTTAATCTTTTATACAGTAAACTTATATTTAGATTAAGATTTCAGATCTACGAATCGATTTCTTACTCGTTTTCGATTTGATTTCTCTTACTGGGCGTTGTATTTTTTGACATTAGGGATAATATCTAAAATGGCATTGTAACTACTTTGATTCGAAAATAAGACTCACTATTCCCGGGTTAATGTTGTTTGGGTAGACGAAAAACATTTTTTGTCGACTCAATATTACGAGTCGTAGCCTTGTAGGCTGGCCTCAATTAAGTCAGTCACAATTTAGTCGGTCACATTCCAGTCAGCTGTAGTCTAGTCAGTCGGCTCGTGTTTAAAACGCGGCGCGACGGGTAAAGCTTGCGGCATTAAGAAAACGGCATATTAAATGGTTCAAGGAGCAAAGTTTATTGCGCTCTTTCTTTGTGAAATATTGAGCGAGTCTAAGCTAATATTAAATATGTATAAGTCTGTGTTTCACTTTGACACTGACTTATTTTGTTATGTTTTAGATCCTTTGGGTAATGAAGGTGTTTTGACACTTACACACTTACACACTTATAAGATCTGAAGTTGGTGACCTCAAATGGCTGTTTTATTTTATTTTCACAGCCTCTGTGGCGCAGGTGGATAGACCTAGTTCGATCCCCGCACCGAGAGAATTTTTTTGCGGCTAACAAATATTCCTTTCGGATCTGGGTGTTTGTGAGACCGAAAAGTCTCTCGTAGTTCAGGAACTATCATCTACATTAACTATCGTCGTGGGTATCAGGATACCCACGACACAAAACCCGACCTTAGTGTGGGGACAGGTCAGGACTATGTATGTGACTGTTGGGTGTTATTTATTTATTTAATTTAATTAATATTTTGAAGGTATCTAATAAGTGCGTGGTGGCCTGTTGGTAAACGGACCAGACGCGGCTGCCAACATGTTCACGGTGGTCGCGGGTTCCAAATCCCAGGGCACACCTCTGACTTTTCGGAGTCATGTGTGTATTGATAGTCAATCACCACGCACTAAAACGGTGAAGGGAAACATCGTGAGGAAACCTGCATACCATAGCGATTCATAAGAATTTCTATGGTATGTAAGTCCGCCAACCCGCACTAGGCCAGCGTGGTGGACTATATCGCCTAACCACTCTCAATCGTATTCTCGATTGTAGAGTAGGCCCGTGCCCTGCAGTGGGACGTATATGGGCTGATCCAACCATCCAGAAGGTATCTAATGAATTTCCAGGTTTTGTTGCTTTTCACACGTTGTGGTCATTACATTTTTAAATTATACTTTAGTCTCTTGACTAATTTAGATTAATTATAACACAAACGAAAAGTCGTGTCAAACAGCCTATATTTGACGGTAGACTATTAAGCTCCTCTGCGACAAATAATTTAACACCGTTACCAAAGTTTTGCAACAAGATAGTTAACTTGGCTGAGATAGGGAGAGGGCGGTAAACTGCGGACATTTGGCACCAAATTACATTTTGGCAACTTTCAACTTACATATTCATTTAAGCTTAGTTGTCCTAATTGGGATGCGTGCTGTCATTGTAATTGATCACGTTTGCTTTGTCTGTGACTTCGGACGTAGGACGTAGCGCTTTTATTATTTAAGGCCTGATAACTTTTTTATTCAACGAAATTAAAAAGAGTTCTATACAATGAAGTACATGCCAGTGCCATCGTACCGTATCTATAAAAATGTACACATTGAGAAATATACAAAAAATGACCAATAACTACAATTCATCTAATCTAAGAATTGTTGCCAAAAGCATTTAAACTAATATACGACGGCCTCCGTAGCGCAGTTGGTTAGATGCCGCCTGTGAAACGAGAGGCCGCGAGTTCGATCCCTGCACCGAGAGAAATGTTTGTGCGGCCCACAAATATTTCTTCCAGGTCTGGGTGTTTGTGAGGCCGAAAAGTCTCTCGTAGTTCCTGATACCCACGACACAAGACTCGATCTTAGTGTGGGGTCAGGACTATGTATGTGACTGTTGGGTGTTATTTATTATTATTATTTAAACTAAAATATTCCGTAAATCATGAAAATTCGTTATATAAGTAAAAGACTACTATAATATCACCCTCTCTAACCTTCAACAAAACGAATAAGTTCCTGAAATATAAAACCACATAACTACTTAATCTTAATATCGCTTGGTAAAACGTGGTAGGTACAGCATGGAGTGACGAAATCGATTTAGTCTTCTTTAAGTGCAGTTTGAACGTCCCTATGGTAAGCCTTGGTTCTAAAATTGAGTCTTCGAACGACAGTTGAGCAGTGTCATCCATTTTCCTATAATTGTACAACAAGTGACTGAATAGTATTATACCCCATGATTTTTATAATCTCTTCGTAGATTTTCGACAATTGCCTGACTATTGTTGGTGTCCGCTATTTTATGTTCAATTATTGTACTAAGGCATAATTGCAATTCTTTATACAACTGTAACTGTCTTGTATTTTCATAACTTTTAAGTTTTAAGATATTTTTGTATATCGCTGCTAATGGTTATAATCCACAGGCTTGTAATAAAACTTAACACTTATGAGAAAATACTTATTTATAATATAATAGAAAATTCTTATGAATATTTTAAATAATCTTCCTTTCTGAACGGCGCTAACATCGCAGTATTTATTAGTAACGTGTGCTGAGCAGATCGTTGAATAACACACGTGAATAGACGAAAATTCTGCGAATCAAACTCTGAAAACAAACGCATCCGAAAGATTTCATTAGAGGACGTTGTTTGACAAACACCAACGCGGTTGATTGCAGTTTTATTGAATTTAGAAGTAGTTTTGCAATGCTCTTCGTGCTAGTTTTGTAGTACATGAAAAAGTTTGGTTTATATTGATTGCAGGAAGCGTCAAATGAGAAGTTACCGTTTTGTTTAGAATTTTCATGTACGATTAGTAAAAAGGTTTTTTTTTTAATTTAATTTAAAAAAGGTATTTTCCGCTAATGCGATTATGTCGCCCAAAAAGGTACTTCAAAGCATTTTTAAACGTTTTTCTGTGCTTTCCGTGTTACAAATACTGCCTTGATTAGGTCATACATGTCACAGTTTTATAACAAAATATTGAATTAAATATTTTGTTATACTGAAGACATGGTTGAATATAATATGTGGGGATCAAACACGTTTATTTACTTTAATAATTTATTTAACTACTTTGCACCTTAACATCATTTTGCAATTAGCACGCCGTGTCAACCTCTAATTTTTATTACAAAACGTCATCCCGCCTTAACTTTCTTTTTGTTTTACCAGGGAACCAAAATTATACAGCCTACATAAATGGCACTATACGCTATTGGAGGTGGCCTGCAAATGCAGTTGATAGCTATAGCAGTACCCCATCATTTTGTATCTTAATTATCTAACCTATCCAAAGGTTGCCAATTCTAACCATTTTTAGTTTAAAGCGATGTACCTGTTTCTTTTTCTGAGTTTCTTTCTTTTAGTGTGGTGTATAACAAAGTAAGTAAATAAAATATTATCATTTAAGTTTTATTCCTCAAAATATCGACTTATAAGCATATAAATAAATAATATTTTAATAACTTCCAACAAGAACCAATAAATTGTAAATGTTTTATCATCGTGTTTACATTGTAAAGGTAATATTGACAACGTTTGGGGTAAACACGAACGTACGTGACTGAAATACACTAATGAATCAAAATAATTGTTACAAAAACATTTCAATAAAACAAATTCCGCCCATAAACTTGGAATTTGGGGCACGTCTTACTCATTTCTGGGCCGAAAACACCTATACTCGTATTTCACCCAAAAGTTTGGTAATCCCGCAAATTAAATTATTGTTTCGTTCAAATCCGAGGGAAACGAATTGTTGTTATCGAATTCCCGAGTTAAGGGACTATTGCGAATAATTTTTATTGTGATTTGCCGTTTTAACGGTTCATGAAAAGTTTTTGTAATAAAAGTTTTTTATTGCAATAGCAATTAATTTAAAGTTTCATTGAGGAATTTCTACCTTTTTTTCTCATGTTTATCAAGTTATTATTTTCCTTAAAGAAATTAATGTTTCTTTTGAAATTAAAAGAAATTCGTTTATTGCTCATTTAGGCAATTTAATAATAGCTCTTGTGACTAGTCAATACTCATAGTACTTTTATATTTGATAAACATATTATGTTGTAATAATATTTACATTAAATTAGCTTCTTTCGCGGTAAACATATTGATTGTATTTACTGGTGGTAGGTCTTCCATATGTGAGGGGCCGTTTAAGTAGGTACCACCGCAAAGTCTATTTCTCCCGCCAAACAGCAATGTAAATACCATGTTGTCTTTCGGTTTGAAAGCCTTTGTAGCCAGAGTAACGATGATGGCAAAGATGGCGGACGCAGTGGAATGCCAAGCATTGCTTTGTAAATCAAGGTGTTGTTTGGTTTTGCTACTGTTCATGAGCTGTCGTATCGCTTACTATCAAGTGAACGCCAAGCTCGTCTCGTCTTTCAGTGAAATAAAAAAAACTATTTTATGGTATCAAATACATTTTGACGGAAATTCATTATCAATATCTGAGTGGACCATGACGACGACAAAACAAAACAATACGAGGCTTAGTGATTTTAAGTAATAAACATGCACCAGGCCGGCATGGTGAACTATAAACATATAACTATAAATGTTATTTATTTATTTATAATTCTTTATTGTACACAAAATATATTAAAATAATATAAGTACGTACAAACGGCGGCCTTATCGCTAACGGCGATCTCTTCCAGACAACCTTTGGATGGATTCGAATGAATAGGAGAAGGAAAATCGAAGATTAGTCATTAAAAAGGAAAGGAAGAAAATCATGTACAACTTAAAGCTATATAAATAGGCACTATATATAATTTATTATATATTTATTAATGAAGTACTCTGATTTAAACCACTTGTAACTTTTGTAATAATCACTAAATTGTAAACTGGTTATGAAAAGAGCAACACTACAGTTTCTTCCTCGTTCTTCTCTAGTGAAAACCGTTTTCCGAACCGGGTGGTAGATAAAACATACACGAATGCATCTAAATGATGTAGAACATTCTAATGGATTCAACAAATTATTTACACTTAATTTCATATAGACTGATATCAGTCAATCCTAGAGGAGGCCTGGGCGCAGCTTATCTAACGTGACCATTTATTTTTTGTGCCAGAGCGGGACATCTGTGGAATTAAATAATTATTATATAAAGATTTTGTGTTTTACTAGTTTTCATCATAGAAGATAGAATAACATAAAATAATAGTTATAGTCGTATTTGTCGGATGAACAAATTGTTTCAAAACATCAGATCTAGTTATTAGATAAGTGTGAAACTCAGTATGATTGATTTATATATATTTACGTAATCAAAAATAGGTTTAATTACTACACCACTCGCCTGTATTTTATCACTTGTCCATATTTAATGTGAGAAAAACTATTTCGATAGATGTGTTACTTCTAGGCAGACACATAACGTATCTACTCAATAATTGTGGAAATGTTTGTTAAATCAAGACTGTTTATACGAAAGTGCTGGAATAATACGACCCCACGGTTTTCAGTAGTAGTTCGGTAAAGCATTTCGAGCGGGAAATACATTTCAAATTATCGTTTGGTCTGTTTGCAAGAGCGGGACTATGTTGGGCTTGCTGGGGACACCGGGACAGACTTCCTGAAAGCGGGACTGTCCCGCCTAGAGGCGGTCCGTGACCTGCAGTGGGACCTATATGGGCTGATACAGAGGCAGACAGAAAGATTTTAAAATCACGCAAAACTGTAAGGTCGGGTGTTTGGGAGAGAAATGAAACGTTTGAAGTCCGAGAATACACTGACTTTATTATTACAAAGACACCTTAATATATAGTTTATTACAACTACATCACACCTTCCCTATTATTTAAAAATAAAAAAAAATAAGTATGCTTTTTTTTTTTTTTTTTTTACCCATACATTATAATATACAAACTTCACATATTATTTGACACTAGACATACATTGTGCCTTAAAAACAAATTATTATAAAATTACCTTTATTACAAAATGGTCGTATAAGTACATATAGCGAAATAATAAAATGTGTTTACAATTTTAGACATTTTTATAATGCTTAGTTAAATTTTTATGTACTACATATTCTTTTCCATTTTTCCGAATTTTAACATTACAATTCAAATCTTCAATAACTACATAAGGTCCTAAATATATAGGATCCATTTTATTATCTGACATATTTTTCAATAACAATAAATCACCTTTTTTATAATATACCGGATTTATATTTTTATCATACATGGATTTTCTCTTTACTTTGCTGTTAATTAAATTACTATGTGCATCTCTTTGAGCTAGCTGAAGTCTATACTTTAGTTCAAGGGCATAGTTGTCGTGAGCATATAAAGGATCTACGATGTTGCCGTCTAAATTACTCGGTAACATACAACGCTTGCCAAAAACCAATTAATGTGGTGTGTACTTGGTCTCCGTATGTACTGTATTATTATAAGAAAAGCACCAATATGGCAACCAAGTACTCCAAGCATTTGTTTGATTCTCACAATTTAACCTTAGATACGCACCCATCGTTTTGTGATTATTTTCCAACGCTCCAACACTTTCATGATGATAAGCTGTGGAGGAAATTTGATTGATTTTTAAGATTTGGCATATCTCTTTCATAGTACTTGATATAAATTCTGACCCACGATCAGTTGCTATCTCTCTAGGTATGCCATATCTTAAAATAAAATTCTCGACAAAAGCACGGGCTACACTTACCGTATCTTTGTTGTACAAAGGGTAGGCTTCTATAAATTTTGATAGTTCGCATTGCAAGGTCAAAATATACCTGTAATTATGAACATCTTTTGGTAATGGTCCTACTATGTCTAAATATACCTTTTCTAGAGCTGAATTAGCCGTAGTTGTGATTTGCATAGGTTGCCTAGTGTGTATAGAGTATTTCTGTTTTTTACATTGTTCACATTTAGATACATAATCAACGACATCTTTTTCTAAACTCGGCCAAAAGTAGTATCTTTTTATATTATTTGACATCCGCCTAATGCCCGCGTGGCCACTTGTGGGCAATAGGTGAAAGTCATTTAATATCACGCGCCTATTATCTAAATTATTTATTCTTTGGACGCCACTAATTATACTAATACGCGGTCCGGACCATTTGTCGTAACTCTTTACTTCATTTATAAGTCCACTAATAAAATCTTTATTATCATCATTTCTTAATATGCATATATCATTTATCGCTAACTTTGCGCATAAACATAACAAGTCTCTCACCAATTCGACTCGCGTAATCGATGATCGAGATATTGTTTGTAAATAAATCATGGACTTACTGGGCGCATATATAAAATTCTTGTACCTTTCTACAATTATTCCTTCTTTTAATAAACTTCTTACTTTCCTAGGATTTATTAATGAAAGTTCGGTAACATTTTTCGGTTTTTTAATTATTTCCACCACTCTTGGTTGATCAGGCCTCGAGTGTGTGTCCATATTATCCACCGATAAATTATTACCGCTCTTATTACACTTCGTATCTAATGCCCGTAACTGTCCTCTAGTCATTACATTCGCTATCTGTCCATTCATATATTTTAAATCTTCCGATGTAATAATTATTCGCGATAATGCATCCGCCACTGTATTTGACTGCCCCTTTAAATACTCTATCTCAAAATCGAATTCCTCTAATTGTAGTCTAAACTTCATTAATCTGCTGGATGGGTCCCTCATAGAAAATAAATAAACTAAAGGTCGATGGTCAGTCTGTATCTTGAACCGTCTTCCATATAAATAAGGTCGAAAATACTTAACACTCCAGACTATTGCTAAAAGTTCTTTTTCAATAGTAGGGTAATTAATTTCAGCCTTATTTAAACCGCGACTAGCGTAAGCCACAGGCCGACCATCCCCGTTACATAATACTGAACCGATTGCTTTACCTGAAGCATCAGTCTGTAGTATAAATTCATTGTTAACTGAAAAATTTGGATACTGCAATACTGGCGGGTTTATCAATGCTGATTTTAGCATTTGAAAAGAATGTTCACATTCTTTTGACCATACAAATTTAACGTTCTTGCAACACAATTTATTTAAAGGAAACGCAAGGTCACCAAAATTTTTAATAAATTTCCTGTAGTAGTTAGCAAAGGCGACAAAACGCTTTAATTGTTGCGCATCTTGTGGCCTGGGAAAACTTTTTACAACCTTAATTTTTTCTGGGTCTGGCAAAATGCCTGTGCTTGAAACTATGTGACCCAAGTAAAGTATCTCTTTTTGTAAAAATTTACATTTAGCGGGGTTCAATTTTAAATTTACTTTTCGCAATCTAGCAAAAACATCCAGTAAATTTTGATTATGTGCAGCTAGATTTCTGCCCATAACAACCAAATCATCTTGATATATGAGACATTTTTCATAATTAAGCCCAGACATTGCTATAGTCATCATTCTACTAAAACTATTGGGACTAGATTTTAACCCCATGGGCATTCGAGTCATTTGATATTGATTTTTGCCTGTACTGAATGCCGTACACGGTCTACAACTTTTTTCCAATGAAATTTGGAAAAATCCTTGAAACAGATCTAAATGAGTAAAGTACATTGCTCCTGATAATGAATCCAGTATTTCAGTGATATTGGGTAGAGGGAATTTATCGTCCTGTATAGTATTATTTAACTTACGGTAGTCAATAACGACACGCCATTTTTTAATACCATTTGCATCAAGTTTTTTCGGGACTAATAACAATGGACTAGACCATGCACTTCGAGATGGTTCAATTATTTCATCGCTTAACATATCCCTAATTTGTTTATCTAATTCCGGTTGCTGAGCATAAGGCAGTCGGTAGGGTTTAGTGTAAATGGGAGTAGTATGTGGTTTCAGATCAATTGTCTGTTCATACACAGGTGTAGTGGATAATTTATCACCTGGCAAATAAAATATATCCGGAAATTTTGCGCAAATATTTTCTATCGATTTTTGTTCTTCAATATTCAACCCTCTTAAATTTAATAGATCAAATAAAGTTTTCACTCTTTCAGAATCAACCGTAGTTCTATTAAATTGACAAACAAAATAATCATTTAAATTACTAGTGTTAACTTGAAAATAATTTAATCTAACATCAGTGTCTCTAGTATTTAAAATACGAATAGGTATTTTTCCATCTTTGGGTTTATTAACACTGCTAGCTAAGAACACACCATCACATAACTGTTGATTTGACACCACACACTCTTCTTTTGATTCGATTTCAATATAATGTATTGACTCGCTACGTGCTGGCACCGTTAAATAACAACTTGTCCGATTCGGAAGATAATAATCGAACGACACTTTAACCGACTCGGAGTCATTAGTAAATAATTGTAACTTATTAATTTCAAAATTTAAAACAGCTTTATAACGAATTAAAAAATCTTGACCCAAAATACCATCTGTCCTACAGGGTAAACTTTTAATTACAACAAATTTATGAGGAAATGTATACGAATTATAATTAAGGGTTAAGTAAACATAGCCTTCCGACAGTATATTTCCACCTATACCTTTCACGCTGACTCCCTCTTTATGGTAAGGAATTTGTAAACGCTCCAAACACTCTACCTTTATTGCCGATATAGATGCACCGGTATCAATTAGCCAGTTATGATTATGATTACGAATAGCAAATGAGACTTTGTTTAAATTGTTACATGATAGGATGACATCAGTCACGAAAAAAATGATTCAATGATTCATTATTCGAAGTGTCTGTTGCTACCTGGTTATCACTTGTTATGACATTCATGTTTCTTTGTAACCCGATTCCTCGGCCTCGATTACCCTGTTGTCGGTACACTGTGTTACGAAAATTATTATTAACAAAACGAAAACGATTGTTACCATTTCTACGATGGTTATTATTATTAGCATGATTATACGGTACCTGTGGCCGCTGACCTCGTTGTTGGTGCGTGTATGCATTCTGCGTATGATCCCTTGCTCCAAAGCTGCGCCGACCTCGATATCCTCGTTGACCTCTTCTTCCTGAATAATGAGATTGTCCATACATACCTATAATCTCCGTTGAACTACTTTGAACGGGCAACTCTTCATCTTGAGCCCCCTGGATTGCTTCTGTTAAAGAAGAAAAATTACGCGCGGCAATAATTGTACTTAGGCGACGATCCCGCAAGCCGTCGGCAAATCGCTTAATCGCTAGCTTTTCGTTTAATGGTTTCAGAACATTATAGTTGTTTGAATCACCATCGGCTTGTGAGATAGTCAAGTTTACGAAGAGTTCCGATATCTCCTTTCCATAATCTGAAACAGTTTTATTATTCTGTCTACAATGTTGTAATTTTGTTAGGATAGCCGTATAACTTTTTTGTGGTATTAATAATTTACGCATATCCTTTATAAGCTCATCAACAGAGTCATATTTCGGTGACAATAATAACTTAGCATGCTGAGATAACCTGTTTTTCAAGACAAATTGAATTAATTTATTTTTACACATCGACTTCTCTAACACAGAGTTATAGTATTCGATACTTTCGATTAGTTGCTTGGTGTTATCAATACTATCATTCATGACAGGCAATAAATACAACGCCGTTTTTAAATCGAATGTATCCGTAGCCATAGTGTTCGATGACAGTTCGCCCCCTCTAATTTCACACAAACAATTAATATTTAAAAATAACTTTTCGATCTCCTCGACAATATTTGTAGTCAGAGATATTTCACTATTTGAAAATTTACCTAAATTTTCTTTATATATTTTTAAGTAATTATTATATTTGAATAAAACGGAATTTACCTCTTTTCGTTTCGTCTCTAATATTTGACCGCATCTACGGCTGGGACCGATCTTTATCAAATAAGTTCTAATAGCTTTTAATTCGTTTAATATTATAGCTAAATCTTCGGCCATACCATGTCAATAAGTAAGTACCTACTTTAATAGATACCCGTCATATCTTTATATCGACTTCACATATTGCAACTAATCAAAATTTTAAACTAAAACACATAATTAGATAAATATAGATATCTAAACATTGATTATTACATTACTAAGGTTGCACTGCATACATTTACTTACTATTACACACTGATAACATATGATTAAATATAGGTATATAGGTATATACGATCACGCACATCACTACCGCTTGATTTTTCCGCACTATACCACTCTCGGATACCACTTATCACTGCTTTCACTTAGCTGGATTACACGCCGTAGACATTTTATGTATATAATCGTTCCCCTCTATATGTCGATTACTTCGGTCTTGCCAACCTGTGGATCAGCACCCCTGATCGCCTGGCGCCTTCGCAAGATGCTAGAGTATCGCCTCAATGTCATTTCATTAATGCCACGTTGTATTCGTTTCTTATGGCAATGGTTATACAACTTGTATGCGATGATTAATATACCAATCGCCAATATGGTACATATTACCACCAGAATAGTGTTTGTATTCTCCTGTAGCTGTTGCGTGCGGGCCGTATTGGTACCAACTCCGGCGGTTTGGGCGATCACGACTTCTTCTTTTGAGCTAGAACCACCCATTTTCACAACAGTCGTCCGGAAGAACTTTTTTCACGATCACGAGACGCGTTTTATGCGACGGACTACTTATTGTTCTCTTGTCCATTTTAAAGTCCACAGTAACTTTCCGCTAATTATTGTTTAGAATACTTAGTCCTTATATGGAGTACACGCGCGCGAGCCCGATCCGACTCTTGTTACTGGCAGGGTCGCCATGTAAGGTCGGGTGTTTGGGAGAGAAATGAAACGTTTGAAGTCCGAGAATACACTGACTTTATTATTACAAAGACACCTTAATATATAGTTTATTACAACTACATCACAAAACAATCTGCGGATAAAATCTAGTATGTGTAGTAGTATCCATATTTAAGCAGGAAACGAGCATTTTGTTTGTAATAATTCATAAATTCACGTTTCAAATAAATATTGACGATCATTTGAATTCGTGAACATTTGAAGCTAATATTTGTGCTCGTATTAATTTTATTATTTTGTTATCAATATTTACCTATATTTATTGTATTACGTTTATTCATTAATTTATAGTAAATTGGACATCACGCAAAAAAAAACTAGGAACTATACTTTAAAATACGTGCAACGATCGGCAGTCTTATAACAAAACAGCAATGTCTTACAGACAACCATGGGATGGATTTAAAAGGAGAGAGAGAGGGTAGTGTAAAATATTAAGAATTAAAGGAAAATAATGCAAATTGACCTTTTAAATGTAATATCTTCTTTCTTTAATAACTATAATAAAAGAAGGAATTATTGTCTCAAGCGTTGTGCATGCTCTTGGGTGGCAGTTATCACTTACCACAAGGTGACCAGTTGGTTCGTTTGCTGGAGCTATGCAATAAAAAAAGTTTATTTATTTATTTATATATACTTTATTGTACACCATAAAAAAGGAGCAATAACAGATTAAATACTTAAAACTAAAGACATGGTAACAATTGGCGGCCTTATCGCTAGCTGCGATCTCTTCCAGGCAACCTTTGGATGGACTGGATTAATATAATAAAGAACTAATGGGGCAGTACAGAGGACGAGTTAAAAGAAAATTATACTAGATGTACAGGTTATATATTATGTTTTAAATATAACATACTTATATACCTACCTAAATTATAAATACATAAATATAAAAGTTGTTTACGTTTCCGCCGCCTCTTAGATAAAATAGCACATAATATTACCAAAAGCAATTATTAAAGTCTCCGGGCGATAACGGCAGCTAACGATCATGATATAACATATAACATGAGACAAATAAGCAAAGGAGCTTATTTGTCTTGGCAAACAATAAAAAAAACTATTATCCATTCCCTAAACACCACTTATACTAAACCCGGTACTGACAAAGGGAAAGGGTTTGCCAAAGTTATATCTAAGGTAAATTAGTTAGCTTAATGACATTTCAAATGCGGACAGACCTTGCTTTGAACGAAAATAAAAACAAATGAACATCCTAACGTTTTGTGAAAAGAAAGGCCTCGTGTAATTTTGTTTTGAAGTATTCTTTTATGTTATTATTATTTACGCTGAAAGTAAGCTTGTGGACATTAAAAAAGTTAGAGTCTTGTAACTTGGGATTAACTCTGAGATAATCAAGTTAAAGAGAGTTAAAAGGTCCCATCTTAGCAGCTAGTTTGTGCAATTAAATAAAAGCCAAATTTCTTCAAAGCCATAGACAAACATAATGTGTTCGGTAGAATATCTTTAATAATAAAAATATCAAATTTTACCTTTCATTTATTTCCTTTCAGCGAATGAAAGTCTCCAATAGTTCATCAGAAGTGGATAAAACCCGTTCTTTGAAATCCTTTTTTATACATACGTCCGGTAGACTTGCAAACAGATGACCTGATAAAACAAATGAACATCCATGAGGATGTGTTGCCAGACTATCAAATCGGAAGGAACGGAAGGATAAAGGATAATAAGAGGGATGGGATATTGGTGATCCGGTAATCTCATTCAGCGAACGAAACGCGACAACAAAGAAACTGAAATACACTAACAACTTCACCATTATTTCTCAATTCTATAACGATGCAAATAATTTTAAACCTTTGACCATAAATGAAATATCTTATTAAGAGCTTAATTTTCAATGTAGAGGATAAATTTAGGCATTCATTCACAAATATTAAGTTACTCGGGATCTTTTCATTAAGAACTTAATTAAAGGGAAGTTTAGTCAAACAGAGTGAATATAATTAAGATGAATTTCATTTGACAAGAGACACGCGCCTTTCAGTCCATTTCATATAAACTGTTTAGAATTTCGCTTGACGAAACAAATTCTAATTTAGTTTATGAATGGGATAATTAAGTTTTAGTGTCTGAAAGCGCTGATTACAGTCTGAATTTGTTACATTCAGGAAGGCATCTGATTTATCGAAGTTAAAATATTTTTAGTGGTTTGTTTGCAGGTATGTATATTGTTTATTATCAATACTGTATTCCTGTTTAAAATTTTAAACAAAAAATTATATTTTACGTGAGCGTTTTAAATGAGCAAAAACACAGGCAAGCGAAATGTCAGACGCGCACAAAGTGGACGGACGAACTGGCTAAGGTTGCGGGAAGTCGCTGGATTCAGGTCGCTTCCAACAGGTCGATGTGGAGATCCTTGAGACTATGTTCAGTAGTAGATTTCCAGTGGCTGACATGATGATGATGATGATGATGATGACAACTACTTATGTTTTGTTGTTGGTTTCACTCAAAGAATAGTATTTGCCTTGCTGAACCACCTAAGTATAGTATATCTGATTAACGCAAAGTATTTATGTGGCTAGTGGCTAGCAATAATAATATACTTCATATTTAGGTAGTCCATTGTTAATAATAATGTCATGGCAAGCTGTTGAAAGCGACCTGAATCTAGTTGTTTCTTGCGATTTATAAGGGCATCTGTCCTTTTTGTATATGGCTTAGTAGGTATCTACTTATCTACAGCCGATGCCAATAATCAATCGAAAAAATTATATTGAAGTCAATCTGGATTGTTTTCGATTTGTCATTTACCATGTTGCCATGGGTTTTTCACTACTGAGATTGATTATTGGTAATATATTATCAGAAAAAAGATTGAGCTGTCAATCTTAAACGGCAAATTTTGGATTGGGATTGTTTATTGGCAGCGGCTGCTAATAGTGATTGAATCTGCTTAATGATAATTAGGCCTAATGTTGTTTTCAGTTTGGGCAATATTAATCATATGACAACACAGAAACTCCTATACAATATATTAAAACTAGTTAACCCTTAAAGTTTGTAAACCCTTATCTCTGTCGTAACATAAAGCGGATGATAGTTTGCTGGCACATCTGACCCAATCCCTTCTAAATGCGCGTAAGTAAAGCGTTCAAAATCAATCGAGTATGACTATGGTAATGATTTAGATATAAAAACTCTCATTTTGACATACGTAAGTTCGTTCTTTTGGCAATTGTTTTTTGTTGTTGTTATGAATGGCGAGACCAGCATGCTATTCGCCTGATGGTAAGCGATACGATCGCTTATGGACATTAGTAATACCAACCAACACTATTGTTTCGACATTCCACTACACTGACATAAGATGTCAAGGCTCAATATGTCTAGTAGTTACTCTGGCTACAATATACACAACTGCATTCGTTTTTACATCTTTCTCACAAAAATGTACCTCTGTTAAGCCCCAATAAGAAACTCCCAACCATACCATGAGCAAGGATGGAAAATTACCTCGTTGGACACGTGGAATACGGTTGCTCGCTTCTTCACTACTGGGTGCGTACACCTTATCATTTTGTTAGTTGTAGCTCTCTTCTACGGTAAAAAATGTTTCATCTGAAAAAAGAACTTCCCGATATTTTTTTCAACAAAGCGCGGCATCTCTTCAGTCTCAGGTCCAATAGACGAGCATTTAAACGATGTCCTGTTTTTCTTCGATATGCCCGAAGCTCTAAGTCTTCATTTAACACCCTTTTCACCGTGGTTCTGCTTAACCCCATCTGAAGGGCCAACAGTTTCTGCTTACGTTTGGGATTTCTTTGAATTCGCGCCTTCACAGCTTTTATCACTGCTGGAGTCCTAACAGACGGAGGGCGACCACTTCTTGACCTGTCATCTACACTAGAGTCTTCATTGTATCGTTTGATAGTACGATAAATGAATCTTTTGGTTATATTCAAATTTTTCAGTATGTCAAAAATTTGAATTGGCGCGTAACCGCAACGATGCAACGCAATAACTGCAACACGGTCTTCTTTAAGCGTCCACTCCATATTTTAAAATGAGTAAAATTCTAAAAAGTATACATTTTTATTTTGACGAACAATTCGAATTCAATAAACTTTTTTGAGGCCAGCATTCTAAAAGAAATGTTTTTACTGTGTGACAATACTTATGACCTGACTGTGTACATATAATATTGATTTGAAATGTTATTTATATGTAAAAAGACATAATTTCCATGAATTATTATTTCTCTCTCTCTGCAGCCACCGGAAAATCTTTGCTGAACATAGGCCCCTACCAAGGTTCTCCACATCGACCTGTTGGAAGTATCCTTGATTATTATTTCTACTTCTATATATTGTTTGTAAATTGAAAGCCCTAAGGCATTTGTAAGCTGAGCCCAAGTACACCTACATAACTTCATTGTTCTGTTTGAACTCTAACACTATTTGTGTTGTTTGCATCCATTTTGTTGGATAATGGGAACACGTATATTTTGATACAATGTTTCTTTCTAAATGCCTATTATACATTAACATTTCTTAGTAAATTCGAATTGATAATGACATTATTATTATTTTAATTCATGCAATACTTTTGCCTGAGCAATCAGATTCTTTAGTATCTGATATATGATATTCATGATTCGCTTCTTGTTTTAAAGTCATAAAGTAGTGGTTTTAATTCTCAACCTGGATAAATTTATGTCGTGTGAATTATTTGGTTGGTAAAGTCTCATATCGTAAGCCTCTTATCACTTTTGTAGTGAAAATTCCTCGGAGAAGTATGGATGCAACTAGTAGCACCTCTGCTTACCCTTCTGCATAGATATAGACATAAGTCTATGTGTGTATCATTTATTACATTTCTGTGCAAGCGTATAAAACGAAATTAATATTTTTTACTAGCTGTGGTCATTTTATTTTTTTATTAGTCATAAAGATTATAAAACCGGGAGGAGGATCCTATGTTTACCCTCTTAAGGGGAGTGCCTTATAATGAACAACTTTTTACCATGGTGCTAACTCTGAACCCAAAAAAACAACAATTATTCTACACAAAAATAATCTTTGCTGTCTGTAAAACTGATAATACAGCTGATTCTTTTCTATATTTAAAAAGCATAATAAATAAATATTATAAATAAAGCTTTTAATAAATACTGAGTTTATTTCGTCTAAGCACGTAATGGTTTCCGTCTGACAGCACTGCCGAGGATTTCCGTTCCTATATTGTTTATTATTTCATTCCGTGGCCGCTGCTATCGGAAATTAGCCCTGACAGCTTGACATTATCAAATAAAACACACGCCCATTTGCTGCCTCCTCTCTCCTGTTCAGTGTCGGTAGAATTACATTATTTAGGCGTTTATAATAATAATAAATAATACAGACGGCAGTATTACTGGACACGGCACGCATTGTGAGGCGGTTTGCATTGTCATTTTGTCTTGCTAACCGCCCTCAGCTTGTTATGCTTTACCATCGGAAGGTAATTAAAGGTATGTATATTTTTTATAGTTTATATGTGTAAAAAAAATGTATTTTAGTACATTATTTATTGTAGATTACTATTATTTCATTTATGCTCTAGACTGCCCTTTCGTTCTCCTATTTAAATATCAATCCCATGGTTGCCTGTGAGAAATTACCTAGTGTAATAAGGCCGCCACTTGTACTATTATTATTATTTTGTCATTTCTTTGTTGTTTTACTGTAGATTGCAAAAAAGAATTGAATAAATAAATATTTGATTGAATATAGATACCCAAGAAAAGATTCAACTTTATGAAAAATATTTTGTAATTTAAAAAATATCTTGGTTGCTTTTAGGGAGATTGTAATCACAGAAAACTAACTTGTAATAAAGCAAAATGCCTAAAGCTTCGACTTTAAAAGATTTCGAATAAAAAAATGTATTTGCGAGTATATTGTGAATGCTTATATTATGTTTGAAAAAAATACAGAACAATAAAACATTTAAGCACAATTCAATTGCAAATACATGAACTAGTGAAGTTTACACAGTTAAAATAATATTATCAACATGACTGAACTGTTTTCTTATCTTCGAAAATTTGGTATCATCATTGGGGTGGAGATTTTTATTTAATTATAATTGTCTTCTTTGGATAAACACGAGTTATGATTTGTTAGCTAAACGTTATAAGAACCAAATCCTAACTGTTGCGCTTGTAAATCGTTTTAATTTATTATGAATTTACTGGATGTCTTTTAGTAAATGGTTTATTTTTTACATGAAATGACTGAAACTGTAGGAAGTTGAGGTAATAGGGCCAAGTTCTACTTTCGTTTGGCAAACATAGCGATCGATATTGCCAAGTTTCTTTCATAAATAGCGTCTGAAATCATATTTGCTGAAGCACTAGCCAAAATGTAGCAGATTTGTATATAATCTAAAAAGTTTTGTGTTATAAATCCTGTCGTATTCTTTGGCAATTCAATTTGTTGTTTTTCTGTGAGCCAGAAACTAGTAGAGCAACACGGCGGAACATTATAGACTTAGAACATTTGTATTCAACAAAATTTCTTTTACACATAATTGGAGTTATTTAAAGTAGATATTGTGAACATATGCGTACGTTCAATGAGTAATTTAATAATTTGAAAAATAAATACATTACCATACCTGAATTAAGAGCGCGGTAGAATGATAAACATTGCTTTGTAATTAATTGACGTTGTTTGCTTTTGGTACTTTCCATGTACGTTCATAATAAAAAATAAAAAAATTAGATAATATATTTTTCGTTATCATTTATGACCTTCGCTCGTGAACAAAAGCTGCTTTCAAATGCCGCCGTTTCATATCAATGTTATCAGTAAATTATTTTTTCATTGCATTCAACCAGTGACAAACCACGATCCGTTGTTTAGGCGTAATATTGATTTTTCGTTTAGTATTAGTCATAAAATCAGTTTGAGTATTATAATACTGGTGGTAGGCCTCTAATATGTGTAGGGTAATATGTGGGAGGCCGCCTGGCAGCAGTATTAATTCATTGTTGTGTTCTGTTTTGAAAGATATATTAGCCAGAATAACTAAGACTCACCACAGTACGTTTCAGAATGGCGAGCGCAGTGGAACGCCAAGCACTGCTTTGTAATCCATGTAATTGTTTGGTTTTACCATTGTCCATGAGCGTTAATATCGCTTAGCATCTGGCGAAATGCACGCTCGTTTCATCGTCTATTGCAATAAAAAATATATCAATTACTATGATTCGTTCAACTGTATAATGGGGCACTCAAACAAACAATTTTAAAAAGTCGCCTTCACTACACAGGACAGACAAAGCGACAAGCAGTAGTCATGAATCAACAATTTGATTGAGTTGGTAATATCTGCCACACTTAGAAGGTGTATTGGGGAACACAGAACGTATATTTTGCGCTGAAGCTGTAATTAAATTGTCATTATAGTTCGCTATTCTGCGAAAATTCCGTCTTCGGTCGCTAGTCCTCTGTGTGTAGTTGGCTGCACCACTGGTCGGCAATTTTATTCTTTAACCTCGACAGATTTTGACTGTAATCTTTAAGCCTCTGTAATAGTAAATTCCAGTGAGAAATATTCTTCTGGATAATATAGTCACAATTATTATCAGAATTCAATACAGCAGGTTGTTAGATGAATTACATGAATATATCGCTGTAAAGCGTGTACAAAGCTTGTTAAGGAATTTTCACATGTATGCACAAAGTATTCACTCGATAGCTTTCCAGCTTTTCAAATACATTTCAATACTCGCATAAAAGGTTTTGTGAACTGCACGTGGAGAGCTGTCCAGAAATATTTTTATAGTGAATCTGCTGTGCCATGCCCTTTGTATTGCGGGATATTTTCGGACAGTTGCGGGTTGTATTAAAGTTTTTGAATGGAATATTTCGTGGTTCTGTTATAGGAATTGATAAAAAAAGATGCATTGCGAACTGAACTTTTCAGAATGTATGTCAATTGTTAGTATGTAGATTGGTGCACCCCTAACTACCTGAACAATATAAGTTGATCTGAAATTCATTGTATATAAGTTAATTATTGTACCATCTGTTGGTGGATTATGTAAAATGTTCAGATAATAATAAATGCACCCAACAGCCACAAACATGTTATCTTGACCCCACATTAAGATCGAGTGTTGTGTCGTGGGTTTCAGGAACTACAAGAGACTTTTCGGTCTCACAAACATCTGTACTTCACACAAATATTTGGTTCGGTGCGGGGATTGAACCCGCGGCCTCTCGTTTCACAGCCGGCGTCTAACCAACTGCGCCACGGAGGCTGTCATCATCATGCCATGTCGAATAAAATTAAATAAAAAATAAACATACATTAACTCGACCCTTTTTCCCAGAAGCAGGGGCTTGCAGAGGTGCAGTCAGGATACCTACATTTCACCTTGTATTTTCCGTCCCACGATGTGATGTCGCATGCCTACCGTCATATCGAGCACAAATTCATGACTCAGGACTAACAATAAATAAAAAATCTGATATCTCTTTGCTTGACCCGGGATTTAGACCCGAGACCTCAAATCAAATCATATATATATATTTTCAAACGTTCATTTCTGCTACCACAGCTCAGCTTTGCAATCTTACCGTAGTATAACTATGCCACGGTTGTATCTTCTAATTTAATATTGCGTAGAGATGAACTGGTCTGTATTTAACATTTTTGGGAAGCTTATATATTATACTTGACATACGCCCGAATACTGGAACCCAACTTAAATATAAGTTGCGCTTAACTACGTTAATCCCGATTAAATGTACTGGCTAAGTGGGCCGTGCGCTGTTAAGAGCAACTTATTATTTAAATGGCGTTCCAGTATTCGGGCGAAATAAATATATTTTATTACACAATTTTAATTTTGTTTAAAGAAAATACATTGCAGTATTTTCTAGTCTAGGCTGTACGTAGCATATTAGCCTGTTGTATAAAATAGCCGAATAACATAAGAAAAATTAATCTGTTGACAGCCTTCGTGGCGCAGTCGGTTAGAAGCCACTTGTGAAACGAGGGGCTGCGGCTTCGATCCCCGCATCGAGAGAAATGTTTGTGAACACAAATATTTCTTTCGGGTCTGAGTGTTTGTGAGACTGGAAAGTCTCTCGTAGTTCCTGATACCCACGGCACAAGACTCGATCTTAGTGTGGGGTCAGGACTATGTATGTGACTGTTGGGTGTATTTATTTAATTTTAGTTGTGTATGAAGTTATCAATCCGTTTAATATTAAGTTATTTTATGCATAATTACCAAACAAAATAAATGAATCTTCAAACATAAAAATAAATATTCCTCTATCCTTAAAATTAACATTCTATGTCGTGGGTATTAAGAACGGCAAGGCACTTTGGTTTCACAACACAGCCTCGGAACAAATATTTGTGGACGTAGACTGTCGCTCTTTACGTTATAGGGGCGCACAGAGAGCAATAATATGTTTAATAGCTTTTTGTAAGTTTAAGTCATTGAGGTAGTATACTACTAGAGCGGACATCGAGAACAAAATCTGTGCGCATGATGCGTGCATACGGGTACACATTGAAGCGAGAGGGAAGATAAAGTAGCATTACTTCGTAGGCGTGACAGAGACAGAAATAGAATGTACCCTTCATTTTGTTACAAACATTTTGTTTGCAGTGTCCCCTCTAGTATATTATCTCAATGGTTTAAGTTATATTTTGCTTGCAATACGTTAATTTTAAGGTATCCTTTGGGATGTAAGGCTGGTTCTTGTAGATAACAGTAATAAATAATACAATATTACTAATGAAAATTTAAATCGGACTAAAAACATTAATTACGCACCTCGTGTCCTTTTTTTTAGGTTGTTCTGTTTACATCATTATATTTAACGTTAATCGACTAATCGCAGGCTTTCCAATGGCCATGAAATTATCGATTATTCAAAATTCCTCGTACTTATTGTGGAAATTGTAGATAATGACAATGTAACAACTGCCTAACAACACCGAATGGGCTTTTACGAGCCATCCGCCGTGTCAAGATAAGATAATAAATTACTTTAGATATACTTTATCCCCGAATTATATCCATAGCGAAAACTAAGCCTTATATTATAAGCCTATAGCATTATTTAGTAATAATACTCAAGGACAAATTTAGGTTGCATCATGTGTTGTGTTCTGTTCTGTATCAGCCCATATACGTCCCACTGCAGGGCAAGGGCCTACTCTACAATCGAGAGTACGATTGAGAGTGGTTAGGCCATATAGTCCACCACGCTGGCCTAGTGCGGGTTGGCGGACTTACATACCATAGAAATTCTTATAAATCGCTATGGTATAAAGGTTTCCTCACGATGTTTTCCTTCACCGTTTTAGTGCGTGGTGATTGACTATCAATACACACATGACTCCGAAAAGTCAGAGGTGTGCCCTGGGATTCGAACCCGCGACCACCGTGAACATGTTGGCAGCCGCGTCTAGTCCGTTTACCAACAGGCCACCACGCACTTCAGTCATCATCAGTCATCAGTGAAATACAGTGTAGGGGTGTAATGACTCGTCCAAAATCGATATAAGTCTATTTGTAAATATTAATATGATACTAAAAGCTAAAAAAGTTAAAATAAAAAATATATAAATGTGAAAGAAATTGTGAGGAAGTTTCGAAGAAATCATTACCTACGAAACAATATTTGCTCTAATGAATACAAAATTACCTATTTCATGTAATTTATTTTATGTGGATCGTATTACTGTTTACTTGTTTTATGAGATAAGGCTTTCAGCTGATATTTTGGGGGAATAATATTAGATATGCATATAATATTTTTGTGTGAATTTATGTCCCGATACTTGCGTAGTTAAGCGCAACATAATATTGAAATGGTGTTTGAGTATTCCGGCATTAGTCTCCCGATTTTTAAATATCAGAAATGAATATATATAGTGAGATACTGATACTGGTGGTAGGTCTCTTATATGTAAGGGGCCCCCTGGGTAGATACCACCGCAATGTTTATTTCATCCGCCAAACATCAGTATAAGTGCACTGTTGTGTTCCGGTTTGAACAATACTGTACTATTAGATATATTGAGACTAAACATCTTCTCAGCATGGCGAGCGCAGTGGAATTCCAAGCATTGCTGCAGTCCATGAGTGGTCGTATCGCTTACCATCAGGTCAAAGGCCATCGTCTCGTCATCCATAGCAAAAAAAATATGCAAAAATGTACCTGATGGTTAGTGCAGTGAAGTTTGGATGAAGAGAACCATCACCAACCATTGGTGGTAGGGAACCATCTTTGGTCGAAACAATTTTTTTTTTTATGACATAGGGTCGGTAAGCGAGCACACAGGTCATCTAGAAGCCGAGTCGCCAAGAAGAAAAAAAAAATCAAATCCGCGACAAAATTCGTCAATGTTTTATTTTATTAGACAATTTAAGCAATATCTAAGCTGTGGGAAATAATTAAGACTCCTAACACGTGCCCTCGCTGTTAAACTGAAATGGCTCATAACTCAGTGTTCCTTGTTTTATCGACGAGTGCTTTATACCCCGACGTCAGCGGGACCGCTTAACCCACTTTACCAGGTAAATCGCTTTTTTACAATATTTGGACATCGTGACTGGAAAATCAAAATGTTTGGGTACCGCTTATCGGAAGGTTATTTGCTGCATCAGAATAAATTGTGGTTGTGTTCAGTTCGTTCGATAAATATTTTGTGTTATTAATTTCATGCCAACCTAAATAGATTTTATTTTCATCCTTAAGCTCAAACTTCTAGCTAGAGTATTTATAATATAGAGAGAGCGCTGTCATACATTTGCGTCTTCAAAACCGTAGATATTTTCTGGTTCGTGTGGTTGGTAGCGCTTCTATATTGTGTAGTGAAAATTGTATTAATTAATTAAGTAATTAATATAAATTACTATAAATTCGTTTGTTAATCGAAAATGAATTTAGCTATTAGTTTGAGTACAATTATATATACTATTTATTTTTTAATTTTCAAGTAATTCGTGCATGTTTGGCAATCAGTCAAATATCGGTCAACAGGTGAGCAGAAAAAGGTGGTCCGAAACTTTTTGAAGAGACAGTGCTCCCTCTATATTATAAATACTCTAACTTCAAGTAATAAAAGATACTTCGCCAATAAAAGTTGCGAACACCGAAACTACATCTTCAGTGTTGTGGTTATTGGACAACTTTGGGGATAAAACGTTGGATACGCAGTTACCTAGAAGGGGTGAATAATTCAGAAAGGGAATCGGTTTGTAAAACTGAAGGTTGCAGGTTCAGACTCGAGACATAGTGAGGTTTCCAAATTTTTCTTTTTCACTACAATCATATTGTAATTAAAAATGTAAAGAAGTAATGTGGGATGGAACATATAAGGCGAAATGTCGGTGTCCTGGCACCTCCACCTATCCTTTCTGGGAAAATTTATGTACGCAAATGCCACTTTTAAGCTGCAATGTTGCATTGTGGATACAACTGCCAGAGCACGTTTATCAATGGCGGTTACCTATGGGATTCGATAATGGCATATGATTCTCCGCCCGTGTAATATGGCTTTTATTCGGAATTCATATGGATTTTCGTTTACACATTAACTTTTCTACGATTCAAAGACCTTAAAGTCTTCTTGGTATCGGAACGGACTGGAATGTTAATCATCTTCAAAATCACAGTTATAATGACCACCATAAATCTTAAACATCAATTATTTAATTATAATTTTGACATAAATATTCAAAATATATAAAATCGAACATTAATAGTGTGCAGTAACCTGAATATTCACATATAACCATAACCCGACGAGGTTGGATAGCAATCACATTTCTGCTTCAAAACTTCAAACCGACTTCAATTTATATGTTGATATTCCTCCGATAGTTTTTAATCTTGCGCTACGAACTTGGCCAACGTTCAGTAAACATGTTTGAGAACGAAGATATGGAGAAAATTTAAAAGATTGCTCTTGAGACGCACATAGTACATCTCAATAAGGATTACGTATAAATATTTGAAGTGTTTTGGACTATTTTAAAGAAGCGAGGATCGTAAATGGTGAACGTGGACTAGTAAATGTAGTTTTGAGTTTTACTGTAGGTTAGTATGTGTTTGAAGTGGTAATAATTAATTTAAAGGAGAAAGTATTTTCTGTAGGTGCACAAGAAAACGACTAGGTATGATAAGTGATGTAGGTACGACTAAATGTTGGTAAGAGTGAATGAAAAATTGTAATTATAAATGACGATACTTAATGACTTCGGTGGCGTAGTTGTACTACGGCACGGTTACAACGCTGTGGTTTCGAGTTCGAACCTCGGGTCGGGGAAAGTGATATTGGATTTTCTAAGAGGAACCACTGCCTACCCGTCCGTGGAAAAAGGTGTGAGTTAATGTATCTATTGGGATCAGACCAGAGATGGCTGCCAGCATGTTCACGGTGGTCGCAGGTTTGAATCCCAGGGCACACCTCTGACTGTTCCGAGTCATGTGTGTGTTGATTGTCGATCGCCACATATTATAACCGCGAAGGAAAACATTGTAAGAAAACGTGCATACCATAACGATTTGATTGATTTGATATAGTGAGTGAATATTTTTAACAGAAGGGGAAAGAGTCAAATGGTCACAGCTGCCCATTATCACAAATGTATGCACCCAACAGTTACATACATAATCCTGACGCCACACTAATCAATTCTCGTGTCGTGGGTATCAGAAATGACGATAGACTTTTCGGTCTCACAAACATCCAAACCCGATACAAATATATAAATATTTACACAAACATTTGTCTCAGTGCGGGAACCAAACCCGCGGCTTCTCGTTTCACAGCCAGCATCTAACCAATTGCACCACGGAGACTGTCAAAAATACATTTATTATAGAAATATATTACATCAATATGTTTTCATCAATTATATTGAAGCTATTAACGTTATTAGTTGTTACATCAACAACCATTCCATAAATCTTCATTTCAACGAATCTCTACTAATGGGGCATTAATTTGTTTGATTATTTTTGTTTTCGCATCTTTGGCACTTAAATAGATTTATCAGTCTATATAATGTATTGCTAAAGCAATATCAATTGTATTTTTTTGTGATCAGTAGCAATAAAGTTATATGAGAATTGAGATGCAAAGATGAATTTTATAATTTTATGTAAAACTCATGTAGGAGATTTACTGACAATCGCATGTTACAGTTATGAGATGTATATGATTTATTATAATTTGCTTTGGTTTCTGTTACGGGAGTATTATTTGCGGAATTTAAAAAAATATATTAAAAATAATTTACATTTACCCTCATCAACAACTCTCACAAACAACTTTGGAGGCTTTCAGGGGTATAACACATGACGCATGTGTTTAAAATGGACAACAAGGGTAATGTTAAAGATAAATCTTGAGGATATTTTTATCCTTAAACACGTGAAATTAACAATAAATAAATATAACTCAGAGGGCAAGCATTTCTACTGAAATTGGGTGTACTTTTCCGTAGTAGGCTCTGGAAAAATTAATACAAGACGGGTAACTATTCGTAAGATAAAAGTCAAACAATTTAGTATTATTACTGATAATCCATGTTGCGCCGATCCCATGTTAATAATGGTTACGAACAGTTTGAAGAATAATTCCTTAGAGAGTCTTCTACACTTACCTTCAATTGAACCCTGGTTTGTTTGCCTTTTCTGCTCTAAACATTGAGATAATATACTAGAGGGGACACTGCAAACAAAATGTTTGTAACAAAATGTAGGGTATCCGCTCCTTCTATTTCTGTCTCTGTCGCGCCTACGAAGTAACATTATCCTCGCTCTCGCTTCATTGTGTACCCGTGTGCACCCGCGTATTGTGCATACGCAGAGATTTTGTTCCCGATGTCCGCTCTAGTATAATACCTCAATGGCTCTAAATATTATCACTCTGGAAGGGACGTACATGTTTCTCCTGCAATGTCACTAATTACACATAATCTGTATTAGCCCATATACGTCCTAATATAGGGCACGTGCCTCTTCTACAATTGAGAGTACGATTGACCGTGGTTAGGCCATATTGTCCACCACGCTGGCCTAATGCGGGTTGGCGGACATTACATACCATAGAATTTACACATAGTGATAATGATACAATTTGATATTATTGAACGTTGGTATTTTGTGAAGCAATGATTGTAATTAATATCCATAGCTTAAAACAGATTTAGTGCGATTATATCAAAAGAATATTAGATGATTTGATTGTTCTCGAATATCCGATCATAAATAATTTCGTAGTCGAAGACACATCAGATAAAATGAAGTCTTTGTCATTCGGGTTGAGCAATTTGCACTGCAATGCACCTGATGACGATCACATTGGTATATAGAACATTGAATGCCGAGAGATAATTGCCTCTCGCGTAATCATGACAGTCAGTTTAATTGATTATTCAGCGACTTAATAACGGGTAAATACGGTGAATAAATTTATGAGAACATAATGATGTCTATAAATATCTTAGTACTACTTCAGACACTTTCTTGTCTTTTAAAATTTTGAAATAAAGTTGTAACTTACTTCAAGTCTCACTCCCAGCGCGTTTTATATGTATGACTTCAATAAAGAATGTAATTTTCAAAATTCAAATTTTCAAATTCAAAAATACAAATATTAAGAAAAAGCTTACGTTTATTTATGGAGTTTAAGTAATGTTTTCGTAAATATTTAAGAAGATAAGTCTCATACTTAAGTAAATCCGATTGAGAACGATTTCTTTTTAGTTTTTTATTTAGAAAATAAACTGAAACTACAGCATACAGATTCTTTACTCAAAATATTTGTACGTATTTTATCTTTAAAATACTATTTTTTTTGGAATTAAAGAGGAATAAATAAGTCAAACAAAGGACTCGTTGAAAAATCTTGAAATTTATTTACAATATATACAAACACTGAAAAATGTTTCAAATGCATTTTAATTATAGTTATGTCTACATACAAGAATATATCTTTAAGCATACAAAAGGGATTCTTAGAGGAAATTCTAAAAAAATTCAATAAATGAGAAAATCAATGATATTGGTAATAATATTGGTAAAATTTATTAAGCAAAATATCATATACACAACATAATTTAAAACGATTTGACAACATTTGGAAATTAGCCAAAGTCGAAGGATAAGGCCGTAGGCTTAATCTCTGAACTGAAACAAAATTTACTTTGATCGACTAATCTCGTTTCTATCTAATCTGCTGTGGAATAGGAAAGTCTACTTTAAGCTCCATTTACACAAGGTTAGTTTCTCGCCTCGAAGATTATCGTAAGGATATAAAATGCATTTAGATTTATCAAACACCATAATGGTTTAAATAAATTAAAATATATTTAAATGTCACAAACCGTGCGTTCCACTTGACGGTCGCAACACCCATCCAAAGGCGACGTCTGAAGATGCATATGTTGACATGTAGAGGAGGCATTAAAATAAGCTTGGGGTAATTTGAATGACTGGTAGAATGTATAGAATATTTATATGATATCAATTAAAATAAAAAAAAGGAAAAAAATAATTTAATAAAGATATTGATACCCTATATATGAAGTGACGTGTCAATCTGATAGCTTCTGAGAAATAATAAAAATGTAAACGATATATAGATCCGTAAGAAAGATTTATTAAGCCGTAACATTTGATGGTTATTAATTTAAGACTTCAGTCACAGGGGAAAACTGTCCTGCCCTCACACCTAGCACTGCAACTCCTGTAATCCAGGATCAACAGTAGAACGCCTTGTGATGACACCGAGCATTGAAACTCGGCGAGTCTCCGGGAATGTCTAACTTGTCTTTAATCCGCAACGAAATCAATCAGAAAGTTAAATTACTAGGAGTTGGAATAAATTATTCTCCACTACATCTTCTTTAAATAAACTTTAACATTTAAATACGTGATTAGTTCAATTATTTGCAAATGATATTGTTAGTAGGCTTGAACGTTGAATGGGAGTAATGAAACCGAATTATTGCGTGAATGTGGAATCCTCGTGTCATGTGGAATTTGAACAAGTTGCTCGGGAATTTAATTTACTACTTGTGTAAATACAGAGGCGTGTTTAATTAAACTTAGTAAGATGATTATTTCGTGTGTTATACGATTGTGGGTGCTAAATACACACAACATAGATATCAAAGTAAGTTAATGTAACCAATGTGGATGAATAATTAATGACGCCCGTTTACAAGTCGGGCAGACGACCAAGTTATGGTTGCAGAGTCCAACAGGTCTATGTGGAGACCCTTGGAGTAGGCCTATGATCAGCAGAGGAATTCCTGTAGCTGAAGTGAAAGAAACAGAGAGAGCGAGCGAGCAAAAGAGAGAAAGAGAGAGAATAATAAATAATGCAATTACTAAGGATGCTGAGAATATGTACGGTTATGTTAGGTTAGTGTGCGAAGTGCGTGGTGGCCTGTTGGTAAACGGACTAGACGCGACTGCCAACATGTTCACGGTGGTCGCGGGTTCGAATCCCAGGGCACACCTCTGACTTTTCGAAGTCATGTGTGTATTGATAGTCAATCACCACGCACTAAAACGGTGAAGGAAAACATCGTGAGGAAACCTGCATGCCATGGCGATTCATAAGAATTTTTATGGTATGTAAGTCCGCCAACCCGCACTAGGCCAGCGTGGTGGACTATATGGCCTAACCACTCTCAATCGTATTCTCGATTGTAGAGTAGGCCCGTGCCCTGCAGTGGGACGTAAATGGGCTGATACAGATGTTAGGTTATGGTTATGTTAAGCGTGAATTTAAATAAATAAATTAATACCAATAGAGGGGAAAAAGGGGAGGATGAGAAGGCATTGCTTAGTGCAGGTTGCGTACAGGTCTTCGTTTATGTGTAGACTTATGAGTCTTTATGAAATAAATAAATACATCATGGAGTCCTGGCCCCACATTGAATAAGTTGTAAGTTATATAACGTGATGCCTCCATCATTGTAATTTGTTAATATATAAAAAAAACGGATCTTAATCCTGTTGTTCAGTTAGTTTCAATTGTATTTAAATAAAATGGAAGAGAAACTCACAAAACTTTTGATGCAAAATAGTTGCTATTAATAAATGGTTAACAGCGAAAGATTAATCTTTAAGTATAAATTTTCATTTTGACATGTGTATGTCCCAGTTGGCGTCCTAACCACATTCAAAATTAAAGGCGAGTACCTGAGCCAAGACTCAAGGACTCTTAAATCATCTTTTAGTGAAAATATTTTGTTACTATAAAAATAAACTTCTCAGATAATTTAAAAGACCTCTATCATTATCAAAGGAGACTATTTAATGGGCGTGCTTCTTATTTTGTTTACTTCAAAAGGCTTTATATCAAAGACAGTTGTTAGATATACAAAAAGATAAAGCCACACAACAGTAGGTCGTGACATTGTGAGGTAACGCTTTTATGCAACATTTATAACATTTATAAAAGAAGCGGTTATAAAGAAATCTTATAGAATACAACTTGGACTTACATGAGCTGTACAATAGTTTATGTTTCCATTTATTAAACAGAAAGATAGTAATTATAACGTAAATAAGAGACAACTACTGGCTCCAAGTGCTTTTAATAGATGCAAGACAAAGTAACTACAATTTATCTTAGATAAGTTTATTTCAATTCTAATAGGCAATCCACCGGGGTCGTCAGTCAACGCAATATAGACCTACTAATAACTAAAACTAAAAATAAATACAAACACGCTACACTAAGATCGAGTCTTGTGTCTTGTAGAAACTGCGAGAAACTTTTGGGTCTCACAAGCAAATACCAGTGGATAATACAAATATTTGCTTCGGTGCGGGGATCGAACTCACGGCCTCACGTGTCACAGCCATAGTTCAGCTAACTGTGCCACGGAGGCTGCCAGGATATATATTATATAGAGGCTGAATATGGTACGCGACACACTTAGGAGGATATATACGGCAGATTTACACCTTGTAGATTGATATAAGAAAGTCATCGGAAATTTGAACAAGTCACTTTGGAAATCGTTGGAAGAGACCTGTGTTGATTTTTTTTTGGTGGAAAATGACGTTGAAGATTCGATGACAATAGAGCGGATAAGAATTAAAGAACGATATTATTTCCAACTTCTACTAATTTCACTTTCTGATTAATTTCGTTGCGGGTTAAAGACAAGTTAGACATTCCCGGAGACTCGCCCAGCTTCAATGCTCGGTGTCATTACATTGCGTGCCACTGTTGATCCTGGCTCACAGGAATTACAGTGGTGAGTATAAGAGCGGAATAGTCTTCAATAGAGCGGATAAGAATCCTCAATTTTCATCACTTGAGAGTTTTAAGCGATGTATATGAAATAGAATATGAAATTGATTTTACCACCCACAAATAAACAGAGTTGTGCAAACAGCGTTGGTAAACAATAGTTCAAACTTTAAGTCTTTGAACACCTGTTTATGTTTGCGCCGACCTGGAATCGGCTCTGCGGTTTCAAACCCGATGTAACCTCTGACCTATTTGGTTGTGTTCAATGCCAAGCTGCAACGTTGTGGCGAAAATTAACTCTGTTGTGAATATTTTATTCGATAAATTCGTGTTGTTTTAACCTCTAGATATTTTGTAGAAAATTGACTTCATAAAAGTAATGAGAATTTGGTTTCTTAGATTTACGCGAATGTTACACATTGAAATAAAACTATTATTTATGGATTTTATCGCGGATTTAGTTTAATTTTTGACTTCCCGACGTTTCGATTAATTTATTACGCACCGTGACCACGAAAGCTGTAAAGTAATCGAAACGTCGGGAAATCAAAAATGTAAAAATTAAACCATATCCGCGACAAAATCCTTAAATAGTAGTTTTATTTCAATAATGAGAATTTATTGAGTACTTGTCAATCAATTATTTCTGTATATGGATTTATCTGTGAAACCAAAATCCACATTCGTATTCACACTATTTGTAAAACAATGCCCATACATAAGAAGGAAACCATTAATTATTCTAAAAGCCTTTTAAAGTGTCACCATACTTCGAAAGCTAATGAATCACATCTAGATTACTTGAGGAAACTTTAACTGGTACAGGAGTGTGTAGTGGAAATTACAAGCACTTTATACTAAAAGCAGCCATTAAGTAATGTCGCGGAACTCTCAACGTAAATGGATAGTCATGGGACATCTGCGGCTCTTCGTGATGGATGATTTGTAATTTAATTATGGGGGAAAGATTTCATAATTCATTATAACTTTCCGTAGTGAATAGTGTATTTTGGTTTAGCTTTGGATCAATAAAACGAAGTATAAAGGTGAATTGTCATTATCGCACATGACCACCAACAATATCGGAACAATTTTTATTTTATTTATTTATTTAAATCTTTATTGTACACATAAAAAAATCAACATACAGAAACTAAAAAAAAAATAGTACAAATTGCGGTCTTATCGCTTAAAGCAATATCTTACAGACAACCATGGGATGGATTTAAAAGAAGGAGAAAGAGAGGGCAGTGTAAAATAAATAAATAAAAGGGAGGAAACTAGATAATACTCATACTATCTAAACATAAAAATACACCAAGATAACATACATAATAAAAAGCATAAATACATACATATATAATACTACATACATATATAATAAATACAAATTTTAAATGATTTAGAAGTAGGAAATAACAATATCTACTAAAATCTAAAATTTTTGATCGTTTATGAACTTATGAGGATTGAAGATTTGGGCGTATGATGATGGGGATTAGGAATTATTTAGACAGTTGTGATAAGCTTATAATAAACAATATTAAGACCAGGGAGACGGGGACGGAATGGCAAGGTATTCAATTTTTAACAAAGGAAATCGAAAGGTGTTTCTCGATGCCGCGACATCAATTTAAATCAATGAAATTTATGTCGTATTCCCACCAGATAAATTTGAATATCTTTGCGTAAAAAAAACCTTGCCATGTCGTCCCGGTCTGTGTTGGCCCTTAGGCGTATCGCTTAAACAATGAGTTAGGTTAAAATTGTGATTAGTGTGAACTGATGGCGTAATGGATATGTTGCTAGGTACAAACCAAACTAAGTTATCACTACAAGCCGATGAACTACTAACTAAAAACATACGGTCTTTTTTAATAAAAGTTTGACAATGGCTAGGTTCACCGTACAAGTCACAAACATGAAAGTTCTTTGAAACAAGATATTCTTTAAATTGTTTTTAACTATCTTGATACAACTACAAAGATAATTGGTACGTCTTGAAGTACGAGTAAAAAGAAAGTTGCAACAATGTGTCCGTAACTATTATATTCAAGAACCGAGTTGAAACAAACAATTCTTGGAACTGAAACTGACACAGATAATAAGGAGCTTTATAATGGCACGCCAAAGACTACACACAAGGACAGGAAAAGTTGGAAATTTAAAAAGCGCTGTTGTCTTGGTTTATAAAATCTTTAATTGCATTTCGGAAATTCAGTTAGCAAAATTAGAGAGACATGACCTTCAAGAACGAAAATTGCTTTTCTGCTAACATAAATTAAATTTGCGCAGATCAAATTTATTGGATCCAGAGCAGAATCTTTAAGTTGATGGATGTGAGGTGGAAATTTAACAGGAGAATAAAATAAAAACAGTCATAAACCGTCCTATAAATCCAGCGGGCTTGGCTTTTCAAATTAAAGGTTGCGTGAATTTAGCCCATTTAAAATTTAATTTAAAATTGTGCTTAAATATGAATGTTTTATTTGTACAATAATGTAGCGAATGCATTACATTTTCGTAAGTTTTTATGATACCGAAAACACTGAGGTGTTTCTACACCTTCAATTCCGTAAATTAAAAATTTATTTCTGCAAGAAATACATAGGCATGTCTGACTAGATCCATCTACCACTTGTTATATGCATTCGCTATATCACTGATACTCTAAATCTTATGATAAATGCCTTAAATACGAATAATTTTAATCTAAACACAGACTACGATTTAGTAAGCGTAATATCCATTCAGGCTTTATGTCCCGGCTGAGGCCAGAGTCTTGTTACTGGTTCAGAAGCTTATCTTACAACAATGAAACACCATCAAATTTATCTCTAAGACTAGACATAATTTTGTCACATCAAAATGATTAGTTCACAAATATTAATCAAACACTACGTTCGGTGAAAATTTTGTTCCATATTTACAGTAAATTATTATTAATAATATTTTGTTTATAATATACAATTTAATAAAGTTTATAATTCATTAATAAACGAATAATCCATGATTCAATCAATTTATTTCCGAAAATACAGTTGTATTCAAACAAAACTCAACTCTGCGAAAACTACAAACATTTAAATACTGTCCAATACTCACTGGCGACTTAAATATCTATAATACTAAAAAATGGAATTTTAATAAAAGTGACAGAAACTAGGATTGTCTCCTCCTATCTATGCAACAAACGGCTCTCTTCAAATTCTCAGCGAAACCACACTTATGAATTTGGACCTCTGGTTTGCACTTAATTACGTCTAGTGCGTTTGCTTCCGACTCAGTCTTTTCGCCTCCTTGACCCGTATTGTCTAGTTCCTCGTCGGATCACGTGTCCGTACCAGGATACTTTACTATAAGATCCAATTCTTCTTCACTGGGTTTCACTTGACGAACTTCAGTTTGTCCTTCAAATATTTTCGGTCGATCCATCTTGTTCTCTATGTTGACTAGCACGTCGGCAAGGCAGCGATGATCTTCGGGTGATTTTACTTCGCCGTCGTCATCACCGAACGCTGTTTCTTGAGCTTCTGCATCTCCATTGTTGTTTTGTTTGTCTCTTTCTGTCTCAGCTTTACTATCCTCTTCGTCGCTATTTTCTTTTCCTTCTAATATCATTTTGTGTGTAGCTTCCTCTATAACACTATCTGTAGGAGCTTCGTTGATGCAGGAATGCGTAAGAGTGAATGGTAGTTTCACGGATAAATCGCCGCCCATCGCACTAATGGTTATTTTGATTTTAACATAGTATGAAACGTAAATGGCAAACACGTTTCTGTCTTCTGGTGTGTTGTTGCTAAGAACGGTCGATGCGAGACTTGCGCCTGTTTTTGAGTAGGAGTCCTCGAGTGCTATCCAGTTCTTGGTGACCCCTGCGAAAAAATATTCGGGTTACCCTTGGGGATTACGTTAGAAATATGAATGCTTACTCAACATTTATCTGAGATCCTATCCAAATAAGGACTGTCTCGAGAGGCCATTGTTAAATTTAATATTGAACCGCTGCATTCCGAGAACAAATAAGGCCATCTTAACCTTTTGCTTCTATCAAATTTCATATTGAAACCCTACCTCTGTGGGGCGTGAGTGTGTAGGTGTCGGTGTGAGTCTGTCCGGGCATGACCGGTGCTCCATTTCCTCTGACTAGTGCGACGACATTCTTGAATTTTCCGTTGGAAAACATGCACACGTCGACGTGCTGTACCACCAAGGCCTATGACAGAAAGTTTAAAATATTTTTACTGAGGATATAGAAGCAAATGCCTTAAGCTATTAGTGAAAACGCTGGAAACATTTCTAGCGGTCATTCTCATGCTTGTAATGATTAATATTTGTAATGGATTTCTGGAAATCTTGGCGTGACAATTGTCTTAATTGTTACATATATTTGTTAAATTAAGGAATTAATTTCGAGGAAACCATAAGAACCGAGCAAAATAAAAAAAACGAGATCGTTAAATAAATTGTTACAACTTTATGGAATTGTTAATTTAAAAAGTAAATATAGTGAACCTTCTTATATGAAAAGATAATTGATTTTTTATAGAAAATATTGCTATTGCTAGTGGCAAAATTTTATCTTTTTGTGTCAAAACAAAACATTATTTCCCACATAAGTTCTACATGCTTTTAAACTGGGGGAAAATTATAAAAAGTGTAAACGAGAAATTGAAGTTTCAATCATTGTTAATCAATTGCTCATATAAAATTCATATTTTCCACGTACAAGTCATTATCAGCGATACATCAATATAATTAAAACGTTATTTGTTTATTTAAAAACATATTACATACGATTTAAAACATTCAAATTAAACGTACATTTCAGTCTGTAAATTATATGTGATCAAACAAATTCTCGTATATTAATAAATTTACTGAAACGCTGTTTTAAATATGGCTTCCCGAGTTAATATAATGTCTCTGAATGTTTACAGCGGATTATAGGAGTTTGTTTTACAAATCAAAGGTAAATTCATTTTGTTAAGTTAATATTGGGTGATATTTAACAGTTAAAATTGTTTACTTCTTCGGGTTGTGTGTGTTTTGCGTGTGAATTCTTACTATTTTTATATGCGTAGATGAGAATTTCGTGATCCGTAGAGGACGTCTATACGGTCATAATATTTGGTATGTATCTCCAAATTGAATCAACTGAAAGATTTTATGATATTACATTATAACATACACAGCACAGATTTCAATTATCTTGCACAAAGATATTTAAAATATATTACATAATCATGTACATTTTACCACAAAACAATTATATAATTCAAATTAATAATAGTAATGACTGTGGATCAACAAAATACTCAAGTGCACCTAACTCGCTCTAATGAGAACTGTTTAATTTCTGCAGGCTTCGTTTAAAAATACTTAAATAGGAAGAAAAGTCCCAATAAATGAAAGGAACATTGGAGCCGGCAACCTGTTCCCGGGCTTAATGGCGACAAGGCATTAATTAGCGAACTCAATGCCGTGCGCTTTATTAACTAACAAATTGAACCTTACTGGTACACGTTGTCTTCAGGTGTAAATTAAAGGAAATCCCAAAAGAAAAATATTTCTTTGGCGCACAAGCTAAAATATCGTACTGATACATTTAATTTTGTTATTGATTTCATTGAATGCTATTTTGACTCAGTTACCATAATTTTTGACAGATTTTAATTCCGTATCTTAATTTATCAATATGTTTATTTTTTTTTAAATTAGTTCTCAATATTTTGTACTTATTTATCTAACATAAGTTGCACCAATTTTTAATGTTTGATTTTTACGAATGATGAGTAAAGCAACCATGCCATGGTACTGGCAGTTATATAAGGAAGATTGTTACAAGGATTTGAATACAGAACGGTGGTATTAACGGTTGATGTGAAGGATGGCCAAATCGGAAGATAATTGCGCTGGGATTGTTCGAAAGCTAAAATTTTATGCATTTAACTATACTCGTTATAGTTAAATGCATAAAATGCGACTGCCTCGGTGGCGTAGTTGTACTACGGTACGGTTACAAAGCTGAGGTCTCGGGTTCGAATCCCGGGTTGGGCAAAGTGATATTGGATTTTTCTATTCAGTATCAGCCCAGAGTCAGGAATTTGTGCCCGATATGGCGATAGGCTCGCCACCTATCACATTGTGGGACGGAACATACAAGGCGAAATGTGGGTGCCCTGGCACCTCTGCCTACCCCTTCTGGGAACAAGGCGTGAGTTTATGTATGTATGTATGTCGTTATAGTTGTAGAGAGTGTGTTGTTAGTGTGTTGTAGAGAGCCTTGTGTTAATGTAAATGAAGTTTAATATTTTCTTAGATTTACGCGAATGTAACAAATTAAAATAAATAATTAATGCCGCAATAAAATCCGAAAATAGTTTTATCTATGTAAATAATAGTTGGAGTATGAGAGGAAATATGACGGCACAATATTCGTATTATTTGGAGTTTAATAATTACTTAATCAGATTAAATTGTGTCACCAACCTTGATTCGTCGCACGGTCCGGGAAGAGTGATTAGCTATCACGACGCTCACTTTGATTGATTCGCCGTGTGAGTACGCCGGCTTGTCCAGCCACGCCTCTAGCTCCACTCTGTAGGAAAATTATATATTTTTTATATTTATACTAACAGTACCTATATAAAGTGCGTGGTGGCCTGTTGGTAAACGGACTAGACGCCACTGTCTACATGTTCACGGTGGTCGCGGGTTCGAATCCCAGGTCACACCTCTGACTTTTCGGAGTCATGTGTGTATTGATAGTCAATCACCACGCACTAAAACGGTGAAGGAAAACATCGTGAGGAAACCTGCATACCATAGCGATTTAAAAAGAAGAAAAGTTCTATGGTATGTAAGTCCGCCAACTCGCACTAGGCCAGCGTGGTGGACTATACGGCCTAACCACTCTCAATCGTACTGTCGATTGTAGAGGAGGCCCGTGCCCTGCAGTGGGACGTATATGGGTTGATACAGATATAAACATAACATCCTTGTGGTCGTACGTCCTCCTTGTTGGTAGCTAAAGTTGCAGGAACTCGTTGGATGTAGGCCGCTTCCAACAGGTCAATATGGAGATCCTTGGAGGAGGTTTATGTTCAGCAGTGGACTTATTGTGGCTGACATGATGATGATGATGTTGATAGAAACATAGGCGAATAAGATATTTATAACACAATCTACCGTTTGATATTGACATGTGGTATTCAATTTATATTTGGAATTATTTCAATCCCATTTATACTGACAGTATCCAAAATATAGGAATTAGATATTCAATACAAAATCTACCGTATGATATTGAAAAGTGGTATTTAATTTAATCCATATTATGTTCTTAACCACGCCAGATATAAAAAGTTTGAATAATACTTCCTGACAGTTTTGTCAAAAATATATTTGTGTTATCAAAGCTTTTGCTCAACCCATATAGGTGCGGGTGTTTTTAAGGTTTCGATGAGTTCCCGAAACGAACTGAAGATCTGCAAAGCGGTTGAAATAATCACACCTGGCAAAATATCATGGAGACTTAAATCACGATTCTCCATTATAAACTAATCCGATTTTATAAATTTTTGTACAATGTCCCCTAGGGTGATGAGAAACATGTGGTTAAATCATTGAGTTATTACAATGGTTAAATTAAATATCATGATTATTTTAATATAACCTGATATACCGTAGAAATATTTTTATAATAGCACCCTAAAATGATTCCAGCACAATATGGTAATTGCTATTCCATTCAGAATCTAGATAGAACATGCGAATCTGGGGGCGCGGCCGAGCCCCCTCCAAGTCGAGCTATAGGCCGTAACATCCTTTTCTCGAAGCAATAGGGTATTTGACTATTATCGATTTTTGGTATTATTTCGCTTACAAACACAAATTGATGAAAAATAAAGCCTTGCTGTCAAAAAAGTATTAAAGTAGCTTGTAACATTAGGCAAATATTAACATTTAAAATTAAGGAGTGGGGGTGTAGTGGGGACATCTTGCTATCTCTTTCACACCCGCACACTGTAATGTATAATAACCCTAGTGACGTCACTATCTTGGTTTAGCATTTCTCTTCTGTTACCCCCACTACAAGATTTAAAACGTTTCTAACTTGTTTAATTCTGAATGGATTTATAAATTTCTTTGTTTGTTAGACCATAGCTGTGGGAACGTTTTGATACATACAATAAAAAAAATGGAGTCAAATACCCTATTCAGACCATTTTCAACCCCCTATAACTTCGTTGTGGCTAAAGCATGAAGTCTGAATTTTCAGTTACTAAGCAGGCATTGTGTAAACACGGTATATTTAAAATTTCATTCAATTTGAACCAGTAGTTTAAAAATTGTAACTAGTCAAACTTTCTTAATTTTGTCACTCACTGACTGACTGACCGATCATCAAAAGTCTAAGGCACTTCTAGCACACATAGAACCTTCAAATTTAGAATATGATTAGTGTTTAGTGTCTAAAGTAAGGGAAAATTCAAACATTTCATAATTTGTGTCTGGTTTTCTAGATAGACCAACTGCGTGAATAACTTTGTAATCCCATATAAATCTATAGGATTACAAAGTTACATTTGCAGTTAATGAATCATTGTACCCGTATATAATGGAATAATAGTTGTAGATAGATATCTATATATATGAGGCATAACAGGAGGGGATATAGAGAGGGAAATGGTGTATTCAGCCCATGAAACTGTACAACATTCCTCTAGAAAAACATGACGAAGAAAAACTTGCAAATAAATAGACTAAATAGCTCGAAAATATCAATTACAATGAAAGAAAGAACATTAATAATCAAATCCGCTATATTTGTGATAAATTGATACCTACAAAAATAAGAAAAATCCATAAGACAGAGGCTTTAAGAAATATCGTTAGTGATATTCTAGAAGTAAGAAGTACCAAAAAGGAAAAAAGTAGGACTCTACAAAAAGACGTGAGATCCCATCAAAACCATCCTGTAAAAAAAATCCAAGTCTCGCAGCTCAGGTTTTCTACCGCAAAAAGTTGTGAGATGCATGTAATACCAAGTCGATTAATTTATTTAGTCCTTTAGGGAACTTCTATATAAAGTTATTACGTTAGTTATTACCATATCAATATAAAAAATTCTTTACGTTTTAAATAAATAGATCGACTTGGCCAGCAGCATTATGTATAAATTGTACGATACATTATGCTTTCATGCGATGGCCAAGTCGATCCATTTATTTAAAACGTAAAGAATTTTTCTACACGTCTACACGATTAAGACGGCTTATGTAAAACCGAGAATAATAGTTTGAACCAAAATCATAACCCATTAGCAAACTACAACGAGCTTTTCAGTATTACTGCAGGCACTATGAGGGATATACGAAAATCCTAACATTAGTTGCTATTTCCAATTACTGAAATATCTATGAAGGATATGTAATGTACGTATGTATGTATTAGCCCGTATACGACCCTCTGAAGGACAAGGGCCACTTCTAAAATCGAGAGAAGTATTAAGAGGGGATAAGCCATATTCCACCAAGCTGGCTTAGTGTGGGTTGGCGGATTTTTCTTACCATAGAAATTCTTCTGAATTGCTATGGTATGTAGGTTTCATGGCGTGGCGTGCACATGTGCAATCAAAATAAAATACACCGTGAACTTCTACAAATTGAATGCGATGAAAATAACTATAAAACCGAATGTATTGCTAAATCAAGTTGAGCGTAAAGAACATCGGCGAAAATGGACCATGAACGGGACCAGTTATGAATGGTACATCAAAAATTTTTATAATTTATTAGAGTCAAAATGCATATTCCAATTTATTTTTAAAAACCCGGATAAAAATGAAAAACTAAAAGTGTTCTTAATAATATTGAACGCATACGAGTGCGTTCCATCAGTCATACTTTCTTTTATAATAAGGTTTTAACTACAACGTTGAAGGTAGTACTAAATTAAAAATAAAGTGTAGGCATTTTCTATGACACATGACTTTTCTTTGCGCTGTCATTTTGGTTTCTTGTGATTTCCGATTTACGACTACTGTTAATTCTCTGTTTATATTTGTGACTTTAATCACGGCCTCCGATATACCCTTGTATTTCTGACCACTTTGTAAGATTAACCATTGTATAACGATAACGCTTTGTGATTTGGTTTAAAGTGTGAAGTATTACCATATTTCCAATATGAACTCGGAGCAACAGTGTGCTCCTCAACAATTTTTGCATTGTGTTGAATGCAATACTCGTCTTATTATACTCATTTCGATTCGATTCGATAATCGACGTTTTTATTTAGCCATGAATCTACAAGGCATACCATTTAGTCAATATGGTTTAGTATCCTGGAGTTCCCACAGGAAGTGTGTGTGTTTTGATGAAAAACAATGATGCAAAACTTCCAAATCAAGCAGAGACGGAATAATTAAGTATTGTTGTAATTGTGTAGTAGGACGTCGCACAGTAATGTTGCTGTGCCCACGTCATGACTTTGGTGTTGCTGCCCCTGCAGAATTCTTAGGTTCTATTGTAATAAGAGAAGATGAGAAATAATACATTTAAAAAATGTTTTTGTGTTTCGTTTTATTTTGTGTTTTATTTTTGTGACCACTGCTTATTATATTCCTATATAGACTACAGGCCCGTGGTAAAAAGTGACGGGTCAAATGAACCACAACGAGACCTATTTAGTAAGATACAGGGGCTTAAAATAATAATATTTAGCACTATGCCGTCACTTGTAAGCTGTCCGTCTGGATGCAGATGAGACTTAAAAAGTACCGGGAGAGGGTGTATATTTTGGTCATATATTTTTGTACGGCATTTCTACCACCGATAAGTCCATGAAAAATAATAGAAAGAACACGTAGTGCCGTACAAAAATAATGTGTCACAAAGCCGGAAGAACGTTAAATATTCCGGTAAATTTGTCTGTAAATTCGGTCATTTGATTTTATACGGCATCAGTTCCAGACTGTTGCAATACTTCTTCTAATCCATTATTCCGCAACGCCGTACAAAAACCATGCGACAAGGGAGAAAAATCGGCGGTTGCAACCCACTCCCCTGCAGTACTCCGGGGGGTGATTTGAAAAAGTACGGCATTGGTTTCATAACATTACCTAGCACTCAAAATTACTATTTGAAAAAATGCCGTCACTAAATTATTGTTCATTTGAATGTATTCGCTGGGTGCGCGACGACAGCGCCAACTAGCGGTTGCAACTACGGTGGCCTCCGAAATGTCAAATGCCCGGCTGTCATTACGACGAGTTATTTACAAACGAACAATTTTAATTAAATATTTATTTTATTTATTTATATATGCTTTATTGTACACCAAAATGAAAGACGCATACAAAATACTTAAAAACTAAAGGCATGGTTACAATAGGCGGCCTTATCGCTAGCTGCGATCTCTTCCAGGCAACCTTTGGATGGACTAGATTTTTGAGAAATTGAAATATAGGGTAGTGCAAATAGTGAGAGAATAAACAATAATAATAATAATTGATGTACATGTTATATTATATTAATTTACATAATATAAATACACACAAACATACATACAAACATACATACATATGTACATACTAATATATATTGAGCTAACTATAATGATGATATAAGTAAAGAGAATCAGAAATATATATATATAACAGGATAATACGTTACTGCAGTGAGAGATAGTGTATCTTAACAAGTCTCTTAAAACTTGGTAATGACTTGCTTGTCTGACAGACAATGGTAATTCGTTCCACAAGCGAGCAGCATGAACTGTAAAGGATTTGCTTAGAAATGATGTGCTGTGCTTGGGAATCTCTAGGATCAAATTATCTGTTGATCTAAGAGTTCGTGCATGAGTTTGACCGAGGAATTTGAAACGGTTTTTAAGATAGTGGGGGCTAGAGGGATTGTACAAAATACCGTATAAAAGGGAAAGAATTCGAGTATTACGGCGAAAACGTATTGATAGCCACTTGAGTTTGATACGATATTCGGAAACATGGTCATATTTGCGAAGACCAAATATGAATCTAATGCAGAAATTCTGAAGTCTCTCAAGTTTTTCCATTTGGGCTTCGGTGAGGTCGAGGTAGCATTAATATTGTAATTTACATTTATTCCAATAAATATTCTAAATCTATATAAGGTAAGTCTTTTTTATTTTTCGTCTAAAATGGCACAATCAATAGATTTCGCTTAGTACATTACGGATTTTTCATGGCTGTCGTCATGAAAAGTAAGTAAAGAAATAAGCAAATTTCATCGAATAATGCATTTCATATAAATAGCAGACGATTATTTATGAGTGCTTGTGCTCTCAATAATCCATCCTTTTATGTATTTTCAGTTAAACATGGCCAAATTAATCATAAAAACTGGATTCCGACCAATCACACACGACATCATTTTCCAACCACAAACAACATTGAAAGGAAAACAATTAGTTTTAGCTCAACACGTGCAAGATGTGAAAGAAATTAAATATGAAGATGCTATGATCCACACCATTGAAGCACATGTTATTCAACAAACTTCAGTGACATCAACGCCATACAAAACATCCTTGAATGTTTGCAGTTGTTTACTGTTTTTGCAATTTTTGATGTAGTACGTAATATATTACACCATTAGTAGGTGTTAACGAAATAATTATTTTTTTACAGATTGATTCTAGCCGTCATATTACGATTGCCAAATGTGATTGTGTGTACAATCAGAGCTGCAGGTGTAAACACATTGCGGCTCGTTCGTTGTTCGTTGTTCTCGTTTCCAACTTGCCTGTGGAAATTTGTAGAATTTTTTATCACTATTTCTGCCATTGTTTTTGCAATTACCTACGCAGCAAGCTTCGTGACTCATCTTTATTTACTAAAAACGTAAATCTCGCTAGTAAAAAGTGACAGCGTCCGCCACCGATAGTTCCTTTTTTGGCCATGACGCGCGCTGCGATCGTTTCGTGGTTCCCCCACCTTATACTTCGCACCCAGCGAATATCAATAATACCTAAATTTGTCATAAATTTGACCTTTAAAGCTGAAAGGTCATTTGATCCTGTACGGCAACTTATTTTTTAACATGATATTGCTAAATACAATTGTTACATAGTATTGCCATTCAATAAAAAATGTTTAAAAAGAAATTAGAGGACAACAAAATATGAGTTTTTTCAAATTATTTCAAAAGTTTAAATGATCGTAGATTAATGAAATATAATAACTTTCTAAATATTATTGCTGTTTTAAATAGTTCTCAGGTAAACGTATGAAGAAAAAGTTATGCCGTACATATTAATGCAGAACATAATTTTTGGCTGATTAAAATGGCACTACCATTTCAGGAGTACTTTATGGTCATGTAATACTATACGGCATTAACATATTCTTAAAGAGAATAGTTAATAACATGTATAAATCATTATTCTAGCTTTCAAAGTGAAACTAAGTGTATATTATATCCATAAATTGAAATCTATGAAGCTCAGTATTAGTATTTTTGTAAACTTTTCGATGTCATGTACAAACATGGGCTTTTTTTTAAAATTGTTTTATTAAATATGCTTAATGTTATATTATATCCAAAAATGATAAAATAGGTAAGTATGTCTTGAATGAAATGAAATTTTTATTCTATATCTGAATCACCGACTGAGTCGGTATCGGAATCAACGTAGACGTCCGAATCCTCTTCTCGATCACCATCTGAAACATGAATACATGTCATAATATTTTGCAGACAAATTATAAATGTAAGGATATATGTATATTTTTCTACCTATGATGTCATCAGCTTCTTCGTCTGGTACCTTATCAGTTTCAGTTACATTACTGACTTTTTCGGGGCATTCCTCACCGTGGAACCAGTCGAAATCATACCGGTTATTATTTAATATCCATCCGTAGCTAATCGGTAATAAATTTGACGGAATTTTTGTGTAGGCATTACACCAAATTTGTGCTATGTACGTCGTCCTCTTCATGTGTTGCTGCAACTCGCGGAAACAAGGGGGAAACGATGTTGCTTCCAATTTTATCGTCGGCTTTCTAAAAGCTTCATTAGTGGTTTTTGGTGTGTAAATTCGGTCGAATATAATACATCTTGCTTCATTTACTGTTTTTCGTGCTTTCACATTATATAAAATACATACATATTCTCGAAGGACGTTGAATGTTTGTTCCATGAGTAGTAGTAGTATTTATTGCATATTTATAGCCGCTCTAATCCATTGTGCATCCTCGGTTGTCCCTAAAACATCGCCGTTTTGTGATAAGACCGCCGATTGTTTGTGTTGTGTACAATAAAAATATATAAAAAAATATATATGTATATGCAATAAACATTAAAAAAAGGAATTAAACATTATAAGTTTTTGTTATGTTTTTTACCTTTTATCAATGTGAACCTTCAGATTTGTACGGCATTGATTTTTTACAGACGATTGCATTAAATACAAATAAAGTGTCTAAATGTTGTACAGTAAATATCATACTAAATATCACCTTAAAGTATGTTTTGTTACATGGATTCTTCGACAGTTATTTTCCGCCCTACAGACTTTTGTATCAAAAGAAAATGTACGGCATGTGAAAAAATGTTATCTATGCCTAAAATACTTTGAAAATAAATTAATTTTATGTTGTGTCAAATCACCCCCCGGAGTACTGCAGGGGAGTGGGTTGCAACCGCCGATTTTTCTCCCTTGTCGCATGGTTTTTGTACGGCGTTGCGGAATAATGGATTAGAAGAAGTATTGCAACAGTCTGGAACTGATGCCGTATAAAATCAAATGACCGAATTTACAGACAAATTTACCGGAATATTTAACGTTCTTCCGGCTTTGTGACACATTATTTTTGTACGGCACTACGTGTTCTTTCTATTATTTTTCATGGACTTATCGGTGGTAGAAATGCCGTACAAAAATATATGACCAAAATATACACCCTCTCCCGGTACTTTTTAAGTCTCATCTGCATCCAGACGGACAGCTTACAAGTGACGGCATAGTGCTAAATATTATTATTTTAAGCCCCTGTATCTTACTAAATAGGTCTCGTTGTGGTTCATTTGACCCGTCACTTTTTGCCACGGGCCTGTAGTCTAATATTAACATATAGGTGTGTATGGATGGACAAATACGAAACTATGAAGAATAGCGAAAAATACTCAAAACAGTCTCTAATAAATTCTGATAAAATTCTGCCGAAATAATGACAGCAAAATACTACACTTTCTCTCATTCATTCTCTCATTACATTAAGGTAACACAGGTATGGTGTACACCATATTCAACAGCTAATTAGTTTTATGACAAGGGAAATTATAGAGCATAGTAATTAATAAGCCATCATTATGATTTAGTACACTTTTCTTCCTAGGTACCTGATAGCCATAAGACCACCCTACATTAGGTATATTTGACAATGACAATGACATTATAATGTGCTATTTTTTATTAGTATAATCGTAACCTAAAGAGTTACAAATATATGAAATACTCTGAAATCTCCGGCTTTGCAGAAATCTTTTTGTAACTGGACATCACTCCTCATGCACTATACAACACAATAAACTATATCCCAGCTGTGTACAATATATTTCTTTGTCAGGTCACAAAATGTATGGACGTGACCGATGTTCTTTGAATGGTATTTCTCTAAATTGCAGTAACATCGAAAACATTCACAGTAAACTCGCATCCAATTCTCTGGGGGTGTAAACAGATAAACACCACAATCGATTGCCCATGACCTAGCTCAAACATTTGGTAAACCGTCACAGGTCGAGACATTTAGGTAACGTGTTAGAATGTGTTGTGATTAAAGAGATTTCCCAAAAGAGTATTTATCGATGTTAATTAAATAAACAAAATGTATGAATCTTTACTACACAATATCAGTGGAACGATAAAAGATAAATTTGAATAAAAAGCTACTAAACCAGATTAAGCCGTTTGCTTGTCGAAAGAACCTATGCTCTATAAAGTGTGTACGACGCAGACGTAATAAAATTTAGGTACATATTTTGTAAAAGGTCAGATAGTGTATAATTATAATGAGACGGTAATTAATATTTCGGCAGGGTGTTGAATGAAGACGAAAAATTTATGTTAACTAATGAAATTATACAATGTGACAATGAACAATAGAATTCATTAGATAATTATAATCAGGTCAATTGTTTCGGGCGGAATTCGCTTGTTATACGGGCGACTGCTTGTACAAAGGCAAATTATGATGTGTTCCTGCGCTAATTAAATACAATTTGATTCGATACGAATATATCACCGCGTTCTACAATAATTAAACGAAAGCGTTTGTAACAGGTCGCTATGAAAATCATTAAGGGAGGAATGTGTGCTCAGCCGTGCACTTCCTCACGATAAAGAGACAAAATGAATGATTTACTAGTGGTAGGTATATCATATGTGAGAGGCCGCATGGGTAGGTACCACCGCATTTTCTATTTCTTCCGACAAACAACAGTATTCATGCACTGTTGTGTTCTGATTTCATTTCTACTGGTGGTAGGTCTCTCATATGTGAGAGGCTGCCTGGGTGGGTACCACCGCAATGTCTATTTCTCCCGTCAAACAGCAGTTTAAATGCACTGTTGTGTTTCGGATTGAAGGACATTGTAGCCAGAGTAACTACTGGACATATTGAGACTTAACTTCTTGTGTCTCAGGATGGCGAGTGCAGTGGAATGCCAAGCATTGCTTTGTAATTCAAGGTGTTGTTTGGTTTTGCTACTGTTCATGAGCGGTCGCATTGCTTACCATCAGGCGAACGGCATGCTCGTCTAGCCATTCAATGCAATAAAAAAAAGAACATTGTAGCCAAAGTAATACTGGAGCTATTGAGAATTAACATCCTATGTCCCAGGATGACGAGCCCAGTGGAATGCCAAGTATAGCTTTATTTCATGGTGTTGTTTGTTTTTGATACTGACCATGAGCGGTCGTATCGCTTACCATCAGGCGAATGGTATGTTCGACTCGTCTTTATGGCAAATGAAAAAAAAAAAACAGTTTGAGAGTTTGTTAGGATCGAGTTAGTTGGATATAAATGTATGTTACTATTTCCCGTAAAATCCACTGAAAGGATTTCAATCCTTACACTATTACAACTTAAACATCAGAATAACAGACTTATTACTATTCAATTAAATATTGAATGTATTATTGCAGTACAATTTTCCTGAATTGCCTAAATTATATCATGAAATCTCCAAACATGTTTGTCAGAAATCCTAAAATAGCTAATTAAACACACACAGCAGAAGTAATTTATGTGGAGCTTCACGCCTTTAGACCGCATACATAATGAGAACGTTTGAAGCTGGCAATTCTGTAGTTTATTGAAGAGTTCCAGGAACGTCGATAGGGTGTAAGAAAACTTCAGTACTGAGATGTAAGACACCTAGGCTTCGTTCGTCCGCTTAATGGAAAAGCGTGATGGATCATAGATGTGGATTCGCAATCTTGGACTAAGCATTCTGACACTTTGATGGTTTGTTTATTCTCTTAGTATATAACCTACCGTTATCACAGACATTTAATGCCAATTAAATAATTACTTAGTGTAGATTTTACGAAGTTTTCTTTTATTGCTTTTCTTAAATTCATCCCATGGTTGTCTGTAAGACATTGCCTTTGAGCGATAAGAACGCCTATTGTACTTTATTTATATTCTTCTCATCAGAAAAATCGAAACACCTTGTAAGTTTATGTTTTGTTAGCATTAGATATAACATAGAGTTTATTAAGCTTGTAGCTAAAATAGTGAGAATTTTAAACTCAAGGAAATATGCTCTGTCTGCTAGCATTACTAAATGAACTTTATTAACAAGGGGCCCTAACGAACAGAAAAAAAATCAGTTTTACATAATCTCACCTTCCATCTGATAGTAGGAACGGTTTTTCAGCCATCGCCCGAGGCGCTTGGGGTTCCGAATTTTCTGTAAAGAAACACTATATCAATAAAAATCTAATAGGTATTATTTATTTTTGGACAATCATAATTCAACACCATAAATTAATTAAATATTTGCGGTTTATATTCACTGGGTGCAGGCCGCTTCCAACAGGTGGATGTGGAGATCCTTGGAGGAGGCCTATGTTCAGCAGTTGACTTCCTGTGGCTGATATGATGATGATGAAACCTATTTTATTTACCGATTGTTTTGTTTTCTTCCCTCAAATAGAGTTTAAAAGTTCATTCGATGGCTAATATACTTTTATGAACTATCTATGAATAAAGTTTTGTATAATTAGTGTTTACTCTCTGCAGAGTTTTACTACCAACAATAAATCTACCAAACAAAACGATGGTTTCTTATGACAGTCTCCGTGGCGCAGTTGGTTAGACTGTGAAATTAGAGAACGCGGGGTCGATTCCCGCATCCAGACAATTTTTTTTTGAACCATAAGCACTTGTTTCGAGTCTGAGTGGTTGTGAGACTGAAAAGTCTCTCGTAGTTCCCGATACCCACGGCACAAGAATTAGTCTTATTATGGGTTCAGGATTGCTTTATAGACATCTTAGGTCAGGACTATGTATGTGACTGTTTGGTGTATTAATTTATTTGTCATGTGATATTTTTGGACATGGTGTTTATAAGATACCTTTACAAAATCGCACTCCATTCTTTAGAACAATAATTTTCATGTTTCACTAAACAAGGCTTCTAGTTATTTTGTGAATAATTTTTATTACAAATTAATAAACACAAAACCGATTCATTTTTTATTAATATTTACACGATAGCGGAAATACATAATATTTTGTCATGGAATTAATGTTATGTTTCAATAAACAACAAGATAATTCAAACGACATAATAATTCCATTATTTTTGTATTTTTTTAGCAATTCTATAGACTTGAATGTAAGTCAACCAAATTGATGTTTTAGCAAATGTCAGGTTCTATAATTTATAGTTTTTTGAAAATCTTTTATTAACCGACTCCAAAAAGATTCAAAGCTATGTGGCTTTGTCTTTGTTTGTGATATATTGTTTTATGATTTCGTTTTGCCATTAAATATTACTTATGTTTAAACTACAGTAAGATGCTAACATAATGGTGGCTAAAACTGGATAAGCGTAGCGTCCATCGTCCGACGGAAAGATGGGTCGACGACATTGTTAAAGTCGCAGGACGAACCTGGATGCGACTGACAAAAGATAGAAAAAAGTGGCATAATATCAGAAAGCCTATACCTAGCAGTGGGACCCTACAGGCTGTGGATGATGATGATGATGAAATTACAAGTAACATACAAAATGCAGATGGTGCCTAATGTATAATCAAAACATGAATGAGGACTGGTGGATTGCTTTCTATTGTTTATTATTTTTCTATTTCTCATTTTTTTTATGTTTATTTTGTTTATCGTTCATATGTTTTTGTTTCTAGTTGTTCTCGCAAAAATACTGTAATACTAGCTCATGTTATTAAATAAAAAAATAATTATTATATTATATAATTTAAAGTTTTGTAAACTGCTCTCTACAAAAGCTTCTAGTTTACAAGCTTCAAAAGTCTACTACAGACTTATAGTACATCAATATTCCTACGTCTAATATCGTAATTTCCTGCATAATAGTTGATAATGAACGTACCGAGCGGGCTAATTTATGCACATTATAGAGTTTGCAACGAATTTCATAACTTTATGCGCGAACCCAACAATATGCTTCGTGGAATCAATATTGTTTACCAGTTTTGGAACAAAATGGCTGTTGATTTTGTATACATGTTTCATAAAATGGATAATGAATTATTATAATTAAGGTTCAAAATGGCGGCTATTTTTCTTGTCTGCTCGAATTCTGGCCGTAGAATTACAAGTTTATGATTTGTTAATCCTTTTCTTAAATCCATCCCACGGTTGTCTGTAAGACATTGCCTTTGAGCGGCAACACTTCCAATTCTGCTTTTTATGTATGTGATTTTCGATTTGTATTATTTTTTGTGGACAATAAAAAAGAAAAGACAATGAAAAAAGGACAAAAGTGTAGATATATAATCAACAATTTTAGGATCAGAACAAAACACTAAGACACTGTTTATAAACATTTTTTGATAACTAAAATATATGTATTGCGAGCAGTCAAAACGTAAAAGTATCACAAGAAATTTTTAGTCTGCTAAAATGTGCATTTAAATAATGTGACTTACCGATTCCTTCTCTTTTTGGTCGGCAATTTTCATCTGACTCCAACTTGGCTTTGCTTCTTAATCTGTGAAATAATTAATCACTTTAATAACAGTATTCTTACGGCCTTATTCATAAACTGTTTTAAAACCTAAATTAGTAATGTTTTGTCTTCATCGCTCAAGCTGAATTAAACAACCGGCCAAGTGCGAGTCACACTCGCGTACCGAGGGTTTTGTACAAACCTATGTGAAGTTACTATAAATTTAAGGTTTTGGATTTTTTTCTTATATGTGTTCCTATATAAAAAGTTGCTTCACATCGAATTTCAAGATTCTAGGTCGACTGGAAGTATCCTTTAGGTTTTGTTCCCTTGCGATTCTAAGATGTTTTATAACATTCATTAAGATACCTCTTATTCATCAACCACGACCTGACATATTGTTTAAATTTCTTCACAAGTCCGTGCTGGATATAGGTATCTCCAAATTCACAATACTTAAGACGATGCATAACTTTCATATCATCTACTTATATTTTTATTTTTAGTCAAATGTTTTATTTATTATTTTATTTTACTGAATAGAACGGTTACAGACACCACTTATACTATTCACTATTCAACACAAAAAAAAAATGTTAGATATACACATATTATATTCTTCCAGCATTTTTGATGTTGTTTTAGGTCGTGCTCGCTGTCAAAATTAATCTAACAGCCCTCGGATCCTCCTCAAACAAAGTGAAATTGAATTGTCAGATTAAAATTTGGCCATCAGTCAGGCAATATTTTCTTTTAGATGGGTATTCGCTTAATTTTAATTTTGATAAATGATGAGACGGGAATGTAAACAAATATTTTTGTTTATGTAGGAAATTGCATTTACGTGGGCAAAAAATTTTGGTACTTACGAAAAGCCATGGAAATAATAATATAAGGCGCATGTTACTCCAATGTGGAAAATATTATTTAAACTGGTTTCTTACATTTACGCGAATGTTATACATTGAAATTAAACTATTATTTACGTATTTTATCAAGGATTTGGTTTATTTTTACATATTTTAACTTCGCGACGTTTCGATTACTTTACAGCTTTCGTGGTCACGGGGCCAACTGAGGTATGAGTCATCTGATTAGTAACTGTTACAATTTAACTCTTATTGAACAAAAAGTTAAATCACTTTTGCAATCCAATACGCAGGAGGCGCTCACTGTATCTTGAGGTCTGGTAGTTGGTGTTTTGGGTTCTGACTGATGAAATGAAGAATTGGGTCCCAAGCTTGTGCAAGTTTCAAACCAACTTCTTTATTGAAATTTGGATCTTTTTTAATACTGAAACTTTTAAAACACATCTAGGATAAATTGTTATTTAGTTTGTACATTGCCACATTTTGTACTTAGAAACATAAATAAAAAAACTCCTTATGAATTTTGTAACAGTCGCTATGAAATATGCACCGTAACTGTCATTTTTTCTAAGAAAAATCGCTTATAAATTCTCAGGGTCTCAACTTTATGCCTGGCATCGTGATGTTTATTTATGTCTCCAATTGAAAATCATACCTAGATTCACATATATTTACACTGCCAACAGTTACATTTACTAAACATGTACGAGTATAAATTATTGTAAAGGTATCGATCCAGGGATCCCGGCGACCCGGAGCATTTCACGGGATTTATATTCCGGGGATTCATGAGTCAAATCCCGGGATTTTCGACATTGTAATAAATCAAAATATAATTGCAATAGCTCAAACATTATGCACAGTTTTAGAGATATATATTTGTTTCTATTTTGCTAAAGAATAAAATGCATATTGCTACAAACAGCAAATAAACGGCCTTATTTATATTATGTATTTTTCAATACCAGGTTTAAAATCACTGCTCATGGACTGAGCATAAATATTCTACACGTTCCACAGTATGTAAAATCAATCGCCAAGTACCAATTGCCTGAGTTCAAGGGTTATCGATTATCAATTTGTAAAGTACATCCGGTTAACTGCGGCACGCTCCGTCATGCATTATAGTATATTGGCAAAATCAAGTTTAAAACGGGAAATAGCATTTCCTTGTTACAAACTAACACGGAGAAATAATAGCGTGGACTAATTTGCATTAAACTGTTACTGTACAGTGAATTATGTAGAATTTGTGAATTTATCGCCGTAATAAATGGTTTGTTGAGTTCGCAGTTTGATTTACAAATGCAGTTTGCATAAAGCATGTAGAGTGGGTTAGTACATTGTATTTACGTTTTCGAAGTCATCAATGGGGCATGAATTTTTGAAACTGAATTTAGCTAGAAGTAGGTCTCTCGTATATGAAAGGCTGCTTGGGTAGGTACCACTGCACTGTCTATTTCTCCCGCCAAACAGCAGTTTAAATGCACTGTTGTGTTCTGGCTTGAAAGATTTTGTTAAGTTTTATGATTTAATCTTTATATTATAATACGTAATTGTATAGTGTAAAAAAAATTAAACAAAGCCCGCGATAAAATCCGTAGAAAATAGTTTTTTTTTCAATGTATTATAATTACCATAACTGTTCTGTGATAATTACCATAATATAATTGTCAAATAAACTGTATTATACGGGTTATAAAAAATGCAACTTAATCAACTATGATTAATTTTATCGTTTGAAATGAAATATATATAGATATTTAAAAGGACTGGAAGTAAAAATAGCGAGTGTTAATTGAAAGGATGGTTCAATTTGTGTTTTTGTACTTTTATTAAAATGGTTTAATTAGTCCTCTTAATTATGAAAGTCTGGTGCGCATATAATATTCATTTCTATGAATATATTATCCGATATATAATGTCCCATTCCTGGATATAAGTAAATTATGGCGTATTATTTTCACAACATAAATTATGATGAACTTTTATATTGTATAATCTGATAAATTATGTTACATTCTGGATTCTAGTAAAGTATGGTGCATTATTTTTATTGATTTTATTCTGACCTTTTACAGTCTGCAAGTTTTATGGTCAAAATACATTAGCCTAAAACGCATGCAAAGTCTAAGTGGTCTGCGCCCTAAAATGCGTGGCGTTTTCACAAGCACCTACGTATTTTTCATACATACATAACCTCACGTCTTTGTCCCTTGAACACCCACGTTTCACTTTATGTATTCCGTCCCATAATGTGATTGAAGCTGAACCTAATCGGGCATATACCTGACTCCGGGCTGATAATGTACAGAAAAATCCAATATAACTTTGCCCGACCCGGGATTCGAACCCGACACCACCTACAATCAATCCGTGGTACAACTGCGCCACCGAGGAATTCACGTGTATTTTTCGTGTAATAATTATATTCCATTTAACCAGAGTTTTATACAAAATAATATTATTTTATGAGATACGGTCTATCCATTCCGAATCAAAAAGTAAGTCACTGGCTGCTTTCAGAAAAAATATAGAAACTGACTAAAAAGCCGCCTTCCTTTTTTGAATTCGTCTGAAAAAAAAAGTCTTAAAACAAGAAGGTTTTATGCATTACTTGTTCATTCATCCGTCTTCCTTCAATTCAAATTGATTGTTACGCGGCGACGGAGAACAATGACCGGTTTCATTACACTCGTCTTCTGCTAACATTAATCATTTGCACTGATGAATGAATTTATTATGTGTATGCCTTTAGTTATTCCACTCAGACTCTTTGGTGGCAGACTGTATTATTACGTCATATTAAGTAGGCGGACTTAACGAACCAGCTTCAAACATTTGAATGAGCATAATATTATATATTTTCTGCTGTTTCTCTGATTGTATGTGTTTTATTATAATTATGTCTATCCATTGTAGCAGTAATTGCAACAGTCTAGAATTTAGATATCGTAAATTCATCGGTAACCAAATAATGCAGTTATTTGAATGGAATAGGTAGTATTAATTGTATTTTTATGACGGCCCGACATTCTGATTTTTATACACCTAATAGTCAAATGTCTCGCTTATATATAATATCATACAATAACAAGAAAGGTAGAAAAACAAGTACGTATAAGAACTTTCAGCTGACATTTAAAATTCCCTTTTTAATCACATATACTATCAATATTTACAATACTGTACTGTATCAGGCCATATACGTGCCATTTCAGGACATAGACCTCTACAATCGAGAGTTCGATTAAAAGGGGTTAGGCCATATAGTCCACCACGCTGGCCTAGTCTGGGTTGACGGACTTCACATACCATAGAAATTCTTACAAGTTGCATACAATACGAAACACATAAAATGCATAAATTATTGAGATCCAAAGGTTAGGAATGTTTTACTATACAAAACAATTTTAAGTTCCGTTGAAAAAAGCTATACGTTCTAAAAATAGCATTATTGAAAGAATGTGCGTAATGAAAAAATAATACTGTTTCCATTCACCATTCCGACATCAAAGCTAATTGTAATTTATTGACATTTCAGTAGTAACGTTTTAGATTTTATACCGAAATGCTTTTAGGCTTTTAAACGAGCTGGTGAATTTAAAATTACTGGCTGAAGACATGTTTTTCTATGAATCCGGTCGGCTTATGTGTTGGCTCCACGTTGGTTCCAACGTTTGATATGTTGGATGTTTTGTGTTTGATTTGCTAGGCATCCAAAACTATGAATTATACTTAGATCCGAATCAAAATGGATAGCGCAAAGGCTGTAGCATATTCTATCAAAGTGTTATAAGTTTATTATTAATTCATACTTATGATGACTAAAAACTGTTATTATATAGCGTATTAAGTTGTTTCACTTGAAAATTACAATCTGTCAAAGATGGTTCAATACATCAACGCTCCCTATACTTGTGTGACTTGTAGATAATAATATAACAAAATATTCCAGCTACGTAACTTATCTACTAGAAGTTATATTACTTAAATCCTGAAAAATCGCATCGTCAATTTAGATAATGTAAATTTGCTAGATTCGCTCACGATATAAGAGTTGCGTTGGGGCCAACATTGGGCTAAAGTTTGGAGCCAGTGTAAAACTAAGCTATGAAGCCGCGTTTTACTGTTTTTCTGTTGTTTGTTTACGAAGTCCGTACTTTATTACCCTGCGGCGAAAAAATTAACCCAAATTTTCTAATTTGAGTGCAAGTTAAGAGCTGAAAAGTTTAAAAAGGTTGGCTGGAAATTGTAATGCAAGATATTCTGGTTAATATGGAATTTTATTTGAATGAGATTTTTAAATTCCATATATTTTAGAATAAAACATTGTGTCGACTTATTCAGTATTTTTTATTACGAGTATTATTTTGAAAACTAATAAATAATACTCATATACGGATTTTTGATGTCGATGGCTCATAAAAAAGTTTTCTGACTTACATAACGCTAACTATAAGTACATATAGTTAGCGTTATACAAATCTGAAAGCCCTTTTATTATGTATTGCTGAACAGTGGAGCATTTCGCACGAGAAACGAAAATTTGAAAATTTTAAGTTAGAGGCGTGTTCATTGGAGCCATCGATGTGACATTTAAGAATTAATAAGTAAGAATGAGGAGAATAAATAAAATTAAAATAGCCTTTTTATTAGAAATGGTATAACCACAACTTGACTAAAAATATTTATGACAAACTATCGAAATAATGTCACTGTTAATTATTTACAAAAATAAACTCATTAGAATCTACAAAATAATAAATTTATGACTTTTTTCATAATTTATTTCTTCTACACACAATACAACTAAATAACAATATAAGTAAGTTAATAATAAGGTAACAGTTAACAGGTTTACTGTTAATTTTATGTGATGTCTCTATGTGTTGATTATTTTTATACAATACAAGCCAAATTGAGGAAATATAATCCATAGCTTGTAGCGATTTCAATCAAATGTTATTCTGTATCAGTTATGAGTAAACTTTTGTCCAATAAGAGTAGATGAGATCAACGTTCGAATACTTTTCCCGACTGCCAATAGTTTGTTTAACGGCACTTTCTTGTTCCGGAAGGTGTTTCCCGGCTTTTTCATCTAAAATATTTACCCTCAGATTTTCCTGCTAACCTCTTACTATGAATAAAACTTCAAGTAGAACTTTGTATAAGTTTCCGCAAATCTTCGGATTTAACTTTTAATTTGATTTCGACTTCAGTCTATGCAGTGCAAGCTACTCGTACAAGTCGATTAAACGAGAAATGTATAGATTTGGATCCACATCGAGATGATGACAAATGGTGATATGTTCTCTCATATGTTAGAGGCCGCCTGGGTAGGTACCACCGCAATGTCTATTTCTCCCGCCAATCAGTAGTGTAAATGCACTGTTTCGGATTGAAAGACAGTGTAGCCAGAGTAATTACTACACATATTGAGACTTTACATCTTATGTCTTAGGATGGCGAGCGCAGCGGAATGCCAAGCATTGCTTTGTGATTCAAGGTTTTGTTGGGATTGCTACTATTCATAAGCGGTCATATCGCTTACTATTAGCGAACGGCATGCTTGTCTCGCCATTCATCGCAATAAAAAAATGATTTTGTGTGATTGAAATGATTATCAAATGTAGGTTTTGTAGGATAAGAAAGTCTCGTATAATTTCTAAATAACTAGCGGCCCCACCCGATTCTACCCGGGTGCCGATAATTTCTGAAAATATTCTATCGCCTATGTTCCCTATATCAGGGATGTTGTAAAATTCTAAGAATGAAAAAAAAAAAATTCAAATCGGTCCAGTAGTTTCAGACCCTATTCAATTCAATCAATTCTTTCCTATTTACAATATTAGTTTAGATTAAGTCATAAGTGATATGTTTATTATACTTAATAAAACAACCGTTCACTTTAGGCGCTAATTTATTACTGTTTTTGCGTTAACTTTTTAAATTCACAAATTGGCGGGAAAATGTCATAGTGCACAAATGACCATAGACACATCATTCCTCCACACTTAATTTGGACACATAATAAACTGACAATATACAATAATAAATTAAACCAAATAATATAAACTATACTAACCAAATAATATACATAAACTATTTTGTTAAAAGATCCAAATGGTCTGTACTAAACGTAATATTACATATTTTGTTTCCAATCCTTAAAAATATTTCTTATAATCTACTATTGTTCTCGTACGTTTCGGCCGTGTGAGTGCGAGCGATGGCCCTGGTTTGTCTGCGCCCGTGGCTTCACTGCGCACCATGTCACTTACGTCACGCACAGGTGATCGGCCACTAGTACTTTCGTTATTCCCTTCCTCACCCTTATCAGTCGCAACTTGTTCTACATTACTATCCGTGGTTGGCGGTTGCTGCATCTCATCAGATTCTACTTCCGGCTCATTGGTTCCACCGACTGGCGGCCTGCTGCCCATTGATAGTGGCTGGGCTATTTCAAGCGTGTTATCCGAGGTTACAATAGATGGTGAGGAGGGAGTTCGATGAGATACATTAAGCATACTATTAGGCAGCCTATCTTCCCCTTTATATCTTATTATCTGATCAACGTGCCTAATACAGTACACATTAAATTCGTAGACTAAAATTTTATACATCTTATTGCCTATTTTCTCCTTAACAATACCTAATTTCCAAGTTTCATTCCGAGCACTGTACCAGCGGATCCACACCTTCTCATCTATGTCAAAATATCTTTTCCTGGGCACTGTCTCGATTATGTGCTTTTTGGGAGGTAATATTAAATCGAGACGAGATCGCAATTTTCTTCCAAACATTAACTGAGAAGGTGATTGGCCGGTAGTACAATGCACAGTATTCCTATAATTAAATAAATAATCTAACAATTGTTGCTGTGTTTGCTGCATGGGTAAATTTTCTTTTAAAATACATTTTAACATTTTTTTGCAAATTCTTACCGAATTTTCAGCTTGACCATTACTTGGTGGATGATAAATAGGTGACGTCAAGTATTCTATACCATTATAACAACAAAATTTCTTGAATTCTACAGAATTAATTTTAATGTCATTATCGGATACCAACAACTCGGGAAGTCCAAATGTAGAAAAAATTGTCTTTAGTGTATCAATCAAAGCACTCGTGGATGTTCCATTACGCATATGTACACAATCCAACCACTTAGAATACGCATCTATGACCACTAAGTATACCCTTTGCCCTAAAGTCATGTAGTCGATGTGTACGCGCTGCCAGGCGCGCTCTGCAGCGGGCCAAGGCGCGGGCGGGTCCCGCGGCGGCGCCGGCCGCACGCTCACGCAAGTCTCGCATGAACCTATCCACCGCTCGATATCTTTGTCGATACCTGGCCACCACATCCGACTTCGTGCATTGCTTTTTGTTTTTACGATACCTAAGTGAGTTTCATGTAATTCTCTCAACATTTTTACTCTTAATATAGACGGAATGACCATTCTATGTCCCCTAAATAAACAACCGTTTTCGTATTGAAGGTCCGATTTACATTGAAAATATGGCAATATATATGAGCATCTAATATTGCGTGGCCAACCATGTTTCATGTATTTAATTACAATTTTTAATGTTTCATCACGTTCAGTCATTTGTTTAATGTCGCTGAACGTTACTGCCGGCGTTGATGTATCTAGAAACCTAAGCGCATAATATGTATCTACATCAGTATCTACACTGTCCGCCTCCGTATGTTTCAATGGGGCACGTGAAAAATAATCAGCTGCTTGGTTGTTTTCGCTGGGTACGTATTGCACAATATAATTATAGGCAGACAAAATTATTGCATATCTCTGTAATCTCAACGCAGTAGTTACGGGTATGCCAGTTTTATTATTAAATATTGACACTAATGGTCTGTGATCCGTTTTTAAAATAAATGGATCTGCGCGTCCATATAAATATTGATGAAAACGCCTAATTCCGAAAATGATAGCCGTCGCCTCTTTCTGAATTTGGCTGTAATTTCGTTCGCTAGAGGTGAGCGAGCGAGACGCATACGCCAGCGGGCGCTCGACGCCCGCGTCGTCGCGTTGCGACAGCACGGCTCCTAGGCCGCACGGCCCTGCATCCACTGCCACTACTAATTGTGCTGTAGGTTCGAAATGGGCGAGAACGCGCTCCGATGCTAACTCACGCCTAATTGCCGCCACACTACGGCGCTGCCGCTCCCCCCACTGCCAAGGTGTATCTTTACGTAACAATTCATGTAAGGGACTTAACACGGATGATGCATTAGGAATAAAATTCCTATAATAACTAGCGGCCCGGCCCGGCTTCGCCTGGGTGCAAATACAGATTCCAGTCCATATTTTATTTAAAATCAATATGACAGCCGTTGTCTAAACTGCTTATCCATTTTCAATCCCATCCTGTACCTATTCTTATGTCCCATTTTATCCACCTTATATTCTATTCTATCCCATCTCTCCAGATTCAAATCATTATTTTGCTGTGGAAATATTATAACACTGTTACTACTCCGACGACATTCATTGAAATCAATTAAAAGATACCATAGATGACCCGACCACGCTTCGCTATGGCTTAGTTATTATATGATGAATTTTATATTGAATTATTTAGCATAGCAAAAAAGCCCGACCCACCTTTGCCTGGATGCAGATATTTTTTTATTTTACTCCACACCAAATACATGTTATTTTTCGTATAAGCTCTTGTATACCTAAACATGAATTAGCTATCCTACTGTCCTGCTCAATTCCGTCCCATCCCGTCTGTTCAGTCACTTCCCGATACGTCCCGTCTTTTCTCTTCATTGACCATCCCGTCTTATACCGTGCATTTACATTTCGTCCTATCAAATGTGTCAGCTATCCCAGTCCTCTCCCCTACCTCCCACTCTATTATATCCCGTTTCTCCATATCCAAATAGTGTGCCTTATAAATTTTTGACATTAAACACTTTAGCGATTTTGATTATCCATGCAATATTCCATCCCTTATTTCACCCCCAGTATGCTGTTTTCCAAAAACATTACGCCATTACTTTTTGTTAGTAATAAAGAGATTAAATATAAATTTTCATAGAAATACACTCACACACACAATTAATGTAGTAACGGTCATTGAGTAACGGTAGTAACAATTATATATAACTGGTTTCTCAAGACACAGACAACGCCTAATTTGAGAATCCCTGCAATATTCTCCATAATTATATAAAATTGTTATTTTATTCAGTTCAGTTCAGTTTTTATTTTTATGTGTTATTTTATGAAAGATTTTTCATTTTCAAGTGACATTCTATCTTGAAAAGAAGTAAAACTTCTTACGTGTGAATATTATTTATTTGATTGTCCTATATTTATTTAGCTTCATAATATACTCTTTAGTTTACACAAATTAAATTTCTGAACGTATGCATAAATATTTGACAACCAATTTAAATGTCAACCACTTTTCATTACTGTCATTATTTTACATCTTTAAAATCTAAAATACGCCATTAATCGAATATTGTGGATATATGTTGTCGATTCAAAACCTTTATTTAAATACGTTATTTAATTTGAGGGAAGAGTTTACCGTATTGACGGTATGAACATTAAATGTTTGACAGTTACAAACAACTCCTTATAAATAAGAAATTAATTGAAAAAACATTTTCCAGTAGACCAAACTGTAAATCTAAACCATTCTCGAATCTCCACGAACACACACAAAAAATTTCATCAAAATTGGTCCAGTCGTTTAGGAGGAGTTCAGTCACATACACACGCACACAAGAAATATATATATTAAGATTTACCATCCCTAAAAATCTTTTAACTTCTGTTACGTTAGTGGGCTCAGGGGCATTAATTATAGCCTGTGTTTTAGTCGGGCATGTTTTAATACCCTCTTTACTAATAACGTAACCTAAATATGTTACATTTTCTTGAAAAAAAACACATTTGTCCTTTTCAAGACGCAAGCCAGCATCACAGAGCCTACCTAGGACTTCACCTAACCTTTTCATATGGTCTTTCTTAGTATGACCAGTAATGCATATGTCATCTAACCAAATACTGATGCCGTCTATTCCAGAAAGCAGAGTTTCCATAGACTTTTGAAATATCGCAGGCGCGTTTGCTAACCCGTATACCAACCTAGTATATTTAAACAGTCCTTTATGGGTATTAATTGTGGTAAGCTCTTGACAAGAGTCTTCTAATATAAATTGATTATAAGCATTTTTTAAGTCAATCTTACTATATTGCTCTCCACCCCCGATGTTAGCAAACACCTCTTCAATTCGAGGCAGTGGATATTTGTCTATAATAAGGTCTTTATTCAGCGTAATTGAAAAGTCACCAGCAATTTTAACCGCACCATTCGATTTTAGTACGGGCACTATAGGTGTTGCATATTGTGAATAGTTGACAGGAACTAAAATGCCTAACTCTACCAATCTGTTTAACTCATTCTCCACTTTTTCTTTTAGAGCAAAGGGTACCGTGCGTGGTTTAAAAAACTTTGGACTAGCGTTATCCTTTAATTGCAAACTAACTTTGAATTTATTGAAGGCACCCAATTCATCACGCCACAAATCCGAAAACTTTTCTAGAAGTTTCGACAAATCTGGATCATTATTAAGTGAATTAATGTTAGTGGTAATAACTAAATCAAAAGCGGACATGAAATCTCTCCCCAGTAACGGCGGGCCGCCATTAGTAATAACAAAAATTTTTATGGACTTATGCTTATTATTGAAAAATGCGTTAATAGTAAAATAACCCAAGGGAGTGATTTTATGACCATTGTATAAACACATTTTTGTATAACTTTTTTGTAGTACATAGTCGGAAAATTTTTCCTTATACAATTTATCCGATATAACGCAGCTGCCGGAGCCCGTGTCTAATTCCATACTTAAACTTTGATGACCCAATATAAGGTCAATTTCAATAGGTTTATCAGTGGCATACCTTATATTGAAGTTTTGACATTCCTTACAATCTGACCTGGCAGAATCACCTGCTTCGCCTAAAGTTACACCGTTATCTATGTGATAAACATTTGAGTTTTTTACACTTTTACATACTTTTTTTAAATGTCCCTTTTTACCGCACTTTGAACACCTATAACTTTTATATCGACACTTATCACTTGAATGATTTCTTAAGCCACACACCAAACACCGGAACGAGTCCTGAGAGACCGCGCCGACCACGCTGCCCGCGTCGACCGCGCCGCTCGCGCTGATCGCACCGCCCGCGCCTCTCGCGCTACCTTGCCGTGGTTCTCCACGGTTTACTACCTTATGTATCGCCTCCTCCTTAACTCGTCCTGTTTCGGTGCTGCACATAATGAATTTTGCCTTCTTAACGTAGGCGGCTTGTTCTGCCAATTCAATAGCCCTCGCCAATGTCAACGTGGAAGCGTTCTGTTCGAAAATCTTGTCCCGTTCAGGCCCCGAGCCCAGGCCGAGAACGAAACGATCCCGTAAGTTCGTTTCTAGGGCGGGTCCAAAATCACAATAGCTTGCAAGTTCTCTAATTCGAGCCACCCATTCTCCTATAGTTTCACCTGGATTTCTAATTGCTCCATAAAAATTTGCTTTATCTGCAAAAGAGCATTGCTTCGGCTTGAAATGGCAGTCGAGTAATAAAATCAGGTCTGAAAACTTTAGCAAATCCAGTTCTTTAGGATAAGCCAAGTTACGTAGTAAACGGTATGTTTCGTCGGTAAGATAAGTAAGAAGAATCCCACTCTTGTTGTTTTCTTTAACTTCGTTAATCTTAAAAAATTGAAGTAATTTTTCTTTAAATATCTGCCACTCGCCTATTTTATGATCGAAATTTGATAAGTTTCCGATATAGGCCATTTTATTTTGATTCGTGGGTAATTCTCGTACCTCGTCGCCAATGATATGTTTATTATACTTAATAAAACAACCGTTCACTTTAGGCGCTAATTTATTACTGTTTTTGCGTTAACTTTTTTAAATTCACAAATTGGCGGGAAAATGTCATAGTGCACAAATGACCATAGACACATCAATAAGACATCTATCTTACTTTGGTCTTGGAAGTGTGTGACCTTTATGTGATTTTGAGGTGAGGCGCTCCACGAAGTAAAGTGACAATAAAAATAACAAAGATACTGTTGCTTTTTAATAAAACTATATTATTATGTAGGTTATTCAATTAAACTTTTGAAGGATCAAAGATATAGTATGCATAAAGTAATTTATTGTATTTAGAGTTACTGTAATTATGTAAATAATAATTACACATACATAGTCACCTACATAGTTCTGAGCCCACACTAAGATCTAGTCTTGTGTCGTGGGTATCAGGAACTACGAGAGACTTTTCGGTCTCACAAACACCCAGACTCGAACCAAATACCTGTGGATCACACAAATATTTGTCTCGGTGCGGGAATCGAACCGTGGCCTCACGTTTCACAGCCAGCGTCTAACCAACTGCACCGCGGATACTGTCAAATTATTTCATGGTAGTATCTGGATTTGGTCAGGACTATGTATGTGACTGTTGGCTGTATTTACATTATGATGTTTGTGCCATATAATAAACTAGCTGTCGGGCCCGGCTTCGCCCGGGTGCAGATAGTTTTTGAGTCCAATCCACATCAAGAACATATTATTTCGCGTGTCTACTAACTATATTTCCCGCGTGCCGTCGACTATATTTCCCTTCCGTAGGAGAGGACATCCCGTGCCAACAATTTGAATTTGAAAGAGTAGAAAATATGTATATTTGGTTTCCTGACTCAGCCCACGGGAACACTACATTTTTCGGGATAAAAAGTAGCCTATGTGTTAATCCAGGGTGTCAGCTATCACTATACCAAATTTCATCAAAATCTGTTGAGCCGTTTTTTCATGAAAGAGTAACAAACATCCATACATACATACAAACTTTCACCTTTATAATATTAGTAAGGATATACATAATATGTCGATGATTGTCTCAGTGGCGTAGTTGTACTACGCTACGGTTACAAAGCTGAGGTCTCGGGTTCGAATACTGGGTCTCGGGCAAAGTGATGTTGGATTTATCTATTCATTATCAGCCCGGAGTCAGGAATTTGTGCTCGATATGGCAATAGGCACGCCCCCTATCACATCATGGGACGGAACATACAAAGGCGAAATGTGAATGTCCTCTGCCTGCCTCTTCTGGGAAAAAGCGTGAGTTTATGTATGTATGTATAACATATCGACATCGATGCACTTTTCACCTTTGTATAACCCTGGGAATACGGATTTGGTACATCTCTATTTGTTTTCACGTTAAAAACGTAAAAGCTTTCTGTATACAGCAGCTATTTGGTTCGCAAAAACATTTTGCATTTAAATGATTGACAGAACAAATACCCCACCGGGTGTGTTTTGTTTCAAAATAATCGGTATGTCCAATTTGGGGAATAGTTTTTTATAAAATATTGTAGTGAAATGCAAAAAAAAACCCAGCGTACGGAATTTACAATTGAAATTATTTCTGTGTTAGTCTACCAAGCTGAACTAATTTAGTTTGATACGTATCTACTATCTAACATACATAGCTATTGCAATTACTCATTTTAATTGCAAATTATGAAATAATGCTATAATATGGTTTTTTATTGTGCCATTCAATAATAAATAGATAAAATTCAAGAGAAAAAATAAAATAAAAATAGCCTTTTTATTAAAAACGATACACAAATTGACTAAAAATATTCATGACAAACTAATGAAATAGTGTATCACTGTTAAATCGTTACAAAAATAAATTATCAGTAGGATCTACAAAACCTAATTTTATTGCAATGAATAGCGAGACGAGCATGCAGTTCGTCTGATGGTAAGCGATACGAGCGCTCATGGGCATTAGCAAAACCAAACAACACCACGAATTACAAAGCAATTATTTCCATTCCACTGCGCTCGCCATCCTGAGACATAAGATGCTAAGTCTCATTATGTCCAGTAGTTTACTCTGGCTACGATGTTAATCTTGTCTTTTTAAATGCAACTACAAAAAAATTAGTTAAATATTTCAAATAGGGCAGGCCCCAGGGAGGATCATTGTCAAGTAAAAGATGAATATGTACATTAAGAACATTTCCCCATAGTTGGCGTGCGAAACAGACACTGAAATTAACCCTCATATACTTTTTAACTTCTTATAACTGATTTTAAAATCTACTTTCATGATGTTTTGACAGAAATATTTCATTCTACTCGTATACATGGTTTTGTTTGCAATAAATAATCTACTCCAATAATATGAATGTTAATGGACAGTATTATACAATAACAGTACATGATCAGATGACCTGTTTCTATTTTCCCCGCCAATGCAATAACGTATTGTAATAATAAAGCGATATAAAAGAAAAAAAGTGTTTAATATGTCGCTGGGATCTCGTTTATTGGTCCGCGCCTCGTGTAACCAGTCGATTATAATGATTTGAATTGTTCATGCTTTAGTAAGCGCCAGCGGATTGCGTCAAATGGAATTATCCGGGGACATATTTGAGTCTGTTACTGGGCGAAATATTAATATTGAAATTTGTAATGTTTCGAAATTTTCAATTTACTCACTAAGTTAAATAACCTAAAACCAGTTTTGTTTATTTAAGCTTTTCATTTATAGTCCGGTCAAATTAGACAAACATTGCGGTGAGTTTACAAAAAATCACACTCAAAAACTCGGATCAATGGAACTTTTCTCATTTCACATATTAGTGTTTTGAATAAACCTACCATTTATCAGCTGAGTGTTAATTTTTGTAATATTAGATGTTTAAATTGGCTGGATTATTAGCTAAATCACCTTAGTGGTCGTACGCATGGGCTGGGCTGTACATGAAGAGGTCGATATTTTTTAAGTTAACAAACCGGTTTCAATACGGGAAGTGAATATCTACAATGGATGATATCTTAGAAGTGTTGCCGGTCCATTAAACCGGAAGGGGAGTGGGAAGGAAAAAATGGATAAGGAGACGAAGAGTGTGACATACATATAACAAGATTCTAAACTGGATCTATGGATCTAAAGGGTCTCCTTATAAGCATTGTTTCCGTTTTTAGCGGGCATAAGGACAAAACTGCCTATTTCTAATACAAACATAAAAATGTTAGGATAGGCTGATGTTTGACTACTGCCACCCTGAATTCGCAAAGATTATTTTCTTCTCAAAAAGTTATCAGTGGTGAGCCTTGACGTCTGTAAATTCCAACAAATACGAACGAATAAGACATTTTTGCAATTAAAAAAATTCGGAATACCTATGTTAATTAGATAGTCTTATGGGGATCGCATTCTAGGCTCCACAGTTTACATACCCTACGTTCCACAACTATGTCAAATAAATGAAATATCAGAAAAACATCCACTAATTACTAAGTATGAAATAATATTCATTCTCCTCAGAATTCATCAGTCAAGTTATATTTAGTCGAACGAGTCTGGAATCCGTAATGTGTCACGTCTCGACTATGAAGAGCGCGGAAATCTCCAAGGCGTCGGAATAATAATATAATTACTTACTTATTTTCATAATGTTGGTACCAATAGCACGTGTTAGAGTTGATTAAAATAGAATTGTAATTGGATCTTAAAATTATCCCCATAATCTTTTCGGCATTATTTTATCATAATGTCAATTACATTGTTCCTAACAGTAAGTACTAAGTAGATATATTGTATATACTTTCTTGGCTTTTTATATTTTGATTTTAGATTTTGTTACATTATTTTGTCACGTTAATTTAATTGTCATATTATAGGAATCCTAATGAAAGCTAATGTTATTCGGAGGGCTTATAACTTCGCAATTCATGACAAATAAAATACATAGTAGTTGTGTTTCGTCTAACTCCAGACTGAGCTGATAACGAATAGTAAATCCAATTCCACTTTGGCCGGTCCGGAGTTCGAACTTGAGACCTCCAGCGTTATAGTCGTACCGTAGAACAATTGCGCCACCAAGGAGCCGCAGTCAGTATAAAATATTAATATATTTATAGCAGTATAAAGTTTGTTCCGAGTGGATCCTCGCTATTTCCTCCTTTGAATACTTTATTTCGTCCCCTCGCCGAATAAACAACGTAGCTTTGTATGTACCAAAGCGGAAATAACGTCCATATTTTTATTAATTCTCTATTTGATGAAACTGAGTATTCGTTTTTTTATTTACCTATATCAACAGATGAATGTTTTTGACATGAATATGTGTTTATTTTGTTAGTCGATTTAATTTGGTGTTCACTTTTCAAATATAAAAAGGATTAAAATAATCCCATTTGAGTGGGAATTCCGTAGCTTAAAGATCGGTATAAATATTTTATACTATAAAACCTGCCAATTAACTCGCTGGTCGGGCAGTAATATTGGACTTTTCTATTCATTATTAGCCAAGAGTCAGGAATTAATGGATGATATGGCGATAGGCTCGCCCCTATCGCATCGTAGGACGAAACACCCAAGACGAAACCTGGCGTTCTTCTAGAAAAAAGGCACGAGTATGCGAGTTAACTAATTACGGAACGTGATAAGTGGCATAATTGAACCAATCGCTTATAGCCTTTATGTACACGCCATAAAGGACATTTTAGATGATACATACCTGAGCACATTGTGGTGCGCCAACGCGCTAAGACTATGATGTGGTGAGTGTGGCGGGAGCACTGCAGGGATGACTGTCCGCCCAGATCCCTGCAGGACGCGGATACCCATCCGCACCGTGTTCCGCCGGGACACCTTCTCATCAGGCCGTTCCGCTGGTGGAGAAAAATAATATTGTATATAATGTTTTTTTTTATTGAGCTTTCTTGTAATTAAACGCGTAGAAACCTCAAAAATGTCAGGTTCTCAGTAATAAATATAATCTTTTTTTGTAAATTGTGCCAACATTTGTATGGCTTTGCACTGTGGTTACATCTTACAACCATAAATTTCATTTTTATTTTGATGTTAACGAATCTAACTCTCTTTCCCTGTGTCTCTTTAGCCACAGGAAGTCCACTGCTGAACATAGGCCTTCCCCAAGGGCTTCCACATTGGGCTGTTGGACCAATGTGAACAAATTTTAAAGTCAATATTTTTATCTATTATAAATATCAGGAAATTAAAGACTGTAAAAATTAAACCTAATGCGAAAAAAAAAATGCGAGATGAATACCCAAAAAATAAAAAATAAATTTGAACTTTTTTTTGGGCTATTCATATTATATTTGTCTTCTTAAGAATTGATACCAAACTATCACACAAATTTACAACTTCTTAGCCGTTTTGAATATAAAATATCCAAATCCTATTCATAATTCCACTTAATTAATAAAACTAAAATCTCGAAACTAAATTGCCATATCGCGTTAAATATATATACGGAAGCTTCAAGTAATGTATGTTTTGAAACGAAATGGGGTGCTTCTGTTGCCAGGGGGGTAGAGCCAATATAGGATTATGGGAACTTGTTTTGTTTGCCTAATACTTATGCCGGGTAAACAACTGCACGTTTTGGAAGATACATCCTGTATACTTTGTAGTTGGGTACTTAAGGAGAACATGAATATTAAGTACTTTAGATTGAAAGTGGTAGAAACACACTTTACGGGTTCTAAATTTAGGCATAATAACTTAGCTTATAGCTTGTGCCTTGCTACTTAAGATATAATATTTATAAAGAAACAATGGTTTTATGGTAAGGCTCTGATAGTCTAAGATCCCGCCATACATCGACCTTCACCGAGATGTTTATTTGATGAAACCTATTTTATATGCAATTTAATATGTCAATAAATATATTGTATATGGGTTGCCTTGCAAATTTCAGTCCAGAATACGATTAATTAATTATTAAAAATAAAAAAAAATTTTTTACACATTTCACCTGTTTGATTATTAAACAAATTCTATACCAATCGAAAGTATGAAACCCATAGAATATGTAAACGTTAGGTTGCCTATTTTTTTCCGGTCACAACCCTCAGGTTGCCAGGTATTAACAGGTAAATCGCTACTAGCATTTTGCACCGGTCTGATTATTGAATGGAAATTAAATAAAAATAAAGATCATTTTATTATGAACACGGTGGTATAGGGTTGCCTGCGAAAAATCAGTCCCGAATTGCGGTTGTCGAATTTAGAAAAGTGAAATATTGCTCCGAGTGACACAGCATAGCAGCTGTTCGAAGTCCGCTCATAAAGAAAGAGGGTGCGCATGCTATTTATTCTTGAGAATGAAAAGGACAGCGATAGACTCGTATATGCTGTGTTCTGTGTTACCTGGCAACCTGAGGGTTGTGACCGGAAAAAAATAGGCAACCTAACGTTTACATATTCTATGGGTTTCATACTTTCGATTGGTATAGAATTTGTTTAATAATCAAACAGGTGAAATGTGTAAAAAATTTTTTTTTTTAAATAATTAATTAATCGTATTCTGGACTGAAATTTGCAAGGCAACCCATATACAATATATTTATTGACATATTAAATTGCATATAAAATAGGTTTCATCAAATAAACATCTCGGTGAAGGTCGATGTATGGCGGGATCCTATACTATGATGGAGTGTATAGAAAAGACTAAATCGATTCTTTCCTTTTAAAATTTATTGTTTATAAGGGGTGTTTGATTACTTGAAAATATGGTTTTATTATACTAAAAATACTAAAAAATAATCAAAATAAGTAACAGATAAGACTGATAACAATGGAAATAAAAAGTGCAGCACCAGAAAAAAAATGTTTCATGATTTTGCCATTCAGTTGTGAAACGGTGAAGACAATACGAAGATTACATTATAGGGTATGATTGTCTCCTATAATTACACTGTAGAATTTAACGATTCAGGTGCAGTAAGCACATGATTAGACATTGATTCAATATTGCCTCTAGGTTCTCAAATTGATTACACACATCATGCTCGCAATCCGATTGCAGGACGCATGAATTGCTCTTAATAAACGTATGTCGCATTCATGTAATCTATTAGCATCCATTAGTTCACATACCCAATTTTGTAATGGTGAATAGAATTTTACATTTACGCCAATTGTCACTATCAATTTATACCAAGCATGCGACAAACATCGTGTAGATTCTACGTTAGGAAAGGTACTATAAAATTTTCTTTAAGAGATTTTTATAATACTGGGTATATCAAGAGTGCGACCAAACACGAAGCTGAGTAGTGACTAAAACACAATGCAATTAAATACAATGCAATAAAAATTTCGCATTTTGTGATGTTTTAAATATCATCGTGTTAACAATAGTTTTTGCTAAATTATTATGTTAAATTCTTCCTTATACTGCAACTACCGGCCGCCCGGATGCAGATACATTTGTTTGAAAATGTTCTATCGCTTATTTTCATCAGGGATAATATAGGATTTTAATGGTGAAAAAGTTTTAAAATTGGTTCTGTAGTTTTAGAGCCTATTCCATGCAAGCAAACAATTAAATATTAGAGTTAGTGCGCCTGGAAATTAATTTCTTGGTCTTACAGTCAAAATGATCGTACTGGAGACAAAATGTGCAAGACGAGCAAAATTACGAAGAGAGACGACCATCGCACGGGCTAAGATATTTAAAAATAGATGAGTTTTGTTGGCATGTATGATTAAAAAACTTTAGATTAAAAAACAAATAAAGTTATATGAACAGTTTATTTAACTGTAATATATTATACATATATATATTGTTATAATACATCTTGTATTATAAGAGAAAAATCAAACACTAATAGAATTTTAAAATTAACAATAATACAAAAAGAAATATATTGTTGAACCCGCAGAAGTAAAAGATCATACAGAGCATAAGATAGAATAGATAATAAGGACACAAATTAAAAATAGTCTTAAGATTTACGATGACACACTAATCTAGCCTTAAGGAGTAAAAATAGACACAATCGCAAAAAATGGCGCAATGAAAATTAACAAATTATTATACATCTATATAATATATTCCGAAATACCTGATTTCGATTTCTAAACCAAACGATACAAGCAATCGTATTTATTTTTAGTAAATAGAATTAAGGGTCCTAATTGAGTTTCTTTCGAAGTCCTTCAAAGGAATTTTGGCAAACATTCGTGTTTGCTGTACCACACATAACCGCCTACGCCCTCTACGGACTCGAGTCAATGTTAAGCAAAGCAAATATGTCATACTGGGCCTTAGAGTACTATTTGTGATTCTAATTCCTAATGTTACAAACCATGATTTGTGAATGAATATCTTGTTTTAATACAACACATTAATCGCTATATAAACAGTATAGTACTTAGTAGTTTAAATTACAAATATCATAAGAAATAATAATATTGTATTATAGATCGAAGGTTTACAATTCAGTTTGAAAAGTAAGAACTAGTTTTTATTTATCTAATCGTGGTTCTTTGTGTAATAAATAATATAAATAGTAAAATCTTTATAAGTAATAAGTACTTCCATCCAATTTTTTTATATTTGCTATTAGTAGTGACATACAAATATACGGGATATATCCAGATTGCCTCTGAAAACGAAGACACAATGCAACTAAACATTTAGCAAAAAAACGCGACAACTTATTTTGTGATGCTTAGAATATATCAGCGTGTTTGTGTGATAAATCATAGTTTTTTAGTAACCTAATTATTTTAACTCTAGCGTACTATAGAGTCTTTAAAAAGAAAAGGGCGTAGGTACAGTATTATTTGAGAAAAAAACGATGTATTATATTTACTACCCAAATACAATCGACAGGAAAAAAATGACACAAGAAAAAACTTTTTTTCCAAAATTTTTAGTTGTATTGTGTCTGAAACCACTTAAACTACCACTTGGCTTCGTTCTTAGTACCAGTATAGGTGTACCCTGTATAATTGACAACCTCCGTGGCCACAGTGGCGCATTCGGTTAAACGCCACCTGTGATGTCTTGCCGCGGTTTCGATCCCCGCACCGAGATAAATGTTTGTGCGGCCCGCAATTTTTTCTTTCAGGTCTGGGTGTTTGTAAACCGAAAAGTCTCACCTAGTTCCGGAAACCCACGACACAAAACTTGATCTTAGTGTGGGGTCAGGAATATGTATGTGACTGTTGGGTGTTATTTATTATTTTCTTAACATTTTTAAAAATAACAAAAACAGCAATAATAAAAATTCTTCTACATGCATGTCCCACACACACATAATGTCACGTTTAGATATGTATAAAAATATCAGGTATATATTTCGAGTATATCCTATTACAAAGTGCGTGGTGGCCTGTTGGTAAACGGACTAGATGCGACTGCCAACATGTTCACGGTGGTCGCGGGTTCGAATTCCAGGTCACACCTCTGACTTTTCGGAGTCATGTGTGTATTGATAGTCAATCACCACGCACTAAAACGGTGAAGGAAAACATCGTGAGGAAACCTGCATACCATAGCGATTCATAAGAATTTATATGGTATGTAAATCCGCCAGCCCGCACTAGGCCAGCGTGGTGGACTATATGGCCTAACCACTCTCAATCGTACTGTCGATTGTAGAGGAGGCCCGTGCCCTGCAGTGGGACGTATATGGGCTGATACAGAATAATAAAATCATTTGGCCAAATGTTCCGCTTTTGATCTACTGACTCACTATAATAAACTAAAATAAAATAATACCTATAATATACCCTTGGGGACTGTATCCAAATTGCAAACGATTTACATTCGAGTGGGATATCATTCGCCTGACTTGATCTAGCCGTGTAATGTTCAGCAATTTCAGCTCCACCGTCATTAGGGCGATAAAAAGAATTCATTCCCTCGCAAATAGTGAACATTGACCTTCCACTCAAACTAATATTTCGGTCAAATCACTCAATTTCACTGAAGGCTCTCACAACATCTGCTCATAACTCGCAATATTTACGTGTATATTGCGAACAAACGAGTAAGATAATTATTAAGATACAAGCTATTTTAAAACAATTTAAAAAATGGGATTTAATACATAATTCTGTTTTGTGGGATATTTTATGTTTTGATATGAATATAACTGGTAGGTCTCTCCTATGTGAGACCGCAATGTCTATTGCTCCCGTCAAACAGCAGTGTAAATGCACTGTTGTGTTCCAATTTGAAGGATATTGTAGCCATAGTAACGATTGGACATATTGAGACTTAACATCTTGTCTCAGGATGGCGAGCGCAGTGGAATGCCAAGCATTGCTTTGTAATTTAAGGTGTTGTTTGGTTTTGCTACTTTTCATGAGCGGTCGTATCGCTTACCATCAGGCGAACGGCATGCTCGTTTCGCCATTCATCGCAATTTAAAAAAGTACTTTATTTTTATTTTGTTATTTCATGTTTAGACGAAGGTTTGTTAACTGACATAAATTGATAAGAACAGAAAAGAACTATATCATAACTATATCATAAATCAGCGTTGTGCTACGGCCTGCACCGCCGCGCAACATAATTGCTGAGTGATCACCTACTTGTCACAGCTACGACGTGCGAACTTCTTCTTTATTTTTATTTTTATAAATAGACCTTTGTGTATCTGTTTTTGTACGTCGTTTTTAATGCTTGTGGCAAATAAAACTATTTTCTTTCTTTCTTTCTTTATATATTTTTGTAATTGTAATTCAGTGTTTCAGTTTTACATTGCAAAATACATAAATAATGGAGAGTCTTACAAATAATTTATTTCACACAACAAAACGAGTGTTGTAAAGCAAAACAAACAACAAAGAAATACTTAATCTTACGCAGAATTCTGTTGAATAAAAGCAATATTGTTTTTGATACGTACAGCGTGATTTATAAAGACGTCCTAACTTTTTAATTCATCGGGTGGAATAAGCTTCACGAATAAAGTGTGGTTGGCAGTCGCTGGAATTATTTAGAAATATATTTTTTATGAAATTAATGAGACAGTTCAATGTTATTTTTAGTGTAATCGTTGATGTTATAAAAATAGCGATCATATTAGCAAGGTCATTTTATTTTTTATAATTAAGGCTATTTCTTTTCTATGAATATTTAGCCATTACTGAATTTAAGAATACATTTTTATTTATCTAAATTACCTGTCTCGCTAGTTATTCTAACAGAGTCAACATTAAATAATTATACATTAGCCTAGGTAGAAATATACAAATATTTGCATCCAATGTACATATGTCCGGCTGGGAGAAGTTTGGCATTTCATTCATTCTGTTTAGTTTTTATCCTTATGATGTTTTCAATGGACAGACCTTCAGGTTAATATACGCAGTGCCATGAATTAATAGAGAAAAATGATTTGGATGAGCCGCAGCCAATATATCAGACGGTCTATGATCTCTACTCCTTGTATAAGTCACTAGAATAAATAACCATAAAACCCCATACCTTATAGTTTATACCATCAAAATCTTAAACTTAATATCAATTAGTATGACTTTCAGTTGGGTCTTTTCATAGTCTAGACTCTAGTTGTAAAATTGACAGGTATGAAAAATTCAATCAAAAAATTAAATTACTTGAATGCGAGGCATAGATTTCCTCAATCCAAAGCAAATAGCTTATTAAACTCTACTAAAAATCAAATAAACTTACCAATATAAGCTCGTACGTCATAGGAAGTTCCGATGGGGGCGCCGTGGTACTGCTTGGCGGGCACCAGCTGCACGCTAGGGGGCGCCAGCGGCGTCAACTCCAGGTGAAAAGGAAACGCGTTGGCGCCCAACCGCTTTATTAATGCGTCCTGTGTGGACAATACTTTATGGTCATAAAATATTAAGTGGGTTAAAGTGGGTAGGGAAGGTGACCTTTTAGTTAAACACGTAGCTGTATTTTGTGTTGCGAATATTTTGTAAAATAACTATAATGATTTTAAGGGTAAATGTACTTATATAATGTATACTTAGATGAAAAACTATTTTATTTAAGTTACTTACATAATATGCAAGATGGTAGGAAAATAAATGTCTCTATCAGCCAAAAAAGGTTATAAGAAGTGCTAATATATTCCCTAAAGCTCATATTGATTCACATATATAAAAAAAAAACACAACAAAAGAATGTTCTTGGTTTGTCTTGCCTTCACACATCAGGGTAACAGATCGACTTGATATTTGCATTAATTAAGAATCCGGAAAGGATAAAGGCTTCGTTTTGTCTCGGATAAATTTACAGATACTGTGGAAATTAGACATGGAAGCTTTGAAAGTGATATCCGAGCCATTGCTAGTAGCAACGGCATTAATATAGTACATAATATGTTGTTTAGACTGTGAAACGAGAGGCAGCGGGTTCGATGCCCACTTCGAGACAAAAAATTGTGTGATCTACAGGTATAAAAATCTCTTGTAATTCTGATGCCCACGTCGCAAGAATCCATCATAGTGGGTCAATGTATGTGATAGTTAGTTGTAATTGCATATTTAAAACGCGTATTTTCAGATAGAAACATTATATCTACTTCATTTTACGTAAATATAAGGTAAACATTGAAGAAAGTCCACGACCTTGGAGGTTGAGTTATGGGTTGGACATTTTCCTGCCATAAACATAATGACGTACGGAGCTGAAGCAAAAATATCGTGTTCTTATGAAATATTTTACACAAATACTCAATATTCCGAATGGATGACGTACATAGGCAAAGGCGATTAATTAAAATATACAGAAATTCCTGGTTTAACTCGAGGGATTAGGTAAAATTGGGTAAAATGGAAATGTATGATTTTAGTTTTAGGCAATATAAATAAATAATAATAAATAAAATAAATACACCTAACAAACACATAGGTACACAGTCCTGACTAAGACTAAAATCGAGTCTTTTGTCGTGGGTATCAGAAACTACTAGAGACTTTTCGGTCTCACTAACACCCAGACTCGAATCAAATGCTTGTCCACACAAACATTTGTGTCGATGCGGGGGTCGGACCCGCTGTCTTTCGTTTCATAGCCGGCGTCTAACCAACTACGCCACAGAGGCTGTCAAATATATTTAAGATTAATACAGTTTTGTCTCCCCGCTATTTTTTTTCACTATGAAGTTATTAAGATTATTGAATACGATATAGAAAGTACTGTTTGATTGATTTAGCTTTTTATTTATTTTAGCTAAAATATATTGAAAAATAAATGTAAGAAATATATAGAAAGTCACTCCTACGTAAAAAATATGTTTTCGTTGAGTAAAAACAGTTTATTATTGCGAGTAAACATGTTCTCAATGGATATAATGGATAGAGCTATTACATCAATATGTCGAACAGAAAACTGATTAGGCTTTTTAGTGATTACTAACAAGAAAACGGAAGAATTTAAAATTAAAAAATAATAATATAATAAAATAAAGTCTGAATACAATAACCTAAGTACAGGATAAGACAAAATATAGAAGAAAAGCATATTTGCACAATTATTTCTGATTCTATTTAGAGACACGAAGAGACTAAAATAAGATTGTCTTACCTGCAGTGGTGAGTTGGGTTCTCTGTCGTGGCTGCAGTGAATAGGCCACACCTGGGCCAGGCTCATAATGGCCTCGTTGCAGAACTTCAGACCCATCACCTCTTCATCTTCACGCCCGTATCTATAAGATAATTTGTTAAAAATTATCTCTAGGTATATATTTTTATAAATGACTGAGCCACGCTGTTGTCGTGAATCAGCAAGAATGGGCGGGCTCGTCCGGGGCGGTACCACTGTCTCACATGAAATTCTGGCTTCCCAATACCCCGTTCCTGTTCCCATTCTTTTTTTCCTGCTCCCCTTTAAATTTGATGGACCGGCAACAAATCCATGGTTTAAGCGTTATGGATTTTATGAATGTGAAGTTCACTTATCATCAGGTGACATGTTTGCTCGTTTGCTGGATCTATATAATAAAATGTCTTGGTAAATACATTTAAAAACCCTCCAATTACATAAATTGATGCCGGTATCAATGTTAGTGAAACGAAAAAGGGAAATCCATCCCATTTAACCCCGCACTAAGATCGAAGCTACCATACACTTTTCGGTCTCACAAACACCCAGACCCAAAACAAGTACAAATATGTGGTTCACACAAATATTTGTTTCGGTGCGGGGATCGAACCCGTAACCTCTCGTTTCAAATGCGCTTCGGAGTCTGCTTAATTAAAAATCATGAAACAATTTACTAGGCCTGGAATAAATTAATTGCCTTAGGTTTACCATTAATACGAATAAATCAGTTCCAAAACCAATTTGTCCGAAATCGAAAATGTATCTATCGTATATAAACTATAGATTATATTGGGCTGTCAGTTAAAGCACAGAATCCATTAGACAATATAAAATATTATCCGACCGCTAAATTAATATAAATTGAGGCGGATTTAATGAAGGGGTCACGGTCGGGGCGATCCGTTTAGCCTCGCCCCAAAATTAGAGAGCCGTTGTTCAAAACATCAGTTCATTAGACGAAATCTTGCTGACATCAGTGGAAGGAATCTCGAAAAAATGGAACAGGAAGAGACTCTGCATACTCATGACCCAAATGGTGTCGTAAAATAAGAAAAGATACAGCAGATCACTACATAGTTTAAAACAAGGTCGCTTTCTCTGTCCCTATGTCCCTTTGACCGTTTGATATGTCCCTTTGTCCCTTTGTATGCTTAAATCTTTAAAACTTTACAACGGATTTTGATGTAATTTTTTTAATAGATACTGTGATTCAAGAGAAAGGTTTATATGTATCATAGGTACATATTATTGTACAGAAATCTATTTGTACCCGGGCGAAGCTGGGCCGGGCCGCTAATATACTTATATTTCTTACCCTACACTCCTCTGGAAGAATAAAAATACCAAGTGTTGGGGGTATCAGAAACTGGGAAAGTTTTTAGCCTCATAATAACCAGACCTGAAATAATATATTTTCGTATCCTGCAACTAATTATCTCGACACTTTAATATTGACGGAAAAACGACAATTCATAAGCATATCCCCCCTGGTCTTCTTTGTTTCACAATATTAACAATATGGCATTAAAACGCTTAACCAATTTGCCATTTAAAGTACTTAGGTATTCATATCGAAGTATAATTTATTTGGTGTTTCTAATGAGAAATTTTTAAAATTTGATTTTCGATATTAGGACATGGTCTATTTAGCTTTATGAAATTCTCGCCGCTTTTCTACTAACAATTTATTTAGGTATCACTAGAAATTTACCTTTAACATCCATCATGTGTCATCATCATTGAACGTCATTTTATTGAATCTAATCCGCTACCACAGCCAAATCATCTAATTTAGTATCTTGTTTACTGGTGGTCTCATACTGGTGGTAGGTAGGTCACACATATATAAGAGGCCATCTGGGTAGGTACCACGGCAATGTCTTTTTCTCCCGTCAAACATCAGTGTAAATGTACTGTTGTGTTTCGGTTTGAAGAGAGAGAGTAAACAGAGTTACTACTGGACATATTGAGACTTAACATCTTATGTCTCATGATGGCGAGCGCAGTGGAATACCAAGCATTGTAATTCAAGGTGTTGTTTGGTTTTGCTACTGTCCATGAGCTGTTGTGTCGCTTACTATCAGGCGACCGAAATCCCTGTATTATAAACATAATAATGTTATATCTACTTTTACACAGACTATTGTAATAAAATAGAATGGACAGCGAAGGACTTAAATGTCGTAGGTTTACGAGAGATTTTGTATCCGCAGATTACGGTATTTTTCAGAATGAAACTGGGTCGTGTTTAAAATAAGACGAAATAAATATTTTCTCACCTAAAGTAAACATGCAATTTGTACGATAAATAGTACATTTTATTGAAAAAGCAGAAACTCCAGTGCTACTTTATTGAAAGTAAATAAATAAAAAAGCCGGTATTTATTTTATGAGTTTTTTAACTCGCCATGTGGTATTTGTATTTATTAACAAATAACTTTTCAACCACCGAGAGAAAATTTCGTAACAAGCATATTCTGTATGGTCTCTAAATTGATCATTATTTTCAATCGCTTGTTTGGGTTTTTAAGACAATATAGTCTGGCGTAGTTTCTGCTGTTCATGGCACAGTATGCGCATATTATTGACGCCGAGTTTTTGGAATTCTGACAATTGTCTTTTACCAGCACCGAACTCAGTCAAATTAAAAGCAACCTGCATTCAGAAATATGTGGCAAGTTTCAGAGTTATTCACATACATTTATATACTCTCGCCTTTCACATTTCGCCTTATCGCTATATCGGGCATACATTTCTGACTCCGGGCTGATATAATATATATATATAAAATCCAATTTCACTTCATTGTATCCGAAATTCGAACCCGAGACCTCAGCTTTGTAACCGTACCGTAGTACAACTACTCCACCGTGGCAGTCAGTGTTATTTCTATATAATAATAATTCTTATTTACTTGGCAAAAAAAAACAAATTGTTTAAATTAAATTTTCAATAGATGACTCGGGACTCCGTGCTCTGTGTGCTCATATAAATATAATAAGTAGTAATCATTCTATTCATACTGCTGGAGGCAGAACCAGATGTAAAAGATTCGTTAGTGTAAGTGATACAGAAGGAAGGTCACGACTCTCAATACGATGAGTATCAATTTGATAATCAAGACCAATAATATAATGCAAGGGGAGGGAATTATTCTATCATCTCACCTGAAGGTCAATGTGACTTGTCCGTATAGTTTCTTGGTGCTCTCCAGACATTCTGGCTCGGCGTGGAGCACTCCTTGGATCTTGTCGATGACGCCATTTTCCACTATCAGGTCGCGCGACGCCAAATACAGGGTGAGCTTGTTGTTGGGCGATGATTTTTTGAACACCCTGTTAATAAAAATATGCGTTAATACGGCTAAAGACTGAAGCTTATGAAAAAATAAATATTAAAAAAAAAAACACTTTATAGTGTTTTGAACTCATATTACATGGAGAGAATTTTGTATGCGAATATTGCATGACATGACCGCCATAGATTACCGTGTTCTGACAAATGTTTACACGATGCAATTTTATATATCCTTACGATAGTCGTATCTTGAAGGCGATAAACTCTTTCTGCACAAATGGGGCTTTAAGCGAGCTCATAAATCGTCTTCATTGATTTGTGTGCATTCATTTCACCAAATAAACATTTGAAATAACAACGCTGACAAATTATGTGCATAATTGTCTGTATGGAACAAGCTTGTAATGACGTCATACGTCAGTAAATACGCGTGTAAACATAGACTGTGATTGATTAAGCTTCATTTAGTAAAATATATCAATATTTATGTACATGACTGATTAATTTAAAATAGCTTATTAATAGCTTTCAAACCATTTTAATTGCTTGAAGTAATGATTTCAATCTGCTTGCCCTACCTATAGAAATTACCTTCATCATATCGCAATCTGACAGATAGATTTAAAAAACAATACCCTTTCTCGTTTTCCGCTCATAACACAACACCTTCATATTGACGTCAAACGATTCATTCAGCTGTCCTAACATTTCTAAATTAATCGTGCAAATTTATTCGTAACTGCCAAAGAAAAAAAATCTTTAAATTCACTAACTTACCGTTGAGAGTTGAGCGCGTTGTCAGTCGTCATATCCAGATTATTTTGGAGCCTGCGGACACAATAATTCTATGTTATTTATTAGTGTTTGGAATTCGGACTGATTGTTCTGTTTGTGTATTGTTTTGGTGATCATTAAAAATATATCAGATTTTTGGTCCCACTTAGTAAACATTACTCATTAGGAATTTACTGGGGATAGTAAATAGAGACTGGATTGCAAAGATGTGATACGGTCAGGGTTGCTTATTGTAGCAAAATATGTTTTTAAAGTAAAATATTATTAAAAACACCTATTATGTTTTACCAAATAAAATTATTATACACAAAAATTAAAAAAGAGAGTTGATACAAAAAAACGTAATTGACGACTATCATACATATTCAATATGTTTATATGTTATGTTTATTACCTGAGAAACACTACTCATTTTGCTTTTAACATACCAGTTTTTATTTGAAAAAGTTCAATATATTCTTCTACATTTTTGTTTTCAACACAAAGTGACATCTAAACACAAATATTGTCTACTTTTTTTGCACCGTAGCCAATTTTCCTAACGGTCTGTATCTATTCGCACTACAAAGATTAGGGGAAAGCCAAGTAGGTATTATATTAAAAAAAATACGTACACAATTTTCAACGCGAGTTGAAGACGTGATATTTGTACGCCTTAAGCGAATAAAAAAAAACAGAAAAAGTAAACATTTTTTGTGTGTAAAAACAACATTAACACGTGTTACTGGCCAAAAATGTTGATAAAAGTTTGGAGGAGAAGAAAAAACTGAAATGATGTTTCGAAATTTAATTTATTTTTAGTGGCAGTTTTCAGAGAGTATAAAAGGTGATTAAAATTTTAAAGTGGTGCGTTCCAATTTCGAAATCTTTACCTTCTGTTTCAAAAAGTGTTTTTGGACGATAAAAGCTAAATAGTGGCTTCAGTTTCATGAAACATTTAAATTATGTGACGTTAATGAGCGGTTCAAACTTCAAACAGTGTATTTCCACAGAAAACTAGAGACAGTTTAATTGAATTTCAACACATATTTTATAAATATCCAGTTTATTGCATTCTTGCTACAGCGTGGTATAGTTGTTGTTTTATTGTATTTGTTTTATTTAATACTACCGGTCCGGCCCGGCTCCGCCCAGATGCAGATACGATTTTCAAAATTTTTCAAAAATGTTAAATTCCAACTTTTAATTAAGAAAATCGGAGCAAAGGATCTCTCAGATATCGATTTTGAGAACAATCGGACCACGAAAAACGAATAATTTTTGCTGGTATTTGTTAGATTCTTTACTACTGCCTCCCTCCTATATGTCATAGCGTAATGTTATATAGCCTATAGCATTTCTCTATAAATGACCTAACATAAAATTATGTTTTCAATTTGAACCTATAGTCCTGAGTTTACAGGTAATAAATAAACAAATTGTTCAGCAAAGATTATTCTTTAGTATATGTAAATATATTGCGTCTATTTTTGAAGGTTTCATAATATGTTTTTCTGCATATAAAAGTATCATGAATCCACAAAAAAACTATATAAAGAGGTCATTTAAAAACGCAATGTTGGTAAAAAGGATCGTAAAAAGGCGCGTTAGAGGTAACACCTGCCCAGTGTTAAATTTAATATTTCACGAGTAAGGACCCGTATATACTGGGGGATTACTCTACGAACTTGGAATGTTCGGACGCCGTACGTAAAACTTCACTAATTTGCCTAGATATTCCACAAAATGTTGGGATACTCTATATACGTCGCAACCATAGACTAAGTTTGGAAAAAATGATAAGTAAAATAGAGATTATTAGTATTGATATTTCGAATTGGAAATCCTATATCTTACTTCGGAAGACGAACATCCGAAAATTCAAAGTTCGTATCATTTTTATAGAGTAACCCCTCTGGACTGAAATTTTCATTACTCGTTTCAGCTCCACCGAGTTTGCTATTCAAATAAATTTCTGGACTTTTTATTTGGAATACGGCAGCATTCCTCTTCGTGAAATAACCAACTTTGGACCGTGTGAATGAGAAAATGAAATATTTTTCCTTTTTTTTTCTGCATAGCACACTTCCAGTAAAGGAGCAAAGTTGCAAATAGAGATGGATATATTTTTGCTAATTAACAAAAACAATATTTTCATACATAAAAGTGCGTGGTGGCCTGTTGGTAAACGGACTAGACGCGACTGCCAACATGTTCACGGTGGTCGCGGGTTCGAATCCCAGGGCATACCTCTGACTTTTCGGACTCATGTGTGTATTGATAGTCAATCACCACGCACTAAAACATCGTGAGGAAACTTGCATACCATAGCGATTTATAACAAAAAAATCTATGGTATGTAAGTCCACCAACCCGCACTAGGCCAGCGTGGTGGACTATATTATGGCCTAACCACTCTCAATCGTACTGTCGATTGTAGAGTAGGCCCGTGCCCAGCAGTGGGACCTATATGGGCTGATACTGATACAATATTTTCATAAGCAATTCTTTTTATTGCTACGCATGCATGCCATTCGCCTCATGATACGTGATTCGACCGCTCATGGACAATAGCAAACCAAACAACACCATGAATTACACATCAATAGTTGGCATTCCACTGCGCTCTCCATCCTGAGACATACGATGTTAAGTCTCAATATAACCAGTAATTACTCTGGCTACAATATCCTTCAAACCGAAACACAACAGCGCATTTACACTGTTTGCCGGAGAAATAGATATTGATGTACCTCTCAAGCAGTCTTTTTTTCGGATTTTTTTCGGTCTTCTAAACACTCAGACACGGAACAAACACCTGTAGATAACACCAATATTTCGGTGCGAGAATCAAACCCGCGACTTCTTATTTCACGGCTGTCGTCTAACCAACTGCATCACGGAGGCTGTCATATGGTACATGAGAGACCTACCAGTTATTTCAGTAAAACGAATCGTATCAAATGGATTGCAACAGCAATGCTGTAATTAATTTACGTCGATTTTCCGGGAGGTATACTGTTCGTAGCGCTGCGGTTATTTCGGTCCATTAATACTGTGTTAATCTAAACTGTCCATACCAAGACCACTTGTATACATATACGGCCGATGCCAATAATCAACCGAAAAAATTAGATTGAAGTCAATCTGTTTTGTTGTCAATTGTTTTCTACTTTTCGATTGGTCTCCTGCCATGTTGCCATAGTTTTTTCACTACTGAGATTGATTATTGGCATTATAGTATCAAAAAAAGATTGAGCTGTCAATCTAAAACGGCAAATTTTGGATTGGGATTGTTTATTGGCAGCGGCTGATAGATTGTAATTATCACTGTATTCAGAGGCTGTTAATAGCCCACCATAGAGAGCTAGAGTTTAATCAATGTTTGGTTTAATGCAAGAAGACGTATAGGTTGATAACAATATTCATTTCAAGTTTGGAGAATATTGTAACTAGTGAAATTACTGGGAAATAAAAGGCTAAAATGAAAAAGGAGATAAAGTTTTTATTTATATGTAGCATATTGAATTTATAAGCAGGCACTCGCCATCAGCCAAGTGATTTGTCTTATATTCTTTGCTATCTAATCGGCATATTTGTAACAATTGTTATATGCTCAAATCAATGATTGTTGCAGCAAGATTTGTCACATTATTGTTCTAAAATATATCGTCATCACACTAGATTATACCTGCAAAACTTATACCACAAAATATTTCTTCTTTTTATAAAAAATATTGTAACACAGCTATTGTAAAACATCCAATAGCGGCTTAAAGTCGGGTAAGCAAAGCGGGCGGCGCAATCTCGCGTTTAACCTTATATGCCTGATTTTATAGTGTACTGGATTTACGAGGAGTGCACGAGTTATTTTTACAACGACACCGCGGGATAGCGGAAGGAATATAAAGCACGGAAAGTTGTTCAAAGGTTACAAATTTTTTGCTTCATTTGGTGTTACAGGGAAGCTTTTATATTCCGGGAAAGCTAAAAGAAAAACGCCATGCCTTCAGTTTTCTTGTTGCCATTCTTACAACACTTGCCTGCGTAAAAATATATAAACCAGGAAAAAAGGAAGTTTATAACTAAAACCCGGCTAAAAAAGGCTCGGAAAAAAATCATAAACAAGAATTCAATGTAGATTTTTATTATGAATGACGAGCAGTAACCCTATTATAAATTTAGGTTGCCGAAAATCTGAATTCATGTGCACGTGACTGAAATAAATTGGTTCTCTTGTTTTGATTTAGTTCCACACGTTCGACAGTTGATATTTATATTCTGGTTCTATTTTAGTGGTTTATTGTGTTATATTGTATATAAATATGTTATTGGGAGCGTTTACTTATCTATTATAACAAAAAAACTGTGAATGAGGCTTAACGATTTTTGTAGAGCTTTCATATTTTGATATTTTTCTGAGGAATAAAAAGTCGTATTGGTTTTGGCTTTTTTTTAGATTTACGCGAATGTTACACATTGAAATAATACTCTTTTTACGGATTTTGTCGCGAATTGGGTTTAATTGTTCCATTTTTTAACTTCCTGACGTACCTATAACTTTATAGTTTTCGTGTTCACGGGGCGGTCTAAGCTCATCCGCTCAATGACTGTCACTATTTAACTACCCTCGTTTTAAAATTGTTAAATTAAAAAGTTAATTTATATTTTTTTAAAGTTTTACTATAAAGATATGCTTTACTAGTGATACTGCAGTGTCGTCCAGAAACAATATAGAGTGTAGAAACAAGACAATAATTAATTATTAGATCCAACTACGGCATCCTATTCCCACAATTCCCTAACTAACCTAATTCTACGTAGCATTATTAAATTTTGTACCCAATTCCAATATCCCCAAAGTTCAATTTACAAAACAATAATCCAATAACAATTTCGCGTCAAGTTGCTTATAATACCGATAAGTCCCGAGGGCCGGATCATATCGAACATTAAAACTCGAGACAATCTTTTATTACAGCAATTTGGTAAAGTGAGACTGAAAAAGGGCCAGGAAAAGTTAATAGGCCAGTATATCTCGGAAACAGTGCTGTATGGACGTTAATGGCTTCGCAGACGTAAAAGGTGATTTCGGTCTAGTGGATTTATTCAGGTGTCGCTTGAATAAAACATTCCATGCTTATTGTATCGTATTTCCCGACGTTTTCTTCCACGTATTAGTAATCTTTCATTGTCTTTATTTTACGCTGCCCTTTGTTTTTAATACGCTTTAATTAGCTTCAGATGTATGTTAGTATGTAACGGAATTTTTGAACATAATTATGTATGATAGACCCCCTTCAAAAATTTGCATACTTATCTAGGACCGATGACAATACAATATAATTTCCTCATATATCCATCCCATGGTCGTATGGAAAAATGCCTTAGAGCGATAGGACCGCCATTTGTACTTCGTTATTTTGTAGTGTCTCTGAAACTGCTATTGTGTTTTTACTGTGTACAATATAGAATTAAATAAATAATAAATAATCTTTGGAACTGAAAGCTAACAGCAGTATTTCCGGACAGATACAAAAAATGAAAGTGTTCCCACTTTGAAGGCTGGTAACGCATCTCTACGGCCTACGGTATTGCAGATGTGCAGCGGTGATGACTTATCATCAAGATCACCTGATGCTCGTTTGCGTCCTATAACTTAAAAAACAATATACGAAGTGATTAAATTTCCTTGAAATCCTAGTTTTAGTATCAGTCTAACTTGCCTTAGGTAATTCTTATTTGTACCCGCAAAGAGTTCAAAAATATGCCTATCCCAATTATTTTCAACAACGACTTTTTAAAAGTATCCAGTGATTTCTGGCAGTCTGATCAACTAATCATCATTCACATTGTTTAATCATTAACATAATTGACTTATTAACGAGAGCCATTGGCGAAGTGATGTCACATCGAGCTTAATCCTGTAAAAACTTCATTCAAAATTTAAAATAGGCGCCATTTTTTATTGGTCGGGTCCGGCAAACTAGCAGCGCATTCATGATAATTCGTGGCCGACAATAGCGTGGCTCTACCAATTCCAAAATTCTTCAAATTATCTAACCTATTTTGTATAATGAAAGCCTATTATTATATTTTGACTCTGAAATTCCATTCCCCACATTGTCTAGTCGACGATGTAATTTTATTTAACCAAATAAAAGATGGAGGTCAGATGGAGACCGACGTCAGCTGACCTTGACTAAAATCGCACTCTCGTCGATTTATTTTCCTTAAGTCTGGGACGAGCGGCGTTTGAAGTAAATAACACTGAATTCAGCAATTTCGAAAATAATTTTCTTGAATTAACTAACAAAATTTAACCTAGCGTCTCGTAATTAACTTTCCTATTAAATATTCAATATTAAGTTAAGCAAAAACTTTACAGATACCAAGTAAAGTAATAAGTTCGAGATAGTTGGGCGATCGTAAAATACTGCGATGAGATCTAAGTTTAATTAACTTTTCACACTTTATATCCAACGTATTTTTTTGAAACGGCCTTGTCTCATTCGTAAATTAAGTTTCATAGAGCTCAGTAATGCATAGAATACTCGTGATTTTTTTTTATATTTGTTTGTAGTTGGTCATTTTATTAGGTTACTTATTTCATTGGGGTTGGAACCTAGTTCTTAGATATATTTTTCAGTACGATTTCTTCAATATTTTTTTAAATAATGTAAAGATTTTTATGTAAGAGATGCCAATGCTATAATAAAATACCAACCCGAAATTATCCTAGTAAATACGACCTGGTATTGCGTGCTGTTAAATGTTTTAATTTGGTATTTTCTAGGTAATTTTTATATACATCAACATTGAAAGTATCCATGCGGGAATCTAAACTGCCTTTTTTTGTTTCAGCTAAGTTTTCGCCGACGCACTAAGTCTGCAAAATTAGGTAAGTCTCCTACGATTATTATTTACGAAAAAAAATCGTTTATTTACAAATACTTCATTGAACACCACATTCATCAATAATAAGACAAAAAAATAAGATAGAAAATAAATAAATAAAGGTGAAAAAAGGCGGCCTTATATTAAATTAAAAATTATTTTTGTAATAAAAAAAACAAGTGGCGACATGTCAAAAGCCCTTCTAAATAACTATACATAATGATTGTAAGAGGCGTCTATATTTAGCGGGCACGTAGCACCACGGGAAGTGTGTCGTGGCTTTAATAAAGTAACGTAAGCACTCAGGTAGCTTCGCAAGTCTAATGTATTCAACATGTTCTCCTAGGAAATCAGTTTAATATATTATATAAGATATATAAATAGATAATATATTGGATCTGGTGGTAACATTAAACTACGCGTTGTTTTCGTCGTTTCACTAAATATGGATTAACGTAAATAATGTATTTCCTCGAATAGTATATGACTTACTATGAATAGTTATAAATAATAAATAAGATGATTACCAAACATTAAATCTAAATAAAGGAGAATGCTCTTTTTACTATGACTCTTAGTATCGGTGTGAAGATTGTTGGCCCTCGATAAAACCTGCTTTTTTGTGTAGGGAAAAATATATATTTTCAATAAATATAAACGTAATTAAGATCCAGGTCCGGAGTTCTTGGAGAAATGAAAAATTTTACATTTTGTTTACAAAGCCCCATACAAAAAAATAAACTTCAAGTTCATTTCCTTTAATTTATATAATGATAATCAATTATTTTATAAATATAGAATAAGTAGTATGTATTGAAAGGTTATAAGAGCTATTTAATTGCCTACATGATCAATAAACCAATTTCATATAATTTCATTATTTAATAAGAAATTAATAATTGCGTTGATGGTTATAGGCAGATTTCATTGAGCTAATATTGACAGCTTCCGTGACGCAGTTGGTCAGATGCCGGCTATGTAACACGGGCCGCGGGTTCGACCCCCGCACTGAGACAAATATTTGTGTGATCCACAGGTTTTTGTTTCGGGTCTGGGTATTTGTGAGACCGAATGTCTCTCGTAGTGTCTGATACCCACGACACAAGACTCGATCTTAGTGTGGGTTAGTGGTGGGTATGTATGTGACTGTTGGGTGTGTTATTGAGGGTTATTTATTGAGTATTTAGTAATAATACTCAAGGACAAATTTAGGTTGCATCATGTGTTGTGTAAATAGTTTAATAAAGTCTAGTTTGTTTGTGATTTGATACACTTCATGTCGCAGGCTAAAATCATGCCGTGGAAGAGAATAACGCAACTACAATCCTTACACCTAGAACATACTATTCATAAGGCCATTTTTGTTTTCGAACTGTTTCTGAACTTCAGTATGATGTTTAGATAATGTGTTTTTTTTATTTCAATGAATGGTGAAACGAGCATGCCATACACATGATGGTAAGTGATACGACCGCTCATGGACAGTAGCTAAACTAAACAGCATCATGAATTACAAAGCAATGCTTGGTATTCCACTGCGCTAGCCATCTTGAGACAAGATGTTAGGTCTCATTATGTCCATTAGTTACTCTGGCTATAGTGCCCTTCAATCCGGAACACAACAGTGCTTTACAACTACAATTTGAGAAGAGAAATAGACATTACAAACTACCCAGGCGGCCTCTTACATATGAGAGACTTATCACCAGTGAAAATGTATGTTACCTACGACACGAGAGGTAAAATGAGCAACATCTATCATCATCTATTTAATAAACCCAAAAGGTACTATTGAAACCTACTGCTCTATAGAAAAACTTCCTGAAAGATAGTGACAAAATTACATTTTGCTATCACGTTTCGTACGGAACGGTATTGGCTACGACTCAACAATTCTCAGAGGACGGAAATGCAAATGTACGTTGCAGATGCATGTTATTTACTGTTTTACGATAAGCCACCTGTCGACGATTCTTTTGGGAAATTACTTGAATTTAAAAAATATTGTATCGAACGCTTTGCGAGCTAAGAACCAATGTTTATTTATTTATTGCAAGCCTTCTATAAACGTATGAGTGCCGACTTTATATAAATATTACCAGCAGCCCGGCTCGGCTCCGCTCGGGTGCAGTTATTTTTTTTGAAAATATTATAACGTCTACATTTATCAGGTATAATGTAGGATTATAATGGTGAATTATTTTTTAGAATCAGCTCAGTATTCAGATCCAATTCAGTTTAAACAATAAAATCTTTATTCTTTATAATATCAGTAGAGATATAGATTAAAACGAATCATTGTGACGCATCTGAGGGTAACCGAAGAAGAATTTAAACTAAGTATCGAAAGAAAAAAGAAAGAAAAATATATTCACATAGTCACAAAAATACGTAGGTCATAGAAAATACGATATTATTTGATTCAACACGTATCACGTAGAGTCGGCTCGCGTGATGTTTCAGTAGTATGTTTCCGGCCTAAAATGCACACACTCACACAACATAAATTAACAGCAAAAGTAACTAGAGAGTGACCGAGATATAGAGAGATGCTTAAATATCCAATGGACATGTGGCGAATGAAAATCCTTTGTTATATTATTTTCATTTTATTCTTGATGTGTTTATATTAAAAAAATAAAGTATTCTGTATAGTAAATTGCGACTGAGATTTGACCGTTGGACGGGTACTAGTCTTAATTTATTTAGCATCAATAACAAAAGCTCTTTATAATCTATCTAAAGCTTAATTAAGCCTCAGTTAAAATTTTCCCGAGAGAAATAGAAATGCTAAAGGATATAAAGTTATTTTCAACCTCTGTAAATGCTTATATCCCCGAGGATAACCATGTGCGAAAGCAATGAATGGAATTTATTTTTATGAAAAGATTATCTGTCGGTGTTAAATTTAAGCAATAAATATTAACATTCATTTTAATTACGAAGGAAATTTAATTGTAAATAGGTTCTGCTTTTGAAAATATAATGCAGGCTACAAACGACCAGCCTCCAAACATTAAGACTTCCGAACTTGTTTTTGCGAAATATTTGTTTCAAATATCCTGAAAAATCAGAATACCTGTGAGCTGTTCACAAGAAGATCAGAACTGTTCAATTACGTTTGATAGACTTGGGAGTTAATCAACTGCATTTGACATGTTTGAAAGACTTACAATTACCCCGAAAAAATATTGACACTATACTTCTTTAATACGTTCCTTATTGCATAGTTCTGGCAAATGAGCAAACAGGTCACCTGATGAAGTGATCACTGCTGCCCATGAACATCAACAACGCTTGGATCATGGATGCGTTGCCGACCCTTCAAATCGAGAGGAGAGAGAAGGAAAAAACATGGGAAAAGGAAAGGGGTATTGCGCGACCGGCAATCTCACTCACCTAACGAAACCCGTAAACGAAGCTGCTTCACGTAGATTTCCTGTGAGATATCTGCCTATTCATATGAGTCATGACTGACAACAGTGTGACTCTATCACTTCCAAAATACACTTGTCCTACGTAAGTGTAATTTAAGAGAATAATCGAAAAAAGTGAAAAGTTTGTTGAATTTGTTTTAGACAAATGAAAAACAATTGTGGAATAAACCAATAAAGAGACAAAATATTTCTAAAGCGATTTATATATTTTACGTGTCAAGAAGTTCTTAATGGCGCATAAAGTGTCAGTATATAAATACTTTAAATTCGATTCGGAAAGTTTTATGTTTTCAATTTAATTTTCTAGAAACTTTTACGTTCATAGATTAACCCCCTTATGCAAAAGAAGTTAGCGCAGTGTTTAGTTGCCGTTAATATGAACTGTCACTTAAAATTTATTCATAACCGTCAACAATCACTAATCAGCTATAATATAGCGCACTAACTTTATAATGGCCGGGACCCATGTTTAAGCAAATTTTAAGCAGAAAGATGGCGGATTTTTACTGTCAAATTAGCACAAATTAGCGTTGTCAATTGTCATCACTGGTTATTTATTTAAAGTTATAAATAATAAATTATTTTAATTATAATGTGTTGTGCAAAAAGTTCTCTAAGTTGGTCGTCGAAATATCCGTCGGCATAAAAATATATAAAGTAGTGAATATTGAATATTGATGTTGATGTAGTTCGAGTGTTCGATGTGGCTGCGGAACTATCAGTAAATACACAGGTAAGCCGAACTGATACTATACTATATCAGCCTATATTTGGGTGCCGGATTACTTTACGTAGCATAGAAATGTATACAAATCGCTATGGTGTGCAGGTTTCCTCACGATGTTTTAATGCATGCCATGAGGATTCCCTATCAATAAAAACATGATTCCGAGATATCAGGTTTGCCCTGGGACTAGAAAGCGCGACCACCGTGTCCATGCTGGCAGCCGCGTCTGGCCCGTTTACCAACAGGCCACAGTGCATTCGAAATGGTCTTATTTGCGATTAATTAGAGAAACAAAGTTACTGTAATGTTTCAAGTTTCTGCATTACACAACACAACCACACAGCTTGTTTGAACTAACCTAATCAAAACCTTTTTACTCATAATTTCAAATTTATCTTATTGAATGGCTACATTCTGATCTCAATGTTAAAATCAATTGTTTCAGGAGTTGAACAACAACACAAATATTTGGAGAGAGGTGCTGTACCATCTATATATCCATGGAACATAAAAACAATTTTTGAAGAGGTTAAAGCAAGAAATGAAAGCAAGTAGAAGAAGATAAATAAGAAGACATATTTTTGATCAGTCATCAACATTGAAGTGCATTGAGGTCTTAGTACCAATTACCAAAGATATAACGTCCCAACAAGTTTGTTTGTTCATTTTAGCCACAGAAGTCCACTGTTGGTCTCTTAATTATGTTCACATCAACCTTTTGGAACTTGCCCGCATCATGTGGTTAAAAACAAATCATTATTTTGGTCTATAATAATGCAAGCATCAAATTCTTTTTCAATTTGAGTCATGATGTAGATAGATTTAGAGGTTTTGTAAATAAAAATTTTGCACTACATGTACTACATTTTATTTCTTAAGTTTTCATAGTTACATTTATATCAAATATATTTTTCAAATAATGCACCTTTAAAGTAATTATAGACAATTAAATATTATTTCAAAATTATATTTATTACACAATTATTTTTCCTTATATACCTTAGTATCTATAAAAGTATGTTGCAAATAATCATATTGCTGTGTATTTTGCCCGGACAATATCCTTGAATATAGGGTAATAAAATATGGTCAGGTATTTTAGTAACAATATGTATTTATTTATTGAAAAATTACATTTATTTAACTATATAATATTTGGGTCCCAAAGTAACAAGCCCCTGTCTTGGGCACTCAACCCTGCAACAATGGGTGTGTGTAAGGTTAACAATTTATGAAAACAACATTTAAAAAATAAAAAAAAAACAAACTTAATGTAACTCCAATACTATTTATGTAACATTATTAATAATAATAGGAAATATGTATGTTAGGATGTGTGTGTGTGTGTATGCATGTGAGAGAAAATGTGTATATTAATTCATTTGTCAATGTAAGACATATACACTACTTGGTTGAAGGATTATTTAATAGCATAATTTTCTTCCTTACAGCAGTTCTTTATATCACATTTTTAATAATTGTAGTAGTATAAATTCGGTATTGGAGGTAATGGGAATGTTGGCAAAAATAGATCTGACAGCACTTATTGGTATTTTTATATTATGCTTATTTTGTCCGGCAGCTAATGCAGTGGGATTATTTTGTATAAAATTCTATATTAGTAAACAAATAATTCTATATTATATTGGTAATAAAATATACGTCTCATAAGAAAAATTGGAATATCTTATAACTTAATGTTGTGTGAAGATTATAAGAAAAATATGTGTATTTAGGTATAAATGTCAAATGTTGTTTAGTAGTGACTAATATGAGTTGATGTTCCGAATTCAAATTAAATATAAACACACTCTTCTGATAATCATTACACAACGTTCAACTTGCAAGGTGTTTAAATTTTTCTGATGAGAAGTATAGTAAAGTTTAATATAATATGTAATTGAGTTCTACCAATAATGGTATATTTTCAGGAGTAATTTCTTGAAATCTATTTGCTTAAGTACACTTTGTTTCTTGAATATTTTCTGAGCCAACTAATATATCGGGTGATCCGGCAAGATATAACCTCTCTTCTTTTTTTTTTTTTTTTTTTTATTGCCTTGAATGGCGAGACGAGCAAGCCGTTCGCCTGATGGTAAGCGATACGACAGCTCATGAACAGTAGCAACATTCCACTGCGCTCGCCATCCTGAGACATAAGATGTTAAGTCTCAATATGTCCAGTAGTTGCTCTGGCTACAATGTCCTTCAATCCGAAACACAACAGTGCATTTAAGCAGTGTTGTTTAACGGGAGAAATAGACATTGCGGTGTTACCTACCCAGATGGCCTCTCACATATGAGAGACCTACCACCAGTAAGTTCTTATCCTTGTATCAAAATATTGTTACCGACAACCTTGCTGTCAGTAAATTATGTTTCTAATATAGCCAAATCCATTATTTTCTGAGTGCTGAAAAAGAAACAAATGTTATTACCAATATGTAGCCTTAGGGAAATACAATATGAAGACGTATGTTTAAAATACTTACTACAACAAATAATCATACTTTTGTCCAGTTCGCATTTTAGGCGTAAATATCACAATAACGCCGTCCACAAAGATCACTACATTAGCTCTCAAAAGCACTCCGATTTCAACATTTTAAGATAAATTTATATGTTCAAAAACAAACAAAACAAACAACATAGACAAATACGTTGTCTTTTTTGGATTCCATAGACAAAATCTGTTTGAAATTACAGAGTATAGCACTGAACAGTGAATGATGAGGGAATTAAATCAATTTTTTTCCATATAGTGGCAACATTCACGGCCTAATTTGCCGTATTACATACTAAACGTCAAAAGGAATCTTATGAATAATTATGCGTGGCTGACCGTAATCAACGTTTTATCTCCTCTTAAAAATATTTAACTAATTTACGTTATTATGGTTGATTAGCGATTTCTTATGAATAAGGGGGTAAGAGTATAAATATTTTATAAACTTTAAATTCGGTTAGTATAATTTATTAATGTTTTGTATAGCAGAGGAAACTTGATCCTATTTCAAAACAGAGACGATACTTAGGTATTCTTGCCACCAGACCAATGGTAGACGAGTATCTGCCAATCGATACTATATCTAAACAGCGCTATGAGATAATATAATCGAGTTTATCGACATTAAAACAATACTACTATCTGTATCTGTATCTGTATCAGCCCATATACGTCCCACTGCAGGGCACGGGCCTACTCTACAATCGAGAATACGATTGAGAGCGGTTAGGCCATATAGTCCACCACTATAGATAATACTACTATAGATGGTCGAATATTAGAATTTCGCCGCTGAGCGACCACCACAAACAATGGTGTAATATTCTATAACGCAATTGTGTCGCATTCCGGTTTCTACAGGGAATATCCAAACTGTGACTGAAAGCGAAGCCAGATTGGTAGTATTACAATACTATCTTACTATTACAATTAGGCGGCGAGTCTATTATCGGCATATCGGCCACAAATTTTTGACTCCTGGTTGAAATGAGTCGAAAAAATTAATATAATTTGCCTGATCGTGGATCGAGACCTCAGCAGGCCAGGCAATCACAACTGTCGACTTCTCACTATCACATAATTTTTATCTCTAAGCAAAAATCCATCAATATATCATAATATTTTGCGTGATGAAATGAAATTGCGGAACGGCTTCGCAGTGAGATTTTAATCACCGCATGTCGATTAATGGCCGTGATTAAACATTCAAGGCGAAAACATTACGCTTTTAATTATATTTATGTATTTAGGCCATGTCCTGGGTAATGAAATTGTGTACTGAATCGATCAATGTACTGTGATGTTTTCATACGGGTGAATGGCTTCTGCGCTTGGTAACAACAAGCCATTTCCTTTAATCTACTCTACATGTTGGGAGAGTTAATTTTAAACTGCTAGTGCATATCCATGTATACATTTTCAGAACTCGCATTACTTATAGGAAGAGACACATCAATTTCACCTGTTTTTTCTTGGGCTTAATGAAACCAGTAAGTCGTTTGCCTTCATTGTATGATCAGGCCTGCCCATATAGGAACCTTTGTATTTTTAAACATAGTAGTACATTTCTTACCCCGAGGCATTAGGTGTTACTAACAAGTCCCTGAAGTCATTGACTACCAAATTTCCTGGTAACCGTATTTCTATACCTATCAAGATAGTTTACACCCAAAATTCCATGATAACTGCGAAGGTAGTTCACACCCAAATTAATTGTTTCAAACTCCACTCAATAAAGCAATTGAAAGTGGAAACAACGATCCCGAATTCGAGTTTAGTAGCAAATAGTTTCTGTTTTGGAATCACTACAAGACACAAGCACCAGCCGTTCCGCAACATCAAACATTAAGACTTCCGAACTTCGCTAAATAAATGGAACTTTCCAGTGTTTTTTCACGGTTTTGTTTTCATTGCCGGAGCAATGTACAACGTATTAGAACAAACTCATTTGTACTTTGTGGTACGCTTTCAAGCTTAAACATTGTTGTTTGAACAACTAGTAATTTAAAAACTGTTTAAGGAGTCAATAAATTCTTGAACTGGGAAATTATTTGAGGGAGTTGTAAGATAGCTAACAAATTAAATAAATTGCTGAAGTTAAATTAATAAATACAATACAATAAGAAATTAGCTATGACAATAGATTCACTTGTTGATTTATTTTATGCTGTTCAGTTCGAGCAACAGTTAAGAATAACTCATAAATCATCAATAAAATAATTCATTATTCGTGTCAAGAGCTTAAGTCATACAAAACGAAGACGGTGTATTAAAAATTGGGAACAATTCAATCCCAAATATAAAAAGGCATTGTTCGCAACTCCATAATATAGACTCCATAATATAGAATGTGGTAATAGCATGAAACAAAATACACAAACATCATCATTTAAATACCGAAACTTTTTTACCCTCAAAATAATCTTCGTGCATTTGACGAATAGTACCTATTCTTGAAACAATGACAAGTATATGGAAAGAGCGGAAAGCACGTAAAGTGTTCCGATGAAAGTGGTGTGCGCACTTCAGTACATCCCAAGTGTGGCGTAAATGAAATTAGTCGTCACTCGCCGTGATTTTGAAAATGCTTGTATGAGGACAGAAAGGTTAATAAAAATGAAGATAGCATTTTTTATCACCGTTTACACGAAACCTATTAAATTATGTTGATTATTTATTGTAGCCCGATTTCCAACATCATCTTTTTAAACTGGCGACATGTAACAATAATACCAATACCAAAACCGGGACGTAATAATAATTCAGCTAATTCTCTAAGACCGATATCATTAATTTCATGCTTATGCAAAGTTTTTCACAACATTTTAATGTATAGGTTAGAATGGTATGTAGAAAAACACAATATTTTAGCTGACTCAACCACGGGCTTTCGAAAATGTCGCTCAACATTAGATAATCTTACTAGACTAGTTACTCAGATTCAATCGGGATTTTCAGAAAAACTGACTACCATAGGCTGTTTTATTGATATTGATAACGCGTATAACAACGTAGATTTAAATTGTTTAATTGATATTATGGATAAAATTGGAGTAGGGCCGAGAATTTGCTCGTATATTTGGAATTACCTAAGAGATAGAAATTTAACTATTCGTATCGATAATTACACTATCTGCCGTCATACTAGTCGAGGATTGGCTCAGGGCGATCCTCTATCTCCTCTATTATTTAATATTGTCACAATAAATATATGCAAATATTTGAATAGCGTTTATACATCACAATATGCAGACGACTTTGTTGTTTACTTTACTAACCATAACATTACGCATGCTACTGAGGTTTTACAACATGCATTAGATTCAATAAATAAAAGATTCTTCCAAATTGGGTTAGAAATATCTGCCAGCAAAAGTAAAGTCTGTGTGTTTAAAACAGGTTCTTCGAGAAACTTTTCGGTAGAACTCAAAATTAATAATACGACTTTAGAAGAGGTTGACACGGTAAAGTATTTGGGCGTAATACTAGACAGGAATTTAAAATGGGCCAAACATATAAATATGCTGGTAACAAAAGTGAACAGATTTTTAAATATTTTTAAAATTTTAGCAGGCCCAGGTTGGGGCATTCAACCTATACATTTAAAGCGTTTATATATATCAATTATTCGTAGTAGGGTAGATTATGCTAATTTCATTTACGATAATAGTTCTAAAATAAACTTATATAAATTGGACAAAATTCAAAATCAGTGTATGCGAATCATTGGCGGTTTCATAAAAAGTACTTCAATACATGTTATGGAGTGTGAGTTACATATTCCTCCTTTAAATTGCCGAAGATATTATCTTGCGGGTAAATATTGGTTGAAATTAAAATCTATTAAAGATAACACAATAATTGACTCTCTTGATAAATTCAGCGAACTTAGTAATAATCATTTTTGGCGTAGAAGAAAGAAGCCCCTTTTAATAGTAATTCACAATACATTTAAAACTATCCCAGTGTATGCTAGTAAAAAATTAGAAATGTTCTCTTTAGATACGTGGGTCAGCAGTGTGGATTTGTCTGATGTTATTTACTGTACAATAGATACTATAACAGAATCGAAACGTAAATACCGACCGTATGAATTAAAATCTATGTGCATTCAATATTTAAACAACAAATTTGCTAATTATTACAAATTGTACACGGATGGGTCTAAAATAAAACAAGACACGGGAGCTGCTTTTTATGATCCCCAATTAAAATGCTACTTAAAATTAGATATAAAATGTAACATATCGATAATGCATGCAGAACTCATCGCAATTGCAGAAGCTATATCTTATGCGGATACAATAGAATTTGACAACATAGTGATATTGACGGATTGTAAAAGCGGCCTACAACATCTGGCCAGATGTAACTCAAGTTTTCGTCGGGCACCTATTGCATATAATATTTTGCAGGATATTCTTAATTTGGCAAATAAAAATAAGCATTTAGTCCTTCAGTGGATACCGTCCCATATCGGTATTGAAGGAAACGAGATTGTAGATGGGCTGGCTAAAGATGCTTCTGAGGAACAAATTTCGTTTACTTGTACACCTTTTTATTCTGAGCAGTTATGGCAAATCAAAAGAGAAGTATATAATCTATGGCATGAGTATTTCGATGAGAGGTCTAAAATTAAGGGTATATGGTACAAAACCATTCAACCTAAGCTTTCAAAAGACACATGGATAGATAAGGCTAATATGCGTAGGTCTGAAATTATTACTGGGCTGAGGCTGCGTTCCGGTCACATTCCATTGAACAGTTTTGCACACTTGATGGGTAAACGTAATAATCCTAATTGTGATATATGCGGAAAAGTAGAAGATGTGTATCATATTATGATGGAATGTAACCGTAACGCAGTGGAAAGAGGATCATTTTTTGCATGTTTCGATGTAGGAAAATGTAATATTATTTTATCTTCACCTACTTCCCAGGAAGCCAAAAATTTGTATAAAATTGTTCAATTTGGAATTGTTAATAGATAGTAAGGTTGATACTTTGTATGTACATTATGGGGGTGGCATGTTCGTTTGTGATCAAACCCTCTAAATTAAATAAAGAGAAAAAAAAAAATTGTAAATTATTCTGGTGGATATAAATACCCAAACATCAGTAAAACACTTTTTTTATTGTTCTAAATAGCGAGACGAGCATGCCGTTCTCCTGATCGTAAGCGATACGACCGCTTATGAACAGTAGCAAAACTAAACAATACCGTGAATTACAAAACAATGCGTGACATTCCACTACGCCCATCATACTGAGACACATGATGGTGAGTCTCAATATGTCCCGTAGTTACTCTGGCTACAATGTCGTTCAATCCGAAACACAACAGCGCATTTAAATTGCTATTTGGCGGTAGAAATAGACATTGCATGGTACCTACCCAGGCGGCCTCTCACATATGAGAGACCTACCTAATACTTTTTAAAAATAGAATGTTATTTTAAATGGCTTTAAATAATTGCCCAAGATTGGCAAGAAGTATGTTTCCAATTAAATTCGAATATACATTTATTTGATTGTTGAATCAACACAAATATATCTTCAACGACCGGCTAACAAGATTATTGATATATGAAGTAAACAAATGTCTATAGCTTTCTAACTGCATCTTAATACCTGGCAAATACAAGCCAGACGAATGTTTGTCTATAAATATTTGTCCCGATACCACAATTGGCTCGTACGCAAGTTTTTTTCATTATTTATGCATTGCATCCTCCTTCTTTAGAAACGCGCAAAAAGTTCAAGGTTTTACTCTCGCTTTATTTATAAAGGTGTCATCGAAATTATGTTCATTAAAAATGTTATTATTATACATACATATATGAGCTCACCTCAGCCATTAATCCCAGAAATGGTAAGCAGAGGTGCCAGAACACCCACATTTCGCCCTTTTGTGTGTTCCGTCCCACGATGTGATAGGGGGCGAGCATATCGATATATTGGGCACAAATTAATGATTCTAAGCTGATAGTGAATAGAAATATTCATTACCACTGAGCCCAACTTGGGATTCAAACGTATCCATTTTCTTTTGTTTTGTATTAATTGCAGAATCATATCTTCTATCAGATTTTCACCCGATATAAATGATAGTTAAGTACTGGTTCAAAATTTTGCGATATCAAGTTTAAATTTTGAACATAAACAATTATATCCCTCGGGAACCAATTACTGGGATAAACGATCGTCTGTATTTTAACCTGGGATATGATTTACCATAGTATTTGAGTGGCAAAATTCCCTTAGAGTATTTATAATATAGAGAGAGCGCTAGTACTTCAAAACCGTAGGTAGAAATGATTGGCCCCACCATTTTCTACCCTTCTGTTGGTATTTGCCAGGCTATCTAACATGCACGAATTACTTGGAAAAGAATAAGAAAAACAAGTAGCGTAGGGCTATTTAATTCCACTTAAAATAATTTTAAAAGAATAATAGCTAAATATACTTTCGGTTATCAAAGTAATTTACAGCAAGTTGTTGTAAAGAAAAGTTCTTATTTTTTATTGAATCCATTAAGATGTTCTACATAATTTAGATTCAGTTATTTTTTATCTACCACCCGGTTCAGAAAGCGGTTTTCACTAGAGAAGAACGAGCAAGAAACTCCAGTTTACAATTGATTATTACAAAAGTTACAAGTGGTTTAAATCAGAGCAGTTCATTAATAATTTGTTATAACATTTTAAAAACGAACATGTTTACGTATTATTTAATATGGCTGATTGAAGCGAAGTCGAACGAACGAAGAATCAGTATCCTCTGCTTCTTATGAAAGCCTAAAGTTGTTAAATTATTAGTTCAATTTTCACTAATATAGGAGCGCTACCAAATCACGAACAAGACAATATCTACGTTTTTGAAGACGTAAATGTATGACAGCGCTCGCACTGTATTTTATTATACTATAAGCTTAATCCATTGTTATATTATTTATTTTAATGTGTTACGTCGGCCTTGATTTATGTGCGTATATTGTAATACAAATTTGTACTACAAATATTACAAAGAAACTCGGTCAATAAGGTATTTACCAACAAAACTCCGATAGTTATTGGAAAAACAAGACTTATAGTATGGCCGTTGATTTATTTGTTAAGGCTGCGTTCACACAGCGTAGTACATACTACACTTTTATTTGCAGAATATATTTTGACACTTTAGCACGTCACATCGCGTCGTAGTTTGAGTCTATTATTAATAAGGGCGCTAAGACCGAATTTAATATTAATATGGCAACCGGATATACTACGACGGTAAATGTAGAGACACTTGTTATTTTTATTTATTGTTGTTAATAGACTCTTTGTTTATTTGAAATCACAAAACAAACAAAAACCCTATGAAAATATATGGTATTTAAATACCTACGTAGAATATATTTATCGAACACTATGACATTTTTAATAGAGTTGTCATAAATAGTTTTTCTTTAATGCCAATTGTCACGGCATCGTACTCTTTTTGCCAAGTAATATTTGTTACGAACGCAGTTATACCAGTGTAACGTGAGCTTCCTTATTTTAAATTTATTAAATTAAGAATATATTTTATCATATTACGTGAAATGGGTCTTTTAAATAGAACACATTAATTATGCCTGATAACTTTATCAATCGGTCGGAGTTTTTTTGTAATCCTGTATCGAATGTATACGTCAGTCGCCAGTGCGTAATCTTTAATACTTATTCTGCAAGAAAAACGAACAGTGCTCAGTGTGAACGTAGTTTATGCAATCACATCACACCTATAAGCTTATAGTCTGATAAAATCAAGATGCGAGAAGAGCCAATGATTGACAGGCGCCGAATACTGACGATGCTTGAGGGCGTTTATTTTTCTCACAATAGTTCTTAGAGACGCGATGAGAATATTGCAAGTTTCTTAGTAATTATATATTTTTATAGCAATCACTACAATTCTCACATTAATTCTTATAGACGCGATGAGGATATTGGAAGTTTCTTAGTAATAATAGATTGTTATTTACTACAAAATGAAGAACGATAGTTGCTTATTACCTTTTGTTACCGTCATATTGCGGACTTTTTATTTGGAAATGAATCCAAGATATGGCGAATTTAATCTTAAGGTGTAATTTTGTGTGAAAATCTTTGGCCTTGTATCTAAAATGCTCTTTGTGTCTAAAAGAGTTTTACTGTATGTGTCCTCCTACTGCGCTCATTGGAAAAAATCCTCAGGTAAGACTATTTTTTAAGTGATCTACCAATATTTTTTGTGCACAACGAGATATTCGAATCAAATATCAGATTAATGAGTTGATATAAGATTTCCATATTATTGTATTGTACTGGCAAATATAATGATAGCTAAAAAAATTAAATTAACTGTAATCCTTTTGTATTCATCAATTTTTGTAAAAACGATATTTGTCATCGATGCAAGCGTTTCAAGTCGATTGGCGCTGTTTTCTATCACCGATGCAAGCGTTTTAGACCGATTGGCGCTGTTTTCTCCGATTTCTAAAACCCAGGTTTAGTTACACTAGACGAATCGAAATAGCAACAATTCATCAATATCTCCCAATTAGACAGTGATATTTTTCAAACATGACCTCACGCCTTTTTTCCAGAAGGGGTAGGCAGAGGTGCAGACGGGACACCACCGTTTCGCCTTGCAATTTCCGTCCCACGATGTGATAGAGGGCGAGCCTATTGCCATATTTAGCTACAATAATTTTAGAACATTGTTATTTTAGCAACATTAATTTCTCCAAAACATTCCTTGTCTCACGGCGAGCACCTGTGAGTGAAATTAACAGAAGGTATGTGCCAGATTACCGGTGCGAGTTGCCTTGGCGGATCCTTGGCTCGCCGCCAATGCATTACATTAAAACATGTCATTACTGCACTCGATTTTCGACTATTAATACCTCATTATTGATTTTCTGATACTCCGGTAAGGCCAATGTTGCGTGGTGACGTGTTGTCGGTACGTAGAGAGTGGGTTTTATCGTACTTTTATCTAGAGGTAACGTACGTAGATTGGCGAACGAATTCAGTTAAAATTTCGAATTTGACTGGTGGTAGGTCTCTCATAATTATTAATTTAATTTAAATGTAAATTCACTATTGTTTTCTGGTTTACAGTACATTGTAACCAGAGTAACTGCTGTTAATATGGTGACTTAGCCTCTTAAGTCCTGGGTGACTTTCTAAAGAACAAAATAGCGATCATCTGTAAGTCCTGGTAATAACTATTTATGTGACAAAATTATGCCCGAATGTCCTTCTAAAAGTATAAAGTTGATGTGTATTTACGTAAAACGATAATTTTCTATCGATAGAACGTTCGGTCATAGTACTAACTGTAAATACAATATGGTCAGGTCTAAACAATGGCTGTCAATTTGTCCTACAGCAAGGCATTTCGGTTTTTATATGAAAACATATTTCAAAATCCCGGGCCTTAGGAGGTTAAATGTTATGTCTCAGGATGGCGCTCCCAGTGGAATTCCAAATATTGCCATATAGTGGTCGTATCGCTTACTATTATGCGAATGGCATTTACGTCTCTTAATATTATGCTTTAAAAAAAACGGGAGTGCGAAAATGGTGGTTGCGGGTTTGGACCTAGAATACGCCATGTATTTGCAAAAGCCAAACTTTCATCGATACCTTCAAAAAGTTTGAAAAATATTTGTTTTGGCACACATACACCGACATTTCTGTTAATATCATCAGCTTTATAATCTTAAATAATTGTATACATCCCAGCCATGCTGAATGTGCTACAAACATTCGCATAACGAATCAAGGAATTAGTATGAAAACAGGTACGTATTAAACGCACTTAATTTTATCTTTTCCAATTAATCCAGGGCTTCATTTTAATCGATTTATCAGTGCAATATGCACTTGAAGCTCCAATTTATCGTAAGTGACTATTGAGGTGGGTGAGCTGTAAGCATAAATATATATTATGTGTATTTATTATGTAAGCATATTACGGCTATTCAACTATATGGTTTAAATAGGCAAATGAGGGATTCTTGACTATTGTCTTTCGAATGACCTAACAACTACTAAATCTCACTTACCACATGAAACGCAACAGCATAAATGCAATTCGGTTTACTGGTGGTAGGTCTCTCATATGTGAGAGGCCATCTGGGTAGGTACCACCGCAATGTCTATTTCTCCCGTGAAACAACACTGCTTAAATGCACTGTTGTGTTTCGGATTGAAGGACGTTGTAGCCAGAGCAACTACTGGACATATTGAGACTTAACATCTTATGTCTCAGGATGGCGAGCGCAGTGGAATGTTGCTACTGTTTATGAGCGGTCGTATCGCTTACCATCAGGCGAACGGCTTGCTCGTCTCGCCATTAAGTGCAATAAAAAAAATAAAAAAAAATATCACTTCGGATCACTCCAGTTCACCCATTCGTACTATAATTTAAAAAACACAGAATAAAGCTTTTCAATTTTTAATTAATTATGAGACATAACCAATTACTTTCTCTCTCTCTTCAGCCTCAGAAAGTCAAGGATAGCCATATTGATCACAGAAAACAATGACAAAGTGAACCAACATTGTTTTTGACTGTTTCGCGATTACTAGGTTCTTTGTACCTACTCGATATCCAAATAAGAGTTCTGATATAATTATGTTTTCACATCTAAATCAATTGAGTTAGGTTATAAAACTGTTTATGAATACGTTCCTGTGTATACTTGTAAATAAGTAATTACTTGTAGAAAGCAGGCTCAAATTTGATCTAGATCTGCGATTCAAATAATGTATCATAAATGAAAATCATTGTCGCATAGAGATTATGTCGATAGGGTACATTTATTGTATAATATCCTTAATTCATCTTCTTGATAATGTAATTGACACTTATTGTGAAGTGGTGAAATAACACATTATTCGCAATTCTCCATAGATTGATAGCGGAGTTAACATTACCGCGGCACTTTCAAGTCTTTATCTCAATCTGATATACTAATGTTTTATTCGCTAACAACTTGTTTTATTATCACAACAATGAAATAATATTAAGGGGTTTTGGTGATATTATTGTACGTATTTACGGATTAATATGATAATTGTATCGACCGAAGAGATTACCATCACGTCAGTTGATTATCTTAGTGGAGGGCGCTGCACATATGTACATCATATTAAGTAATTTTAATAACGTATATGGCATCCAAGTACAATTTTATTAGACGCATGGAAAAACCGATATTATGATACATCATATTAAGTATTTTTAATAAGGTCAGCCAAGTAAAATTTTATGTGTGCATCCAAAAACCGATAAAATAACATTAAATAAATAAATACACCAACAATCATATACATAGTCCTGGCCCCACACTATGATCGTCTCATGTCGTTGGTATTAGGAGCTACTAGAGACTTTTAGGTCTCACAAACACTCAGATAAAAATAAATACCTGTGGTTCACGTATCAATATTTGTTTCGATGCGGGGATCGAACCCGCAGCCTCTCGTTTCACTGCCGGCGTCTAACCAACTGCGCCACCGTGGCTGTTAATATCAGTTACAAGTCTATTTCTGAACATTGGCTTCCTAGGATCCCCCAGAATCTTGGTCTGTGCGCCTCCACAGCGTTACAGCTATACATACAGCTCCTCAGTTTAAAATAGCGAACAGCATCGACTTAACCGTATTAAATACAGGCAAAAAAATTGAATTTAGAAGGATTTTTGCGATACAATGTATTTTTTAATTAAAAAAGTAGCGGCGTGTCAAAGGCTTTGGCTGTACGGCCTCAACAGCTTACCCTAACGACTTATTAAAACTGGCAAGCTTTATAAACTCTAATTATATTGTAATTATGATGTTAGCGGCTGTAATGCTTTGTAATGTACTTACAACTGTAGTTATATACGTCAGTATAAGGGAAATATTAATTTACTAAAATAAACCGTGCTTGTACGGACGTATAATATAAATATTATTTAGACGCTGTGCACATAGATCATCTAGAAAAAAAGACTGTCAACATTTTACTAGTTTTGGATAAAAGTTGCTAGGTGTAACAACAGCTTTCAGTTGTCGCGATGGTATTTTTTCTAGAATTTGACTGATATCTTCAACTAATTTTGGTCTGTGAGCTCAGCGCCTTAAAGCCAGAATGATTAAAAATGGGTTCTATGGTATCTTAAGTTCGGTATTGTAAAATAATATTGACCTAGAGTTACTTCAAAGACGCAACTAAAGTTCCGAACAAAATTTTAACTAGATTTGCTTAATTTTGCATTTAAGAACGACCGACCACAGCTTATATATTCACCTTTATTCGTAGACAGTCTTAAAATCTATTTTAGTTATTGAATATTTTGTCCTTTTCGAACAGTTTTTGAATTTAGTTTGAGTGAAGAAGACAAAACATCTGTAATATAAAAAGTAAACACAAATATAAAATATTCATAGTAGCTCTAAATAATTAAATCCAAGAAGCAAGAAACTAAGTATCTGTAATCCCGCCACGCATACATTATTTATAAATATAGTTATCTGATCGTGTGAAGGTCTACTGGAGTAACGACGAGCACTTGTGCACACGAGAGTATGTAAGAGCCATCGAACTTGACCTTATAGCGACTGTAGAGCCCTCTATGTTAACAGAAACAAAATTATTATTTTATATAAATTACAAGCAGCGCCACCCGGGTGCAGATACACTTTTCAAAATGACGGCCTCTATTGAAATCTGTATCAGCCCATATACGTCCCATTGCAGGGCACGGGCCTCCTCTACAATGGACAGTACGAATGAGAGTGGTTAGGCCATATATTCCACCACGCTGGCCTAGTGCGGGTTGGCCTCTACTGAAATGCGCACATTTAAATAATTTCTTCAAGTCGTGATTATATTAGATTCACCCTTTAACCTTTTCGCTACAGCCAACTTCAACGCCAAGTGTCTACATAATAAAAAATACCGATAGAATAATAAAAACCTAGGCCCTGAAAATATTATCACAATTTACCAAAAATGTTTGTAGAATCAGCCCTAATGTTTATTCTAGTTTGCGTAAAAAGAAACGTCATAGTATCGGAAAGCTTTTACATTTTATTTATTGCCGATAAAAACTTTACAGCCCTATTTTTCCGTACATCCCGCTATTTGAAAACATTTTTTTCAGATCACCCGGTTAGCGGTCGTGAATTCTATAATAGTTTCACACTTCTAGTGCCGTTTTTCCATCGACCGATGTTCCGTTTTACGCTATTTCACCGCTAGTTATCGCCATTTTATAGTCTATAATATATTTTTTGCTTTTAGAGTTCCTTGCAAAAATATTTTGTTATCAGTATGTCTGTTTGTGATATAAAAAAAATCTACTACTAGGAAATTCTGGTGAAAGACAATTGAAAAAAAAAAAACTTTCTGTGATTAACAATTTTGTCAATGTATAGGAGAACATTTTTGCAACTACAAAGTTAAGTTTATATTTTAGTCCCACTTTTATTTTTTGTTTAAAACTATTGAGATAATATACTAGAGGGGACACTGCAAACAATATGTTTGTAACAAAATGAAGGGTACATTCTATTTCTGTCTGTGTCACGCCTACGAAGTAACATATCTTCCCTCTCGCTTCACTGTGTACCCGTGTGCACGCACCATACGCACAGATTTTGTTCCCGATGTCCGCTCTAGTATAATACCTCAATGTTTAAAACAAATGTTGGATCCACATGTTACATGTGTAATGATTTTGTTACTTTATTGTGAATATTTTAGAATTATAGTGTGAGTAGTGGACATTTTGTTTGCTAAATCGTTGTATTTTTATACCAATAACATTAAATACTCTTTCAAACTTCAATGTGGCTTGTTTAAAAAGAAATAGATTTAAAATGTGAAAATGGAATGAGGTATTTTTAAAAATGTAAAAACAGTATCTTTTGATTTATGTCTTGTTGGTGCGTGGTCTGATCGGTAATGTATTAAAATGGATGTAAAACAATCAGAGAATAATATTGTAGTCGAAGAGATGGAGTTTCATTCTTAGCCAGATACACCCTTCCTACAACTACAGTTATAAAGTATGACAATCTGACGGCCATTCATAACACATGTATGTAGATCGTCGTATGTCACGGAGCCATTCGTTCCCGAGACCGACTCACCCATAGCCGTTTTTATTATTCGTAACGATCGGTTGATTCACAGTCAGGTCGATAAACATGTATACGCTTCCGGATGATGGAAATAATTTTAATCCACCGTTTACTCGGTAATTGACTGGCGATATCGGTCAGTATGCAAACCACATCGGCGGGGAGTTAAAGGATTTTTGAGTCACATTTCATCAGATGTTTGAAGTTTTAATTGCGTTCCGATTTGGCTTTGTGGCACGTCATGGTTTCACGATGACGGATTTTTAAACCACTGCGCTTTTGCCGTGGCATTTTTGAAAAGTTTAAAACAACATGCTTAATACTGTTTTTTTGTGTGAATATTGGAAAGACTGGCATTATTAAGTAAACCCAAATATTATGCTTCTAGTCGATATAATAGCATCTGTTACGATTAAGGCTACCCCACTACAAAGTAGCATACAATCAACGTTTTATATTTAAAAATGTGTTTGTGTAAATTACTATGATCTGGTCGTATTGCATTTTTAGCTTGCCATTCGATTGATGGTAAGCGATACGACCGCTCATAGACAGTAACAAAACCAAACAACACTATAAATTGCAAAGAATTAATGTTTGGCATTCCACTAAACTCGCACTCCTAAGTCCAGTAGTTACTCCCAGCTACAATGTCCTACAAACCTGAATACAATAATGCATTTGCACTGAATGTTGTAATCAGCAGATACTTTTACTTCAACTCTCTGTCTATCTATCCGTGACTATGGTCTATGTACCTCTCAATAGCAACGTTAAGAATCCCCAAGACTTGGCGGTCTCACAACTTATTAATGAAAAACATAAAAGTCATATCTCATTATAAAATATATTTTTTGCCCCTCATTTTTTAACCAATTTATCTCACTGCGTCACGTAGGCGTCATAAGGCAAAGCAGCCTTTAATTTCAGCGTCATCATTCCTTATTAAACATATTACACTTTATTTCGCGACATCGATAAATTACTACCGAAATTGGCTCGTTCCGTAGACTTTATCCCCTAGGGCGATGTATTTCAATAAAAATACCATTAGTCACTCGTAATTACCATACACTAAGAGCAACGTTAATTAAAATTAATGCAGAAGGTAAAGTTAGGGTCTAACATTAATTCTTGTTATTAGATATTATTTGTATACTTTTGTTGTAATTTGCATATTCCTGGAATACTTATTTTCATGGATTTTGGAATTTAGTTCAAGTGGAAAGACATAAGAATTAAACCTGTAAACAATAATATTTCATTTAAAAATTACATGCAAAATATCATGAATTAATCCACAAAAATACTGGTATAGTTCCAGACACGTTTTTAGTTATTTATTATTTTAGAGCTCTTTTCATTTTCCTATTGTTTTTGTTATAGTTTTCTGTAGCTTGAAGTTTGTCAACCTTATAAAGCCTGCTTTCTATACATTAACATAATTTATTCTGAAAAGTAAGTATGTGATTTAAAACGTACTAATTACTGGTTCTTGTCATAAAATCTCTTTCAAGGTATCTTTCCGAGTATTCCATAAAACCGAACATCATTATAAATAAACATGAAGAAAAACAGACATAAAAATTTATTTAATCATAAGTCTGCAGTTTAAACATTATTAAAAGCGAGATACTTATCATCGCGCATATCAACTATTTTGTAAGGAAACAAATGGTGGCAGCTAAAAATATGCATCTGACATTTTAATTCACCCGTTTTCAACAGTTTTACATTCTGAAACACTTGTTAGTTCTTACTATTGCTTGTATACGCACTGAAGTTTTAATTACCCTACCGTGCCAGAATGTGAGTTATGTGTTTCGGGTTTTCATTAGCAGTAAAAACTAGTATTTTGACTACGGAATTTATCGTCGAACATTTGTTTGGACTAGGGTATTTAACCTGGTCCCAGATGTTGTCAGAATACCTTTTTTCGGGAAATAGTCTAATACACAAACTGAGTGTATTAAGCAATGAATCTTTTGTGTTTAAATCTTAATATTTGCGTAAAAAAATACAAAAATTCGATTTTTGCATTTACAATACAGTATTTACCTTGATTCGTTTTTTTCTATAATTTTGCGTACAAACACAATACCATTAAAGTAAGACATTTCTGTGAAAAAGGTATTTTGTAAGTAGTTTTTAACATGAGGCAATAATATTGATATTTTAAATTAAAGAGTGGGAGTCTAGTGGGGTCATCTTACTGTCTCTTTCACACGTGTACATTGAAATGTAATGTTAAGCATATTAAGCCTAGCGACGTAATTTTGTTTTGCCTCTCTTTTCTTTTACTCATACTACATTTAAAATGTTTCTAACCTGTTTAATTATGAACTGATTTACAAAATTATTTGTTGTTAGGTTTTGTATTACTTTTGATAAATAAAAAAATGGAGTCTTAATATTAGAATAGTGGAAAGATTTACATCTAATTGTCAGAAAATCCTCTGTTATTTAAACCTTGGCACAAAAATTGATATGTTATAATGCATGCCAGATGGTGAAACATGAATTCTGCTTTGAAAAGTCCTCGACAATAATATTTTCAGACTAAACATTTAACAGGAATTCAGAGACAACAAAATAATGTTTGATTAAATGAATTTAAAATTGTACTTCAGTCTGTATGACGTTAATGAAAATGCGGATGTTTGTTTTTGGTTTACATTCGTACACGCATAACTAAAATTAATACGAAATGAAATGAAAAATAATAAGCTCTTAGGACAAGTCAAAAACTTAATCTCCATTTACAAAAAAATATATATATAAATCAAATTTATTTAGTTTTCGGTAGTATTCTTATACAACTCAAAATTTAATTTAACCTCATTAAATAACGGAAATGTAGTTGAATCTATTTAATAGAATGAAGGCTGATTTTCCCATCAAAATATCTTATTTAAAACGACTTTATCGTTTGAACCGTATCGTTTCTGTAATACACATTTTCTAGATCCATACATACTCTATTTTTAGTCTATTTGTTTTCTCTGCCTGTCAGGGTTAAATCGAGAGTTTTAAATTGGCTAATTAGAGTCAGTGAGGGCAGATGGGGTCGTAAATACCGGTCATTATGGGGTTTACGTTAGGGTTACCGTGTGTTTTGGTTGCCATGTGTTTTTATCTGACGCAACAAAATAACTCCACTCACTACTGTATCAGCCCATATACATACTGTAGGGCACGAACCTCCTCAAGAATCTAGAGTACGATTGAGAGTGGTTAGGCCATAGCTATATAGCCATATATTATGTAGTAGTGCGTGTTGGCGCTGGCGGACTTAACATACAATTGAAATTCTTACAAATTGCTATAGTTTGCAGGTATCCTTTCGATTTTGTCCTTCACGTTTAAAGTACGTGATGGTTGACGATCAATACACACAATAGTCCGAAAAGTCAGAGTTGTTCCTTGCCATTTGAATCCGCGATCACCGTGAACATGTTGCCAGCCACGTCTAGTCCGCTTACTAACAGGCCACCAAGCACTGTACCAATCCATTATCTTCGACAGCTGTACATGAAATTCCACTTCAATGAAAAGCTCCACTGAGAGGACTTAGATTATACCTGGTCCACCACGTTGGTTAGTGCGACTAAGGGCTTCGCATACTGGTGGTAGTAGGTCTCTCATATGTCAGAGTCGGCCTGAGTAGGTACTATCACAATGCGAATTTCTTAGAAGGCGGTGTAAATACATTGTACTGTTCCGGTTTGAAGGACGTTATACCTAGAGTGTTGGACATATTGAGATTTAACATCTTATGTCTCAGCATGCCAAGTGTTGCTTTTTTATTCATGGTGCTGTTTGGTTTTGCTTCATGGACAGTAGTCCATGAGCTGTAGTATCGCTTACCATCAGGCGAATGCTGGTCTCGCAATTCAGTTCAGTAAAAAATATTCTATAGATAATCGTACAGCTCTCTATGACATACAGATTTCATCACCGCGTTTTCCTTGACCGTTAAAATGAAACTGGATATATACAGGATATGTCAGTATAGCTGACTTAAGACCCAATATAAACTACCTTTAGCAATAGCTATCCAAGACCCAAGTTCATAGTTATAGCGTGAGTTTTACATTTTGTTTCGTGACGACTTCAAGCTTTTTGCGGTGCCAAGAATGATTAATGTGTATTGTTGAAGACGTTTTCTTTGTAGTATTTGATGTGCCGTGATGTTTCAGTCATTATAAGACAATTTAGACTCATTATTATTTACTGTGGACATTGACTTAAATAGCATTGTTAGTATTTTTGTGCAGCTCCATCAAAGCTAAACAGCAAGGAGCTGAAAATTTTCTAAATGGTTTGTCGTTAGGCAGACACAAGCTATCTTATTTTAGAATACGAGTATGCGTAAAAGTTCGAAACAAATAAGTAAATGAAACGAATAATAAATCGATATTCGAGTACATTTTACAGACGTGTCACCGATTTATAAAAACACGTAAGACAGCTTTCTTTGACTGCTTCTGGAACAGGTTAAAAAGGTTAAAAAGCTGATTATGCAACAAGGGACCTTGTTTTCGATCTTATACCAAGGCAAAAAAATGTGCGTCCAAGAAATACTTATTTTGAGTGTGATTGATGGTGTATATTATAAGTAAGTAAGTAAGTTGTAAGTCTCTCGTAATTTTAGATACATTTATTATTCCCATCTTATTGTATCGTCGGGACTATATGTGTGGCTATTGAAGTTTTTATTTATTTTCACAAACGTAACAAAATATCCAACATTCAAATACAATTTTATCGTGAAAAATGTATTTTCACATCAGTAGATACGGCCAAACACGTTACAGATACAAAAGATGTCTTACAAAAAGTTTTACCGGACACAATGAAATACGGGTCACTCATACGACACTTTCCAACGAAATTTTATATTATAGAAGAATCGATTTGAACACAATGCGAGATAATGTTTGTACTTCTGTAAGATTTTATGCTTTCCTTTTGTTGTCATTGTTCAATCATATGGAATTTTAAAGGAATTGTGTCACAGAAATTGTGTCTGGCCGCAGCCAGTGCGGGGCTTGAGTCGAGTCCCATATTGGCTGAAATAGATAGTGCTTGAATAAGGCAAGTAGTATTCAAAGGATTTTGATATTTAGCAAGTGAAATCAAACTTATCACACCGCCAAACCTTCAAAGGTTCATAATAATTTGATGCGAAGAATTCAAACTATTTCTCCTTTTGAATACGGATTCTATATCGCCGATTGTTATGCAAAGGCATACGGATAAAATTGCCAGTAATTCAGACCTTAGGAAGGGCCAAGAAAATCCGGAATTCTAGAGCTATAAATATATAGTTTCTAGAGATATTTTCATAAATGCTTTTGTAAACTTTAGAGTAAATCTTCTTCCATTTCCAAGTGGATAATCCAGAAAATCCTTCGGTTATAAATCAAAACACTAATTGAACCAACTATGAAATTTTCCTGGTCTTTTTGTCAATTGCTTTTCATTTGTTTTTAATCGACTTTAAAAAAAGGAGGAGGTTCTAAATTCGTCGGAAATTTTATTTTTAATGTATGTACACCGATTACTTGATGACGCATGAACCGATTTAGAGATTATTAATTTTTGTTTTATAGAGTATACTTTCTTTATTTAATTGCTACAATTCTACTGATTTAAAAAAACCCCTATATCTCTCTTTCATCTTGGTATTAAAACCCACGTAATCCCATGATGCGGTAAATTATTATGTTGCCGAAGTGGCTATCCCGATAAACATGTTACAATATATTTTATCTTGATATTGTTATAATAATCGATAACCCGGTTTATTCACAACACTGTCTGGCCAGATATTAACTGCCAGAAATTTACGTAGAATACGTTACTATACTAAAGTTTATAGAAGAGTATTTTAGAATTTTAGCAACAGCAGGAGATATTTCTGAACGTTCTTGGAATTTTGAGTTCTAGTTTTAGTTACTTAAATAATAAATCGAATTGAATCATTGTCAAATAGAAGATCCTCGTGAAGTTTGGTTGTAGCGTGAGATTATTGGAGAGCCAAAAACTGCATAATGTATTTTTAGATTTACGCTAATGTTACACATTGAAATAAAAATATTGGTCTAATTTTTACATTGTTTAAATTCCCGACGTTTCGATTAAGCGAAAGCGAACGAGGTAACGCAAGCTGTGAAGTAATCGAAGCATTGGGAAGATAAAAAATATAAAAGTTAAACTAAATTCGTGATTAAGTAACTAATAGTTTTATGTCAAGACGAAAACGGATATAACAGATATAATGGATGATGATGGAAAGCCTGTCACAGTGACTTTAATTTCTCTGTACTTAAAGTCAAGTTCATTCTGTCGTGCCAGTATGGAAACAATTATTTTCTCACAGTGTTTTCATAGCCAGGGTGAAATGGCTATTTACAATGTCGCATGTTCACCCACCGCAAAACAACTAATATTTGCGTCTAACATAAATATTTGTTTCAGTTCTAGGTGTGGTTCAACTGAAAATTTATTCTGTCGTATACTTAGTTAAAAAACTTATTTATATTTAACAGCCGATGGCAAAGTAAAATCTTCGCCAGAGAATATTTATTTGCATGAGTTTGCAAATACTTTTGTAGGTTCCGGGTGTTGATTTAAAGCAGTGTTTCTTTTTTATTAACCTTTAAATTGAACACCCAATTTTGATTGTTTGGTTTGGTTGTTAGTTAATACAGCAACGAAATGTAAATAAATAATGGGTCTCTATCTTTCTATCTATCTTATTTATAGATAGATGCAAAAAATATTTTAAGCACCACTTGGGATGCTTCCAGGGACTACGGGTAAAGAACCACTGATTTGAAGTCTCGTGATTTTTAATAGCCCCAACACAAATTTTGGGATAAATTAAAACTCTGTTTGACCGTTGGCCGTTTAAAGGTAATCCAATTTCTTAAGAACTTGCAAGACAATAGTAACATCTCAGCTACAAGTTTAGAATCTCGTAAGCCGCCATCAATCCGTCAGCTAAGACAAACGACAGGGCGTTTGAATCGACACGTAATGGTGCGGAGAGGTAAGCGTCAGTGACTGATCGCCACGAGTTTAGAGGCCTGAGAATTTACACAGGACTATTTACTTAATGTTAAAGGCAAATGGACAAAGCGGGACGAAATTTAGATGGGGATTACTCTGTGACATGGACCATGAAAGGGTTAATTGAGGAAAGGACATACAAAGCTCTATCATAACTCACAGATAACTAGTCTCACTAATATTATCAATATGAAAGTTAGTATGTTTCTCTTGACGCTCAATATTACTTCGCTTAACATGTTATTATAACCCAATAAAATCACTAGTAAAATAGAGTGTTTCAAGTTAAATGAATATCATTTAGTAGCTACCATGGAGTTAATAAAATGAAAAATTATCAATATTTTGATATATCGATATTTTGGTTCTTACCACAGGTTCTTACTTCACTAGTTCACAGTTCACACTTAGCCACAAAAACCACTACGACAAATCGTAAGTCCATTTCATACATATTTAGCGAACCTCTGTGCTTTTCTAGATCATTCCGGGAGTTTTTCGTGCCATTCCTAGTGAGGTCACGGCTTCGTATTCTAAGCACGATTACGTCAGTAGTATGGGGCTGCGAAACACATTACAGTTCAATTTATCACACTACGTTGCTAGGGCCCTTGGTAGTTTTAGAGGAATTACTCGTTTTCGGAGCCTAACATCAATTGTGGATTTAGTTTAGGCGCAAAATTAGGAAGTTAGCGTTACATTAGGATATTATATTCTATATTATTTTTGCCATTTTTACAATAATTGTCCTTGTTACTATGTACTCGGATTTCTAAAATGATTCGAGTTAATGGATGAAGTTACATCCACTTTCTTTGACCAATTTGCAATTTCTAACAGCTTATTCTGGAAATTCTTTAGATTATATTAGTAGTGGATTTCCTGTAACTGAAAATAATTATTGTTAACTGGACACAACATTCAATATACTCCTAGCATTAATTCCGTCATTTCAGTTGTGATGGCGAATTGAAAAACTATTCCAGCGTCCATTTGTTAATCCAATCTCTTTTGCATGACAATGATGGCAATTTGCATGGGATTTTCGACAGGCCCCTTTGCGTGTTCCGCCTTCAAATCCGCGCTACTTTTGTACAATATATTCTGGAAATGTTTTACTGGCTCATGATTTTGTACACAAGGGATTCCAACGGAAACCCATTGTAAGAATGTTTTCCGTCACTCTTATTTCAGAGTGAAATGAGATGGGCACAAATGATCATAAGAATTTATATTTTTTTGGTTCAAAATAGATTAAATAAGTTTCTCTATAATGGTAATAAATAAGACATCAGTTTCCAAGATGGCGGGACGACTTACGTAAGAGCACCAGCGGCAACTGGATGCTTAAAGCAGCAGATCAGGCTCTGCGGGATACCTTAGGAGAAGCCTATGTCCAGCGGTGGACTACACCGGGCTGATAAATAAAGTTAACAGCCTCCGTGGCTCAGTTGGTTAGACTACAACTTTGAAACGTGAGCCCACGAGTTCGACCTCCGCACACAGATAAATATTTGTGGGATCCACAGGTATTTCTTTAGTATCCGGGTGTTTGTGAGCCGAGAAACCTCTCGTTGTTCCTGATTCCCATGACACCCGACTAGATCTTAGTGTAGGGTCGGGACTATGTGTCTGTTGTGTGTTTTATTTTATTTAGTTTACAATAATGTCTTTATGCACAGTAGTACGTGTAGACTTTAAAATGTGTCCTAAATAAAACACCCTACAGAATTTTATTGCTATAGTTTGGTTCAAAACAAAAAGCATAAAAATACGGTAACTGAATACAATTTCAAGAGAAGAATCGAAGGGTTTTTGATGTTTATACAAAACTTTTATGATACGCAAGCGGAATTCTCACTATCTAGTTATTTTATTGTTCTTTGTATTCACAATATCTCTTAGCAATAACCTTTATTGGTCAGTAAACGTTCTGAATAATATGCTAATCGTATGAAACGGTATTCCCAGAACCAAACCGTAGTGTATTGTATAAATATTTTTATTGCTTCTTATGGTTCTGAAAAAAAAATATGAAAGTATGAATTTCCTGTTATTACTTAGGTTCTCATCTTTGTTGGTTAAATATTTGATTATTTAATAGATCTAGCATTACTTTATTAATTAGTACCATTTATCATGAAATATACAGTAATAACGTTTAAGCTCGATGAGTGCGCCAATCATAGGTTTACGCATTGTTCATCGAAAAAGAAACAGAAACAACTCAACATAACTAACCCAAAAATATAGGTATGATTTGATACGACAAATACTTATTAGAACATAATTACCCGAAAACATAGTTATGAAACGAGAAATACTTATCAGAATAAAAATTAAACTAGTCAACAAAATATGTGCATTTTTGTATTACAAAATAACAAAAGTACAGACTGTTAAAAATTGTAATAATGTAGTTCGAAATATTACCAACATTATCCATAACCATGTTGTTTTCCCTTATGAGTAGTACTATGAGTAAAATTTTATTTAAATTTTGTCGAATATATTCATAAAATATATCAGTTTTTTAACCCCTCCGTACCAATTATAGATGTAATTCATTCACTGGAAGTGCTTGTAATAACTGTAATCAGAACTTCTTCGATATCGACACATTCTTTTCATCGTGTAATAAACTGAAGCGTGCACTAATGAATACAATTAAATCCAAATTGTAGTGGATTATAATTATCTCCTACATTAATTTTTAATTGATTTATGTTTTGATTGAAATTTTGTTTTTAATTTTTGTAGTATTGTAGTTTTTACATTTCTTTATCATTTCGTAGATTTGTTGAGTTTTTGTTTACATATTTTTCACTGTAATACAGCGAGAACTTGTGTTGGCTTAAATTTAAATATTATACACACCAGACCTCCCTGGCGCCTAGTCAGCCGTCTGTAAAACGTGACGCCGCGGGTTCGATCCCCGCACCAAGAGAAATGTTTATTTCGCATCTCGGTGTTTGTGAGACTGAAAAGTCTGTCGTAGTTCCTTATACACACGACACAAGACTAGGGTTAGGACTCTGTATGTGAATTTTGGGTATTATTTATTTAATTATGTTTTACTGTTCTATATGTTTCTCCAAAAAAAAAAAAACAAACAACAGTCGGAAAACTTGAACGTAAAAATTCACAGACGTTTTCAAAACAGTCCTCGCGTATTTATTATTTTATGAATATTGTTACAATTTTTTCATACTTGTATTTGTGCCAAATTATATCTTTTTCACATTATTTCTTTTATAACACTTAGAGTTATTGAAATATTTATATTCTAATTCCTTTTTCCACCCGTGTCAAATAGCATATCAGCTCAACACAAGAATATTTTATCATTTTAAACGCGAGTATGACAACATGGTAGCACGTGAATGAATAATAAACCAATTACAATGCGACTGGATGGCGGCTGAGGGAAATCAACGTTTTATATTCGATCCACGGAAAGATTCATCTTATATTTGAATGTATTATACACTTGTAATATTGACTTTTCTTCTAACCTATGCTAGGAAAACCCCCTTCTAATGTTATACTTCTTTCAATTAAAAGCTTTATTCGTATATTCGTAATCGGTTATTTACTTTTTGCACGCCTACCACGTAATTTCTTATATATTTCTCTTTATTTTAATATTTTTTTTACATTTTTATATATATAGTATGAAAATAAAATACATATAAAAATATAAAAAAGTCATCCAACAATGGTGAGGCTCGAGACCCAAGCCACCGGTTGTTAGGACCCCTAAATGAGGAACCTCCTTACTATACGTGCTGTGTCAAGCAAGCCTTCTGTATTTGACTCCTGACCCAACAGCCAATTGAGATTTCTTATATTATTATTATTATATTTTTTCTTTATTGTACACAATAAGCACAACAATGTAGAAGAATATGACAACAAAGTACAAATGGCGGTCTTATCGCACTAAGGCAACCTCTCCCAGACAACCATTAGATGGATTTATGAGAAGGAAAAAGAAAGGGCAGTATATGAAAAAAATTAAGCTCAAAGAAAAAATACTATTTATATTTATTATAATTTCTTAATGTTCTGTGGATTACATTCAGTACTGTGCATTTGCATGATTTGTCTGACATATTATGTACCTTTAATTTGTCTTTTTTTTTTTTATTGCAGTGAATGGCGAGACGAGCAAGCCGTTCGCCTGATGGTAAGCGATACGACCGCTCATAAACAGTAGAAACATTCCACTGCGCTCGCCATCCTGAGACATAAGATGTTAAGTCTCAATATGTCCAGTAGTTGCTCTGGCTACAATGTCCTTCAATCCGAAACACAACAGTGCATTTAAGCAGTGTTGTTTCACGGGAGAAATAGACTTTGCGGTGGTACCTACCCAGATGGCCTCGCACATATGAGAGACCTACCACCAGTAAAATGTCTTTTTAGTTATTTATTAAAGCTTCATATAAACGGTTTTTTGTTGGACTCAATGTCAAAGGAATTCTAGTATTTTTTGTCTATTTTTTTTAAGAATTATGTTCTGAAACGTAACGCTTTATAAATCTATTATTTATTTCTTCACGGTAGTAACATTAAAAGGAATGTAGTTTGAAAACTTTCATGTCTAAGAAATTATTTTATAGATCCGGTATCATCTCCTAAGTGTGCTGTTTACTTTACTTTAAGATACGAATAAAATTATAGATTAAGTGTTTGATATTATACAATGCAGAATTTTAGGCTTTCACTAGTATAATAATGTGGTTTTGTTCCTACTTGCTCATAATTTAAGCTGATTTTAATAATAGGCATTTATTTTCTATCACACCGTCATTATCATCATAAAGCTTTATAGATAGTTTCTACTCATCGACATTCTATGGAATAATGTTTAGAAATAATTTGATCAATTTTCCAATCAAGATTTGAGCATTTTTGAGCGTTTGAATCACTTCAAATCATTTCTAACAATCATTTGATTTGGAATATCTTGAATTTATTACAATAGATGATCTGATATGATTAATATTGTCATTCCAAAAAATAGATGTCGCAATAGTTAACCTGATAGAAATCATAAATCTAATTCCGATCAAATATTGATACACGATTGCTATGATTTAAAAACTTGCGCATGTATTTTCCATTCTGATCTGAATTGTAATGAGTATACGTAAGCTATCTTCTATCCAATTTTGTATATTGATATGCGGTTATTTTGAATATGTAATACATCGAAACTTCGAGAAATGTACAGTCAGCAACATAAGTCGTTGAACACTTCACATTTGTTGATAACCTTTTGAAGAATTAAAATCTGTACATACTACTCTGTAGTCGTAAAATATAACCAAATAAAGTCTATCTTGCCATCTTGCTATCTATGCCAAGAAGTGTAATACGATATTGAAAATAATTATTATTTTAGATGATAAGACAATTCCAAATCTCGTGAATCTGTAGCGACTTATGTTGCTGACTGTACCTACATAGATATTAGATACTGTTGACATTTTCTTTCATACATTTTAAGCAACCAGAATACCATAGAGTTTTTTATGAATTTGTAAGTAAAGTCCGCCAAAACACACTAGGATGGCATGGTGGTCTATATATTCTAGTTCCTATCAATTGTACTATCGGTTATGGAAAAGTGCATTCCTAGTGAGACATATGTGGCCTGATACTGATATTTTAAGAACAAAATTATGGGCTTGTATGGAGAAAATGTTATCCGACCAGATTGAAAGTTGGAACCAATGTTTTTTTTAAAATTTTATGTATGTAATGTGACATTTTTTGTACACAAGCGAAAGCGGTTATATACGAAGATATATCTATTTAATTGATAAGTTGTCGAAATACATACAAATAAATAAAAACTTCATCAATAAACATTAACCTTTACTAAAAAAACTATTTCATTGAAGTTCCAAAGACTTTACTAAAATGATAGCTATTGTATGTAAAACATTCCTAATAAAAACAAAAAGGATTTTAGTGAATTGTATTTTTAGATGCTTAAAAATTTCAAAAAATTTGATTTGAATTTGAATTTATTATGATTTTAAATCGGACGATTTAATAACATAATACTGTAGATACTCTCTAGATATAATACTATCGTGTTATTCCTAAAAATTACATATCACAATAGTTGATATAATATTTGTTATCGTAAATCGTAAATCAAATTCCGATCAAATTTTGATACATGCTCGCTTTGATATAAACATGTAATCATAAATTTTATTTATTGGTTACATTGGTTAGCTATAATATTTCAAGGATAGTAAAACGGAATTATATAGACTGGCCATAAATTATAAGTATAAATAAATAAATAAACCCAACAGGTACAACCCAGTACCTATGTACTAATCACACACTAATATCGAGTCTTATACCGAGTCTTTTCGTTTTCACAAACAATCAGGCTCCAAACAAATGCTTGAGGTTCTCACTTTTGCCTCGATAAGATCGAACCCGTGACTTCTCATTTCACAACGAACGTCTAACCAACCGCGCCAGACTGTCGTATGTAAAATATTTTAAGTGGAAAAATACAGTTTTATTTTACCACAGAATTTGTGAAATAGGATTTAAAAAATCATATTATGTCATTCGCAGTTAGTATTGATATTTTAATAGCGTTTTATTACTCAGATTTCGATGGTTGCAGGTTGCGGTTTCAGGGAAAAGCCGAACTGGGTAGATAATTAAAATTATTTAAGATAGTTACCAAAGAAATATCATCGTTTTCTGCAAAATTTTTGATACGCACTTATCAAAGAAACAATTTATTGGAACATTGACTATCTAGGTTTAATTTCTAGCTCAAATTAATTGTCCAACGGAAACATATTTAGACTTACCAAGTTTAAAATGGCGTCCTTGTATATGGACAGTTCACAGCAGTGTCGTTAAACCTTATTATTTTGTACACGCCGACTTTTCGTAAGTTAATATATTAATATGCTTTATTTTAAGAGCGTTCGATTAACCCTGTAAACAATATATATACATGAATCTTTTTTGATGAAATTACATCACAAAGTCAAAGTATTAATTAAAACTTGGAAGGAATATTAAAGTTCCCCCGTAAGCGACACCCACATATGAAATTTAAATACACGCCGAAGGATCTTAACATTTTTGCCAACAAAATTTAATAAAGAAACATTAATTTCGTCAAAGAATATGTAACTATAGGTACATGATAATATGTAACTTTTATAAAGTTAAAGCGGCAGCCTTCACGCAACACGACTTGATTATATTAGATGGTAGAGGTAAAGATTCAACGAAGCCTAGGTGCAGATGGGTATCTGGCTTCGTTGAATCTTCGTTGAAACCTGTGGGTGGAGGTTGTCGTGGATATCCGTGGAAAATGCTATTGTTTTAAGAAGATTATTGAGTCTAAAGATATTTTAAGATAAAGAACAATAAAATCATATAATGAAGAAGAAGCTAGGCAAAAAGAGGGTCTTAAAAAGTCGAAAGCTAAGGACCGCATATACATTTTAACAATTATAGGGTTTTCATTGCAGACATAATTCCAACGTTAATTATCAAGCTAATTAAAAATAGGCAATCAAATCAAATACAGTTACAAATATACTATTAGCCAAGTTTATTGTTCGACGCACAATAAAACCGAAATAGATTTCTAGAATTGTTTTGTAGGCAAAACATTGCAACGCAATTGAAAGATTAGAATGATTCATAAAGTGGATTGTTTTGATACAGAGATTCATCTTGACACGCCAGAAGGATTTTTGTATTGTATTGTATCAGCCCATATACGTCCCACTGCAGGGCACGGGCCTACTCTACAATCGAATCTACGATTGAGAGTGGTTAGGCCATATAGTCCACCACGCTGGCCTAGTGCGGGTTGGCGGACTTACATACCATAGAAATTTTATAAATCGCTATGGTATGCAGGTTTCCTCACGATGTTTTCCTTCACCGTTTTAGTGCGTGGTGATTGACTATCAATACACACATGACTCCGAAAAGTCAGAGGTGTGCCCTGGGATTCGAACCGCGACCACCGTGAACATGTTGGCAGTCGCGTCTAGTCCGTTTACCAACAGGCCACCACGCACTTCAGAAGGATTACCGGGTTGTGAATTGCAATATTTTGCCAATCTCTATAAATAAAATGAAAACTAGGTTCATTGTTTTTCTTTTATTGTAGCGATGTCTCACTAGATTAATACGCGGGAATATATTTTTCCAATCACTATGTATGTAATTTCCGCGTGATTTTTTCATTTGATGCAGATTTTTTAATGTCCTGGCACACTGTAGTTCTTAAAACCAGAACACAACAGTGCATTTACACTGCTACTGACGGGAGAAATTGACTTTGTGGTGGTACCTAAACAGGCGACCTCTTTCAATTGTGGGAATAGTAGGAAGATTATTAATTTGACTTGATACAGTTTTATTTGTCTATGATTTATACCACCTGAAATTTTCCAATACTTCTCAAACAATTGTGATTCAAATCTAAAATTTAACATTTGAGATTAACAATCGTGTTTAGTCGTTAAGAAATCTGTCATTTTTGCCTATGCAAACTTTGACGATATAAATTATTTAAAAAGTATCGTTTAGCTTACCGCTAATTATGTTTTAAGGAAAGCCTATATACCCAACAGTAGGTTAGTTGACATAGTTATTGTGACACGAGTTCCTCTGTGGTTGGGAGAGCGTAACGTCCGTCCTAGAAGCTATCAAATACCAGCGGTTGTACCGGTCTGAATCCACTGAAATGCCTTGGGATCACAATAGCCGGGATACGACCTTCTAAAATACCGCACTAGAGCATGACGTTGGGTTATTTAAAAATTTCTCCAAATATTTTTAATGCACTAATTAAGAGCGTTTACACCTTGCGCGCAAAGTCAACTATAGGTATTTCTTCGTTAATTTCACGCACACATAAGCTGTGTGCGTAGAGCTGCCGCGTCGGCTCGCTATACAGTCAGCGCAAACAATTTTGATCCGTGCGCTTCAAAATTCTAATATTGAATTGAAATGTAACTCATGATTTATATATTGGTAATATTATATCATAAAAATATTTTATTTGCATTATAAGTAGACAAATATTACTGTGCAAGCAATGAACAATACAAATTCAGATACTAATCATATTTTCGTTATTATTACATTGTTAAGTTGCATTCAAATCAGTGTTCAATCAGTAGACACTACGGAAGTTTATTAATTATTTCGTGTTCGAACACATGAAAAGAGTTAGGGGCCTTACAACCCCTTACAATTACGAAATATATTTAATTTTATATTACAATACATAACATAATTTAGCCTCGGAATTACATCCCCTATATATTATCTGAAACATAATTTATACTCACTACAAAATCATTGTAGGTAATAAAAAGAAAAAATATGTTTTACTACCAAAGTACTAAGATCTGGCAATCGCAGTCCGCGCGTGGCTATTTTTACGACGCACGGCAAAAATCGACTGCAGCCAGGCCGGAGCGACGAGCGATACGTTCTCCCTCTAGAAGGCCTTGCGGCGGTCTGATTTGATGCACGGCGGACAGCGTGTTTTATAGTGGTTTTTAAAATATATGTAGAAAACATGAAAACTAATTTTATTGAAATATAAAAGTGGCAATTTATTGATAAGATGTTCTTCTATTATAATATGCAATTGCTATAAAAATTATGTACGATAAGATGGTGAAAAAAAATATGTTCTTGACGAGAGTTTCTGAATAATTTCGCATTGTTTAAATTTTTATTTTTCAGGAACTAAACATAAAAAGATTATTTTTCTCAGCAAAATCCCTCCATAGGGGTCTTATTAGTCGGATAATATTTTTATTTTCATCTTATATTTAGTGATTTCGGATATCTTAAGCTTCTAAATTGTCACTTAAAGCCTAAATAACGAAACTAGTGTTCAGTAATCCTTATAGTACTCACAAATTATCCATCAATCTATAATGTTTTCCACCAAAATCCCTAGATGACAACCTTTTCTAAAATTAGTACTAATTATTTTTCCTTAAAATTGTTTATTGGTGGCTATTAACTCATTTGAAAAGTCCTGTTTTTTAGTCAAAAAGCGCGCAAAGGGTATAAACGCTCTTAAAAAGAAATCTATAGGTATTAATATTATAATCCTTAATTAATCGCTAATTTGGACCTATAAATGTCTGAAAAGTTAAAAAAGTGATTTATAACTGCTTAAGAATTTATATAATTATGTATTGTTTTTTTATACACATATTAATAAATAATCTAATGATGTTGTATTCCTTAATTAATCGCTAATTAGTTCCTGGACATGCTCAAATGAAAAAAGATTTTTTAAAATGCAAAATATTGTATAAAATATAATTTTGCAGATAATATTACAAAGAAAATGATTACAAATTGTAAAGCATCTCACAGTCCCAATTCATCGGGAAAAAGTAATGGAAACAAAATAATTCGCGCCAAGACACTGCAAATGCTCCAATTACAAAGTACTCGGCTTTAACGAGACTGCTGTTCAGACTTTCATAGATTCAGTGACAATTGAGATCTCTAGGGATAAAATCGCCGACAAAGCACATCGAAATGGAACTTTATAAGATTAATCACGTGAGTAACGGAGGAAAGAGTGCGTTCTTCAAAGGACTCTAAATAAGATAAACTGGTTATATTTTCAGGGTAGGCGGATATCCGAAGTGGATATTTTAATTTATTTAGATATTATTTTTTATTTAAAGACACGACGGATAAATAAGATTACGTGTATACTACTGTTTGGCCATAGACATTCCTGTGGTACCTACCCATGGCGGTATCTTACATATAAGAGTGAAAATACTTCAAACATTATTGACGATATTAAGTAATTCAATTCAGTGCTGACATGCTAAGCTTAACTCTTAATTTCATGCCTTTATACTATTCAAAATGGCGATAATCTCGCCCCTTTTCACTATAGAATTCAACACACACCTCTTGAATGATCAAACCGTGACTGTGAATATTCTAACTAAAGCGATTACCGTGTATTGACACGACCAGATGCACCCTTCAAGCGATGATTGAATGGATTTGAGATATTGACTGTAGTTGGATTATGTATGAAATGATAAATTATACTTGCGTTTCAATGGATGACGAATAACTTCATTAAAGATAGATATGTATAGATAGATTGGAAAATTCAGAAATGAAAATCATTAGGAGCACAACAAAATGGTTAAAATGTAATTCCATACAAATTCTTTTTTATTTTTATTAAGCTTCGTATACAAACACGTATACAAGGCAAATTATCTTATAGTCGACCTTTAGGTATATTTATAATAATTATAAAAATTAACTATATCAGTCAGCTGTATTTGTTGTCAGAAAATAAAACGATAAATAAAGTATTAACCAACAACTCAATAAAGGAATACGATTATCCGCCATCATCGAGCAGTTCAAAAGAATCGTGAATAAGTTGCTAATGTTTAATAAATGATCAAGTATGAGTATAAATAAGAAGATTAACGATTTGTCGATTCGAACCGTCACCGATTCAAATATATTGCAACAGAGAGGTTTCAAAACATGAATAAAGAAATTTTTAAAATATAATCAATTTTACTTCAATTTCTGACTGCAATAATCAGCTATAAAAGCATTCATAATTGAAAAATTTATTGCAATATTAATTACATACATTTATGATTATGAATTCAACGAATAACTGCAATAAAATATGTTGAACGATAATCGAGTGTTTTACAATTGTCGACGCCTATTTAATTGTAGCAATTAGTGACGACAGTCAATCCCTTAAAATTGTAACTTAGGAGTGGCTAATGAGTAGATAGTTTTTATATTTATTGAATTCAAAAAAACTGCATGTCCTACAACCCGCACTAAGCCAGCGTGGTGGACTATATGTCCCAACACCCTCTCACTCGTACTTTCGATTATAGACGAAGTATGTGCCCTGCAATGGATATGGGCAATGGAAACGGGGATTTCATAATTCTCATGAAAACACTTTTCCTAACACCTTATTTGTGAAACAAAATAATGCCTGCAGTTATGAAATATTAATTTTCGCAAATCACCGCACATTATCCTCTACGTTTAATTATTCGCAAGTGGTTAGCAAATTAAATTATAAAAGAGTAATTTAACGTATCGCTTGCACACTCATCCTTTTAATGGAGCCCAGAATAATGCTTCATAATCGTAGCAATTAAGTTTTATTATAAAACTTAAGAATCTGTAGGTATACATCAATATACACTCGTACATGCCATGCTAAAAGTGGAAGCTGCTCTAATACTATGAACGGTTTCCGGCCTTAGCCTTTTTCATGCATTCATTATAATTAAATAAATATATGCACTCAACAGTCACATACATAGCCCTGACCCCACAGTGAAATCAATTGAGTCACACACCCATACCCACTTCTGTAAGTTATCATTGTTTAGCAAGTCATAATGACTAGCTGCTTTTATTTATATTTTTAAAACTGTCAGAAAATTTCCAATACATGTACATTCAATGTTTTTCGTCGGTAATGAAGTGTTTATACTATCGAAATATACATCTCTTTGATACAGAAGATTGACGAGAGACGCTGTTTTTTTTAGGTCATGCTTTATTAATTTTCAATGTTGTGAATTGTTGGATACTTTTTCGTAAAGTTCAGATATGTGTCGCAAGATAAAATTAATTTACTGGCACACACGTTCGTTTGCGGGGAAGTAGAATATATTTTTATATTTATTTATATTCCTTCTCACATATCCATCCCATCGTTGTCCAGCAGAAATTGCCTTAGAGCGATTAGACCGGCATGTATATTTGCTATTTTTACTGTCTCTATAAACTGTGATTCATTTACCGTATACAATAAACAATTTATTTAATTAATTAAGTACTATAATTATTCGCATCTGCTTGCCTAGCGACCACCGTACATTACAATACAAAATCCTTCATAGTGACACCAGCAAGACAGTTGGGTTTCGTGTTCAGAATATTCGGATACTCAATTTGATTTCCACTGCATTAACCAACAAATGAATTGTTACCACTTTATCGCGCCATTGCGAAAGAATCTGTCCCATTAAAATAAAATTCAAACAACGCTGAAGTTTAGAAACAGCAACTGTCTACCATTCCAACATCGACCTATTTTTTAGACTGGAACATGTCACTACTATTGATAAAAGCAATATATTGTCCACGGATAGTTCGTATCTGACAGCCAAATCGATTAAAAGTGTCCAACTTAACTCTTTGTATTGAAAAAATATTTGTAAAACGAGATACGTAAATCTGTCAAGTAGGATTAGTTTACGCATGAATAAATATCTCCTCAATAAAACATTCCTTTTTTTTGCATTTTATTGCATTTGTGCTTTGGTAAACGAACTATACGCGAGTGCCAACATGTTCACGGTGGTCGGGGGTTCGAAACCCAAAACACACCTCTGACTTTTTGGAGTCATGTGTGTATTGATAGTCAATTACCACGCACTAAAAGGGTGAAGAAAAACATCGTTAGGAAACGTGCATACTATAGAGATTTATAAGAATTTTTACGGTATGTAAGTCTGCCAACCCGCACTAAGCCAGCGTGGTGGCCTATATGGCCTAACCACTCTCAATTGTACTGTCGATTGTAGAGGAGGCTCGTGCCCTGCAGTGAGGCGACATATATAAGCTGATGCAGAAACCAAGGCTACAAGGTACATGGGCAAATTCTACTGATTTCCAGTCTTTTTATAAGATGAATCAAATTGAACAACTAAATAGGTATAAAAGTATCAGAAATAGATTAACATCATTTGCGGATCGACATTTTCATTTTGTAGAAATACGTACAAACGAAAAAAAAAAACAGAACAATACAAATAACAACTAAATAAAACGAAGCTAGAATTAACGCACCATTAGCAAAATTAGGTTTAGTAATTCTAGTCGCTCTAACACTTATGTTAAGTAAGTAAATGTTTTGGAGAATAACACTGGGTCTTAGGTCTTAATTAACATTAATATCTACATACATACATAAACTCACGCCTTTTTCCCAGAAGGGGTAGGTAGAGGTACAATTCCGTCATACCGTATGATAGGGGGCGAGTCTATCGCCATATTAGGCACAAATTCCTGACTCTGGGCTGACAATGAATAAAAAAAAACCAATATCACTTAGCCCGTCCTGGGATTCGAACCCAAGACCTCAGATATGCAATTCCACAGGAGTAAAACAGTGCTACCAAGGCAGTCTTAATTAAGTATAAATAAATTCATCCAACACCTAAATCCAACGATCACATACTTTTACGGTGAAGCAAAACAATGTTATGAAACCTAACCGCGAATTCACTATTAGAAATTTCGGAGAAATTCACGAACATTCCAAATACAGGAACTTTCTAACCGCATAGGCTCGTGTTAGACCAAAGAGTCTGCTTCCAAAATGCATGATGCGAATCAAACAACTAGTGCTAAAATTGCACGCTAAATCATCCGAAAACATGTCTGAAAATCACGAATCATTGAACCTATTGATTTGCGGTATAAAACAGCAGAACGATTTGCACTATCAAAGACGAAATTCAATAGTATAGTTGTTAAAAATTACTATCTTTCCAGTGCGATGGGCGTTTCTTATTTATGTACATTTTTATTATATTCTATGGACATTTGTGTTGATTATACATTAAGTAAGATTAGATTTAGTTACTATTAATATATATTAATCGTATTGTAATTAAAATGTATATTTTTTTCCTTATATAAAAAAGCAAATAAAACAAAACTATTTGTCCCAACAAGAAAATCGAACACATATACCTTTTATTTTAAAGTCAATGTTTATGAATGAAACTACTAAACTTTTTGCCAAATCAAATACAATCTAAAACTGGGCTTCGTAAATCTTTCTTTAAACATGTTTTAGTTAGTTCCGTACCTTCAGAACTCAGTTTTATGTAATCAACAGAAATCAAATTTCATTTTTATAGTTCCGTGAAACTAGTAACAGTAATAACCGGCATTTTTGCTGAAACAAGAAGGGATAATTTGTTTATTTATATTGTTTGCTATTTTTTCCGACGTCGTAAAATCTCTTTATGATGTACCTTGGTTAGCACAGCTTATTGCCAAGTCAGGTTGGTCCAGATTACAAAATCTTTATTTATTACCGCTCTTTTATATTTTGCTTACTATATTAATTAGAACCATTAGGTCTGGTATAATATTAAGTGTGTAGAAATCTATATTATTATAAGTCATAGGAAGACCAAAACTGAATATAGACTTGCCTTGAATATAGAACCTTGAGAAAACGACCTGCGTTCAGCGATCTCGAACTGTCCATAGTATATTCGTCCACTTTGGTGAAGACCCACGCTGCCATAACTCGTAAGCATAATGACCCAGTATCGGCCACTATGTATGACGGTTGGCCTGCTAACTTCACCAGTTTTTGACGTCACAACAGTTTGAGCAGTGATGCTCGTCAGTTTTCCTAATTCCCAATTTGAAGTGACCAGTATTCTCATATTATGGCAATAGTCACAATGAGTTATATTTTTGTCCTGGTGCGGGGATCGAACCCGCAGCCTCTACTTTCACAGTCAGCATCTACTCGTACCTAGTTTTGGGAAAAATGATTCTTTCAATTATGCGAGGTAGGTATGTGAGTTGAAGATGCTACGCTATATTTTTTGCGTGCTTAAGATTTAGCGTTCCTGGAATTAGGTAATTTTCTGTATCCAAGCATGAAAGTATGCAGTAGTAATAAACGTCTTTTATCCAAGTGTTATTACTTTGAAATATCAACCGTTACATTTCCTCGTATTTTGGCTTTAATAGACGGCGTAAATTGCAGTTATTTCGCTGCGCAATTTCCATGTCGTTTATACGATTATAGAACAAGAAATTGCATATTTGAGGATTTACAAATAAATATTGTAGGTACGTTTTTAAAGGGTTCTTTTATTATGTAAGTTTATAATTACAAAAAAAAACTTATTAAAAGTAGTCTTAAGCCTCAATATGGCGATAGACAAACCCTTTTACTACGGCATTGTTAAAGTGTGTATTACATCTTCTCTCGCCGAAACTATTTTGGTAGCTTTCTAAATGATAATTTATCGGTGCCTTGAGCATGCTTCACACAGCAAAATGTACAAACTTTGTGTGCGTAAACTGCCGCAGTGGCGTAAACGTGTATTTTTTAATTATCCTTATCCGCTTTGTTATCTCTTGGTCTCGGATCGTTTGAAGAGCGACACCCTCGATTTTAATCAGATAGGTTATATATCGCGATAAAATTAATCTGAATTTACTTTCGCAAGTGAAACGAGACGGAAAGAGTTTGTTGACGTGTTAATGGAGATTTACGTAAAACTGTACTGTACTGTAAGAGCCCTTATACGTCCTACTGAAAGGTACGGGCCTCCTCTACAATCGAGAGTACGATTGAGAGTGGTTAGTCAATCTAGTCCACCTTAGCGGACTTTACGTATAATAGAAATTAAAAAAAAATGGCTATCGACACGCAAAAGTCATGAATGAGATTTTTTTACATCAAACAAATAAAGATCTGTAGTTATGAAAAAATTGCCGCTCAATAATTGAAATAAAAACAGAAATTTTAGGAGGAAATATATATATTAAAGATAAAAAATATGTAAAAAAATATCAAAATGTAAATCTAACCTAACACTTATATCTCAATATCCCAATTACTAAACCACTTTTACACACACACACACACAAATTACTAAACCACTACTCTCAGTCGTTAAGGATCATGGAGCGTGGAAAATAAAATACTCAAATAAAAATAATATATTACGGAAAATGAAAATGAAAACCTATTCTTAGTTACTGTATTTCTTGGAGTAAAACCATCTTATATTATTTACACATGAATTATTACGACCCTTAAATCTGTAGGAATACTCTTAAGTATATGAAATAAATGAAATAATAAAATAATGACTAATGGCAAAAAACTTAATCCCTACCGAGAAAAATTTGGGCATTGATTTTGAAAACATTAATTATTTTTATGACTGCTTCGGTGGCGTAATCGTATTATAGTATAATTACAAAGCTGAAGTCTTGAGTATGAATCCGCGGTCGGGAAAAGTGATATTGGATTTTTCTATTCAATATCCTGGAGTTAGAAAGTGTCAAATACTGAAACGTGGTTGTCCTGGTAACAGTTCTCCTTAGCCCTTCTGGGAAAAGGCTTGAGTTTATGTAATATGTTTTATGTATGTATCATTTTTTGTTTTAAAGCTGAACCAAACAAGATGGTGATCCTTATTTCTTGCATACATTTTCAATGCAGACGTAATAAACGTATAAGTTTTTTAATTTCAATTAATGGTGAGACGATCATTCCATTCGCCTAATAGTAAGCGATACAAAGCAATGCTTGGCATTCAACTGCGCTTGCCCTCCTGTGATATAAAATGTTAAATCTATGTCCAGTAGTGAATACAGTGTCCTTCGAAGTGGAAAACAGCAGTGTATTTATGCACGTGGCCTCTCAAATATGAAAGACCCACCACCAGTAACTAGCTATGAATGTTTTTTTGTACCTTTACTACAATATATTAACGGTCAGTTTCTGAAAAACATTATACCATTTTTATATAGTTACTCCTATCACGCTGTAGTTAGGACTGTCTGAACCTGCCTTAAATATCTAATTTTCAAAGACCATTAGACCAAACTACAGACAAGAAAATAATTTTCATGATTATTATTAGAAGGAATCGTTTAAAAACACGACGAAAGAAACTATGATTACTTTTTCTTAATTACTTCTAAGAGTAAGATTTTCAATTTTAATACGCTCCTCGAAAGCATTTTTCGTGTTGATTTTAATATTTAAAACTTAATTAGGTACTTGAAGGAACGTAATTTTCAACATTTTAAGTAGATATTGTCTTTGGTGGATGAAAATAACTAAAGTTAAAACATATTTGACTGTCCATTGATTTTCACTTTTCTTGTTTTTATTTTATCATTGATAGCATTTTGTTACTAATTGTATACTTTTTTAAATATATTTATTAATAAAATATAATATTCTACCCACTGTAACTTATTATGATACACAAAATAAATTAATCTAACGAAACCAGATAAAATAAAATTTAATCTTATAAATTATAAAACGTCATCGACAGACGACTTCATAATAACCCCGCTTAAAGCTTTGCATTTGTTGCACTCAAATAATATTATCCTAGAGCGAACTCCAAAAGCAATAACAACCAATTTTTATTTCATCTCAGTGCAGATAATAGTATCTCCGGGGCATGTCATTAAATAAATGATGGCATATTTCAATTCATTGATACTTTGAAAAGTTTGACACTTTTTTTACTACAGTGAATGGCAAGACGAGCATGCCGTTCGCCTGATGGTAAGCGATGCGACCTCTCATGAACAGTAGCAGAACCAAACAGCGCCTTGAATTACAAAGTAATGCTTGGCATTCCACTGCGCTCGCCATGCTGACATAATATGTTAAGTCTCAATATATCTCAATAGTAGTTAGTCTGGCTACAATGACCCTGAATACGAAACACAATAGTGCATTTACACTGCTGTTTGGCGGGAGAAATAGACATTGTGGTGGTACCCACCCAGATGACCTCTCACTTATGAGAGACCTACCACGAGTGAAATTCACCAGTGAACTTCTACAAATTAACAGATTTTTCGAAAACAACCATAAGTATACGAGTATATACCATAACTTATTTCAACTCAATTTCAAAATTAAATCCAGTCCATCCAAAGGTTGCCTGGAAGAGATCGCAGCTAGCGATAAAGCCGCCTATTGTAACCATGCCTTTAGTTTTTAAGTATTTTGTATGCGACTTTCATTTTGGTGTACAATAAAGCATATATAAATAAATATAAATAAATAAATAAATATAAGAGTATTTGTCATTTTATCTTATTTATTGAAAATAAATTAAACATTACACAATACTGAACCCCACAATATAAACATTATGACAGCAAGTTGACAGCCCAAGGACCTTTTCAACGTGAATGGTGACAGCTTCTAACCGCCCTTTCTACCCACTGAATCCCATCGTCTCAATAGCCTTTGTAACTGCGGACATTTTATTTAGAAGTTTCTTTAATTATTTCTTGTGTATCCGATTTTATTCGAAGTATACATTCAGGCTTGAACCTAACTGCCGAAATCACAGACCGATATATCACATATCGACGCAGGAAAGCCGTTTTGTCGTATCCCGAAACAAGCAATTTTACACCAGAACCAAAAAATAAATAAATTAAAAAATGAATAACCTCTAAACTGGAAAACTTAGGAATACCATTTCTTTAATAATAACATTTTAAAATAAAGCCTTATATTTTCACGAGGAAATTCAATGCGGTATTTTTTTATGAATTAAATAATATACAAAATATATACACATTTTTTGAGATACGACAAAATCGCTTTCCTGCGTCGATTGTATATTATGTACATAAATAAACTAGCTTTTATGACGAGGAGTAGGCAGAAGTGCACAGGACACATGTTGTAGGACGTTTCATCTTGCATATTCCGTATTTCTGTATTTTCCGTTCCATTGAATAGAATTGGCGATAGGCTTACCCGTTATTGCATCATGGGACGGAAAACAAAACGAATGTGGGTGTGGTGGTTGCATCTCTACCTACCACTTCTGAGAGAAAGGCGTGAGTTTATGTATGTATCTAAGTATTAGTCTTATTGTATTGTGGATTGTAAGACAATTTTACTTGACGCATTATAAATTTGGTAATCAAATTTTCTAGCGATACTCCGCTTGTAGCATATGGGCCACACGAATACAAAATGACAAGCCGTGCGTTTGAACGCGTTAAGGGGATTAATACTTCCAGTGATTATGAACTTAGTTTGAATAATCAACAAGATGTTTGTTCTGGCCTTGATGTTGACTTTCTTTGGCGTGTAAAGTCGGCCACCCCTCAATAGGCCGGGATGATGAAATATGATCTCAACCCTAACATTTAAACTTTCGATTGTAATTTCTATCGTCAGCCCGTTGCAGCCCGGTCTGCTGTTTTATGCATCCAGTAACTGCCAGCCCTCTTGTGCAAGTCGTCCCGCAATTTAGCCAGAGGGCGTCCCACGCTATTTGCCAAGACACGGTATCCATTCCAGAGTTGAATTTAAATAGAGTTTTCTATTTTGCAGTGGGCGATAGTAAACTGAATGCGAAAGAGTACCAACCTATTCGGTGATCTTTTAAAACCATCAAGCAGCGAAAATTCTTGTTCTTATGTCATGTCTTAAGACATGATTGAAAAGATTTGCTGAGAATCATCATGGTGAGGAAAATAGCCAGAAAGAAAAATAAAGGAAGGAGAAGGAAGTCCTGGCTCGGGATAATTCGTTAGTGGACTGGAATTAAAACGTTTGAAGAGCTGCTCCGGGTAGCCATGGATAAGGAGAGGTTTAAGGACCTGCCAACCTTCAGTAATGGTGAGACACTTACAGAAGAATATAATAAACTGGTTAATTATAATCGGTGCAGACTAATAAGTCTCTTTAATAATGATAATATGATGATTTTTTACCTATAGACCACCAATAAATTTCACACATCAGAAGAATATTAAAATAAAGCAGATGTTTCCTGTACTGTATCAGCACATATACGTCACATACAATCGCTCATGAACAGTAGCAAAACCAAACAACACCTAGAATTACAACGCAATGCTTAGCATTGCACTGCGCTCGCCATCCTAAGACATTAGATGTTAAGACTCAGTATGTCCAGTATTTACTCTGGCTACAATGTCCTTCAATCCGAAATACAGCAGTGCATTTATACTGCTGTTTGGCGAGAAAAATAGAAATTGCGATGGTACCTATCCAGACGACCTGTAACATATGAGAGACCTACCACCAGTTAGCACTTATATCATTAAAGATAGCGTTTAAGGTGTTAGATTAAGTCACTTAGCTATCTAAAGCCGAATATACATTAAACTCGCCTTATTCTAGTCCTAGTAGTACCATGAAGCGACACAATAGTACTTGAGCGTGCAAATATCAAAATTAGTATTCTAAGCATGCGCGTATTGCTATCCTGATTATGATCTTGAGTTATTGCTAAGCCATTATTTTTATATCTCATGATTCTTTGTTAGAAACGCATGTCGTATTATTGTTGGGTTTAATTTTAGTTTCTAAGTTTAAGATCGATGTTCGTTAGTTAATAGGTACTAATTTTACTGATTTTACCAAAATATTGAGTGTCTGTAGTTGGTCAACTCACAATTGGCCACAGGGATGCACTATGGCCTAAGCCCTCTCAATTTAGTTTTCCTATTGGAATGAAACATATTTTTAGCATTTATTTGTTTCTATACTATGTATATAGTGGAAAGCAAAGCGACCGTTTATGGACTAGTAAAACCAAACAACATTAAATCATTACAAAGCTATGCATGACATACGTCTCTTTATTACCTACAAATAAATCACAAACATAAGCCTCGCTGCGAAAATCAAACCTACGTTATTTCGTTAAAGAACAATTCTATCCTCCTCCACTACTAATATTTTTCATACATTTACGCATATTTTAACAAAAAATGTTTACGTTGTATACAAGCAGTCATAGAACGAAGCGCCGACCCGGAAGAAATCAATCTGATTATGGAAACGAATACTTTTGTGAACCTTAAAAGTGATCTCTTCTAGGTATCTGATTGTAGGCAGACTTATACTTGCTAACTTGTACTTTATAAGCAGACAGCTTATTCGAAATATAAATATGTCGACGGGTCTAGTTTTAGATTTTTCATTTCAATTTTATTTAAATAAAAAAATCCTGTGTCTGGTGTTGTTAGCGTACTTGTATTTATTTATTTAATACTTTATTGTACACTATCAAAAATACAAAACAAAAAATAGTGAAACAGGCTTAAATATAAGTAATAATAATAATATCGGTAGTATAAGCTGCAGTCTTATCGCTAACAGTGGCAATCTCTTCCAGACAACTTTGTACAGTAAATTTGAGGCATATCACAGATCTTAGGGTTAAGATAATTTATTTCTCAAAAGAATTACAAATTCACTTAAATGCGAAATTACATTTGTATTCTTAAAGCTAAAATATGAGGACTTATAATAGCACGGGTAACTTACAAATAAATCTATTCTTTGAATGTACATTGTAAGCTTATAAATTAGAAGATATGTTTTTTTATGAGTATGATGTCAAGTCGCCTGATAGTAAGCGTCACCTTATTAAAACAGTTTATTAATATTATTAACTAATTACATAAATTAAAATGCGGAGTTAGGGCATGTCCTTCAAAACAAGAATACATGCATTTACTTTTATAACTTTCTTAACCGGGATTTTATAGCGAATTATAAAAGCAAAATGGTGTTATTTATTGGAACTGTTTTCAATTATCTGTCTACGTGTCACATTACATTAGTTCAAAAAAGGATCCTTGAAAATGTAATTATTTTCCTTATGATGTAATCATTATGCAGTAATCCTTTCAAAGGGAGAACCCTATTACGTTCTACGAAGATTAAACCAAAATGCCGTCAGCGAAGAAAGCGTTTGCGGAAAACATCAAAAATACCCAGAGGCAATATTATTCATATTGCGTGTGGTGAGTCATCGCGAATAATATACAATATGGTAATGAATTACGAATATGACGAGGCTACAATACACTCAGTAATTACTTATGTGTAAATAATCGTCTGCCAGCTCGCAGACGTCTGTATGTGACGTATTACATACATATTTATATTGTCTACAAAAGTATACATATTATTTTATATGGTGATGTCTCAGCCCTTAGACTTCCCACTCCAAGCCACGGGCCTCCTCAACAATCGAGAGTACAATTGAGAGTGGTTAGACCTTAACAGACGTGTTAGTTGATATTTTCAGTTTCATTGGACAGCCTCTGTGCAGTTGTTTAAAAAGCTGATTGTGAAAAATGAGACGTCGCGAATTCCCGCACCGAGTCTAGTGGTTGTTTGACCCACTATACAGGGTATATCAAGACTGCTACCGAAACCGAAGCTGGGTGGTAGTCACAGAGTATTTTGTCATATAGGAAGTGGTAGTTTATGGGATTATAAACACTATGCAACAAAAAGTTTCGCAAAGAAATGCGTCCACTTTTTTTTTGTTATTTTTAAATATCGTCGTGTTTGGGTAGTAAGTCCATAGTTTTTGCTAAATTAATAATTAAAACACTTGTATGCCATAGAGTTTTTAAAAATAAAATAGAGTACACTTTTATGCTAGAAAAAAACGATGTATTTACTACCCACACACGTCTATAAAAAAATACAAAAGCAAGTCGTCGCTTCTTTTTGCAACAAATTTAGTTGCATTGTTTCTGAATACACTAAAACTAACAACCGGATTCGTTTTCGGTTGCAGTATTGATATATCCTGTATTTGTCGCCCTGCACCATTTGTCACTTAACTAAAAATAATACTTTCTCCTTGATAACGTTAAGGACATCTATGGTTAAGATATCTCTATTAAATATTTAGTCAAGCAATTCAATTATGATGGTATAAAGCTTGATGATTGTCTTCCTTTTATATATTTTCTCACAATTCTTATGTTTGTGCGTATCTCGGAAGTAATATATAATACATTATTTCATAGCAATGGTTGTAATAGGGCACGTAACAAATTATTTCTTTTTCATGTGAAATATAAAGTGTTTCTTTTTTTATATAAAATCTATTGTGATATACAAAGATATTGTGTAGATTAGTACATCTCAGGATATATAATTATGACATAGGTAGAAATACATTATTATTATTTTATTTATTTACGAGTATTTATTTCCATATTGATTAAATATAAATTAATAATAATGGCTAATTATAAAATACCTCTTTGTGTTTAAGGACTCCTACACTAAACTGTTTTGTGTATGAGTCCTATGTGATCCTTTGCGAACGACTTTTTAATTCAAATTGATTGAAACAAAACATTTGATTCTGTATCAGCCCATATACGTCCCACTGCAGGGCACGGGCCTCCTCTACAATCGATAGTACGATTGAGAGTGGTTAGGCCATATAGTCCACCACGCTGGCCTAGTGCGGGTTGGCGGACTTACATACCATAGAAATTCTTATAAATCGCTATGGTATGCAGGTTTCCTCACGATGTTTTCCTTCACCGTTTTAGTGCGTGGTGATTGACTATCAATACACACATGACTCCGAAAAGTCAGAGGTGTGCCCTGGGATTCGAACCCGCGACCACCGTGAACATGTTGGCAGTCGCGTCTAGTCCATTTACCAACAGGCCACCACGCACTTTTGATTACTAAAATCGAATTTGAAACTGTTTATGATTATGGCTCTAAAAGTTTTGACGTGGGACGGGCATACGACTATACTTCAAAGTTCAATACCACATCTGACATGAATAGGAGCTTGGCAAAAAATAGTTTTTAATAAGGGCGCTAATATCAAATGTAATATGAATATGGCAACCCCAGATACTACGACGAAAAATGTTTAGATACTTGTTATTTATATTTATTGTTGTTAATAGTCTCTTTATTTATTTTAAAACACAAAACAAAGAAAAACTAATCGAAATGTATAGAAATACCTACGGATAAAATTATTCAACGAACACAATGACATTTTTAATGGTGTTGCCATAACTGTTTTTATTTAATGCCAATTGTCACCGCATCGTACTCTTTTTCGCCAAGTTATACAAGTCATGGTACTTTACATAAATAAATAAGGGCCAAATCAGATATCATAATACTTTCTAATAAGGTGCATCTCAATTAAAATTAATAGGCATTAAAACGAGCTGAATTGAAGGTCTGAATCGCGAAGTCACTTTTAGTTCTCCATCGAGATGGAATAACGAGACGAACTAGCAATCGATTGAATGAGTTCAGTGTAGTTCATTGAAGCGTGTATAAAGACGCCTACGAGATGCATCAGACAAATTTCTATAGAAAAACGTCAATGAATACCTCTCATTTACTTATGTTTTGATTATGTCTTTAAGCAGTATGGATTTTAATGGAATAAAAGCTGCAAGCACTGAATTTATAAGATCCTCTCACCGAAGCCAATGTTTGTGTGATATAAAAGTATTATTTTAGCGTATGGGCGTTTACCAAAAGTTCTTGCGTGGTTTTGTTGTTTATAAAACAATACAACTGATATTTAATGAAGAAAATCTCATCATAGGAACCCACGCAAGCGTGATCGGGACCATCCGTATATATCCGGTTTCAAGCAACAAAATGTGAATAGACGAGAGATGGGTATCTATCGGTGGTTATTCCAAATGGAAGATGCAATTACGATCAAGAGCGGTATACCTTCACTTTTTGGGTCAACAAAATAAAAAAAGCAAGACAAGTATTTTAATAAGAGGAAAGAGAGAAAGAAAAACATAGTTACGTGTAAATGTTATTTGAAAAAGTCGTTAAGTATATTTTTCATTTTCTATTTCCAATCATTTGTCAAGATTCTGCGGCCAATGATCGCAATGCAGATGATATTGGTGATGTATTATCTGTATCAGCCCATATACGTCCCACTGCAGGGCACGGGCCTACTCCACAATCGAGAACACGATTGAGAGTGGTTAGGCCATATAGTCCACCACGCTGGCCTAGTGCGGGTTGGCGGACTTACATACCATAGTTTTTTTTTTTATAACTCGCTATGGTATGCAGGTTTCCTCACGATGTTTTCCTTCACCGTTTTAGTGCGTGGTGATTGACTATCAATACACACATGACTCCGAAAAGTCAGAGGTGTGCCCTGGGATTCGAACCCGCGACCACCGTGAACATGTTGGCATGTTGATGTATTATGATGTATAATGAATCTATAGGACTGTGGGAATGATCCGGTTGAGTTAACAAATTCTACCTGTAGTGAAGATTACGTGGCTACTGTTAATCATTTTCTTGTATATTCACACATTTGTTAAACGCGTCATTAACTGTAGTCACAGGTGTTTCTACTAAAATGATATTAATCATCGAACGTATGATATTTTAATTTTATATAAAATTAAAAATCAATAATGAAATTCCACAAAGGCGTACAGAACATTTTTTAGAATCGCTATGGAATTTAAGCGTATACCCGGCTTTGTGATTTATCATTTCGAATCATAACATATTAGGTACATAAATTAATTACTTTTAAAAATATTTGTCAAAAAGACTGAATTTTATGTAGAGCCATAGGGTTTTTTTCTTAATTGTTATTGGGTGCAATTACATTCAAAGTAATTTATATTTACGTTCCAAAATCGATAACCAATAAATATTTTTTTATTTGCCACGTAATTCATATGTCGTAATTATAGCCCAATAGAAGTTTTTAAAATGTTATACTAAAGTAATTACTAACTAGTAAATAATTTGATAAATAAGTTAGGTGAAAGTTCACCCTCCCCAGTAATAAAGTTAGTTTTGATATATTCCACACTAGACAACTATTATCCACAAAACCGAATGTGGCATTGGACTAAGCCAGGCTAAGCCAGATTAAATTGTCCGATGTGCCAAGTCAGTTTATTGTTTCAATTTCCGATGTTTCTCTCAATTTAGGTATACGGTATCCATTATTCAAATGGGTTGAAATTATAAAGATTTATATTTATATAAAAATATAAATTTATTATTTATATTATATTTATATGCAGTTAAGATTATCGTTTTTAAAATATGATTAAATATTTCGCGCTATTTTAAGGCATTTTTTTAACTGCGATGCAATTTATAATATAATATAACAACAGACAACAATTAATATAAGCGATGGAATAATTAACCAACTATTGTTATTTCTGAAGGTTAAATATAATATTATGTACAATATTATTTTCAAAATAAAATAATGTAAAGGAAAAAATGCAGATCTATTATTTAACAAAAATATCTCATAAAATATGTTATGAAAACTTATCCTTTAAGCCTCAGCATAACTGCATAATATATTGTGGTTACAAATAATAAATTACTTATCATTTTAATCATTAAATAGACATTAGTTTAATTAATAATAAAAAATAACAAATCTTACCTTTGCAACAAATATAAGCGAAATCGATTAATTCTTCTCACTCCAAACACATTCTCAACTTTTTAAAACTTTAAAAACAGAACACTGTCATTTTTTAAAACACAAATCTAAACAATAAATATTTTACAAAATAAAATAGGCCATAAACAACATAAAAAACACAGCTTAATTTTTAAAAGGTAATGTTCTTTTTACAAATTCCCGATTGTAACGGCCGAGGCGCGCGACGCGTACTGCCGGCGCAGTTTTAGCAACACGACTGAACACTGAAGCCGTGGGCTGAAAGTTTTTGTGCGCCCGTACATGCAACAAGTAGATACATATTTGTATAGTTTCTACTAGAACTGTGGGCGAGCTTGTTTTGAGACATAAAAGCATGATTTTATGATAGTTGATTTGTGAAACTTAATCACGTGACTTCAAACCGCAACCGTAAGTTTAACACCCGGTATATTTTTTTAGCATTTGGTTTACCGTAAGACGCTATATTTTGTATGTATAGTCGATTCGTATTCTCCATTTTGCTTGGTCAGCTGCTTGCTTGATGCTCACCGTTTTGTTGAAATACGGAAAACCTTCAATATATGCAATTCACTAATATTGTAATAATGCTCCAATTTATCTTTATTTTTAGAGATAGAGAATTATTTATCTACCAATCTTTAAAAAAAGGTACCTAAAAATTATAATAATAAATTTAAAAAAAAACATTTCAAAACTATTTTCATTGCGTGTAATACCCGCTTCCGACTTAAAAGTGTAGGACGTTACAATTCCGGGCCTAAATATATATTTTATTCAACTAACTAACATGTTATACACAATGCTACAATGAATATTAAAATATTGTATATCCCCTGCCCACTCAAAACCTACGCTTTCTTCGGTTTAATACATTCTTATGAACCTTCTCCTCAAATCAATACAATTAGAACCGACTTCAAAAGCTTGTATTACGTTATTACCGTGCCCAAAATAATTTGCCTTAATTGGATTATTAAATTCTGCGTGATTTAATCAATCTGATCAGGTGCATTTTAATTGAAAGGTTAATTAATTTATATTTAATAGTCTTCAATTAAATTATCAGTTTTAGCAACACAGAGACCTCAGCGCATCGACGAGTCAAGATGTTAATTTCATTCAGTTTATTAAAAAGCTTATAAAACTTAAAACTTTAAATTATTAGATATAATAAAATATCAAAAAAGTTCATAATAAATAATCACGTGTTAAAAAATATTGTAAAATTCGAATCATTGTTTCACATTTTATATTCGAAATTTTTCATTTTATCTGTACCATAAACAGAGAGAAGACAAAGGGAAAATCAATTCAAAAATTGGCTTATCGCGTGCGGTGTATTTTTGAAGGCAGACGATTTAATTAATATTGGCCAGCGAGTGAAAACAACCGAAACGTGAATATTTGTTGCTCGGTAAAATATTTAAAAGATTTTCAATATGTTTTTCTGTGCAGCGGAACGGAAATAAACTAAACCGTTGCAGTTTTCAGTGTTCTATTATTTCTATGTTCTGTGTTTGTTTTAATAATAATCATCATCAGACGGCTCAGTTACTTTGTTAATTGCTCAAGAATATTTACGCCTTACGGGCGTATAAATATCCTGTATTAGTGTAAAGAGAAATAGTGTAAAGAGAGAATAATAAATAAATAAATAATTTTTATCGAATAAATACTCATATGTGGGTGGTACCACTCTCAATCGTATTCTCGATTGTAGAGTTGATCCGTGCCCTGCAGTGGGACGTATATGGACTGATACAGAAATACTCATATCTAATTACACATCAGACAAATCATGAGCTACCAAACTTAAATAGCAAACTAAAAGTTATGTGACAATTGAGCATAACCTGGCAACCATGCCTGGCAACTAAAACATAATGGGGTGCAAGCTTACGCATACATTTCATTTTTTTGTTTATTAATATCTCCAACTAAAAATACACATAAAAACATTTTAAACACTGCTTCTTAAATTATTTTATAATTTTATTTTTCTTAATTTTGACATCTCCATAAGCTCATAGTTTACGAATCATATACGCTGAAAACAGGAAGTGTTAGAGCCATACCGTAGTTATCTTAGAGTATTACAATTTATAGGAATAGCCAAGCACGACCAGAATGGTACTGTCGGAGCTTACTGTGCGTATGTGGATTAAATAAAATATGGTACAGTTAACACTAATATTATATTGAATCAATTTTAAAACTAGTTACAGACGCGACCCACCCGCGACCCGACAAGCCTATGACTACCATGGTGCACAAATACAACGTTGCATACCTATGTTATGGCATTGTCGTCTTTACAGTACCACTGTCTTCCAGAATACCAACTAATATCAACGGCATTGCTGTCCTTACCTTCATTAGTTAGTCCTTCGGTAGCAGAATAGACAGTGGCCTTTCAAATGTTGGGAAGAGAGGTCACTATATTTCCTTCCCCTCCTCCTTTTTTTGAAATACCAGCAACACACCTTCATACCAAGTGTTTTCGATGCCCAAGGGCTACAGTAATCACATACCACCAAGCGAGCCGCTTGCTATTTGCTAATTTGTCGGATCGATGCAAACTGGTACCAATCTATGGGCCTGTCTCTATATCCTATCTATCTTTAACAAGAGGTTAAAATAGTCTACTAACTAGTCAGTAGAATTTTGCGCATCAATATAAAAAGATATATAGTATGACAAAAATACAATGTCCGATCCAAGAAGTTCATTTGGGTATCTTTATTATCATCAGCCTAAACTGTTGTCCACTGCTGGACATAGGCCTCATCCAAATTGCGCAATTATACTTCAGCATTGCATCCTCGAGATTTAAATATCACTATGTAGTCCACTCCTCAAGGTACTGGGCATCAAGCACAATTTTTAGAATAAAATTCACTAAAAAAAGAATTTAAATGACTAATTCCATATCCCTACCCACTCCCGTCGCAGGTGCCGGGGATCGACACTCGCGCGCTCATTCACTTCTTTTGTGCGGGCATCATAGCATCGGAACATTATTTAATTTCATGTTTAATCAAAATTAACATCAGTGTCTCATTGTTTTGCAAATTTATAGTTTATTATTATTAGCTTAATTGTAATGGGAAAACGTAAACGTAACTATTCGCCGGAACACATAAAGAAAAAGATTCGAAAACTGGAGAAACGTCTGAGACGTTATGATAGTTCGGACGACGAAACAAGTAAGCTCATCGCTATTTAACACATAAAAATAATACATTAACTATAAGATAAATATAATTAATATCTTGTCATTGCAAGTTATTTGAAACACTTGTTTTTAAACAAATAATTACCGATAATTATGATTCTATAGTGAACGCTCGACAATATGTTTCTCGAACTACCTACATTCAGAATATTAAATCGAATATCTGCTATTTCATTATAAAGTATGAAATTATTTTCATTGTAATGTAATTTAATTGATTTCTGATGGTTGTTTGGGTTAATAATAGTGCTGTAGTACTGTGACGTGATCATAGTCATGCACATATAAGTATTAAGATGCGGACGTAGTCCTGTTTATTTGGTTTTAGTACTGTGATGCGATCATAGTCGAAACTTAATAATATAAAATTAGTACCATGATGCGATCATGTCTGTCTTACTCTTCAGATGGTGAACAAACCATAGGCCGGAATCCTGTACCGTTATATGATGAGTATCCGGGTCCAATGTCGGATTTATGTGATTCAGATTTTGAGACATCTAACCGATTTTGTGTTAGATCTGCCGTAAATTTAAGACGGCATAATAGTGCAGCGCCTCCTATGGCGGATGAATTATCCCAACCAGAGATGTCTTATATGGACGCGGGGCCATCAACATCAAATGTGGACCCCACCACATCTAAAGATATCGAAAACACGAATTTCATACCTTCTAATATTCTTGAAATACTGGGGGATTCTAAGAAAAAACAAGAAGTTTTTGGACCCGGTATCCAAGAAGAAATCGCCAAACGTTGGGGTAGTATTCTATGTGAGGGCTTAAATAAGGATCAAAAGAAGGAAATATTGGAAGAGATCCTTGTGCCGGAAAATTTTCAATTGGTTAAAGCACCTAAGCTGAATCCTGAAATAGCAACTGTGCTGATAGATTCTACAAGAAATCGGGATAAACGTCTAGAAAAGGCGCAAAATCATTTAGGCCTGGGGATTGCAGCCTTAACAAACTTAATCAATATTCTAATTAGAGATGATGTGGAAAAATCCGAAATTATAAAACGATTATCGCAAGCAAACCAAATTCTTTTAGACTTACATTTTGAAAACACTCTAAATCGTCGAAAACTAATAACTTATTCTTTAGATAAAAATTTTTTAGATATGATACATGATGTACAAAGAGACTCCATGCTCTTCGGAGAAAACTTGACTGAAAAAATAAAAACCGCTAAATCTGCTGAAAAGTCAGGTCTTCAGATCAAGAAGACTCAGTTTAATAATGAAGTCTTGATTTCCAAGAAATCCGCAAGTCAACAGGGAAACTGGAGAAACCCACCGCGTCAGGCTCAACGCGGATTCAGACGGGGTGGAGCCAAGAGTCGGCCGACTTATCTACCGGCGCGGCGACCAGCTCCCACGACTTCTGCGTCGGAACGCCAAGACCAGTCGAAGAATCGGCCAAAACCGTCGAACAAAACTCGATAGAGGTACATTCAGGCAGATTACAATTTTTTTTACGTAATTGGAGATCTATTACAAATGATTCAGCCATTTTAAACATTGTTAAAGGATATAAAATCCCTCTTTTACATCCTGTTTTTTCAACGACAGATCCAGTAAATGAAATTTTTTCAAAACATGAAAGTATAGTAATATATCAAGAAATAGAAAAATTATGCAAACTAGGAGCAATAATCTCTTGCAATGATAAGCCCAATCAATTCATTTCCAAGATATTCGTAATACCTAAGCCAGGCGGTAGATCTAGATTTATTTTAAACTTGAAATCATTTAACAAATTTGTTGAGACTCCTCATTTTAAAATGGAGGATTACCGTACGGCTATTAAGCTTATGTCTCATTTATGCTATATGACGACTATTGATTTAAAAGACGCATATTTTCTGATAAGTATTCACAAATCATTTAGACATTTCCTAAGGTTTAAATTTGAACAAAATACTTACGAATTTCAATGTCTACCTTTTGGTCTCTCTTGCGCACCATACGTTTTCACCAAATTACTGAAACCAGTTGTGACTCATCTTAGAAGTAAAGGTTTTTTCATAGTTAATTATTTAGATGATTTTTTGTGTTTGGGAAAGTCCTATGAAGATTGTCTCACTTGTACTACGGAAACAATAAATTTATTAACTTTTTTGGGATTCGCGATTAACTATGAAAAGAGCCAACTTTTACCCGCCCAGTGCAGAAAATTTCTGGGCTTTGAACTTAACTCTATAAAAATGTCTTTAAGTCTTCCAGTAGACAAAAGAATTAGAATTCTCAATCTTGTAAAGGACATTTCTAGAAGAAATAATATAGCAATTAGGGATTTTGCTAAATTTCTTGGTGTCCTTACATCTGCCTGTCCAGCTGTAGCCTACGGTTGGATGTATACAAAACTTTTTGAAAGGGAAAAATTTTTAGCCCTCAAATATAATTGTAACAATTATGACGCTCACATGTCGATTAATAGTACTTTGTTGAATCATGATTTTCATTGGTGGATGGAGCATATACTGACATCTGAAAACCATATTCATATTGGTCAGTATTCCCAGGAGATATTCTCAGATGCATCCTTATCTGGATGGGGGGCAGTATGTAATGATGAACGTACTAATGGACATTGGAATTCGTATGAATCTCAGGCACATATTAATTTACTGGAATTAAAAGCAGCATTTATGGGTCTCAAATGCTTTGCTAGTAAATTACGCAATTGTGAAGTTTTATTAAGGATTGATAATACAGTAGCTATTTCATACATTAATAGAATGGGGGGTATTCAGTATAGCCACTTAAATGAAATAGCTCGTATGATATGGCGTTGGTGTGAGAGGAGGCAACTGTATATTTATGCCTCATATATTAAATCCAAAGAGAATGTAGAAGCTGACGAAGAATCTAGACGTACAAACATCGACACTGAATGGGATTTATCCTCTTGGGCTTTTGACGATATTACTCGCAAATATGGTTTGCCAGAGATTGATCTTTTTGCTTCGCGGCTAAATACTAAATGCAAAAGATACGTTTCATGGAAGCGAGATCCATCAGCCTTTAATGTCGATGCTTTTACGATAGATTGGAGCTTATACTATTTTTATGCATTTCCCCCTTTCTCAATGATTTTGAAATGCCTTCGAAAAATAATTAATGACAAAGCATTTGGTATTATGGTAGTACCCTATTGGCCAAGTCAACCTTGGTACCCTTTATTTCAATCCCTTTTGTGCGCCGATCCGGTTTATTTTTATCCTAACGATACATTATTATTGTCTCCTTCCAGAACACATCATCCACGATGGAAGACACTTACCCTGGTATCATGTCAATTATCAGGACAACTTTTTCCCAACAATCGCTTAGCTCAAACACAATCGATATTATGATAGCATCATTATCAAAAAACTCACTCAAACAATACAATGTAGCATTAAAGAAATGGTGGTTGTTCTGTAAATCTACGAAATCGAACCCATTTATTCAAAATATTCCCCTCTTACTAGAATTTCTTACCAACGAATATCATAAAGGAGGCAATTATTCAAGTTTAAACACTTATCGTTCAGCTCTAGCTTTAATATTTGGCAAAACATTCAGTGAAAGCGACATCGTCGCTCGTTTCTTAAAGGGAGTGTTTAAATCTAAACCATGTTTTCCCAGATATTTATCCACCTGGGATCCAAATATAATTTTAAATTTTGTTTCGCGTCTTTTCCCTAATGAAAATTTATCATTAGGGCAAATTACAAAAAAGTTAGCAGTTCTACTAGCATTGTCCACCGGACAACGAGTTCAGACACTGTCTCTTATTAGAATGTCAAATATAAAAGTTAATGAATCTTCTATCCAAATCATAATCAAAGATATTATTAAAACTTCAGGACCGAATCGCCCTATACCTAATTTGTACATACCTTTTTTCCCAAACAGAATAGAAGTGTGTCCTGCAAGGACGCTCTCATCGTATATAACGGCTACAGAAAAAATGCGGTCTGTGGAAAACACTGACCGACTTTTCCTAACTTGCAGAAAACCATTTCATAATGCGAGTTCATCCACTATTAGTAGATGGATAAAAGACATCATGAGTGACAGTGGTATTAATACGGAAGTCTTCGGTGCGCATAGCACTCGTCATGCGTCAACCTCTGCAGCGTATAGAAGAGGTTTGTCTATAGATATGATTAAAAAATCGGCTGGTTGGTCAGGAAGTAGTTTAGTTTTTGCCAAATTTTATAATAGACCCTTAGCCGATGGCAATGAGAGCGCCTTTGCAGAAGCGGTATATGAAAATATATGATAATGTACCTAGTACCTAAAATATATGAAATAATGTCATACTTCATCACATAAAAATGTACTTAATATACATAGGTATAATTAATTAAGATAATATTACGTACTGATCTCAGATACCTTATAGTTGTTTGCTTTTCCGAATCTATTTGTGTAAATTATAAAATATTTCTTGCATACAATATTTTTCTTTTTATTTTCACTGAATTTCGCAAAACACTCTGAACATCCTACATAGTGATATTTAAATCTCGAGGATGCAATGCTGAAGTATAATTGATGGTTAAACAAACTTACCTTTGTGATGTTTGACCATAATTATACGAAGCGTTGCATCCGAAGAGATTTACAACCCTCCCTTACCCATTTGTATCATAATACAAATTGATCCCTTATATTCTATATTGCGAAATTTGACTCTGAAGAAATGAGCGCGCGAGTGTCGATCCCCGGCACCTGCGACGGGAGTGGGTAGGGATATGGAATTAGTCATTTAAATTCTTTTTTTAGTGAATTTTATTCTAAAAATTGTGCTTGATGCCCAGTACCTTGAGGAGTGGACTACATAGTGATATTTAAATCTCTTCGGATGCAACGCTTCGTATAATTATGGTCAAACATCACAAAGGTAAGTTTGTTTAACCATCAATTTTACCTTTTTTTCGTCTTGTCACATTCAGCATCTGCCAGCGACCTTTCGCAAATCGTCACTCCACTTAGCTGGTGGGTGACCTATACCACGCTTGCCAAGACGCGGTCTCCACTCAAGAACGCGTCTGCTCCAGCGGTTGTCGGTTCTTCGACAGATGTGGCAGCCCACTGCCACTTCAGCTTGCTAATACTATGTGCGATATCTACGACTTTGGTAGTGGGTATCTTTATATAATTCATATTTTAGTATCAATATTACCCTAAAATCTCATATTCTAACATTTCTGAAACGTCTCGCCACACGTTTTTGTTACGAACGCGGTTTTTAGCAGCGTAATGTGAATTTTTTAATTTATTTTATTAAGTATATTTACTTTACTTAGCTATACGTAATATACAAATGTACCCTATCTAGAACTCTCTACCATTTTTTACTGAAACATTAAATGCATCTAAATACTTGATGAAACCTTTAGTTAAAGATAGATAGATTATAGAGGACGGCTATTAACCGTCAGTTAAATGTCATCCGACAACAAACAGATTTAAATATTATCAGAATGAAACTGAAAGGGAATTCGAAAGCCGCAGACCAGTAGACGGTCGTCACGTAAAATATTTTAATATGTCTAGACGGAATATTTCAGAGTGCACAACACAGATGTATCATTAGATGCGCTATGCAAGAAAATAACTATTTGGAAATGTTTTTGGTCATCAAAATCTGTCTTTTTGTACAATTTAATTGGCTTGAAACTTTTTTTATTTTTAAATCGCAGCAATTATCTTTGGGTAACCTTTGTTGACACGACTGTTTTTTTTTCAATGCGCCGAATGGTAAGGGCAGCTAGAGTATCTATTGACAAAGGCTCTCTCTCTCTCTCTTCAGTCACAGAAACTCCACTGCTGAAGATAGGCGTCCCCCATGGATCGCTACATCGACCTGTTGGACGCGGCCTGCTTCCAGCGTCTTCCTGCGACCTTAACCAGGTAATCCATCCACCACGGACTCAGGCTACCACGCAATAATTCTATGATTACTATAAATATAATAATGTAATAATTATAAAATAATAATGTAGTATATTCTTATTGCGTTGATTCGTTATTGCATCGTCTATTCTCGTTACAATGCCCTTGTCGTGCAAAAAAAGGATATTAAACTTCATATATAAATTAACTCAGGCTTTTATCGATTATTACTAATAATGAATGAAAAATCAATGATGACTTTCATAAATCGACCGAAATTGGAACCCGAGACTTTAGCATTGTGATTGTATCGTAGTACATTTGAGCCACCGAGACAGTCGGTATTCTTACTTAGTTTCAAGTAAATAAAGAAACGGCATAAAGGAAAACAAAAATGAGGGTAAATGAAAACTTAATTAGAAATAACAGTAAAACAGGGTTAGTTAAGAAGTTTCTTGTACCGTTTGCATTGATTTAAAATGTATGTCAATGACCGTTTGTTCGCTACATCTACTTGCAGTTTCTGTATTACTTAACGAATTATGAACTATTTTATGAAGACTATTTTTATAAATAATACTAAACTTTTTTATACCTAATAATCAATGTAAACTTTTCAATCTTTAACGATATAGACACAAATGTTTGAATTCATTTCAAAAATTGATAATTTCTCTTATTTTATTTCGAAATTTATTTTTCTCTTCTCATTTTACTTTTATATCTAAAACTTTACCATATGTTAAGTTAAATAGTTAAAGTACATTATAAAGAGAATAAAACATTTATTCCACAAAGGATTTATATACGATAGGACGTAGAGAACAAATAGTCAAGAAAATAACCATAAAACAAAACAAAATTACTTAAATATCGTTAAATATTGAACTAGCATTTTTTTAATATACTAGCACAAGGAAAAAGGTTCTTATGATACGTCATGTTGAGCAAAGTTTTGAGCTTAACAGATAAAAAAATTGAGTTTTCACTTTTCTTTCTTAATTTATTTTTTTAAGTATATTTCTCACAACACATTTATTTTATGTTCTATTTACATGTGAAGCCTATTTTTTATGAATTATGCAATAGTTCTATCTAAGAATATAAATTCTCTTACATCTGCCAAATACGGGAACTTGGATCATCGCTAGAAAACACTTAAACCTCAGCTTTGAAATTATCTGATCTATCATAATCCATTTCTAGTATGAGTACTTTATGGTTTGAGAGTTCGCTAACTCTTTCGCTTTTCTAACAATAACTCAGTAACTTTAACCCTTTTATACAAACAGTGGTTTATTGCTAAAACTATACGACTATTTTATAGTTATACTAAACTTATGTACCTAATTTGTATATTCTGATATTATTTTGTTGACAAACTCTTATAGCAAATTTGTGCAGTAGATACGAAAGTATTTCTAAACATTGCAAAAATATTTGGATAACATTTTTATGACAGTTTTATTATATTTATTTATATATATTTTACATGCGATAATTACATAGAGTAGCCTTAATTAACCGTCAGGTTTTAGATTCAAATCACATTAATCTTACCAACCCAAATAAAAGCTCTATCGATTTCCAACAAAAATCGCTTTTCGCTCCTTTGAACTTGTTACCATCATACGGAACCTTTAGGTAACGGCAACAGGCGAAATGCTCTCGCCTGCACAGAAAGTTCCAGATTCAAGGGGTAAAATTTCAAAGAGTCAAACGTTTTAATACTGCCCGGTAAAGACATGGAAACAAAACATAAAAAATCACTATTGGATATTATGGTGCTGTAATAAAGAGGCGATTTGAACACATATTGCCACAAGACTTATAAATAATTAGTACACACTAAGTAAGGTCTTGAAAGAATACAAAACGCTATATCGTGGGTTTAGTCCTTGTAATCTTTACTTTCTTACTAATATTATAATTGCAAAAGTTTGTTTGATTTGTTACTCTTTCACTCAAAACGGCTCAACCGATTTTGATTTAATTTGGTATTGGGGTAGATGATACCCTGGATTAACACATAAGCCACTTTTTATCCCGAAAGAAAATGTAGTGTTCCCGTGGGATGAGTAAGGAATTCAAATATACTTATTTGGTACTATTTCAAACTCGAATGGGTGGAATACTCGAATACGAGATTAGAGAAGAGGACATAATTACATGCTTTTCGTCATGGGATAGAATGAGACGGGACAGATTGGAATATAACTGGACGGTACGGGATAAGCAATATATCGTAATACGGAACACATAAAACGTGGGTGTTCTGGTAGCATACTTGCTTACCCATTCTGGGAAAAGACTTGAGTTTATGTACGTTTTAATTAAATCGAAATAATTCCAATCTACTCAAAATCATAAAGCTAGCGAACAAAACCAATATTTGATGAAAATATATTTTTTAAATATGATTTAAATATTATAAGCAGCTATTAACGAGCTGCGTTTGACAAAGACGCGTTATTTGTAACGGTACAAAAGAGTTAGGTTTTTTAAAATTCCTAGATAATACGTTAAAATATATAATACAGTGGAGCGAACCTTGTCGTATTGTACGGTATGAAAACAGTATTTGGTTTTTGACAGAACTATAATTGTAATCACAGTAAGGTCTAGATATAACTTGTTATTATACTAATACGTAATTAATATAATAATACGAAAAATAATTATGTAAATGACGTGGGAGTTTGCGCGTCGCATCGCTGTGACCACTCAGCATAATGTTGCACTGCGGCGTGAGCCACAGTGCAACGCTGGTTTTCAGTGGTCACCTAGAGTGACATGCGAATGTCGCTCGGCCAACATAAATTTAGAAAATAAAATAATACGACGTAAAGCACACTACACACCAAAGCCGCCGGCCCGACGACACAACTCCCCAGCATATCCCGGCGGCCTTTAGGAAAAGATTCAGGTCGGCGACAAACGCATGCACGGTTTTTTGGCCAAAATGACATTTCATCAACGTCAACAATGACATAAGAACATTTCTCATTATGTCGAGCCGCTGCCAGGTTGCCGACAAAATTTTCCGACTTGCAATGAGTGAAGCTTTGGTGTGTAGTGTGCCTAATGACTGCCTCTGTATTATACTGCACTGTATCAGCCCATATACGTCCCACTGCAGAAAACGGGCCTCCTCTACAATCTAGAGTACAATTGAGAGTAGTTAGACCATATAGTCCATCACGCTGGCCTAGTGCGGGTTGGCGGACTTTATATATCATAGAAATTCTTACAATGCTATAGTATGCAAGGTTTCTCACGATCATTTCCTTCACCGTTCTGTATTATAAGTCTATAAAAATTGCCCACTAATTATATGTTATTAAAGTGCCCACGTTCCACAACATCACACTGGGTTCTTCTCTCAATATTATTCAATTTAAAAATCAAGATACTGTACTATATTGTGGTCCAGTAAAGCAACCTGTTCAGCCAGTATTAGCGGTTTAAAGTTGGTAAGGGAAGGCGCGAAAATCGTAGTCCTTCTGGCAATTTCATTGACCGGGCGAACACACAGGCGGACAACAGCAAACGCAATATCACGTCGATGTTCTTTGAGGTACCCGTTTGAAGTCAAGTGTAGCAAACGGCTTTAATATGTAGTGAGTAGTGAATAGTGGGAGGAATGTTAGTGAACAGAAAGAATATTCTAACAAGAAGAAGAGATTTATAAACTCATCCATGGAGTTTAAATGAATAGAAAGAAAGATAAATACTTTTTTAATCAGCCATACATAGACAGTTTAAAATGTATTTAGTTAAAGAATGTTCCCCCTTTTTTGAATTCAGTTTGAGCAAAGGAGACAAAGTATTTGATGACTAAAATAGGTTTTAAAATTGTTTATGAATGAGGCTGTAAGTCTATTGTATGGTAAGAAGAGGAAAAGAGCGGTGATGCAGAATTTCTTCGATTTTGACACGATTGTGACTTGGTGATCAATAACAGTTTGTACGGAAATTGTTAAGTTTTAAAATTCACATGATTTTGGGTTGTTTTTGTATATCGTATCATTTTAAATATTTTACACAGATATGGCTACAGTATTATTAGAATTTAATTTTAATATTCCATTTGGTAATCATAATCATATTTCCAACACAATATTTTCGTCATTGTTAAATTCAACGCAAATATAATTCTAAAGCCCCCAAAATAATTCATGGTCAGCATGAACGAACAAATCCTGAAAACCGGAAGAGGACATACGTCACGGGGACAAAGGGAATCTGGGTCTCTCGTAAATAATAAATATCGTCCTTAACGGGATGTCACGTAGGGCTGACCCTTCTCCCAATGGGAATCGAAATTATATTTAACTTCATGAGATACGTGACTTAAGATTGTTTGTCAATTACAGACACTGGAAGGGAAATTTTGCATGGGTATATCATAATTCCAGTAGGTGTACTTATAATATTGCGATATGTCGGACGCCCACCTACAAGGTGGACGGACGACCTGGCTAAGGTTACAGAAAGTCGCTGGATGCAGGCCGCTTTCACACAGGTCGATGTGGACATCCTTGAGGGAGGCCTATGTTCAGTAGTGGACTTCCTGTGGTTGAGATGATGATGTTAGCTGCGAGATATAAGGACTGTCAACATGTATAAAGTTGTCGCGGATTCAATTCCCAGGGCATCTCTGTCTTTTGAAAGTCATGTGTGTATTGATAGTCATTTCCACGCACTGAAAAGGTGAAGGAAAACATCGTGAGGAAACCTGCATACCATAGCGATTTGTAAGAATTTCTTTGGTATGTAAAGTCTGCCAACCCGCACTAGACTAGCGTGGTGGACTATATAGTTGAACACCTCTCAATTGTACTCTTGATTGTTAAGGAGGCCCGTGCCCTGCAGTGGGAGGTATTTGGTCTGATACAGTACAGTACTACAGTATGTCATATACATAAAGTGGGTCTCTTTGTCTTGTCGGACCAATTCCAATATATTGTGTCTACAAAACCAAGGCGATTTTTCATTATCAGATGATATTTTTTATTATTAGGTTTGCTTCTTATGTTTTAACTTTTCGTGTATGTTGAATTATGATAAAAATAAATTATATCTAATTTTTGTAAATAACTTAATGTGTATGGATCATATGGGTTATCATACATTTCTGGATTAGGTTGTCATGGTGGGCATTAAACTTTAAATTTTCCTTTTTCAGCATTAATAATCTCGAATGATAGATTATGTCTCAAATGCCCTGAGTTAGATTTTTTGGCTGGCATGGTAATAGTTTAAATCTATCTCATTTAAGGACATAAATAACTAATAAATCAAAATACAGCTTCCCTCTTCTATAAAACAATGCACAACAAAATGCAATTTTTGTAAATTCAGAACGCCCATAACAAACGCAATCAATGCTCTACAAAACGTATTATATATAAAACTGTCATTTTTCATATGTAATAATTGACATTTCGCCGATGCTGGCGACTGTTACAGAATGTTTTGAAACGCCGCGCCGGACCGTGTTCAATGCATCGCCATTTGAAATTCAAAGTGATTCTCATGTTGCCTGGACTTTTATTGCAAGTTCCATGTATTTATATTATATACTATTCCATTTATTTATGTATATATAGTGTGCTAAATATATAGTATGTTTTTTTATAAATTTCATGTTGCATGTATATGTTTTATTTTTGTATACAATCTGTTTTTTTTTTTATATCTTATTAAGTGTATTAACTGTAATATTTTTTGCACATGTGGTGTTTACCTTTAAGTGATTGTTGCATTTACTTTTTGATTATTTTACATGTGCACTTTAATCAATGTAAACAATTGTTGGTGAACCTTATTTAATAAATATAGTATAGTATATACATAATTTTTGAAGGGAAAACTTCTTAAGCCACGTTGGACACTATTTATTAGGGGAAAATCTTATGGGTTCCTAGGACATGCACATGACTGGCACACGGTGTGTGCTATGTATATTTGCATCACCGACATGTTTATAACAGTATAGCATGGAACAACATTATAATAATTTGCACTTAAAAAGACAAAGTCTATTTAAAAGTCAAGAGACTACTTTAAACCCACTCCTCATAGCTCACACCTATTTTATATTATGTACTATAAAATAACAACTCTTTAAACTTATGATAATTGATAATGTTAAAGTGAAAACAAAAAAAATGAATATATATACAAAAAGTAACAACTTTTACATCATGTAGTTGTAAAAATATGGGTTATTAGTAAGTGAAAGTTTGTAATTAGCAAATAGTGTATATTAGTGTCTATGTTTTGTAGTTTTAATTAGTCTGTAAGCCTTCTGAAAATCAAATAAATAAATGTAGCTATATACAGCCTTGGCCAAAAGTATTAGGCACCTTAACATTTTTGGAATTACGTATAATTAGGGCGAAAAATAAAATTAATTCTGTTGTTTACAAGATATATAATTATAAGAACAACAAATTAAATTAATATTTAGTGGTCCCTTCCTTGGCCTTTATCACCGCAGCCATCCTTTGCGGTATGCTGCGCACTAGCCTTGCGGATTTGGTTGTGGATGTAGCATACCACTTGTCTCTTCAAGCGTTTTTTAATACTGTTTTTGATGTTAGGCTATGCTCCCGTATCTTGCGCTTCAGTAAACCTAAAAAAATGTTCGATTGGGTTAAGGTCTGGCGACTGTGCAAGCCATTTTAGAAGGACCACGTTATTGTCCCTTAACCACCACATTTTTATTGCCAATTTATGACAGCGAGCATTGCCTTGTTGGAATTTCACGTCATCTGAGTTGGTGTCACCAAACCATACCCATTAAAAACGGCATCAGAACAGTTTCAAGCACATTTATGTACTTTTGACTGCTCATGCGGCCTTCACAAACGAACATTTCGCCGACGCCATAGGCAGCCATGGAGCTCCAAATAGTAATGCTGCCGCCTCCGTGTTTACAGTAGACAACACACAATTGGGATGGTATTCCTCGCTGATACGACGCCTCACCAGAGTCACACCCGGCGTTTTAAACACCTAAAATGGAAACAGAACACTTGTGTTGGATATTTTATTAATTTTACAAGATGCTGATTAATTATAGCGTAATTTTTGTTATTTTCCTATGCGGGTGTGGTATAAAACTTACCTCAAAGTTTGGTTCATCGAAGCATACCAGAAGAGACGAATCATCTTCAGTGCAATATTTGTACTTTAGAGCCCATATCAGTCGGTACTTTTTGTTGTCGTGGGAGAGCCATGGCTTCTTTTCTGGCTATACAGCCTCTTAGGCCTGCTTCTATGAGTCTTCTTCTTGGCGTTCGCGAACTTATTGGTTTCCCAATGTCTTGTGACAAAGCAGCAGCGAGCTCGGAAGATGTTTTTTTACGGTCCTTGAGGGAGTCGTGTATTAGTTTTCTGCCCTGACGGGCAGTTTTCGGGCCGTTCTTTTCTTATTTGTGTTGGAGCCAGTTGCAGCAAACGTTTTCAGTGCAGATTGCACAGCACAGCGGGAACATTTTAATAGTTTGGCAATTTCCACCTTGATCTTTCCCTCTTCGTGCAAAACCTGGATTTTTATCCTTTCTTCAATATCAAGATCGCGTTTTTTCGGCATTTTTGAACGATTAACTTTCTCTACTTCACAAAAATAATACACACACCGCAGCTACTTAACACGACCGAGATGAAAAATAGATTAACAAGTTGCCTAAAGTATTCGTTAAAAAATCTCTTGAGCTACTTTGGGAACCAGATGTTTTAGGTACCTTAAATTACCCTGTCAATACTTTAAAATGAACGTTTAGTATTCGTGTCCACTCTATTGCTAAACAAATTAGTTGTTTTTTAAATATTTTATGAGATACACTTGTTTTATAGGGGTGCCTAATACTTTTGGCCAAGGCTGTATATATACAGCTGACGTATTACGCTTGATTAGTGCTGTGTACAGTACAGTGCTGTGTATATCACATCCCTCTCTATAGCTCCTAATTTTATTTTTATCTTCTTCAATCTGTATAGTAATGGGTGCACTTAACTAAATAAAATTTAAGTATCAACAGGTTGTGAAATTAAAGAAAGCTTTGAAAATATTGATATACATCGTTTTAGCATGCGATATCCGAAATTAAGTTGCTCTCAGGTCAGTCTTCATAACTTGAAACCACAAAAATAACTTACAACAAATGGTTCGAGAAAATCTTAGTATATTGTATTTCTCAAATTATTTCAATTTTCCCCTTTTTTCCTTTATTTTGGCACACTAGGCGCGTACGCTCTCGAACTTTCCCTAACAATTTTATTTTTAACTTTGAAATGAGTTCCGTTTGGCGGCGAAGTGGCCCCTACCCCCTAAATACAGGAGGTGCTAATACAAACACTACATATAATACAGGCTATATCAAGACCGCTACCGAAAACGAAGCCGGGTGGTAGTTTAAACGACTTCAGACACAATGCAACAGAAAAAGTTGCAAAAAAAAGCGACAATTTTTTTTTGTAATTTTTTTCCTATGGCCTATATTTGGGTGGTAAATACATCTTTTCCTAAAATAATAGTGTATACCCTTTTATTTATAAATACTCTAAGATATAAAAGAGTTTAAATTATTATTTTAGTGAAAACTATGGATTTACCACCCAAAAATGACGATATTTAAAAAATCATATAAAATAATTTTCGCGTTTCTATGCGAAATTTTTAGTTTCATTGTGTTTGTAGTCACTAAAACTACCACCCGGCTTCGTTTTCGGTAGCAGTCTTGAGATACCCAGTATATAGATATTATAAACAAAAAGGTACAACTTTTACATCATGTGGTTGTACAAATACGGTTATTTGTAAGTGGACGTTTCTAATGAGCAAATCATAGGAGCAAATAGTGTATATTAGTGTCTATATTTTGTAGATTTGATTAGTCTGTAAGCCTCCCAAAAAGTAATAAATAAATAAATAAAACAGCTGACCTATTCCGCATCATCAATGCTGTCTAGGTATATCTTATTTATCTCTCTATAACTGCCAATTTTATCTTTCTTCGTTTACAATCCTGAATCTTTTACTAACTTTATATTATTGTTGTAGCTTATTTCATAAGTGTCAAAGGACTGTGAAAGTAGGGATATTTTCTTGTAAAAAAAGCTTTGAAACTATGGATTTTTACATCGTATATTACAACCCGATGTTATGCTAGATTCAGTTGCTTCCATCAGGTCAGACTTCACAACTTAAAACCCAGATACTTACAAAAATAAATGACAACAAATAGAACATTAAATTGTCATACTATATTCACATCCCATCACTAGCAAGTCGTTTTCGCGGGTAACTCGAGAGCGCGCGGCATCCGACACCACGAATAATGGTGTTTTTACATCGCTCTTTATTTATCGTCTTCAAGTCTCGCCTTATTTACATGGATACATTTATCCTTGTAAAATACAGGGTATATCAACTACGGTACCGCAATACGGTACCGCAATAAGGTCTGTGCTTGCGGTGGCGTCGTGTGCCAGGTCGGTCACTTCCCTGCAACATGGTTGAGGAGGCCGATGGCTGGCACATGCGTCATACTCGTGAACGGGTGCTGCTTGCGTAGACTGGTCTATCCGATTTGCTTACATTGTAATGGATTGATTGATGGATTACATAAGGCTTTCGCAATTATTTACTGCTTTGGCGAAAACGAGTATACTGATTCTTCGTTCTGGGCGACTTCACTCAGCCATAGTAATTATAATATAATAATATTCATATCAAACATATTTATTGTAAAGCAACATATTATTATTAAACTGCTCTGATTTAAATCAACTTGTAAATTTTGTAATAATTCACTACATTGTAAACTGGTTTTGAAAAGAGCAACACTAGAGTTTCTTGCCCGTTCTTCTCTAGTGAAAACAGCTTTCCGAACCGGGTGGTAGATAAAAAAATGACTGAATCTAAATGATGTTGAACATTTTAATGGATTCAATAAATTATTTTCATTTTCATTTTACGAAGCCGAGTGTTAGTTTTAGTGACTTCAGAAACCTAAAAAAATTCCAAACAACAGCGACGCTTTTTCATTTGTTATTTTTTTCCTACCATCGTATTTGAGTGGTAAATACACCCTTTTATTTTTAAACACGCTGCAGTACGCTAGGATTTAAATGATTATTTTAGCAAAAACTACCTTATTTTATTAGCAAAAACGATGGACTTACAACCCAAATACGATGATAAAGAAATCACAAAGCAAAATTGGCGCGGTTCTTTGCGAAATTTCTTCTCTATATATTATTATTGTTATAAAACTACCACCCGACTTCGTTTTTGGTAGCAGTCTTGATATACCCTGTATACTTAGCTAATTTTATAAAACAAACAATGAATATGATTCGGGTGATATTAATGTGAAGGTGTTTTGTCGCAAAATAAGCCCACTTAGTAACTTTAATATAATATTATATTCTACAGTATGTATGAGCCGACGAGAACGAAAAGGCGTACATACGTTTCTATATTCCGAGACGCGTGAATACTTTTCAGCTAATAATATATAACCATATTGTCTGCTCCCAGTATTTTAACTATATTGAACTGGAAGGGAGAAACGAGATCTGACACTCTTACCACAGAAAGATATGTTATTAGATTCTTCCCAAAAAATACGCAACACTAATAACAAATTCATACATACATTATCTCACGCTTTTTTCCCTAAAGAGGTAGGCGGATGGGCTACCAGGACACCCACTTTTGGCCTTGTATGTTCCGTCCCACCATGTGACAGGGGGCAAGCCAATCGCCATATCGGACACAAATTTCTGATTCCGGGCTGATAATGATAATCATATCATTTTTCCCGACCTGGTATTCGAACTCGAGACGTCTGCTTTGTAACCGTACCGTAGTACAACTACCCCACTGAGGCATTCTCCCAATTCTAATAAATTCCCAACTGAATATATTCAGAGACTTACCTTTACATTTTTTTGAGTAATCAATACCATAAAATGCATGATTTAGAATATACCAAAGAAATTCAAGAGGAGCCTTGGACTACATAAACGACGTCAAGCACAATAGCAACACGCATAACCCAATTCTTAAAAATATGGCCTACATTATTCAATAATAATATATTATGTTTTCGTTTGACGACAACATTTTACATTATTGTAGAGTTTCCATGCGTACGCTTAAACGCGGGACAATGGGATTGAAACGAGTTGATATGGACGTGAATTTATCAGAGTTTTTTTAAGAGAGTATTATTTACATAAAATTTACATGAGTTCGAGGATGCATTCGAGCCAAAATAGCAAGATCTCCCCGAGGATAGGGTCAAGTAAAATAACAAAGAGAGGCCCTTGCCCAGCAGTGGGACGTATAGGCTATTAAAAAAATAACTTTATGACTATATCATTGGTTTTTTGCAATAGCATTTTTATAGTTTAGTTAAATTGCTTTATCTCCGAAGGAAGTAGTACCAACTTATACATTACTTCTAATTAAGTGATCAGAAAATGACGTTTTAGAAATTTGTAAATACACCCAGTTGTAGTTACATGGTTAATTATCACGGAGTGAGTTTCCCGGCTGATTTTGGGTGTAAAACGTATACCATTATCGCATACTATAATCTCTATAATATCTACTGTTTACATGATACAACTTTACATCCTTACGATAACTGTATCTTTAATATTATATTATGTGACAATTGTACTAAGCACAACGCTTAATGTACCCATAATAATATCATGTGGAATTATTGTCAATAAATATCACTAACACTATATTTTTTTCACAAAACAAATATCGTAAAACAATTTATTGTTCCTAATTTAATCCCAATTCGATATTCATCATCAAATTATTATAATACTCAATAAATAATTAATCAAAAAGTCGATATAATTAGCAGGTGTTATCAAAAATGTAAATTATTACAATTCTTTGAAATTCACACATCTATTGCTTATAAAGTCATGTCACAATAAATTAGCACTCAAATTTTCCAATGATGCCTATCCGTTGATAGTTAAAACATTCCATATTTCTAATTAATATAAGACTTATTTCCAACAATATTTTCGTTTTATTGATATAATAAAATATTAATTTCGATAAGAAATGTACAAAATGAGATGCCTTTGGCATCGCGTTCAATGCTTTCAGGGGTAATCAACTCTTTTAATTTTAATCTTCAAACTAAATTTCATTTCGTTTTGAACTTATTGAAATATTGTTTCACTTCTTTTTGTATCCATTAGCAAAACAAAATAATATAATAGATTATTACAGGACATTTACGGTTACATTTAAGGTGGTGTGTCGGGTTCTGTCTGGGCTAATCGGATTTTGAGCAAACTATCTACAGAGTAACTATTGGGCATATTGAGACTTAACATCTTATGTCTCAGGATGGCGAGTGCAGTGGAATGCCAAGCATTGCTTTGTAATTCAAGGTGTTGTTTGGTTTTGGCACTGTTCATGAGCGGTCGCATCGCTTACCATCAGGCGAACGGCATGCTCGTCTCGCCATTCACAGCAATAAAAAAACCTTTATAACCAGTTGACCAGTATGTAAGAACTATTATTTTCCAGCGAATACTTTTTTGTATTGCATGGAACATGCAAAATTCAATAATAGCTACCGATTTGGTTACTCTACATATCACAGCTATTGTTGTGAAAAGTGATGAATTCCCAATGACAGCCGCGTTCCGGACTTGAGGTCACGCAAATCGTTACTCCGCACATTACCACGGTACACAGTACATTTCCCCCGTAAATCATTTTATATTTCAATGACAAGCGTTTGAATCACAGACTTTGAATTGTATTGATTCAGGTTTTTCATCAATTTTGGATAGACTTTATCTTATTCTTAATACTAATTATTATACCGGGTATTGTACCCGGATAATTAAAATATTTAATCAACGAGTCAATGGACTTACTATTGAGGATGCTGAAGATCGGGTGGAATGAATTAGAAATAGACAAACCCTGGCACGTGCCTGAATATCGCCAGATAAAAGAGGGAGAATAAACATCGTGTAACTTACCTTTATCTCAATATTCAAAATATAATCACTTAAAAGCGCAACCTTGTAACCTCATCCATTACATCCAACTCATAATATTGAAAACTAGCTGTGCCCGCGACTTCGTCCGCGTGGAATTTGACAAAAACTTTATTTTTCTAAAATAAAAGAATTTTTCTAAAACAAATGTAGCCTCCTAAGTTACTCCTTATTATATCAGCTACCTAACAGTAAAAGTCCCGTCAAATCGGTCCAGCCATTTCAGAGATTAGCCGGAACAAACAGACAGACAGACAAAAAAAATCTAAGGTCATTTTCGTTATAGGTATCGTGTATATAACGATATGTAGTTGGACATTTTTTTTTATTTTCACTTTACAAACAGACACTTCAATTTTATTTATATGTATAGGTGTAAAGAGAGCGGATGTGCCCGCATTCGAAATGAGAGCAATATATCACCTACGGAAGGTTATTGCATTTTGCTCAGTATAACGGGCAGGCGCCCGCTGAGCCGTGACTAAGAAATTAAATTTACAATCGAAAAATAATTTATAGAGGTTATCTATGGCTTGGGGCTGGCATGTTATTTATATCTTGTATTGAGAAGTCATGGTCTTCAAGATTGATGGTATAATTTTTGTATTCCTTCTGATTATGACCACTTTACAATTATGTATGTACTTCATCGTAGCAGTTTTAAATATAGCAAGAATATAGCGTACTATTATTTTAAGAAATTCCGGGATGCAAGTGAATATTCGGTTTAAACCCACCAGAATTGTTTAAATAACCTGAAACTATAATTAAAAACTATAATTGCCCTACAATTATGATTAAGAGTATTAGGTGTAACAACTTTGTATGCCATTATGAAAAATGAAAGCATATATGCCCTCTGAATTATTAATTACAATTTCAAATTCCAAACAAAGATTCGGAGCCAATTATTGTGTTCAATAAAATTATATTCATTCTATGCCTGTCGCATAAACAATGTTACTGAAACATATTATGTTATTGACCTCTGCTTCAAATATAATTAATTATGAATTTCACAAATCCCTTGGGTAGTGTTTGGTAGACAAATTTTAATTAACAATTAGATTACACTTTGTTTTAAAATTTCCATTCGAATACAAAGGAAAATGTATTGAAGTAATGTAAATTGAATATTTGAAGTAAATTTTAAATTCATTTTATAGTTATCAAAGTGTGAAAATATTCTCTCTTAGTATTATTTTAAGAAACACCTACGCCACTTTTAAGTATGCATAAACTGTTGTGAAAATTCTTGGTTGTATTTTAATAAAAGTAGAAAAACAATGATCCCTGTTCCCGAAGGTTCAACAAGTGGCAGAGTTGAATGCGCCCGTCGATCATTCTGAAGTACCTTTGCAGTGAAAACGGACATTAATAGATTCATTTTGAGATATTTATAGTAGAAAAAACCGTTAACTGTCTATAAACATTGGAACTAATTTAAAACTTTATGCGATAAAACCATGAAGCGTAAACATTTAATTTTACGAAAATTCCATCATTCGTTCTTTTCAACCACAGGAAGGTCGGTGCAGAAGTCGCTGCCGCAAAGGCCTCCCAATGATCTCCACATCGATCTGTAGGAAGCTGCCTGCATCCAGCGACTTCCTCCAGGCTCCAACCATAAAATTAAATGGACAAAAAAACATACAATACTCACAACTGCAATAATCATAGTAAGTACGAAAACAGGGTAAATAGCGGTCGTATGAAGCTCAAAAGTAACTTGATCTCAAGTTAACTAATCCGATGAGAGATCGGCAACGAGTCTTAAGTACCGGACGTGACCCTTACACTGAGTAGTTTGAGGCAACGGCTTAGCTTAAGTAATACTTATTGGGAAACTGTTGAATAATTGAGGAAAATAGTCAGGAATTAATCAGCACTATTGCTTGTTCCATTTGATGTAAATTATTTACAATATTTAAGCTCATAAAATAGAGGTGCCCTACATTAATCTTCCAACTGGTCAATGTGGAGATCCTTGAGGAGCCTATATTCACGAGTGGACTTCCTGTGGCCGAAGAGCAGAGAAGGAGATAGAAATGGACTACATTCTCAGACATCGAAGAGGAGAAGACCAAAGAAGCGCTGGCTAGATGTCATCAAGGGAGATATGTGACACATTGGCTTTGCTATTGAGAATACAGAAGACCGGGCGAAATGGAGAAGACTCGGCTGCAAGGTGGACCCTGCTACCTGCAGGGGCAACGCCTAGTAGAAGGAAAAGAGAGTAGAGATGGACTATATGACATTATGACTGGACAAAAGATGACGATGGATATTGGATGTCAACTGTTTTTAACACATCGATTGAGAAACATTAATAGTAATACGATGATGATTTAAAAGAAATCACAAAGCTTAATATTCTATAAATACATTAAAATTAATTACAATATTGAATAAACATATTAGATGTAAAATGTAGTCATAATAATTAAAGGCCTCACTAATACCATTATAACAAGCTTAGTGCTAGAGGCTAGGTTTATCATGCACTTTATTCAAAACTACGCTGTAATTACTTTCTCCGACGCACGCTTCGATGGCCATAAACGTCGCCCGTACGAGCAGATTAACAAAAAGATCATTATCTAACTTGTTAACTGATAATTACTCTTAGAATTAACTAGCATTAATGAAAACATGGTCTAACTGTAAAACGTCTACATATTTATGGCTTTGAGTATTTATACTCGTAATATAGAGGAAGTGGTGTCATACATTCGCTTCTTTAAAAACGTAGATATTTTTTTGTTCGTAATATTGGTAGCGCTGGTATATGAGTGAAAATTGAATTAATCAAATATTTTTTATTATTCGTTTAAAAAGAGCTTGAATTAAATTCAAAAGCCCTAAAATATAGTAATTTTATTTTTCCTTTTCAAATATTTCGTGCATGTTACATGACCAGTACAAATACTCTAAAATGTATGTAGACTTTAATTTCGTGCCCCTCTTTGTTTTAATATAATTCAATTTAATGTTCAGCTTGTATAGGGTGTGAAGTGCAGGGTCTTTGTTTTGAATTCTAAATTTGTCAATCCTGTTTGTGATTGAATGAGTCACTGAGAGTCTGTTTTGAAAAATCTGATGAGGTGCACCGGTGAACCGTAACTAAGACGTAGTTTGAAGGCAAACTCGCATCATATGAAAACTTAAAACGGGATTAAATGTCATTTAAGACCTCTGATGCCTGTGTAGAGATTTCCTTCTCCGTATCCTGTAAAAAATATGAGAAAGAACTACGTCACACCTTTTTGAAAATATAGCATTAGCTGTGAATTATACAGGGTGTCTCAAGACTGCTACCGAAAACGAATCCGGGTGGTAGTTTTATTGACTTCAAACACATTGCAACAGAAAATGTTGAAAAAAAAGCGACGATTTTTTTTGTTATTTTTTTCCTATGGTCGTATTTGGATGGTAAATTCATTTTTTTCCTAAAATAATAGTGTATACCCTTTTATTTAAGGATCCTAAGGTATAAAACAGTTTAAATTATTATTTTAGCAAAAACTATGGATTTTCCACCCAAAAATTACGATAATTAAAAAATCATAAAAACAAATTGTCGCGTTTTTTTTGCGTAAATTTTACTTGCATTGTGTTTGTACTCACTAAAACTACCACCCGGCTTCGTTTTCGGTAGCAGTCTTGAGATACCTAGTATATTGAGTTAGCAAGATAAAAGTCTAGCGAATTTTCTCAGAGCTTAGTGACATCAATGGCAGAGCTAAATAAGACTTTTCCGTGTTGTATTCCCTTTTATCCCAAATGACGGGCATTCTAAGGTATTAAGAGCGAGGAGTAAAAACATCTCGGCACAAAAAACTAATTCCCTTACACATTCTTCTATTTTTGTTATGGTTCCATTAAGAATAGAATATAGATCTTACTTTGTTTTCTTTATAAAATCATTTGTAAAATTTAAAAGTGGTATCTTGTATTAGTAAGTTATTATTATATATTCTTAATAAATTATGCAAATGTGATTCTTATATTCTTAAGACACTTGAAATAACGTTTGTAAATCGGAGATTCTTTGGCATGGTAGAATAGCGATTTGCTTTGATGAAATACGGACGAAGGAAGTGTAAAGACATGAATCATTTTACAATCTGACTGAATGCAAAGCATTTCGCCAAGTCACTTCACATCGGTTTTCTTTGAAACTGCTATATTAAATAAAGCTAAAAAAAAGCCTATGCATACATTTTCAAGCGAATACATATACATACACATGACTAAATAAATATTATTTTACATACTTATGCAAACGGTATATTTTTGAACATTCCTAAAGCTCAATTTTATTCAAATTCCAATTGAAAATCATTTTACTTTTAAACTGGGATTTAATAATATCCAGACTTTACCGCAATTTTATGAAATACATATTTTTCCAAATCCAGTTCATTCCAACCCTTTAAACTTCCATTTCACCAATCCCCTTTGCGTTCACTCAGCTCAGAGTTTTTAAAGGGTTATTCGATATCAATGTACATGTAATTCTTATAAATTTGAAAGAATTGGAATCTCAAAGAATATCAAATTGAAGGAACTCCATCTTCGAAAACGTAACATTGTTCGTAATATTTACAAGAGATATGGAGTTTTTTATCTGCTAGCATTTCATTTATTTAACGAAAATATATAATACAAGCTTACAGACCAAATTAATCCAAAAGGCTTACATCGTTAAAATACATATTACGCTATTTATAACAAAAAAATACTACAATAACTTATTAGTACAATATATTCTAAAAAATATTCTTAAATAACTGGTGGTAGGTCTCTCATATGTGAGAGATCATCTGGATAGGTACCACTACAATGTCTATTTCTCCCGTGAAACAACAGTGTAAATGCACTGTTGTGTTTCGGATTGAGGGACATTGTAGCCAGAGTAACTACTGGATATATTGAGACTTAACATCTTATGTCTCAGGATGGCGAGCGCAGTGGAATACCAAGCACTGCTTTGTAATTCAGGGTATTGTTTAGTTTTGAGGCGGTTGTTCCAAGAATGTGTCATTCACGTCACATTTTTAATACGAACGTTAGTCTCGACTCTTGCCATTAATCGCAATAAAAAATATCAGCAACATCCAGGACTCATAAAATTACCAGGCACTGAATTATGATCTAAATATTTTGTTTATTTGTTAGTTACAGTAGATACAAACCCACGTATAACCGAGTTTACTAGCGTTTCATATTTTGACAATGCTTTTGCTGCAAGCTCGCTCAATTTACATCAGTCTGGACTGTAAAGGGGTGTCGGCAAACTGTACTAATGCAGATTGTTGGTTTAAGTAAACTATTCCAGATATACCTAATTGCTTACTTTGTGCTATTGTTGTTTAGAATTTAAAATGTAATAAATGTATAGTATGTCAACAAGCATTTTATTTTCCTTAAGTACTGTCAAATAAAAGTGCTAATCTTTATCGATATTATAGTATGTTAGGTTTTATGCATTAGATAAATCAACACTGCTTTTGGAACAAGTCGATTAGATACTTCGCTTTGGACCTGAGTTAGGGTAAAATTTTTCATCATGATCATCAGTCTATGTTGTTGTTTATAGAACATATGTAGATGTCCTCCAGATACTCTCTCTCTCTCCCTCTTTACTGCTGAATATAGGCCTCCTCCATGGAACGCCACATAGACCTGTCGAAAGCGGCCTGCATCCAACGATTTCTTGCGACCATTTCCAGGTCGTCCGTCCACTTTCTGGGTGGGAATCCAAGGCTTCGCTTGCTTGTACGTGACCTCCACTCTAAAACCTTTCGGCCCCAGTGGCTATCAGTTCTACGGCCTAAGTGCCTTCAATAATTTTTCAATGTTACAAAATATTTAAAATAAAGCTTTTAAGCTTTCTCCATGGCATTTACATCCGTCAATTGTAGACTAGTACCCGGGACATTTTTATTCCATTCCATCTAAACAAACAACACTGTCATACTACCTCTCTCTTACAAAACTTTTCAAGATTATTGTCGCAGTCATTTGCCCGTCTGTTAAGTTCGGCGTCTCAAGGGCCGCGTCGGAAAGATAATACGCTGCACTCACGCTCATTTCTGCACTTACTTAGCCATACCACCCTTATTCTCGCAAGGATCATAAAACTCAATGCACTCCGCTTTGATGCTTTGCATGCAGTGTTAGACTATAAAAGGTGCTTTGAGATTAAATTTACGCGGTATTTTGTTGTAAAAGTTAATAGGTGTTTATTTAAGATTTACGACGCAAACCTGTAGAATAAGCTTATAGGTTTATTTACTTTCTGTATATGTATATCTCACTGCAGAGCATGAGCCTCCTCTACCTATTACCCCTAGTACCCCTCTATCTCGGCCTAGTGCGGTTTGGCGCACTTAACATATCATAGAAATTCTTACAAATTGCTATGGCATGCAGGTTTCCTCACGATGTTTTTCTTCGCCGTTATAGTGCGCGTTGATTGACACACAGTGACAGCCACGTCTGGCCTATTTACCAGCACGCCACAATTTATATTTTATTTAGTTTTTTTTTTAGTTATTCTAACACGAAACTTTCGTAGAGTACTTCGATCAAATATACACTAGATAATAAGTAATGACCTAACAAACGGCAAGAGAAATAAGAGCACAAATAAGCTTGTAGTATTATTTGATTTTGGTATGGTCTGAAAACATAAAAAATCTTAATTTAAATGAATAACTTTTATTATTACCTGAAGTTGATTACAATTTAAGACTTTGCTACATCTCGTATTTTAAATTGAAATGTACAAGTATAGGCAACCTTGGTCACTTTAGGCGTGTGATATTATTCCGGACCATGTATCTAGTATATATTTGATCGAAGGTAAAGTACTATGAAAGGCTTTTTACCAAAGAACAGATATTTTATCCCAAAAAAACCTCAAATTCTATATTTTCAAGCCTGAATAGACGTATTTATAGCACAATAATAATGAGCTACGGATCCAGATTTTCTAAACACCTGTATTAAAATACACCGCGGTATATAATAAAATATATACACGTTGAATACGAGTAAGTAACCAGCCTATACAATACACGACGCAGTGCTTTGTAACTTCGAGTGGAATTCATATACAATGTGAGTCAAACAATACGTGTTCCCTCCGCCTGCGTCCCGGAAATTAAAGCTACGATTCCCTCCCATTGTATTTATGGTACCTTTACTTACTGTGAGGAAAGATGGTTTGTATCTTAATCCTTTGGTAAAAATAAATATTTATTTATAAGTATTTTACTGGTAGTATGTCTCTCATATGTGAGAGTCCGCCTGGGTAGGTACCACCGTAATGTCTAACTTCCGCCAAACAGCAGTATAAACGCACTGCTGTGCTGCTCTCTTCTAGACTTTTCCTTGAAGAAATATTTACCTATAATCGAAAAAGCTTGTGCGGAGCTACTATCTACTCTTAGTAAATGTTACCTACATATACCGATAATAGATAACACCGTCAGCAGAACGATGCCTTACTTGATGTTATTACTGAAATAGTACATTTGTTTCTTCTATTCATTTGATTCACCCTAGGATTTTATGATTCCTAAATAAAAAGCTTAGAATGAAATGGTTACCATTTGGTAATAAAAATATTTTTTTTGGCATTTAACTTAGATTCAAGAAGCGGAGGCAAATCTGCCATATCCCTAGTATTTACCACTATGCTATTATCTACTATTAGAATGCAAAATCCAATTCCCCTTTATAGAACTAATTACATATATCACTCTATTAAAAAAAAGATAATGGATCGTGCCCTTAAAATTGCGATCACCACTCTTTGAAACTTTGAATTTTCTCAATGGAACTTTGAAGATACTGTTTAAGTTCTGTAAGGTTAACCAACTTGTTACAAAAACGTCTTATATTTTAATAGGAAGCATTATCGGTAATTCCGAAAAAAACTAGAACACGTATTTTTTTCTCACATATATTTTGTTCCCATTGTCGTCACTAGCTAATATTGCAATATCTAAAATAGCACAAAACGCTTCGATAATCATAGCTTCTATACCTACCAAAAACATCCGTTCTAGATACAACGAGAGACCACAAATGGAAACGTAAATTTAACAATATCCGCCAAACATTTACCGAGTGCTAGACAAATTGTATGCCGACATTGGGTGACAAATTTAATATTTCCTTTAGATGTTGCTGTCTGGCGTTGAGATGAATATTTTGTGTCGAGTGTGCTTCTAGTGGATTTATTTGGAACGTGTGGGTGACATGCGACACGTAATAGCATGGTTTCACAGCCGCCCGTAGGCTCTTACACAAATTGGGAACAAGCGTGTTGTAGATCTTACAAAATAATATGAAAGGAATTGAGATCAAACTATTTTTACGGATTTATCGCGTATTTGGTTTAATTTAGAGTAACTACTTTGCATCTTATGTCTCAGGATGGCGAGCGCAGTGGAATGTCAAGCATCATTTTGTAATTCAAGGTGTTGTTTGGTTTTGCTACTATCCATAAGCAGTCGTATCGCGTACTATCAGCTCATCTCGCTATTTAATGCAATAAAATAAAATAAAAAACACATTTTTAACTTCCCGACGTTTCGATTACTTCGCAGCTTTCTCGGTCACGGGGCGGACTGAGGTGTTAGTTTTCCGCTCTGTGCATGTTACAAAAACTACCTTCTTCAACTACTACATAATTTTAATAAAATTGTGTTTCCGATCCGATCCATCATCTAATCTGCGTAGATCGGACAGAAGTAGCTATAAGTAACTAGTATGACAAGATGAAGGAGCAAATAGAACCACTATCAATAGAAAGCATTACCCGAAGGAGTCAAAGCTGAAATGAACCTATGTTCTTCCATTCTGAAAATCCTTAATGCGTGTGGTAACATCTTTATTGTTTTATTATAAAAGGAAAAGCTATATTTCCCGGAAGCAATTAATAGAACAATAGCACACAAATTTAAGTCAAACAAATCAATAATATCAAAATGTATCCTGAATTTACAACAACTTGTTTTCCAATAAAAAAATGCTCATAATTTACATTGAGTAAAAAATGTCATTGCGCAAAACATAACCTTGAACCCAGTGCATAAGGTCTGATTGTATCGACAATCGCATCCGGCGGCACAACATTACCAATAGATTTCGGCCAAGGTGCATCGACAATGGCACAATGATGGGAAACTCCCAGTACTTAAGGCATTTCTGCGAACGTAGCGTTGAGAATTTGTCGGTGTGAGGGAAGAGAGATTGGCGAAAATTCGTAATGACCTGTATATAAGCTTGCATGTATGTTAATGACTGTATCTCCACTCTATTACATTTGAATAAAAAAATCATATTAAATTGACTATATCCAATGACTGTTACGAAATTATAGCACAATCAGTTCGTATACGGATTGGGAATTTTATAAAACTATCTGAATTATTATGAAGCAAATGAAGAGATTTATATTTTTATATCACAGGCGAATTAGGCAAAAACTCACGTTAATTTTTGTACTTACAACAGTACACCTTTACTTATAATTATTCAATTCATAATTTGATAATCCAGTCGTGTTCATACACCTTTGGGCATAGGTTTTTGATATTATAGCTACTAATTGTTTATATTTTCGGTCTTGTAGCAATTTAAATAGATCATAAAGGTTTTGAACACTTTGTGGTGTATTCACACATTCGTACAATTTTAAGTGCGTCGTTCGAACATTCGGAGCTCGTTTCGAGCCACAGACTAACCCCCCATGCGCATAACCCGTTATAAGTTTATAATTTAAACTAATAAAAAGCACAGTGGACACTAACGCGCGACCTTGCGCCGGGATAATCTTGCGTTTAGAAAGGAAGGAACGATCACTGCGTCTCACCGCTACGATTCCCAAACGAGGGCATTTTGAAAGCCAATTATAATACTGTTTTATTACTGCTGGTAGGTCTCTCATCTGTGAGAGGCCGCCTGGCTAGGTACCACCGCAATGTTTATTTCTCCCGCAAAACAGTAGTGTCAATTCACTGTTGTGTTTCGGTTTGAAGGACATGGTAGCCAGAGTAACTACTGGACATATTGAGACTTAAAATCTTATGTCTCAGGATGGCGAGTGCAGTGGAATACCAAGCATTGCTTTGTAATTCAAATCATTGTTTATTTTTGCTACTGTTCATGAGCGGTCGCATCGCTTATCATCAGGCGAACGGCATGCTCGTCTCGCCATTATTTGCAATAAAAATAAAATAAATAAAAAATGTTATTGCAATGTCTGTACTACTAATACCGTCGAATAAATAGACTTTGAATATTAGACTAAGCTGGTGAGTTTGGGAGTTAAAGGTTTTTCCCAGTGGTCGTACCCAAAGAAATATATGTCGAGGCAGAATAAAATTAGGTACATTTTTAGTTATATTTTGTGCGTGCCACTCACAGAAATATAAGTTGAGAGCAACAGTTTTATTTCTGTAGTTACATCTCTGAATTTCTCATCGTTTGCTTTTATGATCAACATTACACTATAAAAAATTCAAAATAAGCCAAATCAATACTAATTCCTATCTTTTTTAAATAGTTAGATTGACGGCTAGTCATTATTTCATTCTACAAAATAACACACGAAATTATGCTTATTTGTGCAATGCTACGTTTTATTCATTTCATTTTCTCGTTAATTTCAAATGCATAATAATAAACGTTTAATTAATTTACATGCTGCTATTCTTACCGCACTGCCTCGGTGGCGTAGTTGTACTCCGGTACGGTTACAAAGCTGAGGTCTCGGGTTCGAATCCCGGGTTGGGCAAAGTGATATTAGATTTTTCTATTCATTATCAGCCCAGAGTCAGGAATTTGTGCCCGATATGGCGATAGGCTAGCCACCTATCACATCATGGGACGGAACATACAAGGCGAAATGTGGGTGCCCTGGCACCTCTGCCTACCCCTTCTGGCAAAAAGGCGTGAGTTTATGTATGTATGTATTCTTACCGCCTTGCCTTGCCTACAAATAAGCGATGCTAAAACGCTGCACTCGCAAATAAGGCGTGAAGCAAACGAGCGACACTATTTGTAATGTGTGAAAATGTCAAAGCAATATAGAATATCATGCCACGTTTATCGTCTTAAATAAATAACCGACACTTAAAACAGCCAAAGGGACTAAAAAGCTTGAAAGAGAATTCATGAAAATAATTAATAATGACGGTGCCTTTATTCAAAATGGTGATAAGAGTTTATTCCAAATATTACTTTTACAAACTCACGCTAAAGAATAAGAATAGATCTAAGTTTATGGTTTCAAAAAATGAATTCAACACTATAATTATGAGCACAAAAAAGTTCGTTTTAAAAATATTCTATTCTTGAGGATCTACCTTGAGCTGTCTTACAATTAGCTTTGATAAAAATTACTACTTTAAGCGGTGATCTTCAAGAAATATATGGAAGTCAATGGTCTTATGGACTAAATACTGGTCAAAGTAAAGAAAGAAAGAAAGAAAGAAAGAAGAAAGAAAATTATTTATTTGTAACAAACCAAAATATTAAACAAAGATAGTGATACAAATAATGCTTGTTACAAAAACGGACCACACTCAGCATGTGCTGGTGTTACCAGCGCTGGTCTTCCGTGTGGCCGTGATGTGATGTCACGGGCGTCAAACAAACAATATGTGTTTATAACTAACTTAAGACAAATCATAATAAAAAAAAAGAGAAAAATAATAATAATACATTTTTTTTTTTTAAATTTGCTTATCCAATATCCATGTAATCCATTGAGACAACACAAGCGCAGTACAATACTTGCACCAAAATACCTCAAACTCGCGTACACGTTGGCGTTGCAATGGGTGGGCATCCAGACCATAGAGAGTAAAAATAAATAAATAAATAAATAATAATAATAATAACTGACAGACTGACATAGATGGTAGGAATCCACTGAGAGTCAATAATGAATAGTACACACTTGGCTCAGACCCGTGTGTAGTATTTTTATCCAGCTGACGGAGCTGAGTACTTAAAAGAAAGAAATAAATAATAATAATAATTGTATAATAATTCAAAGTAAAAAATAAATAAATAACTAAATAAAATTAAGTAATTTTAAAAAAATATGAAGTTAAGTGTTAATAAAAATAAATGAATATTTTTTTTTTTTTTAATCAATTAGTACAGCAACCATATAACTAGCCTTTATGTGACTTAAGTAATATTTGAAATAGATATAGATATAGTAGGAGTATTATTTAAGAAAAATACTATTTAAAAAATACTGGTGTCATGTTGTAGCTTTTCATCAGTTATTTGATGAGCAAGAATGAATTTTATTAATTGTCTCCTAAAACTATAAATATTTCGTAGGTTCCTTATTGGTGGAGGTATGTTGTTCCAACACTTAGTGGCAACATAACTAAAACTTCCTCGGAAAGCAGCAGAGCTATGACAACGCGTGGAGAGTTGCTTAGCACATCGCCGAGGCCCATAGGGTGTGTGGTTAGATGCCCAGGATAATTTGCTATGCAGATAGCCGGGTGCTTTGTGCTTCAACACTCCAAAGAGAAGACAAGCTAGGTGTAGTTTCCGTCTATGTTTCATTTTTAAAATATTATGACTATTTAGATAAGGAGTGACGTGGGCTCTTAGTGGAATGTTAAAGCAAAATCGAGCACAGGCATTTTGCACTCGCTGAATTAATTTTTGAGTTCTAGCCAACAAACGGGGACCAATGACTGTATCCATATAATTTAGTTTCGATAGTACAAGTGTTTCCACAAGCTGCAAACGCAAGTTTTCTTTTATATATGGCTTAATTTTATATAACACCCTAAGTTTGTAGAAACAGTTTTTTACTGAATTTGCAACGTGCTTTTCGAAACGCAAGTCACAGTCCATATGCAACCCTAAATTGCGAGCTTCATAGACACGCTCAATAGGCTCGCCCATTATCATGACTCTCATCGATGAGTTTATATTAGATAGCTGATGTTTGCTGCCAAATATTAAGTATTTCGTTTTGGAAGGATTCAGCAATAAACAATTCCGTGTAGACCAGTTTGCAATGTTTGAAAGATCCTCATTCAGCTTAGTTATTGCACTATCAACTTCAGCTGGACTAAATGAAATATATAATTGAATATCGTCCGCATAAATATGATATTTGCAATGCCTAATGTGTGTGATAATATCAGAAGTGTATAAAATGAATAAAATGGGTCCCAAAATAGAGCCTTGAGGTACTCCCCTAGTAATGGCTACTTTATCCGATGTAAAGGACGATCCATCATTACAACTCATCTTAACACACTGAGAACGGTTACATAAATAACTATGGAACCATTTTAAGGTTTTATTATCGAAACCATAGTAAGATAACTTAGACAGCAAAAGATATATATTAATTGAATCGAAAGCTCTAGAGAAGTCTAATAACACAAGTAGGGTGCACATTCCTCTGTCTTGGGAGCTCAATATGTTATCCGTCACATCAAGCAAAGCTGTAACCGTGCTACGTCCCTTTCTAAAACCAGATTGTGTATCTGGCAGTATGTTATTATTTTCTAGGTATTCTACTAGCTGAGAACAGATTGCTTTCTCCAAGACTTTAGACAGACACGGCAAAATGCTAATGGGTCTCAAATCCTTCATTTCCAAGGGGTTGGTAATTTTGGGTAAAGGACGCACATACGCATGTTTCCAGGCATCAGGAAATGTAGATGATGTAATTGACAGATTGATTAAGTCCTTTATAGTATCAATGGTGTGAGGAAACGTCATAATGAGCATATCCAAAGTTATGCGGTCACAGCCTTCAGCATTAGATTTCAAACTATTAATGATTTTAATTATCGTATTAAGATCAACTTCCTTTAAACAAAATATGGCGTCACTAAACTTATTGAATTCAAAAAATGTTAATTGAGAGAAATTGACTGCCGAGGGTCCGGGTATATTTAAGAAATGATTATTTATTCTATTAGCGTCATCAAAAACAATAGGTAGTTCAGTATTTCTACTTGGAAGCAATGTTTTCTTTAGGTTTTTCCATAATAATTGGGGTTTATTTATGTTATGATTTATGTGGTACTTAAAATAGGCAACTTTTTCATAGAATAATGCCTTACTAACAACTGATTTTAATGCCTTATAATAATTTTTTTTAGTAAGTAAAGAAGAATAAGCAGAAAGTTGGAAACGCACGTCGCCCAGCACTGAGGAAAGTACGATCCCCGCACAGATGACCGCGAGAAATGTTTGTGCGGCCCGCAAATATTTCTTCCGGGTCTGGGTGTTTGTTAGACCAAAAAGTCTCTCTTAGTTCTTGATACAAGCGAATTTTCCACCTTCAAAAGTCGTTTCATTGCGGTAAGCTTTATTAAAATGTAAAAGAAATTGCGTGCATAAGCGAGCGTGTTGCGCCTCTGACATTTTCGTTGGTCCGGCATTCGCTACATGCAAATACAATTGCGAGAATTTATTGGTCTGTAATTATTTCTCTTACTTGAATTATTGCTTCTTCTAAAACCTCGACACGCGATTAAATGCACATATTAATTTTCTTTTACATTGAATATTTGATAAACGAATACTGTTTTATGTTAAAGGTATGTAATGGTAATTAATAATCTGTATTTATTTTGTTGTAAATACGACCTACTTAATTTATAACCTTTAACGCTTTCTTTCATCTCATAATGTTGTATTTTAATAAATCCTCCTTAGCATATATCCTCAGAATAAAAGAACAAAGAAGATACCTGGGCTCTGCGGCTTTTGAGATTTTACGATTAGTTGGTTCATTCGCTTATTTTCAACTCGTGCTCCGTATGTTATAGTTATCTTGTAATAGCACAAACCTTCAAGCAGCCTTTTGATATGATTTTTTTTTCATCTACGTTATAAAATAATAATAAATAAATACATATTATATATATGCCAACCCGCACTAGGCCAGCGTGGTGGACTATGTGGCCTAACCGCACTCAATCGTACTGCCAATTATACAGGAGGCCCGTGCCCTGCACTGGGACGCATATGGGCTGATATAGACAGACATATAATATAATAACTGGTCACATATGTAAATAGTGCTGACTCAACACTAAGATCGGGTCTTGACTTGTGGTTATCACAAACTATGAAAGACTTTTCAGGCTCACTAACACCCAGACCCGAAAATAACGACTGTGTTTCACACAAATATTTGTCTCTGTTCGAGGATCGAACCCCAATGCTCGCGTGTCACAGCCGGTGCTTAACCAACTGCGCCATTAACGCCCGAATACTGGAACGCCATTCAAATAATAAGTTGCTCTTGCGCACGGCTCACTTAGCCAGTACATTTAATCGGGATTAACGTAGTTAAGCGCAACTTTTATTTAATTTGCGTTCCAGTATTTGGGCGTAAGACTATTAAAATACGCTTTAAGATGACCAAGGCAATTTAACTCCAAAACCAATGCAGAAAGAAATATCACAAGTAATAAACACTAACTCATAAAAACATAATCTAGTTATTACCATAAAAATATAAGTAATCCCATGAATCGAAACATGATCGGTCGTAGCGAATTTATTAACACATCAACCCTTCGTAAAATGTTATACGATGCAACACAGGAGTGGCGATAGCATCCATTGAAAATTTTGTAATGGCCATCAATTTTTACTACATAGTTAAACTCAAGGCTTTATACATTTTTGTTACAAGTACAACACTTAAAATACTTATATGAAATGCGACCCCATTTCTATTTAAAGTGGTTCTTTTACAAAGTGTGGATGTGTTACAAATGTAATCCACGGAATGAATTTCATCGTATGTATTGATTTTTAACCGACTTCAAAGAAGGAAGAAGTTCTTAATTCGACTGGATTTCTTTTAGTGGTTGTCACTTCTTAACTTTGTACTGGGTGAGTAAACACGTATAAATTTAGGTAAATTTAATTCAAATAAATATAAGGCATAAGTCTTGCATGTTTGGCACTTGGCGGCCCACCTTCAATATGTTACGTATACTCATATAATTATGATTTGTTAGCAATTCAAGTCTAAAAATAAATAAATTAAGATTGCAAGTGCATTGTATAAGTAATTGTGATTTGTTGCTTTTCAGCGACCTGTATTAGAGGCTTACCATCCAGGGGCCCTACTATATTAATCCGAAACGAAGATCGAAACTTCGGTTGATCGAATTTTATATACGATACAAATGTACCTACATATACTTATGGTTGTTATTGACTTATGGTCGTAACCATAGACTTATGGTTACTTATTCGTCCGAAGTTTTGAACTTCGTTTCGGATTAATATAGTAGGGCACCATTGCACTTTTAGCTGGCTTGACCTTCGTCGACCTTTACAATATAAATATGTCAAAGAATTAAAGCTAGGAAAAGAAGACAAACTAATTAATAGAACTATGTTTAATCTATTGCAAGGCATATTTTTGTCTTCTCGATTTATAATGAAACGCTTTAACATTGTATTTATTTTCATAATAATGAACCACATAAAATTATTCATCCATGAATGCTATTTAAAGTGTTTTGAGCACTTATTATCATAATTTATGTCATAACCGATTTAAATAAAATCAGCTTGTGAGCTTAATTACAAAATTAAAATCTCTTCGTCGAGTAATTACTTTGTGCTTCTGAATGTGATGTGAATTAACTAGTGCGTGATGTAAATGGGAATTTTATAAGTCATCTCAAAATACGGCAGACGACTTCCATGATCTACCAGACGAAAATCCAATTAGTCTTTAGAAACGAGAGGTCGAGCTCCAAACGTCCGCTCCAATATACAAGGTATATCAAGACTGCTACCGCAAAACAAATCCGGGTGGTAGTTTTAGTGACTTCAGACACAATGCAAGTAAAAATATTGCAAAAAATGCCCCTTTCATTTTAAAGACACTATGGTACGCATGGGCTTAAATTATTATTTTAGCAAAATCTATGGATTTACCACCCAGACAGGTGATATTTAAAAATTCACAAAAAACTTGTCTTGTTTCTTAGTAAAATAGCTGGATTGTGTTTATTGTATTCCTTGTTATATTAACGTAATAAATTGAAACCACAGGTTCCTAGCCACCCGAGGTAACGCTTATAGACACGAGTCTTTTTACCGCTTATCCCCCTTAGCCAAGTTACAAGCACTTCCAATATATTCTCTTTCTACAATCGTTAGCGCCTAGGCGTACGCGATAATGTTTCGCTTGCGCTAATCAAATTGTAACTTAGATAGCATTTATATTCTAATTTTAAATATTCTTGCTCCATAACCTACACTATTATTAAGTCACACACAATTTTACCACGAAACATACAATCATAGCAGGAGCAAAATCTGTATACGAAGGCGAGGCGAGGCAGTCACCCGGCGACCTTGCGCTGATGCGTCGCGTTCGAAGGTCGTAAAGGTATAGGTACCGATACTTGAGGCGCATGAGAAAATTAATATATTCCATATACGTTGAAGGAATGGTATTTAAGAATTTCAATAATAAAAAAGGTGTGTTTTGATGTGGAATATTCTTTGTGAAATTCTTTTTAAGATTCCTTTCTGTAAATTATTATCTAGTGTGAGTAGATACAATATAATTCACACTGAGCGTCGTGAATTTTTTCAACATTTCCACGTTCATATTTTTTAAAGCTTTTCTTGATTTTTATCGTTGATTGCGAGTTTTATAAACGTGAGCTCTACATGTACACACATATCCGGATAAAAACCTATGGACCATAATATTGAATTATATTGGCGTAGAAATCAAATGTTTCAGCCGCTGTGACAAAAAGTTTAGTTGCAAGTCTTAGTTCTTTGAGACACCAAATATAAGCAAAATTAATAAACATATCTAACATAACAGGTGTATTGCGTTATGTTGCCACTTGATAGTAATTCAAGTCTTGGGGCGTGAGTATTGGAGAAATTTATTTATGGACAGCTTCTGTGGCGCAGTTGGTTTGACAACAGCTCTGAAAAGTAAGGGCGCGGGTTCGATCCCCGAACCGAAACAAGTGTTCGTGTGATTCACAGGTATTAATTTGGGTCGGTGTTTTAGAGACTGAAAAGTCTCTCGTAGTTTATGATACACACGACACAAGACTCGATTTTAGTGTGGGGTCAGGACTATGTATGTGACTGTTTAGTGTTTTGCTTAATTATATTACAACACCAACGCAATGTCTATTTCTCCCGTGAAACAACACTGCTTAAATGCACTATTGTGTTTCGGATTGAAGGACATTGTAGCCAGAGCAACTACTGGACATATTGAGACTTAACATCTTATGTCTCAGGATGGCGAGCGCAGTGGAATGTTGCTACTGTTCATGAGCGGTCGTATCGCTTACCATCAGGCAAACGGCTAGCTCGTCTCGCCATTCACAGCTATAAAAAAAAAAAAAAAAAAAAAACACCAAGAATTTACATATATATTTGTGACTCACGAAATATTTTTTTCGGTGTGGATATCAAACGTGTGGTTGCTTGTCTCGCAGCCGGATTCTGAACAAACTAAGCTCCGTAAATAATAAATTTAAAGGAATATAAATCGTATAATTTATTTGTAACAAAAATGCAATATCGCAGGATTAATAAAAGCACCTCTTTTCGACCAGTCGCTATAAATATTTTTTATTACATTTAATAATGTATGAATATTGGAAATGTTGATATTAAATATATGATATTATTTGCAGATAAATATTTTGTTCATTTTATTCGCGACTTGTGACCTCAACTTTGGATTTCTTACATAGACTATAGAGTAAATGAGAGGCAATGCGTTCGATCCCCGAGCGGAAACAAATGTTTTTATTTTCTACATTCCGCATCTATTTTTTTCTGATATGGACGTTATGCGACCGTATAGTCAGAGTTTCAGATTCGCACGACAGAAAGCACTCGATAAGACTTATTTATTAACGTGAATATGGCATTTTTTTTATTACTTTTTAATTTTAGCAGGTAGATATTCCACTGTTTGTGGAAACTAAAATCGTTGGTAAAATGTATTGTTTTTTGTATTCAAGCATTGCAAAAAATGAATATTTAATTATCATTTTTTTATTATAATTTTATTGCGATGCATAGCGAGACAAGCATACCATTCGCCTGATGGTAAGCGATACGACCGCTCATGGACAGTAGCACAACCAAACAACATGAATAACAAAGCAATGCTCCACTGCGCTCGCCATCCTGAGACATGAGGTGCTAAGTCTTATTATATCCATTAGTTGGCTAAAATGTCCTCCAAACACAACACTGCATTTACACTGCTGATTGGTGGGAAGAATATACATTGCGGTGGTACCTATCCAGGCAACTTCTCAAATGTGAGAAACCTACCACCAGTTTTACTAATTATTCGCTTTATTTCGTCGATTCGAGAATTATACACATATATGTATATGGAGACTGTCCCGCCCTCACACCCCCCACTGCAACTCCTGTAAGCCAGGATCAACAGTGGCACGCAATGTAATGACACCGAGCATTGAAGCTCGGCGAGTCTCCGGGAATGTCTAACTTGTCTTTAGCCCGCAACGAAATCAATCAGAAAGTTAAATTAATAGGAGGAGTTGGAAATAAATTATTGTCCACTTCCCTCCGAGTAAAGCGGGTGACAAAAGAATGAAATAAAGAGGTAAATAACCTCGCAAAAAGACGTTTACAGCCGGAGAAGCCAGCTGTAAAGCACGACGGATCAACATATATGTATATATATTATGTAAATTCGGTGCGGAACCCGTAACGTGTTTTTTTACTTCTACTCGTCTGGGACACATAATTTAAATCTACATGGGATCCGACGACAGCTTAGTGCTTACCATAGGCCAGTGACCCAAACTTGTCACCACGCTACCAGGTTGTCGAACCTTGCAATTCATTAACCTATGGAAAAGTTTATATTAATTTCTATGTTTATTTATTTATTTTCTTTAAATAAGTAAATTCGAATGCTACAGAAAAACATAGAAATGTATATAAAATAAATAAATAAATTTGAATGCTACAGTAAAACATGGAAATTAATATAAACTTTTCCATAGGGTAATGAATTGTATGCTTACAGCATTCGAATTTAATTATAGTTAGTTCAGATATGTTGAGCTATTGTTTGATTTACTTATAATTTTAAGTCTTACATGTCACTTCCACTATTAGGTCTTCTGAATGGGGATTTGACTCAATTTTTCTCGAAACTGGAATCAAACTCCCGACTTCTAACTTTGCAGTGTGCTTATCATACATTGAGTTACGTAATCTGTTAATTAATTATTAACACCTGCTTGCGAGCCTACTTGTTCATATTTGTTTATTTACTTATCACGTCAAATATGGTAAGTGTTAAACTCATCGCCTCAATAATGCCTCAAATCGCCTCAATTTATAGTATATGTATATTTATCTATGTATGTATATATATATCTGTAGAAATATATATATAATTATAATGTATGTAATGTATGTATGTATATAATTATGTATCATATATTTTGTAAATACCAATTATAAATAATTCGTCTATTATTATTTTATTGGAGCTTGTATCCTTTTTTTCTAGACTGCCCTCTCATCTTTTCCTTTTTCTTACTATCCATCCAAAGGTTGTCTGTAAGAAATCGCCTAGAGCGATAAGACCGCCATCTGTACTTTTTTTTCTTTTGTAATATATTTAAGTGTTTATCCTTTTTTGTGCAGTTAAGAATAAATAAATAAATAAATAAATAAATGGCATTGAGACAATGTTACTGTGTAAATTATTTTAAATGTTATATTATAGTCAAAAAGGTCCTAATTATATTAATCTGCTTGACCTATGAAGCGACGGACATATGTTTATCTAAGTACTTCAAATACTTGCGCCCTGTGGTATGGGGGCGCTTCAAGAATCCCGCCACGGTATCCCCTGCCTGTCGTAGGAGGCGACTAATGGGGAACTGAAGGTCGCGGGCGCGCAGTGGGGGGCTGTTGTTGCGCCTATTGTACTCACGTACAATGCGACCTCGAGATGTTCGGCAGCAGGAGGAGGAGGAAGCAATTGCCTGTTGCCGGGAAATGAGAAGGCTTCCTAGCCTCCAACATACTTATGGTACGTGCCGCAAATTGAGCGGCATTGTGCAGGGATGGTCCCGGTAGAAGCTGGAGCGCTCTTGCTTCGGGTTCCCGGGGCGTTCTAATTGCGCTGAAGAGGCAGTGTTGTAAAAAAGCTCGAGTCGGCGCTTAAACGCTCGAGTCGACGCTCAAGCAGATTGCTCGTGCTCGAGTCGGGACTCGACTAAAGCGCTCGACGCTCGAGCAGTGGCTTGAGCGCTCGGCTCGAGCTTGAGAGCGCGCTTAGATTACATAGTTAGAGAAACTGTAAAAAAGATCTGTATCTGTATCAGCCCATATACGTCCCACTACAAGGCACGGGCCTACTCTACAATCGAGAGTTCGATTGAGAGTGTTTAGGCCATATAGTCCACCACACTAGCCTAGTGCAGGTTGGCGGACTTACATACCATAGAATTTTTTATAAATCGCTATGGTATGCAGGTTTCCTCATGATGTTTTCCTTCACCGTTTTAGTGCATGGTGATTGACTATCAATACACACATGACTCCGAAGTCAGAGGTGTGCCCTGGGATTCGAACCCGCGACCACCGTAAAAAAGATAGTATAATTGAAATAAGACAATTTCAATTTTATTTTTAATGATATTTATATCATAATAGTAGAAAAATACTTATTTATTATTAGTATACAATATGCCATATGATCTACGCCATAAGGCCCAAATTACATTACAAGTGTGGTTTAGCTTTTTGTTTGTTTTTGGTTTTTGTGTTTTACTGGTGGTAAGTCTCTAATATGTGAGAGGCTGTCTTGGTGGGTACCACCGCAATGTCTATTTCTCCCGTCAAACAGCAGTTTAAATGCACTGTTGTGATTCGGATTGAAGGACATTGTAGTCAGAGTAACTACTGGACATATTGAGACTTAACATCTTGTGTCTCAGGATGACGAGCGCAGTGGAATGCCAAGCATTGCTTTGTAAATCAAGGTGTTGTTTGGTTTTGCTACTGTTGATGAGCGGTCGCATCGCTTACCATCAGGCGAACGGCGTGCTCGTCTCGCCATTCAATGCAAGAAAAAAAATAGCTGAAGTTTCTGTACAATTCCTGACTACCTATTGATTTTTCTTAGCAACTAAGTTAAATTAAATACCTACCTAAAATCATCACACACTTTTGCAACACTATAATTTTTTTAACCATGAGAAAAGTCACATGCTGGCCTGTATATTTTCGTTACTAAGTCTGTTCCTTCTTTTAGTTATGACTAGCTGAGCCCGCGACTTCGTCCGCGTGAAGTTTAACACAAATTAGTTCTTTTAGTTATTTTTTAAATAAATGAAATTTTCTACTACAAATGTAGCCTAAGTTACTCCTTATTATATCAGCTACCTGACAAAAAAAGTCCCGTCAAAATCGGTCCAGCCATTTCAGAGATTAGCCGGAACAAACAGACAGACGGACAGACAGACATACAAAAAAGTCTAAGGTCATTTTCGTTATAGGTATCGTGTATATAACGATATGTACTTGGACATTTTTATTTATTTTCACTTTACAAACAGACACTTCAATTTTATTTATATGTATAGATAAGGCCAGCTTATACGACCAAAGTCAAAAGATAAGTAATACTCACCGTACCTACCGCCCCCCACAACTCCTAACATTTTATTTATCACAACTTTTTCATCTATCCGTATTTAAAAACTACAACGCTTGAACGCTCGAGCGCATAACTCGAGCATGAAAGTCTAAACTCTCAACGCTCGCAAGCCTTAAACGCTCAAGCGTTTAACGCTCGAGTCTAAAACGCTCCCAAGCGTCGACTCAGCGCTCGACGCTCGACTCTCAGCGCTCATTTTTACAACACTATGAAGAGGGCAACGCGGGGTTTTGGTTGGTATGCCTATCGGTGAACCCAACATAATCGCTCCACCCTCCCCCAAGGTGGGGCGTTAGCGGTAATCCGGTTTCCCCGCGTCAACAAAAAAAAGTACTTCAAATACTTGGTTCTAAATGCAGTTACACTAAAACTGGAAGTTTGTTTTTTTATTTTTATTATTGCAGTTTATGGTGAGACGAACATGCCGTTCGAATGATGGTAAGCAATACGACCGCTAAGGAATAATTGTATAACCAAACAACACCTTGAATTACAAAGCAATGCTTGGGGTTCCACTGCGCTCGCCATCCGGCGACATAAGATGTTAAGTCTCAATATGTCCAGGAATGACTCTGGCCAAAATGTTCTTCAAACCGAAACAAAACAGTGCATTTACACTGCTGTTCGGCGGGAGATATTGCGGTAATACCTACCTAGGCGGCCTCTCACACATGAGAGACATACCACCAGTTGATTGTTCTAGCATATTCAGGACATACCGAGGTATATCATTGCTGATGGCAAGCATCGCCGGGTACATTAAATGGTAGAAATCTGACTAACTTTAACTATCCCTAAGGTACGAGTTCTTACCCGGATTTATACGGGGTCCGCTTAACAACATCTCTGGCTTTAGGTATAAATCTAAAGGGGCTAATTGGGAATTGTTTAGATCTGTTTTCGCGCGTCATACCGGAGATTTCACTCGCAATGATCTCTCAGCTGAAAGCTGTGCTGAAATAATGTCTGATACCTTTACATACTGCGCGGATTTAACCATTGGTCGCAGTTCTATAACCAATACCCGCAGATGTGACTGGTGGAATAGTAAATTACTCCACCTTCGACAAAGATTTCGAAGAGCGCGTAGGCGGTTTAATAGGCTTAAAAAACGAATTGTTCCTGAAGACATACTCACGAGTGCTTTCATCACACTTAAAGTGGCCAGGTCTCACTATAGGGCCGCGGTAACAAAAGCTAAAGGTAACTTGCTGCGTAAAATAGTAGAACGCCTCGAGAGAGAGGGTCCCTGGTCCCCTCTTTACCACGAATTCAAAGCAAATAGGTCAATTAATTTGGCCTACATAGAAAACATTAAAGTAAATAACACCTATACTACTGGTATCGAGGAGACCACGGAAACTCTTTTGAATTCTCTTATACCTGACGATTGTGTAGATAATGACTCCGAATACCAAACACAAATAAGACTCTGGGCCTCGGAGCTACCTTCTTCCCCAAAATCAGATCATCCATCTCTTAACGAATTCCTTAACATAGTAAACTCGTTGCCAATTAACAAAGCGTCGGGGGAAGATAAAATATCGAATAAAATGATAAAGGAAGCGTGTAAGTCGTCGGGTGACACTATACTGAAAGTTTTTAATCGGTGTATTGATGAGGGCATTTTTCCCCGGGTTTGGCGTTGCGGTTTCATTCGTGTTATACCTAAAAGTGGTAATAAGCCCCCTGAAGACCCTAAGTCATATCGCCCAATTACATTATTACCATCTTTGGGTAAAGTACTTGAAAGGCTTATTGTCCCTCGTCTGTTACCGGGTGGTCCAAAATTTCATGACCTACAGTTCGGTTTTACCAAAGGTAAATCTACTGTGGACGCGGCTTTATCGGTTAGAAGAACTGTCGTCAACTCGGATTATAAGTACGTATTGGGAATTTTCTTGGACATCTCCGGCGCGTTTGATAATGCCTGGTGGCCAATATTACTATTGAAGTTAAAGATCCGAGGTTGCCCTAGGAATATATATTCTATGATATATTCCTATTTCTGTTATGGGTCAACCAAATTACAACTTGGCCACCATGCCGTATCGAAGGCGCTGAGTATGGGCTGTCCTCAAGGCTCGGTTATCGGTCCATATCTATGGAATTTGGGGTTCGACGATATTTTCTCAATTCCTTTTCCGCCGGGTTGTTCTTTAACTGGATACGCAGATGACGGACTCCTACTTATACAATCCAATAGTAGAGCCGGGCTCGAGAGTTCGGCTGACACGAGTCTGCGTTTAATTTTGAACTGGGGTGAACGAAATCGACTAACATTCGCACCTCAAAAAACTTTTCAATTGTTGTTAAAAGGGATTTTAAAAACACCCCCGCGTATTAAATTTAACAATGTACCAGTTAAAAGAAAGGAATCAGTTTGTTACCTCGGATTAATTTTAGAGAGAAATTTCTCATTTATTGAACACATTAGAACCGTCGGAGAAAAATCAAAAAATAACTTCTATGCTTTAACGAGAATATCAAGGGCAACGTGGGGATTATCATTTAATACTTTGAAAGTTATCTATGGAGCAACTTATTTGGGTTGTATCTGTTACGGTTCTCCAGTTTGGGCCGATAGATCTACTGTTGGCGCTGTTCGTAGGAAGTTGCTCCAGAGTCAACGCCTGGCCTTGATATTCTTGTGTAAGGCTTACAGAACCGTTAGTACAGAGGCTTTGCCGGTTCTCGCGGGTGTGCTTCCGGTCGATCTGGAGGTGCAAAGACGCGCCGCATTATATTATTCAAATAGAGAGACAATAGACACTAACTTTATTGCATCCCGAGACTTTTTAAAGATTAGCAGATTATTTAAGCCATATTCTGCCGCGTACACTGAATTAATTGACGAATGGCAGAACCGGTGGGATATTTCCTCAAAGGGGCGTCACTTATATCAATACTTTCCGTCCGTTCGCGATCGCTTAAAAAAATCGTGGCTAGAAATTGATCACTGTGTATCACAGTTCCTAACAGGACATGGTAACTTTAAGAGCAAACTATTCACTTTTAGGCTGGTTGAATCGCCTGCGTGTCAATGCTCTACACCTGACTGTGAGTACGAACAAACTGCACATCATATACTTTGGGAGTGTGATCGCTGGTCCGATGAACGCGGAATAATGTTGAACAATATGCAAATAACATCTGGTGTTGCATACTATACGGACCTCGTAGAATCTAGGAGGAACTTCCGTGCTTTCCGGCGCTTTTGCCATACCTATTATTGGACCCAGATTTAGCAGCTCAAACTATAGGACCCATGTAGTTTGTTTATCCCGTGGTGCTTAATACATCTGGCTTCTCCAGTTGTATGTCTTTATATAAGAGGATACATACCTCTCGACTCAATATTTTTTGTCACCCGCTTTGCTGCGGAGGGAAGTGGACAACTATTTGTTTCCAACTCCTCCTTTTGTTTTTCTTTCTGATTAATTTCGTTGCGGGTTAAAGACAAGCTAGTGTCCCCGAGAGACTCGCCGAGCTCCGGAGCTCGGTGTCAAATCTTTGTGTGCCGCTGTTGATCCTGGCTGACAGGAGTTGCAGTGGCGGGTGTGAGGGCGGGAAAGTCTCTCATATCCCTAAGGTAGATAGGGTTCCCAGAAGATTTTCTCATTTTAGCATGCCGAATGAATCATTTGACATTAATCAACATTGTCATTTATTTCATTTATTTAGTATATTCGCGCATAGAAGTCTCTGTATTAAACCGAAATATACAGACGAGCATGGCAAAACTATATATTTCTTATTGTCCACGGAATCCTAAAACAAATAAACTATATCTTAAAAATCACAATTCAACACAAAAAATAGAAGAATATAGCATAATCAAACATATTACACAACTCAGTTTACCATCCATGATTGTTCGTAAATAGTCTTAGAAATGTGATGATTCTGCCACATTTCTCTACCGATTCGTGATGTCGAAGTTAGCGGCAGCGTGCAACGTTTAAATAAAGCTTTATTGCTGAAAAGGAAAGTTATCGTAACAAACTCCAAGTAAAAGTTGTGCGACCGGCGCCGGGTTCAACATTAACATTACTGACGCGAGATATTTAAAGACTGCGGCAAACACTTCCTTCCTTCCCGTCGCTTTTCATTTTAAAATGTTCTGGATAGGGAATTTTCACACACAATATGTAAACTTTAGTTGCTATACATTATATAGCTATAGATACTAGATCTAATAGTGCTTAATGTTAATAATAATAAATAAATAAATAACATCCAATAGTCAGATTTAAACAGTGAAGCAAAACATCGTGAGAAAACCTGCATACCATAGCGATTTATAAGAATTTTTATGTTATGTAAGTCCACCAAACCGCATTAGGCTAGCGTGGTGGACTATATGGCCTAACCACTCTCAATCGTACTCTCTGTTGTAGAGTAGGCCCGTTCCCTGCAGTGGGACGTAAATGGGCTGATACATATACAACAGTCACATATATTGTCCTCACCAAGATCAAGTCTTGTCTCGTGGGTACAAGGAACTAAGAAAAACTTTTTATTCTCACCAAAACATTGACCCGGAAGAAATATTTGTGGGTCGCACATTCATTTCTCTCGGTGCGAGGTTCCAATCCGCGGCTTCTCGGTGTACAGCCGGCGTCTAATGGACTGCGACACGGAGGCTGTCAAATGTAGCAAGATAGTTTTAAGGATCTGATTATAGTAGCAGAAAGTTGCTGGATGCAGGCCGCTTCCAACAAGTCGATGTGGAGATCCTTGGGGGAGGCCTGATTTCAGTAGTGGACTTTCTGTGGCTGAAGAGAGAAAGGATAGAACTTGAAGAACAGAAAGGCCAAAACCGCCAACAGCTCATATAATTAGAAATGCACACATATGCTCGAAAGAGAAGGCAGAATAGGTAAGAAGTGCCACCTATATCATCGATTGTGTGGGAAGCTTCTGCTTGCCCAAATACATGGCGGAAATTAGTCAGAGATAATTGATAATTATGATAATGAGATATTTCAAACTAATTGGAGTGATCTGATGATTGAATCCTGTATAAATATTGAGAAATGATAAAGCTATTAAACAACCACAAATCTTTAGAATTGCAGATGCATTAACGTTTGACTATTTCTTCTTTTTTAACTTCGATAGGTAAAATTATTGGAAAATTATAAACTCAATCCGAATCTATATTGTTACTACAATAAATAAATTTCATTATTCCTCCAATCATACAAAAGACACCTGTTTTAGAAATAAGCTTACATGATTCGCCAATCTTTGTAATATCGAAAGTTTTCTTTTGTTTTTAGTCTTTTACAGCCGCTGCCAATAAACAATCCCAATCCAAAATTTGCCGTTTTAGATTGACAGCTCAATCTTTTTTCTGATACTATATTGCCAATAATCAATCTCAGTAGTGAAAAAACTATGGCAACATGACAGGAGACCAATCAAAAAGTAGAAAACAATCCAGATTGACTTCAATTTAATTTTTTCGATTGATTATTGGCATCGGCCGTTAGTCCCATTAAGTAAAAAATCTGCATTCCTAAAGTATTTCACATAGCCGAAAATATTTCCGAAAAATTTCATTGTTATCGTCCCAAATTTATTTGACATTATTACTGCTTATAAAAAAGGGAGACGCATCCAGTACGCACTGGGCATAACAATACCACATTCAAATGGGACGCAAAGTTCAATGCACACGACAAGTGACGTTATACACCTGCCAACTTAAGAAGGTGTAGTGTCCCCTTGCCGGTAAATAGAACCAGCTGTATTCTTAATGTGGTTATTGGTAGCGAAACAAGAGTGGTGAGGTGAGAGACGCCACATTCACCTGCTCAGGCGACGATTCCGCAGTCGTACGAAGCGAACCGAGCACAACGCTTCCATTTTCAAACGCGTTTCAAATTTCGAATCTTTTATTTTTTTCGTGTGTTACCAGCACCGGCGACTGATTTATTTCTGTGAGTTTTTATTTATTTTTATTTTTCTACTGGCCAGGATCGGATTTTTTTTATTTCTCGTAAGTAAGGCCTTACTTTGTATGTAAGAGGGAAAATCAATATATGCTTACTATAAATAGTTTGACACTATATTTTCCTTTTGGGTTTATGGAACTTGCTGGAATGTAGCAAGGAGGCCGGTTAGGATCGAGTCTTTTTCTAAAAAGGCTCTATTGCGATATAACCGCATAATATAGGATTATGTCATACGAAGCTCGGGCATATAGATAGTGAAAGTGGCAAGTGTGAGATGTACTTAACGGAGATGAAAATGAAGATACGATAATGTGGCCAATTCGTTTCCTTATTACTTGACCTGTAGTTACGTATCGTACTAAAAGATCCAGTAATTTTCAAATTAACGTAAAGCTTGTTATTTATGAGTCTGGCGGATATTGCCTAGACTGGAAATATCTTGTTCCATTTTATGGTATAAATTAAAAACAAGACTATATCTGTTGCATTTTGTTGAATAACATCTGTAAATGTGTAGTACCAGTTTATAACAAGAATAAAGTAAATAAAAAAAATAGCAAATCTAAAAATAGCCCTCCCACGTTTTATTAAATTCCTACCGGTCGAACCCAGCTCATAGGCAGATATAATTTTTTTTAAATTATTCTACGCATATATTCATCAGCGACAAATATTTTTGAAATCGGTCCAATAGTTTCAGAGCCTATTCAATGCAAACAAACAATCAAATATCTTTATGTTGTTTATAAAATCAGAATTTACGCTCTGAGCATCTCAGATGCAATATCAAAATCAACTTTCCAATAAACTGGCAACGATCGCCATTAGCCATCTGTGCTATTTTAAATGCCTACGAAGTACCGAGTCCCACCGATGTAAATGCCAGCGACTTGATCCAAATAACACGCATAATCACCTCTTAATCAATACCTAATGATCTATTTAAATACTAAAGTATGATTATGTTTTTGATCGCAATTCTCGGATTATTTTGTTTGGTTACGTTTGTTTTATGGTTTGGTTGTAAAATATGTTATATAACTTTTGATATGTATAAATTATAAAAGTGATACACAATTTATAGATGAACACACACAAACACACAAAATATCGTTCATTTTTAATAAGGCTAGTTATAATTCTTAATTTGAAATATGTTGCTACTCTTAATTTGTTTTAAATAACACTGCTAAAAATTTTCTATGAAAATAATAATGAAATGTTTTTCTATGAAAATTTGATATAAAATATATGATATAAAATATAATTTTCTAAATAAATACATGTTCAGACGCACATATGTTCAGAAATAGAGGTAAAAACATTTATGAAGCCAACAAATCACGCGAAAATATCTGCAAATGTTGCGGTTCATGGAAACATCGCAAAAACAAACAGGATGTACCGTTATAATACATAGAACAAAAACTAGACCAAACGAGCAATAAAAAGATGCATATCAAACATAAACTTCAAAAGAAACGAACCTGCTTGGACATCTCAAATCTGATAATACCGTTAAGGATTTTTGACTTGACATTTCATATACACATAGATATGTATATCGCTTTTTGGGAAATTCTTAGAAAGAATGTATATAAGTTCAAAGATGACCGATACTTTAGCTGGGTGAAGAGCGGATGGCGATCAATAATATTCGAAGTTACTTGCGTATACCGAATTGACTTTAGATTCGCAAATTCTTTTATATGCCGCATCATCAAGCTGTGAAATTGTTTGCCGTCACGCGTGTTCCCTCCTTCCTATGATCCCGGGTCTTTCCGCCGTAGTGTAAAAATGGTAAAAAAATCTTAAGCAGTATCGGTATCGGGATTAGCGATATTTTTACCGATACTTTAAATACGCATTCTCCTTTCTTAAAATAAAAAGTCTTCAACTTACTATACGTAATTCGCACAAAAATTCTGAGAACTAACTGTGTACAACAAAATCAACTTCTACATTGCTAATAGCCTCTACGCCTTGATGCGTGTCTATTCCACTAATGTATCCAGCCTTTATTCTTACGAGTTCCGCGCTCTTCTTTAGTCTATTCCATTACCAGCAAAATAGCCCTTTAAGAACCTGAAAACATAAAAACACCAATGAAACTGCAATTCGCTCTTTATAAATCTTGGAGCCGACAATGGCGTGTTCCCACAGTTCCATCGTTTAATGCCTTTTTATTTCTCCCATTCCTATCCGTGTCGCGGAAATTATCAGGAAAATTGTAATTGTTCTAGTGTTTTTAGTAGTTTCTTTCGTAGTTTTGTTGTTACATTTTTCATTTGAAAGAATCTATTGTTTATTTGCTGTAGCTATATGTTAAATTCGTTGTAATGAGAAAGCTTCAGGATGTTGTTTTTCTTCACAATCGTAACATTCCTAAACAATGTCATTAGGTATTTTATTTGAAGTCTTAAAAGTTGGTGATCACTTTGAATTGATATTTAATAGGAACAATAAAATATTTTATAAGTGGTAGGTCTCATATATGAGAGCACGTACCGCCATAATGTCTACTTCTCCCGCCAAACAGCAGTTTAAATGCACTGTTGTGTTCCAGTTTGAAGGACATTGGACTATTCGATATATTGACGAATACAGAGGAATGCCAATCTTTGCTTTATAAATCATGGTGTTGTTTGATTTTGCCACTGTCTATGAGCGGTTGTATGGCTTACCAACTAGCGAATAGCATGATCGTCTCGCCTTTCATTACAATAAAAAAAAAAACAAATACCATTAACCGAACATTTTACCATTGATATTCAAACCCAAATTACATTACCAATTAACTGACATCTCATTATAATATAACCAAGTTCACAAATTATTATTTTTCAACTGAGTACTTATAATCCATCCAGGGGCACCGGCTACTATTTTTAATTTTAGTGAGTTTTATTTTGAAATAATTTTGAAAGACACAAAACATTCTTTATATGAGTTCAATTTATTTAATCTTTCATCAAAGGTGTTTTGGGTACCTAATTTAAAGGTGCGTTAATGATCGCAGACCTTCGCATGTACCGATTTGATTACTTTTTAAGCCTGATCTTTATTACCATCAAACACCAAAAGCCAAGTACCGACATCTAAAAATAAATGTCAGACAGTAAAACCTGTATTTAAAATTAATAGATCTCGCAATGTCATTACATTAAAGACATAAATCACGTTTCACGACAAAATACACATTTTAAGTTCTTTAACCTTAAGTTAGAGAGCAATGAACGAGAATTAAAAGATACTTATACAAAAACACATAAATTAACTACACATAAATGCAAATTCAATTTATAATAGACAAAACTGTACATCTAGCTAAAATACTTAAGCGAATTTATAGTTTCTCAGAATATCTTGAACTTAATGGTTGTAAATGACCTCTGCCTTAGATTAAGTCCGACGAAGCTTAGTGCGTCATAAATTACAATCAATTACCTTCATTTGTCATATTGAAACTATTATTAATTTCTCCTAGTAAATAGTAATTCGTTCTTGTATTACGGTGATAGGTAGCTTAATTAACTTGTTAAAAGTTGAGGCAAAAGAAATGCAACATGCCTAAACCATTTTTCATAGATATATCATTACAAAATCTATCATATTTTCAGACTGTAAAAGTAGTATCCAGGCTCTTTTAACTAATCCTTTTAACAAAAACTGTATATCTCCAATTATACTACAAATAAAACATCAAATTAAATTATGTAATGAGGAACACCTTCAAATTACAATCGTCTGGATACCTAGCCATAGAGGCATAACTGGTAATGAGTATGTAGATCAATTAGCTAAATATGCTGTTAACTATGGTAATGAGGATTGTTTTTCTGTTTATTCACATGACTTGGTTCCCCTAGCAAAAAAACACTTGGAGACAGCATGGAATGCAAATTGGAGCCATTCAAGTAATTTTAAAGGTGCTCATCTCTTCAATATACAATCAGAAATTTCTATGAGACCATGGTTCTCCAAATTTCATCTCAGCAAGCATATTTCAGCCACCATCTCTCGATTAAGAATTGGTCATTGTTCAGCGCCGGTACATCTAGCAAAGTTGCACGTGAGGGATTCTTCTTTGTGTGAGTGTGGTCTTGGTGAAGGATCCGTGAGTCATATTGTTTTCGACTGTACCCGTTATTCATCTCCTTCGTTATATGACGTGCTAATTAAAAATAAAGCTCCTCTTCCTAGTAATATTGCAACCATCCTCAGCCTGAAAAACAAACCCAGCCTAAAAGCACTAATTTCATTTTTAATAATACATAATATAAAATTATAATTACGCTTAGGTACTAACCTGCATGTTTATTTCTATTTATTATCATCACAATTGTCATCAGTATCGGTAACGTCATTTTGCGTCAATTTCACAGTCGTTATCAACTAACAATGCTTTTGATAACGTTTTGATACCATTTAAAATTATATTATTTTATGATTAAAATCTTAAATGTTTTATTTTTTCAAAAATGACATGAATGCGTCACTTGACACTGGCAGTAATAGTCTAACGGCCGATGCCAATAATCAATCGAAAAAAATTATACTCGGAAATCGAATCCGAGATCAAAAATGTAAACAAATCAATGTCATTGTAAAAGTGACATTTCAGGGTTATGAAACATTTTCTCAAAAACATATTGCGTATAGTTTGATTAGTGAATAGATTCAAATGTTGTGAGTACTATGTTTTATTTATTTATATTTATATTTGAATTTTGAACATTTTTATTGTTTTATTATGCCTGTCGACGTGACCCTTGACTTGGGCCAAACAATTTCTAATGGGTTTAACTCACAGTGATTTTCAAAGACCATAGTGCGTTCGGCTAGGAACACGAGCGCCAGAAATCTTAGGAACAAAATAGAACTAAAACTTAATAGAAAACGTGAAACCAGCATCACGGCGACGTAACTTTATCATATGATGCACATTCATCAAGTTAAGCAACTAAATGAACTAAAGGGAGGTGTCGCGGGCGTCAAAGCGACGTATTTGTAGTTAAGGAGACGAAATTTAAAAAAAGTTTTATTTCAGTAGCCTAAGGTTACGAATTTCTGCATAATACCTGTAGCATAAAATATTTTCGTACCATTTTTTTCACATACTTAAAAAAGAAGTTGAAATTGTAGTTTATGTAAATATTATACCAAATAATTTTTATTTGGTTTTGTTTTATACTTATTTAACGAATGAGAATAATTCCAACCTGTTTTTTTAACGGTTGTGAACAATCTACCATGACAAATTATTTTATTGTAGTGGTAACACTTTTGTTTACATTTTTGATCTCGGATTCGATTTCCGAGTATAGATTGAAGTCAATCTGTTTTGTTGTCAATTGTTTTCTACTTTTCGATTGGTCTCCTGTCATGTTGCCATAGTTTATTCACTACTGAGGTTGATTATTGGCAATATAGTATCAGAAAAACGATTGAGCTGTCAATCTAAAACGGCAAATTTTGGATTGGGTTTGTTTATTGGCAGCGGCTGTTAGAGAACTAGTTGCCAATAAAAAAAAAAAAAAGATATATCATTGATATAACTTTTTTTTAAATTATGAAAACAAAACAGTTACACAATACATACTCTCTATTACATATATAAATTAGAAAGTATTACTTAATGTATAACCCACGCCGTTATCCCCAATTTAACTATTAAAAGTAGTTTATACAGCACAAAGTCGATACAATTAAATAAACAAGTAAATGTAGATTGAAGTGAGTCAACATAATTCTTTAGTAGTCATAATTCTTTATTAACATTACAAATATTTACCATAATTATTCATAATAGCATCGATTTTGACAGCCAATAATGTTTATGCGTTAACTAAATGACTAAATACACCCGCTATTTACACATAAAATTATTTGTGTGATACATGCGTATTTTTTTCGTGTCGTGAGTATTTGTGAAACCGAAAAGTCTCTCGTAGTTTCTGATACCCACAACACAATATTCGATGTTAGTGTGGATTCAGGACTACGTATGAAGCCATTACGTATTTATTTATTTATTTTATGAACTAACTATTCTATCTTGATCATCTACATGTCAGGAAAAGCGATAGTTACACAATGTAAAACCATAAAGCATGTCGCTTACACAATTCTGAAACTCTTCTTCCTAGCAATCTCCGTATAACAAATAAGATTTTATCGCACCACTCAAGAGAATGCAATAAACGCATGAAACTCTTGCTTCATACATCTTACGTCGGACATTTGTATTAATGATCTCTTTAAATTTAATATTTACTGCTGTTAAATATAGTGAGGTCCACCATACTCGATTACTCCGCATTTTAACGTTGAAGGAAACGTCGTGAGGAAATCTGAATATCGTAGAGATTATCAATAATCAAGTCTCTATGGTATGTGAATTATACTAACCTGCAATAGGCCAGCGTGGTATACTATGGCCTAATCTGTCTCAAAGGACAATTTCACTATGATAAATTTATTTATTATTATTAAATTAGCTTGTAAAAAGGGGCAAATAATAGTATTTAAATTAAGGAGTGGGAGTGTAACGGGGACATCTTACCACCTTTTTCACTCGCTCACACTGTAATGCATGTTAAACCTAGTGACGTCACTGTTTTGTTTTGCATCAGTTTTCTTTTATTCCCACTACAAGATTTGAAACGTTTTTTACTTTCATTCTGAATGCATTTACAAAGTTATTACTATCAAAAGGACAAGCCATTATATCCTTATTTATGTATTGTTTATGTAGATAAATTATGAAATAACACACATGAAAATATTCAAGAACATCTCAATACTCTCATAAAAGCATAAAAGCTCAATAGTAAAACTCCAACGACATCTCTCCATGTATTTTATTAAAATATCCTTTAATTCACCGTTAAATAAATATAGATGATACAAAATAAATAAAAACAGTGAAATAATGCCGGTAATTCAATCTGTAGAGGTCGACTGCGTAACAACTGCGGGAAAAACGAGAAAGAAATCGCAAGGTGCGGTTAGGGTCAAACATGTGACAAATTATATAACACGTCGCAGATACTGGTTACCTCTTTAATTCATTTTTTTGTCGCCCGCTTTGCACAGAGGGAATTGGACATTAATTTATTTCCAACTCCTCCCATTAATTCAACTTTCTGATTGATTTCGTTGCGGGTTAAAGACAAGTTAGACATTCCCGGAAACTCGCCTAGCTTACTCGGTGTCATTACAATGCGTGCTACTGTCGATCCTGGCTTACAAGAGTTACTACAGCTTAGCGGACAGCTGTATTAAATAAATAAAACACCCAACAGTTACATACATAGTCCTGACCCCACACTAAGATCGAGTCTTGTGTCGTGGGTATCACCATTAAAACAAGCGATAATATTTAAAAATCAAATTATTAAAAAAAATACTTAAACCAACAGAAGCATGCTCACATTGTACACACTATTTCATTTCCCAAGCATCACCCATCCTTAGTAGTAATGGGAATTATTGCTATTTCTAAATAACATCACCACCTTGTTATTTTTGACGGCTTAGCATGTTATATATTTCTGCTACTGCTAGTTGCCCCCCACTGAATTTACAAACAAAAAACTGACCATAAATTATATGTATTTTTCACATCTTAAATTAGACACACAAAATTGATTGTTCAGCTTCTTCATTAAATGGGTTCTTAAAAACACTCACTCCTACATTGATTACACGAGATCATATATAAATATTAACCGATCGACTGAATCGCAAACGCAAATAGCAATATTTCGCTTATTTAAATAACTTGTGAAATGTTATTATCGACTTCACTTGATATTTGTGAACACTAGTCCTGAGTATCTGATTTTATTTCAAACCCAATGAACATATAGAGTATATTAAACCTTGGCTCTTTGTTCGCGTATCCTCGCATTGTGGCCAGCCTTCGAGCCTTAAGGCCGGCCTCGGAAACTTGTTGTCACCTTCGCACACCGCTACGTGACACCCAACGCACAAAAGAAAACCGGGCATTGAATAAATATAAAATGCTTAAATTGTATTTTTTTTTAAGGACAATGGCAAAACCCGTACATTGTTGGTGTATTTTTGTCATGTTTAAAAATAAAAATATAGAGCTAGGATTGCTGAAGTATTGCGGCCCAAAATATTGAATAAGTTAGCCTATTGACCATGACACGGAAAACATTTGAAAAGAGAACGCATACGTTGGAAAATTTACCAAAGAAAAATATCGAAAAGCAATGAATTTCCAGTAAAATTTAGGCAATATTAAACAAATTAAGTAAAGCAATACTTTTTACTCGCCAATTCATAAAACAACACGAAACATCATTATAAATATTACGCGCTTTTCCGGGATTAAATATATCTTACGTGATTGTCCGGTCCAAAAACATGATGCATAAATAATGTAAGTTTCCATTACTATACATGTCGAATATTTCTTGAAAAATAGGTATGAATTATCTTTAATATCTGTAGGTATGCAGAAATAATGTGATGTAAACAATTTTACTAAATTTCACTAGAGAATAAAATACAAGTCTTCTCAAAATTAGATTCCGTAGCATTCATTCTAATGGCACGTTCGATCGTTAAACTCCAATTTAAATGACTATTCAAAGTATTGTCTGCAGTCTAACAACTTTTATTAATGATCTTAAAAATTTCGGAATACTTTTAATTTAAAGATAGTCTAGACTCTTGAAGACAAATGTATCAACAACATTGAGATAATATACTAGAGGGGACACTGCAAACAAAATGTTTGTAACGAAATGAAGGGTACATTCTATTTCTGTCTCTGTCACGCCAATGAAGTAACATATCTTCCCTCTCGCTTCAATGTGTACCCGTGTGCACGCACCATACGCACAGATTTTGTTCCCGATGTCCGCTCTAGTATAATACCTCAATGATCAACAACGACAAATTTATGTAATTACCTACACCTTAACCCTAGTAGAATTTTTATATCTATTAATTAATTCAATGCCGAATACGTCGTCTACTTCAACCTTTTCATATAGAAATTATACTTTCACAATAACTTATATATTCCAGACAATCAGTAAATTTACAAGATCCACATGCCTCAATAGATAAATGATAGTTTTAATACATGTCAAGTAAAATTCAATTTTACAATGATTTTGTTAAAAAAAATTGAAATTTTTGATACCAGTAGCTGGAATTGCAGCAGTGATTTAGTTGGGTTAAGAACCTTATATATCTTGTTTCATGCATAACATTTTAAATCTTGATTATTTTTATTTACGTACCTTCCTCTTTTCACTTCTGCATCGTATTTTCAACTGTTAGAGGTACTTCAGGTATTAAGTCCACCTGGTCACAATTTTTATGAGGCCTAAATAAAAATTCAATAAATAAACAATTTTAATCCATAAAAGCGTTTCGCTGCAAATGTTGTTCTACAATTTATTAGATTGTAAATCTCATCAAACAATTTTTAAACCCTCACATAATATATTCTGTAACTTGTTCGCGTATATATCAAAACAATAAATCTTAACTCAACAAACAAAATATTTTATTGTAGCAAATAGGTATTACTCATATATTTAAGTCCAAATTTAAATAAAATATAATTAATAAAACAATATCGTATGAAATTTTAATATAAAATTTAATACTGAAGTTAAATAAGCATTTATTTATTGAAAGGATTTATGTTTAAAATTTGATCATCAAAACAACGCTGAATATTAAAATTATATCTATATTATTTTACTTTCTCAGTTACCTCCCATTGTTGTATTATTTTTATTATATCATATTTCATGCAGTATAGCACTTTACGTATATTTCACTGAAGAGCCCTTCAAAGGTCAAGTAAGGGTTAAGATGGGGTCATAATGTACTGCATAGGAGCACACACATGTCTACATTTAACCTCAAGATTTTTTATGTTACAAAAACCTTTTGTACCTTTCTTTTTTTACTTTCTCAACGGCAAGGGTTAAAAAGGATAAATAAGTGTGTCATTTTGCGGATTTTTTTTATATATAATGCAAATTTCCTACGCTATGTAGAAATTTAAAGTATTTTGGTATCCTCAAAAACCCACGTCACTTAAGATCTGCTATTTATCATTCACGAAATCATAAATTTTATCGGTGGATAAATCTGCGACCTTCCGTTTTATAACCGACGACTTAATTTATCGCGTCGCGGATAATAACTAACAATATGGGATAAACAAACAGCTATCACAGACCTGACAAATCGAACTAGTATGGACATTGACGGACGACAAAGTGGCTCTCTAACCGCTCGATATCACCATTATAATGCAGTATTCCTAATAAATTGGTTTCCAATATTCAAATCATGCGTAAATCATTGTTGTGTTCTACTATTACGAATTCAAATCAACATTCCTTGTTGCATAAACAAGTTAGGTAATACGTTCGTAATTGCTTGTAAGTTTGTAACCGGCAAACGGATTATATTAGAAATGACAGCACACGTATGTTAAAAAAAAACAGCGAAAGTGAATTGATAAATGGTAACATGTAGTAATCGTGTTGTGTCTTTCCTACTCATATAGTGAAAGCAGCTTACAATATTAACACTGGTTTGGTCAAATGTTTGCAAATGGTACAAATGTTTGCCATGTGTGGTTACCGAAGCGTCTAATCACTATTTAGCTAACTACTCTCCAGGGTACTTAGGCCTTGTTGCATAAACTAACGATGACGATGCCTTCAATTTTGACAATGTCGTCGACTTGGGAGACGTGTTAATGGCTAATGTACGGGATTGACACTTTAAAAGTAAGAGTTATGGGCAAAGTTAGTTTGGGAAAATTGCCCTTAGAATTCCGTACGTAAATTAACTTACTTCAACAAAACACAGTATAGTACTCATATACTCAAATGCCCGCAGATAGGGTCGATGCATCTCTTGTTTTATTTTATTTTTGCAACTAAGTTACAGTAAGTGGCTACAGACACAAAGCAAATAAAATTTCGCAAAAAAGTGTGATATTTTTTTGAAGTGTTATAAATATCATTGGGTTTGGGTGGTAAATTCTTATTCTTAATATAATAATATTTTCACCCATGGTACCATAGCATCTTCAAAAATGAAAAGGTATACATTATTGTAGAAGGAAAAAACTAAATTTTTATTGCATTTTGTTTGAAGTCACTAATACCACCCGCCTTCATTTTCGGTTGCAGTCTTGATATACTCTATACATATATTTTTAATTAAAACTGTAGTTCCAAATTTCGCCACACCCCAATAGAGGTGAGATGAATTACGCCTAATAACCCATCAAAACTCAATGTAAACGCTGGTTAATTCGCGCCGCGATTCATTGCTCATGGTGTTTTACAAAACTTCAAAGTCGGTCAGTAGGCGAATTTGTTGCGCAAGAGGTCGTTGTGAATGAGCCGTGAATCTTGATTACACCGTCATCAATTTCTGATGACGATTGCGTTGAGACATTGTTTAAAGTCGCTCGTTTAAATGACGGGGCGTGGCGGATAGTATAATTAATAGAAGATGTTGTATTCTATAGAGTTGGAGTTATAGAATACTAACCCTTTGTTATTTACTGGTGGTAGTTCTCTCATATATAAAGGGCCGCCTGGGTAGGCACCACCGCAATATCTATTTATCCCGCCAAACAGCAGTGTAAATGCACTGTAGGAATGCCAAAAAAATGTATACCATCAGACATCTCCAAGTCTATGGGATGGCTCGTAAGTACTAACAATCCACCATCTAACATAGACCATTATGATTGCTAAAAGTCTGTGCCCAACATCGCCATGCCCCCAGTCTAATCTATTTGAACGTACTAATATCAACAACTGCTGGTCCGAATTGAAAAAATATTTTAGTTTAAGATAGTCCATTTATTTAGGAAAGCTATATGATAACATCTGGAAAAACTTTTCAACACGGGCAAAGCCACGACAAATACTAGTTAAATATATAAATACACCGACTACCGAAAAAAAACAAAAATAATCCCTCGTAACCACGTAACCGCACCGTCATGTCATCCCGATGTTCATGACACGTGACGTCACAATAAGCGACCACACGCCGCACGAGAAATTAACATCCAATCCGCATCGGCTTGCAAAATATCGCGGCTCGAACCAACCGTAAAATTCTATCACTATATTTTCACTATACATATTTATCAGTGGCGGTACTTCCATAGAAGCCCAAAAGCCCGGCTTGCCCTACTTAATACGTGAATACTCGATACTAAACACAAACCATTTTATTCCGTACAATACAATCATATTTTATTAGAAAACATTTACAATTTTTGAATTTACCGCGTCCTGTCGAGAGCGACGAAGGTCGTCGTCCTGTCGCGCGCCTAAAATCCAAATTATTATTATTAAAAGCGCCTGCGACGCGACGCGCAACGCGCCGAAGCGCCACGCGAAATTCATTCAAATGTGAGTAATATTAAAATACGAAGTCCGCTGGCTCCACACGCTCCCGTAGTAGCAACATTGCAAAATATATCTGTCCTTTTCTCTCTCGTGTGCTTTTACGTGGCTTTTGGCAAACTCGATATTTGTATGGGGATCTCACGAGTGAAATGCACTACAAATGTATAGGTATAGACATTTTGTATAGCAATTTGTACTACACCAAATGCCCGGCTTTTTAGAATGAACATCGTACGTTTCATGGTCGGCGCGTTGTTATTTGATATTATGATTTATTAAAATTTATTTTTATTTTTATTACTTTGGTTAGTTTTATACTAAATAAGGTTTTCGTATAGGTTGTTTTTAATAAAATATAATTGTATGCCGTAATGTTTATTTTACTTGTAAGGGCAATACTGTACGAATTGCGATTAACTTCATATGTATTTTGACATTCTGCAATTGTTAGTATTTCTCAAAAATAGTTGTTTTTAGTGATAATGTTTAGTTTTTGATATTTGGACTGTTTGATACTAAAATGAGTGATATTGTTTTGCTATAATGGTGTGAGTGTGACGGTGAAACTATTCATTGCTGTTAAAAAGGTAAATTTATTCAATTGTATTGTAAATAAACTGGCGCGAAAAATACGCCGGGATTGTGAATTTCTCTAAGTCGTGGTATATCACAAGATACATTTTATCGACTCGCTTTAATATACTATGTGCGTTCTTTAATTTTAACATGCTCTCCTCTTCAAATAGGTTATTAAACAATCGTGTTTCATATAGTTTATCAAACGCCAATATTTGTGTTACATTATGTTTAGTATAATGATTTATATTTAAAATAAATTAGTTCATCCCTTCAATAGAAATTATAACAATTGTATTACAAAAAACAAAACATGAATGTATTAATAATAATTTCTGCCGGCGAAGTTATACACGGCAACGTAGCTGTAGCTATGCTTTTGCTATTAAAATGCAATTTAAAGTTACAGATGCATTTCTAAAAGTAATTTAAATTACATATTTATTTAATTAATTGATTTAAAAACGAATGATAAGTAATGCCTTCAGCATATTAGGAATATTAATTAGATGGCTGTGCAAATCGCGCCATCTATTAAATTTTTACGGAACAACTTATTGTTATAGGTGCTTTCATATCAGTGATAATCAAAGCTGTTATTTTAATGGTTTTATCCTATTCTTATATAGATTGAACGGTAGGATTTTCTCGGTGCCTGAGGTGTCGGATTCGAATCCCGGGTCGTTTTTTTTAAGATTCATTATTATCGCATAGGCCCGCCTTCTATCACATGATGGCACGGAATATGCAAGGCGAAACATGAGTGTCCTGGTAGCACCTCTTCCAACATGTGTATGTATAGATGTTGTGTCTGACGACTTAATACCATTTGCTTCTAAATCAATACATATTAAAATATCTAAAAAAATTTTGGGCTTGCCCTAGTCCAGAACCCTAGGCACGCCACTGATATTTATAAGGCACGGGTAACAATTACAGGCACGCAATGTTACAAAAATACTCATATGGAACAACCTTTGTATGACAAGGACGAAGTTGGGGTGTTAAACCGCTTGCGTTAATTTATTCAGCACATAACAATTAGAATTGGTGAATCTGATGTAACTTTTATGAATTTTAGTATTTTTTAGAATTGAAATAAAGAATTCAGTTTAAGAAATTGCATTTAGGAATGTACATTGAGCAATGTGTGTTGTTTTTATACATTTGTAGGAGAAGAATTTAAAAGAACAAATCATCTTTCGTCAATCGATATTGAACCTCCACAGCTCAGCTCTTACTATTTTGTATTCACAATGTCTCACAAAAACGAAAAAATATTCACAACTAAAATACTCATATCTCTATAATGTCGGTCTTCTATATGATTATATTCCAATCCAAATTACTGATTAAATTAATATCCTCTTAAACGAATCACGTTTAGAACGCATGACTACCAACTTGCAACATAGCTACGTTTCATACGTGCACGTGCTTTTGAAGGAAACTGTAAATTAATATTTCTGCGAATAAAGTTCTAAATGCAGGTTCTTTAAGTAACCGACATCTGATAATACGCGGCGTATCGTGAGCTACTTGCAGATGCAATTTCCTCTCAGAGCGTCGTATGATATCCGCTGCCGAGTCTCGAGCATAATATGCAGCCTTAAAAGTTCTATCAATCTGTTATTTGGATTTTGTACGGAACTCTTGGATATTTTTTAAGATTAGAATATCTTAGTAGGCGAATATTAAGTAGGATTATCGGATGGATTTCAAAGAAGGAAAATATAGTTAAATCTCTCAACAATAGACAAAGCTATTTGCTGCTGACCAGCTTACGAAATTAGCTTCGCATAGCGGTATTTTCAAATCTATCTAAATTATGGTTTCTTAGATTAACAAAAAGTATAAATCCAAAACCAAATCCGCGATAAAATCCGTAAAAAATAGTTTTATTTTAATTCGATCTATGTGAGTTTAAAGCTTAGTTATATTCAAATATTTATGAACTCTTGTGTGTAGATGTTATGTCATAGCCGATGTCTTTTGATGAACTTAAAACAATACACTTGACAGATACTTTCACCGAAATTTGATCAAACAATGAGAAATCGAAATCCATCCTTTGGAGGATTAGGTGTACCAAAGAAATCTAATTACGATGATTACGCCGGTAATTCTAAAACATCTGATGCAAACGGCTCAAGTGCTCAGACTGCGGTCCGTTCCAATCCAGTTGAGCTGTGATTGATGAGAGATCCGTCTTTAATTAGCGCCGAAATTTGCGCAGCCAAACCAATTCGTGGGGATTTTGCTAAACAACGCTGCTTGTCATTTATCAATCGGTAATGGAGCTCCTTCAAGGTTGCTAACATATATTAGTATTACACACAGAGATAGATGCACTACACACTATTTTTACTACACTCTATTTTTTTTATGATTTTTCTACGTGATTTTGGCATCAAAGGGTGCGTTTGTCTAACGCGCGAAATTTATTATGTCTATATTTAAAAAAATATCTTTCATAACCTCCTGTAATTTGACCAATATTAAGTTGACATTGGTTAAATTTATAGAAATTATATCAACATACAAACCACAAACCATGAAATTTAGTAGCACACTAATTTAACAATTTCATTTATACTACTTTAAGACAATAGTTCTCATCAGAGCGTGGCGCTAGAATCGTAATAATCGTTTTCAATATTACTTTATGTACGAAGTCGCACCCCTATTCTTGCTAATACTGTATACTAGACTAAATACTACTAGGTACTTATAATCTGGGCACAATGACCCGTAATAATTACCTAAAAGGGTAAATTTGCTACCGTTTCATTCAGTACCTCCGGTTCAATTGCGCGTCCGGTGATTAAAAGTTATACATTTCCCTTCGTGTTTAGTATTTCCTTTGTTAGGTTATAATATGTGTATTGCAAATTAAATGTTATTTATACTGATTGGTTTTACGAATATTTTCTACCGAATAGTTGTGTTGTTGTATATGGATTTCATAAGTAGGCTTCAAATTAAAATTAACTACATTGGAGTTATTATTTTTACACCTACGCGATAATGATAAATGCACTGTTATTCAAAATGTCTAGCCACATAATAATTAATTTCAAATAATATTTCAGTATATTTTTCGATAATATATTTCGATATAAACTGCGTCAGTTCAAAAATCAAAATACACAATTAGTCTTTCACAAGATCTTTGGAATCGTTGATTATTTGGAACGTGTTATAGATGCGAATAAAAAACGGCGCAACAAACGTTCAGAACAATTAACTTACGTAGGTAAAAACTCACGTTGGTCTCTATTACAGATATTTAAATTATATTTTATTGAATTTGACATCCTACGAGCAAGGTCTAAATATTTTGACCATATAAAAACACTAATATAAATTCTTCGATAAACATTTTTACGTGTTTTTCGGCAATTTTAACCATAATATAACAGGTCAAACAGGATCTACAAGATATACGAGCATATTCTACTGATTTATTGCGTTAAGAACTCATCGATGTCGTTGCCTTCATATTTGGACCTCTTGTAATTATTGTGATGCCGGTTGTGTCTACAGATTTGATTAATATTATCCTATATTGATTGCATTAGACCTTGTTCTGATGAAACGAATTATTTGCGAATAAACGTGTATGTGACACATACGATGTTGATTAATTTAATAGTGATATGATGGAACCCAGAATCCTGATGAGTTTGGTATTAAATATTCTTAGAGGGATTGGAGAAACTATTGAAAACGAAAACTACTAACAACGACAGCTTTATTTATAGTGTACACTCAGTAATTATTAATTGATGTGGTCAACAAAATAGTAAAAGAAAGAATAACAAAGACCTTAGGAACATCTGTGAAATTTAAATTTCGTATGAAATGTTTCTAAAATCAATCACATTGAACATAATACTATAAAGACAGTTACAGTTAACACTCCTAAATCACAAGAGGGTACAGCTGTTCATATCAAACAACTTAATTAAGCCACCAAATCCTTCCAAAAGGCGAAAAGGCAGGAAAATTTTAAACGTAATTAAATACTGGTCAATTTAACTCTGCTAGTAAATTGTGAAGTTTATTATTATTATTTCCAACTAAAGCCGGGTAGGCTAGCGGGTTTAATACAAATAAATTTATTGACATAGCGAGAGGCCGCGGCCCGCTTATTGGTTGTATAAACTGCGAAGTAACTCACAAAGGCACCTTTGAAAGCTCCAGGAAATTTTCCTGCGCGAAAGGGGATGTAGTGTTAAAATATTGAGTAATTTATCGATAGTTTCGATAAATATAAGTAGTTATCGATACTTAAACTCTTAATAACAAGTAAATTTCAGTCCCCATTTTAAGAATATACTGTCTATTTCTCGCGCCAAACAGCAGTGTAAATATACTGTTTTGTTGCGGTTTGAAGGACATTGTATCCAGAGTAACTACCGGATATAATGAGACTTAATATCTCATGTCTCAGGATGGCGAGCGCAGTGGAATGCCAAACATTGCTTTGTAATTCATGGTATTATCTGGTTTTGCTATAACACATAAGCGGTCGCATCGCTTAAGATTAGACAAACGGCATGCTCAACTCGCCATTCATTTCAATAAAAAAATAATAAGTTGTTTTATTACATTCAACTTAAATACATTAAGTTTCGACTGTATGCAAAGGTAAATTATATTATTTAAGTCGTGGGTATTGGAACCTGCAAAAGGCTTTTCGGTTCCAATACCCAGGCCCAAAATAAATATGTTCGCATGAAATCTTATCTGGGATGTTAATTTTCCAGAGCACTATAAAGAACAAGGTGAACGACCTTATAAAATAAGAAATTCCACTAACCACATACATTTTGAGAATCAGTGCATTATTAAATATATTTAATTTCTAAATATCATGTTAAATATTTTAAAATACCACGTTTGGATAAAATAGCTTCACTTCAATACAAATAATTACAATATAAACTATTATTATTTTTAAAAGTCGTGAATAACGCGTCGTCTGTATCAATTTCACTAGAAATATGATATTTTAATTGAATTTAATAAACTAAAAGGTCAGACGGACGATTATCGTCGGGTCTATCGCACGCTACATTATCACATTTTTATACCAACTACCATGTTATCGACCTCGATAAAATGTGTCGATGAAATTATCTCGCAACCACTAGTGACAGCCCCAATGATTTTTATTGAAATTAGTTGCTCTTAGTTTATGCTCCTTCGCCATTGTAAAAGGTAAGTTTGTTATTTTGTCGATAAACGGATTTTTCCAAGGATGACATGTTTTTACTTTGTGTAACACTAGCCGTGAATGTAGCGGCCTACTGGGCGGGGAGAGTGCAATGATATTTATTTTACTCGAAAGAAGAAGAAACACACTAACTGTAGCTTGTAACTTCGAATCCCTTATTTACATCTGTATACGTCAAAGAGCGGATCCAGGCTGGCCCCAGATTGACAAAATTTATTAATTATCTTGTTGATATTTAAGCATATTTAATTCTTTGTATGTCGATAAATAAAGTCCAAAAGTATGTATGCATGGGCTAGCCAGCCATGGTCTCAGGGTGGGGCAGAAATCTAAAATAATATTTAAATAGCAAACTATACCTGTTGTCTCACCCCGGTTATTTTTTCATACAAAAAGGTTACACACTATAGCACCATGTATCAAGTGTGCTATCGAAATCGAAGCCGGGTGGCATTTTAAGTGACTTCAGACTCAATGCAACTAAAAATCTATATGCTCCTATCTAACAATGGGTATTATTACTATTTCATATTAAATTCACCACCTTGTTATTTTTGAAGCCTTAGCATGCACTATATTTCTGCAATGATAATTGCCTCCCACAGAATTTGTTTTTTTTATTAAAGATTTCCATTTTCATTGTTTTTTTCAAACAAAAATAACTAACCATAATTATATTATGGTTATAACCATTTTTCATATCTAAAATAACACATACAAACTTAACTGTTCAGTTACTTCTTTCAATGGGTTCGTTTACAAACGCAAAGTTGGGCATGAGAAGTGTCAAGCGATGCAGAGTTGAAAATGGGGCAATTTGGACATGGGCAATGGAACCCCAGGGGTTAGAGGCTGGCCGACTTTCTGGAGAAAGAGGGACTCTTTGCGATGATCTCTTTTTTCCAGAAGCGGCTTCACAGGAAATGTCCTGGTTGAGTCCTGACGGTTCTAAGAGAAACGAGATAGATTTCATCTTAACGGCGAATAGACGGATGTTCAGTGATGTCTCTGTGATCAACAGGGTGAAAACTAGTAGTGATCACCGAATGGTTAGAGGCACATTGAATCGTCGTCATCATCATCTCAGCCACAGGAAGTCCACTGTTGAACAAAGGCCTCCTGCAAGGATCTCCACATGGACCTGTTGGAAGCGACCTGCATCCAGCGGCTTTCTGCAACTTTAACCAGGTCGTCCGTCCACCTTGTAGACTGGCATCCGAGATTTCGCTATATTTCATTGAATATCAATGACCAATTAGAAAGGGGTCGCTAGATGAAGTCTACGCTCCAACCTACTCGCGCCCATATCCAAAACCCCGAGAGCTTCCAACTTGAACTAGAAAATCGCTTTAATTGTCTAAGTGAAAACCTAGCAGTGAACGTGTTAAAAAGTGGTTTCGTAGAAGCATTCATTCGGTGGGATTTAAGTAATTTAGACCTCGCTGTAGAGATGGATCACAAAAATTCTCGATCCGTACACTTGACCTTATGGCCGAAAGTAGAGCATACCGGCGGCTCAATAGACTGATCTGGAAATCCTTGCGACACGATGTCCATGCTCACAATACTGGGAGCATTAAAGAGACAACTGAGTGGAACGGAGGCTCCAAAGTGTTTGCAAGAGACTTGTCTATTAGGCGGCCGCGCAGTGTCAACGAGGGCAGAGGTATTAAGGGAGATCGAGAGGTTCGACGCACAGCTTTACACCTCGGTTGCCGAACCTACTGTTAGCTCGGCCAAAGACTTGAAAGCTGAGTTGATCCGACACTACAGCGATAATATACCAGACATTAGCCTGTGTGAGATTGAGATGGTCCTCAAGCAACTTAAGAACAACAAGGCACCGGGTGAGGACGCATTCACTTTAGGGCTTCTGAAAATGGGCAGAACGGCGATACTAAAAGTCCTTCAGTTCTGTTCTCTTCGAGAGCTCAACGCCAGAGGCATGGAACAGGAGCATAGTGGTACTGTTTTTCAAAAAAGGTGATAACACTTTGCTAAATAACTACAGACCCATTTTGCTTCTGAGTCATGTCTATAAGTTGTTTTCGAGGGTTATCACAAATCGTCTCGAACGCAGGTTTGATGAATTCCTGCCTCCCGAACAAGCCAGTTTCCGAAAAGGCTTTAGTATCCATAGACGACATCCATAAGCTTCGGCAAGTTATAATAAAAATCGAGGAATATAAGTTGCCACTTTGTTTAGCGTTTGTGAACTATGAGAAAGCCTTTGATTCGATCGAGACCTGGGCTTTGCTTTTTTTGCTTGCTTTGCTACGGTCTCTCCAGCGGTCCCACATCGACTATCGGTACATCGATGTGTATATGTATACAACAACGCTACCATGTCGGTTAGAATACAAGATCAGAGCACGATGGCTATTCCACCACAGCGAGGCGTAAAACAGCCAGATGTCATATCTTCGAAACTGTTCGCTGTCGCGCTGGAAAACACCTCCAAGCTCTTGCAGTGGCAAGGATTTGGCATTAACATCAACGGTGAGTATATCACCCACCTTCGATTTGCCGAAGATATTGTAGTCTCAGCAGAATCGCTGGAATACCTTACCACTATGCTCGAAGACCTCAACCGAGTCTCCCAACAGGAGGGTGCTAAAATGAATTTAGACAAAACGAAGATCATGTCGAATGTTGTGCCCAGCCCCATCGGAGCTGGGGGCTCGACTCTTGAATTTGTAGACGAATATGTCAATTTAGGACAAGTGGTCCAGTTAGGCAGGTACAACTTCTAGGGAGAGGTCAATCGTCCGATCCAACTCGGTTGGATAGAGTTGGGAAAACTACGCGACGTCTTGTCGTCCAAAATACCTCAGTGCCTTAAATCGAAAGTCTCCGATAGTTGTGTGTCACCAGTGATGACATACGGCACCGAGACGCGGTCTCTCACTATGGGCCTTATTAGGAAGCTCAAAGTCACTCAACGAGCTATGGAGAGGGCTTCTTGAGGTTTCCCTACGAGATCGAATCTGAAATGAGGAGACCGGAGTAGCCCAGTGGCGGGGCACATAGTGCGAAGAACTGATGGCCGATGGGGACAAAAAGTTCTCGAAACGGGGCCACGTAGCGGAAAGCGCAGCGTAGGACGTCCACTTATAAGGTGGTCAGAAGACCTGGTAAAGTTCGCGGGACGTCGATGGATGCAGGCTGCCTACAACAGGTCACTGGAAATCATTGGAGGAGGCCTATGTTCAGCAGTGGACTTCCTTTGGCTGGTAGATGATGTGTTAAAAATCACTTAAACTAGCACCCGGCTTCGTTTTCGGTCGCAGTCAGAGTTTACATTTCTATGTAATGTAAAGCCAGTTGATATAATATGTTGAGTATAATTCGAATTGACCAAAATATTGTCTTATTGCTCACCTTTCTACACCACGAAATCATCCATCTAAAAATATGCTAATTTATTAATCAGTCAATTTAGAGGTTTCTATCTATCTATAGTACCTTACTTAGTAATTTATTTTTTTGGATTTGGTTAGGTAGGTACCTTAGAAACCAGAGCCAGGGTGAGGCAAGTGCCCCACCCTGCCCCACCGTGGCTACGCCCATGTATGTATGTGTTCACAAATCACGACTGTAACAAACTTTAAAAAATCATTATTACTAATTCGAGCATTGAAATTGGACCCAGTGTTCTGACATGAACTATATAACCCCCCTGGCGTAAAATCTGGCATGAACTATAATGTGACCCCCCCCCCCCTGGCGTAAAAGCTGGATCCGCCCTTGTATACATCCCACTGCAGGGCACGGGCCTCCTCTACAATCGAGACGTACAAAGAGAGTACGATTGAAATTGGTTAGGCCATATCGTCCACTATGCTGGCCTAGTGCGGGTTGGCCTTTATACTTGCATACTTGAAAAAAATCATATTTACAGATAATTTGTATCCCAAATTTAATTAAGATTTAAGGCAGCTACAATCGATATATGTATATGATGAAAAAGCAATTTTTTGTAGGCAGACAAAATTACAGTAAATTTCTAAATTCTAAAAAAAAACTAGTAATCAACCATCGGACCGTCAGTCCACGCTAATGCTGCGTGCTCCAAAACCCCATTTTCCACATACGTTCAGGTAATATCCGATGAAGGGTGAAATTATGAGAACACCCTCATTTGGACCTTTCATTAAATATTAAATGTGGTAATGTGGGACACGCGATAAGGGGAAAATAACTTTTTACGTAAAACTCTTCATCATTCATAACGTATTATTATGAGGGCACATTATGGCTCTGAGATCTTTTTGTAGATAAAATGTAAATATTGTAAGTCTGTTGAAATTTTATATCGTGTTAATATTGACGTCTCTATTTGGTATAAAGAATTAGCTGACTAAATAAAAATTACTATCGGAAAATCGTACATCAAATTACACGCGCCTATACAATTTTTTACAAATTCCCGTTCTCTTTCATCTGTCCCTGACTATCCACTGTGCGTAGGCCGCCTATGTATCTTTTTATCGCCGAAAACCTTAGAAATTTGTATACGCTACCATAAACTTACTCTTAGCCACAATATCGGTATACGACGCGAAAAATCTACCTAAAAACTGTTCGAACCATTTCGCATATGAATACAAAAGATGGATTTCCAAGATAAATTCGATAGATATTGAATCTGCTACAAAAGGCGTTTTTCCGATATTTGTTCAAGGAATATAGGTAAAATCCAATCAATCTAATCATATTCGTTTGTTTTTGAACCAACCACTGCGGTTAATAGTCAGCCAAGATCGAAATACATATCAATAAATGAAAGTGTTATAGTAAACAGCTTGACAGCCTCCGTGGCTCAGTTGGTTAGACGCCGGCTGTGAAACGGGCGGCTGCGGGTTCGATCCTTGAACCGAAATAAATATTTGTGTGAGACCGAAAAGTCTTTCGTACTTCCTGATACCCACGACACAAGACGCGATCTTAGAATAGGGTCAGGACGGTTCAGTGTATTTTTTATTTAAAAAATTATAATCATAAAACTTCATTATAATTTTTGACTTAAATGAGACGGTACTGTCTACTCCACGTCTTATTTCTCTGAAATATTTAAACTTTGTTTATTTTACCTCACTAATTGATTATAAAATCTGACTATGCCACAACAGAAGGTACATCATCTCTTTGATTCTTTCACAATCAAACCACAATATTGTACTCCAACCCTGCCAATCGTTTGAGTAGACATACATCAAACAAAAAAAAAATCTATCCCACCCAATAACCAGCCATCCTTGCTAAAATACATTACAGGAAATGTTGGTGGAATGTTGATTTTCCATACTCGCCGGTCGCCCGATCCGAGTCGGCGCGCGGTCATGCTGACAGCGACATGGCTTGCACAATGCACATTTATATTTAAGCCCATTCGGACATTGAAATACTGCAGTATTTGTTCGCATTTTAGTGTAGCGGATTTGTTTTACAAACTATTGGCAGACTTTGTTTTAAAAATTGAGAATTCGTACAAGAAACTGCGATACAATCATTAAGTACAAGAAATCGCGATTTACTTCAGTTCAGATCCCACGAAGCCCAAAACATAAAGTAATATTTGTCAATCACACAATTTCTTGACACACAACCAGTGACTTAAAGATTCACAGCTGACTTTCAATACATCACTGGGACTAGACAACTTCAACTAAATTACATAACAGTACCATTCATCATTCTTCTTAAAGGCGCTAAGTACTAAATATCTTTTTTTGTCAAAAATCTACGAGTTGGATAACTTCACGACACGTTCCTAATCTTTACATAATGATTGATTCACACCAAATACACTTTAAACTAAACTAGTATTTAACATAAGATTACGGATGGCGGTCACCATCAAAAATATTTGCTCAAAAAAATGAATGAAAACCAACTCCGCAATCCATTCAGTTTTACATGCATTCAACCGCCATCTTGCCACAACCGCATCCCAGCTGACCAAATTCGGCGTGCCTTACATAACCTGCTAATTGCTCGCTTTCACTCGGCGAATCTCGTTGCGACATCGTCATTTTTTCACGAGGACAAGCCATGGGAACGCACTCGTGGGAATTGCAGGCTGACCTCGCGCTGTGCGTATGATGGATCGTATTTACCTTCAGTTAAAGAGAAGCTTGTCGAATTGTATTAATTGTGATGAATGGCGTTGTTAATATTTGGTGGGTAATTGGATGATTTGGCATTTGGCTTAAATACGATGATTATGAGAAACAAATGCATCGAACGATATCCAATGAAAGGTGAAAAACCGATCTGATTCAGTTCGCGATATGGTACCAAATATTGGTTGCTTTGGAAAAAATAGTTTTAAACATATTTTAGACGTGGAAGTTGAACATTATGAGAATGACGGTGAAAATATCGAAAATGATTTAAAATGATGAAACACACAATTTAAGTGTTCTTTGCTAACCCGCACTGGGCCAACGTGGTCGACTATATGGCCTTACCACTTTCAATTATACCCAGTGCAGGGCACAAGCCTTCTCTACAATATAAAGGCTGATACAGATATAGAACAGCTGTTTATACAGATTTATAGATTACCGTATAAGCCTAATCACGCTGTGCATGATTTGAAAACCATGAGGTCAGGTCGCACCAAGACCCGGTTAGCTATCATGACAAGTTTCCAAATAAAATATAAAATTGTTTACAAATTGTGTGCGTAAACAAAAATACCGTAATTAAAATATCGACACTCTCGTAAAATCTCTCGTAGAACAAATTGTAAATTTAAAATTCATGAATGGTATTTCCTCTGTCCTTGTCCTTAGCGACATCGACGTCCATTTATACATTAATAATTAAAATATTCACATACCTAATTATAAAGGCAAACTTGATACAATCGTCACGGTCAAGTCGGGTTGTTTGATCGGAAAGTATTATGTAATTGAAGCTGGTATTTTTTGCATGCAATGTGTAATTGAATGTATACGGAACATACAGTAGGTATGTTTATAATTTGAAGATAGAGGACTTAAATAAGACCTGCGTTGGTCAATCATAGAACTAAATTAATTATGAGTCAGCCATAAAATAATAAAATGGCGATAGGCTCGCCCTCTATCACATCGTGGGAGAGAACACACAAGGTTAAACATGGATGGTCTAGTAGCACCTCTGCCTACCTCTTCTAGAGAAAGGCGTGAGTTTATGTATATATGTACAAAGTAATATGAGTAAATTATTTCTTAATACGATATATGCTAGAGGTTATCTCCTCATGTAGAAAAACTTAGACTATTACAAATAATTTAATGGACCGAGTAAAATTAATGTAACATACACGCTTACAATAGAGGAAGTTCGAATTTTTGAGCCGACCGATATATCAGTGCTTAAAAAAAATTATTGTTGCATAACATTCATAATTATTCTATATGCGTTAATTGATTAATATCATTGTCTTAATATACTTCCACACATACATGACTAAATTAATTAAATAATTCGTAATTAAATTAGGATCTTACAAAAACAACGACCTACGCTTGCCATCTTGTCTGTGAATCTACCAAGAATTGATAAGATCATAACAACATTTGAAAATCACAACAGTGAAATTCTGAAAATAGCTCTTTTTATGAAAAATTAACTAAATATTACTACGCTATTACAAATACTAGTTTAACATTGTGCTTGACTTTCAAAGCTAAATGCGTGACTTGTATCGTGGGAAAATACGAGGTAGCATAAACTACCATTTATCACCTAAACTCGAAACAAGTATTTATTGATCCTTTGGACAACTATACGATTCAAGAGCTGAAATCATATGTCTGCTTTTAACCGACACTGCGTAACATTTTCCAAATACACAGAGGTTTGCGAGTGAACAAATCTACAGTAAGGAACTTAGCAATTTGTGGACACTATTCTAATATTATAAAGGTGAATTATATATATGGGGTATATCAAGACTGCTACCGAAAACGAAGCCGGTTGGTAGTTTTAGTGACTTCAGACACAATGCAACTAAATTTTGTGCAAAATTTTGTGACGAATTGTTATTGTTATTTTTTTTCTATCATCATATTAGGATGGTAAATACATATTTTTTTCTTAAATAATAGTGTATACCCTTTTATTTTTAAAGACGCTATGGTATGCAAGGCTTTAAATTATTATTTTAGCAAAAACTATGGATTTACCACCTAAACTCGACGATATTTAAAAAATTTTAAAAAAATTGTCGCGTTTCTTTCCGAAATTTTTAGTTGCATTGTGTTTGTAGTCACTTAAACTACTACCCAGCTTCGTTTTCGGTAGTACTCTTGATATACCCGGTATTTCTGAGGGCACAACAAAGAATAAGGTGTAATGGCTCATGTAATGGCAATACTTCGGTTGTATATATCAAATAAGAGAAATTAACAGGTGATATCGACTAGATCAATGCTTTTGTTTAAAAGGTCTGTGTGGAGGTTTAAACCTAATCAATTAATCCTATTCAAAGACCGTTTCTTACCTTGAGATTTATACAGACTATTAGAAATTTAGATTCCGAATTAAAAAACAATTACTGGATTTTCGAACGCTGATTATCGACTGCTAGCCAAAAATATTGATCATCCCTACATTTACCAATTTCATGTCAATCACGGCCACTGGCATGAGCAAACCCGATAATTTTTCATTAATAAAATTACGATATCCATTTCTTCCTGAATGTGTATCTGATGTTTCGTTTCTGTTGTTACAGGCTGTTCGCGAGCAGTGTACCGCAAAATGTCGACTGTACGGCATTGGACGAGCTTCATCGGTGAGTTAACGCTGTTATCTTTGTACATTATGCTGTTGAAACGACGAAAGCTTTCAACTGATTCAAAACGGACTTTGTGATGCTATTTTTCGTTTATGAGAGCTTTCCTTTTTGTCTGTATCTTTTATTTGTATGGAAATCAAATGACATCCCTATTTTATGCACATAAAACAATGAAACGTAGTTTTCAAATGCCGTTTATATGAGTTGACTCAAAACGTTATACGAGTATATAGATGTCAAAAATCATTCAAATATTTAACTTCAAAGTCATTAAAATGGCTGAGAAAATGCTTAAGCAAATTAGGAAAATGGCGGATGTCTATCAGCTGGGCGGTTGATATTACTGTCAAGTGAATTAAATTGTCGTTTGCACGATTACATTTCCATTCGACAACCTCAACAAAAGTTGAAATAAAGAAATTAAAGTAATTAAGGAGTTATTTATTCCGTAGCAGTTGAATTTTGTTGCCATATTTCAAGAACATTACATTAAACATTCGTGATAACCTATGCAATGTACAGAATTCCTGTGCAAAATTTCTTCTTAACCTAATTGTTCAAATTAACCACTGTTAGGTTTTCATTAAGGAGAGAGCATCATTATCCTCACAAAATACTTCAAGTTTTATCAGTTTGTTCCTCAAAGTATTTGTCTATAAGATAAAATGGATGGTATTGGCAGTCTGTGTTTGAACAGAAGGCAGCGACGCGACCTATCGATAACATAAATTGGAATGCTGCCATATTGGCGCTTTTGATATTATAATTATTTAACGTCTTTGGAATAGGCTTCGATTTAAATTTATTCTAAAGCCAATCAGCAACACGAAAATAGTAATAATATAATTTATTTGTATTTTGGATTAGTGGACTAATATTACGTTTATTTTGAATTGTGAATGAATAGTGAAAAATATTTTTAAAATTGTAATAATTGACATTTTAAACCGACATGATTGTGACTTGTGACATGATTTGAACCATTGTATTTTAAATGGCTATATAAAAAAAGAAGACAGTTGGTGTTCCTGAGGGAGTTTCTTGCGCCGTATCTTAATCACAACTACAACACGTTCCGAAGCGGTGGTAGTAGAAATTAACGATTCAAATCTTGTGAAAGACTATTTGGATAAAGAATATTTTAATTTAGATCGCCGTCCGATCGGATGTAAATATCCTGTACTGAACAATACTCTATAAAGTTCTTATTCTGTATCTGTATCAGCCCATATACATTCCACTGCAGGGCACGGGGCTCCTGTACAATCGAGGGTACGATTGAATGTGGAACATACAGTCCACCACTCTGGCCTAGTCTAGGTTGGCGGACTTTACAAACCATAGATATTCTCACAAATCGTTATGGTATGCAGGTTTCCGCACGATGTTTTCCCTCACCGTTATAGTGCGTGGTGATTGTCCATCAATACACATCACTCCGAAAATGGTACATAAAATACATTGTAAAGTAATAAACCGCTACGTTTAATTGAAGCAAATAATGATTAAAATTCCAAAGTTGTCAACAAAGAGCTCGGATGCGCGGACAAAGAAACCAAGTATCAGTTGACAAGTTTGATGGGAAAACTTCTGCTGTGAGGCGGTTTGTCATACTTCATTTTATCTTAATTACGCATTCGGGAGCGATTCGCATAGTTCCGGGATGGGAACGAGGAAAAGACGACATAGATACCTTTCGAGATAGATATGTCGTGCCTTGTAAATATTCTTTAAATTAAAAATCATGGTTATAGAAATTTCATGATGTCATGTAAGCGTATACAGTCTCAGTTAATGGTATGCTGACACAGCGTGGCATATAATGCAACTCTCGCGAAAATACCCATATATAAACCATTTTATCCATTTCTCTCGCGTGTGCAACTGCAGCAGTTGACATAAAAACTAACTTCACGATAAAAGAAGGGAATCGCTAAGTAATTATAATGTGTCTTAACGTTAATTTAATAAAACATTATTCTCCGCCTTCGGTGATTTTTCTCAACGTACTCCAAAGTCATATCAAAGCATCAGCATTCAAGTGTTAGAACTGTACAAAGTGACTCAAAAATAATAAAAAAGCACTTTTCTAATCATGTATCTACTTACTCAGTCCACTATGTTGCATTAGCGTGTAGGCCAATATAATGAAGCACACCACAAGAACAGCCCATGAAACGCTTGATAAAAATCATGTAATTAGACTTTGTATTACCATAACATTTAAAGGCTTTATTAGCCCATCTATCGTTTTGTACTACCATCTTCCTTATTTAAGTCAGACAGCATCTAATTGAAAATTACCTTACCATCCTAAAACATTAATAACTCACATTGATCAAGGCTCATACATTTTTCATAAAGCTTTAGAAGAATATACGTAGTGTTTGTAAAATTATCGTATTACCTTCCACTCGCAAACAACACGATATCGGTGACGTACCTTATGAAGCGAACTTTCCTAATGTCTACAATGTTTCTGCGAAGAGAATGTTAATATTTCCCATCGTAATTTTATACAGTCAAATTGATTTGACGTGGTTCAACCGACAAGAGTTGTTTTGGTACATTAGTATTCAGAATTGTGAATTATGTCACGTTTGTTATTTCATGGCCCGTTTTCTTGATTATTAAGGTGAGTTTTGACGAAAATACGCATTTTTTTATTAGTAAAAATATAACAGATTCACTCTACAATGTAAGCAAGATTTTTCTTGCATAATTATTGTTGTCTAGAGGTTTTTCTTAAGAGTAACAATTCGAAATAGAGCCGTTAAAATTAAATTACTTATTTCAGTGATACAAAATTACAAATTCATGGTGATTATTGATAGACTAGTAAAATCAAAGTACTTACTGTGTAATATAATTATGAAATATTTAGATATTTAATATTTATTTTTTAATACAATGCCACCAGAAGCAATAGCTTTTAAATATGAATCAAATAAAAACAAATCTATTCCATTTCTAAAATTGTCCCGTTAAATTATTCTTTTTCAGCGAGCTCTCTATACAGCCAGTGTTATTAAAAAGGTTTTAAGAGCGTTTATACCCTGCACGCGCTTTTTGGCTTAAAAACAGGACTTTTCAAATGAGTTAATAACCACCAATAAACAATTTAAAGGAAAAATAATTATTACTAATTTTAGAAAAGGTTGTCATCTAGGGATTTTGGTGGAAAATATTATAGATTGATGGATAATTTGTGAGTACTATACGGATTACTGAACACAAGTTTCGTTATTTAGGCTTTAAATGGCAATTTAGAAGCTTAAAATATCCGAAACCACTAAATATAAGATGAAAATAAAAATATTATCAGACTAATAAGACCCTTATAGAGGGATTTTGCTGAGAAAAATAATCTTTTTGTGTTTAGTTCCTGAAAAATAAAAATTTAAACAATGCGAAATTATTCAGAAACTCTCGTCAAGAACATATTTTTTTTCACCAACTTATCGTACATAATTTTTTATAACAATTGCATATTATAATAGAAGAACATCTTATCAATAAATTACCATTTTTATATTTCAACAAAATTAGTTTTCATGTTTTCTACAAATATTTTAAAAACCACTATAAAACACGCTGTCCGACGTGGATCAAATCAGACCGCCGCGCCGCAAGGCCTTCTAGAGGGAGGACGTATCGCTCGTCGCTCCGGCCTGGCTGCAGTCGATTATGCCGCGCGTAGTAAAAATAGCCACGCGCGGAATGCGATTAGGTACCACATCTTAGTACTTTGGTAGTAAAATATTTAATTATTTTTATTACCTACAATGATTTTGTAGTGAGTATAAATTATGTTTCAGGCAATATAATGAGACGTAATTCCGAGGCTAAATTATGTTATGTATTGTAATATAAAATTAAATATATTTCGTAATTGTAAGGGGTTGTAAGGCCCCTAACACTATTTATGTGTTCGAACACGAAATGATTAATAAAACGTCCGTAGTGTCTACTGATTGAACACTGATTTGAATGCAACTTAACAATGTAATAATAACGAAAATATGATTAGTATCCAAAATTTGTATTATTCTTTGCTTGCACAGTAATATTTGTCTACTTATAATGCAAATAAAATATTTTTATGATATTATATTACAGTTACATTTCAATTGAATATTTGAAGCGCACGGATCAAAGTTGTTTGAGCCGATTGTATAGCGAGCCGACGCGGCATCTCTACGCACACAGCTTTGGTCGCTTATGTGTGCGTGAAATTAACGAAGAAATACCTATAGTTGACTTTGCGCGCAAGGTGTATACGCTCTTAAACCTTTTGAAAACATTATTCGCTACAGAGTATTGTTCTATTTTTGAATTGATGAAAAACAATATCGGTATGAGTACTTTCATAGACTAAAAGCGTGGGCGTGAGAGAGTGAAAAAGATAATACGATATACCAAGAAGCTTATACCCAAATGGAGATTGCATTCCGTATTTAAAAGTGAAGCACAAAAATTTGACCTTGAATGACGTCGCTGTTGCCTTCTATCCTTTTCTTTCGTGTGACTATGAATGAACAAAATGTCATTTTCATTCATTGTCACTCTAAAGAAAAGGATAGCAGGCAATAGCGACTGCATTCAAGGTCAAATTTTTGTGCTTCAGTGTTTTATACGGAATGCAATCTCCATTTGGGTATAAGCTTCTTGCGATATACAGTCAAAAGATCTACGTTCTCTTTCTAAATCGTGGTTACTTCTGTGGTAAATCTCACTAATCGAATCAATTCTTCAATAATTTTATAGTACTTAAAAAAAAGAAATCACAAATAATTTATACATTCTGAAAAGAAAAAGCAGGTTATTTTCAAATACTTGAAGTACCCGATAATGTTCAAAGCAAGTTGGAAGGAATTGAGTATCGTACCGTCCCTTGGCCGCAGTTATTAATTTCTTACGAGCCACTCGTTCGGAAACTAATCAAGCTAATGCATGGAAAAAATATTTTACAATATGCGTCGCCGGACTCGGGTTTATGGCCCGGGGTTTCATTTAGTAAAGGGTTTCTACGAGGGGATTTAATTTGTCCTCCAATTTTTGGGTTCGCTGAAGTGTTAGTAGGTCAGCTGGCAACACGTAAACATGGGTTTACATCTTGGATGGAAACCATTTTAAGTGGAAATATGTTTTTTTATTTTGTTGAAAAGAAGTTTTGTTTATGAAGTAGCAGTTACTAAGCTATAAAAGAGACTACAACAACTAGACTTTAACGTTGAAGGAAAACATCGCGAAGGAAGCTTCCATACCTACTATAGCGTATTTGTAAGAATTTCTATGGTATTTAAAATCCGCCAACCTGCACTAGACCAGCGTGGTGGACTATATGGTCTAATCAGTCTCAATCATACTCTCTATGGTAAAGGTGGTCCGTACCCTGCAGTGGGACGTATGTGGGCTGATACAAAAAGACACTATAATTCTTTGAAAACATTACGAATATAAAGTTGCAAAAAAAAAATAGTGAATAGGTTTTATAGCCAAAATAATATTTTAGTCACATTAATGTTCTTTGGAATTCATTTATTATATGTCAATATAAATCCAACAGCTGCTGACCATAAGCCTCAACTAAGGTTCAAAGAATTTAGGTCTTATTCCATCACGGTTAACTAAAACGGATTGGTGAACTTCACATACCTTTCAAATACTTTACAACTAAGTATTCAGATGTCCTTTAAATTCCTACAAAACGTATAAAAAAGTCATTAGTAACCTCAATGTGTCTTATAATTCTAATCACGTTTAGTCCATCCTTTCCTTAAGTTTTTGTCTAACAAAATGGCGGCCCATTAGTACCGCAATTCATGTAACAGGTTTATTCACTAATCGCCTGCATTTGGTAATATTTGGCTTTATATAATGTACTTGGAGTGACAATTTAGATAGCAGACTGGGGTAATGTTCGGAGAGATTCTTAGTTGGTATGAAATATTGATAAAATTAGTCTGAAATTAAATCTTTCCCACTTTAATTTTTTTAAATATATTAAACCATATTTTCTGTAATCAAATGCAACCGTTAAGCTAGACATTTAAAAGAAACGAGTATAAAAAATAATTACGTGTATGGGAAATAATTTTGGTTGGCCGTTAAACTACAATATCAATAAAACGTTTAGTCTAAGAAACTACCACTTTCTCATAGAAAAACGATGTAATTTGTGTAGAAGTATCGCCCATAGGACGCCCTTCAACAAGGTGGAGAGACAATATTCGTAGGGTGGCTGGTAGCAGTTAGTCACGATGAGATGGAGCCTAGCGGTGTGCCAGAGTAGAGACCCGTGTCCAGCAGTGGACAGGGAAGGCTAATGATGATGACATTGATCGCTCATACTCTTTCAATATTGCACTGGATACACGCATCTTACAAACATTGTCTTACCTTCATCTAGCATCATAGCAAAACAAAATAGATGATACAGTATTTTTCTAACATAACTTCAATCATTGACTTTCATAACTATCATCTTAGCTATAAATCTTATTACAAATAGATCCTCCTCCAAATATAGACCATCTTGTCAGTGTGCATGTAACAGCAATCACAATAAAAATCCAACTCCATCCAATGACAATCGCAATAGCAATTCACATGGTTATCATCGGTACCGCAACATCGAAGCTAACTCAATCGTTGCCACATCACAATCTTGATCGCACAGGAGCCATTGTTACAGACACAATGCTTGTGGGCGTCGGAGCTTTGTACACGACCTTCGCGCGTGAACGCTTAATTAATTTGTTTACTTACTGCTTGCGACTTCAATTTGAGACTTTTATTTTGTTAGGTGGCAAAGCAGTAGCAATTAGTTCTGAAGAAAATTTATAGCAGGAATATGATGGATACGATTTTGAGAAGTGGCAGAACCACGGTGTCGTCCGTCATGACACAGGATAAATGGGCAGGGTCGTCCAAGGCTGTACCACTGTCTTGCAGAAAATCAACGCGAAGTAACGCCTTACTGTCGCCTTTCTGAATGGTTTATAAAAAAAAACACTCCTGCATAATTTTCAGCAGTGTGTTTCATGCATACTGCACTTATTAAAACTGTTATGTGGAGTTTTGCAATTTACTATATTTGAATTACCATCACATAATAACTGTGCCTTAGTTTATGGACACATGACGCATAAAAAACTTCTTGGTAAAACAAACTATCACATTTTTAATTCAGCACACATATTTATTTCTATAAATATTGGACGCACAGACAAGACTACTTAATAATTTTATTGTATGTATATTAGAACGGATGTCGATTTGTGTCATGTGTTATTGCCAGACGTATGTAGGTTATATGCGTACACGGCGTTCGCCACGTAACTTGATGTAAATTATTAACACTTGACAGATTTGAAGTCAGTTTATAATCCAACTAAATTATGACGTAACGTTCGAGATAGCATATTTTTCAAATATGTATAGGCGTAACTCACACAATTTCAATTCCGTAAAACAGTGGAATTAAGTTTTAAGTCTATACTCTATTGTAGGCTAAACATTACCTCGTAAATATTATAAAGAAACATACTAATCCACCCTGCACCGGACACTTAAACATCTAAATAATAAATCTCAAACAACCAACGAAACAAAAAATGCCCCTAAAACTACCTCTAGTTTCGGAACCATCTTTTTGCTTTGATATAAAACATACGGCCCATAAATCTTTCACTTTACAATTGGCCTCTTTAGTCTTTCACCTCCAAAAACACGCCACTGAATTTCAAATATGGAACTCTCGCCAGCACTTATAAAAAAGCAGTTTTCCGTAAAGTATTCAAAAAATAAAACAAGAGTACAAATGATGAATGCTTAAGAACAATACCCGAGTTTTAGTTCCGTGTATGAGAAATGCATGTTTTCTACAACCGGCGTCAAGATGGCTGACATTCTCTTGTTTTAGCACTAACATTTGAAACTTGGAAACTGTAAATCATAGTGCATGGACTGAAAAGTGTTCCACTTCTAGTAAACGAAAACATGCTAAACTTTAGTGTTTATGTGCAAGCCGAGTGCTTTAGAAGATAAATGTTTGAAACTTTTATTTATTGCTGTTTGTGACATGCATTTTAATTTGCAAATAGGTTTGAGTAATTATGATTTGGATATTATATACCTATATGAGTGATATGACCCCTTATTGCACTCTAGCTTCCATGATATAAAAATTCCAAATTACATACCTAACATTTTTGGTAGCCTCTGAATACAGGCCACGTCCAAAAGGTCGTTGAGGAAATTGTTGTCTCTTTGTCCTACTACTGTCATTCTACTGTGAGTTGGCGTGAGCCGAAATTAAGAACTACAAATAAAGTATAAAATATATATTTAACGCCATCTTTTTCTAAATGTAAACCACGTGCACTTTAAATATTCGTAATAAGAACTTCATAACATGTAACAACGTAATAAAAAATCAAGAATAAAATCTTTTTTTTACTTTGCACACTATCGCTTTCGGGCGACGAAGACCAAAAATGAAAGATTATAGTATACTATATGAAAAAACATTAAGTGTAAATATATACAAATGAATTAATCAAAGCCGTTGAGTTGCTTTTATTATGTAAATCAGATTGATGTGGTTTGAAAGTTGGCAGGTTCTAAAATCAGCTTCTGAGAACTAACATCGAATGAGGAAAACGCACGCTGGGAATTCAATAGAAAGACATTTAACAAATATAATTTAAAAGGACATTAGCTAAGTAATAATATCCCATAATACTTAATTAAAATAACGTTTTTTTGTCTGAGTGCCTCGCTTGCGCATTTATACTGCTTGATCGGATTTTTTCTAATCATTATCAGCCCGGAGTTAGGAATTACCCTACATGGCTTTAAGTTAGCACCCTAACATATTATAGGGCTCTACGCTCGCCTTCTGACACATTATGGGACACTAAACGAGGCAAAATGGAGGTGTCTTGATAGCACCTCTGTCTACCCCTTCTGGCAATAAAGGCATAAGTTTAAGTATAGACTAATATAAGAATCGTTTTTTTCTCAACTTTCAGCAAAACGAATTGCTTAAAAAGATACCCACCCTCCTTGAATTGGTCTCCACTTACCTTTAAATCTTATTTATTTATTTATTTATATATGCTTTATTGTACACCAAGAAGAAATACAAAATACTTAAAAAACTAGACATGGTTATAATGGGCGGCAAATTTTGTACAATCCATTATTGTATAAAACTTGCCAAACAAAATCGTCGCGTGAATGTATTCATAATCTGACGAATTATCGATTATCGTGAAACTAATCGAACAAGCCAATTAAATTGCATTCCGCTTCCTAGGTATCTAAAATTGTTATACTATGTTTTCCTAGGTTTAATTGTTCGACTAATTAACGTTATTATGTCGTGTGCACTTTTTGTTACACTTTCTATAATTAAAAAACATTAAATTGATTGGTGTCTTCACAGTTATACTGATAGTTAACAATATAATAGAAAATGAAAATAGATGATAAAATAAATTAGTTTTATTTTTACCGACTCATTCACCCATTGGGTTAATGGAGTGAAGGAATCAATATGTGGATGGCAGAGACATAAAGAATTTAACTGAACCCGGTCGTTTTAAACAATTAAAATAATTTAGGATTAAAACAGTTACTTATCACAACCAAATTCTATTTATTATAATTTTAAGACAAAAATAGTAATTAAAATGTATCATTTCAAAAACACCCGCTAATTAACATTGTTTTCATTTTGCTGTCAACCCAGAAGGCATTTCTTGCAGCAATCATAATCTGTTGATTTCAAACAGCTAAAAATTCAAATTATGATTTTCACAACTTCAAACAATAGAGAATATTTTAAATAAATTGTTTTACAAAACAACGTTGCTTAATTTACGTAAGCTGGCAGTGCAATTGCAATACAAACACATTTGCGGATGTCACAACGCGTTGTAGGCGTTGCAATATCCTTCCATGTTCTATTGTGATATGTGTACGTTTGTTTTGTTCATATCATTGTCAAGTACAGACGTCCTTGAATGAATAATAGTAATCGACAATTAGTACGTGATCTTTTAAAGTAATTAAAATTTAAAGGATCTTTTTTTGTATTTCACTTTGAACGCACTATAAGGGTGAAGAAAAACATTCTGAGGAAACCTGCATACCATATTTTTAAAAATTTATATGGTATGAAAGTGATAGACTATAGGGCCTACACCCTCTCAATCGCATCCTCCATTGTAGAGGAGGTCCGTGCTCAGCAGTGAAACGTGTATATGGACTAATAGATGTTACAAATTACAAAAATACTTTGAAAGCTTTTCAAATTATTTTGTTAAAGCAATCTAGAAAATAAAATATCTACAGATTTTAGTTGAAATTCCTATTTGATATAGCATTCAAACATTCAGATGTAGCCATACCCATACATATAAATACGCGTGGTAAACAAACCAACAATAACTTTGACTCGGAAAGCCAACTTTTTAACAGGTGCCCCAATTGGTCTCCAAAACCTAACAAATAAAAAAATATTTTTTCTTTTCTTTCAATCAGACCTACCAAATTATTTTTCATAATGGCCAAATAACAATAAAGTGATTGTTAGCACCCATATACGGTTTTGAAGATACTTTCTCGATTTCACTTTTAAAATTCTTAGTATTCGTAATATTTGCAGTTATCATATAATTTTAAAACAAAAAAAAACTTAAGTAAACAAAACGATTATCAATAACCGGCTAAGAATTATATCGTATAAATAACTGATACTTTTTCAGACCATATACATAAGTATACGTTCCACTGCAGGGCAAAAGCCTCCTATAAGCTCGTGATACGAATGAGAAGAGTTAGGCCATATACTTAGCCTAGTGCAGGTTGGATTTAAATTAATAATGTTACATTTTATCATCATAATTTTCTTCTCGAATTTGACTTCCTCTGTATATTTTTACTCCCTTCTGTAATAATCCGATCACACCCAGCGTTCCAGGACATTCACCCGATGTCATAAATTGCCAGAACAAAATGTCCATATTATAATTGTTTCTTTCAATCCAGTGTTATCCTGGTCAGTATAGGATGAGATTTTCTACTAAGTTTTTGGCAACCGCCGTAGTGAGACCAATGACTCTCCTCATATCTTCTATGAGACAGCTAATAGCACTTTTAACCGGTCTCTGGACCTTGGCCCAGCTATTCTGGAACCCAGACATCATAGTCAGCATAGAATAAATTATGCAGTGGGTCTTTTTTAAATATCTACAACAAAGAAGCGACAAACAAAAAAACCGCTTTGACTAACAGCTCCTCCGCCCATAAACATCCACCAAATTATCTACGAATAATTCATTACATATTATCTACTACAAATAAAATTACACAATGTTTGATGCGCAACAAAAGCCATAATCGTTACAGAGGCGCACTAAGGAAAATGACGGGGAGTTAAATTATTAATGTCGAGATTTTATATCCCCAAGAAAACCCATTTCACTTAACATCAGAATAGCTTTTATGGTGCACGTTCGCATTGTCTTAATGGATCGCTATTATTCTTTCATCACAGCCCACACCTTAATTACCATAGTTTATTTTATACTTCGCATAATATTTTATACATAATGCAATAGCAAATACTGTGTTGTTATTGAATATAATATGCGAAACAGAAAAAAGGTGTTACATTCTTAAATATTTCATAATAATTTTAATTGAAAAGAATTTGTATAAACTTATTCACAAAAACAAAAACTGTAAATATTTTTTTAAGTTCAATGGTACAAATTCTTCTTCCATAGTAAAGTTCTTAAAATTAACTTTTGTTAAGTCTGACTCTCATATATTATTTGTAATTCATATTCAACACCAAATAATCTAGGCACCAAAGCCCCCAGTAATCTTCCTGATTACGCCCCAAGAAAATCTCCCACGAGCAGGCTCACACGAGATGTGTATCCGTATGAAGAAAGTGGAAAGCGTGAGTTTTTGCACATTGTCGTCAAACGCCATTGTTAGACTATCCGTGTTTCGCAATTGTTTGCACACGACTTGTCGGAAATAAATCGTTTTCGTTTAATTTGTGTGTGCTGTAAAATTGTCTCTTCCTTATGAAGTTCGAACAAGTCTTGAGTGCGCCAGAACACTGAAATTAGTATAGGAATATTTTAAGCAGTAAACGTATTGTAGCAAAGCCAATATGCAGTATCCATATGTACCGGGGCACTCAGTTTATTTTCGTCATATATGTGATTTATTTTTATTGGTTTATTAGCCATCCTGTAAATTCGATATCCGAAAAGATCAAGTTACAAACTCTGATTGCCTGACCTTAGATTCGAACTCATAGCCTCATGATGTCAGAAGTGAATAGACCAGCAAGGGGACATTTATATATGTTTACGTTTATTCAACATACAACGTGCTTATTCTACTTCTTCTCCCTTACGTAGGAAAGATGCAGCATGATACTTTCAAATAAAAATATTTCGTTCATAATTTATAGCATTCATCCGATGGCTCTTTTGGTACATAATTCACACTTAGACAACATACGAGTTTAATAACGGGTCAAAAATTATGTCCTGTACGCCCGAACTATCTCGACCGAAAAAATCTCAAGCGTAGGGATTTCTTCCTATATACTCTTTTAAACCTATTCTGTCTCACTGCTGGGCAAAGATCTACCTTAACTCCTTCCACTTACCCATATTCTGCCTATATAAGGTTACAAAAAGTTGCTGACTGTAGGCCGCTTCCAACAGGTCACTATGAGCATGCTGATATAATTATTGTAGTCATCTGTCGATATTAAAACTATAAAGCGGCCAAAGCACTTTAAAAACAGAATAGTTTAAAAAAATGATGCAAATATACAAATTAAAACTTATATTTTCTTTAGACCTAAAACATCTCAGATTTGAATCTTCATCTCAATGAGACGAGCTATCATTCTAACACATGACATAATACTTATTTTCCGCGTCTATAGAATGTTGACATTACACATAAAAGCTAATTGAGTGCAGTTTCAACCATATACGCAAACTAGTCGCATAGTTGAACACTAACTGATCTACGCATGCGCAACGCCCGTCGCCAATGCTGCAAGTTACAAGCTATTAGCAACGGCAAAACTTTTGAGGGTAATATATTAGATTAGTACAGAGTAGCCAGAGTAACTACTGGACATATTGAGACTTTAAATCTTATGTCTCATGATGGATGGCGAGCGCGGTTGAAAGCAAAGCATTGATTTGTAATTCAAGCTGTTGTTTGATTTTGCTATTGTGCATGAGCTGTCGTATTACTTACCACCAGGCGAACGTCATCCTCGTCTCGTTAGTCATTGCAATAAAATAAATTAAAAATATTACAAGTTATCCGTGCTGGACTATATGGCCTAACCACTCTCATACTCTCGATTGTAGAGGAGGCCCGTGCCCTGCAGTGGGAAAAATACGGGTTGATACAGATACAGGTTATCCCATGTTCATGTGGTATTGGCGGTATTTTGTTTATATTCGTGGGTATTATACTGTTACGCCAAAGGAAAACTAAGTAATTTCGACCACTACCAAGATCACCCAATTTTTAATTTTTTTACGCTCCATTTTCTACGCTTCATCCCATATTAAATTACCAAAAGCTCGCACAATACCTTGTTTAACAGTTTTACAATTTAAACTGTGTGGGCAAAATAACTTCAAACATATTTGATACATGAATTAAGCAACCTCAAAATGGTAGCATAATTATTGGTGTCAATATTTTCACCAATATGTTATAGAAATATTTTCAACAATATTTCCATTACATGTCGGCATACTAGTAATTCAATTAACAGACCATTTATGCGAACAGTAATTAATTATAAAATTTCACATACACATGGTTAGTAACAATTTAATATGTCATAACCAAACGTAGTTATTATTTCATAAATTCGGAGTCAATAAACAAAATTGAAGCATTTAAAATACTAGGGGTTTGATTCGGCTTTGCCTCCGGGAACTGCACAGCCCACTTTACATGCTCACGCCCGAATACTGGAACGCCATTCAAATAATAAGTTGCTCTTAACAGCGTAGTGCACCCTCAGCCAGTACATTTAATCGGGATTAACGTAGTTAAGCGCCATTTATATTTAATTTGCATTCCAATATTTGGGCGTAAGTATCCAAATTTTCAACAATTTGATAAATTATTTCATTCGGGGTGTCCTTTAATTAAAATAATTCTTATTCATGTTCAGGTCCAAGACTATTCCTATGCCAAATACCAATATATTGATTGGTAAGCAGTTTTATTTCGCATTTTTACATAATTCTCTCCCTCTCTCTCTCTCTCTCTCTCTCTCTCTCTCTCTCTCTCTCTCTCTCTCTCTCTCTCTCTCTTTATATATATATATATAAGTATCTTTCTCCCTGAAAACAAACATTATTCACTATGAAAAGTATTCTACTCCTTTTCTTTACCACTGAAGACGTCTCTGCACATTTTCATGAACGTCTCACATGTACAAATATTTCATAAAAAAATATTTATTATTTCAAGACGTTACATACAAACAAACATACAAAAATGTTCATTTATACTGTTAAGACGTGTTTTAAAATTTTATCACTTGCGCCGCTAACGTTTAGCCTACATAAGCGGAGATTAAAATCAATTAACAGATGGTACATTGCGTATTACTTAATTGGCTGCGTATTTGGAATACGCGAGATTTAGAAAGGCTGGAGTAGCTTCCTGCTTACTCATCAATGTCATAACTGCAATACTGAGTGCATCACACATGATGTAACGTGCGTGCTAACAATGCGAGACAATGTGTGCATACCACTGAGATTTAATAAAAAACGTTCATTAGCCTTAGAACATTCACTTTTAATCTTAGGATCAATCTAGATTTTTCTGATGTTACTTCACATACCATGGATGTTTGATTTTAAAGTAATATGATATTGAGGAAAGATTGACGAAATTTGATTATTTTCTATCGACGAATAGGCAACAATTGAAAAAATATTTTACCATTAAGGCCTCAGACCGGGACGGTTATCGTTTATTATTTGATACAGTGGCATTAAAAAACATTGGAATTTATGTTGTATTCCTACCAGATAATTTCATATTATTGAAAGCGTTAATTATATGGAATTCGATTATTGAACACCTTAATTTTGCTATTAAAACGTCCTTTATGGGAAATCACTTCCACTCATTAGGCGACACAAGGGAAATCACTTGCTACTCTGGTGGTCAACAGTATAAAAATTTTAAATCCTAATCCTGATTTTAAGATGAAATCGAATCTTAAAAAATCGCCAATTTTGGTCGAGACTGTAATATATGACGGTTGAGTGGATTTATGAAGGGGGAATTAAGCCTGTTATGCTAAGTAACCGAAAATATTACTCAGATAAAACCCAGATAGAGTTACTAAACCGTAAATATGTATACCTTTACAAATTCAAGGAAATTGGCTTGTATAATCCAATTTCCGTTTTAAGGGATTTTACCAGTTATCTGCAGCGAACCTTTAATAAATCAAGGCCTTTGATACTGATATTTTGGTCCTTCAAGCCGGATCTTTTGTATATTTTCAATATAAAAATCAGTCTCATTAGTCCCACGGATTATTACTAAGTCTGTGAGAGGACTGATTCAAATAAATCTATATATAGATTATTTTATTTTGTCGTAAAGAGCTAATTACCAGTGCCCATTAACTATTCAAAACGTAGGTCAATATGGTTCCGCCTCCCAAAATACCACGGTATTTCACTGATTTATTTGTTTAACGCAAATTTGAATAGCACCTTGCTTCTATGATTTATAAATCGCAAAAATATCAAGAGGTTATTCATTTAAAATGTCTCAAACTGTTGTGTGAATTCAAAATATAAAATGAAAAATGTTTAAATCATTACATGAACATGAGAAAATATGTAACACATTGGGCATTAAAACTAGAAATATATAATCATGACGAAGTAATTTTTGTCATTTTGCCCAGAAATTAAACCTTATTAGTTAAATATCTGCTTCACCTTAATATAAATTTGAAATTACTTCTATTCCCAAGTAACGTTTCCTGAGGTCTATATAACATTCCCGCTCACGTGGACGTGTTTAAAATGGCAGAGCGTGAGGTCACGTGCTGACCCTAAACCAAAGGTCAAGCGTTCTCCTTCCGATCCATGATGAGATATTACGGTTCTCTCTCGTCTGATTGCCTTCACTTACATAATTTACTTATGGGAACTAACTCGATTCGGTTTCAATTCAGACTATATCAAGGACAAGGTTAAGACAGCAATCGTATTGGTGGCTTTGGGTAAACTGAAAATGTATTTTTTTTAATTCAAGTAATGGCGATACGAATTTGCCATTCGCCTGATTGTAAGCGTACGACCGCTTATGGACAGTAGCAAAACCAAACATCATGATTTACAAAACAATGCATGATATTTCATTGGCTTGCCATCCTGAGACTTAAGATTGTAAGTCTCATTATGTCCAGTAGCGGAGTAGTAATGCATGTGTAACAGATCGATTTAATTTCAATCAGATTTAAACTAGTATTTAAACAGAACCGACTACTAAAGAAAATATCAAAGAAATTTGAAACCAACAATTTGGAAGGGGCAATCAACCCTCATAGAGATTCTGAGTTGGAGAGATACACTGATTTAGAGCAAAAATAGGAAGATGTACAAAATTCTTATCCATGGAATATCTTTATCAGTCCCATTGCTAAAAAATCACTGTTTTGCAATTGAGTAACTCTAGCCCTAAATTCACAAGGCTGACCTACTGCCAGTTACTACTAAGCATTTTAAAATATTCATGTATTACGCATCCTATGAAGTAACTATGCGTTTAACTTAGGCTCCGTGTGTGTTTGTTTAGCAAATGTCCATATAATTTTGTTTCGCGGTGTAGCATGTGACGTGTGAGGGTGCGCCTGAGGAGAAAGCGCTTCCGACTTGCGCAAGCATTGCTGACAGGTCCATGTCAAGTTTTTTAAATAAAGAGTACAATATTTGTGTACAAATGTTGTGTATTTAAATAAAGGGTATATCAGGACTGCTACCGAAAACGAAGCTAAATACACAATGCAACTAAAAATTTCGCACAGATGAACGACATTTTTTTTTTGTTATTTTTTGCCTATTGTCTTGTTTAGGTGATAAATCCATAATTTTTGGTAAAATAATAATTGAAATCCTTGCGTACCATAGTGCATTTAAAAATAAAAAGGTGTACACGATTATTTTAGCAAAAACGATGTATTTACCACCCAAATACGACAATAGGTAAAAAATAACAAAAGACATATATTCGTCACTTTTTACACGCTTTATATTAGCTTCACTTGTATGTTTGTATGTTTGTATGTTTGTATATTTGTATGTTTGTATGTTTGTTTGTAACCGACTTCTTTGGGCGCGATTTTGACCCACTTTAAACGGCCAGATTTCGTTCAAATTTTGCACACCTGTCAAAGACCGATGACAATACAATAATTCGATTAAAATATATAATTATCCTGATTAGATTCGCCAGGATTAATTATTCTTATAATTGATGACCATTGCTACATTCATCGCTAGATGGCGTTAACATTGTATTCTTCCAAGAAGCTTATACCCAAATGGAGATTGCATTCCGTATAAAACACTGAAGCACAAAAATTTGACCTTGAATGCAATCGCTGTTGCCTGCTATCCTTTTCTTTAGAGTGACAATGAATGAAGTTCACGTGAAGTTCATTCATTGTTACGCTAAAGAAAAGGATAGCAGGCATCAGCGACGTCATTCAAGGTAAAAATTTTGTGCTTCACTTTTATATACGGAATGCAATCTCCATTTGGGTATAAGCTTCTTGTATTCTTCAAGTGTCAAATGTTACTACTGACCAACAGATGGCGTTATTGATTGGAAATACAGCCGTAGATGGATGTTTTTAGTCAAAACAATTATATAATAGTTAAAAAAAACTAAAATACACGCTTTAATAAGATATACAACTAAAAAAGTAAAAATAATTGATACTGAATTTAAGATAAGAAAATGGAGTAAAATACATATATTTTATTGTTACAAAGCGTGGGGTGCAGGAGGATAAGTAATTGTTGTAAACACCCCACGCTTTGTAACAATAAAATATATGTATTTTACTCCATTTTCTTATCTTAAATTCAGTATCAATTATTTTTACTTTTTTAGTTGTATATCTTATTAAAGCGTGTATTTTAGTTTTTTTTAACTATTATATAATTTACAAAATGTTTAGTTGCATTGTGTCTGAAAGCACCAAAACTACCACCCGGCTTTTTTTTCTGTAGCAATCTTGATATATTTATTTATTTGATACTTCATATACAAATAATATACAGGCGGGGCTTAATGCCAAAGGCATTTTCTAACAGCCAACCTTCAAATACCCTGTATACATAAATAGTATTGTATCGTCACCCCAAAGTTAATGTGCGCTGCATCGGAGTTCCATTGCTGGGTTCGAATCCGATATCACGAACCGGCGCTAGATGGCGCAACCGGGCGTCGCATAGACAACTTTTCGACAACCGAAAAACCACCGACCAATAGGCGAGGTTCTAGTGTGACCAACGAGCAGGTCACAAAACCGTTGCCTTGGAAAAAACCCAGCACTCGTTTTTGAATCGTGGAAGTACTTGGTCAAAAACTCCGCTGTTGCGCAACCTCGTAACCAAAACCTATACCCGATATATTCCCATTTAACGTGTTCCCTCGAGAGTATTGCTGCTGGAGTTGCCTGGTCTGCGAGAGCTGGTGAAGCCGGAAGCCTCGGTAAGTGGTAGACGATAAGCACTCAGTTTTGGAATTAACCGTTTTTTCTGCAGCGCACATTACTGTCGAAATTCTGTTGGGGACCTCCCCCTCGGCAGCTGAAAAGCTCAGCTGAACACCGTGTCCAGCCTCCTTGCTGGTACATGTTTTTGGTGCCGAAACCCGGGAACATATGAATTAATCGTTTAAAGTAATCCTTTATGTCCTAATTACCCTAATCAGTTTCGCATTTCTCGTATACGGTCCAGTGTGTTTTATTGAATACCTATTGAGTTTTTAAATATCATTTCTATTTGTCCATTTTGCTATTAGTTGTTAAAAAAAAATAAAAAATACAAAATTCCGTTACGCGAGTGGTACACATAGCCAATCAGCTGATAATTCAAATAACGACCAGTGCGTAACGTTAATTCTATAGCAACACACTTCTCAATTTACTATCGGTGTCTGCTGTGTTTTTAAACGTTTAACGTTGCTATCTGATTCATTATCGCGCGTCAGCTGATTACCTCCATAATCTGACCTCTCCATCGGGTTTTGAATTTCGTTACCAACAGTCATCATGAGTTATTCAAAACGAAAACTAAGTATCGCAAAGAAATCCCGTTCTAAGGATACGTGGGAATATACAACCGAAAATTTACCATCTTTGCGTAGAAAGCGTACACTAGCATATAACCGCTTGACCAAGACCCACGAAATCGCCGCCCTTACCCTTAACGATCCTTCCCAAATCGAATTATTTTTATCTTACCATCAGGAGGTAAAAAAAATCGCGGCTACCTTCGAAGAAGCACATTTAATTATTCTGGATTTGGCCGACGATCCGGAGGAAGACGAACTCATGTGCAAACGTTTCGACGAAATGTATTATGAGATTATTCGAATTCACCGATCAATCACAAAACCCGTCTCACATGCACCCGAATCTTCCCTTGACTACACAAATTCACACTGTGTTAACTCACACGTAAAGTTACCTAAGATAACGCTCCCGTCCTTCTCCGGCAATATAAAGGAATGGCCTAAATTCATTTCTACGTATGATAACCTAATTCATAATACACGTATGAGTGACACCGATAAGTTTAACTATTTAATGTCAACATTACAAGGCGACGCGTTAAACTCGACGCCACCAAAGAAGTCCCGCGGAAAAAGTAGGAACTAAAATTGACAGCTCCGCCATGTTTCATGTCATTGTTCATTTGCTTGTTCGGTGTCGTCGTTATGCTCCCAAGTATTTCGTGATTTATTCATTTATAATTTTCGTTTACGATGCCAAAAGTAATCAAGAGTGAAGGCCGGGAAATGATTCTCAAGGTGAAGGAGTTTTGTGAAGCAGAGATGAAAAATAAAGACGTGTTGATCCCATTAAATAATGTTCGTGCACGAGTCGCCGCCATGACCGGTAAGTTTTGGTGTTAACAACAAATTAATAATTTACCTCAGGAATCAACAAGTGGTTTAATTATATTCTTATTATGATTTACGGTCCTAGGTATGGAGAGTTCCTTCTGTTTTATATATATTACATCATTGTAGATCTCTTGGGATTGTAAAAATATTTAGGAAAAAAAAAAAAATAACACGCGGGGATTACTTAACATATTTCAGAATGTAAAACATTAATTTTAGTTTGTACTTGTTGTCTGCGCAAACCTTTGTTGACCGATCATACCAAGCCTATTCAGTTAATTCAAAATTATAAAATAACTAGTACTGAGATTTATTTCTTTTTACTTACTAGGGTAAATCCATGTTTTCTATTGGAATTTAAAGGTTAGAATAGATCTAATCCAATGCTGAAAATTTGTTTGATACAACTAGTTTTGAATACTTTTTAGCTCTCATAACTCATAATAGTGAGTAATTTTGGAAAATTTAACCTTTTTTGTTTCCATTTCAGGTGTATCTGAGAAAAAGGTGTCAAGGATCACAAAAGAAGGAAAAGTTGCAGCAAGTACATCTTCAAAGATTGTGACACCAGGAAAAAGTCGGCCACATTCAAAGAAAATTGATTTGGATGACTTTGATCTGTCGGTAATACGTCAAAAAATTCATCACTTCTATTTAGTGAAGAAGGAAGCCTCGTAAAGAGAAGAGTGCGGAAAAAAATGTAGCCCAAGATGCTAAAAATATAGTTCAACTAACCGAAGCAGCTTTTGAAAGCATCACTCCAGAAGACTGGCAAATTCAATGTAAGCAAGTGGAGCACATTGAAGCCGAATACATAAAAAATGATGGTTTAATGGACATGGAGATGGAACGCTTCATAATAAGTGTTGCAAGTGACAGTGATACTGACCCCGATAACCACAATATTACTGAAGATAGTGACAGTGATTCTTCCATGAGTGGCATTACCCCAATGGATGACCACTGTATGCTAAAAAAAATTAAATAAAATATATTTATGACTACCTTGTTTTTTTTTTCAGTCTCCAAAAATAAATATTACAAATATTGGTTTTCATTCATTTATTACTTATATGATATCGAATATTTTTTCCATATATTTGCATTAACCAAAATATGTTTAGAAATATTATATCTTCGTCCCTTTTAAAGGGTTCCTATTTAGATCATGCCCAATTTTTCTATGTTAGGATCCATCACCAATGTAATACATAGCAAGCCTATTGATTTGATAGGCTGGATCAAATAGGGTTGGTTGACACCTATTTCTTACTCGCTGAACAAAGAACATAAATCATTTTACTTAGAGGGCACGGAAATATCAATTACCATATAATTACGGGAAAAAATAGAAATGATTACTGGCAACATTGTGTCTTAACGATATCAGCGCCGCGTCTACGGGACTTCTTTGGTGGCGTCGAGTCTAGCACTCATCCGCACATTCCCGGCCACAGGTGATCACTATTCCGATGCATATAATAAATTGGTTACAAGATACGAAAACAAACGAGACCTCGCATTCACTTGTTGGCGCGATATATTAAACGCAAGCTTCATGTTAAAGAACCCACACGATTTCCGCCGTTCCCTTGATATGTTTGACGAAAATTTAACCATTTTGAGACGTTTAAACCTACCGGTAGACCAATGGGATTTCGTATTGTCATATCACATTTTGTCAAAGATAGACCCAAAACTACGTCGAGAGTTCGAAGAAAGACAGTCTACCATTGAGCTGCCGAGTTACACGGATTTGCAATCGTTTCTATATTTAAAGTGTGAAGCTTTAATTAGAGATACACATTTCACTGAATCCGGACCATCAACTAGCACTTCCACATGGAATAGGGAACAACACATAAAGTCGAATCTAGACTTCCGAGCCAACAAACCGAAAATGGGTCATGCCTTAGTAGCTGCGCAGGACTGCACTCATGAGGCGGCGGTAAGCGGAACGTACATCGCGCCCCACTCGACGCAACTGACTCCGCCTACAACTAGCAAACCGGTTATCAAATGCGCCTATTGTTCAGACGGACATTCAATAACAAGTTGTAAATCATTTTTGCAAAACACTGTAGATGAACGAATTAATATAGCGCGTAATAATAAGTGGTGCTTTAATTGCTTAAGGGCATCACATACAATCAGAGACTGTAAATCAATGTTCTCGTGCCAGAGATGTAAACATAGACATCACACACTTTTACATCAAGACTTAGCAACGTCGCCCGAGTCGACAGCGCATACTACACTAATTACGCGACACGACTTAGCTTGTACTAGCCCTACTGTGCTGCTCGCCACGGCTATAGTATACGTGTGGGATGCTTTCGGGCGCTCGTTAGCTTTCCGCGCCGTTTTTGACACTGGCAGTCAAAACAATTTTATAACTCAACAAGCTGCCGATCGACTTTGTTTCTCATCTCGACCGGCACTAGTCAATGTTACTGGCTTAGGAGGTGCCGAAGCATCAATTAATGGTGTAGTGCGATGTAAGTTGGGGACGTCTTCTAAAACCTTATTCGACTTAGATATGTTAGTCATCCCCAGGATATGCAGCGACCAACCCATAGCAAAATTGAGCACACACGGTTGGTCGAATATTAAATCTTTGCAATTGGCCGACCCTGGTTTCGATATTCCCGGTCCCATCGACATTCTGTTAGGTGCAGACATATTTGCGGAATCTTTATTGAATGAAAAGATCAGAGGTCAAGGATCTCAACCTCCCGCACTGAGATCTGTGTTCGGTTGGCTTTTACTGGGGAAGACGTCCATAGTCCATAGTTCCTTACTCGGGATTAACGCAACTACGGATAGTGGGCAGTTGGCCAGTGTAGTTCAAAGATTTTGGGATATAGACAACGTTCCACAGGCGTCCACTTTTACGCCCCAAGAGCAGCTTTGTGAATACAAATACGCATCGGAGCATACCCGGGACCCGACGGGTCGCTATATCGTGACTCTGCCATTCAAGGACAAGTCGGTTCCTGTGTTTTACGGATCACGTGACATTGCCTTGCGGAGATTCTTCGCAATCGAACGACGCTTGTCTCGGGACTTACAATTACGAACGCAATACGTGGACTTCATGAATGACTACTTGGACAGCGGCCATATGTCATTGGTACCAAGCACAAAATTGGGAAACGGACGATATTACATCCCACATCACGGTGTTCTAAGACCAGAAAGTACAACCACGAAATTACGAGTAGTGTTTGATGCCTCGGCAAAAGATTACAACGGCAAGAGCTTAAACGATACTCTACTAACGGGTCCTAAACTACACAATGATATTTTTTCGATTCTTTTGCGTTTTCGGGAGCACAAGGTTGTTTTTATGGCGGATGTACGGCAAATGTATAGGCAAGTTCTAGTTACCGAGACCCAGCGGGACTTTCAGCGTGTTTTGTGGAGATCAAGTCCGACAGAACCTATTAAAGAGTACAATTTAAACACTGTCACCTACGGAACATCCGCAGCACCGTTTTTAGCTTGTCGTACGTTGCAACAGCTGGCGTATGATGAAGGTGACGCGTTTCCAATCGCAAAGCAAATTTTACTGTCCGACATTTATGTAGATGACGTAGTAACCGGGTGTAATTCGGTCTCGGAAGCCCATGAAGCCAAAGCACAAGTCATCAATCTCTTTTCTAAGGGGCATTTCTTTCTACGCAAATGGGCTAGTAACGTCCCAGATCTGCTTGACGACATTCCGGATCAACATAAGTTACTAAAAGATACGGTGAACTTTGACGAAACGCAGGATACAACGTTAAAGGTGCTTGGTTTACGATGGGAACCATTGCGCGACGCATTCGTTTTTGACGTAACACCCCTGCAACAGCCTTGCACTAAACGCAATATCTTAAGCGAATTGGCTAGGATTTTCGATCCACTGGGATTTCTTTCGCCTCTCACCATTCAAGCCAAATGTCTAATCCAAAAATTATGGATAGTCGGTACTCCGTGGGATGAGACCCCCCCACAGGATGTTATCGAGCACTGGGCCCAATATTTAGAACAATTGCCTCAACTTAAGCGCATTGAAATCCCACGTTGCGTCCACTTTAGAGCGAATCCGACATTCGAACTTCACGGCTTTTGTGACGCATCGGAACGGGCCTATGGAGCTGTAATTTACGTGCGTGTGGCCAATGCATCGGGTTCAGCTCGTACATTTCTACACTGCGCAAAGGCTCGCGTCGCTCCCATTAAGAAAATTTCGTTGCCTCGTCTCGAGTTGTGTGCGGCGGTCCTTCTCATTCAGTTACTGGCAAGTGTCAAATCGGTGTTTAGACCTCCCTTACAAGGATTATACTTATGGTCAGATTCTATGATTGTTTTATCTTGGTTACGATCGCACTCTTCACGTTGGGTCACGTTTGTGGCGAATCGAGTAAGCCTAATTCAGGACAGCGTACCGACCGAATCATGGCGGCATGTACCGACAAACGACAACCCCGCCGACATCTGTTCACGGGGACTTATGCCAGTTAAACTCCTCGACAATAGATTATGGTGGGCGGGCCCCAGCTGGTTATCGCAAGCGCCCGAAACTTGGCCACCTAATCTAGTGGAACCAAAAACGCAGGAGGAAGATATTATCCAATCAGAACAACGACCCCAATCTGCGTTAGTGACGGAGACGATGACGGAGCCTCTTGGGTGGATCGATGCCCTATTTTTAAAGTTTTCTTCCTTAGATAAAATTATAAATATTATTGGGTATGTGCGTAGGTTCATGAACAATACGCGTCAAGCATCCTCCCGCTTTGAGCGCATTACGTTGACGGACGGTGAACGACATGAGGCTTTATACGTCGCGGTAAGGTTTTATCAAGAGAAATTCTTTCATAATGACATAGACAAGCTAAAAAATCATCAAGCATTAGCCAAATGGTTGCGGAAACTCACCCCATTTATGGATAGCAAAGGTATCCTCAGGGTGGGCGGTAGAATATCTCGGAGTGGTTTAGAACATGACCACAAGCATCCCGCGTTGTTACCTACTCGGTGCCCGCTCACTACTTACTACATTACGTGGGTGCATCGCAAACACTGTCACACCGGTATTAACACTACACATTACCTAATATTACAGCAATTTTGGATCGTAGCGGCGAAACGCGTTATCCGTCAACAATTATCCCAATGTGTACGTTGCTTTAAAACGCGTCCGCAACCGCTTCAACCCGTTATGAGTGATCTGCCATCATATCGAGTGAACCAAGTCAAGGCATTTTCGGTAGTCGGGGTTGATTTTGGCGGTCCCTTCCGGATTAAGCTGGGAAAACATCGTGGTGCCAAGTTGGATAAGGCTTATCTGTGTCTATTTGTGTGCCTGACTACAAAAGCAGTCCATCTCGAAGTAGCTTCTAACTTATCCACCGACGCCTTCGTAGCTGCGTTGAGGAGATTTGTGGCGCGTAGGGGGAGATGTTCTATCATCCATGCAGACTGTGGTACTAATTTTGTAGGTGCAAAAACTCAATTGTGTAGGTTGATGGACCTAGCCGCACAGACAGAACGCATCGAGTTTAAATTCAACCCACCCTCGGCGCCACACTTCGGCGGGGTGTGGGAAATCCAAATAAAGGCCGCAAAAAGTCATATGCATCGCATTGTAGGAGATCAGGTTCTAACATTTGAGGAGCTTAGCACACTTTTCACCCAAATTGAAGCAGTCCTCAATTCGCGACCATTGTGCCCCATTAGTTTCGATCCAAACGATTTAAATGTTCTGACACCGGGTCATTTCTTAACACTAGAACCCTTAACCAGCGTACCAGAACATGATTTTACAGCTACCAATCTAAACCGTTTGAACCGTTGGCAACTTCTACAAGCCTTTCAACAGCATTTCTGGATACGATGGCGGAACGAATATCTCCACTCCTTAACGCAAAGAGCAAAATGGACAAAAGACAGTAAACCATTGCCTTTAAATTCTATTGTAATCATCAAGGATGACAATCGAACACCATTACAATGGTCTGTAGGTCGGCAAGTCAATGTGCATCCTGGTCCGGATGGAGTTATAAGATGCGCATCGGTACGGATAGCGAACCATCATATCATCACTCGCCCACTGGTGAAGCTTTGTCCTCTACCCATCAGTGCAGAACAAGCTTCACCAGTCGTTAACTGTTAAAGATTTCAACGCGAAACATCATTCATTCTATCATCAACCCTTTATATTTTCTCTCTTTATTTTTCCTATATTTTTATTTTTCTATTTTTTTTTTATTTTTTATTGTAAGTAAAATACCTTCATATTTTGGTGGGCGGTATGTATCGTCACCCCAAAGTTAATGTGCGCTGCATCGGAGTTCCATTGCTGGGTTCGAATCCGATATCACGAACCGGCGCTAGATGGCGCAACCGGGCGTCGCATAGACAACTTTTCGACAACCGAAAAACCACCGACCAATAGGCGAGGTTCTAGTGTGACCAACGAGCAGGTCACAAAACCGTTGCCTTGGAAAAAACCCAGCACTCGTTTTTGAATCGTGGAAGTACTTGGTCAAAAACTCCGCTGTTGCGCAACCTCGTAACCAAAACCTATACCCGATATATTCCCATTTAACGTGTTACCTCGAGAGTATTGCTGCTGGAGTTGCCTGGTCTGCGAGAGCTGGTGAAGCCGGAAGCCTCGGTAAGTGGTAGACGATAAGCACTCAGTTTTGGAATTAACCGTTTTTTCTGCAGCGCACATTACTGTCGAAATTCTGTTGGGGACCTCCCCCTCGGCAGCTGAAAAGCTCAGCTGAACACCGTGTCCAGCCTCCTTGCTGGTACAAGTATTATTTATTAGAGCTTTTGTTGTTTTTTCACTATACACTGCTCTTTCTTTCTCCTTCTCATAAATCCATCCAATGGTTGTCTGGTAGGGATTGAATTAGTGCGATAAGACCGCCATTTGTACTTTGTTGTCACATTATCTCTGTTTACTGTTATGTAATTCATTTGAGAAACGATAATAGAGCCCAGTTTGGCCTTCTACCGTGGGAAGGTAACACTGTTGAAGTGCGTTTGCCTATCACAAATTAATGTAAGAGTAAAACACACCTCGCTACATTATGAGTTGTTCTACCAACAACAAATTGCACACACTTTGTTTCTAGCTTTCCAAGACATTGTACCCGCGCATGCTAAATCAATTATAACGCGTGAAAGTTTGTATCTTTGCTTTTTCAATAGATCTTTTGTTCCTGCTAAGTTTCATTTGCATATTTGAAAGCCTTAACAGCTTTAGTACGATGAAATGAGAAAACAAAACCTCGTGTTCCCCAAATATCTCTTTAGCTTTTGAACCAAAATCTTCCTCGCAAATTCTAATACCTCATATTTATCTTACCTAGGAATAGAGAGTTCTTATAGGTCCGTGTTGTTGGGTATATTTATTTTTTATCTTTAAATACTTAATGATATCTATTTAACAAGTCCTAGGACCACCTTTCAATACATTATAATCTATAAAATGTTTAACGTTTCCAAACATAAACTTAAATAAAAAACGTCTGCTCCATGTACGATCATTAATATATTAGTAAAATGGATCTTACCCAAGATCTGTTTACTAACTTATTATAAAACATAACCCTTAACATGCAATTACTGATCGTAAGAAATCTGCCTCAGGCAACGCAACGCGTACCCATTGCATTACCTTACGTCTGTGATTTTGTCCATCAAAATTATAGTAATTGCTGTAGCTTCAGATCGTAAATATTAGGCAATTATGTGCTCGTTTTGAAGTGTGTACTATTTTTGATATCCTTGACTAGCTGCTGAACATTCAACTTGGCCGCGAGATTTTTAAAAAAATTGTTGTTAATATATTACTTATTGCTTTTATATCCCTATCACTGTCATCAACTTCAGGTGTACGAAGCTGCCGATCGAAGATTTCATTGAATAAATTATCGATAACATTAACAGACTTCCAGAACACTGTCTATCTCTTCTTGTTTCCTGACTGAGATTCTATCAACATTTGCTCTACTATTCATACTTCTAATAGAAATTCCAGTCTTTTTCTATTTCGAATTCTCACTGTTATAAAACATTGTAGCTACTCTTAACTCTAAAATTAGCATCACAACAAATCGTTTCATCACGTCTGCAAAACCATCATAATTCCCAAACAGGCAATTACCAGCATAACGCACGTTACTTTCCTCAGCATTACGTATCACCTGTTCATAAAATCAAATGATACGTGTTATTACACTAATGCATTCGCTTTCCCTCGCGTCGAGTCGATGCACCCGCCGGCTAAGAATTTTATCTATTTGTCGACATCAGTCCCCTTGCACGGACATAGTTTATCTTTGTCGCTTTCTGTCCGATCTTCTTATACTTAATTAATTGAATCTTTATGAGTTGGTGTAATGTAAAGAGTGCATTTAGCTAACATTATCAGGAAAATGTATCGAGATATTAATAGAAAGTAGTGTGTGGTTGTATCAAGGTATCCAAATGTTGTAGCTAGTTTATTAATTTTCATAATCAAACGACACCTTAAAATATAAATTTTATTATAAAAGTAGTATAGTAGTTTGTTGTAGACAACAACAAAAATTATGCGTAAAATTGTAAATTATACCCACCCACGCAAGTAGATAAACAACAAATAATTAATGATTCCTTTTTTATTTCTTCTAATTTCATCTTCTTGACTGTTTCTGGTTGTAAAGACTGTTTAGGTTTAAAAATAAAACAGAGTTTTCTATGATCGAGAGATATTAGTTATATCTAGACACACCTTTTACTAATAGACAGACAGAACTCTCACGCCAAACCATGCAATTACAGAGACCTTATTTATTGCTTCACGTTTTGCTAAGATACTTAATATTGTACGAAGAGGGAGAAATGTGTGATATACGTGAAATGCTAGGATAAATAAAATAATCAAAATTTTATGATCACAACGAACCTCTTGCTAGTTATCCCTTACAGATATTTGTTTATTTAAAACAATCTCTGAACTTTTCGTGTCATGATTATCACCCTTGACAAGGACTGGATGCCTGATACTCCTTTCTTATTCCAATTTCTTTTCTACCGCTTCCTTTTCGATTTGATGGGCTGGCAACATCCAAGCATTTTGAATGTTCAGGGGCGGCAATGATCACTTACGATTGGTGATTTGTTTGCCAATGCCGTTTTGTCCTATTGAATGAAGAAAAAAAAAACAAACCTACAATAAGAATGAAATTTTGAGTTAAAATAGCAGTCGGCCTCGAACGACCTTGTCAAGATAATGAACAGGTCGGGTGAAGCAGGCTTGTTATTTATGCATGAATTAGCTTCAATTATTTTTGCTACCGATGCAATAGCTAAGCGATTGTTTAACGCCTGTTTATGCTAATTCGCATTCCGGTTTGATAAAGACTTGTCAGGTTTCTTATTGTTTTAGTTCAACACTACCTTTGATTTGATTTGCGCTACATATTTAATATAATAATAAGAATTGCAGAAGTGTCTTCTTGCCAGTTTTTTTGTTATAACTTGATAGTCGTGTAGAAGTATTTACTTCTAGCTTAAAATTGGTATTATCAAAAAGCATTTCTCGATTCACAATATAAGACATTATGGGAAAGTTGAAAGCACTGTAAACAGTTTTTCAAGTCAGTACTATACTATTTTGAATAGGCTATTCTGATTAGAGTAATAAGTAAAAATACACAATACTTAAATAAGCGCAAGAAAAAATAAACTTTCTCCATAAATAATTAACAATACAACTTATATAGGCCACAATAAGGAAAACCTCAACTAACTTCAAGTTTATGAATGAAGCGCAGACAATAACAAAACCTCGACCTTTATATAAAAAAATTTAATGGTCTACCGAATCTTTTGATTACGAAAATTGTTGAAATTCATTGGAAATTTTACATACGATAATAATTCATAATTGCTCCTGAATTATCAACTTTATCACAAATTAATAGGCTTTACTTTGCAAAATTTTGATATGCCGGAACGAAGTGAATTCTTTCAAAAGAATCCCGGCTATTTTCAGATTGTGGAGGGTCAGATATTTTATTTAACACAGGTCAAACAAAGGTCTTTCGGTATTTAATTTTGCTTTTGCCGTCTAATAATATGACGAAATTAATTTTATAGACTTGATTGTCGAATACAAAATTTATTATAACAGAAAAATATATCTTGATCATCAAATTCTATTTGTAAGGCAACTCCTTACACACACATTGTGTTCACACAGATCACATGAAAATTGTGTGAACAAATATTCCTCATAAAAATAGCAAATGCCAACTATTAATATTTATACTATTCAGCTTTTTTGAAAATCCAAATATAAATATTAGAAACAATTTTACATGCCTGCCTATCACATCAATCGTAATAACTATAGGACTAAGCACAATGAAAAAACACAATTAAATTATTGTCGGATCTTGCAAACGCAATAAAGATATCAATGACATTTTAAAAGGTGATAAATACAACATAATTAAATCTCCCACACAACATGGAAACAGAATTTATCATAATGTGTGAGAAGATTAATGAATACGCAGATACTACAAAGGCTGTAAGACCACAAAGGAAACTCCGAAGCGATGTTTAAACAATAAGTAAAAATATAATCACGACGTTTATCAATGGACAATACATTGCAGACAACAATGAAATAATTGATGCAAAATAATGTGAAATGACCGTAGGCATTGTCGAGTTTAATGACACGACGAGATAAATCCTGCACATGTTATTCCGTATCAGGATTTCGAGATTTCTCTTCTTTAAAATGTGCAATAACATTTAAATGCAAAATTAAATATAATACAGTAAGGAAAGAGTACTTTATTATCATTGAAGATCTGTTGACAGCATACATGAGCTGTAAACGTTCAATACATAGGCCCTATCCGTAGGATCATTCACTTAGGCCCAGTGAAAAACTAACTTTGACCATAACTGTTTTGACAATGTCAACCCCATACTTCAATACCCATTTGAAATTTCAACTGAAACTTAGTGTAATATTAAAATAAAAAGTATAGGGTAATTAGAAATCAATACTCGTTAATTCCCTGAACTTAGAATATTAAGAAACTAATAGAAAACCCAAAAAAAGTTTATTAATTAGTTTCCACTTCAATTATTTTTTATTTTAAATCACTTAATTACCTGCACAGACAAAATATAGATATTCTATCATTACCATAAAGAAAAAGTTTAGACCTTTCGAACACAATTTTCCTTCACCATTAGAAAATACTTTCTTTTCTACCCACAATTAAAAATAACTCTATTCTAAACCTTAGTGTTTACTCTTCCAGTGATCCTAGCGACGGCAGCGCTATCATCATGCGCACAAGTAGAAGACCCTTGCAAGACCAAGTCCCGAGTGGTGCCGGACGACAAATACTGTGACAAGTACTGGGAGTGCGACAATGGACAGTCCATACAATATGACTGTCCCAACGGCTTGGTGTTTGCAGGGAAGCACAGAGGAGTGACAGAGGGCTGTGACTATCCCTGGAGGTCGAATTACTGTGAATACCCCAAGGTTCAGACAAGTGAGTATTGAATTTGATTAATTATGAAATAAAAATTTATCGATTTTTTTTATTGCTTAGAATGGTGAGATGAGCATATCATTTGCCTGATCACCGCTCATGAATAGTAACAAGACCAAACAACACCATGAATCACAAAGCAATGCTTGGCATTCAACTGCGCTCGCCACCCTGAGACATAAGATGAGACATAAGATGTCAAGTCTCTATATGTTCAGTAGTTGCACTGGCTACAATTTCCTTCAAACCGCTAGACAACAGTGTATTTATACTGCTGTTTGGTGGGAGTAATAGACATTGCGGTGATATTATTTCAATAATAAATGAATAATAAATACATCCAACAGTCACATACATAGTCCTGACCCCACACTAAGATCGAATCTTGTGTCGTGGGCATCGGGAACTACGAGAGACTTTTCGGTCTCACAAACACCCAGACCCGAAACAAATATCTGTGCTTCACACAAATATTTGTTTTGGAGCGGGAATCGAACCCGCTGCCTGACGTTTCACACCCGGCGTCTAACCAATTGTGCCACGGAGGCTATCAAGTCGGTAATATTGTGTCGTTATGGAATTTCGTTGTTTTAAATTAGATCCCTAAGTTGTTTTCCCTTGAGCTAAGTCGACAAATAGAACTGTGAAGTATGAGACCTATTCATAAAATTAAAACTTATAAGTGACCTTCATCTTTTTAAGTTTTCAATTTTAATCTTAGGATTTCGTAGTAAAGCATGTTTTAAAATGTACATGTAAGATAAAACCCAAAGATTACTTTTATATTAACACCTTTGCAGCCAGTGATCAGACCCGGTATACTAATAACATGATACGATTCCAGCGCCTTCGCTGACATTTTTACATCGAACCTACAAATAAATAATACACCGCGATAACCATCAACGATCGTGGCATTAAGCCACGTTATAATGTATTAACCACCTTACCTAATTGTGTTGTGCTATAAATAGGAGTCGTAAACATTTCGTGATAGACCACGGAAGAAGCAAATCGGAAAAAATACAATAATAACTAAATATTGGATATCAGAATACCCTTTACATTTGGTTATCAATTTTGTTATAGTACACAGCAGTCCGGAAGTAACTGCAGTACATTTAGTTAACTCTTGATTGCACCGATATAGGCACAGAAGCTTTTAAAAAAGAACACACATTCACCCTACACATTTACATCTTCGAGGATCTACTTGGTAGACGGCAGAAGCAACAATAAAGCTACTTTCACTTTTCCAAGCTCATTTCTTTCTTATAATATCATAGTGATAATTTATCTCACACTTTCTTGAGCCACGCCAAAAAAGTCATCTCATTCATAAATTTGACTAACAGTATCTGTATCAGCCTGTATACATCCAACTGCTGGCCACGGGCCTTCTCTACAATCGAGAATACGATCAAGAAGGGTAAAGCCAAATAGCCCATCACGCTGGCCTATTACGGATTAGCGGAATTTACATAATATATAAATTTGTACAAATCGCTATTTCATGTAGTTTTCCTCACGGCATTTTCCATTACAGTTATAGTTTTACTATGTAACTTCTACTTAATTATCTCTTCCTCAGACCCGCCCATCAGCACTGAGCACTGCGACTGGCTGTACGGCATCTTCGGCCACGAGACCTCCTGCACCAGATACTGGACGTGCTGGAACGGTACCGCCACGGAGCAGCTCTGCATCGGCGGTCTGCTGTATAACGAGAACGCTCACTCCTGCGACTGGCCTGAGAATGTCGACGGCTGTCAGAAGCATCGTGAGTAGAAGACTGTTCAATGTCTTTTTCAATGATTGTTTGTAGTTTGATGATCATCTCTCGATAGTAAAAGCTCAGTCTGGACGGCTTTAAATTTAGCATCGGGTGTATGTCGAAAGGTTCGTATACCAAGACACAAAAATATTAATTGATTTGAATTTGCTATAATTTCTCAACGATAACCGGCAGTGTATTTAGTATATGTTGTATTTAGCATCAGCTGCATTATATTTACTTTGTTATTTCGGTATAAAAAAATAATAATCCCTTCTTAGTACAATTCCCAATTCTTTATGTTTGTTATAACTCTGAGAAACAAACATGTATTCATCAGAATTTACATTTGCCTTCCAAACTATTTTCCTTTAATATATAAAAATTACATGACAAAACAACTGCACCAAGGTTACCACTTACCACGCTTCAAAGTCCTGGCATGATAAGTAGATAGGTATTCATAAAACAAGGAATTTTCATGTTAATAAACCAATTTATTTACAATGTACATACATTTTAGCTTCTGAATTGATGAATGCGAATGGAATGATTTTCTCCACGTTATTCATTCTATCAATGTTTTCAACCGATTTGATCAACGCTCCGAACAGCTAATAAGCAACCTTCATTTGTTTCTAGCAGACCAAACTATCACCTGGTTTCCTAAATAGAACACGAGCTAGATAAACACCATCGTGATGTGTTTTGTTGCCAGAGTGTTGTACAGCTAGATCAATAATAGCTCCTATACTTCTTATAATTCATCGCTAATTAGAAGAATATCAAAGAGTAAAGATACATCCTAAAGCAAATTAAAGATTGCGCTAATCATCGACCCTCAAATTAAGCCCATCTCTACAATGTCATCGGACCCAAAAAACTAAATACACATTACAAACAAGAAATAACTTATCTCTAAGATCAAATATCGACCTTCAACTATCCGAGTGCCATTAGAATTTGTCAAGAAGCACTTAAGAAATACTTCAACAAAATAAGAGGTTTGCATCATTGACATGAAAAGCCTGTATAAATAATGATCTTCCTTATTCATAAGCAACACAATATAAGTAACATTAGCTCCGTCCAGTAGGGCTGCCGGATAACTATTTCTGATTGCATTGCATCGGTGGTACCTAGCAGAAAAGAACGATTCAATAGATCTTGTGAAAGACTATTTGAATAAAGAATATTTTGATTTTGATTTATGCAAATATTTTAGGTTAGTAAAATTTTCGTGCATGAATATTTTTATATTATATATTAATCTATCGAGACAATTACGGCGGAATGCTCAAACCGAACGAAATTACTATGACTGACGATGGTTACTATACGCCCAACAGTCACATAAATAATACTGACTCCACTTTAAGATCAATTAAATCTTGTGTCGTGGGTATCAGAAACTACGGGAGGCTTTGCAGTCTCACAAACACCCAGACCCTGGCACAAATATTTGTGGCCCACACAAATAAATTATGTCGGTGCGGGGATCGAAGCCGCGACATCTTGTTTCACAGTCGGCGTCTAACCAACTGCGCCAGGTCACGATGACTTACTGGTGTTCGACCATTCTGCGTCATCTGCGTGGTGGTCGCTAGCATTTGCATTAATATATACTTCCACCAGCGCAATTTCTAAGCTAGCAAAGGCTATGACCGGTCCAAATAAAGTATAAAACATTTATTTTATTGTATGGTGTGGCTCAATCCATGCGATTTTTTTCATTAGCCTTGATGTAATATTAACCTTGTTTTCTTAGAAAAATAACTTGAAATATTGATAAGTAAATTGATCGTGCCGGATATACAATCCTTTTAGCTCTAATGATATCAAAAGTATATAAATTCTATTTGTAATGTAAATTATAAAGAAATACGGGATATATTTTTGCTGCGATCGTGTTTACCTTCGTTTTCCGTTTAATTAATCAGTCACGTTCGTCAGTCATTACTAACATTGGACATTTAATATTTATTAACAAAATAATTGAGGAACAAATAAATATCTTTATCTTCAATTAGTATCCTCTAACAATATTGTTTAAATCTTTATACAGGGTATATCAAGACTGCTACCGAAAACGAAGCCGGGTGGTAGTTTAAGCGACTTCAGACACAATGCAACAGAAAAAGTTGCAAAAAAAAGTGACAAGTTTTTTTTGATATTTTTTTCCTATGACCATATTTGGGTGGTAAATACATTTTTTCCTAAAATAATAGTGTTTACCCTTTTATTTATAAATAATCTAGGGTATAAAAGTGTTTAAATTATTATTTTAGCAAAAACTATGGATTTACCACCCAAAAATGACGATATTTAAAAAATCATAAAAAATAATTGTCGCGTTTCTTTGCGAAATTTTTAGTTACATTGTGTTTGTAGTCACTAAAACTACCACGCGGCTTCGTTTTCGGTAGCAGTCTTGAGATACCCGGTATACATTTTTTTAGCCGACTTCAAAAAAGAAGTAGGTTCTCAATTCGTCGGAATCTTTTGGTTACAATAATTTGGAATTTGATTAAAAAATAATATTGTGTACCTGACATACATTGTACTATAAATAATAAACGTATTGTACCTTTTATTGATATTGTTAATAGGTATTAACTTTCTGCAGACCCCAAACTATCTTACGTACTACATATCTACTATTATCATACCAAAAACCAAGTGATACCTACTGATATTACTGAAAAAAAAATGAATGATACGTAGAATATTCAACATATTTGTTTCCTTTGCTCAATCCAGTGTTAAATGACATTTAAAACACGGAAAGCGAATACATTTCACTCAACGATTATGATCAACAACCCTAGAAATCGATACAGAAATGAATGAACGTTTCACTCATCAATCATAACGCAACTTTCACGCTAATTGCAACGTGTAATAAAGTGTATAATCGCCTAATGTGTTCTTGTAACAATAAGACTTTATGTAACTGAATAATTGATAGACGTAGCGTCAATCGGAGGCCGTTGACACAAAACGAAAGTGGATTTGTGATTGATGGGCTCAGATAAATATTTATTGCTCGTAATAATTTATATGACGGATAGAACGATATCGATTTTAATATTGCTTTTGTTGTAGATTTCCTTCATGATGTTTTATCTCTTTAGATTTAATAGTTTATCATTACACTCGCTCATTTTCATACAAAAATCAAATAGGCTTATCTTAATCATATATAATAGGTACCGTGTTAATCACTGCAATATGTAAGACTATTTCAGTTTTCGTGAGCCTTCGTAAGTCAAGAAGTTAGTCGGACAATCAGAAAAAAAGTATTATATTACCTACAAATAAATTATTCAAGAATGAATGTAAGCTCGTATGTCATTCATAGGGCACAAGTGATTCAGGGATATGAAAAAAAAAAAACTCACGCGTTACGTCTTGTTTGTTGTGTATCGGCATATCGGCCAAAAATTCCGCACACCGGACTGATAATATAAAATTGAACAATCTACTATCACTTCGGTCGACATGAGATTCAAAAGAATCCTCAGCATTATCATACCGTAGAACAACTACGCTACCAAGGTAGTCTTCTAAACAGCCTAATATTATGATCATATGTCCTATCATTGGGTTCATACAAGTTGATTAGAAAATATATGATTCTGGCATACAATAAACGATTCGTAAGATACCACCCAAGCACAAATAATACAATAACAAAATGAAAATCACGATAACCTTTATAAAATAAACATTCCTCGTCGATCGTTCACGTTTCTATTCGAACAATAGTGTCTGATGTATTAGGCATTCAACGCATTGACCGATCGATTTCAATGAACATTGTCGTTCAAACCTTTGTTGTCCTGGGAAAGATATTAGAAATTCTCTTAGAAACTGTATTTGAAATCATTCGGTTTGAAATTATACAAGTGTTTACTATTGAACTCTGTTTATTGTTGCTTATCTATATTTTAGCAGCCAATGTCTGTCCTTTCGTTTCGTAATGTGAGGAGATTTAAACTTATTCAATAAAAGCTGGTACAACGTGTTCCACAAAGTCTGACGCAAGAGATGGTTTCTTTGAATTGAGCCTGTAAATATCAGCTTTTCATCCACTTATATCATCAGATTCATTGTAGCCAATTTGCCATAACCGTTTTGTTTTTGCTATGAATGGCGATACTTCCCGTTCGCCTGATGGTAAGCGATACGACCTCTCATGAACAGTAGTAAAACCAAGCAACACCTTGAATTACAAAGCAATGATTGGCATTCCACTGCCCTAGTCACCCTGCGACTTAAGATGTTAAGTCTCAATATGTCCAGTAGTTACTCTGGCTACAATATCTTACCTACCATATAGTACCTACCCAGGCGGTCTCTCAAATATGGGAAAATCCCAGTTCACCGCACTAATTTCTATCCCAAGATGTTTTATAAGCTTATTGCAATGCTTCATATATCAACTATAAAACCTATTTAGATCAGCGCCTTATTCATAGACAGTTTTAGTTATCGAGTGTTTTGTCTTCTTCGCTCAAACTGAACTTAGAGTTGTTCAAATGGAACAAAATATTTAATAACTAAAATAGGTTTCTTTTCGACATTTTTCCACTCACAAACATACCAAAATGCAAATCCTGTCAGCCAGGATTAACAGTGACACGCAAAGAATTAACACACTAGCTTGTATTTAATTTGCATCGAAATTAACTAGAAAGAAAAACAAATAGGACACGGTCCTACTTTTAAATCCATCCCATGATTGTCTATGAGACATGGTGTACAGCGATAAGGCATTTGTACTTTTGTTTAATTATTTTTTCTGTGCCTAGTAGTTTTTAAGTTTATGTACAATAGAGATTTAAATAACAATAATAATAAATAGGAGGATTCGACTAAAATAGGTCTATAAATAACGCCGTGCCTATGAATAACTCCGTAGGTTACCACTTACCAAGCATTGTAATTTATCTTTTTACATCCGTAGCCGCATGCATAAACCGAACAATTTATAGACCCAATTAAATCATTAGAATATCTGTCGCTATGTAGTCAGATCACGTAATACTTCACGCGGAACAGTTCAATACGATTACCTTGTCTTACTTTATTTTATAGCTTAGACTTAGTATGCTTATGCGGGATGCATTTCACCTTGATTCAATGTCGCTGTGTGAAGGTATGCGTTAAAATAACTTTATTCGTTGCAAAATTATTGAACATATAATAAATACAACCTGAAGTCACTAACATAGTCCTGATACTACATTAATATCAATTGAGAGTAGTATAGTGGGTATCAGGAACTACGAGAGCCTTTTTGATCTTGCAAATACATTTTGAAAAAACATTTGTCTTAGTTTGGGAGGCGGTCCCGCTGCCTCTCATTCCTCAGTTGGCGTCTAACCAACCGCACCACTGAGGCTGATAAGCATATGTACATTAGGTAAGCAATGAAAATATTAGGCGAACGAAAAAAAAATTGAGGCCGGAAGGCTAATGTGGATTGCAGAACACACGCTGATGCTAAACTAATAAGTGTAAGCCCTAAATATGGATATTGTATTGTAGGAATCCTACGGATAATTGCAATAATTTCAAATCGGTTACCAATAAGTATAAATAGAACAAAGATAAATATTATCTGAGAAACAAAGCTAAGCAAAGGCATATTTTAAATATTATCTCTCACAATTGCTATACAAAATAAAAAAGCGTAATGTAGCAATCTAGAATTCCTTGCGAAGAAATATCCGGTAGAGTTGCAGATCTCTCCGCCCTATTTCATTACCTTTCATAAATACGACTTATTTTTCTTTCCCAGTATTAAGATCGAACTATGCACTAGTCGTTCTATTTTTAATTTCTTAAGTATTTGCATTTCTAACCTGTAGATTCTATGTTAATTTCCTATTCAACTTTGTACTTTACTGGACATTATTTATGATAAGAAAAGCCAATAGCTTATTGGATGGAACGAAATTTCGTATTAGCATTTTAAGTACTTACTAGAGTTTAGATCGAAGCATGGAATGAATACAGAAATCTACATCAACATTCTAAAGCATGTACTTCAAAGAAACGACTAATTTTTTGGTCGTTTTTTTATCGTTTACCAGATAATGTTGAACCTGAGAAAACCCTGAATTTTTGAACATCATGAAAATTTTGATGCTAAAAAATTATGGCTTAAATTATTTTCATATATGTTTATATTTTTTGTTATCCTTTCCACGAAAGAGCTTATTCCTCTTTAATCCAAAAACAATACTATAAAGTGAAGAAAGATCAAAACTTTAACAAGATCTTAGTCTTTCGAGATTATCCAAACCGAAGGGAAAATCTTTGATGAATTTAATTAGTAGAGATTTTTAATATTGAACAAAACATTTTACTCCCACGTAAATACTAAGAAAAATTAAATAAAGAACTTTTTTTCTGACATTACGATTATTAACGAAGTGACTATATTTACTCAGTAAAATTAATCGACTTTACTATGAATCCACATGGATACGATAGTCATCCGTGACTCCAATGTGTCTTTGAAAAGTGCTTTGTCTAGAATTACATTGTCATCAGCTGAAGTCCATGATATCTTGCTAAGTTTCAACCTTCGAATCAGCATACAACATATCATTTAGTCTACAAGCCTTCCAAACTATCAGAAAAATCCACCTAATTTTACCTAAATTTTCAAATTCCAGCTCTCTGCAACGAAGACCCGAACGGCAACGTGCCTCTAGGCAAGTCCTGCAACAGGTACTGGCAGTGCCAGGGTGGATACCCTCGTCTGCAGAGGTGCCCCGCCATGCTGGTGTTCGACAGACGCTCGCTGAGATGCGTGGTGCCTCCTACTGAGGAATGTGACGTGCCTACCACCACCGCCCCACCGCCAGAAGAAGACCAGCAGGATCTGAGACAGGTACGTGACCGTTTGATTAATTCTTTTTATCACAGTAATTCATAAATGGATAAAAAAGAGTCAATAATTTTGACAGCGTTTAGACTACAAAAATCATAATCGAAATCATCTTCAACTACTGATGCATTATTTCAGTTAGCAAGCAGAAGCCTTAGTGTTTGTCTAAAATAGACATCGATAGTCCACATGCACGATAACTACTAAGCACTGGGTAGCCTAGCAAAGTATTTCAGTTCCTAGATTACTATGTACGAACTGGTTAAGGTACTGCTTGAGAAAGGCTGTAACGACTCTAAGCCATAGTTACTTGAACTGCATGAAACCTTAGCGTAGATAATATAATATAAAGGAGATCCTTTAAATCTGACAAAAGAAGATCAAATATCAAAGTTTAACCAACTCAAACCTTCACTTGTCTACTCGCTCATAGAAATCACCATAAGTTCTCACTTTCTACACTCCGAACTTTCATTCAGCTCCAAAACACGTATCAAACTAAGAAATTTTGATTAACACAACGAATGAATTATTTGTCTGCATCGAGATACTCGGGAAGACAAAGCCAGTGAAATACGGGGCAAACTGAACAATCGTTTCACGATATTAGAGTATTAACCGCAGTTGTAAAGAAACACATACATTCAACGTGCAATGCAGTTTTGTTCTGAGTTTTTGTTTCTAAATTATGCTTTCTTTTTGAATTTTGATACGTGTTTTAGGATAATTTCATTTTAATAGATTTAACAGTCTTTGTTCCTTAGAGTTATTTAGCTAGCCTTCAATAAGTTGTAACGGTAAATGTGTGTATCAGATAGATTGGAAATATAATCTTAAATCTTCTTCATCCAATTCGGATTCGACATTCATTCGTCTCGATCTGAAAAAGAAATAATATCGTCTGCTCTTTAGAAACCTGGATATAATTTCATACCAATTACTAACAACTCATTGAATCTCTGAAGATTTTTTTAAAGCAGACGCGAAAAAAGATGGTATTTATTAGTTACAGGACGTTGAATATTTCAAGGCGAACGCTTCTTATTAACTTAAATGGGACAGTAAACTCGTATTTTTGGTTAAACAACAGCAATATTTCCTTGGCAGCATTCCCATTATTATCAGCTTATATATTGTAAAGCGAAACTTAAAATTTGAACATGAAATCCGACATTCCACGCTGTTCGTTTTGGTAAACCGCGAGTGAGTTATGTATAGAAATGTTCATATTTCACCGCAGTAAAACTACGCTTATCTATTTCCACATGCTACCAAAATCCAACTATCATTTTGAATATTTCATACAATTGTTTTGATTGTTTCGCGCTAAATTGGAACAAAGCTAGGTAGATATTCAAACAGTGAATTACAATAAACGGAGAGCAATATTTAGCGCTATGCCCTTTATTGCTTTTCATAAAGCATGAATAAATCAATGACTCCGTTCTATATCTCGCCGTATCTCCACATTAATTAGGGCAATATGACCTAACTTGACAATCGAAATCAATGCTAGACGGTCTCTACTTACCTGCTGTAATTATGAAGGGAAAGACTTATCCTATGAACACGATACGTAATTTGTATGATACATGATTTTGTTTTTCCAGGGTAACCAACAATCCCAGAAGCGACCAGGCAACGACTATCAAGAGCAGCAGGGCCGCAACCGGCCTAGGAACTAAGCCAGCACGCCTAACTTCTAAGTAGTATAGAACCTACTGTATTTTAACCAAAACCTGAATCTATTACCTTGTATTTTCTTCGCCTCATTTTGATAACTCCCACCACGGTTGAATTGCGCCGTATTAGACAAACTTTTCATAATATCGATACTTTTTTGCTTCATCATGCTTGTTCACCATAGATGTTCACAAATGCATTTTTCATTTTCTAGATGTCTCATTTCATAATTTATTGCAACATTAAATGCTTGTTAGATGAAATATATAACGGTGCAAAACGATCATTAAAATTCAATTCAACATCATCTTCAAAACCATCATCATCATCATAAATATCATTTTAACGCTTTCAGCCATCAGTCAGCTAAAATCATCCCCATTTCAGTGTTCCACGTAATTAATTTCACAAATACTCTAAGCAGGTTGCAACGTTGTCACTGTATCAATTTGCGCAAAATCATTATCATCAGTTTGTTCATCATTCATATCGATCATATCATTAACATCTAAGCATTCCATTGAACCACCTTTTCCATCCAATCATTTATTCATTGCACATGAGTATCATCCATCATTACCATATTTCAGTACCCAAAAACATCGTGTATTTTAAATTACATTCAGCTTTGTCTAATTCCACGCAATACTTTCAAAATCTCATCAAAAGTGTAGAAGTGTTTCACTTCGTTATCTTAATTTAGTCGTGTAATTATATTAATAATTAGTTTTAAGTGCAAAGAAACTGCCACGGAATCAAAATTGATGAATACTCAACGATTGTCACCGAAATCATTATCTGGAAATGTTTTTGCAGTGTTTATTAAATAACTTCAAATTAAGCTTTAAGTTGAAGGCCAGTGTGCTAATATAGAATAAATTGTAGTATTTACTTTATTACAAGCAATGATAATGTAAAATTTAGTATATATTTTGCTTTACCAATGATCCAAATTTAAAAGTGGTGTTAATGTATTTTATTGCAAACAAATACTGCAACAACATTTCCAGACATCTCTTTAATTTAGTCAATATTTAAACCAGTAAGTTTATAATGGTCTTTATTTTTAGTTAATAAAAAGATAATATTTACAATTCCTTCTTTTGCTGTCACCCTGTGAATACTCGTAGAATCACCTATTATTAGATAAACACCATTGGCTTTTTTGTCTTCCACGTACCGATAAGTACCGCGTCAAGCGTTCCTTCTATCTTCAAGTGATGTAATACAAAATGGAGGAATGCATGTCGTTGTAGCGGACTCATCAAGATGATAATAATACTGTTTGGCTTTTCCTTCTACTTAAGGTTATATAGAGTCTGTGTCCGTATTCTCGATCATAATTTCCACTTCAATCCATCTTCAACGTGCTCAATTATAAAAATATTGAATCTAATACCGATACAATTAATTGTCTTTTTCGACAACCCTCTTTATCTGTTATTGCATATAATCAAATAATCATTAAGTCTTTTTCTCCCAAAATAAAATCTGATTTTAATTGCAAATTAAAATTTGTTAACGAAGAACGCAATAGACAATTTTTAATTGAATAATATGCCTGGTCAAAGAATAATCAAATTTTAATGCGCGCAGATGCCACACTTATTTTACATTTGATTATTTTAGTAACAATACTTGAGGTTTTTCAAGCGTTTTGCGAAATCAAACCGTAATTGAGAGAAAACCAACTTGAAAAGTGAAATTCTCAATCATTATTGAATGCGCAATCAAGTAAGTGATTACTACCGCCCATGAACAGCCATATAAAGCCGCTTGGATCATAAATATGTTGCGGGCCAATAAAATTGGGCGGAGAGCGGGAAGAAAAAAGGATGGATATAGTAAGAGTAGGGATATTAGGAATTCGGCAATTTCACTAACCGAATGAAACGTAAAACGACAGCCAAGCTGTCGCTTCACGTCGCTTTCCTATGTGACAGTGGTACCTCCCGGACAAGCCTAGCCACATATGCTGAGTCTTGACCAACAACAGCGCATCAGAGGTAAGACGTATGTTGTTACTGAATACATATACATTCATTAAAAATCATGAAATAAATCTACATACCCACTTGGAATTAGATGTGTGTCATAATTATGAACAAAAAAAATTTCAGCTTTCACTTTCATATAAATATTTATAAACTTAACTCTAGTCACTAAAGTCGTTCTACTTAATGACAAGAAATTAATCTAACTAAAATTAGTTCTTTCTTTGATGTGTTTACTTCGCGTCTCATTATTTATAGGGAACGAATTCGAGCCAAATAACTAATTTGTAGCAATTAGTAATCTTAGTAGCATAATTTGTCCGAACAAAGTACAAAGAGGCGTCAAAGACTAATGATAAAATAGACAAGCAAGATTGTTAAGAGGCATGATATGATTTTTTTGTATGAAAACATGATAATATTAATTGAAACTAAATAAGGGCCACGCGACAGAAATTCGTACACCAAAAAAGTTAACAGGTGAATATTTTTGATTAGAATCTGTCTATGCATTCCTAAACATACATTATTCTCCTATTTGATTTGTTTAAAAATGTCTCTTACTTAATTTTGTTTGACATAGACATAAACAACGTCAATTCAAGGAACTTGTAGAAGCGTTTATTAATAGAAGTTAATTAATTAACTGCTAGTTCATTTATTTCTTGTTAGTTTTTGCAATACACGTGTACTCAGTTTTTTTTTTATAACTCTTGTATAAAAAGGTTGACTTCATGAGTTTAAATGCATTGATATTTTAAATTTCGGTATAGTAAATTATATTTAAACAAAAATACATAGTCTAATTATTATATCTACATAACAACAAAAAAATATTTGGCAATAAAAACCAATATCGTTCAATCTTCAGAATAACTATGAAATCAGTGCAAATATTTACAATATAAAAGTATAATTATAAACTTGTGACCCATATTTTTAATTTCGTCTTTGCCTACAAATGAATAAAAAGACCATCTTGATTCCAAAATCAAAATCATGGTCGTTTATTTATCTTCTGCAATCAACAGATTTTAAAACCGTCCTATCTGTAAAATAATATTTGACAAATCTACCAGTCCATCTTTTATCAGTGTAATCCAATATTTTGGTGTCCAAATAATTACGAGTCGGCCGTACTATCCGAACCTGGTATGTTTCCCTCCAAAACCCATTTAGTGTAGATATTGCAAATGGTGCCGGTTGCTTAATTAACTGCAGGGTATAAATTAGAATACGCGATTAATTCGGTTCGGTAACTTCGTTTGTTCTCGGTCAATTCGTTCGAGCAAACAAATTGAGCTGTTTTGTTGAGCTTAGTTGTTTTGACTTAAAAATGTTGGGTTTTTGCAAGATTTGTTTGCATGGTTGTTCTTACTAACTGTTGGAATTGGAGTTTTAAACGGGTAATAACAAAACCGTACTTTACTGTATTAGCCCATATTGGTCCCACTGGAGGGCACGGGCCTCCTCTACGATCAAAAGTACGATTGATAGTGGTTGGTTAGGCCAGACTGCCCACCACGCTGGCCTTGTGCGGGAGGGCAGATTTTACATACCATAGGAATTTATAGAAATCGCTATGACATGCAAGTTTCGTCATGATGTTTTCCTTCATCGTTTTAGTGCGTGGTTCAATTCCATCTAAATAATATTTTCAAACAGAGAAGTGTTCCTATTCGTGTTGTAGTATATAACTTACCAGACACTACCAGATTTAAAATTATACCAATATTATTTCAAACACAACAAATTATAAAACAATCACGAAACATTTTCTAAATTTGACGTCCTATTTACCCAATAATTATTATAAGTAAAGCTTATTCTTAGAATAAAATAACCTCTTAGCGACCACGCAATATATCAGCCAAGTTATTAAGGACAATTTGTACGCAAACCATCAGCTTAATAACCATAAACGTGGAAAAAGCAGGACAATCGATAAATCCATTACACCAGCCCACGTAAAATCTCAGGGGATCCAGTAATGTCTACTCATTCCAATTTTTTTCCACTTACAACCCCAAAATTTCTCCTCAAAGCTGTTCCGTATCCATTATACGCCGCTTGGGAGGAAAACTCTTTCATGATTACCAAATTAAATTATCAAAACATGCTATTCTTGTTTATGTTTCGTGGAACTGGGTAAATAAGGTGGGCAGCTGACGTCATTACTTGTGTATTTTTAAATGTCCACTTAAATGCTACGTTTTAAGAATTAATGTGTCTTAAGTGTTTACAAGCAAGAAAAATTAAGGAGAGAGCGTTTTATTTTTAGTCAGAGGTTTCAGTATTTCGTAGGCAGAACTTCCCAAAATTAAGAATAATTAAAGAGCTTAAATCACCATGATGGCCTCTTATTTATTGGTAGCTTCGCATTTTGTAAAGTAAGATGATGCTGTAAAGATCTCCGTAAGGAAACAATACATTGTAACTAGGGTAACGACTGGATATAATGATACTTAACGTCTTATATCGCAAAATGGCGACCGCAGTGTAATGCCAAGCACTGCTTTATAATTCTTATTGTTGTTGGTTTTGTTCCTGACCATGAGCGGTCGTGTCAGAGAAATAAAAAAATAAAAAAGTTCTCTTAAAAAAGATTTACGGAAATTACGGAAATCTTTACAGCATCATATTTTTCCTTTACCGCAGTACTGATTTTTACAGTGCTGATTTTTATTTATTTATTTAAATGCTTTATATACAAAGTGTAAAGGCGGACTTAATGCCTGAGGCATTCTCTCCCAGTCAACCTTTGGGTGGTGCAGAGAAATCAAAGTAGGCGCATCTCTAAATAATAATGAAATAAAAATTCTGGTGTAAACTAATAAATATCAGAAGAATATGTTATATATACATTAATGTATATGATTATAATCTGTATATTATATAGATAAATATAAATACATACATAAATATACAAAATTACATATATTTTATACTTATAGATACATATACTACATAAAACATACTAAGATTATTCTGCCAATTTATCAAGTAAATGTTGTCGAACTTTCGCTTTAAATGTCAAACGAGTACTAGACGACCTGATTTCGAGATTTTACCTAACCCAAAATAGAAAGATTTTTTACAATTTGACTTATACTTTTTGAGATATGCGTCGACAAACATGTAAACATCCAAAAAGTTTACAGAAGTCAGAGAACACAGGTCGAATGAATAACCACATTTTTATTAAGACGATAAAAACGTTAGAGTTGTGTCCTGGGAGTCCGATCCGCGTCTATAACATCTTCATTTCGCGTCCAATAACTAACAGGCCACCACAGACCATGTGCAGGCCACCAAACACAAGAAATAAATAAATTTTAATCTTGAACTAATCGCAATCCAACGTGTCCAATAAAATATCTAAATGTACCCAGAAAATTACATTGGGAAAACTGTAATTTCGTCCAATTTCATGTGGCGCGGCGATATCGGGAGATTCAGAAATTTAATTTGGAGCTAAGTGCTGCCGCTATCCTGGCTTTGATGTAGCAATTTATAAATATTTATGTTATGTTTTAATTAAATTTTTACGTGTTCTTGCAATGTTCCGATTTAGTTCTGTATTTAAAAAATATATTTAGTTCTCTATTTGTACAAATTCTTTGTAAAAGATGTATAGTTTCAGGCTTTGGATACTTGCTTGACGATATGTAAGTATGCACTTTGGTTTTAAGTTAAAACATTAGAAATATGTAGATTCTGCTTTCTCTAATAGTTAAGAAACGTTATTATGGTACGGGAGCTAGCAACGTTTGAAAAGTAAGAATTTTAGGTCAGCTGATTTTGTGATAAGTCGTCCTTCTTGCACTTTCGGTTAGAGTCTGGGCTATCTGGCTGGCGGTAGTGGTTGCGTTCATTAGTGCGCATCCTACCTGTCCAGGTAATAATCCTGGATTTTAAAAGCATTTTAGAAGGCGTAATTTTTGATTTTTTGTTTTTAAATAAGTCTCTCTGACATACTTTTTTTATTGCCAGACATCTTTGACATTGCTAACTATGTGCTATACGCGATTTTATATTTTTTTTTTATTAAAATTTTTTTATTTTTTTTAAAGTATTTTATAATGTCTGTAATTTTAATATTATGTTATTTAAAGATAAGAAAAACTTAAAATAAATTTGCCAGACATTAATTCGATTGTTAAGTCTGGAATTAAAATGAAAAAGTCATGAAAAGTATTGCAGTATAATGCTAGTATTCGGAGAGAGACAGTTGCAGAATAAGTCGAGAATGATACAGAGAACCATTACAAAAGTAAATTACTTGTCACTGTACATGTAATAAAAAATAATAATAATATTCAAACACTACGATTATTTTTCCATTCCAAATCCCATGAATCAGAACTACATAGAGCTGTAGTACGAGCTGATCATAAATATACACCACTTAACCTGTTAGATTCCATGATGGACTTAAACCCGACCACTAACACACAAAAGCTGAATGCCTGGACACAAAAATCTCTCCACGGGAGACACCGCCTCGACTTAACTAATCCTATCGTTGACAAAATAGCTTCAAACGCGTGGCTTAAGCGAGGCGAAATGTTTCCCGAAACGGAGGGATTCATGGTTGCCATCCAGGACCAGACAATCGACACAAAAAATTATAGGAAACACATAATCAAAGATCCTACAGTCCAAAATGATCTCTGTCGGCACTGTCATAGTAGTCCTGAAACAATTCAACATATAACCGGAGCCTGTAAATCTATAACCCAGACGGATTACAAACATCGACATGACCAAGTAGCTGCAATAGTACACCAATATCTTGCATACAAATACGAGTTAATAACAAATAAAACGTCATATTATAAATATTCACCCAAAATAATACTAGAATCGGACAACTACAAGCTTTACTGGAACAGGACTATTATGACAGACAAGACAATTCATCACAATAGACCGGATATTACACTACACGATAAAAGAAACAAAGCAGTTTTTCTAATTGATATAACTATACCAAATACCCATAACCTACAAACAACATATATAGAAAAAATAGCAAAATATAACCTTTCTATAGAATTAAAAAGACAGTGGCGAGTTGACTCCGTGCGGACCGTACCAATTGTGGTGTCAACTACGGGTGTAATTCCTAAGTATCTTCATAAAAGTTTGACGACACTCCAAATACATCCCCTAACATATACCCTCATGCAAAAAGCTGTCATTTTAAATACCTGCCGAATAGTTCGTAAATTCCTGTCAATAGAAACATTTTAATAAGCTCATCCATTATTTTTCTATTTCTTACGTGTTTTAACTATCATTTATTCATTATCAGTTTCGTTTTGGCCGCAAGCCTGCGTAGCTGATTATTTCGCCAGAAATAGTAGAAATTATTTTAAATACCATATAAATAATAATAATAATAAGCATTCTAGTCAGAGCAAGTTTCCAAAAAAAATTAAGCATGAAAAGGAATATAAAATTAGATTAAAATTTAAAAAACAACACTTTTTATTTAAATTGTTCTGATTACTAAATGTAAATTATAAATAATTAATATTAAGTTTTTCAAGTTGTTTCAGCCCCCGCCCAGTGGTCAAGGGGCGCCAGAATTCCACCACGGTATCCCCTGCCTGTCGTAAGAGGCGACTAAAAGGGGTCATCGGGGTCGCTAAGCACACAGCGGGGGCTGTGTGCTCACGTCGGGAGTGACCCCGAGATGGGCGGCAGAACGTGTGGCCTCGTGTCTGTCGCGGACGCCCATCTCACCATGGGCGTCCGAAGTAGGGAAAGAGGGGGCATCTGCGCCCTCCCAACATGTGAGGAGCCATATTTGGCAGTGCGCCGGGTGACACGGCGAGTTAAATGGGCGCCATTCGCCTGTCCACATCGCCTGTCACCCATAACGCGCGTGATGGCCACCGAGAGGTTTTAGTCGGTATGCCGGCAAAAGATCTTTTTAGATCTCGGTAGGGACCCAGCCTGATAACAGGCTGGAAGGCCGGAGACCCCGACACGCCCCTTCCGATCTCCCCCGAGTGTCGGAAGGAAGGCTAAAGGAGCTTTACTCTCTTTAAAAAAAAAAAAAAAAAAAAAAAAAAAAAAAAGTTGTTTCAGCCCATAGTGACGTCGCAAAAAAAAGAGGCATCTTCATAATCATCATCATCATCGTCGCTGTCTTTGTCAGTGTCATTCTTATCATCTTCTTGAGAACTTTCGTTATCTTCTAAAACTCTATCATCTGTAACAGAAAAAAAATAAACAGTGTAATTCTTCTTGTTCGTTATAAAACATTTTAGTTATTATTGATAAATATTCCATTTTACACTTACTTTGAATAATAATATCTGCAACTGAGGATGGTAATTGATCTCCCAAAAACCAGACAAAATCATATTTGTCACCGTTAATGGTCCAACCGAAAGCCATTGGAGATAAAGATGTTGGATGTTTTGAGTGAGCATTTCTCCAAATTTTCGTCACGTAACGAACCCTCAATAAATGCTGTTGCAATTCCACTTTACAGGGTGGCAAACTGGATGACTTCAGCTGTCTCTATCGGAATACTAGCATCATACTGCAATACTTTTCATGACTTTTTCATTTTAATTCCAGACTTAACAATCGAATTAATGTCTGGCAAATTTATTTTAAGTTTTTCTTATCTTTAAATAACATAATATTAAAATTACAGACATTATAAAATACTTTAAAATTTTAATAAAAAAAAATATATAAAATCGCGTATAGCACATAGTTAGCAATGTCAATGATGTCTGGCAATAAAAAAAGTATGTCAGAGAGACTTATTTAAAAACAAAAAATCAAAAATTACGCCTTCTAAAATGCTTTTAAAATCCAGGATTATTACCTGGACAGGTAGGATGCGCACTAATGAACGCAACCACTACCGCCAGCCAGATAGCCCAGACTCTAACCGAAAGTGCAAGAAGGACGACATATCACAAAATCAACTGACCTAAAATTCTTTCTCGAAAACGTTGCTACCTCCTATACTATTACTATATTATATACGCACCTGTAACTTCAATGAATTCAGGCAAATCATGTTGAAATACGAAAGAAAATGTTTTATAATTTCAGAGCGCACATTCTCTTTATTCTTTTTCGTATTGTTCGCCCCAAGGCCTGCTCAAAGAAGCTGCATCTTGCAAAAGACATCAAAGGATTGTTTGCAGATCTATAAAATCCTATACTTAATTGAATACTTTTAGGTTTACGTATCCACTTAATCTGACAGAGGTTTTGTTGAAGTTTTCGTATTGAAACATTTTATTTATATATTTTTTTCAGTGGAAAACAGGTGTGTAGTAATATTTGTGCAGTATGTAAGTATTATCAGAAAAATCTAAAAACCTTACAAGTTTATGTTTTGTAAGAATAATATATAGTATTTTATTATTTGTGAAGAGTTGCTTTACATATCGCCGAGGCCCATAGGGTGTGTAGCTAGATGTCCAGGATAATTTGCTATGAAGCTACATGTAGTTTCCACAAACAAGCTAGATATAGTCTTCGTCTATGTTTCATTTTTAAAATATTATATAATAATATGTGAAATGTCGTAAATAGTGAATAATATGAGGTTTTCAAATCCTAATGTTGATGTTCTAAATTCAAATTAATTTATACACATTTTTCTGATAATCCTTAAACATGAAGTTGATTGGTGTTTCGATTTTTCTGATTATTTTTATAAACCATTATTTTTTATTCACACGATTCTTTTTTACTTAAGAATCGCGGTCCGGCCCGACTTAGCCCGTGTGCAGATAATGTTTTTTGTAAATATTCTATCACCGTTGTTCAGTGATAATGTTGGAATGTTATGGTGAACAAATAATTCAAATCGGTCTAGATGTTTCAAAGCCTATTCAATGCTTTTGCAACAATCAAATATTTCCTCTTTATAATATTAGTTGTGGAGACCTTTCCGGACAATAGAATGTACATGAGTCATCCATACCAATACAGAGCTGCTGACAAGACTGCAACCGAAAACGGAGCTGTATGGGAGTTTTAGTGACTAGAACACAATGTAACAAAAAAAAACGTACAGAACCACGCCATTTTTGGGACTTTTTAAAATACGAGTTTGGGTGGTAAATTCGTAGTATAATCCATGTTTACCAAATAGCGTCTTTAGAAATGAAATATTGTACACTATTATTTCAGAAAAAACATTGTATTTCCAGCCGGAAATTACAGTTATTTTTTGTCTGAAGTCACTACTACCCGACTTCATTTTCGGTAGCAGTTTTGATATACCCTGCAAACTTGTGTACACAGATAGACACATAAAACAATCACTCGCTAGTCAACATTATGCTGAACCAGTACCGTCTTTACACTAAGGGCACACGGGGCCCGTGCCCAGGGCCCCCATCCTCAGGGGGGCCCCGAAGAAGAGCCAGTGTAAAAAAAAAAGACAAACCGAAAATTTTCCTCACACATTTACTCACACGTTTCACGACTCCTATCACCTATGTACGTATGTGTGTATTTACAAAATTGTAAGAAGTAATAATCATCTATTTCAGTAGATTAGTGATAATATAACTCCACATCCTAAAAGAGATCTCTCCAAACTAAAAGTGAAATGCTATAATGTGTTCTCTGTCACAGAAATAGTAATTATACTATATAGGTAGTATGTTTGCATCATAAAAACATTTGTATAACACCAAGGTAGGGGTCCAAGGGGGCCCCTAGCTTGAAAGGCCTCAGGCCTGAAGGGGTCCTCGGCCCGAGATGCCGCAAGCAGAGAAGGAATGTAACATTGATTTATAAAATTAGTAAGATACAATTAGGGCATCGAGCCCGGGTTTACCCGGACCGAAAAAACCCGGGTTTTCCCGGTTTTGAGGATTATAAAAAAACCCGGGTTTGGTTTTTAAAACTCGGGTTTTTCGGGTTTTTTTTAATACTTTTGTTTTTGTTATTTATTAAGTTTAAGCCACTTCGAATGCAATAATAAGTAAATGGAATAAAAACACGCTTTGATAAATTATTATTTATTACGTAAAAAGTAGCTTCGGTGCTACTTTCCTACCAATAAAACAAGCCATGCAAGTTAAATGAAACGCGCGCGTCCATCTCAAGACATGAATGAGGTGAAGTGTGGAGCAGTGGGTTAGTTATATTATTAAATATATATAATACTAGCGGTCGGGCCCGGCTCCGCCGGGGTGCATACACATTTTAAAATGGCGGTCAAAATGTTTAATTCTGACTATCAGTTTAGAATATCGACCAATCGGACCACGAAAAACGAACAAAATTTCCTCGTATTTGCTAGAAATATCACTACTGCTTTCCTCCTATAGGTCATAGCGTGATGATATATAGCCTATAGCCTTTCTCAATAAATGGACTACCTAACACTGAAAGAATCATTCAAATCGGACCAGTAGTTCCCGAGATTAGCGCGTTCAAACAAACAAACAAACAAACTCTGCAGCTTTATAATATTAGTTTAGATATATAAATTTAACTGTTTTTGTAATTTGTAAAGTACTGTTTTATTTATTCAAATTCTTCCTCATCCTTTATATTTTGTACTCATTATAGGAAAAGTGCGTGGTGGCCTGTTGGTAAACGGACTAGACGCGACTGCCAACATGTTCACGGTGGTCGCGGGTTCGAATCCCAGGGCACACCTCTGACTTTTCGGAGTTATGTGTGTATTGATATTCAATCACCACGCACTAAAACGGTGAAGGAAAACATCGTGAGGAAACCTGCATACCATATCTGGGGGCACGGCAGTGCACCCTCCAAGTCGAGCTAAAAAGCGGCACTGTCGTACCATCCTTTTCTCGAAGCAATTCAGACCATTTTCAACCCCCCATAACTTCGTTGTGGTTAAAGCAAGAAGCCTGAATTTTCAGTTACTAAGCAGGCATTGTGTAAACACGGTATATTTAAAATTTCATTCAATTTGAACCAGTGGTTTAAGAATTATAACTTGTCAAACTTTCGTAATTTTGTCACTCACTGACTGACTGACCGATCATCAAAAGTCTAAGGCACTTTTAGCAGACATAGAAATTTAGAATATCATTAGTATTTAGTGTCTAAGTTAAGGGAAAATTTAAACATTTCATAATTTCTGTCTAGTTTTTTAGATACACTAACTGCGTGAATAACTTTGTAATCTCATATAAATGTATAGGATTACAAAGTTACATTTGCAGTTAATGATTCGTTGTACCCGTATATAATGGAATAATACTTGTAGATAGGTATCTATTTAAATGAGGCATAACAGGATGGAGGTATAGAGAGGGAAAGGGTGTATTCAGCCCATGAAACTGTACAACATTCCTCTAGGAAAACATGACGAAGAAAAACTTGAAAATAAATAGACTGAATAGCTCGAAAATATCAATTACCATAAAAAAAGAACACTAATAATCAAATCCGCTATATTTGTGATAAATTGATACCTACAAAAATAAGAAAAAACCATAAGACAGAGGCTTTAAGAAAAATCGTTATATATATTCTAGAAATAAAAAGTACCGAAAATAAAAAAGTAGGACTCTACAAAAAGACGTGAGATCCCATCAAAAACATCCTGTAAACAAATTCCAAGTCTCGCACCTCAGTTTATCTACCGCAAAAAGTTGTGAGATCCATGTAATACCAAGTCGATTAATTTATTTAGTCCTCGCTAAAGAGACCTTCGGTATAAAGTTATTACGTAGCCAGTAGCATTATGTATAAATTGTACGATACATTATGTTTTCGTGCGATGGCCAAGTCGATCTATTTATTTAAAATGTAAAAAAAATTAATATTGATATGATAATAACTTACGTAATAAATTTATGGTCCCTTTAGCGAGGACTAAATAAATTAATGGACTTGGTATTACATGGATATATATAAACTGAGCTGCGAGACTTGGAATTTGTTTACAGGATGTTTTTGATGGGATCAATTTATAACTATGGTATGTAAGTCCGCCAACACGCACTAGGCCAGCGTGGTGGACTATATGGCCTAACCACTCTCAGTCGTACTGTCGATTGTAGAGGAGGCCCGTGCCCTGCAGTGGGACGTATATGGGCTGATACAGATAGGAAATCGATATATAAACGCAGATTAGTGTATTTTAAAAAATTACAATAAAATGATCGAAATGCTCGAAAAAACCGGTCTACCCGGGTTTTGATTACTCTTAGACCCGAAAACCCGGGTTTTCAAAATTGAACCGAGTTTCGATGCCCTAGATACAATCAACAATTCGCTAGATTGTTTATCAATTCTTGGAATTGAATTATTCATAGAGTTTATAAAGTTAAGTTTTTTATAGTAAGGGAGGGCCCCATCTGATGATTTTGCCACGGGCCTCAAATATATAGAGTATAGAGTAACCTACGCTACTGACAGACATTATTTCCACTGTAAAAAAAACAGTTCAATATGAAATAATCGAAATAATTCCTAAGATACTACTTACTATTTTTTACGTCTGTAAAGCGTAGTTTCTGTAAACCAGATGTATCCATATTTCCATATTTTCTCAATTACCACGTCCTTGTTTTGAAACACTACTTTTGTGGTTTGAAAGTGGGAAATCTTTATTCTTTAAATATTCAATGTTGAGATTATATGCTGTTGTATGATGTTTAAAAATATGATCTATGGAGTTCGATCAAATGTAAACTAGATTTCCGATGATCAGTTCAAAAATAGCCAGTAAGACAAGTAAATAACAATTTAAATTAATTTTAAAATTTGTGAAAATAATTACCAAGGTTGACGGTACCAATATTTTAGAGGAGATATCTTTATGGACAAGTGAATGTCAATAGCTACCTATTTATTTGTACACTTGGACCCAACTGGCTCCGACCGTGTGCAGATCCTATTTAAATGATAAATCCAGTTCAAATCAGCAACATATTATATACCGGTTATATCAAGACTGCTACCGAAAACGAAGCCGGGGTGATAGTTTAAGCGAATGCAGACACAATGCAACAGAAAATATTGCAAAAAAATGCGACAATTTTTTTGTATTTTTTTTCCTATGGTCGTATTTAGGTTGTAAATCCATTTTTTTCTTAAAATAATATAATATAAAATAAAATAATAGTGTATACCAGGCCCGGATCTAGGGGGGGGGGGGGGGGGCATATTGAATCTTGGGGGACTACTATACAAGTCATCAATAACGTAACACCACTTATACGGACATTGCAGAACTTTCAGCACGAATATTAATGAATATGCGATAGGGCGCGTGAAAAGAGTTGAAGCTATATTTGGAAACTTCTAAGCCGATCTCAACGACTCTGTTTAGTTTCAAATATTCAATTTGTGTTTCCTAGTTCCTAGTTAGTTCGACTTGATTAATCAAAGAAGAACGAACATCTTTTATGTGGTTGTGTTCTATTTATTTTCTATGTGACATAGCAATGAGTGTTGCCTAGCGACAACATATCATTGATATGCAGAAAAAACAGGGTGGGCGGCATTATCGAGCTCTGAGGAACTCCGGCATTTTACAGAAATGAGCGCCGAAGCGCGTCCGTCGACGATGACACGTATTCTCGTCCATGCAGAAAGCCGGAAACCCACGAACACAGATTGTCGGGCGGACCGTATGCCGGATGTTTGAAAAGAAGACCACGGTGCCAGACCCTATCAAAAGCCTTAGTTATTTCAGGGCTCACAGCAAGAGCCTCACCACGCTGGTCAATCGCCCCACCCCAGCGATGCAGGATAAACGCGAGAAGATCACCCGTTGATCGATTTTGACGGAATCCGTATTGTCTGTCACTGAACAATGAGTGATCCTCCAGGTAGCGGATCAATTGAGCGTTTATGATCCGCTCCATGACCTTACACATCACTAAGATGATAGCGATAGGGCGATAGTTGGTAGGGTCTGACCGATCACCCTTTTTGGGGATCGCATCGGTGCATGCACGATTGAACCAGGAGCGTCCAGCCAGGAATGTAGTATTCCATTCCAAGCCTGATCTCGTCAGTAATAGCGTTGACACTCGCTGAAGGATGCGGCTCAGGGAATCTAGAACCATGTGCACCCACAGAGAGGAGAAGGAGGGGTCCTCAATGCAGCGCAAACGGTGACAGCAGATGTCCGACCGAACATACAAGCATACCCCGACTTTAAGCGTGAAGTTTTCTTCAAGCGATAACCGGGGTACAGCAGTTACAGGAGCAAAGCAGGCCGGACCGTCTTAAAATGGTGGTGGACGGCATTGAAGTTCGTATGGAGTCCGTGGATGTTGGTGAACTCCATAGTGAACGCGGTGGTGGGGTTATGCACCGCTGAAGGACCTGCTCCGTTCAATAGCACTGTCATGAGGTTGAAAGGATGGTTTGGGTGAAGAGACATCGAGGAGCCTAAGTCCGAGCCTTAAGAAGGCCGAATGGACACCGGCACGAAAGGGTTGGCATGTGACGAATTGATCCGCTGGACGGAAGGGCCCCCGTACCCTCCCCTCCCGGGATGTGCCGCCGGGACCCCACATCCGGTCATCAATCGGCACGACGGACCCACCCAAGATTATGCGCGGTATGGTGAGGCAACCTCTCGTGGTGGTTAGTTAGCCACGATTAGGCCCCTGTAGTGTACCGCGGGCGGCCAGCGGACAACCGTTTCTACGGGTCTCCTTGGCCGGCGGGTCAACACTCCTCCCTTCGACAGCGACCGAAAATACCCACACGGTACAACCTTATGCCCGGACTCAAATCTCTCGAAAAACTGGAACCTACTAACATGGGCTGATCGCGGAACGCGGTCCCCTTAAGCCCTGGTCTGTCGAAGCTACGCACAGCGTTGCGTTGCGCGGAATGCGTCGTCAAACTCGATTTTGTATGAAAAACATTGACATTGGTATGACGTTGCGGTGAGGGGTCAACCGGGTGACGGGTAGACTGGTCTTTTGTGCTGTCACATTATGCGTCGGTGTAGGGGGGCAAGTGCGGTGAAGCGCGGGGCGGATACACCGCACAACGTGCCGTGATTCCATTAAAACCCCCTCTATATATATTGTAATTTGTGCTACTTACACCTACGCATGTATATTTTGAGCTCTGTGTTATGAATTCTGTTATATACTAAAATACAATTATTATTGTAAAAAGTGTCCATCAGTATTGTTCCAGGTTTTGCTTGGGACAATTTCATAGGAAAATGATTTAATCATTATGGAATTTATTTTTACCCAATTACGGTACGATCGATAACGATAATTTAAGAAAGGATATCTACATAAATCCAGTGAAATTTAATTTGATCTGACAACATTGAGTTACACAACTGGAGGGGACATCAAGACCAAATAGTTTGGAACATTCGCAAGAGTACATGTACCGCTAGGCTGTCAGTCGTCCCTGACGTTTCAGCGAAGACGGACCTAATTAGGTGTAAATATAATTGGTCCATGAATGCCGTATTGCGTGCTAAAAACGTACAAAAACCATTCCAGAATAATAGGAAGAAAAGATGGAGTCTCATTCTATAGGTAAATCAAACATAATTGCAATAAAGAAGCACGAAATTAAATTCAAAAAATTATTTACCGGAGTCGTTTTGACAACCACCATTTTTGAATGAAATTATAGATTAATAATAATGTAGTGACAGATAGGTAAAAATTGAAGTTTTCGTATAGGGATAGTGGATATTGTATGTGATGATAGATCAATATTATAGGGTGTGAGTAGGGTCCCAGTGGTGCTGTATTGCTCACAATTTGAGATAGTTACATAAAGTAAGTGTATTTATTACACGAGAATTATTTATATAACTGTCTAATAATGAACTAATTCTTGCTTAGTTTATTTATTTCTATCAGTTTTGCTATGAGGTCATAATTAGACACTACAATAGTAATATAAGAAGTTCACGATTATAGTATTCAAATAAAGTCACTTAGTTATTTTTGTAAATAAATTTATTTTACCCAAAATAGGGGCAATATTAATGTATAAGAAACAAATATAAATGATTTGATTAAATTATGCTTTTTTATTTGACATCACGCGTATATAGATGTAGGTAGAAATTTCTGAAGTGTCGCATCTGCAACAATGTCGACTTAATCTATACTTCGCTGTCATATTGAAATAAGCACAATTTTTCTTCTACGTGTCCGCTCCAGTTGTAATACCTCAATGTCTGACAATAAGTTGTTTAGGTGAAAAAAATGTATTCAACTCACGCGTATTTCATTAGAATGATAGGAACCACTTTTATGACATATCAATATTGCGAAAATTGTCTCGTAAACATATATACCCGGTTTACTTAAAATGACGCACAAACATTTTTTTAAAGAAATTTTATATATTTTCGAACATAAATTATTGTTATTTGTTGTCATGGAAATTCAAGAAAACTTCAATGCGAAATTGTCATAGTAACGTTGGTTGTCAATGAACGGTTCTCTCATTGGTCAACGGTTTTACGCACAGAGTAAAACCTATATGTGAACCACCTTTTTTGTTGATATGTGAACTACGTTGCATGACGTCATGACGTTGCCGCTTACCGCAGTGCCGCGCGTATTCTTCGACAGACCAGGCCTTTACGGGGATCACTATGGAGTATGGCGGTCTTTACGCCCCGTGGACGGTGATTGCTACCCGGGCGGACACTTAAGTTCTACCACCACGAACTGTGTCATTCATTTGGCACTACCCAGAGGTCACGTGTAGTGAAACTAGTCAAAGTTAACCCTCAAAAGTGAAGCTACATTCAAGTGAAGCTAATATAAAGCGTGTAAAATTGCTTAAAATTATGGTAAAATAGCGTTCTTTCTTTTTGAGATATGTGTGGAGAAACATACAAACATGCATAATTTTTTTAAATTGATTTCGTTTTCAGTCGCTGGCATAGACTAACATATCCAAAAACTATGCAACTCTGTAAAAAATACATAATTACATACACATCAAATACATAATTCTCCTTTTTTTAAGTCGATTAAAAACGAAATTATTTTGACAAGGATTAATAACATAAATTTAAAAAAATCGCAAATAATACATCGTTTTAGAAAAAAACTTATTAACAATAATTTTAGTGGTAATCAGTACTCACTAATAAAAACATTTTAGTGAGCCTGTGTAATGAGCTAACCTAGAAAGATCTAGACACATCATACACAGTTTCTTACATTACATCCCTTTGAGAGGGACAATTCCGACAAGATTGATACATAACTTCGATATGAAATGATCATAGTAGATAAATGTTAGATTAATTTTTTTCTTTATTTTTCAAAAGGGCCCCAAATTCTTGTGTGCCCAGGGCCCCATCACAGGTAAAGACGGCCCTGTGCTGAACTGCTCAAAACCGTAAGTACACTTACTAATTTGAAATTTCAATGCATGTGTTCACTATCCAACTGTCAAAATTCCATCACCAACAAACAACGTCTAAAATCAAGCAATAAAATCACACGTTTATTCATTATGAATATATTTTAAGACCCCCTTAAAGAGCCAATAAACTTTCTGCTTAAGAAAATAGCTTTCATAAACAAATCAACGAATACATTAAGTAAAATCACCGTTGCTAGCGTGAAACAAGTCATACAATTTGAAAGAGTAACATTAATTAAAATCTAAAAATAAACTTTAATTCTATCAAGGGCGTAAAACACGACGGCAGACAAGTTTGCGACACCAGATTAAAGTTTGCACTGAAACCCTACTACGAATACTTAGTTACAATCTTTAGTCAGTTTAAGTGAAGGCCAGCGTAGTATAGGTTTATATATCCTTAGGGAAAAAAATTATCGCTTGCCATTCCAATATAGAAGTCAAACTGTAAATAGTGGTAGAAATTTGGGTACTCTAGTTTCTTTGAAGTAGGTACTTCGGAAATAATTCGACCAGGCTGTTACCCTTGCAACTTATGTAAATAACAGCTTCACCAGTCATGCTTCTACAATTCTTTTGCTTTTCTATAAAAAATATATTTTATAAATTAAAATACATTGGGACAATTTGTTTGAGCTTAGACTCGTCTCGTCCTGAATACAATAAAAATTTAAAATTTTGTGTCAGTCATGACTCGGCCTGAATCGGCAGGCTTGTCCGAGTTGGTACCACTGACCCACTGGATATTGACGTGAAGTGACATTTGCTGTAGCGTTTCGTTTGATGACTGAAATTGCTGAATTCCCAATACCACTTTCCTCTTCCCATCTTTTACCTCTACGCTCCCCTCCTGATTTGGTGGGCAACACATCTAAGATCCAAGCGTTGTGGATATTCATGGACGGCAATGATCACTTGCCATGAGGTGACCTGTTTGCTCATTTACCAAACCAAACAAATTAATTTAAAAAAAACGTACGTACAAAGTGTAACGTTCACTAAACATTAGAAACTACTACTAAGTATCGAATACAAATGACGCGTGTAACCACCCTCGCAATTCATGCACGTCAATATACCTTCTGACGTCATTGCTGACGTCACAGCATGCGTTCGGCATATGAATCCAAGAAACACTCATTAATATACGCCCGCGTAAAATAGGCAGTAAATTTTCTTACCTTTGTATAACTAAGTACCTAGGAAATCTTTTCATTTTCAGTATAGACTTTCCCATCATTGGCTTCTTCATCAATATAGCAGAATCTAATAAAAAAGAAAGTCCTGCTACACAAAATTGGGTAATTTATGCTAAGTTATGAAACCCCGTCGCGTGTCATGGTCGCTTATTACTAAGAGTAATCAGTAATCACTTATGATTGGTATGTAAGCCGATTTTTTTCTAGCCTATTCTGTCCCACTACAGGGCAAAAACGTTCTTCAACCCCTCTCTATCCAAAGCTTTCTTCCGCCAGTTGTTTCCAAAAAGGTCTAAATCTAAGGTAGGCGATACGACCACTCATGTATAATAGCAAAACCAAACACCACGAATTACAAAATAATGCTTGGTTTTCACTGCGCTTGCCATTCTGAGAATAAGATGTTAAATCTCACTAAGTCCAGCAGTTACTCTAACTAAATGTGATAGCAAAAACGTTAATTAATATCTGCCAATACACATCAATGGAAAATAATTCTATTTCAGTTCAAAATTCCTTAATTAACGTTATTTGACGCCAGTGATACGGTATTGAATGGACTACTGCCAACAGCGAGCGGCTTAGCAGGCCAAAAGGACGGAATTTGATATTTTCCAATATAATTGATATCTTACGAAATTAAATTAGTAAAACGAATGGTAGAATTGAGGAAATAGAAACGGCAATCATTAAACTGCTTTAAAGAAAATCTATAACATTTATAACACAATTTTGGCAATATTTCTACCAGTACGTTTTGCAATGAACCGTATCTATTTTTTTATGAAACGAATATAAATGACACATTATTTCTTATAATACCTACGCACGTGGAAAATTAAAAGAACAAGATTACGTGGGTTTTTCCTCGAATTTCTATTTGTTATACATCCAAGAGCCACTAAAATTAAGTACATATTATATCTCTCCCTGTGATCTTCTGACAGTTCTAATGATCCTTCGCTCTTTATCCTTCATCCTATTTTTATGATTCGTTTCCTTTTTTCTTGTGCGTCATCCAATTCATTTCTTCAAATAAGCCACCATTTAGAAATACCTTTTTAGAACCTCACTTATTTTAAGGGAAGTATTTTTAACCAAAAAGTAGAAACAAGTTATTGATTACAGGCTATTTATTAATCAATATTGGTAAGATCGGAAGGAAAAGATAACGAGACCGCTACCCATTACGATGATCCAATCAAGGAGGTTACTCTGTAGTCCGACACGAATTTCGAATGCTCGAACATCGCACGTCAAACTGTTTGAATATGTCTAAATACTTTACAAAATATTCGAATTTTGTCGTAATCTTAGATTAAGTTCAACAACTCTACTTTGATTCTACCGATTTATTGTTGAATACAACTATCAACAGTACAATAACATATTCCGCCAAATTTAATTTTCGTAGTAGGCCTCCAGTGACGTTTAGAGTTATGCATTTTCATCTATATCTACAAGAATGCCTTTGCAAGAATCCAAAGGCCAATAAACCCCTTAATTTAATTTCACAAACGCTTGTGGAAATAAAATCGGCTGCTAGCTGACTGAAAACGACACGCCGCGCCGGCCATTTTGTTCAATTAACTTTTCTCGCTTACCATTACTTTGTACCATTACTTTTTTAAATTATTACTTCTTTTTTCACTCTTTTTAGCATTCATTGTAATAATTTTGATGAAATGTTCAAGGAGACTTATAGGCCAAAAGACAGTTTTGTAAAACGCTGGTAAAATTACGTTTTATTGAAGTGTGAAGATATCGTGATATTTACTTACATGTGATTTTGCCAGCGTTGTAGTATAACAGTTGAATTTTATGTACGTTTCTTAGTCAACTATCAAATCCTTGATTATCAGAATTTTAGTGGTTCTTTCAACTGGTCAGACACCTTGAAATTGATTACTTACGAAGTCCACTGCTGAACATAGGTCTCTCTCAAGCATTTCAATGTGATGTGAATACACAAATTTGAATCAATTAAGTACCTTATTGAGGTTTGAAATTAAAGAAAAATTTTAACACGAAAGTTGTGTATTTTTGATTAAAATCCCTTATAAATGTATATTTTCTCGAACTAATAAATAAATATAATTACTTAAAAACGAAAGCACGCCCCTAAATAACTCGAGTTATTTAGTTTTCCTTCAACTTGACTAGTTTCATTATAATATTTTCGTGCGTGGAAGAACTAAATAACTCAATTTAGCTAATTCATTTCATACTCAAGTGATTAGAAGTCACAGTTGTTAATTTGTTTATAGAGTTAGTCATTTATTCTAATAATATTTAGTGTTCATTTAAACATATCTATTTCTACAATTGAAACAATTAAATGGCTTTATTTTTGATTGGGTTAAGATATGGGAATGTTAGTTAGCCCAAAAGATGCGGCAAATTTTGGGGTTCACGAAAATGGTACAAGGTCAATTTGGCCAAAATCGGAGTTATTTAGTTCTTCCATTATACCGACGATATCTGTAATGAAAAGGTACCTACTGACACCGGTTTCGCCCATAAAAACACCGCGGTACACCCGGTGTAAACTCACATAAATATTTATCCAAGGGTTGTGAAAATAAACTATCGTACACACGAACATTATAGATGTTGAACTGATTTGACACAGCTAAGAGTTTGTGGACTGTATTTCTACCTACAAATATGCATTGCGTACTAACATTTTATACGAACTGAGTATTGTGACTTGAAAAAACATTTAAAAAATGAAGGAAGGAAATGCTATTATTATCGCGAAATTAAATAAATAGCACCCGAGTCTTGTGCAGTGAATATGAACCCGAGACTTTGCATTCATACCGTAGTATAACTCCTGCACCGAGGCAGTAAAAAATACATATCTTATAACAAAAAATCGCGTGTCTCTACCGTCTGTATGTCCCCAAGCACTGTACATGTGTCTCACGCGTCCACAGAGACATAGACCGCCGAACCTGCTTTATAATGTGAAAACGAAAATTTACACGAAACACCCGTCGCATGCATATTCATAAGAAGTAATACGCCTCATGAATGGGTAATTACACTCGGATTGTTCAAAGCAGCTTCAAATACTTTCAGAATACAGACATTGAAAGAGTAACATTGAGTTAATGTTTTGTAACACCAAACAGTCTTGTGGCTGTTAGTTTTATTAATTTATCCTTTTTCGAACATACATAGAACTAGTTTAATTAAAAAAATAACGTATTAAAAAGTACTAAAGGCAACCTTATCGCACTGGGCAATTTCATCTAGGCAACCTTGGGGTGAATATAATAAATAGGAGAATGAGTGTTTTGTAAATTATCTTAACTTAAGTTTAACTAAATTATTAATTGGACTGTTCTCTTATATGTGAGGGGCCACCTGGAAAGGTACCACTGCAATATCTATTTCTCCCGCCAAACAGGAATGGAAATGCATTGTTGTGTTCCAGTTTGAAGAACATTGTAGCCAGAGTAACCTCTGGACATGATAAGACTTAACATCTTAGGTCTAGATAGCTTACCATCAGGCGAAGGCCACGCTCGCCTCATCATACATCATATTAAAAAATTAATATATGTGTATATAAGGTGCGATTAGGTAACACCGTAATACAAGGATGAATGGGATAAGAACGTAAGCTTCTAAATTTTATATGAGTTTACGTTCTTACCCCTTATACACTCCTTATACACTATTATTAAGGTGTTACCCAAACCCTCTCTATTTTAGATTTATTATAACAAAAATCTTACCAATCAAAAGATACATATAATTGTGACTAATTTGTCGACAAACACCTCAGGGAATCATTCTTTATCGCAGGGTTAGAATACATGTAAATAGCCAGCCTAGTGCCCAACCTACAGAGGTTACTAAAAGCTTTCAATACACTAACCCTTTACTACAAATATGAAAAAGGAATAAGATTCCCCCAGGGTCCAAAGTACCTTGTAAAGTTGGCCTGTTTGACATCTGCAAGGCCTCAGGGAATTTCACAAGTTCGTAGGAGCTCGTACAATAACGTTAGCAACTTTATCAAAAATTGACAACAAGATGAGAACTTTTATCGGAAATATGTAACGTAATGTTATTGTTTATTTGGAACTGAATGTTTTCAAATAACTGGTAATAATTGGAAGGTCTCTTATATGTGAGAGGCCGCCTGAATAAGTACCAGCGCAATGTCTAGTTGGCCTGCCATACATCAGTGTATATGCACTGTTGTGTTTAGGATTGAAGGACATTGTAGCCAGAGTATGTATCAGGATGGCGAGCGCTGGGGAATGCCAGGCATTGCTTTGCTATTCAAGATGTTGTTTGATTTTGGTATCGCTTCAAGTCTGGGGGTTAATCCTTGATCTGAAACGAAGATCGAATCTTCGAATGTCGCACGTAAGACTGTGCGAATGTGCCTAGGTTCTCCACAAAATACTCGCATCCTCTGTACGTCGTAACCAAAGACTAAGGCCATGGTGAATAATATGTATTATAGAAAATAGTATTGATTTTATTAGTGGAAAACTTTTAATTTACTTCGGACATCCAAGGTTCGAACATTCGAACTTCGTTTCGAATCACAGAGTAAACCCCGTAAAACTAATTTACTAGTTATTGTCTCGTATTCTTGCTTGGGTCGAGAATGTACGTATTTACAACTGGCTAGGCATCAAAACAGCAACATATGTCATGTTAGAAATTCTCACGTATGTCATTGTCGTGCTCAATTCTCCGTCATGCGTTGCTTGAAATTACTTTTGCATATTGAAACAATAGGGGTCAGCTGCGAGGATGTTGAATCTGTTAAACGGACAAGGCAACTGAAACACAATGACAAGCCAGCAGCGATCATTGTAAGGTTTAAAACATGTGGAATCGAATCCCGCGAAAAGTGGCTGTCTCAAAGGCGTCAACTTGCTGAGGTGACCAGTAACATGATCACAGGTGGAACCAGTGGCGTAACAATAGGGTGGCAGAGTGCGCAAAATGCCACGGGCCCCCGGCCTTAGGGGCCCCCGGCATGGCAAAGCCGTGGCCTGACAGTACCTTGGGCACGACGGGGCCTTGGCTCGACAGAGTCTCGGGCTCAAGCTCGACAGAGCGTAAGCAAAGAAGAATCTAAAATTAATTATGAAATAATTGCCCAAACCTAGATACTCCACAGAAACTTTAGGTTGAGTCTGGTAGAGAACACGAGAAATGGATTCTGAATGATTGGTCAAGCCTAATGTTTTCAGACGAGTCTAGATTTTGTTTATATAGCCACGATAAAACATAAATTCTGAATGAATTCGTTGGTCTATTTTAGTGGACATGGGCGAGAATGCCGTTTTTATGCAGGACAACGCCGGCATGCATGTCACGTCTATATCTACCTCAAACAACAAATGCTGTGACTAATGCAAATGGGTAGATACAACTTCGAAAAGGAAGTCGTTAGTAGGATTCAGTTTCAGGATTCAGATTGGGTAGCGTTTAGGAAGTTGTACCACATATTCTTGTCGGATATAGGTACAATTATGTAGCCTCTATTGTGTCTTCAACCTACAATTTTCAGAGCGATGAGCTATCGCTACAGACATTTTCTTGAACTCGCTGCACAGCTTTAATCAAACTTCCAAACGAATTGATCTCTGTATGAATCTGGACAAGACGAAGGTGATGTTTAATGAACTTGTCGCTTCAGTTCCAGTCATTATCGATGACACGTCTCTCGAAGTTATCAAGAAATATGTCTACCTCGACAAATTAATGCAATTAGCTACATACAACTTCGAAAAGGAAGCCGACAGGAGGATTCAGTTGGGCTGGGCAGTGTTTAGGAAGTTGTACCACATATTTTCGTCGGATATACCACAGAGCCTGAAAACGATTGTTTTCAACTAGTACGGACTCTCTGTAATGACCTTAGGGGCTGAGGCTTGTCCACTGCCCGTGGGGCTAATCCATAAGCTTAGAGTCGTTCAACGTGATTTGGAAAGAGCTATGCACGGATTTCTTTCTGATAGCCAAAATTCGGAAAGAGGTGATATCCGCCAGGGAGTTATGGTGACCGACATAGATCAGAAAGCTATTAGGCCGATTTTTTATTCTTTAGCTTTCCAAAGGTGTACAGCATTTTGTCATTTCTAACATTTTTTGCGACTACGGCGAACATTTTTTGAATTAAAGTTAATCGAAACTTATTTTAGAAATTCTTTGGTACAAGGTAGGCTACGCAACTTGGTAATTCTATTTAAAATTATTTAGCTCGTAATATGAACTTTGATGACATTATTGATGCTTTTGCTGAACAAAAAGCCTGATAAAAGGATATTTAATACATTCACATATTTATTTGTCCTTTTCTTGGGATACTAAGACAAAAAATCATACAGTAATTATAATAGTGTTTCTACGTATACCTAAAAACGAAATTATAACGTCAAGTTTTTTTTACATTTACGAAGGGCCCCGTTTGAAAATTTTTGCCACGGGCCCCCGATGGTGTAGTTACGCCACTGGGTGGAACGTCAGTAAACAAGGTATTTGTTAATGAAGATCTTACCAAGACTATGCGGGCCCTATTATGGAATACAAAAAACCAATTGCGCAGTTATTTTAAATACATATGGGTGGTAAATGGTAAAATACTGGTCAAAAAGACCGATGGTGACAAATCTATCTGGGTAAGAGATGAAAGCGACATTAAGGAACTATTAAAAAATAAATGAATGTAATCATTGCCACTTTTATTGTATTAAACGTTCATAAAAATTCACGCAATTGGATGACATTGATTCCATAGATTCTAACTCCGTTAACTATGTATGTGTTAATGATGTAAAAAACTGGTTAAAGTCATTTTACATTAAAGCTAAAAACTTAAAAATAATTCATGTAAACATACGCTCCTTGAGCAAACATTTTAGTGAGTTACTAGTATCAATTAACAGGTACTTTGATCATATAGATATATTGGTAGTAACAGAGTGTAACATAAATTTTTCTGTATCAACATTTTATAAAATAAGTGGGTATGATATGAACATATACTGTCGCGCGGGGCGCAGTGGCGGAGGCGTGTTGGTGTACACAAAAGTGGGGCTTGTGGCGCGGCCGACCGAAGCGTCGCTTACATCGGACATGCACACGGCGGAGTGCGTTTCCATTAAATTTAATAATGAAAAAAAAACGATATATGTTTTGGCCATTTACAGACCACCTAAAATTAATAAACAAGATAAAATTTCGCAATTTCTGGATGAACTTAAGAACATGTTACATAGATTACCTCAAAACTCAAAAGTTGTTATTTGCGGCGATGTTAATATTAACTTACTAAGTACACAATGTGCTCATGTAATCAGTTATGAAAATATATTAGCCGAATATGGTTTTACGAAATGTATCAATGATATAACACGTAAGGAAATAGTAAGCGGAAAAATTGTTGAATCTTGCTTAGACCATATTTATATTAGAGACCCATTGGCTATAATACACTCAGCTGTAATAAAACATAAAATTTCCGACCATTATTTTATTGGTGCAGCTGTGCAATGGACACGCGCTCCGTCGGTGCCGCCGTCGCATGCGCAATCCATACCGCGCGCCCCTGCTTCGCCCCTGCGCTCAGCACGGCCCACGCCACTAACACGTGTTATTCTTGATAATCGCATGGTCAGAGAAAAAATACTTTTAACTAATTTTGACGACTTATTGTCAATTAACTGTCCTATTAAATTATATGAAGCATTTTGTAATAAATAAATAAATAAATAAATAAATAACACCCAACAGTCACATACATAGTCCTGACCCCACATTAAGATCGAGTCTTGTGTCGTGGGTATCAGGAACTACGAGAGACTTTTCGGTCTCACAAACACCCAGACCCGAGAGAAATATTTGTGGACCGCACAAACATTTCTCTCGGTGCGGGGATCGAACCCGCGGCCTCTCGTTTCACAGGCGGCGTCTAACCGCCTGCGCCACGGAGGCTGTCTAACACGTGTTATTCTTGATAATCGCATGGTCAGAGAAAAATTACTTTTAACTAATTTTGACGACTTATTGTCAATTAACTGTCCTATTAAATTATATGAAGCATTTTGTAATATATTTGTAAACATTTATAATAGTTGTTATAAAACTGTATTTGTTAATAGTCGTAATAGAAACAATAAACCATGGATTACACGTAATTTAAAGATAATGATAAAAGAACGGGATAAATTGTTTCAAATATGGAGTACAGATCCGAAAAACATGTTAAAAAGATTAACATACACTAAATATAGGAATAAATGCTATAAGGCAATTTCAAAGAGTTGTAGTAATTATGATAAACAAAGTATACTAAGCTGTAACAATAATATCAAAAAAATGTGGGAAAAAATTAATAACATGATAGGTAATGATAAAAAATCACTAGACTCATTAATTTTAAATAGTATGCAGGGGCACAGAAGTACTAAACATATCTGTAATAACTTTGCGAAAGAATTTAGTAGCGAAATTGAGTCAATAAAACATAAGTGCAACCTCAAATGTCTGGATAGGAGCTCTTACGTGCAGGTGGCTGATATGAGTATGAGGTGGCAACCAGTGACTGTTTGTGATGTCAGACGTGTAATCAATAACATGAGTAGTAAAAAATCACCTGGTTCCGATCTAATACGAATGCACGATCTAAAGAGTGTAAAAAACAAGGTTTGTGAAGTATTAACCAGGCTAATTAATTTGTCTGTATGTAAATCAAAGTTTCCTAATGAGTTAAAAAAAGCAATTGTCCGTCCAATACACAAAAAAGGTGACAAAAAGGATTATTCGAATTACAGACCTATAGCTATATTGTCAAGTGTGGATAAAATAATCGAAAAATGTGTTGTTCAACAATTAGGAACCTATTTTCATAAGAACCATATAATAAATAAATGTCAGCACGGATTCCAAAAGGGAAAAAGTACCAATACTCTATTGACTGAATTTACGGATAAGATAAATCATTATTTGGCAGGTAAAAAAAATTGTTGTATCGATATTTTTCGATTTTAAAAAGGCCTTTGATACTCTGGAAACGAATACTTTATTAAATGCCATGGATGAATGCGGGGTGAGAGGACCGCTGAATCAATGGTTCCGCGATTATCTCACTGCACGCTCGTATCGTGTAAAGGTGTGTGATTCTTTTAGCGATGAGACGGAGGTGCAGTATGGAGTACCACAGGGATCCGGCTGCGGACCTGTGTGCTACTTGATGCATGTTAATAGTTTGTGCGGAGTGTTACGGCATTGCTCATCGTATATGTTTGCCGACGATTTATGTGTGTTACGTGCCGGCACCAATGTCAGTGAGATAATTCATTTGGTACAACAAGATGTAGACGCTGTGGTGAAATGGGCCCATGATAATGGCATAGTTCTAAATACCGATAAAACTAAACTTCTTATCATTCACTCACCCTATCTTCGACTAACTGAGTCGCCACCGTCAATGTTTGCACATGATTTTTCTTGTATTCACAATAAGTGTACCAGTTGTAATTGCAAACCTATCGAGCGAGTAAAAAACGTCACTTATCTAGGACTGAAAGTAGAAGAAAACTTTTCTTGGTGTATACATGTTGATTATATTTGTAGTAAATTAAGAATACTGTTAGGAAAATTTTACCATTTGAGTTTCAAAGTGCCTAAAAGTACATTAAAATTATTGTATGTGTCATTGGTGGAGTCTATAATGAGTTATGCTCTTGATTGCTATGGTCTAACATTTAAAACACACATAGATAAATTGAAATCATTTCAAATCAGATTTTTAAAATTTCTTGTTGATAAAAACACTAAAGATAAATGTAAAGGCAATTATAAAAAACTTTTTAAAATATGCAAAATACTTCCCATTAGTCTTAAACATAAATATTTATTTTTAACGAATCAACATAGTAAACAGGAGCTTACCCTATCTCTTGCGAGTCATAACCAAGTCACCAGGTCAGTATCTGCTGGCAGGTATATAGTGCCCAGGGTAACTAATTATTATGGCGATAGAACCATTCAAAAGCGATTACCATATTTATTAAATAGCCTGCCAATAGATATTAGACAGGAGGCTAACAAATTTAATTTTAAAAATAAGTTGCTTAAGTACTACCTAAAAACATTAGATAATTTTTAGTTTTAAAGTTACAATAATATTGTCAAACCACAACGCCTTTCCTGTTCCCGTCCCGTCTCGTCCCCTTTTCCATCTATCCCTGTCCCGCGTCTTTTATCCACTCTCATCATATTAATGTATAGTTAAATTATTAATTAGAGGCTCTACGACCTACAGTCAAACCACTTAGGTGGTTTTGTAGGGTATATATGTATGTAAATAGACCTAAGTTCTTGTTGTGTAATAAATAAATAAATAAATAAAATAAATAAGCCGGCCTAGTTCGGATTGGTGGACTTTACATACCATAGAAATTCTTACAAATCGCTATGGTATGCAGGTTCCTCACGTTTCCCTTCCAACGTAATAATAAGTTTTTTTTTCTACAAACCTGAAACATACTGTTACAAATCAGTGTTTTAACTACATACAGAAAAATAATATTATTTGACTGTGTAAAATATTATTGTATTTTCAAACGTATTTCTTTTGAAAGATGCAAATGTATTTTCATATACATCTTTTTTAACAATGTTTGACCTTTAAACCGCATGTTTGATTTCGACAAAGGATTTCGAGCAGTATTTAACTTTTTCTAAAAATTTTGCTTATAAAAAATATTAAATCGGTGATGGCATAAAAATTGCTTGTTAAATTCCTTGTTTTTGGATAACTTAACTTTTTTAAATATAAGAAAGAGAATATTAGCCGATTACAGTGTCGGATAGGTAAAGCTGCCTAATAACCCTAGCACGAGTATTAATTACCTAACCAAGGGAAATTTACCGGTACAAATTGAAAGGGACTTCCCGTGAGACGTCAGTACGTATATCTCGGCCCGAAATTCAATTTACAATGCGCGACAGCTCGCAAAATTAGTTTTATCTTTCGTAGTTTATGATTCATGTAGGGGAATTGAATTTGTCATTCTATATAGCGAATTCGGGGATGCCGCTTGTATTTTTGTCATGTTTATCATTATCTTTAGTATGACCTAAATAGCTCCTAGATATACATTACTGGTGGTGGGTCTCTCATATGTGCCAGGCCGCCTGAGTAGGTACCACCGTAATTTATATTTCTCATGCGAAACAGCAGTTTCAATGCATTGTTGTGTTTCAGTTTAAGACATTGTAGCCAGAGTGACTACTGGATATATTGAGACTTTACGTCTTATGTTTCAGGATAGCGAGTGCAGTTGAATGTCAAGCACTGCTTTGTAATTCAAGGTGTTGCGAAACCAAATGGCTACCGTACATGTGAGGTCGTATCGCTTACCATCAGACCGTATCCGTCGTAGCGTATAAATATTTTTAATCGCCCTTGGAAAATTAGTTGTTGAACCTGAGCCTCCTTTGATTTCAATTCTGACGCACAAAATCAATTTTACTATTCCGTTGTTAATTAAGATTTAAGATAAAGAATTGTGATTAGATTTAATTGAAGTAATTTTAAATGTTAATTGTGAAATACTATTACAAAAAGTATTTAAGTGGTTTTTATTATTTTCAAGTTATTTGTAAATTGTAGCAGTGTTTTTTTACTGAATAATGTTTTATGATTTTGATTGTTTTTTGCAAACATCGTGAGTAAACCATAGCGATTTGTATGAATTTCTATGGTATGTAATGCCTGTCAACCCGTCAAAAGATTTTAAAGGATAGTCGAACCCATAAGTAGGACGTATATGGGCTGATATACCTATTTTCACTTACATGAACTGAAATAAATAACGTTATTGCAGTATAAACAATAACCGAGCCTCATAAACTGCTACGTTTCATTAAGTGGTTCCTTTATGAATATATATTACGTAATTTGGGTATAAGTTGTCAGTTATTATCGATGGCAAATGGAATATTGAGTATTGTAATAAAAAATGGGTCTAAAGTGCTTTATTCATTTGAATTTATTAATTAAACGCTGCAACGCCTTCTGCTAATAAGTTTTTGCACAGGTACATAACTTTCACACTAATTTACGTTTTAACCGCATTATCATCCGATTTAAAGATAAAATACAGAGTCTTGTACCCCAACTAAGATCTGTATCAGCCCATATACGTCCCACTGCAGGGCACGGGCCTACTTTACTATGGAGAATACGATTGAGAGTGGTTAGGCCATATAGTCCACCGCGCTGGCCTAGTGCGGGTTGGCGGACTTACATACCATAGAAATTCTTATGAATCGCTATGGTATGCAGGTTTCCTCACAATGTTTTCCTTCAATCAATACACACATGACTCCGAAAAGTCAGAGGTGTGCCTTGGGAGTCGAACCCGCGACCACCGTGAACATGTTGGCAGCCGCGTCCAGTCCGTTTACCAACAGGCCACCACGCACTTTTCGTTCAACTAAGATCGTGTCGTGTATATCAAAAGCTATGAGAGACTTTTCGGTGTCACTAATACCCAGTTCGATACTAATGTCTGTGGATCGCACCAATATTTGTCTCGGTGTGAGGATCGAACCCGCGGCCTCCAGTTTCACAGCCGGATTCTAACCAACTGCGCCACGGAAGCTGTCATATCAAGTTATTTGGCTAGTTTACTGGTGGTAGGTCTCTCATATGTGAGAGGCTGCCTGGGTGAGTACCACCGCAATGTCTATTTCTCCCGTCAAACAGCAGTTTAAACGCACTGTTGTGTTTCGGATTGAAGGACATTGTAGCCAGAGTAACTACTGGACATATTGAGACTTAACATCTTGTGTCTCAGAATGGCGAGCGCAGTGGAATGCCAAGCATTGCTTTATAAATCAAGGTGTTGTTTGGTTTTGCTACTGTTCATGAGCGGTCGAATCGCTTACCATCAGGCGAACGGCATGCTCGTCTCGCCATTCAATGCAATAAAAAAAAAAAAGTTTGGTAAACTATCATCATATAATTATGCTGGAATCATGTGGCTATGGTCTGCCTTTGAAATAACTGCCTCAGGTATCGAAATCTGAGAAAAAGACGTTAATTTGATTTCGCACCCTGAACGACTCTGGTAACAACTGGTAAGGTTAAAAAATGATAGTGGATCATAATCTGGCTATTTCAAAAAAAGTTAGATATGAGATAGACCAAACACTTCATTCCTTTACTAAGAAGATATTTAAATATTGTAAAATTATATAAGAACTATTCGAATTTGCTTATATAATCCTTGTTATTACAAAGGAATTCAGTAGTTCTAGCAATGGATCGACGTAAGTTGTTAGATATAACCTTCTTACAAAATGTCTAAGCAATTACGTGGGCGTTTGGTAGAACTCACTGACTAGATTCACAATGAAGTAAATGCCATAGGACTATGAATATATGAGCAAAACGAGGAACACTTTGGACTACCACGTGAAACTTGTAACTTGTGAAACTTGATAAGAACACCTAAATTCTAAGCTGGACCTTTTTGTCCACATAAACGAATTTTTAAATTAACGAGACTGCATCAGTAGCGTAATTGTATTACGGTACAGCTACAAAGCTGAGGTCGCTGGTCCGAATCCCGGGTCGATTAAAGTAATATAAATAAATAACACCCAACAGTCACATACATAGTCCTGACTCCACACTAAGATGTCTTTCTGTCGTGGCTATGAGGAACTACGACAGACCTTTCGATCTCGCAAATACCCAAACTCAAAAGAAATATTTGTGGGTCGCACAAACATTTCTCTCGGTGCGGGGGTCTAACCAACTGCGCCACGGAGGATGTCAAGTGATATTGGATTTGTATTCATCATCAACCAGGAATTTATGCCCGATATGGTGATAGGCTCACCCTGTATCACATTGTGGGTCGGAACATATAAGGTGAAATGTGGGTGTCCTGACACCTCTGCTTACCCCTTCTGGAAAAAGGCGGGAGTTACTGTATGTAAATTAAGAAGAAAACTTCGCATAAACATATTTTAAACTAGCAGCCCGGCCCAGCTTCGTCTGGGTGCATATATTTTTTGATTCCACTCCACACCAAATACATGTTATTTTTCGTATAAACTCTTGTATACCTAAACTTGACGTAGCTGTCCTACTGTCCGGCTCAATCCCGTCTCATCCGTCTGTTCAGTCTCTTTCCAATCCATCCCGTCTTTATTATCCATCCCGTCTTATAACGTGCATTTATATTTCGTCCTATCAAATCTGTCAGCTATCCCAGCCTTCTCCCGTACCTTCCACTCTATTATATCCCGTCTCTCCATATACATGTACATATAAAGATTGCCTTATGAAATTTTTGTGCAGCAGAAATCGTAATATTTTAATTTCACCACAACTTCAAAACCAAACGTCCAATTTTAATCATTCAAAGACCAAATATTATCAACATAAACTGTACTTATTGATGAAATAATTTATTTTGATAAGGATTAATAATATGAGTAAAATAAACGCGTTTAAATGTAGTCCAAAAAAAATTCAAGATTTTTAAATAAAAATGTGGTTGTTGTGCCTCACTCGACATAGATAGGTATAGTGTGTCGCGGACTTTTTTGTAGATATTTATAAGATCTACAATTAATTATAACATTTTATGGTTCTATCTTTTGTAGTTTAGGCAGCGTACGCAAAATAAGTAACTTCTTTGGTTGATTTTTTTCAGTTTGTGTCCGAAAAATCCAAATATCTTACGGAATCCTATTTTTTTCCAAAATAAAATATAATCTATGTTACTCGTGGATAATGTAGCTTTCGAATGGTGAAAGAATTTTTAAAATCGGTCCAGTAGTTTTTGAGCCTATTCATTACAACCAAACAAACAAACAAAGTTTTCCTCTTTATAATATTAGTGTAGATCATATCATTAAGTACCAAATCGTTGACACGGTTGTAAGTTCCTAATCGGTATTTTTAAAACCTTCTTATAAACTACCGAATTATCATATAGTATAACCAATAAAATATAACCACCATGAGCTTTAGAAAATGTTTTTCAAAGTCAATAATGCACATAAACTCGACAAGAAAGCGCCACTTCAAGAGTAAAATGTCAGTGAATTCAGTGGTTATGATGCATAACACTGCGATTGAATGCTTTATAAGACAAGATTTTCTAATACTATTTTAAGACTTGCACTTAAATAAAGCTTTTTATAAAACACTAGGTTTTACTCGTGGTTTCCTTCGAATCCGAGGTAGAGCTAACGCCCTAGATAGTTCTAGATCGTTTGATTGAGCGGGTTCAGATGGGTTACCATATGAACTTTTACTTTGTCTCAATAAAAATATTTAACAATTTTTCTACCATCTTGTTCGATGATTACTATCCAGATATCTACTTATACATTACCGCATTGTTTTAGATATCCGACAAATTGTTGTCCGATAGAGACTACAATTATACACTTTTGAGTTGGTTGTGTTTCTATACAATATTTACCTATGTGAGGTTTTCCTAATCAATCCTTTTAGCTTAAACGAACAAACAATCTTCCAGGAAAATATTGTTAGTACAGTTTTGAGGAAAATGGTAGACGTGACTGGACTTGCTCAAGTGTCAATGACTCCGAAGAGCTTGCAGTTTACGCCAAGTTTCAAGCGATAAGCCCTTGATATAATAACTCTTTGCTCTTTAGTAATTGTCTATGGTTTCATATTTTATCTCAGATATTTCAAAGCTTAAACTGAGAATGCTGGATGAATGTTGAAACGTAAGGTTCCCGAATAACCTAGCTTAGCGCTTGCTTACTGTAGAAAGTGTATTTCTAAGACTTAACATTTTCAAATATACGTGCTCTTAAACCTTAAAACCTAGTAATTTTAATTATCAAATATTTTAAGTACCTATGACAACGTCAACAAAAATACTAGTTCTGAAAATTAGGAAACTAATTTGAAAACCATTGTGGAAGCTATGATACATAATATCAATATCATTTTATAAAATTTGATACATGGTTGATAGTCATAAATACATGGTTTAATATCTAAACCTAAAATATCCACCCAGACAGAAATTAAAGTTTATTCTCCAACAGAATTAAATTCTAACCTAATGTGACATCTAAAGAACCTGAAACGTAATAAGTAAAATAGCAAAATACCCGAAACTTATTTAATTTCAACGAAGGACTGCATAGTTTGCTGTACTTTACAATTGCATAAACAAAACTTTTGAATTCAATTTAGCAACATTGCTCAGAATTTCATCGTGTTAGGGATTTCTATTACCACAAGGAATATTTTTGGTAAGAAATTCCATATTGTAATGTTTTCAAGTGATAAATTAGCATAACTATACATTTAATATGTGTGATATGATAAAATGATTATATCAGATATAGTATAGCGTTTTATCTATGAATAAAATAGTCTCTGGTATAAATTAATATTTATTTATTATTGCAGCATAAATAGTGACTGTACATATCTTAATTTAATATATAAATATTATTCATAAATAAATATTGATGAATGTTTGTATAAAACCTTAATATTAGAAACTTCATGCTGAAGCTCCCGCAATAGGCTATTTGACAACATTGAAAATATACTATAAATTGTGGTCATCCTGCAAGATAATCGCATAAAAAAGCATATTTCACAACAATTTGGACTAAATTAAGTTTACTTTTTGTAAAATACACGAAATAAAATTGATTAAAAAAAGACATTTTCTCTGTGACCAGAACGCTCTGTGATTGGTTGCAGCTCTCGTGACGTCATCGCGCAGTAAAACGCTTTGTCAATTCATTGTAGTAAGTAGTTGGGACTTGTGATTGTACATCTAAGTTAATTGTGGTTGAAGTTCGCGATTTTTCTGAAATAGTTGTCAAACTTTATATAAGAAATCTTTAGACTTATTAAGCCATTTCGGGGGCGAGTCTCAGAATGGAGTCAAATTTTGTACCAGCTGATAGCAGCAACCTACCTAAAGGCCTGGTCTGTCGAAGGATACGCGCGGCACTGCGGTAAGCGGCAACGTCGTGACGTCATACAACGTAGTTCACATAAGAAAAAAGGTGGTTCATATAGGTTTTACTCTGTACGTAAAACCGTTGACCAATAGGAGAACCGTTCATTGACAACCAACGCTACTATGACAATTTCGGATTGAAGTTTTCTTGAATTTCCATGACAACAAATAACAATCATTTATGTTCGAAAATATATATAATTTCTTAAAAAAAATGTTTGTGCGTCATTTTAAATAGACTGGGTATATATGTTTACCAGATAATTTGCGCAATATTGATATGTGATAAAAGTGGTTCGTATCATTCTAATGAAATACGCGTCTGCTGTATACATCTTTTTTCGCCTAAACAACTTATTGTTCGATCAAATTAAATTTCACTGGATTTATGTAGATATCCATTCTTAAATTATCGTTATCGATCGTACCGTAATTGGGTAAAGTAAATTTCATAACGATTAAATTATTTTCCTATAAAATTTTCACAAGCAAAACCTGGAACAATACTGATAGACACTTTTTACAATAATAATTTTATTTTAGTATTTAACAGAATTCATAACATAGAGCTCAAAATATATATGCATAGGTGTAAGTAGCATAAATTAAAATATACATAGAGAGGGTTCTGATGGAGTGAGAATGGAAAAACGGGGAAAACACAGAACTTAATACTACGTTGAGGAACTAGGCGGAACTACATATTTAAGATTGCACCATATCGTAACATGATGCTCTCTAGGTGCTAGGAGAGTGGTGCTAATTGTGTTGAATGGCGATAGTTCTCTTGTAGTAGATCTTGCAGGTGGATTTTGTAAATAACTACGACGATAATATACAACCATTATGCATCGAATGTATGTATATGGGCTGATACACAACTCATATAAAAAGCGGGTGCACTTAAACGATTGATGTTTTTATTGGGTTTGTTGTTTGTATTTCTTTCTATGCACATATAGGGATAAGGCCAGCTAGCGCAGTGAACTATAGTATGGCCTAACCACTCTCAATCGTATTCTCGATTGTAGAGGAGACCGGTGCTCTGCAGTGGGACGTATATGGGCTGATAAAGTGCCCTGCGAATAGGGATAAAGACTGAATTAATATAGATACTTACTAATAAAACACTCAGAATTAGTTCATCTATATATTTCTCCTTTTATCAACGAATATTAATCTATTTATAATGGAATATTCTTTTATGATCGTTTACATGATGACACAATCTCCGAAAATCAAGACAACACTCATCCGTTTTTACATCAATCAAAATTAAAATAAAAAAGAATACATTCATTGCATTTGAAAAGTTAGACAGCCAGATATAAATATATGCTAGTTATATAATTTAAGGATGTAACAGTCGGCCATCCGTCACAATAACGAGTCCTCTCGTTTAAAGTTTTAGTAAAGGCTTAGACTTAATTCTTATTTTATCACAAATCATTGTCACTCTATAAGCAGATACATATTTATATTTCAAATGTGCAAGAGGAGTTACTTCTATTCTTTCACTGCCATCTTGCTTAAAATAACATCGAATTATCGCTCAATATCACTGGAACTCAACAAGTTGATAGCTACTTCTATTCTTTCACTACCAACTTGACTAAAATAACATCAAATTATCGCTCAATATTACTGGAACTCAATAAGTTGATAGCTACTTCTATTCTTTCACTATCAACTTGACTAAAATAACATCAAATTATCGCTCAATATCACTGGAACTCAACAAGTTGATAGCTACTTCTATTCTTTCACTATCAACTTGACTAAAATAACATCAAATTATCGCTCAATATCACTGGAACTCAACAAGTTGATAGCTACTTCTATTCTTTCACTATCAACTTGACTAAAATAACATCAAATTATCGCTCAATATCACTGGAACTCAACAAGTTGATAGCTACTTCTATTCTTTCACTATCAACTTGACTAAAATAACATCAAATTATCGCTCAATATCACTGGAACTCAACAAGTTGATAGCTACTTCTATTCTTTCACTACCAACTTGACTAAAATAACATCAAATTATCGCTCAATATCACTGGAACTCAACAAGTTGATAGCTACTTCTATTCTTTCACTATCAACTTGACTAAAATAACATCAAATTATCGCTCAATATCACTGGAACTCAACAAGTTGATAGCTACTTCTATTCTTTCACTATCAACTTGACTAAAATAACATCAAATTATCGCTCAATATCACTGGAACTCAACAAGTTGATAGCTACTTCTATTCTTTCACTACCAACTTGATATGGTTAGTCACGCACAACACTCATGCTCGGCTCAACTCACTCAATTACAACTACTTGAATTATGCCCTTGATTTCTTAGGTTCAGGACTTCTGGTCCCACTTTTACGATTGGGTATTTCTTGTACCTGGGACTGCAGGTGTTTGGCGTTGGTTGTCGTACTATAATGCTCATGTCGTTTCTTCTGCTTGTATAACTCCTGCTCCAATAGGCGTCGTCGTTGATACAGATCTTCCCTGTCCTTTGAATGTTCGTGATTAGAAGCCTGCCCGTGATGTTCACTGCTTTGCCGCGCGCGGCTGGGGCCGGAAAAAGGGCAAGGGCCTACTTCTGGGCTAGTCACTCCGCGGGCTATGACTTCTACTTCGCATGTAATGCATACTGCCTCGCCAACTACTACACCTATTACGACTTCGGCTGCGGCGCATATCTTCGTTAACCTCATCTTTCGTCACTGGTTGAACAGAAAATCTGGATGGAGTTTCTCGCCGCCGTCGAAATTCGTCTTCCTCCATTCCATTCATCTGGAACTCGTACCGGGAATAATATTAGTTTTTTTATTTAGAGAAAAGAAATAAAATATTTTTTACGTAATATTTCAATCCGAAAAGATCATGTGGCCACATTGACTGCATATTTTTAAATTAATACTATTTAAATATGGCTACTTTCCATTGCGCATTATTTTATCGATTAATATTCCAATTGACAAAATATCCGAAGGCAATACACGTCAGCAATCATAATAAACTTGTATTCTATGGTTACACATTCGACGGTTAGATACATTATTTTATTTCGATGGCTTTCCTGAGGCTAAATAGTTTATCTACATTACTCCCTAATAAATACAAATTACAAAAACAAACGTTACCTTGCTTCTCTGGATGATTCGTGGGCGCTGCAAAAACTGTATATTTTTGCTGTAATCCCACTTCTGAACTAAAACACTCAGAATTAGTTCATCTATATATTTCTCCTTTTATCAACGAATATTAATCTATTTATAATGGAATATTCTTTTATGATCGTTTACATGATGACACAATCTCCGAAAATCAAGACAACACTCATCCGTTTTTACATCAATCAAAATTAAAATAAAAAAGAATACATTCATTGCATTTGAAAAGTTAGACAGCCAGATATAAATATATGCTAGTTATATAATTTAAGGATGTAACACTAATAAATCGTCTCCAATTATACTCCAATTGTACCCTGATTAGTTGGGAACTAATTCCGTTGCTATATTTTGTTAAAAAGCATGGAGTACTAGGTACTTAGAACAATTAACATACAGTTCCGTATGCCATTTTTATAACAATAAAATAAATGTAATTTACTCCATTTTATAATCATATACTTATTAAATTCAAATTATTTTTACTTTTTAACTGTATTTTTTTTACCAACGCAAGGTTTTAAAGTTGTATCCCTACGTGATTTTATATTGCGCCATTGTCATTGGGAACGCACGTAAACTGTATTGAACGTACTGCGCGGCAGTACATAGTCGATGGACGCGCCACAGTCTAAACAAAAGTTAAACCAAACGAAAATTGATAAAAATATTGTCCTCAAATAAATCCATTGCGCAAATACGCTTACCGCGACGAAATGATGAGAATGACGGCACGTTGTGCGGTGTGTCCGCCCCGCGCTTCACCGCACTTCCCCCTCTACACCGATGCAAACTGTGACAGCACAAATAAAAAGACCAGTCTACCCGTCACCCGGTTGACCCTTCACCGCCTTCACCGCAGACGCTGGCTGACGCATACTGCGGCGGAACGTCATGTCAATGTCAATGTTTTTCATACAAAACCGAGTTTGACACCGCATTCCGCGCAACGCAACGCTGTGCGTAGCTTCGACAGACCAGGGCTGAAAGATGCGTTGATGGTTGCACATTTCTTTAAAAATAACATTGATTAATATGCTGCGTATTTAAAATTTTAAAACAGCACTGTAAGTAACAGTATTTATTTATAAAATAATCTTATTTAAGATTATGTTGAAAAACATATACACAATTATTTAATTAGTTATGTTATTATTAATTAGTTATGTTCAAAAACGCTAGAGTTTCTTGCCCGTTCTTCTCTGGCGAAAACAGCCTTGTGAACTGGGTGGTAGTGGAAAAGAAAGTGATTGAATCTAAATAGTGTATGACATTTTATGGATTCAATAAATATTTTCATTTCATTTCATTTCAACACTTAGAAATATATTTTTGTTTCATATATCTGCAAGGGAATCCTATGGAGACGATGCGATTGCGACGGTTATGAACTTATCATGGTATTTATTTTAATGAAAACAAATAATTTTAGTTACAATTGAGAATATATACTACGTTAATTAATATTTACATCGAAATAATATTCACACATAAAAAAGTGCCCATGGGATGAAACGCTTTTTGGGTCTCCCCTAGCTAGTTCTAACCACAGTTACATTATTTTATCACGTTAATTTAACCGTGTTATTTATGAAACCTATGAAAGCTAATGTTATAAGGAGCGCCTAATAACTGCGACACAGTTACAACTACTGCAGTTATTATGGCAATATTTTTATTGTTCCACTGCTTGTTGGTTCAGAAATAAACTTTATTTTATTTACAGTTTACGTCTTTTCGGATTCGTTGGAATTGAAACAAAGAGTTTTTTCGGACCTTTTATACTTGTATAATATGTGCATTGTGACACTACACACCATTTATACACCACTATATTCAATAATAATAAAGAAAACTGATAAAAAAGCATCGTCGCTATAGTATTAGTAAACAGTTCACTGCGCTGTGACGTCATACGTCAAACAACTAGCGCCATCATTAAAAACAGCGTTTTTGGCACACTTTTGGAAATTTAAATTTTATCATTGTTTTTCTTCATAATGCAGTAAAATATTCTGGAAATATCAATGTAGTGAGCTTAATATGCGATACAGGATAGTTTAAAACCATTATTGAAAATTAGTTTGTTTTATCACCTTATGTAGCGCCAACTAATTGTTCGAGTAGGGATTATCATCGACTCACGTGTTTAGGCAATGTTTAGTAGCTTGTCTTGAATAAAGGTGTTGAATCCAATGACGTATGAAAGGTTAGCTTAGGTCTTAGGTTGCATCGACTAAAACGGAAGGAAAATAAATTTGATTTAGCAAGATTATTATTAAGACAGATCACAACTTATTCTATTTGTTTGTACATAGTCAACTAAATAAAAATGTGACAGCGAATTAAGTTGATCTTTCCTAAGATTCCATTGTAAAAGTTTTGTATCCAAAAGTAACTGACACAAAGTCCTTTTTAGTAGCAGTTTTAGCACAAGCTATCGAGTTGTTGTGCAATGTGCCATCTATCTTTTTAAAAATTCAAATAAAAATGATATACAGCCCCGGCGCCCGATTTTGTATCTCATAACCGAGTACCTTGTTTCAATAAATCATCCAAGGAAATTGAATTTCTGACGGCTGACGTCACCGTGAAAAAGCACCTCATTTATCCATTGTTTTTATTACACTTTTAATCATCATTACATTATGAAAATAATTTTCTAATTTAACAGCCCATACTTTTATGTCTCACTTTAAAATTTGTATCACATAATGGGAAATAACAAACTAAGTATGTCCTAAACCTGATAGTTCTCAAGCGTTCAACAGCCTATTTCGTTGTAATTTTGTACTTTTAGCTCTAATACGCCCTCTACATATCTAAAAGTGTAGATAGCAAATTATTTTCTAGTAATGTAATCCACAACTTTGTTTATTTACCTTCGTTAGTCACCTAAAATAATTAATTAGCATGGCAAGTATTACGTTGAGCTATCATTGCAAAACTGCAACAATAGATTGCATTCCTACAAAGTGATGATAATTTACTCTAATATCTCTCCAATCATTAATTCAGTGTTAAGTATCGTGACCCCTTCATTATGAAAATTTATGTATCTATTTTCTTGCGCCAAGCATCGTGATCTTATGCCAGCCTAATTGCCCTGTGCAGCGGCGTCTCCATTTTCTGGACAATGAGGTCCTTCTAACGAATCGACCTAAGTCCACGTGACCTTTTTCCCTGTATTTTGCCGAATGGGATGGTTTTTGCAGATAATCGGAGGATTTTCGGATCACATGGCCAGAATATTAATAGATTCTACTTACGAATATAGTGTATTCTCCATGGATTTTACGAATCACGGTGGTTGGCAATCGATCGATTATTTTAAAATCTTCCAAGATGGAATTATTCGATCTATGAGTGGTCCTTGCAAAAGACACCAATAGACACCAATACCACAACTTAAACATCGATCCGCTTGAGATTGGCTGCTTTAAGCTCTTTTCTCTAATAACTAGAGACAAAGTTTTATTTGAAATGTAATGTGACGTCTTTCACCCATCGTGATAGTATCCTTGACCCTTTAAGACGCGGTACTACATAGCATCATACCGTATACTTTTATATTATAGCTTAATAAAACTATATAGGTAGCGGCTAGTGTTTACAAAGATAGCAATATACGGCAATATTATGGATCTCGAAGACGGCGTTTAAAGCCATAATTCTATTTAAGGCCCACATTACCGTCTTGCTCATTGGAACGGAAAGGAAAGGCTTTCTACTTTGTCGATAAAATACTAGCACTACACTATAACGTATATCATCGTATAATTATGTATAGTATGTAAGATTTTCCAACTACCAACTTTGTAATATTGCGACGTAAAGACATTTAAAGAAATGTATATAGGTACCTACTTACTTTGGCCCATGTCTAACAATTAAATGAGTTTAGATGTTAACGGCATTCAGATGTTCTGAATATCAAAAGTTTTCATAATAATTAATAATAGAGGGAATATTTTTATGATAGGTAAGTAAATAATTGGGAAAAATAATTTTGATCTGGATGTCTAAACAAAATTCTACGCCAGTATACCAAGTAAAGTAATCTACCTTATTCCAGCATTACAGAATATTATTATAAAAATAATCTAAACGTTGGGGTAGGTATAATCTAGTTGGTGGACCAGGAACAAAGGCAGACATGTGACTTTTCTAAGTTATGTTTGTATTCATAATTATTGTTAATTATCGTCAATTATACGCCTAAAAACATATATAGGATATCTGCATAATGAGAGATTTCCATACACGTAATGGAGAATGCCCATTTTATTTTGCCAAGATTTTTTTGCCACGATGAAACGTATTCTTTCTGTAGGGAAAAATATACAACGTTGATGCGACCGAAGGGCATTAAATTACACTATGTATACTATACGTCCTTGGTATATTAATTCGGCATGGCACAAAGATTAATAATACCAAAAATTAGATTTTGTTTGTTTCAAACAAACTTAATAGCTTCCAAATAAGAGTAAAACGCGACCATCCTGTGTAAATAAATTTCATTGACCTGTAGATATGAATAGATAACAAATTGGCAACGTCGCGCGCGGCGCGTGTTATTGTCGAGCCGCGCCACAGCGCGACTTGTGTGACTTGTGTAAGAGCGGCAACAACGCGCAGATTTTAGTACGATCTATCGTTTTAAGGTGAATGACCATGCGTTAGGCGTAATCAGCTGTTAGAAAAGCTACATCGTGTTCAAATGGGGCAAAAACTTACAAATTCATTTATGACTAAACTACTGCTCCTATTTAATTGATTTTTAGTACAGAGCTTCAAAATGGTACCTTGAATATGCAGTTTAAAGAAACGCCCATCGATCGCATCAACGTTGTATATTTTGAATAAATGTAAACATAATTGCGACTCAGGCTCGGGGTTCTTGAAAAAATGAACTTGAAGTCCAATAAAAAATATTATTTGTTTTTCGCTCTGTGAACAAAATATAAAATGTGATATGAAAACGTTTAAGGACAAACCATAAAAAATGCTTTAATGTATTTTAAGCAGTATCGATATCACAATCAATGATATTTTACTGATACCTACTATGAATGGCCATTCTCCTTTCAAATCTGTAATGAAGTCTGTACTGTACTCTATGATGAAGTCCGCCCTAAGAGTATCCAAGTCCATCAACCCGTTACCCGCCATAAACCAGCATAAGTATTGGAGTAAAGCCTAAACCTCTCCCAATCGTATAAGAGTTCTTTAATCAACAGTGTGACTTACTGACTTAGGTATATGTTTAGTTGGGTATTAGGTATATAAGCGTAGGTAGAGTGAATAAACGGGTTTTAGGATGCCTGTCTATTCAGTATGTAGCAGGTACATGTACATTCATACTAAGGAAAGATGTAGAGGCATTGGTAGCTGAAAATGCATTTCGAAAGGGACTTTCACGTAACATGTTCTTAATTAATTTTTGATGTGGGAATATTTTGTGCCAAATGAAAAATGAAAAAAAAAAAACCTTCCTACCTTCTTTAATAATCCGTTCAAAGTGTGTTTATACTCAATAATTTATAGGTAATAAATTGTTTGAGCTACTAGATGAGATTTATTAGCATGATTTGTCAATTCAAACGAAGAAGATATCGTGCGATTTAACCATAATCATAATGAGGCAGCAAAGTGACATAAAGGTGAATCAAATTACGACAGAAAGCATTTACTTAGTCACCTAAGTCTGGTGAAGTCGTCGAATCGATTTAAACACTAGCGCAAGTCATTTTACCCTTCTTAATACTTACTTACGTCGTACCTAACAGCGAATTAATAATAATATATAAATTAGGTAATATTTATAACCAAAAAGTACCTGGCCAAATTCTGTATTTGTCCGATACAGAATAACTACCATGAACCTACGTGGATTCGTGTCAAATCCTTTAGCATAAATTAATGTATCTTAGTTCGTATTATAGGTACATCGAGTCTCGAAGAAACTATATAAAGGTAAGCACAAGGTAAGCAGGTAGGTACTACATGTAATAATTATCTATTAATTTGCTACGATTAATAATTATTGGTAAAACAACATTATATAAGTTTTGATAGGAAATTTTTGATTATGGTTAGAAATAAAAAACAATTAAGATAACCTTCGATGAGATGGGCCAATAAGTATTCTTGATCGAAGAACAAAACATACGGCTTTATACATTCCATTTCACGCAATCAAGCATTGCCTAGACAAGATGCATTATGATACCAAATAAAAAAGCCTTTGTTTAGATTTTATCACTGATAGCGATGCGTCAAAGTGGTGTTGTGTAATTTAGTGTGGTTATACAAGAACGAATACATACACTGATAAAAATTAGCATGTTTACAAAAATAAAGCCGATTTAATCGATGTGATAATAATTAAAGAGGCCACGCTTTAACTTCGTTTCAATTTTATCAGTACGTAATTTGAAATGACATTTTATCGTTGTATTGCTTGCTGTCATGTCGGCATAGGTTAAGTTCATATTTTATAGTGTATTATCTCGTTTTTATCTGTAATAATGTTATTTAGAAGAGGGCTGAGTCTATACGCGGCTGTGAAACCCAACAGCAGTGTGATAAAGTGGGTGAATTTTGAGCAACTAATTAGAAAAACCAGTACGACCAGCGCAATGTCGGATAAATTTACCTTGCCAAAACGTTACGGAGCCGGCGAAAAAAGTGTTTGGTAAGTGATAATTAATTACATAACGCTTATTTAAAGTTACAATTATAATGAGTACTGCAAATGATTAGTTAAGCATTGACCTATTGTGACGTAAAACTGTTCTATGAAAGCAACAATTAGCTTATCAATATTGTCTAATTACGCTATTATAAAATCAGTCATTTTCTTTAATTTATAAGAAACATGAATAAACATAAATGATAATATTCTTTTGATTAAATGTTATTACAATACTCATTGGTATAGTCATGAGTACACATATTAAAGTCCATGAAATATTTGTGATTAAAACATTGATAATAGCAAATTACAACCATTCCATTTATTTTAGACCAAGATTTTCTTATAGCTGTACATACAGTGTATTGTACAATTTCAACTTGCAAATTCAAGTGTTAATTTTTTTATACCAGTGGCTATGTGATCTGTTCATATTACATTTTGTTTCACATCATAGCTTCATTTAAATGACATGACATACGAAATTTCTTTAAAAAAATAGCATATTTCCATTTAAAAATATACTAAGATACATAATATTATCTTTCTAATCAACTTAATTCAACTTCAAGACTACTTGAGTTGGTGCCCAAGTATGCAAAATGATTTTCTATTTACCATGTTATCTATGAATAACTGAATAATTAACTATAGTAGACATTTTTTCTTACATATTATGCATCTTAAAATACCTTGTGGATATTTTTTTACAACCATCAGTTGTTTTCATTACATAAAACTATTTACTTCGACTACTTAATTATTGTAGTAGATAAGAAATTAAATGAAAAATCATCAAACATACTACTATGTACTGTTATGTATGTAATAGCATACATTTCTATGGTATGTAAAGTCCACCAACCCACATTAGACCAGTAGACTGTATGGCCTAACCACTCTCAATCATACTCTCGAGTGTAGACAAGGCCTGTGCCCAGGCGTGAGACATATATGGGCTGATACAAAAAGACATACAACATAATATAGCAACTGTATCACAAAACAATAATGGCCTTAATCACAATTAAATATAAAACCTCTTTTAGTTATCAAAGTTTTTAGTTATGTTTTGTCTCTTTCTAACAACTTTTAAATTCAGGACAAAGAAAACGAATATTTGATAAAAAATAGTTTTTAAACTCTCTATGAATAAGTGTGTTATTTTGCTTGTGTACAATAAAATAATATTGAAACTAAAAACAATCATATGTGATAGAATAACAAGTCACATAGACTACCAACATACTACCGGATAGCTTATATCCAGTAACAATGGCAATAAATGATAAGGAAGTCTTTATACTTGAAGATATCTTGTTACTGCAATTGTAATTGGTGCAATTATATCTTAAAATTAGGTACCTAAATGTTGACCATAAACACATTGATTATTTGTAGATAAAAGAACTATAGATTATTATATGTATAATGTTTAAGTTTAAGTAAGATGTGAACAAGAAAGACTTATTTTATTTTAATTATTTTGAAGACATACAGACTAATAACTATAATAGATACATTATATTGATAAATAACATTTATAACAACTTAAATAAATAAAACCACCATACAAGAACTGAATAGACCAATTCTTTCCAGGGTAGAATATATCCAATTAGCAGCAGAATACAAACCAGCAGTAAACCTTGGCCAGGGTTTCCCCGACTACCATGCACCAGATCATGTCAGGCAGGCCCTGGCGGAGATACCAGTGGGAGACAACCCGCTGCTCAACCAATACACCAGAGGCTTTGTAAGTGATGCTTTGTTCAATACTGTGAAAATACAACTGATTAGATAATGTTAAGAATAAAGTGCTGTGCTTATTTATCTTATTTCTGTTTGAAAAGGGATTTATAATAATGCAGACACATTTTTATTTAGAGAATGTGTCATATAATTTTTATGCATGTTGCAGAATGATTTTTGTTTTTTAGCTCTACGAACAGAGGCAGTTGAATTAGTGTTTTCCTGTTGTAAAATTTTGTTAACTAGGATAATTACCTCGATGATGTGTATTATTTAGACCAGCTATACTGAACACATGCAGCCCGCGGGGTTTTATGATTGTCCCACCTGGGGTTGCAAACCTTTGAAATTTTGTGCCAATCATAGAAATTACGCTCGCCGAGTAAAAAAATGGCAAATAGACAACCCATGTAAAAAAAGAAGGTTGAATACGGCTGATTTAGACTGATCTCTTTCTATAAGATGCAATGTAGTGATGTCGAGCTAGTATAATAAAACTGCTGTGCCATAGGTTATTCCTTAATCATATATTCTTTTTCCATGAATTTTTAATAAGATAATAAGAATAAATATTTTTTAGTAAGATGTATTTTTTTTTGGCTCTTATAGGGTCACCCAAGGCTAGTACAGAATCTATCAAAGGTCTACTCGCCTTTAATAGGAAGAGAGATTGACCCATTCAATGAAATACTTGTGACCAGCGGTGCTTATGAGGCTTTGTTCTCGGCAATATTGGGTAAGATTTATTTCATTATTTTTCATTGAACAATGTTTGGGATCCCAAATGTACAGGGCTGACATCTTCAAAGTTATAGATGCATCGGGTCCATAATCTGACACTCACTACTAATTTATATATAAATTTTCCTCTTTTCTTCACCTATTGTTATATCCATTCGAAGGTTGTCTGTAAGTAATCTCCTAGAACAGGGGACGGCATCATGCGGCTTGCGAGTTCTTTTGATGTGAAGCTGCGGCTCTTCCATTACATATGCCGATACAATTTATTTAAAAATATGTATAAATACGAAAAAATCTATGAATAGAAAAATCCAATATCATTTTGTCCGACCCGAAGATAAAACATTCGATAACTAAAATAGTTTTTAAAATTGTCTATGAATAAGGCTTTTACTCAATAATAAAACTACCTAATACCCGATAAATGCCCACTATGACAATAGTTTTTGGCCACCTATACCATAATGAGGAAATAATAATGATATAGGATACTTGTCACAACATAACTAACATAACTACTAGGCGTAATTTGTTATTCTGAAATAAGTATGACAATAAATTTCATTCGCAATATGATATAACGTTGTTGAAAGCAATTAAAAAGATTAATGGAGTGTGTATTATCAAGAATGAAGAGCTTTGCCAATATTACTTCTAATCTTTGCTAATAAGTGGGCTTAATGATATGCAATCTATGCATCATTTATAACAAGTAAATTATTGGCAGTATACACTATACCGTACTTACAACTGTAGGTATTGAGTAAATATCATTAGTGCCTAGTCCTACAGGTTCAAATAAAGCAGATCCTAAAAAAAATCTTTAATGTAATTATAATATTGTACAGATATTTCCCGTTCTTGCAACAATTTTCTTTAATGCTTCGCTCTGATTTGTCATAGCATGAACTGTGATGTTATATAGCCTAGAACCTTCTTTAATAAGTAGGCTATCCAACACTAAAATATATTTTATATTTGAACCAGCAGCGCCTGAGATTACCACGTTAAAACAAACAAAATATAATCTCTCCAGCTTTAACATTAGTATAGATAATGCATGAGGTCAAAGTTTTCTTTGGATGTAGTTTATAATTAATAAACATTCCAAGAGTACAATTATATGTTAGACATTGTGGCAATACCTAATCTAATCCAAGAAAGTTTGTATTTTAGTATCAATAAGTATGTACCGATATTGATTAGAAAACGAATAGTATATGCGGTTAATATGTAAAAAACAGTGGTAGTTTTAGTGACTACAAACACAATGCAACTAAAAATTTCTCAAAGATACGCATCATTTATTTTTTATTTATTTTTGAATATCGTCGAGGTTGGGTTGCAAATCCGTAGATTTAGCTAAAAAAAATATTTAAAACCAAGCATACCATAGCATCTTTAAAAATAAAAGGGTGTACACTATTATTTAAGAAAAAACTTTGTATGTACCACCCTAATACGACGATCCGTCAACCCGCACTAGCCCAGCGTGGTGGACTATAAGCCTAACCACTCTCAATCGTACCCTCGATTATAGGCCCTGCAGTGAGATGTACATGGGCTGATACAAATTCTCTATTCAGTCATTATTTATAGGCTAATGTTGTGATTTCAGGTCACGTGGACGTAGGTGACGAGGTTATTGTCATAGAGCCGTTCTTCGATTGCTATGACTTCATGATCAAATCAGCTGGCGGCATTCCCAAATTCATAGCTTTGGAGCCGGTTAGTTACGCTTTCTTTCTTATGTAACCAAATACCAATAATTTAATTTGATTTAGATGGTAACAAGCTTGAAGTGAAGAAGACATTGATAATGATTTTAAACTGATATTAACCCAATCATTTATTTAATTTTCCCTTTCATACAGGTGATCTCAGTTCTTATATTCGAAGTATGTATCACCTATATATTACTTTGTTGGCGATCACTTAACCGCAATTTACACGGAGAGAGTTTCTCGGAGTGAGAATCGTATGCCAATATCGCATGACATAACTGCTATAAGATTATCGTGTTCGATAAATGCTTACACTCCCCGTCTAAATAGGACTCATATCCATGACTTAAGGTACTTTAGGGCAACACCGTGATAAAAGGATTGAAAGGGGGTAAGAACGTAAACACCTATATTTTACATGTATTTACGTTTTACCCCTTACGCTCTACTGTTAGGGTGTTATCCCAACGCAATTTAAAATTATAATTAAAAAAATGTTATGCAATGCTTAGTAAGAGTCTATTAGAATTTAGACACAAAGTTACTATGAAACTTCATAACCTCATCAAAGTATGAATAATAAACATATTTTTTGCCAACAGAAAGCCAAAGGCGACAACATAACATCAGCCGACTGGGTCCTCGATGAGAATGAGTTAGCGTCACTATTCAACAGTAAAACTAAGATGATTATTCTGAACACGCCTCACAATCCACTAGGCAAGGCGTTCACTCAGAAGGAATTGGAGTTGATAGCCAATCTGTGCAAGAAACACAATGTTCTGTGCATCTCTGATGAAGTTTACGAGTGGATTGTGTACGAACCTGTCAAACATATCAGGATTGGTGAGTGTCCATTACTGGTTCTTTGATGTTTTTGTTGCAGGGACCGAAACCGGTATCGAAAATACCGGTATTTTTTGGTATCAACCGAAAAAAATAATACCGGTATTTTTAATGGTAACCGGTATCCGCCAATTTTATTCGATTCCTAGAATTTAACCGGTATCATACCGGTAACCGAAATAAGGGTTACCTTTATGTTTCATGCGAAGTTCCTTATAAGTCAAAGCGGGGGCAGTGCCTGTGTGTGGTTATACCGCCGTTTGTCTTTACTAAACATTATGGCACTATACAACACAATTATCTTTACTCATTTCATGATTTTTTCAACAGAATTACCCACCAAAATTGAAATGAACCGTATCCAGCGATATTGTGTAAACAACACGACAAGTATGATTTTTATTTGTTATGCAACAACAACGCATTTTCTTTTGCATTCAAGGTCTTTTTAGGTTACCGGTATTAAAACGGTTCCCGTATATAAGGGTAACCTTTATATTGCGTCATAGCGGTTACCGAAATCTTAAAGGTAACCGAAATTCGTCGATACCGGTACCGTTATGTCGAATGGGTTTCGGTCCCTGTTTTGTTGTGAAATTTAAACGCGGGTAATCGAATTTTCTGAGGAATTTTGTGATTATTGCCGAATGTGAATATCATAAATTTTCTGTTAAAATGAGTGGCAAAATGATCAGAAAAAGTGATACGGGGCTTTAGGAAATTTCGATCAAAGAAACACGACAACACAAGCCTTTGCTTCACATAGTTCTTTTCGTACAAAAATACCCATACTGTAAAGTCGCCAGCCAACTGTACTTAGCAACTCTAATACATAGTTCTATACCATCTTTCAATCATCATTTTTTTTTCTAACATGACTGGAATGTAAAATAAAAATAAATAAAGGTATAAGATCGCAAATAATTTTTAGAAGTGGAAAACTTAGTATATGAAACTGACAAAATTACATTATGTTAAAGTTTGAGGATAGCGTAATATTTAATAACATGTAATTTTGCTGGTGTTATAGTATAAAAGTTGAATTTCATGTATGTTATTAAGGAAACAGAGGGTTTTACTGGTGGTAGGTCTCTCATATGTGAGAGGCCATCTGGGTAGGTACCACCGCAATGTCTATTTCTCCCGTGAAACAACACTGCGTAAATGCACTGTTGTGTTTCGGATTGAAGGAGGTAGCCAGAGTAACTACTGGACATATTGAGACTTAACATCTTATGTCTCAGGATGGCGAGCGCAGTGGAATGTTGCTACTGTTTATGAGCGGTCGTATCGCTTACCATCAGGCGAACGGCTTGCTCGTCTCGTCATTCATTGCAATAAAAAAAAAAAAAACTATAAATCAATATTTCCTTGGTATTTAAACACTTTTGATGGTTCTTTCATCTTGTCAGAAACATTAAGGCTCGTAACTTCCAAAGCAACCACGATCGGAACTTCATAATAGCTGATTGTGCAATGCATATCAGAGGCATGCGCAGACAAACTTTCAGCTTTTATAAAATTACGAAGGTCTGGCGGCCACGGGCTCTTGATCTAGGACGTCAAATATTCGAATTTCGTTTCGGATATTAGATGAACGCCCATGACTATGTGACTGTTGTATGTTGTATATTTTTATTTTTATCCCCAGCGACTCTCCCTGGTATGTGGGAGCGTACAATAACAATAGGGTCAGCAGGCAAGACGTTCTCTGTGACCGGCTGGAAGACCGGGTGGGCGTACGGGCCCGCGCCGCTCATGCGCAACCTGCAGGTCGTGCACCAGAACTGCGTGTACACGTGCTGCACACCCGTACAGGTGGGCTGACATACATACATACATACATACACACATACATACATACATACATACATACTTACATACATATACAGGGTGTATTAACACTGTACTATATAAGTAACGGCTTCGTTTTCAGGGTGTGATACACCGCTAGGGTGAGCTGGAATCTCATGAGTAAGAAAACAAAGGCCGGCAACACCACCCTCTATGCATGTTACTCTATGATCCAAATTCCGAAAGGTCGGACGTCGTACGTAAACCTGTACAAAAGTTTTTTTTTTTTTTTTTTTTCTTTACTGGCCTGGCATAGTGGCGGCATTGCACCTGATGGAAAGTGTCAATGCCGCCCAGGCAGAGTATCCATTGGCATTGGACGGCAGTCCCATGCCAATGGAGACAATTATGCCGGCCTGCTAAGGTGCCTCTTCAAAAGTGCCTTGGTACTCCACAAAGTTTTCGAATAGGTACTCTATCGTACATCGTAACCGTAGATTAATTTCGGAGTGAATGATAAGTGTTGTAGAGAATAGTGCCTATTGATTTTTAGAAGTGGAAAATTTACTTCGGGCGTCGAATATTCGAACCCCTCTTTGTGTGTATTATTGAGTACTCTTTAACACATTAAAGACAACATTTTGGATAACTATTCGAGAGGCAGATTTTCTCTAAATATTTCCTTGACTGTTAAATGAGCGTTTATACCAGTATAATATTATATAACCGAAAACTAGATAGCTCGAAGTGTCGCCTAAGAACCAGCGCAGATCGGGACGGCGCGGCATGGCTAAGGATTAATTTTTTACCAAATCATATTCAAACTTATCTGGTAGGAATATAACGTAAATTCCAATGTTTTAAATTTATGCCGTGGCATTGAAAAGCATTTCTCGATGCTGCGACATCAATTCAAAACATTGTTAATGTCGTATTTTCACTTACAGATAAGTTTGAATGTCCTTTGGTTAACAATTAAATCCATCCATACCGTCCCTTTTTGAGCTGGCCTTTACAGTTAACGTAGATCTAGTTTGCTTAGATACAGCCTTCTCAATGCTAGCTCAGTGTATAGACCTAATTTGTTTGCAGGAAGCAGTGGCTCGTTCGTTCGAGTACGAGTTGGCTCGCATCAACTCGCCAGATTGTTACTTCTACTCGTTGGCGAAGGAACTGCTTCCCAAGCGAGACTACTTAATCAAAACTCTCAGGGAGAACGGGTTCAAACCCACGCTGCCTGAGGCTGGATACTTCGTCATCGCCGACTGGACTAACCTTGGTAAGAGTGGAATTTAAATATTAAAAAAAAAAACAACTTTCTAACACTACATAATCTAATACATCCTATATTATTTATAGCTGTCGAGAAAATTAAAAATATCAAATCACATCATTTTCTAAAATAAAAATACAACAATATTATACAGGGTATATCAAGACTGCTACCGAAAACGAAGCCGGGTGGTAGTTTAAGCTACTTCAGACACAATGCAATAGAAAAAGTTGCAAAGAAAAGCGACAATTTTTTTTTTGTTATTTTTTTCCTATGACCATATTTGGGTGGTAAATGCATTTTTTTTTCTAAAATAATAGTGTATACCCTTTTATTTATAAATAATCTAAGGTATAAAAGAGTTTAAATTATTATTTTAGCAAAAGCTCTGGATTTACCACCCAAAAATGACGATATTTAAAAAATCATAAAAAATAACTGTCGCGTTTCTTTGCGAAATTTTTAGTTACATTGTTTTTGTAGTCACTAAAACTACCACCCGGCTTCGTTTTCGGTAGCAGTCTTGAGATACCCGGTATAGACGCATTTTAATATATTTTTTTTAAAAAAAAATCTTGATTTTCAGTCATTTTATGGAAAGACAAGCCTACCAATACACATCCGTATTTCAGTACATACTATTTTAATTTACTCTTTTCTATTCCAGCAAACAAAATCGACCTATCAACGGAGCCCGACAAGTACAAAGACTACAAGTTCACGAAGAAGTTCGCCAAAGAGGCCGGCGTGCTCACCATCCCGCCCACCGCCTTCTACTCAGAGCCACACAAACATCTTGGAGAGAACTTCGCCAGGTTCTGCTTTATTAAGGTCAGTTGCACTTCTTAAAGTTAACTGGTTAGTTAATTCATCATCTTCATCATTTCAGTCATAGGAAATCCACTACTGAACATAGGCCTCCTGAAATTATTTTACTGGTGGTAGGTCTCTTGTTAAGGCCGCCTGGGTAGGTACCACCGCAATGTCTCTTTCTCCCGCCAAACAGCAGTTTAAATGCACTGTTGTGTTTCGGTGTGAAGGACATTGTAGATAGAGTAACTACTGAACATATTGAGACTTAACATCTTATGTCTCATGAGGGCGAGCGCAGTGGAATACTAACAATAACTATGTAATTAAAATGTCTGGTTTTGTTGCTGTTTATGAGCGGTCGAATCGCTTACTATCAGGCGAACTGCACGCTCGTTTTGCCTTTTAATAGAAATTTAAAAAATGTAATACACGCGCCTCCCGGATAAGGACTTCTGAATTTTGTTCTCAAAGCCACTGCAACCTATCATGAACCTTCCGGCCTATAACATAGAATCTAAATTGCAGAGAGACGAGAACTTGGCGCTGACCGAGAAGCTGGTCAAAGAATGGCACGCGAAGAAGAAGTAAAGCTATGCTCGAATCACTAAGTGAAATATTGTGATATACTGCCTTTTATAAACTTTATGTACACTTGTATACGTATATATCGATTATGTATATATTATTTTAGTAAAATGTATATATCTGGCAAGACATCGGTTAAAAAGACATAAAACTTTCTACTCGGAATCATTTTTATATCCATTTTATTTTTATTGTTGGGACAAATAAACTATTTTCGTTTAATTGTTGTTTATTGTTGGAAAATTACAATTTGGTGTTCAACATAATGTTACTGAGATTTTTACCACACTGTGTAATTATAAACTCTTCGATTTGTCTTCAATTGGTTCATGATGTGAAGTCCCCTCGTAGCCAACGCTTTGCATCTCGAGTGTCATTCCCGTAAGTTTTCCCAAACCTAAATTAAAAAATGAAATCTTATTAGTCAAGGGTCAAAGTAATGCCAAAATGGAGTATTGGTTTAATGAAAACTAAGGATAAGCCTTT